>CM071791.1:14928846-16269029 GCA_036559045.1 Platycarya longipes | reverse complement strand
TGTGGTCAACCAACTTAATCGGTAAGTATCCCTATTGGAGCATACCGCTACACCAATTACAACAAATAAAATCATGTGTATTAACTGTTCTAATCATATCATTATAATGCCTTCGAAATATATCATATGATTTAGGTTTTCCTCAACAAAACAAGTTCAGAAAACACATCAAAATCCGAGCTACCCCAGATTCATAGGCCCGCAAACAAAACAAAGCAAAACCATATTATGCCTAACAAACTGAAACACATTTTTAATCCATGAACCCAAAGTCGAAACCTCTAGGTTGCATCCAGAACTGTTCGCCCAACCTCTCTCTCCATCTTCCTGAGACAATCACCTCCGTCTACCATAAATCACAAATGTGACAGCAGCTGCAACAGCAATAGCACCAGTAGCTCCCACCACCACAGGCCAATCCAGGTTTAACCCCTTCTTCTCTCCACTTATAACGCTCTCTCTTATCCCATTCAGGTTCCCATTAATCGTATCCACTGCCTTCTCCTTCAACCCAGCAATCACCTTCTCTGCCTCCTCCATTTCCTTCTGCAATCCAACTACCTTTAACTCCATCGATTTCGCCTTCTCCTCAGACTCCCTCGACAATGCCTTTAAATCCAATTTTTCCCTCATCCATTTCTCCAATTCAAACCGTTTCTCTGAGATCACCGACTCCAAATCCTCAACCTTCTTCCTAAACCCACCAATCTCCCTCTCTTTCTCAGCAATCTTCTCCCTCATCTCCTCCTCAATCCTTACTTTCTTACTCTTCTCCTCAATTTCCCTCACTTCCAACACCCCAACTTTCCTCTCCAATTCTCTCACTTTCCTCTCACTCTCCACCTTCTCCTTTTTCAAACTTTCCACCTCCCTCTCCAAGTTCTCAATTCTCACTCCCTTGTCTCCCAAAATCCTCTTCAATTCAACCAATTCTTTATTCGCCTCCTCACCCTCACTCATCGTAGAAATCAAATCATGTTGGAGTCTTGAGACCTCGGTCTCGAGCTCCGAAGCTCGCGCTGCAATAGCATGAAGAGCTTTCTTGGCCTCTTCAGACTGTTCGATTTCCTTTTCCATTCCTTCGAGTTTTTCCTTCATCGATGCATTGTTGTTTTGCAGTTCTTCAACCTCTGCAGTCAATTTCTCAACTCGCTCATTGACTTCGGCATTCTCGTGGACAAGCTGAAGCTTCTCAAGCTCCAGAGCCTCGATCTTCTTGGTCAATCCAGAATCCCGAACCTCATTGCCTGTGCGCTGATCAAGATCGTAGAAGTTCTCTCCTGTCTGATTATCTTCAGCGCCGAACGACAAACCGTTGCTGATCCTCTCGTCCGCCATTGGCAACACTCCAGGTTCACAGAATTATCACAAATCGTAAGCTACAGTCAACGAAAGAGAGAGAAAATCGGAATTTTAACAATTTTTGATTGCCAAGAAAAACGAAGGGCAAATGATAGTTAAAAGCTCGACCAAAACAAAAACTAATAAACTATTAAATTCCTAAACAAACTCAAAAGCGCAAAATCTTGGAATAAATTTCCGTAAAAGAGAGATTTTCTTGCCAAACAAACATAAGCGAAGGAAATAAACACGACGCGTATAATATATATATATATATAGAGAGAGAGAGAGAGAGAGAGAGAGAGAGATCTAAACCTGGAGAAGATTCTCAGAAAATAGAGGAACCGTAGCAGCAGCCACACAATTTCCCTTCCTCTGGCTAAGACAATCTGCTATCTGGCAAGAGAACTACAGTTTTTCAGAAAGAAAATCCCAAAAAAAAACTCAAATTAATTTACCAATATTTCATGGCAGCCCAACAGTTAAATGAAGTTATAAATAAAGAGGAAGCAGAGGGAAAGAAACCCAAGGGATTGAGTTACGAATATATACCCGAAAAGAGTTGGAACTTGGAAGGTAGTATAAAGCGAGGTTGAAGAAATGCGAGAGTAATCTATTATCTACGAACAGAAAAGGAAGGAAAGAAAAGTTAAAACTCTTCCCCAATAATTTTTTACGAAAAATAATGGAAAAGGGATATTTCCGGAAAAAGGGAAAAGGGAAAAGGAAAAAAGTAAGCGGATCTTTCTCTTCCTTTCCTTTCTTGTTTTTGCTTTCTTTTGTTTTTTGTTTTTGTTTTTTTTTTAATTTTTCTGAAGTGGACTGTAGGTGCGTCTGCGTGACCAATCTGATTAGGGTTTCGCTAATATTTGGAAGTAAAAATTTTAATGTTATATACTATCTCATTATTTTAATTTTATTACATCATATATTTATTATTATTAAAGATATTTATTTGATAATAAAAAATCATTTATGTTTAAAAAGTAAAAAATAAAAAATCATCTAATAATAAGAAGGACAATACTATTCACCCTGGTGAATATGATCCCGTTTGGTTTTGGTTGGATTTATTTTATTTTATTTTAAGTTTTTTTTAATATAATTTTTATAATATCTAAAATATTTTTTAAAAATATAAAAAAATCACAATATTATTTAAAAATACTTATTAAAAAATTATATAAATAAACTTAATAAATAAATCCAACGGAAATCAAACGAGATGAATTTCAACGAAAAATATAACATTTTCTTAATAAGAAATCTACAACATTTTATATAGTAAGATAAAAAAAATAATATAATATATAAAAAAAATTTAAAATTTAATTATCCTCTCCGTCGCATATAATGTTTTAATTTTATTTAATTTTATTAAATATGTAATGTATAAATAATAATGAATAATTTTTTAAAAAATAAATATAATATATAGTATTTGGAATGTTGAATATAATCAGGTATCGAATGCTTCAAATAAAAAAAAAAAAAAAATCAGGTATCGAAGCTTCCTTTCCCTTCTTTTCTGATTATTATTCCGCTAACACAGAGCGATAGATGGGTTTAACGGACGGTAGATAATTGTCGCGAGAGAGTGCGGCTCTTGTGCGTTAAATCGGGGGCCCAGTACCGTTGGAACTTACAAGCATCAGCCGATCTAAAGTCCATGATCTGTGTTATGACCCAATATAACAAATTCAGAAAATTACGATTTCTTATCACAAAATTGTCAAATATCAAAAGTTTTCATTTTCAGCTTGAACAAATGGAAATATGATGCAGCGGGATCCGAGACAGATGATGTTGAGCTGTCTGATTGTACGTTGATGGCGCTGAAGTACCATGAATTAGCAGATCAACGTAAAGGCCGGAAGTGATCGTGATCTCTTTCTAATTGGGAGAGTTTTAGGTGCGTTTCAGTCTTTTGGCCATAACTTTGGCTACGGGTGTCAGAATCGCGCATAAGACCCCAATTCAGAAAGCTCTTTTCGATGCGCACGCTGTCCACATCGAGCATGGCTCCATGTGCCTTTTTTTCGACCTCAAATTCCGCTGTTTTCCCTTCCGAATTGTCATTTTTAGTTATTTTTTACTATTTTTGGTAATATTTCGTATGTTTGTTAGGAAGTCATTTTAAATCCGATTTGTTTCAGATTTTTCACAGATTGCTTATTTTAATTTAAATTTGAACTTTACGTTATTTTCGAGATTTTGTCATTTTTGGTAAAATTCGGTTACAGACGAATTTTAGCTATATAGTCCGGCTTGTGGACTGATTTTCGATATTCTTTTATTTGATAATATTCAGTTTTTTTCTCAGAGACGTATTCTCTGTATTTTGGGCGAATTTCTCGTATTCTTCCCTGTGAATTCATCTGTTGAAACTAGCCTGCAGAATAATCGCTATTCTGTCCGGCGTCAAAATATGTGTATATATTTATATGTATATTATATAGTTATTCAACATGAACAAATCTATTCTTTATCTTTTACTTGAATAGATGTAAGTGTAAGGAATTTAAATACTCATGGAGGTCTTCCAACTCGTTTTTAGAGAAATGTGAACCTCGTGTGTAATTCACATTTGCTTCAAATTTCCTTTATTTGAAAAGGATAATTTATTTTTGAACTTATTTTTAATCACATATAATCTATTTATATATTAATTAGCAAGGCGAGAGCAAAGCAAATAGCATGCAAGGTCTTTCCCCCACCAAAAATACTTAGGCAGTTCAATTGAGAGAGAAGATCTTGACTAATTCTACGATATTGAAGTGAGAAGATCTCCGAGAGGGATTGACACCAAGACAACCGGCGAACCAAGTCATACAGTATTCGCTTTATTTACTCTTTCTTCGAAAACGCGTATCTGAACTCAACCTGACTCCTTCAAACCATCCCACCAGAGAGACGTATTTATTATTAATACTGTGAGAGTGAGAGAGACAGAGAGAGAGAGTACGGGAAAAGTACATGTTGGGTGGAACTTGGACTTTTTGTATTTATGTATTTCTGTTTTAGTATTTTTGGGGGATCAACGACTTGAAGAGAAAAGTACAAAATGTTTTTACGGGTTTGGGTATTGGAACGAGTCTCCCTCGTCCAACGCGGTCGACAATCCCATATATATAGTAGTTACATCGTCGGCTGTCTAGTCGGCACCATTCTATTACATTATATTCACTATTCATTTAGCCTCAAAGCGTTAATCCAACTGTCTCCAACTTCTTTCATCTCATAACCCAACATTTCCGACATGGATCAAGCATTTGCTGCTTTCAAAATAGCTGCTGCTATGGCCCCTCGGCCGATACCAAAACGGGGCACTGTTCTCAGGGCGGTTCTCAAGAGGCTTTTTTCCGTGCTTTCAACTTCAAGAAGAGACTCGGGCACCTACCCATAATTCCACAAACCCTTCTGCCGTTTATTTTTGTTAATGACCTCATTCCATATTATAATGTAATATGGGCAACCTCGGATTCTCTCGTATATTACTTGTATTCTTTGTGTCTGTCTCTGACCAGCAAATTTTGTACTACATCTTTTGCTAAAGAATATATGTAATCAATTAATCTCGAGTCTTGCATTTGAGCAACCGAAAACTCTCGTTCATTAATAATCGAGAAATGATAGATGCAGTCATGGAGTTGTAAGCGGCGTGCAGTCGCTTTGAAAAAAAGTGAATATATATGGGACCCACGTGAAAAAGTTAACTTTTTTTCTAAAGCGACTGCACGCCGTTTACAACTCCACGACTGTACGTAACATTACCCTTAATAATCAGCTAAATCCCATTCAATTGTTTGATTGAAACATCAATTTAAATGTATCCTGCAGTACTCTCTTAGCTAATGCATGCACGTTTGTAGAGTGTGGAATTACTCTCAACTCTGACATCATTTTGCCGTGAATGGCGAGTGTAGCTAATGTTTACATACAAATTAAAATCTTAATTAATTTTTAAGATAAACAGTGATTTTATATTATCAATATATAAATTCTGAATTCAAATTCTGACTCTATACTCTATTCTATTTAATTAAATATTTTATATATTTGAGCTCACTCATTAAAGAAAAATTTAACATATACGTAAAAAGAAGTGGTAAGATATAAAATAAAATCTACTCATTCCCATTAGTTTAAGTTTTTGAGACAAATCTTGGAACTAAAATTTTATTTTATATTTTAACAACAAACACCAGCGCTAATCCAATCGCTACTGGAAATATTCACATAACAGCATTTCATACATTTATCTTTCTCCCTTTACTTAGTATGACCCTAGTAAGTAGTAAACCACTTTGGGAAATAGGAATCTCTTGAGTCTTGATCACATTCAATTCACCAACTACAAGTAAAAAATCCTGCAGTTTTATTTTTTCTTTTTCGTTTTTTACAACAGTGCTTATATCATCCTCAACTGTTCAAATTTGCAACAGAAACAGAAAAGTACTGAAAAACTGTCTATTCTTCCATCATAGAAACCTTCCCTGTTTCATACACGTTATACATCCAAACAGGTTCAAGCAACTCCTTTGAACTATATAATTTCTGCCTTCCATCTTCATCATTGTGTTCTTCTATTTCTCTCTCTATTTGAGGGTATATGTCTTGAAGAGAGGCCAACATAACATCACCCCACTCTCTATCATCCGGCCTAAACAACTTCGTACATACAAAGTGTAAAAGTCCCAATACTAATCCGAAGTCCTTCCTCTCGAGCCCAACTAATGAGCCTGTAAGCAATATCACCCCAATTGAATCCAGTATGTTAGGATTTCCTTTTAACATAGTAGCAAACATTCCCAGAAGTTTCTTTGACACTGGGAACTCATCAGAATCAGGAACTCGGTCATCGTCCTTTTCTGGGCTAACTTCATTTAGTTCACTGAGCTCAATCTTTGCTAAAATCAAGGGCCAGGATGGAAAACGAAGTTTAATGCGATCAGATGCATGAAAATGTGTCTCTTCTCCTAGAGCCTTTTCCAGTATGTCCCCTGATCCTAATGCCAGGATCAAATCAGGCAGCCAAGGCTTTGCAGCTCCGACAATGCGTGCTGCATTACCAGAGCCCTGGTATAGTTCAATCGAGGAGATTAAATCAAGCAAATCATTAGCAAGTTCAAAAGCTTCTGGAGGAAGTGGCGAAGTTTTGCTGATCTCTCTGTTGACTAGATTAATTAACTTGGCTGCATAGGTGAAGGAGCTCTTCAGACACTGAATTATATTTTTAAAATCCTCCTCTTTGAACTGAAGTTGGTCATGAGACTGTCGCCTTAAAGTGGATATGATGTATTGTACATATCTTGATGTAAACTTTAAGAACTGTACATAATAGTGAGAAAGAAGACCCATTGAAGTGATGTCAACCATGAACTTGAGAATCGCAGTAAGCATCTTCACTGTAATTGATAATCTTTTTTGTTCGGTTTTAAGAGATTCTACAGAAGAATTCTAAATTGTCAGTCATTTTGGCACATAAGAAGGCAAGAACATAAAGCTACAAATATTAAATCATTAGTGCACTGCCAGTGAAAATTAAGATCTTAAAAAATCATACAGATTTTGAGAAGTATTGGGATGTCAAAATAATAATAATAATAATACAAAGTTGTCCAATGTGGCAGAACCAAAAGCGTAACCTACCTTAACTGCAGAAGAGTGGTAGTTCAATTGTTCAGCAAGTTAAGAAAATATTTATATTTTTTTTAATGGATTACTAGCCAAACTACAAAAGAACACAAGGATTTAAAAAAAAGAAAAAAGAAGAGAGAAATGCTTACTGTCCTGTCAGCCACAGACAGATAAGCACATAAAAATGCTAGAAAAAACTGAGTTCTTAACATGCAAAAGCAGATCATTGCTATCATAGCCATTCTCATTATATTGAAAATCATAACTAAAAATCCACCCTCATCATCCTATGCTCAAGCATAGAAAATTTCCAGAGTTTGGACCACAAACTCCTGTGGTTGGGAGAAAATCTGTAATTGGCCATAACAGTCAGAGAGATGGCTAATGCAACTCAGTTTCAATGTATGGCATAAGTGCATATCAATACTTTTCTAATATGGAGCCAACATTCATATATAGCTTGTAATGTGCTCAACAGTTGGACATACTTATCAAAAAAATAAATGTGCTCAACAGTCGGACATGAAATATATTGTTTTGAAAATAACAGTCAGTACTTCTCGTCACATCATTTGATAGACCTATCAAGCAAGTGTATCCAATCTGTATAATTTGTGACCTATCCGTTATTCCTTACCACTAGCACTTAGACTGGAGCCATCTGTTTGAGGTTCCCTGTGTTGCTGTCCACGACTGGCTGCCTTAGGGGTAGCCTGCTCAGCTTCTAAGGGAGTTTTGCCGTGCTTTCCAGAGTCAAGTGCTCCAAGTAGCTTCTCTACACAGTTAAGCACGTGATCCACTGCACGTTCTAACACAGTTGGCTAAAACAGAAGATAGAGTTGGAAGCCCATCAGTGAAAAGTTCCTTAGAATCCCAAAACCAGGATAAAACAATATTATCAATAAATACTTGCCTCCTGAAATGATCTCAAGGAATCAGTGCTATTGTTCTTCTTAGTACCTTGAAGTTTTGTACTATGTATGGTAACATTTTGAAGAGTCATATGTAGTGCAAGTGCTGTATATGCCAAAATGGGAGATACGTCCATGCATTCACAAAGCATGCACTGCACAATGCCGACTTCAGAGATGATTTTTAGAGCAAAAAATGACGTTTCAAGCATTTGAGCCTCCAATATAGCCTTCCGAGAGTCCTCAGATATTAGCAAGTCCCTGATTTGCCAGGCTATTCCTACGGCAATAGAATAATCCTCCTCAAAATTCAACTGTTGTTTTCCATTGACATTTTTCCATTTAGCTGAAATTTTGCTAAAGCACTTAGATTTCTTCCTTTTTGCAGATGAAGCACAGTTCTTTGGTGCTTCGGTTCCAAATTTTATATGGCAACGATAGGCAGCTTTCTGCAAGCATAGTGTTAGAGCGTCAAACATATCATCAAATCCATCACAAGAAAGGAACAATCTGTGGGCAGACCTCACTTCAACTTGCCTTTCCACATTGTCAGATATACCACTACAATTAGTAACAAGGTCCGTACATTCCTCAAAAAGCTCAACAGCATCATTTGGAGAAATTGTGGAAACAATGTGGAGTACAGAAGATTGAGCACGTGCAGTAGATGCAGCAGCAAACAAGAACTTCACTTTTTCACCAGCAAGTAGCTCCTTAAGGGCATTTTTGTGACATGGCTCTGTTGCTAGGCTGTTGCAAAGGTAGGCAGCAGCAACAAGTATACCCTCAATCTGATCAGCATTTAGCTTGTCAGGTGACAAAACCAAACTAATGAACACTCTAATAAGTTCCATCAGAGAATTGAGGGATGCCCCTTCTGATACAAAATATTCACAAAACCTTGCTCCAGCCATAGGAGACCTCTTAAATAGTGTAACACAGCGAGTGCATGCTTCTCCAACAGGTACTTTTGAGGGGAAGTATGATGGCATAAGCAATTTTGTGATTTTCTGAGCAACAAGAGGTTGATCATTCACTAGCGTAGATAATAAGACATCCAAGCTTACCACCTACAGAGAAATACGATAAGTAAAATCAACCAACCAATATAGATAAAGCCATCAGATAAAACCAGTGCAGCGCAATGTTTGATCTGAGAACACACTATACCTTATTAAACTGGAAATTTCGCATGTCCCTTAAAAGGAGGAGGAGATCTGCTACAGAAACTCGTACCGAAATGACATTATGCAGCATCAGATGCCCCAATCTTGGTAGCAGCACTCTAAGAATTTCATGAGATTGGGGATTTTCAAGCAAGTATATGATACCATTCAATGTGGAAAGCCTAACTTCATTGCATATATCATGTGACATGTCATCAAAAATCTTGGTAATTATCTTCGTAATGGATGCTGAGGGGATAATTTCCCAATATAAGTGAAGGATGCGGCAAGAACCTTCCACTGCAACTACTCTTACATCTGGACAATCATCCATCAGTAATCTCTCCAACAAAAAGAACTGTTTGTAAAGTAATGTATCTTTCACCTCTTTCGTGGAATCAGGATCTTCAAGAGGAAACATGTCTAGAAGCAAATGCAAAGCATTTTGCCTAACATTAGAATTTGCAACCTGTCAAACAGAAACATACGGCCTGGTTAAACACTGCTGCTATCCAATTGGTCCAAATCAATCCCCAAAAAGTCAGATGTATTTAAGGCACAAAGAAAAATCATTCATTTTTCATTTTTTTTTTTAGAAGTAAGAAGTTTATTGAATCACGTAAATAGGCAAAGCCAAGTACAAAGAAAGTATACAAGAAAAGAGCCTAGTTACAAGCTACGCACTACGGAACAAAGAAAAATCATTTGTGATATTTAGAGATCCTGAAAAACCAATATCATGATCACATCAAGGTTTAACCAGGTTAGAATCTTAGAAAATTCACTAGTTGGTGTAATCTGCAACTGATGAACTTCAATCCAACAGATAATGTCAATTTAAGCCAACCCAGAATAGATGGCAATTATAAAAGCATGCTTGATTTTTATTATTCTTGTTTTTGCCTTTACGCAAAGTCCCCTATGATGTTCAAGCAACTAAGCTCTTTAGTAGACATGTATTTACTCAACCCAAACACAATTGATGCAAGAATGACATCCAACCATCCACATGGATCCGCGAATGAAAAAAAAAACCTCTGTCAAACTCACTAGAGAATGGATTAATAATACTAAAAACATGAAGCAAATCATCGTCCCTAAAGTCCAACCAACTGCGATTAATGACCAAAAAATAATATGAAGCTATCATCTATACATTATTATAGGCGATGCAATTTCATCAACACTATCTTCGATGATCACAAACCAGCGAAGAACAGAAAAATTACTTGTAAAGATCGAAAAATCACAGGCTCAGCGAGCCGGAAAAGAAGCTTCTCAACCCCCTCCGTGGTCCGCTGGCTGATAAAGCCACCCAAAACCCTCCTAATAGAGGCGGCAAGCTCTCCTGAACTCCCATGTATGGCTCCCTCAATTAAACCTTGCAAAAATCCATTCTCAATCTCATCCTTGAGATCGGGTTCTGCGACCTTCCAAGCCCGAAACAATATTTCCCCGTATGCCTCCAACATAGATTTCCGCCCAAATGGGATCTGAGACTGAATCATCGCCAGAACTTCCTTCAATAGCTGATTGCTCAGCCCAAAAGTAAACGCCACGAAGCGCCGCCCATCATCAGTTTTCAAATACCACGGCGCTATCACACACCGGACCAACAGGAGCTTCAGGTCTTCGATGCTCTCGTCCTCGAAATCGAACAAGGTAAATGCCTCCCGGAGTGCATACACTCTATGCACGTCCACCTTCCTCTTCAAAGTCAGTGACTTGGACAGCAAGAAAGGCAGAGATTGAGATATCAAAGCCTCTCGTCCCGGCAAATTCTCCTTCCACCACAGCTCGCACAAACTCGCAATTTCCGATAGAAGAACCGAGCCCTCCTCGGACTCGAAAAGTATCAGGTTATCATGCAATGCGCAAGCGACCGGAAACAAATCGGATGCCAAGAACGCCTTTTTGGGGTGCGAGATGCATAAAACCGCAATATGAGCGAGAATTTCGAGGCCTTGGAGAAGCTTCTGCATCTCATTCCAGAGATCGGATCCATGGCCATGCGAACGGGACTCGACCTGGGTCTTGGAATGGCGCGAAGATCGCCGAAGACGCTTGGTGGGAGGGGAGCGAGTGGACTTGGGAGGGTTAGGGCTTGGGGGGTTTGGGTTTCGGCGAAAGTTCCCGAAGGATTGGATAAACTGGGAAATGGAGTGATGAAGAGAGAGAGGGAGAGAGGAAGAGAGATCTGAATTAGGACGAATGGAGTGGATTAGGGTTTTGATAGTAGGTTTTACAGATTTGAGAGACAGTTTAGTGGCGGAGGAGACGAAGTCTTGGGCTGAGGATTGTAGAGAAGTGCGGAGCCGCTTCTCCATTAGACGGCAGAGAGCAATGTAAGGGGAGAGAGGGAATCGAGAAGGTACCGTTCACTTTGAATTTCGAATTCTCTTGGGCTTTAAGAGGGTCGACTGTTGGACCGGATAATTAGGCGGGTCGAAGTCCACACGATTAGAGCAACTCTCCATAGATCATCTATTTTATCTTCTAAAATAAATTATTAAAACTCATTTTTCTATTTTATATAGTGATTTTTATAATATATTATACATTAACTTATCTATATTTTTCATCATATAATTTAAATATTATAATTTTAATTTTTTTAATTTTATATTTTAATCATTTCAATTTAATAAAATCTACAAGCCACAACTTATCTTGTTTTTAACGACGATTATTGGGATTTGAAGTCAATGACAACTACTAGGATTCGAAGTCGAAGACCACTGCGACTGCTTCTTTCCTTCCCCAATGGGATTCGAAGCCAACGACGATCTACACAAAAGAACGACAAGGGACTTTGGTGCTAAACATAGGAAAGAGAATATAATAAAATATTTTTACATTGATGAACATGATTCCGCTACATATTCTATTAGAGCATGATTTTGAAAAAATTCTCATATAATTTAAAGGAATATGCATTTTAGAGTCTCTATTGAGAGTGCTCTTAAGTTTAGAATCTACATTTCACACTACTTTAAATATGAATTTTATGTACAATAGAGTATTTATTACATTTAATCAGTTTTTTTTTTAAATAATAATAATAATCTCAGATTTAGAATTTTTTTTTAAAAAAATTCACCATTTTAATAACTAACGCATCAGTATATAGTTGTGCGAATAAAATTATATTTCTCTAAAAAATATTATATTTAGCGATAATGAATCTCTCCATATACAATATTGTTTATAAATAATATAAAATCTTACATACCATAGAATCTATGAGTTCTATTTATTTCTTTTCAAAATGTAGAATGTGTTTAAATAAAAACTTATAGAAAATAATAATCTAATCCCAAGTTACATAAATTAATAAATTAGATTTTCCATAGTCATGATAAAAGCTTCTCGTTTCAAATAAAAGTAACGATTTATTTCTCATTTTAAATTACATAATGGTTTTTCACAAATATTTAGATGATTTAAATTCAACTTGTGTTACAATCTAACACGACACAATTCAAGGAGGCAATATTATGTGTCACCAATATATAATATCTTTTAATTTGGTTCCTCCATACCATATTTCCATGCTCTTCAAGATTTGAGTTCATCTTTATGTTGATCAAGACAAATGGAACCACGAATTTGCAACATTTTCATTAAACTGCCATTAAGTATGATCATGATCTTAAGATAGTTTCCCAAAAAATTCTTAAGCTATTCAATCACTTAATTTTCATGGTTGAGGTTTTACTGCAGCAACATCGAATATCCATGATCCATTCATTACTTCTGCTAACCCAACATTTTGCTTTGTATTTACCAAGTGTGGGAGAAAAGAAGTACAAATCCAAGGTCTAGCATTCAGCAGATGGATATGATATTTAATTTTCATTATAGTTACGGTTGATTCAGCTTCTTCCCATGGAGTTGTCTGGTACCAAAACATCGGTTCAAATATATATATATATATATATATATATATATATATATATATTGATTATATGCAAAAATATCTCAAGCAGATGAACTAATGTTTAGAAAGAAAGGAATGCAAGGTAAGTGCTGTAAACTGACCATGCTTGAATTTGAAAGTAATTTTATCTCATCTCAATTTATGAGATTCATCGTTATATTTTTTTAAATTCTTATATAAAATATAATAAATAATTTAATTTTTTTAAATTCAAATTCAATTTTTTTAAATTTCAACACAATAATAATATTAAAAAATATATAATCTAATAATATTTAATTTAATTTTTAAAATTTATTTCAATTCATTTTAATATTATTATACAAATCATAATATTATTCCTAATATTATTCCTAGATCTTTCTATACAAATCATTCCTAATATACAAGGTTGGACAATGCCAGACTGGATGCCTATAATCCCCATGAAGTCATGTGCAAGAGTGGAGCCTCTGACACCATTTTGTCATGAATTTCATGCCCTATATTCCCCCTCCCAACCTACCCTAGAACTAGGGTCTCAGACTTCAGGATGATAAGGTTGGGTCCTAGGAGGAACAGTAATATTAACACTTGTTGTTGAGAATAAGGACATGAAAAATATTAATGACATCATTTATATTTATTAAAATATATTTTAATTATAAAATAATTACACAAAAATAAATTTACAAACCAATATAATTTGATGCAGTATATCAAATTGTAAAATTATTTTTAAAATAAAATAATCATATAAAGATATGTCAATTTGAAGACTTACTTTTGTGGAATTTCTTTATATATGTTGCAGCTCTCATATTTATCAATATGGTTCTTTAGGTTATTTTTCTGAAAGTCACAACATTTAGCATTAATCGTCTATTTCGGCACAAAGTCCTATTTGATTTTCAATACTCATATTAGGGAGTTTCAGGAGCCTCACAACAGTGAAACCAGCAGTAAAAGGGAAGCTTCCCACTAATTAGAAGGAAACCCCAACAATCTAAGAAACTATAATCAGATTTACCTTTATATACTGTTTAATGACCCAAATTCAATAAAGATGGATCAAATCAACCAAAAACAATTCCTCATTTCTCATATGGCTTTTCAGCCTTTTGAAAAACGTAGGAAGCATCCCAAGCCCCCTACCGAAAGTAGGGTGGCAAGCCGTTTATGAGAAAATAATCGTTCCCTGTGTTCAAAAAATGAAAAAAGTGGGTAAGAAAGTGGTAACATTCAAGAAAGCAAACACTACCAAGAGTCACTATAGACAAGCTGTCTTCAATGACCTTCTGGCACTCTCTTTGCCTTCACTTCACCCTTAATAGCTTTTGGAAATCCAACCAGCTTCTTACTTCTTACTGTAGGCTAAATTCATCCCTTTTTATTTATTTACTCTCTTCTCTGTCTTCTTTGTTATCACTTGCTGAAGTTTTTGTTGGGTTTTTAAAATGGAATCTCAATCATCAACTCCAGATTATATGATGAGATGATAGAGAGTACTCATAACACCTATAAATCAGAATATACTAAGAATCTCTCAGCCAAAAGACCCTATAATGCAATTGAGAAACACAAAATCAAGACTTTGCTAAGAGGACTCATGAATTCTGCTAACTATGGTCGGCGGCTTGTCTTTGGTGAGCAATTTTGATCACTATTTTGCAATACAAGCCTTCTCTTTACTGCCAACACCAAGGATGGAAGAAGAATTCTCAGTGGAATCGGATAGTAGTAGCCCCCAAATTTTGAGGACAAAATCTTGTTTTAAGAGGAAGAATGTGAGGACATTAGCTATTTGTGGTAGGAACTTCCCATGAGCAGGCTAAACGTGATGGAGAGAAGGTTAAGTAGGGCAATAATCAAGTATGAAGCGGGCGGAATGCTAGGCAGACAAATGAGAACCTTAAATTGAGTGAGAGGGAACACCAAGCGAACAAAGGCTAAGTGAAGCAAGCGTCACGTTGGGTGAGTAATGAGCAAGATGATCAAAGGGATGCGCGTTCTACATCGGGCAAGTAAAAGTGGGCGAGCCATGAGCAGACAAGCAATGGGTAACAATCAAGCAACGCTTAGAGTGACCACATTTTGGAGCAACGGACAACACGGACAGTGGAAAAACCAGGAATTTGTTTTAAGAGCTAAACAAAACTAAAACTATAATAAAATATTTTTTATTTTATTTCCATATAATTTTTCTTATAGTATAGAACAACTTGATAATAAAATTTAAAATAAAAATAAAATATGTTTAATACAATATATGTATTAAAAAAGTATATGATATATAAAAAATAATATATAATTAAAATAATATAAAGATATTCATACAAATATATCAAATAAAAGAAATACAGAGTGTTTAAAATTATAACTTACATTCTTTTAAAGAAACAAAAGCATCAAGTATTGAATTTAAATAAAACTTCTTATCTATTTCTTTTTCAATATATAAAACTATATTATTCGCTAGAAACTCATCTTCAATTTTGTTACAAAGTCTTATTTTAATAATTTTTAACGTGTCATCATATTATTAGATCATTTTATTTAATATAAGATGTATTTTATTTATTTTATTTTAAATCAGATTAATTTTTTTAAAATTGAACTTGTAAGTAATTAATTTATAAGATCAAAATAATTTTGTAGAGGAATGACCAAGATAACTTTTTAGATAGGAAGCCAAGACAAGATGAGTAATATCATCCTATTAAACCATAAGATATGTGGAGTTCCATCGAGTGAAAACATCTAGGCACAACATTTTTGAAGACTCAACCCCAATTTGCTCTGCTATTGCCTCGAACTTCCGCAGCCTTTGGGGAGAAGCTCTCGCATACCGCACAATACTGCGGACTTTCTTGATGGAGTCATTCACATCTTCCATCTTCTTAACTGTTTCATCATTGAAAAATATCCAATTATCATAACAATATAAAAAAGTACTATTTCCAAAGACTTTAATCATAAAAATATTAAAATATAAAATACAAAATCAAGATTAGAAGGCTCACCAATAATAAGGTTGATTATGTGAGCAGTGCATCGAATGTAGATATACTGGTGATTTTTAATCACATCGTCTCTCGCCCTCATATTCTGCATAAACCACTCAATGGCGATCTCATTGGCATTGGCATTATCAACTGTAATACATAAAAAAATTTGGATGCTCAATCTATCAGACAATCATCCATCTCCGCCCCTATTGAATTTTTATAAATTCAATAATCATCTTTTTAAAATTTCACTCACTGTCAATATAGTGTGCTGTAATACACATGTACGAGGTATTTTGTATAGACATCCATGTGTTGATCATAAATGACACTTTCTAACCAGTGGTGGTAAACATCTTCTTCATCTCTGTCTTTTCTCTCATATGCATCTTCATACAATCGCGCATCACTGTATAACGAGATGGGAGTGAAAATTTTGGCTCAAGTAGCTTCACAAAATAGCGGAACCATTTCTTCTCAAACGTGGTAAAGGGCATCTCATCCTGTATGATCATTATCGCAAGCGCCTCACGGTATATCTTTTTACTGTATTGAGGGACTATTAGGTTCCTTGTCTATGTCCTTGCCCCATCAGTGACTGTAGAAGTCTCGTAACTAAGATTAGTCTGAGACCTACTTGCGGCAATGTTTAATATTTTATTATCAACATTAGCTTTAAGTGAAAAGTAAATGGGATTAATATTAAATGAATGAATCAAGTAGCATACATATGACCTTATAGGATTAGTCTGAGTGTTTAACACTAACCTCTTAATGTCATCCCCTTTGCTATTTGGTACCACTGACAACCGTTCAGATGTGATGATAGACAAGCGGTGTTTTGCCTTTTTGAATGACACACAACTTAAGCGTCACAATGGTTGCACTCAGCCCGTGGCTTCTCGGGATCCCCACTCTCAACTTTCGTGAAATGTTCTCATGTCCACGATCTTTTTTTATTTGATCATGGACGGGGTGGCCTTGTAACTGTAGGGTGTACTAGTACATCCAGATCCTGAACCGAATTGTCCCAAAGACCCATCTCCTCCTCCTCTATAAGCTGATTGGGATCTTCCACTTCCAATTCTATATCGACTGGAAGTGAAAATCCACTGCTAGCACATGAGGTCTGTGGTCAAATGGAGCTAGATAGTCGACTCCGAGTCCGACTCAGTACTGCTACTTGGGGCGCCGATGGAGTTCTGGCATCCGAAGTGACATATGGAGTCGGAATCCCATTGGCATTATGTGAGAGATCTATCAATGATGAAGCCTGAAATTCAAGTATAATAAAAAATAATAAATGTTAGTAAAGATAAACTTATATTTAAGTTTATATATAAACTTATAAATTTATAAAGCATTAGTCAACTCACATTCACACAACCAATATAACCCGCTTTTTTAAATCTGATTTAAGATGAGGAGTCGATGACTGAGTACAACTTCTTTCTTTAAGATTTTAAAATCTAAAATTTGGTGAAGTAACTTTGCTGACTGTTGTAAAAATAAAAAATGATTCATTCAAACCTGTCAACTTAAATGGAAAACAATAAAAAACTGTAATGCATATTTGAAATTTTGCATCATGTCTTTTGCTTGTCATTTAAGGACCAAAGCAATCTAAAACATATAAAAGGAATTTAATAATGGAAAAGTTTAAGATCCACAAAGTTCATCATCTTTTAAAATTTAAAGAAAGAAAATTTGAATAAAAGAATGCATACAGCAAGTGCAATAGAAACTGATGTATGGGGGTGTGCATATAATTGATTTGCAGCTACCTACAAGTTTGAACAAAGAGAATATTTAATGAGTGAAAGAAAAAGAAAAACACAGGAAGGTGGTGAGAATAGAATAGGAAAATGAAATAGAAAAACAAATTATATGCATAGAAGGAAGACCTTTACTTTTGTATTGCATATTTATTTTTATTTAATAATTATGTGATGTAAAGATATAAATTAAAAAACTTTTAAATAGAATATAAATTTTTAGGATACTTTGATTTTTAGTGAAAAAGTATTATGGGTAAAAAAAAAAAAAAAACATGATAATGGTCATAGGTACAAGAAAATTTCACATGATTACAAGGTGGAGAGACGTAGCTAGAAGCCGATTGCTTTCCCTAATGTGTTTACTGGTATTTTTTTAATAAACAAGCAGAATTTTATTGCAACTCTAAAAGGAGAAATCAAAATTTTATTGCAACTCTAAAAGAAGCAACCGAATACACGGGAAGTTAATAAGATATATGCCAAGTCAGAAAAAGAATTCTGTTTGATGGTTCCATGATTTCATCAAACAATATATTTGCTTTTCATACTTCATTTCAGTATCCAAAGATTCCAAATGATTTACACAAAAATTGAAATATCAATCATTCTCTAAGTTCTCTTCCATCCAAATCAATCATTAGATAATTTCAATTACACAATGACAATAAACCAACTTCCAAGTACCGAAGGTAATAGCATCAACATGATGTTAAAAGTTAAAACAAGTAAATTAATTGTCTCTATTTTCAAGCCAACGTGGTACGTTTCTTCTCCATTTCACAACCAAAAAAAAAAAAAAAAAACAACTGACACTGGATGAATTTGACAAAGATTACAATTTGACTTTAACATTAAAACCTTTTTTTAATTTTCACTGTGACTTTTCCTCAAACACTTTGCACACACTGTCCATTGTCCAAGCACACAAATCTCAACGATCATTCTAAATTTTTCTCACTACAAAAGCACATTTACAACCAAAAATTAATACAATCCAAAGGAATAAAAAAATAATACTTTTAAATGAAAATCTTTAATTTTAAAAGTTAAACCTCCTAAATCAAAAATCAATTACCAACAATCCAACTGTGCTCGGAAATAGATTGGTGGGCAGTGGGCCGTGAGTCTGTGACAAACGACGGCGGAGTGGAGAGGTGAGATTGCGGCAAAATCGAGGGACGAAGTGTGATGGCAGAGGCGGACATTGAGAGGTGCAGAGATGAGAGAAATAGAGAAGAGAGAAGAAATGAAGAAAGAAGAAAGAAGAAGAGAAAGTCGGCTTGGGCCTTGGGTGACTCGACGACTTAAACGACGTCGTTCCTATTTAAATGGAACAGCATTGTTTAAATAAATGTTAACAAATACACACAGATGCAAAACAACGTCGTTTTGCATATCTTTTAAAAAAAAAATCGAATTTTGAATTTGAAGTCGAAACTCAAAACCAAGCTAGTTCCGATTCTGACTCCCAACTCTGATTTTGGAGTCAGAGCAATTCCAACTCCAACTCCAAAATTCCGAATTACGACCCTAATCGGAGTCGAAATCAGAGCGGATTCTGATTAGAGTTTGGAAGTCGAAAAATTTGCCTACCCTTATAACAAATAAGTATTTCATGACACAATGTAATATATAACAGACATAAATGAGGTGCCATGACATAATGAAAGTGTAATTTTTATATGAATTTTATTGCATTTTGACTTATTAAAATTATTAGTTATTCTTTTATTTGTTTTATTTTGTTTTTATTCTAATTCTAGTTGTTTTCTTGTATTGAAGGAATGAGAAGGAAACGAAAAATAAAATAAAATATAAAGAAATCAGAGTATTCGGTATAGGAGAATTGGAGAGATGGGTCCCACTAGCACTTCATTTCATGTTAAATTTACTTGAAGCCGAATGCCACAACTGGACTTGGTTTGGACTAAAGGATGCGATTAACTCTTTACCTCACAAAGATATAGATAGATATATATAATGCTTATTGCAGTACACTAAAGTGTACTCCAATACAATCCTAAATGAAATGCAGTGTTTTATTTAAATAAAACACTGCATTTCATTGAAAGAAACCAGTGAAATAGCCTGAAAATCTCATGGACTTAGTAATTCCTCCAGATTTTATTACCCTTTTTCTCCCCAAAAGCTAAATGGGCAGCAATGAAACAAAAACTAGTTCCTTCGATCGACATGCTTACAGAAACCGTTCCTTTGTTTTCCAGAAAACCCATGATTCCATAAGCGACAGAACAAACTTTGACATTTGAAATGCAATACTTTATGAGTAATTCCTTTCTCACCCAAACACTTACAAAGACTCCAACCATCTCCTTGCTTGCAATTAGGTTGTACTGATCAATGCCTTCGTTCAGCTTGTCAAGTCGATTCCTGATTGGTCTGTCGTTTCTGAGTGGACTCCCAATGGCGAGGCTGTGAACACTCTTTCTTCTCAAATCTGGACTTCCAGGATAATGGTAATTGTTGCTTGAGATTATATTTAACATCGGTGTCAACCAAGTGCATCCATATTTGCTGTTGAGTGTTTTTTTTTTTTTTTATTAGTATGTTCCAATTCGTTGCTTCAGTTGGATCTTCTCCTCCTATTACGTTTTTGGTCTTTAATGGTACAATCTCTTGAAATCTGCAAACGGAAATTTGTTAGTTTTCATTTGTTTGATCTTCACGTAGGATTAAATGGATAGTTAATTAGAACGCTAAGATATATAGCTAGAAAACAAGAAAACAAAACAATCGTCATTTCCTGGCTGATTTCTTTTGGCGTGAATGGCTCAGCAGAAATCGTACTTCTTGTGGAAACGGAGGACAATCTAGTAATTTTTTTAACAAAATGAGAAACTATACGATAATTTTGTATTTTGAATTACAATATAGTCTACTAAAATGGGTTGTATATATCAGCACTTATAGAAATAAAAAATTAGATTCGTTTATCAAACATATTAAATATCAAACATATTAATATATTAATTATATTTATTGTCTATTATTACCAATTTAATATAATTATAGTTAATTGTATATACAGTATATTTATCATCTAAAAAAAAATAATAATAATACATTCATTTTAAAATTATAAAATAATTTTTAAAGAATGAAATTATTAATCATATAATAGGAATAAATTTTTATGAATAAAATTAAGCTCTCTAACGTATAAATTAACATCTCTAAGTGAGGATTGCATTGTTATATTGTTATGAATGATTTATTTATATGTATTATTATATTATATACTATTATTATGTCATTCTATACTATTATTATTATTCTATATTTATTTTACATAAAAAAAGTTTATCGTTATAAAAAATTAAAGTGGTGTGATTAAATTTAATGTCAAAAATATTATTTCGATGATTAATGAAATTAATGGATTGTATTTAAAATAATATTTTTTATTAAATTCAGTATTTATTTTAACAAAAATAGATAGAAAATGTTAACTTTAACAAATAAAATAATTTTTTTTATTAAAATAAGATATTTCGTTAGAAAACCAATTTATATAAATATATATATATATATATATATATATTTATATATCCATTCGGTTCACAACAAAGGCCTGCATCCTTCTTTGTTTTTATTTTTTACTTCACTTTTAGAAGGGCCGCAACTCATTGGGCTTAAGGGAAAGGCCATCGCACGTGGTTCATCTACAAGAGCACCGCATGGTTTTAACTTAGGGCCTTAGAATCCAAGTGAGACACGATATTGACCGCATACAGAACATAATACATACATACATATATATATATATATATATATATATATATGAGTAGAGTAGTGCTAGGATCCTCGGTAGGGATTTTTGCCGCGGCCACATAGTATAAATTATTTTTATATTTTTCTTCATTTCAATTTTTTTTTACAAAAACAATAAAATAATGTGTAGAGATAAAATATATGTATTTTTTAAAATTTTTAATTTTTTTTTCTATTTAAAAATTTCCATGGAGTCACGGCGGGATTCAAATGCCGGGATATAAAGTTTTTTCATATATATATATATATATATATATAAATAATATGACTATCTAACCAAAAAAAAAATGTTGATTAAACAAATCTGTTAAAATTTTTGATCTTACAACTGTTCTTTTCTAACTCTGTTACTCCCTCCGTCTGCATTATTAAATTAAAGTTCATTAAATCCATGTTTTTGAATTGATACATGTGTTTGGATTGATAACTTTAAATCAAGAATTAATGTCCTATTTACGTTCGGCTTTTCCATGTTTACTCCCTATGTTAATTTTTTATCTTTTACAATTGCTGTTTTATTTGAATGTTAACTTCCTCCATTACATTTACTTTAGTCTGTATACAGTATTCCGAATACTATTGTTTTTATTATTTCTCCCCCTACACGCCTCGAAAATGTGATTATTCATAATCTATTTATCTGTATTCTTGGGAATGCAATTAAAGAAAGAATGCAATTAATCTTCATAATGCAATTTAAAAAAAAAAAAACAGTCTGTATTCGTTGGGAATACAATTGCTTTTATTATTCTCCCATCAAGGCCCAGCAAGACAATAATATCAGAGTTAGTTGGTTGCCTCTTCTTATTCAACACTCAATTGAAAAGTGACCTGTGCAATAAATTCTATATTTATAATCCTCATTTTCATTACAATCATTCAAAATACTCAAAAACAAAATTCAAAATAATTTCCTTCAACAAGTACAGCAAACAAGACTAAAGCATGAACTACAAAAATCCCATGGTAACATTAAGAGAGATAAAAATCCGATTAGGCCATGTAATTTTCTTTATGTTTTATATTCTATTCTTGTTCTGTATTATTTTTTTGTTATATTCTGTATACTGTTTTGTATATATTCTATTTTTTTTTTTTTGCTATTGTATATTGTTCTGTATTTTGTTCTTATTATATTATGTTGCTGTTATATTTTGTTCATGTTTGTTGTATGTTGTTCTTTAAAACATTAATTTAATATTCAATAAGTTTTTTTTACTGCTATTTTTCTAGTGTCTATTTTTTTGTGGATTGTTTTATGTTGTATTTATTATATTTTTGCTTTTCATTCCAATTAGTCCAACCATTCAAAATGCTCAAAAACAAAACCCCAAATAATTTGGTTCAACATGCACGGCTAACAAGACTAAAGTATGAACTATAAAAATCCCACAATAGAATTTAAAGAGGTAAAAATCTAGTTAGGCCATGTAATTTTCTTTATATTTTATATTCTATTCTTGTTCTCCGAAGCATTATTTGAGTCCAAGTTTTTTTTTTTTTGTATGTTGTTCTGTATTCTGTTCTTATTATATTCTGTTGTTGTTATATTTTGATATTTTTTTTGTTGTTGTTCTCTGAAGCATTAATATTATATTCAATAAGTTTTTTCTATTACTATTTTTTTATGTTTGCTTTTACGTGGGTTGTGCTTATTTTTCAACATAGCTTTTATAGAAATAATTGTTTATTATATGGTTGTGCTGATAAATCTGTATGCTACAAAAAAAAAATAGTTTGTTTATTTTTTGTTTGAGTTGTTTTGCTCATACTTCTAATTTGGTCTTTCTTCCATCAAATCTGATAGCATACTTTCTAAACAGTGTTTTCGTATTCTCTTTTTATTTTTATAGAGTTGTTAGTTTTTTTTTTTTGGTGTGATGTACATTTTTTCTTTTTTCTTTTTTTGTTAAACTTCAACATGCATGTTCTTCTATTTAGACCCAAACTCTAAACATTCACATAAAAAAAAAGTCCTAAAATCAACAAAGAGACAACAAAACAGAAGAAGGAAAAAAATACCCAAGTGGAAACAAGCAAAGCTAAGAACTATAAAAGAATACCCATAACAAAAATTATTAACACAACATAAATTTTGTAATTAAACCCTTAACTATCACTCAATATTGACCTGAACATTGAGATAGCAGGTTTGAGAAAGAGGTCATCAAAAAATGTGGATTAACTTGACCTCATTCAAATAATTTTGAACCCCCTAGCAACCGCAAGACAATATGCTAATCACAGTCCATATTCAGATTGACTTTTGCATATCAAAACACATATTATACATACATGATTTACCACCTAGACCAATGAATTGAGAAATGTTTAACCCTCAATTGTATGTTACCAAAATGCTTTTTATCCATCAGTTTAATGAATTATTCATAACTGAGATGGAGTTCATCTCCTAATAAGGAGGAAAACTCATAATTGTCAATTAAAATTATTTGTGTAAATATGTTAATCAACTACAAAATCTAAAGCAAACTACAATGGGCCTATGATAAGTTCATAACTATAGCATAAACATATAGAAGAGCTCGCTCAACCCAAGCATCCCCAAGAAACTAAATTATCAGTAAATCCTATATTTAAACAAACCCAAAATCGAAACAAAAAGACAAGTTAGACGAAAATAAACTAAATAAAAGAGACAGAGAAGGATGAGAAACAAACCCTAAAAGGCTAAACTATCTAAAAAAACACAAAATCGAAATAGAGAGACAAGATAGACGAAAAACTTAAAATAATTTTCAAAATAGGACTTTAATTAGCTCATGTTAAGCCACATCAATTACTTCTATGGTGGTGTGTTTCAGATCTTCAGGGGCGAGAGGTGCATTGGATCTTCGTCTAGGGTTCTGAATCCAAAGCTGCTTCTTTCTCTCATTTGGGGTCTTGGGGGGTTTCGAAGGGGGAGGTTCGAGATCCGTATGCCTAGAACGCAAATAGGTGCTCAGAGCCGGGTCGAGTGGCAACCACAACTCAAATAGCCACGATTTCGCAGAGGGGAGGGAGAAAAGATAGTGCAAGGGCTCGTCGGTTGGGGGTGGGAGAGGTGGTGTAGGTCAGGATGGGTGGGTAGGCCGCGAGAAGCGGAGCTCCAGGGGAAGCTTGCGGATTAGGGTTTCGGTATCAGTAGAAAATAATAAGGGGAGAGAAGTTGGAGTAAGGGAAGAAGGAGCGAGAAGAAGTCGGGGTCATGAGAAAAAGCCCTATTGCTTATATGTGTATATATATATATATAAAGGGACGAAACCAGAATTTTATGTTTGGGGGGGCGATCGATAAATTGTACGATGCATGTAAATTTTAGAAGAATGGTCATCAGTGATAAAAGTATTATGCTCTATTGTTACCAAACTCTCTAACATATATTAGTTTTCGAATTGTCTACGTCTTTTAAAAAAAAAAAAACCAATTGTACTTAAGTATTTGCTCATATTTTTCTATGATTTAAGAAAAATTTATAGATCAATAATAAATTTGAGAACTTTCTAATAAGTAATAATGTAACGCTATTAAATTTTTAACAAACTATATCTCACAATCATACAAGCTAGAGTAAAATTAAATAAGTGAGTATAATCAATTAATTTTACAATCATATAACTTTATAATCAATTTTTTTGCTAGAATTAGATTGTTAGAATAACTGCGAGATTACATGAGTTAAAATTTGGATTTAAATGAAAATAAAAGTTAAAATATAAATAGATGTATATGAAGATTTAGAGAAATAATTTTAGTAAAAAATTGAGGGGGGTAATTTTTTTTAAAAAAAACAATTTAAGAGAGAATTTTAATTATATATATATAAATTATATATATTTATATTAGAGTTATTGTTTTTGAAAAAGTTTGGAGGGGCGGTAGCCCCCCCAAGGATGAACATGGGCCTGCCCCTGTATATAGCCAAAAAGGGCGCCATTTTAGTATTATAAGAGGCAAAACTATAGGCCACAGGCTAGGCCATCACAACCACTAAAAAAGGGGCCCAACAAGTTAAAAATACAATAAATATACATATACAAAGCCCAATCCAAATAAGAAAAAAGAAATAATAAAGAATAATATAATAATATAAAATAAACAGCTGATAAATGTAATTAATATATACTATATATATATATGTTTTATATTTATAATATATGATCAAATTGATTTACATATTTAAGATTAGCGTTTTATGTTATAAATTATAATACTTTTGTTTTATAATATATGAAAAGATGTAATTATTTATCATTTACTTAATTATGACTAACTATCAAATTTTTGTTAGAAATATATTTTTTTCCTAATGCATTATATTATTAATCAAAATTTATTTTTTTAATAAAAACAATATCAATTTTTAAAAATAATCGCATAATTAAACTAGGCAAACGTGCTTTACACGTTGTTCCTACCTAGTATATATATATATATAGATAGAGAGAGAGAGAGAGAGAGAGAGAGAGAGAGACAGAAACAGAACAAGCTGAGAAGCAATTGAGCAAAATTGGAAATTTTTTTGAGAGTTTTTATGAGGAGGAGGAGGATTTGAAGGACAAAATCGAGAGCTGCATGTTTCATCAACCGATTCCAATGAAGAATATAAGTTTTCTTTATTTTATTTTTAATTTTATTATGAATTAGATTTTATTTTCTAGAGCGTTGATATAGTATAGCATTGAACACACAGTTTATCTTTCGAGTTATTTTATTTTAATATTTCCATGATTGAGTGTTTAATTTTTATTCTTTATCGCTTTCAACTTTTTATGAATTATTATTTGATCAATCGAATTACAATGAAACCGAGAGGTGATTTGTTATTTTAGTTCTAGAAATAAATATCATTAGTTGCGAGAAAGTAGATATACTTTATCGCGACTAGTGTGATTTTTCAAAAAATTCAAAAAACGTAACGAGTCTCTAATTAATTAAATTTACATAAAGATATGTAGTTATTAGTTGAAGATATTTTTAATATTATTCGAGAGAATATATTAAATAGTCAAGGAATTTTTAATCATCAATATGAGATTATTGGAATTTAATCATTAGGAAGAATAAATTATGTGGGATTTGTTAGGTAAAATCAACTACTCTAGATCCATTCTTATCATATTTTTACACTCTTAAATTTTAAACTTTGTTACTTTTTATTCGTATATTTATTTTTGCTAAATATTTTAATTTAATTTAGATAGTAGAATCATTGAATTTATTTTTGATTTTCTAAATAGTTATTTATTTAGTGAATTTCGGTATTCAGTATCATAATTAATCCCTATGAGTTCGACATCTATTTTCTATAAAACACTTTACTACTTGTTATGGTTCTGTACACTTGAAAATATTTTTACGTGAACACGTAACATGGCAAAATAGCAGTTCCTTTACTCGTTACAGAACACAATAATTTGATGGTAAGTTAAGTGCTAACTTATAGTGATTGTCGTATTATGAGAGATTAAGCACGAAACACAAAAAATAAGTCAAAATTTCAAAGCTAAATACTTTATTACTAATAACTTCATAACATGAAAAATGCTAACTTTGAATAAAATTATCATTTTATCCTCTATATGTGAAAGAATTATCATTTCACCCATAACTTGTAGATTTTTACATCCTAATTCTAAAAATACCAAAATTTATTTTCGTCATGTAAATTTTGTCTTAAAGTCAAATATCTAATTAGAAAATTTTAAAACAATTCACAACCACAAAAATACACCAATGTTGAAACACCATTAGGTCATTTCTCTTTGATTTTTGTTGAAATTTTATCCAATTTCAACACTCATACTTAAACCAATATATTGCAACATAGATCATAACATCCTATACTCGAAGCATGCTTAAGGCAACAAATAAAAATTCACTTCACGTAAACATAAAACTCTTTAGTAAAAATATTCAAACTTTTTTAACTAAAATACAAACTCTTATCTCAAGGTCTTGACTTTTTCTTTTTAAAAAAGAAAAAGAAAAAGAAAAAGAAAATATCTTCAAGAATTTCAAAATTTTGAACTTTATTCTAACATATCCATAACATATTCCTAAGATTTTTCATCCTTTGAAGTAACGTATTAAAATCACTAAAAATTGCAAAATTTCACTTGAGGTACTCGGCTCTAACACTTAGACAAAAATAAAAATAAAAATTCTCAACTTTGGTTTTGATCAAACCTCTTTGTAAAGCCCTTTCCTATGCTGATAGGCTTTAGCTAGTAAATGCTATCCTATTTTCTATCCAGATTTACTGGTATTCTCTTTTCATTCTTCCTGTATGGGTTATCAAGTAAGTGAAAGAGATTCTCAGATCCTTTTTATGGAAGGGATCCTTTGCTTGCATGTAAGGCAACACTCTAGGTAGCGTTATCGCATGCGGGTGAAGGACATGCATTTCTGGTATTGGCAATACTAGACAGGCTCTTAGGACTTTCACTTCTTGTGGTTCATCACCACCTATGCCGACATTTATTAATTGCCAAATTTGGGTATCCATTTCATTGAAGCTAAGAAGTAACTATTTTTCCTGCATACCTACCAAATACACTCGAATGAATACACTTGATAGCACAGCTCTATCGTAACCCTTAACTTTTTGAATTAAGTATTTCAGTTTTCTTCAAAGCTTAAAGTAAAAGAGTCTCATGTATTTGCTTATGTACTTATTGCTTCAAAGAATCATCCTCAAGAATTACAACATTGGCTTCTTGCTTATCAAAGGCTCTGGCCCTTATAGACGCTTGTGCCCTGGTCTTTGATTAGATAGTTTGCCCGCTTAAAGCCTAACGTCTATGACCCATACTTAAAATGAGCCTTGTGATGAGACGTAGTCATTCCCTATGTTGTGTTCCCTCCAGTTTGGGCCCCAATATAGAGACCTTAGTTTTATCAAGAACGAGATGAGGGCAGTCATTTTAAACCTAAAAAAAGAGTGATTGTATCCTTTGTGGTAAGAAAGACCATGCCGTCAGGTAATGAGTTAGATGTAGGTAGTGAGTAGCTTGGTCAGCAAACCACAAAATGAAATATGTATATGAAGAAGAGGAAGAAGGTACAATTTGTCAAACCTACAATCCATCACCAAGACTCCTCCTTGGGTCCAGGTACACAGACCCCGCAAGCATGGTTCTTCCAATTAGCTCAGCCTTCTTAAGCATGGTTTTGTTGGTAGTTATGTTGACTCATCCCTATTCATTCATAGTAGTGGAGCTGGGTGTATCTTTCTTTCTCCAAATGACATTTCTCGCTCTTTCTTTAGTCAACTCTTCCAAAGACTTGGTTGACGACCACTAGAGAGTCAACTCTTACCTCCATTTTGTCAGCACCTAGTGATTTTGCAGCTGCTAACCTGGCTAGTAGTGCTTCCTAGTCTGCTTTGTTGTTGGTGGTTTTAAATTCTAGATTGATCGCGTAGTTGTATTCTTCTCTACCATCCATAACAATATACCCCCATTCCCCCTCTAGCCCTACAGGACAAGCCATCGACAAAGACCTGTCAGGGCTTCACATGAGGTGCATCTCGGATTTCTTTTGGAATGTCGGTAAACTATATGATGGATCCTTATAGCACATGCCCTTTCACATCATTCTTGGAGATGTACTCGATGTCAAATTCGCTTAACTCTATAGCCTAGTTCATTAGCTAACCTGAGACATCCAGTTGTTGTAAGATCTTCTTTAGGGAGGTTTTGTTCAGAACCTGTATCGGGTGCGTTTGAGTCAACGTGTAGTTATCACTAGGGCAAAGCCTAGTTGGTCCATTCGGGGGTATCTCACCTCAACTCCTCGAAAAGCACGACTGGTGTAGCTTATTGGCTTCTAAGTGCTCTTCTAGTCTCGTACCAAGGCTGAAGAGACTGTGTGAGAAGAGATAGATAGATACATGCTTAAGGTTTCTCCTAGTTAAGCTTGACTAAGTAGTTGTGGGCTGGCGAGTTAGTGTTTGAGGAACTGGAATGCACGGTCGAACTTTTCATCCCAAGCATGTGCCTTCTGCAATATCTTGAAAAATATTAAGCCCTTGTACGTTAACAAGACACGAACCGTTCCGAGGTGGGGCCATGTTGAGAATAACATCCTTCTCTAGGTTGGCCTCGGAGAAGATGAAACCTAGAAACTTCCCGGACTCAACACTGAATCATTTTGCCAAATAAAGCTTCATCTAATAGCATCACAGTATCGTGAAGGTATTTTTTAGAGGTTCTGCAATTGACCAGCTGTTGGTAAGTGGCCCCCCGCATTTCTCAAGTCGGAAGGCATGGTCATGTAGCAGTATAGTCCATTGTCCATGATAAATGACATTTTCTTCTCTTTTTTGGGATTCATGTGAATCTGGTTGTAACTTAAATAAGCATCCATGAAGCTTAGCATACGGTGGCCCCGGATGGAATCGGCTATTAAATTAATTTAGGGTAGTAGGAAACTATCTTTTGGATAGTGTGTACTCAAATTAGTGAAGTCGATACACATTCTCCATTTGTTGTTGGCCTTCTTCACCAACATGATATTGAATAACTTGTCTGGGTAGTGTGCCTATTTTATAAATCCTGGTGCTAAGAGGCAATCAACCTCCTCGGTAATGGAGATGCATTTCTCTGTGCTGAGACTCCGATTCTTCTACCTGGCCCTCTTAGCCTTGGGGTCCACACATAGGTGGTGTTTGATTATTTCAGGATCAATCCAGAGCATGTCCTCATGACCCCAAGCAAACACGTTTTGTTGCTTCGTGAAAAGACGCTTATTGGCTTGCTATATATCGGGTCTCATCCTACTAACGACTTTGACCGTGGTGTCGAGGCAGGTTGGATCCAGAGGAGTTAACTGAATCTACTTGTATGAGGGCCTACTTGTCCTTGATCTTTTCTTCTTTATTGGTCAACTTGAGGGGAGGTGGTGGGATGCTATTGCCGCCCAGAGTTTCCACCATGTGGACCTCCCTTTTTGTGAGTTTCAGCTCTTGCACATATACTCGCATGCCAATACTTGCTCACCTTGGATCTCCCCCACTCCTGTGGCAATTAGGAACTTCACTTTAAAGTGGTAAGTTGAATTTACCGCTTTCAAGTTGTTGAGGGTAGGTCGCCCCAATATGGGCGTCGTATGATGAAGAGGCCTTTACTACTATGAAGTTGGCCATTGTGGACGTCGTGTGAGGGACTTTGCTGGCTAGGACTGATAGGGTGATAGTTCCCACTAGTTGAACCATGTCCCCTCAAAACCATTTCAATGGCATGGGCGCTAGCTGCAATTGAGTGAGATCAATCCTCATTTGAGCAAAGGAATCCCATGAGAGAGTGTCCGCAGAGGTACCGTTGTCGATAATAATTTTCCTGATTGTGAAGTTGGCCATAAGCATGGTCACCAGTAGGGCTTCATTGTGGTGGTAGAGGATTCCTTCTTTGTTAGCTTTTCCAAAAGAGATGACTAGTGTGTTTATGCTTCTTTGTTGTTTAGCTAAGCGAGCTTGGGGAGATACACTTCCTCGTACTGCACCTTCTTGGCATGTGCTTTTGTGTCGAAGGAGGTTGGGTTGCCACCAACAAAGCCCTTGACGATGGTTTTGATCTTGCCCATGGGTCTTTCTTTATGGGCAAGACGTCTGGAGGTGGTTTTGCAAAGATTCTCTCTCCACCCACTGTATCCTTAGGCTTTTGCTCCATCTTATCTTGATGAACCTTCCTCGGCACCGTTTTCATTCCCTTCCCTAGACAACATGGCGTTGGGGGTTGGATCCTCTGGCTCTCCCATTCTTTCTCTAAAAGAGATGCAATATGCGGTATTGCGGATATGGTCCAATGGTAGGTGCAGTAATGACAACTTCTGCTTTAGTTGTCAGCTTATCAAGTAGTTGGTTTGCTTTTGTCTTGTACAAACAACGAGAATTTATCATATCGGAGTCCTAGGCCTCAGAGGGGGCCTATCTTCTCGGGGGCCTTGGCTTTGCCTGAAGCCTTACCCTTCCTATGGGCCTATTCTAGTACTATATTTTTTAGCTTGGCCAAACCTCGTAGCATGTCTTTAGAATTAATGAAGCCACCAGCTTAGTTTATGAATTTTCTCAATGTAGTTGGAGTTCTTTTTGCCAACTCTGCTATGATTGGGGTCTAGGGCCATATGCCTTAAAGGAGCACCGCTAGGGTATTTTTTCATCTTTGTTATCCATCATCATGCACTCTTTGTTAATCTTGGACAAATACAATTTTAGACTTTCATCCTCCCTTTGTTTAATGGTTAGGAACGACGAGGCGCCTTCTTCTTCTGCTGTTCATAAACCGTGTGAGGAATAGGCAGACTCCACAGCTGTCGATTGACTAGGGTGACAATGACCGAAACCATCCCCTCACGGCCTCCTTCAAGGTTAGTGGGAAGGCCCTGCAAGCAATTTCTCCTAGGAAACATGTAGGATCATATGAGCCTTAGAGGTTTCTAGGTGCTCAAGGGGGTTCCTAGACCTGCCGTATATTTCCATTAAGGGGATGCTAAATTTTGGTGCTAATTAGGCAGCTATCACCTCAGTATTGTACGAAAAGTCTGTGTTGGTGAGTAGCTTATTCACCGATGAGAAGGCATCCATCTTCCTCTCCATCTCCTTATATTTGTCCATGAGATTATGAAACTCATGATGCGTCATGTTTCTTTTTTCTTCACTGGTGTATATGACACTAGCATTTCGAGATTCTTTTTGTTAATTCTTACCTAGCCCAGCCTCTTTTTGCAAGTCAGTGTTGTTTCTCCTCAAAGCTTTCTTTTGTCGACAAAGATTCTTGACTTCTTCTGTCATCTTCCTCATGCATTCTTTTATTGCTACAAATCTTCCTTCCATGTTCATTGATGTTGCTTTTTGTCCGTTGGTTATTTGTGAACGTGTAGTATTCAGCATATGAAGGACACGTTGCGTGTATAGAGATTCCACAGACGACGCAACTGCTAATGATGTGTTTCGTACACCTAGGCTAAGCTCCAACAAACTGGGTCGGGATCATTCTACTTACAATTGAAGAGACAAAAGTAGGCTTGATGGTGGTCTGGGGAGTCCCTTATGCCAAAGTTTGTACTTCTTCTTCTTGGAGAATTACAAAAGAATTTGCAAGTTTAGAGAGAATTATTTGTATTTGGATTTTTACTTTATACGAGGCATCGGGGGACATCCAATACCCTATGGAGATGTTGAGATCACTTGAGAGAGACTAGGGTTGCATTTGGCTAGTGAGGTGATCTCATATCTTGTGAATAATAGTAAAAAAGTAGTGATAGAATTAGAGTGTAACCAGTCTGGTTTGATCCAGTTCTAGACAATTTGGGACTGAACCGAGATGCACTAATTTTACATTTTTAAAAACCGATTCCGCATCGATTACCCCCTAAACCAGTATTTTTAGTTTTATCGGTTACGGTTCGACTCGATCCAATTTTTTTATTTTAATATACTGTATTATATATTATATATTATATAATATTTATATAATATAATATATTATAGTATATAATACTATAGTGATAATATATTGTAGTATGTTATAATATATAGTATAATTGTATAATAGACTATATATAATGATATATTATAATATACAATATAGTGATATACATAGTATATTATAATATATAGTGATATAGTATCAGTATAACTATTAATACACACCATATAGTATTAATGTAATGATTAATAAAATAAACTATAGTGATGTAAGATTTTAAAATTTAATATTATATTAATTAGTAATTTATCATATAATATAAAACTATTTTATTTATAAATATATGTTATATATAAAAATTATATACAATATAAAAAATTAATATATATATATATGAACCGGTTCGGTCCGATTTTAAAAAAAGAAAAATCAAAACCAGATCAATCTTGACTTGTTTTAAGAAAAATAATACTAGTACTGGACCGAACCAAATTTGGTATAGACCAAACTCAACGATTCAGTCCGATTTACCTATTCATTAATTTTTTTTCACTCCTAAATAGGATATTGAGTAATAGTAAATAATCATGAAAAGTAAGTAAAAAATAATAATAAAATAATAAATATTAGGAAAATATTATGAGATATTGTGACTATTTATACGTAGCCTTAGTAGCCTAGATCTTCAAATTGAGAGAGGAAAAAAAGAAAGAAAAATAGAAATAGAGATGTGAAGGGAAGAAAGAGAGAGGGCATTGGATTAAATGAGACTAGTTCTTGAATGGTGGCATGTCGTCCGACCATTAGAGGGTGTAAATCCTCTCTTTTAACACCGTGTTCAATTCCGAATGACTTTTTTACTTTCGGTATGAGTTGAGAAATGAGATGTGATAAATTAAGATGAATTTTAAAAGTTAAATAAAATATTTTTTTTTAATATTATTATTATTTTAAAATTTAAAAAAATTATATTTAAATTTAAAAAAATTATATTGAATCTATGTTTAATATAAAACTTTTTAAAAATATAATAATAAATTTGAGATAATATAACTTATATCCTAATCCAAATCTAGCCTTATTTTTTTCTCACTTCCCAACTAGTCCAAACTCCAAAGCGTCGATCCGGACCAAGCAGCTCAGTATACATTTTTTTAAAATTCTCGATGTCTTTTCCCATACTTTGTAGGGGTCTTTTTCTTGTTTTGAGTACTTGATGATGTTTGGTTGTTTGCTAAAGGGTAAAAAATGAGACGATGTTGTCTCAGCTTATGCTTTATCCCAACTAGATTTTCTAAACGAGCCCAGTTTCTCCCTCTGGATAGTTTAACTACAAACACCATAAACACCACCAACTTTGAGTTTCGTCGATTCCAATACTTTTGGTACCACTCTTCACCAGTACATTATTTTACGGCTGAGTCAGCAGTCGGCATCCATCATGCTAAGGCGGTAAAGGTCGGCTCTTTCCAAAATTTGAATGTGGCTAATCATTTTCTATATCTCTATGTGAAATCGCAAGATCTAAATTATGCACAGAAGTTGTTCAACGAAAGTACTGATAGAGATGTCCGTACGTGGACAATTCTTATGTCGGGCTATGCTCGAATTGGGGTATCTACAATGGTGTTGGACCTCCTTAGAGAGATGCGAATTGAGGGTGTCCATCCAAACCAATTTTCGTTATCAATTGTTTTTAAGTGTTGTTCTAGTGCAAGTGATCTTCGAATGGGAAAGGGAATTCACGGGTGGATATTAAGAAGTGGAATTAATTTGGATGTCGTGTTGGATAACTCTATGCTTGACTTTTATGTGAAATGTGGGTCTTTTGATTATGCAAAAACATTATTTTCAGTGATGGTTGACAGAGACACAGTGTCATGGAATATAATGGTTGGTGCATATTTGCACCTTGGGGACATGGAGAAATCTCTTGCTATGTTCAATAGTATGCCCTCTAAAGATGTTGCGAGTTGGAATACAATCTTAGATGGGCTAATGAGAAATGGTTACGAAAGAACTGCACTGGAGCTACTATATGAGATGGCGAACAATGGTCATGTGCTGAATAAAGTTACTTTTTCCATAGCATTGGTTTTGGTTTCAACTTTATCTGTCATGGAACTAGGGAGACAGATTCATGGCCGTGCTCTGAAGTTTGGTTTCGAGAAAGATGGGTTTGTAAGGACTTCACTTATAGATATGTATTGCAAGTGTGGGAAAATGGAGAAGGCATCATTAATCTTCAGAAAAAGACCTCTAGACTGTGTTGGAACACAAAACTCCAAGATCACTTTCGGTGAACCAGCAGCGGAAATTGTTTCATGGAGTTCAATGGTGTCTGGGTATGTTCAGAATGGTGAGTTCAAAGATGCTTTAAAAATGTTTATCTCTATGGTACGTGAACAAGTTGAGGTGGACAGGTTTACCATCACAAGCATTGTTTCTGCATGTGCTGATGCTGGGATTTTGGAACTTGGCCGTCAGATCCATGCATACATTCAGAAGGTTGGGTACACTTTAGATGTTTACCTCAGTTCCTCGTCAGTTTACATGTATGCTAAATGTGGAAACTTGGAAGATGCTTGGACAATTTTCAAGCAAACTGTCCATCCTAATGTTGTATTGTGGACTGCAATGATTACTGGAGTTGCTTTACATGGTCAAGGGAGGAAAGCCATCTGGCTTTTTGAGCAAATGGTGCATGAGGGGATAAAACCAAACGAGATTACTTTTGTAGGGGTTTTAACTGCATGCAGCCATGCTGGGCTGCTTGAAGAAGGCTCCAAATATTTCAGGTTGATGAAAGAAGTTTATGGCATCAAGCCTGGAGTTGAACACTTCACATGTATGGTTGATCTTTATGGTCGAGCTGGTCACTTGGATAAGGTAGAGGCGTTCATTCATGAAAATGCTCTCTCTGACTTGAGTGGGGTTTGGAGATCATTTTTATCTTCCTGCACGCTTTACAAAAATTTTGAGATGGGAAAGTGGGTTTCTGAAAAACTTCTTCAGCTCGAACCATTAGAAGCTGGACCTTATATTTTGTTGTCAAATATGTGCTCTACTAATGATAGATGGGTAGAGGCAGCTAATGTGAGGAGCTTGATGCGACGTAAAATGGTTAAGAAAGTCCCTGGTCAGTCTTGGATCCAACTGAAGAATCAAGTCCACACTTTTGTCATGGGAGATAGGTCGCATCCACAAGACACCGATATATATTCATACTTAGATGAGCTGACTGGAAGATTGAAGGAAATCGGATACTCATCTTATGTGAACCTGGTGATGCAGGATGTAGAAGAGGAACAAAGAGAAGTGCTTCTTGGTTATCATAGTGAAAAACTTGCACTTGTTTATGGAATCATTAGCACAACTTCTGAGATGCCAATTCGGATAATGAAAAACCTCCGGATTTGTATTGACTGTCATTGTTTTGTGAAGTATACTTCTAAACTTTTGCATAGGGAGATAATTGTTAGGGATATGCATCGATTCCACCACTTTAAGAGTGGGCACTGCACTTGTGGAGATTACTGGTGAGCAAAGCAGTGTCTCATACATCTAATCTTGCAAGTCATAAATGGGATACACTTCACTTTATACTTATTTAAACCCTGGAAAGCAGCTGAGCAGCAATTTAGCAGAGAGAACGGAGCCCAAATGGTCAAGTTTCCTAGTCCTCTCCTAAATGGTGCTGTCCAGAATGATACTAGAGTTAAAAAAGGGGTGGACAACGCGCTAGAGGTGCTACCCACACCATATGGTGCAGGGTAGCTCCCTCTCCGCATGGGCCAGGGACTAGGTTTTCACCCTTGCATGGGCTGAGGGTGCCCGTCCCACCATGCAGGTGCGTGGCTGACGTGGGTTAAATTAGATAGACTCGAGGTTAAAAGCAAAGGCCAAATAGCGGACAATGCTGTTCTTGACAAAGACTCGTTATTGCCAGAAAACGTCGACCTTGAGGGACATGCTCTCGTGGTTTTTGTTCAAAATAGGATAGAAGAAGCACTAGAAGATTTTTGGACAATCTAGCAAATTGGAGGGGCTTATATGGTAAGCAATTATATGAAGAGAGATACGAAGGATTAAAGTTGAAGTGTTCATGTGTTTCTTGCTTCAGCTATAATCTTTACTTGGGTGTTCTTCATATAATTTGGACTACGCCTGCTACTTCATTAATAAATTTCTGATTAGTTATAAAAAAATTGAATTAAATAGACATAGAAACCGTATATGTGATTATTGAAAAATTGAAGAAACCCAAATTGTTTAGAAATAAAATGTCAAATTTAAAGAAGAAATACTTTAACCACAAAAGTAATTTCATAAATTGATGTGGTCTAATGTTAGTCATTAGATTATAAAGTTATTTTTATTATAAATTAGATCTACACATAAAATCATATTTTTGTATTATCTATTTGTGGTATTAACAGTTCTTAATTAAAAAAAAAAAAAAGTTCAAAATTGGCCACATCGCCAACCCTAATAGTGCACGTGAGGGATGTCGTATGGTTTTATGAAGACCACCACGATGGTGGCTCCAGCCATATGATCATATCCTAATGGGCCCCATAATCGGCCGACCACGGTAGTGGCTCACAAGTGCCACCTTGTGGAGGCCCAAACTGACCAATCATGATTCATGATGGTGACTTTCAAAGAAATCAAACGATAATGCCTTCGCAACCTCATAATGGAGTAACACATGTCACGTGTTTCGCCACTTTTTAATTTGCACATATAGTACCGTCAATAGTAATCATCTGATATTTTCATAGCATTGTCTATGGTTAAGATCTTCCCCAGAAAAGTTGTTCATGCCAAAAACGGTGTCTTTAAGGCGCCTTATCTCTCGAACATCCCAAGTGAGAAGAATTCCTAGAAGATTTTCGCCATAATCATCCATCACCACTTTCTAATAAGATAAGAAACCTTAGTGAAATCATCCGATCCGATCCCGGTGCTTTTTATCTTTTACCATCTTTGAAACTACTTCAGATAGTCTTTTTATTTTTAAGGCCGCCCCAACCATGTAGCACTTCGGTGATCAATAACCTCAAAGCTAAACTAATCGTGCTCTGGCCTCCCCCACTTGTTCAATGAGAAAATGCTTGTAAAACCCAGCAACATGCTCTTTGATCTGAATAATATTCAACATCTAAATGGCATTGGTCCTCCTATGCGAGTTGTGCTGGTACGCCTATATGAATGAATTGGGTTCTCGATCACAAAAAGTCACCCTGTTCTGTCCCGCATCTACCAACCTTTGTATAACATGCTATTCGCCTTACTTCCACCTTGGCCGCACGTTGCTTGCCTAGCTGCCTCCTTGTCGCCAACACTTTGCCCGCGTGATGGGATTTGTTCTCTCGTTTTGGCACGGTCCTTACACTTTGAACTTAAATAAGAATTTGAGCCTCCTTGCAGATGATAACTAAGTTGAAGTACCACTCCAAAGAATTAAAAGAAGAGTGTAAGAAAGGAAGCTTGCTATCGCCTAAAGTGTGGAAAGAGGAGAAATATTTTCTGAAGTATATAGATCTTGCTGACTCGGGTAGGAGCTTTGATCTGATCTCTTGTACTAGCACGCGCACACACGCACACATATATGTTTGGGTGGATATATATATATATATATATTTATATTTATATATGCATATAATATATATATGTATATACAATGATACATGCCTGTCTTTCCACATCAGTATACCTCATATTCAGATTGTTACACCGAATTGGAGCTTTAAACGAGGAGGAACTGGAGAAACTCGCAATAACTCAATAAAAAATGTTGTGCTTTTTGCTTCCTCATTCCGCCTGGAAAAATCTACAGACAACAGGAATAAGATTTGTTATATAAGCTAACAATCAAACAAGAAAAGTTTGGATGGAGAAGAACTGAATGTAGATTCAGGTAAGGGAATTTACTAAACCCCAAGGCGAAAGCCAGTCTATTTTTATACATGCCAAAAACAATAAAAAGTTGAATATATGCGGATTGACTTTACTGAGAAACAGACATTGTACAAATGATCCATATGTCCAGTTATACGGCCTACTAAGCCTAGTTATCACTATTTAAATTGATAAGGTGGGAAAGGAAGAAGCTTCTATGAATTTGAAAATGTAATTTAACTAAAATATTGTTTCCCGTGACAAACACCAAGCGTCTAACATAGAGAAAGCGGGCTCTTTCAAGGAAATTAGTCCATCTCCTCATTCTTTGTACTCACTCGACCCTGAATAACACTCACATTCCCAAGAGAGCCTTCCTCAGCATGTATTACTCCATTCTGCAGAAAGAGCTGTGACAACTTTTTCCTTAGTACATCCTTGTCATACCATACTGAAGAGACCCGACCTTTCTTTGCGCAGCAGCCGCAGCAGCAGAACCAGTACTAATCCCACCAAACTGAGCCTTTGCCTGCAGCAAATTTGTGTCTATAGCTATTCGATCATCAATGTGTTCTACCTTGGTTACTCCAGCCCGTGTCATAAAAAAAGGGTTGTTGTCGATGTTGATAGCTATATCCGGCGCTAATTTCGTGGCCATGACACATTGAGGGGATTGTTTTGCTTGAAAGGATACATCCCTCTGAGTTTCAGTTACAGATCTTTCTTGATTTGCAGAACTAGATTTACGATAATAATATGCAGGAGGGACACCCTGCGGAGGTAGGACTGCACTTCTTGTAGCCGTTCTTTGATCATAGGCATCCTTGACGTTTCCATTATTATATGGTACAACTGGGCCAACAACCTTTCCAGGTTTGGCTGGATGAAAAAAAAGAGAGAAACAAATTTAGTCAAAATATGCTATTAAAAAAAAAAAAGACTTCAGCTCAGTTGCAACAGAAGGGGGTGGGTACCCAGTGGAATCCTCTGTGATGTCTGCATTGTTCTCCCAACATTCATTGGAATTCCGTCTTTATCTCTGGAGTTTTTGTTGTATCCCACCTCTGCAGTTTGTATATCTTTGGAGGAAGCAATATTTGATTGCTCTTTTGGAGGGATTGTACTTGAATGTACAATTGTAGACCTGCGAATATCATCGAAATGGAAAGTTGAATTTCACAACCAGGTAGAGTGTCAAAGTAAAATGAGCATGGAGTGCATCCGGATTGAACATGAAATCTATGCCCCGGTAATGCAGTTGTAAGCCATAATGGCGATGAGAAACAAAATCCCAGCCATGTCTCATAACGTGTTTCCAGAAGAAATAGTAGGGGGATGGATGTTTAAGTCAATTCACTCTGTTTAATGCACACAAGTGTGCAGACAACTGGATGCATATATTCCCATCACCCCCCTCCCAAAAAAAAAAAAGACATCTTCACCATATGCTCTTTCCAATTTTCTCTTAAATGAGCTTTCAAGTTTTTCACATTGTGAAACATGAACCCTTCCGTTTCTATTCCTGTAGCTACAACAATATTACAGGTTTAAATTCCATTTGCACCCTGGAAAAGGAAGGGAGGTTCACTATCAAATCCTTCAAACCGAAAAACAGAAATGGCTAGGATTATAATAGGTCTCACAATGAATAGGGGCTTATCGAGGGGACTACATGTAACCAAACAAGGGAACAAGCTGCAGAACAAGCAATGGTCAATTGTATCTCACACCTTAACATTTTAGTTTTGCAACCAATATAAGCACACAATTGGTATAAGATAATTGCCAATACCTTATTACCCTTTTGAACAAGAATTTTGGAAACTTTGAGTTACCACTTCCATTATCATTAAAGAGTTGGTTGTAGTGAGTCAAATCACCGATGCTGATATTCTGGGATATGAAATACCTTGGCCTTTCATTGGGGCCACATTTGGGGCAAAGATAATGTGAGATGGGTTATTGAGAAGATTGAGCAATGGCTGGCTAATTGGAAAGGGATGCATTTGTCCAAAGGTAGCAGGATTACTTTAATCAAGAACAATTTCTACTTGCCTTCTTATTTCATGCCTCTATTTCTGCTTCCATCAAGTGTGGCTAACCACCTGAGTATGCTACAATGGAAATTCCTTTAGGGTTAGGAGAAGAGGTCAAATTTCAAATCGTTGGGCCAAAGTATGTTCTCCGATCTCTGAGGATTGGTTAAGAGTTCGGAACTTGATCTTTAATTGTGCACTATTTGGGAAGCAGCTTTGCTACCAGAATGAGAGGCATTCTGGAGAGTAATTGTAGAAGCTAAATACGGATGTTCTTGGAGTGGGTGGTATTATAATGAGGTCTGAGGAACTTATGGGGTGGGATTTTGTTATAGGTAAAATAAGATTTTAATAATAGAAGAGAGTAGGTGTAGCCCAAGTACACAGACAAGATAATGGTAGAACATAAGAACATACTGGGAGAAGTTTTCTAATCATATTAGATTTGAAGTGAAACTGTGGAAGATGGTAGCGATATTAGATTCTTGCACAATTTGTGGAGTGGTAGTAGAGCTCTTAAGGAAGTTTTCCCATGTGTACAGAGTGCCTCGTGATAAGAATACTTTTGTGGATGACCTTTCGGAGAGATGTAATGAGTTCCCTCAATGGAATGTAAATTCAACCAGAGCAGCTTGTGACTGGGAGGTTGATACATTTGCTGCTTTATTTAACCTATTGGATTCCACTAGTTTGGAAAGAGGATTTTAAGAAAATTTTTTTTTTATAGGTGAAGATGTTAAGACAATCCTCTTTCCAATATTTAATATTCAATCACAGCTCAGAGATATTTATATTCCTTAATCCTCACGATAGCAACACCTTTTCTAGGAAGAGAATATAGTGGACTGGGTCTCTCCACTGCGTTTTTCCTTGGATCCTCTCTGGGAAAGATTTCCACCATTGATAATTTGAGGAAAACACACATTGCTGTGATTAAATGGCGTTACATATTTAAGAGTGGGGAGTGCATCAGTCACCATTTAATCCAATGTGAGATGGCTATACTTTGTGAAGTGACTTTTTCAGTAAGGTTAATTTGGCTTGGGTCATGCCCAAAAGAATAATGGACCTTTTTCACTTTGGGAGAGGATTAGGGGCTAGTTGACAAATTGCAGAAGTGTCAAAATGGTTCCCTGCCTCATATGATACATTTGGAGAGAAAGAAATGAAAGAAAACTTGAGGATCAAATAAATGATGGAGCACAAGACTTCTTTTCATTATATTTTTCCTTTGTACAGCTTCCAGAGACTTTAATGGATTTACATAATAATTTTGTATCTTTCCCCCTTTATAAAGAGGTGTCTCTCTTCTTTGCTTCAAGTGTACATGGATAGCAATTTTCTTTTTCTGGATTTTATTGAAGTTTTTATTTTTACTTATAAAAAAACTACAACTAGTCTGCAGGCAACGACACAGCAAAATACATGAAATGTTAACAAATTCTAACTCTGTCATGATCATGTTGTGTATATATAGAAAACTACAGAAGCTGCAGAAAGACCGTGGAAGTGCAGCAAAAGAATGCATTTACCTTGGAAGAGACACGTGCTTTCTTTCAAGTGGAAGTACTGGTCCGCTCTTATTACCGTTTTCCTCAAGATATGCGAACTGCTTTCGGAATTGATCCACAGCACTGTAAATAATGTGTACCAAAATTAGAAGAAATAGAGAGAGATCCTTAACCCATTTCCATATGACGAAGAAAAACAAATTGCAACTATAGCTAGAACCTTGGATAGAGAAAATTAGTCCTCTCAGTTCCATTCATGTAGTCTTTTAGTAGTTGAGGATGATACTCAAGTATCTCACGGAAAATTAGCTCTCGTATGTCCTCCTTTGTGACCTTCCGCCTCTCAAATTCAAACTCCATCTTTGTAATAGGTTGGCAGGAAGGTTCTCTCTCAACTTTAGCCAATCCCTTGAAGTAAGGATCAGCAAGCGCCTGATATAACACCAAACCATAAATTTCAACTGGTAGGAAATAGTTAAAGCATAAATAAAAGAAATCAAGGCAGCATATGCTATATAAATTACATATGTAATTCCGGGCTTTCAGTAGCAAAATAATAGCATAAAATAAGGCACGCATGGCAATGCACAATACAATAAGACGAACCTCTTCAGCGGTAGGCCTGTCTTTTGGATCAAACGCAAGCAACCTTTCCAATAGTCGAAGTGCTAAAGGATCGACATTCGGGAACTTCTGTTCAAATGGCACAGTCTGCTTTTTCCTCATGCTTGTTAAGTATCTCCTTGCTTTGTCATTACGAACCTGCATCAAACACAGAAGAAAGTATATATTTCAAGCAAGAGAGTTTACAGTTCAAGCATACTTTAAGCACACGGAATTTGAATTGAGGGAAATTATTGATGTTACACAGGAGAAACAGATTGCCTACCCGAGAAATGGTATCTAATGAAGGCGTCCCAAGTAAATCAGTCATCAAATCCAGCTGATGTACAACATTTTTTCCAGGAAAAAGTGGTTTCCCAGTTAATACCTCGGCAAATATGCAGCCTATACTCCAGATATCAATTGCTGGGGTATACTGCATGGAGAGCCATACAATTTGAGAGTGTGAGAATAATAAGTCAAAATTATGCAAGAACTAGAGCTAGGTTTTTCATATGCTACCAGAACATTATTCTGACACACAATACATTGCACAAACTAATTTTTTATGTCAATGTGATGTTTCAAAGATTCAGGGATCACAAACTTTGTATTGATGTAATTTTCTGAGTATTTTACATATTTATTGGATGTCACCTGGTATTGTTTGGGTTATAATTTTAACTATTCTTAATGAGTTCCCAGCTTCCCCTCTCACAGCAGTAGATTAGTGCTGACTACAACTGAAAGTCTATCAAGCCAAATAATTTCCTATCTAAAACTTTGTCCAAACTGAAACAGCCTGAAGTGGACCAAGATGGATCCTACAGGCTTTAAGACTTATCTACGCTGGCAGAACCTTTTGCTACCCACACTGAGGCCGCAGATTCCTGTTTACTTCTACCTCAGCAAACACATAGGAACCAAGCTGACCCTGCAACCTAAGTAGAAGTGATGAAGAAAACCTGAAGAGGAACTACTTGTTAACTTGGTCCATCAGACATAATTTTTCCTTTTGGCTTTTCTTAATATACATATTGAACATAAAACGCTAGAAAGGCCATAAGTTTCAAAGACCATGTAAAATCACAGCATCTCTTTAGTGATGCAGAGGAAATGACTGCAGTTACATAAGCCAAAGCTGGACAAAGAATTATGAACATAGCATTTGGTGGGAAGATCTATAATTGTTGAAAAATTAATTGTAGGCACCATGCCTGTTTCACAGAGCATAAAGAAAATGATCCACAAATAGAAACATCAATCAAGAATTAAAATCCACAACATTACTCTCTAAAATGCAATAAAATATTTAGTCATACCTTTGAAAAAAATGATCCACAAAGCTCTGGAGCTCTATACCATCTTGTAGCAACATAATCCTGCAAATGTGAGAAAAGAATTCCTTGAAGCATAACACTCTATTTTCAATGGATGTAGAAAGTAAAAATGATATCACGCACTCTACAAAAGTATTAAAGAGATTAAAATATTAAATAAATTAAACAAACAGCATATATATCTAACATCTGTGAATGGCATACCGTCCAAAATATTGTTGTAGGCGTATCGCTGAATGCAACCCTTGCTAAACCAAAATCACAAATTTTAAGTTTACAGTTCGCGTTTGCCAATATATTCTTCGGTTTTAAATCTCGATGGTAGACATTTGCTGCACCCATGTAGTCAAATATTAGATATGAACACCTTGCAGAAAGCCCTAAGCGCCCCCATAAACAACCACCCCAACCCTAGGACCCACATGATTCAGTTCGGGGAAAAAAGGAAACTGAATAAAAATACAGTATGAAAATTCAAGAAGCAACATCAAGGTCAAGGGTAAAGCTACAGAGCAATTAGGTTGAAACAAGTACCGGTGTGAATATACTTCAATGCACGAAGTAGCTGGTAGAGGAAGAACTGATAGTGTTCTCGTGTCAGGTCATCATTGGCTTTGATGACTTGATGAAGATCTGACTCCATGAGCTCAAAAACAACATATATATCTTTGAAGTCCCTTCTTGATGGTGGAAGCATAATGTGTTTTATTTCAACAATATCGGGATGCCGTAGAAGTCTGAGCAGCTTTATCTCGCGAAGAATGCGTGCAGCATCCGATATGTGCTCAAATATATCATGTATTTTCTTTATTGCCACTTTTTCACCAGTATGAGTGTCAATTGCTGAGCAAACAACACCATAACTTCCTTTCCCAATAACTTCCTGAATCTTGTATCTATTGGCATCGCCATATTCAGAGAAAAAGTCCATCTCAGATGAATTCTGTGAAATAAAAAAAGGCAAATAAGAAACAAATAGTCAAAAGCGGAAAAAGGTCATATATAAAAAATCAAATATACGCTTTTAGAAAGAAAATGAAAGAACCCATAAAAGATTGGATAGAAATTGTGACAGGATAAGATAGACTCCAACAGATACGGACAAGACAACTGAGAAAGGTCTGAAAGAAAGAGAAGAAAGATGAAGCAAGCATGCCAACAAAAAGTGTACTAGTAGTGCTGGACACAGACAAAGCATGTCCAATGGCTACAACAGGAAACGATGTGAAATAACAACAGTTCTAATTGGAAATTATTCCCATTCTGCTAGAAGTAACCTGACTGATCAGCACAAATTTCATTAAGAATTTATCCAAGTTGCAAGCTATATCCACAAATAAAGAAATTGTTTTTTCTTTATTTTATTAAATTACAGAAGATGTAGCATAATTGATTTCCCCTATAATTAATGTGCAGATGCTTGATTCTTTTAACATAACAAATTTTGCACCATGGGCAAAATGCAAGCTCTGAAGGTAATGTATAACTGCATAGAAATATTGTGTGGGTGTGTCTATAGTCTCATAGCAGCATAAATGGACAAAACAGAAACACAGATATATTACTATGTAAGAACAGGGGAAAAGATAATATCATTTTTATTCAACTCAATATCACGTTTCTACAAATTTGACTCAGCATTACCAAAGCCAGTTTATATCCCGTATCATACAGCATGTACAGTGCTCACAGACTAATATTATTCCCTATGTCTCCTTTATCTGATTCAGAAAGATAATGAGAGATCAAATAAATAATCAGCATAACTATTTAAGATTCTTGAGCACAGATCATGGAGATGATCGCTTCTAATTTTCAAGAAAAGTTTAGATTCTTAAAAAGCAGCAAAAAACTCGAACTTCCTAATTTTAGAACCGCTCCCTCATCCATCTTAGAAGACAGAATATGGTCCATGATTTCCAACATTCAAACGACAATTACAACCCAAGAACAATTACTGAAGAAATCTAAAAAATCCAAGATCCAAAATCCAAAACTGATGCAGATGAACTGAGAATTTTCCTGAGCTTTCCCTTAGAGAAATGTGTCTGGGAGGGAGAGAGCGAGGCATGAAATGAGACGAGAAACATAAGCATTAAATCCAAGGGATAGCATTCCAGAATAAGAACGAAACCCATTTCTTTTAAGAGTAAATTTCGCGTTAACTATTGCCGTTCTCAAATTGTCAATATAACGCAAAATAGAACTAAAACCTGACTGCATTAAAATCTTCAAGCTAAAAGCTAAGAGCATTCAAATAAAAAGCCAGTATCAGCAACCGAAGACAAGAATACCATTAGGATCCCCTAAAGAACCAACAATTAAATCCAATAACTGTCACATCCACAGCCAGCAGAACCCAACAAATCCCACATACACCATAAGGAAAAATTTTCCGTAATTAACACCAGAACCAAGGTGCTAATTGTCACCAATACAAACACTGCCCCAATCATCATACGCCATAAAAAAAAAAGCCCCTTAACTTCAAACACCAAAACCTAGATCTTAATTTTCACATAAAAGCACTGCTCCTATCATCATTTTCTAAAGACACGAAAAATGAATGGTAAACTGTTAAATTCCCTTCTAAAACACCAAAATTCAGTCTTAATATCAAATAATAGATTTACATATAAATAGAGACAAAAATCCAATGCTGATCATTGTATATTACTCGCCGAAGAACAAATCTTTATTTAGAAAGAAAACCTTTTTCCTCTGATCTTGCTGCATTTTCAGCCAAGCCCAGAAACTAGTTTCCAACGATTCAGGTTAACCTGTTCCCAAATTGCGATCAGGCAGAAACACAGAAAAACGCAGGCCTCGAATTCGCTCAAAATGTCAGACTCATCCACATTTGCCCCACCTACCCCTGCTACGGATCACAAGCCCACAGTCCCTCCTTATTCTTCTTCCTCCAAATCCCTTCACGCAACATAGAAGAATGCAATCCAAAAGCAACAGATCCCTCATGCACACCTTGCCCTCCAATCCCAAATATTTCCCACACCAGAGCAGCAAATTATGATACACAAGTGCTATAATATATCACTCAATCTCATAATTGAAAGCCGGGAGAAAGAAACATAGAGAGGGAGGAAGGGAGAGAGAGGGAGGCTTGGTAGCTGAGAGATCTGTAACACCGACAAAATTGGAGAGAGAAAAAGAAACGATAAAAAGGGTAGGGGAGAAGACAGGTATATAGGAATCAATCTAGGGGATTAGCTGTGAAGAACGGTGAGGGGGTAGTACTGGTATTTGAGCGTTTCTTCTGTTTATCCGAAATGTAGGGATACTGATACGGTTCGTCGGATATGAAGTGTCATTTTCTGTAAATTATGTATAGGCGCAGGAGCGATTACGTACAGATTACATTTGGGTAAAAACAAAAAATACTAATCGCCAATTTTACTGTATTTACAAGTAATCCAGAAGTTCCTTGAGCAAGATTGATGATAGACGTATTTTATAATATTTTTACAATTTATAATGTATTGAATATTTTTATTTTTTTTATTATTTTTTAATATTTTTAATTATTAAAAAAATAAAAAATAAAAATAATTTTATTAATATTCACATTCTTAATTACTGAGTAAAATTAAAAATTAAATAAAATAATTAAAAATTTATTATAAGTATATCATTTCTGTATAACAAGGGTGAAATTAAGATATCATGTTTGGGAGTGTTAGATTATGCCCGTATGGTGAGATTATATTTATAGATTAGTGTTATTATGTCATTTAAAATAATAATAAAAGAAAATCTTTTAGACTTTTGTCTATAAATTATGTCTTCTATTTTGTCTTAGATAGAGTATAGAGTTGTTTAATTCTATCTTTGAATAGAATTATAAAATCTGTCTTAAGAAAGAGTGCTGTCTTTCTAACAATTTATCTATAAAAAATTATAAAAAATAATTAGATAATGCCAATTAAAAAAAAAATTGTATTGAAGAGCTTTATAAATAATGATTAGATTCAGTCAATTTAAATTGAATTTGATAAAAAAAAAAAAGAAAAGAAAAGGAATTCATCAGTGTATTTTTCTAATCACTAACCGAACAACTTCTATCGGCCGATTCTAACCCATTTCAGACCGATTTAAACCGATTCTAATCAATTCAAAATTATGTTGATATATGAAGCTTCTTCATTTCTTGTACAGAAATATAATAGAATTAAAGAAATATTATTGTTTTCATCATTGCATTCAATAAGAATGGTAGAAAAAATGAAAGATAAAATATAGTATTCTTTATTTTTTTTCAGTGGAAGATACAAAATTAAATGAGTTTTTTTTTTTTTTTTTATATGAAATTTGTGGTTGTGCACCAAATATCATTGTGATATATTTATACTTGATGGTATAATTTATCTTATTCTTATATGAGAATACTTGAGGTAGAAATCGTAGCAATTGAGATCAAATATATACAATATTTATTAAAACTATTTAAACTCATACCATATTCTCGTTGAAACACTAGTCAATGAGTTCTTGTTTTAAATTTATTGATTAATGATTCATAGTTTTCAAGAAGAGAAACGCTATTTACGCCGTCCCAAACTGTCCTGATCCCATCCTCCTGCTTTTTTTTTTTTAGTTTTTTTTTATATGATTTTTAAATAAGTATTTATTTTACATGATTTTTTTAATATTTTAAAATATTTTTTAAAAATTAAAAAAAAAATCATAATATTATTTAAAAATTATGTAAAAAAACTGAAAAAAAAAATTAAAAAAAAAAAAGAAAACGGAATGGCGATCGGTATATATATTAACGGAGTATGTAACATTCTTCTTTTAAAAAACTACTAACTATTAAGTACACTGTCGAACACCCGTTAATTTTTTTTTTTTATTATTTTAAATGACACAGTAAGCCACATGGGGAGATGCTAATTCGATCGTGAGGTGCCCTTTGAAATTCTCTCCCCTTTGAAATTCCTCTCCGTTCATGGGGAGGTGCTAAATCGACCATGAGGTGCCAAAATTCAATCCGAATGGAGGCTAACAGCCACTGCGCGACAAGATCAGCACCTGTTAAGTGGTTGAAATATGCTCGCGGGGTGGATCGCGGCTACCCTGCATGAAGGAGGAGGGAGGCCCAATGGGGGAGGGAAAGTCTTTCTTGATTCAATTTTTTAACACTTTTTCTACGAAATGTATTATTTTAATAATTTCTTAGATTTTAAAATATATTTCTATTTCTCATTATAATTTTTTTAATATATGAGCTCATGCTTAATTATGGTGACACATTTTTATTTTTTATTGGCTGACACGTCATTGTTCTTAAGTAATTTATTGTGTCGACCTAAAGTTCTGTTTAAATATAAAAACGATTTCATTTCATTTCATTTTATTTTATCTTATTTTTTATTATTATTTTAATTTTTTTAATTTTTATGTAAAATATAATAAATAATTTATCTTTTTTAAATTTTTAAATATTAATAATATTAACAAAATAATATTCTAATATTATTTAATTTAACTTTTAACTTTTATCTAAACTTATCTCATCTAATCTTGCTATCTAAACTGAGTTAAAATTGTTGGACAAAGCTATTGTTAGTTTATTGTAATCCAAGGTTAATTCCATGATTATTTAAATTAATTGATATACCTCAATGTCAAAAAAAAAATTTGATATACCTCTTTGCAGACTAGTGAAGATCAAATGCTACATTTGCACTTAATCCAACAAGTATAAGAGAATAATGAAATCCCGTCTTATTATTTATTTATTTATTTATACAAGGGGTGGAGGTTTCAAATCCAAGTTTTTTATTTGGATAACTGAATCATATACCATCAGGCTCTTGACAAAAATCCATCTTATTAAAATCTATTACACGGTTCATCTTATTAAAGTCTATTACATGGTAGTAAGAAAAACAAAGTATTGGATACACACTTATTTCTTTCTTCCATTGTTCACTCACAACATTCAAGAAGTTCTTCTATTTACTAGAGAGAGAGGATCATATTTCTTACACTGATGCAATTTGTGCGTGCCATATAATTCTCCCTAGCTTGCAAAAATATCTACTAATCATTTGGGTTTAACCAAAGCCAAATCCAACTCCACCACATGGATCATTTTAGTTCTTAAGTTATTCATTGTGAAAAACATTCTCCAAAAGGATAAAATTTCTCTTAGAAGTGCCTTAGGTTGCATTTGAAAATTGACATGAAATGAGATAATTTTATATAAAAATTAAAAATCGAATAAAACATTGTTAGAATATTATATTATTATTCCCACTTCATAAGTCATACCAAAATTGGATCCTCAAGCAAGTTTTGAACTCTTATACTACACTTGAAAACCAGAGAACATCTTAGTTCAATTTAATAGGATATTATGAACTACTCATATCTTGGTCTATAAAAGTTATCCTTTGATTCTCCATGTGATTAGCCACAATAGTCGGCATATAGAATAAGGACAAGATATTAGTAAGAAAATTGAAGATCACACTCTTGATCAAGGTGATCTTGTAGAGAGATCCTGGATAGCAGTCCGGCCGCTCTCCTTCATTAAGCAACCCTCCAATAGTTATGTGTCACGTGAGTAGTTTATAATGTTTAGTCTATACTTGTATACACTTGATCAGAGACTCATACAGTCCCCTCCCTCACTCCGTCATTGTCTTCGTGGTCTTTGTGATTTGCAGGTGCACTTTGATATCTCGAGGAAGTTCATCCAAGCGATTCTCTACGTGTGGTCTCTATCTAGCCACTGATCCAAGTGATTCTTTATGTTTTTATTTTCTCTCCCTCCCTCCCCCACCTCTTGCAACCCACCCCCCTTCTCTCCTCCCCCCAACCTTCCATCAGTTGCAAGCCTCTATGTTTTTATATGTTTATCATTTCGATTCTTGATTATTTTATTGTCTTTAAATGCGTTGTTTGAATGCTGAGAAACTATTGTTTGGATATTGAGAAAATATAAATTCGATATTGAGAAAGTGTTGTTTCTATTTGGATGCTAAGAAACTATATCTACTTGAATGCTAAAAAAACATATTGTTGTTTGATTGTTGAGAAAGTGGAGCAAAGAGAAAAAAAGTGTCACATTGGCTCGAAACAATGATTTCTCCCTTTTTGGATGTGGTGATTTTGTGTGATTAGGTCTATGTAGTCTATTATGGCTGTTCCTACGTGTCACTATTTTAATACAGGACTACTCTATTTTCTATAACAGTCTGACCGCCCGCTGGACATCTTGATCCTATAACCTTTAAAACTTACAAATACAATACAAGAAATTAAAATTTATAAAAACTTATACAAAACTAATTTTTCTAAAATGATTGATAAAGAAGGGGTGGTAATCCTAAACTAGATCAGAATGGTTGATCACGCAAGCCACTACTCCCATGCAACCCTTTGGTAAGATGTAAGCCTTCATTACTAAAAAGGTTATTGTAGGAGTGACTCAATGGCAAGTTGATAGAGAAACAAGAATAATGTACGTCCGTGATGAAATCAAGAGATCATGGTTGCACAAGACAACACAACTAGATGGGTGACTCATGGCCATTTCAAATTGACCACAACTTGGTCGCAGATCTCTAATACCTATGGGTTGAGACACGTGTAGCTCCAACAATCATTCCATATTTCATTAGTCTTTAGCCTTTGGGACTAACCACAACCACTCTTGATGGCTCCATAGGTGGTCAAGCCTCTACCAATAGAGGATTGTGAGATGGCTAACCATCTCATCCAACCCCCTTAGGGTAGTCAAGTACCCTTTAATAACTATTTCTTTATTTAAAGAAATATTACTAAATTTGCAGTGTTTGATCATGTACTGATTTTAGATTGAATTGTCAATATCAATTTAGTAGTTACATAATAAGAATTAAGAGCCACATAAATGTAAATTAATCTACAATACTGGTAGCAACACTTTTTTCTATAATGTCGTATTTGGAATTTAAATTTTAGTTGACAAACAATATTGTGTCTTCTTAATTGGCAAATATAATGTATCATTGGATGAAAGAACAAATACAAGAAGGGGAAGGAGACTGTACCCCCTTGACTATTGGTTAGCGATCTTTCCCTTCCAACAGATACTAATATGAAGCTCATGATTGAAATTTAAAGTAATGGACTCAATGGATAATGCTAAAATCGACCTATGAGGATTCAATTTAAAGGTCAAAGTACGATTAAATCGTGTAATCAAAAATTGATTATGATGAATGTAAAATTATCACTTGTTTCAAAATTTTAAGATGATAGGAAGATGTAGATTTCACTATATCTTAATACTCTTAAATCAGTAGGTCCAGCAAGCAAAATATTTAATTAAATAGGGCGTAAAGTATATCTTAACACTTCTGCACACTTGTGAGTCAAGATTCGAACTTAAGACCTCTACTGTGATATCATATGAAATTATCACTTGTCCCAAAGCTAATCCTGACTCTACACTCTACGCCACATTTAATTAAATATTTCACTTGTTGGGTCTATTAATTGAGGAAAAGTTTAGCCCACAAGTGAGAGAAAACATTAAGATATAATAAAATCTACATCTTTCCATCAATTTAAACTTTTGGGATAAATAGTAATTTCAAAAAGGGTGTATGGGCTTCTTTATGGTATCAGAACCAAACCTTCCAACAATGCGCTCCACCCATTGATCTAATGAGATCCACTTGTAGGAGTACGACAAAGATCGTCCCACAAATAAGGGAGAGTAAAGGAAATCTCGCATTGCCTAAGAAAAAGATTATCCTGAATTTTATATGAAGCATCATCTCTCATTCCTAACAATACATTTTATAGAAAAGTGCATATACTTATTTAATGAATAAGTTTGAAAGACACTATCTTTTGAGATAAGATGTTCTCGTTCTTCATAGGTGGATTCAAAAAAGTCCCAATATCTCAATGAAGTTTCATACAATGGGAAAATCTAAACAATCCCAAAGTTATGTACATACATATTACATGTATTCTAACTCAAGTCCAGTCAGTCGTATAGACCTAATTAGAAGTGGGTACTCCAAGTTATTATAAAATAAAAGGATAATTTATTTTGCCAAGAAGTGGGTACTCCTTTTTGAGTCCAATGAATACCTTTTGCCATGAAACTTTCCTTGGAAAAACATGGTATTTCTTGTAGTCATGCACATGTGTGCATAGCAACAAGCAACAATGGTGGGCATACATAAATGCATACGATTAGACTTAGTAGTAAAAAAACGTTTGTAGCAAGTTGATAAGAGAGAACACGGTGCCAATTTATTTTTTTACCACAAGTTGTTTTTATAGTGAACGTTATAGCCACAACATGATTTTGTGAGGATTGGAGTATTGTCCATGAGGTCATAGCATTTCTAGAATTTATTCCCACGAGCAAAATAGGCTATTACCACAGAAGATGTTGCGGAAAAAAATACTTATTTGCCACATAATTGTTAAGTTGTGGCAAATGATACTATTTGTGGAGACATATATGCCTCAGACCTCTCACAAGTCAAATTGATGAAAAAAGCTTTATATCCACGAAAATTCTGATTTTAGCAACAAGTATTCTTTTTGATAAAAACCCTTCAATATTGTAGTATTCCCGATAACAGGGTCACCTCTCAATTCACCTACTAAAAAGTGGAAAACAAAACATACATATTAATCGACTTTAATACATTAATGTTATCGAACGGTCCTGATTTTCCAAAATGTTTTATAATAATAGCATAAAATATCTTCGAGGGCCTACATATATAAAACAAAGATCAGACTGTCCATGTCTAGTACTACTACTGTACTGGCCTTTAAATGGTTAATGAATTGGCCAGGCATCGGCCGAATACGTGGCCGATCCAATACCTGTGAGCAACGTATTCAATTATTTATTTATTATTGAACAAAATATGAGACTGCACTTGTAATTGCTATGCATAGATATTCAGCTCACTTTCAGAGTTTACGTAACGTAACATGTGCTCCACGTGTTATATATTTTTATATATGTATTGCCAAGCCAACGCGGTATTTGTGAATCTTGCATGTTGGGAGTCGGGACAATAACAATATTAATATTAATATTAATATTAATATTAATAAAAGGAATAGACAAATTTTACGGCCAAGGAAGAAACAGCCCAATACGATATATCATATATAAATAATGTGTGTGTATATGTGGATGACATTTATTAATACTAATACACATGATAAAAGCAGTGGGTACATGAAAATCAGTTGCACCTTCCAACGCGGACATTTTATCAAACATGAATTGACTTGCATTTGATATTTGGTTCCTACGCTATTTACAAGAGCTTTCCCTCTGTATTCCTAATTTTAGAACAAAATTTGTTACCATTTGTTTTATTAATTTATTTTGCCTTGTTTTATCTCATGAGTATATTCTTTGTGGTGTGACAGCGTACGTCACGAGCTTAAACAAGCTATGAGTTGCATATAATACCTGTAAGGAGAAAGGCAACAATTGAAATATATCTTTATACTTAAAAAGAGCCTATAAACAGTAATAATTGTTTTATATTCAAATTCTCAAAATTACCCTTAAGTTTCACATGGCAACCTCCCATTTATCTCAAAATTACCCTTCTCATATGCCTCCAGCCCGTTGATTTCAGGCCAAAACACAACTTGCAATCTCTCTTCCTCTCCTCTTCACGACAGCACCCCTAGAATTTCTCCCCTTCGACTTCTCCTCCAAGCAACCCATGACTGCGTCTCACTGTCGGCTACTCAGCCTCACTGCCACCTCCGACAGCTTCCCTGTGATCTGGCGAGTAACCCCTACCATCGAAGCCCATTGGCAGCCCCTCTCTCAGTCGCACGTGAGCACAATCCGAAATGAGTTTCACATGGGTTCTCCTCTCGCGCAGCCATATGTCACCGTAAACAGCCACCGCAGCCACCGTCGAGTAGCACAACCATCCCAGGATCACCCATTCCTCCTCCCCTTGACATGGAGCTCACTGCTCCTACCTAGATCTATGTACCTTGGTACTGTTGAAGAACTACTGCGTTCTCTCTCTCTCTCTCTCTCTCTCTCCTGCGAATTCCACTGTGAGGTCTTGCCCCCCGACACCCGTCTCTCTCCCTCTCTGATTTTCTGTTTCCCCAATCTCTTTGCTTCTCTAAATAAACTTGTAGATCTTAGGGTTTTAGCGTTCGGTGCGCTGTGAGCATGCTTTTCTATTGTGGTCGTTTGGATTCGAATCATGTTGATTATTTGTTACTTGTTGTACTCTTATTTTGATTTTGCATCGTTAAGTTTGATCTCCCAGTTGTGTTCGTCATTTCATGCATTTTCCGATCGGTTATTTGGGTAGATGGTTTAGCTCTCTACCTATTATGCTTCTCTATTTTTGGGTCTATGAAATGCAAAGTTTGCCTTCGATTTCTCTTTCATTTATTGCTTTGCCGTCTGCTGGTGGGAGGGGTAGAGATAGGCTCCTGTATGGTAAGCTAGCGACAGAAATTTGGGAGAAAAAATTTTGTGTTCTTGGTTCATCAAGCGTGTTCTTCTTCATTCTCTCTTTTAAATTTGAGGTTGGTCATCCATTCGACAGAGCATCCAAGAAAACATATATTTTTTGGTGCTTAGAAGAACAAGGTTATGAAAAAGTTTTAGTGAAATACGTTGTACTATAGAAATGGGTATTTGCTCGTCCTAGATAAGTCCCTTTTTTTTCTATTATTGAATTGTTTCTATTGGTCTATCATTCAATTTTTGAAGTCTCTGTAAATTCTGGTTTCTAGGTGTGACTTATTTGTATGAATTATTGGGTTCTGAGTTGCATTCGTTACTTGCATGCCTTTTGTTTGTTGTTTGTTGTTTGTCTGGTTAAATATTCCCAGGTTCTCTAATTATATCGACAATCTAAGAGTGTCGTCTACTTTAACTTATAAAATCCACATAAATGAAGTTCTTTAAATATGCTTCTGGTCATAGCAGCAATCGATTAAAGAACCTATAGTGCGGGCATTTTAGTTGATTGATAAATATTGATCTAGATTTTTGTGAGTTAGTTCAGTGTTTTCTTTCTCTAATTCTGGATTGATTTTTCTTTTTAATACGGAAAATATTTTGTTGTGTTAGTGATTTAAGGTAACGTGTTTTGATTATTTATAAAGAATAGTATTTTGAACATATTGTTTCAATGGTCAAATGTCCGTTCCATATTTCCTTTTCAAGATTTGAGAAAAGTTTATTGATAAATATTGATCTAGGTTTTTGTAAGTTAGTTCAGTGTTTTCTTTCTCTAAATCTGGATTGATTTTTCTTTTCAATACGAAAAATATTTTGTTGTGTTGATGATTTAAGGATTCGTGTTTGATTCTTTATAACGAAAAGTGTTTTGAACATATTGTTTCAATGGCCAAATGTCCTTTCCATATTTCCTTTTCCAGATTTAAGAAAAAAATTATATATTGTTGCTCTTTCTGGGGACTATAGTCTGTCCTTTAATAAATTTCCATATATAGTTTGACATAAACAAAAATGATGGGAAAAATGAGTAAACTTTCCATAGATTTCTTTTTAGTCATTGTGTCTCACATATATTAGATTTGTGGAATAGGGTCTCTATTCTTGAAGCTTCTGACAACAAATGATGTTGTGTTTTGCTGATTCTATTAATAGGCATGTTATAAATTGTATTTATAGTCAACAGAGTAAGTCCTTATTTTGGAATACATGGATGGAATCCATTTAAATGACTTAAATTCAATGGATGCTTTTGGTGTTAATAAGCAAATTGTAAAAGAAATTACACGTGTATACACCCACTAAATTTATGTTGATGGATTTTTCAAGGGTGACCCTCATCCTAATAATCTCTCACTCTCCCATTCGTTACTTGCATGCCTTTTATTTTTCAGTATATATTTCTGTTCTCTAAAATCTCACTTTGCATTTTGCAGGCTAGGTTCTTGTTTTTATTTTTATTTTATTTCTTCTTCTTCTTCTTCTTCCTCTCTCTCTCTCTCTCTCTCTCTCTCTCTATATATATATATAGCTAGCTCTCTCATCTTGGTGCCCTCTTTAAGAACAATTCTTTTAGAAAAGGAATAATCGTGAAATGTAAGATTCCCTAATTTTTATTTATCAGTAGTTTTTAAGGTTTTGGATTTGCTTTTCTCCTCAAAATCCTATTCTTATTTTATTCTCGGTGATACATTATGATGGGTATCTCGCGGTTAATATTTTACTCCATGCCCTTCAAAGAAAACGAAAGCAAAAATTAGAAGAAAGAAAACAAATTCTAGGTTTTCTTCTATCTTAAAAACAAGTTGGAAACGAACTCATCAAGCAAGAACAGTGAAATCGCACAAAATTTTAAAACTTGATCAATCTATCAAATATCATGAGATTCTGATATTTAGAATGAACTTTTGGGAACCCACATTTCATGTTATGCCTATCTATTTGATAGAATGACTTTGTTATTGGGTTCTCCAAGTTAGGACTTTGCCTTTTTTGGTGAATGATGTTGGGTATTTAAGAATGTACAAATAGGTTTTGATTCTTAACACCCATCCTTATTCATGCTTATTAAGCATGTACAAATAGGTTCTCATTCTTAAATCCCATCCTGATTCATACTTAAAATCCATTTCTATTAATTTAGTCATAAGGTTAGGAGGTCTTTAGTTAAATCTTTTGCTAACTTGGAGCTCGGCTGTGAGTTTCTATTAATTTAGTCATAAGGTTAGGAGGTCTTCAGAAGATAGACTCTTTTTATTTTTATTTTCTTTAATTGATCCTGGTTTGTTTTATTATATTAATGAGTTTCTGATTTTTTTTTTCTGTGCATTTTCTATTATTGGGCTCTCATGTGCAGATTTTTTTTTTTGCTAAATGAGTAAACTGATTTATACTGTTTGGATTATTGGGTTGTATTAATGAGTTCGAATTAATGAAGCACCAGTAATTGGATTTATATAACCGGAGAAGAAATAATTGTTCTTTCGTGATCTTTGTGTTTTCCCATCTCGAAATCTATACAGATCAGTTTCTTGGCCTGTCCTTTTATTTTAAGAAGATTTATGATTGTATATATTATTATTATGGGTTGATGATGGTTGTAGAGTTCATTATATTTGAGGGAGTACAAGATATCAGGTCCTGATAGAATTGCAGTGGTTAGTAAATATTTGGAGAAATAAAATTTTGATTTTATATATTATTATTGAAGCAAGGACTAGAAAATTCTGGTCTATATTTGTTTTGTGATAAATAACTATTTTGATGGGCTTTTGTTTCCTTTTTCTTTTTAGAGTTAATTAATGAATGGTATATTAACTATCAAAGTTGATGATGATGTACATGTAAATATAGGTAAAAACGCAATATAGTAACAGCCACTCTTGTTGCTGTGTACATGTGGATATATATTTTTTATGCAAAGAGGCGCTAAGTTTTACTTTTTTCCTTATTAATTGTTTGAGAAAAAGAAACATGCTCATGTAGTTCTACAAATTGAATTCCTTAGCATAGTTCATATCCATAAATTAGCCTAAAGACTCTTGTATGCACTTCAAACCTTCTAGTATTTTTAGAATAGTGTTACTCATGTGATGTAAAGCAGTGTCTTTATAGGACCATAAACTACAACAAAATGGTATTGTTCATTTGCCGAGATAGAAATCGAAATGACTTGTCAAAGTTCAGAATTTGATTAGTACAAAATGATCTTTTTTTTGGCATGTGATTAGAATATTAAGTTTGTTCGAGGTGGCTAGATTTTACTGTTATTATGGTCTTGATTTTGTATTTTGTTCTGTATATATTCTATTTTTTTTTCTTTCCTTTTTTATGTTGTTCTGTATTCTGTTCTTGTGATATTTTGTTGCTGTTTGGTTTTGTTCATGTTTTTTTTATGTTATTCTCTAAAGTATTGATTTAATATTCAATAAGTTTTTTTATTGCTATTTTCTATGTTTGTTTTTCTATGGATTGTTTTATGTTGTATTTTTTGTATGTTGTACTTATTCTATTTTTGCTTTTCATTCCAATTAGTCCGATGTTGATGTATTCGGTGGCAAAGAACACAGTTTTAATAACTTTTTGGTTTTACTTTTTCAGGTGGTGATGAAGAGTGGAAGACCAAATCAGATTCATGAATTTGGGTTTGATGCTTAGTTTGGGTTTTTTATATCTTCACAAAGAAGTTCTTGAGGATAATTCATGCTTATTTTGATGCTTCTTGAGGGGATAATTCAGTAGTACAAGGGTATAGAGAAATTAAAACCCATTTGTTTTAACAAATTAAGCATCCTTATTTCTTTATTTGGTTTGATGCTTAGTTTGGGTTTTAATTCATGCTTAAAACCTATGTGCAGATTTGATTCAGTACTTAGTTTGATGACCAAGTCATTTAAATCCATACTAAAATAACAGGTACCACTACCATAGTAGGTTTTTGCTAAGATGGTAAGTTTTTTATATTCCCTCTTTTAATTTTCTTTTTTTTAATTGCAGAGTGTCATAGTTTGTAGTCACTTCTCTCACCTACACTTCCACCATTATAGGCAATGTAAGTTTTTTAAGTAGCTTCTTATTACTGGTTTAGGAAGAGACTGATTTTTGCACTTTTGTACTTTTGTTTCCTCAGTTAAGGTTGTACATGGTTCAACTTACCAAGTATGAAGCATGCAACTGCCTTAGTTGATTTGCACGTGCTTTACATATTATGGCTTTTTAATTAGGTCTACACTGCGAATGACAAGTAAATTTATGTAGTCTGTTGTTGAGATGGTGGACTTTAATTGTGCTAAATTTAAGAGGTACCACTACCATATCAGCAAACTGATTTGGATTTAGCTTTCTTATACGGATCAACCTTATTTCTTCCGTGGTATTTCATTCACCATCATTGTGGCCTTGCTTATCAGAAAATGTGTTCTGAGGTTAAGCAAGTCTATTGGTGCCTAAGTGAATTGGGGTGTGAGGTTTAAGGATGTGAAAGATGTTCATGTTCTTATGCACTGTCAAGCTAATTTCATATTTTTGTTTACACTAGGCTTGAATAATTAGGGATGAGAAGTCAAAGAAACAAGAAATACAATTAGATGAAAGTTGATAGTTTAGGCTAATCATGTAGATGCTTTAATCTTGATCACAAAATATCAAAAATTTTGAATTAGTAGCTAATTGTAGTGTTAGATTATTACTTTTTCGCATCACTTTTTTCATTTTCTCATTTCCTTCAATTAAACTTTTCCAAGGAGTAATCTATAAACGAAAGAATGACTAAAATTTTTAAAATCTACAGATATGCAAGCAAAGTTGTCTAGAAGAGAAAAATAGACAATTATCAAACCTAATCAATATGTTGACATCCAAATGAAGGTGAGATAGAAATTATTGGCCAGTAATTATTATCATTGGGAGGTCTCTATTAAGACTAGCAATGCTTGCAACTATAATCTTTAGCATGATTCATACTCTGAGCAAAAAAATTAAGGTCAACTTTGGATTGAACCGTCACTAATCTTGGTATTTTTAAAACATGATATAGTATTATAGTTAGTGATGGTGGTTTTCTTCTTTCTATTGGCTTTTGATATATTAGGTAGAAACAACTAAAGGCCAAGAGGTTGATGTGGTAACAGATTATATATTTAAGGTAATTTCTTATTTCTAATAGAGTTCTGTATGTGGATGACCATTAGAATTTTGGAAGCATTTGCATCATGCCCTTCAGTTTTTTTTTTTTTTTTTTTTTAATTTGCTTCATTCGAAATTCATAGGTTTTGGGTTTAGAAGTGTGTGCTGATACCATAGTTTGAGATGAAATGTTGAGGGGTAATTTTGGAGGACAAAGAAAGCATGTCATAACATAGCCCATTAATGATCTTCAGATATATTTTCAACTATTTCAGCTATTCATTTTCACATTTGCTTAAGGTATCAATTTACATCTCTCTATGAAGTAGAAGAAATCAATTAGTTAGAAAAATAGCAGTCAAAACCATTAAAACCTCAAAAAAATTCTAAAATTTCATCTCAAACAAAGCCATTAAAAAAAGTGGATGCATTTTGGTTTTTTGTTTGCATGTCATTGCGTTATTGTATTTTTATGTTTGTTATTCAAATTGATATGGAGACAAAAGAAGTCAATTCTGGTCTTATACTGACATAGGGCTCTTATGTTCTTTACATTTTCATTTTCCTAGATAATTTGTCATGTATCTATAGGCTTTCTTTTGCATTAAAAAAAATAATAAGTACCGAACTTCACAATTACAGTGGTTTTTTTTATGTGTGTGTGTTTGTGTGACTTTAGGCAAGTTATTACTTGTAATTTATATTTTCTTTTTATCTCTTATCGGATCTGAAGTCTGTTTTATCAAGGATTAATAACTGATCATATACAAGCAATGTGTTTGTATGTATATTGATCATCAACAGAAGTGTTTGAAACCATAAATGCTTTTTGATAACCAAAAATTCTTTTGTCTCATAGCATTTTAAGAGAACTCATAACTGTATTATCTTTTTGGCATATGTTGCATATATATATATATATTAATGAAAATATGAAAGAATTAGATATGTATGTATATGTATAGTATATCTATCATATATATGTATATATATAGAAAGAATATTTTTACAATTGTGTGATGTAAAATACTTAAGGAGATTACCAGTTCTTTTGAATTATCTTGCCGGTATATTTCATCTTTTGGGTGTATGCTTCTAACTGTATTAGTGAAGGAGTTTCATAAATCATTACGAATATTGCATTCATTCTAGATGAAGTTTTAGTTAAAGGAGTTGTGTAACGATGAGTTAGTGGGTTTTTTTTTGCTTTGTTGGCTTTTTCTTTTTGGATTTGCAATTTTTTTTTTAAAAAAGTTTTCTTTCCTTATTTTTTGCTTCTTTTTAATATAGTGTTGTTGAGGATAGATGAAAAAGATTGGCATGTACTAAAATAAATGGGAGAAAATGATGAAAGACTAAAAAAGGATTTAAGGTGGCTGCATTGTCCACGGAAAAACCACCCCCAAAGCCAAGTCACTAGGTATCTTCTGCTATAAGCATGGTTTCGGCTAAGCTTGTAATTACTGTAGCTCTCCAAAAGTTTTTAGATTTATCTTTAAAAAATAGAAATTTCTCTCTTCTCTATGTATTCACAGTTACTTGTGTTTAGTTTGATGTTTTTTTATTGTGAGTTTTGTGGATTTGTAAAAGAATATATTTTTTTCTTTTTTATGTTTGTTTGTGTATTGTAGGTTTTGAAAAATAGTATTTTTTTTCTTCGACTTTTCTATTCAGTTTGTGGTGATGCTTTTATTTGGTTATCTGGTTTATAATTTTCTCAAAAAAATATATTTTTTGCGACCAGCTTGGAATAAGAAAGACAACAATTTTCTGCTCGAGGGTTTTGTAGCAACTTGATTATGGTCTTGTCCAATTAGAGATATATATAGTACTATGTTTTCTTTTGTAATTTCTTTATAATGTACGCTCCTATGCTTGATCAATATATTATGCCATAATTGATGCATCTTGCTCTCATAGGGCAAATTATAGTTTGTCTAAATTTGCTTGAATCTATGGTTTATATAAACATATTATTATTTGAATTAGTAGCTTGTAACTTGAATGAAATATGTTATTCTCATTCATTTTAAGTTTTTTTTTTATACTAGATATTTATATTATTTTGATTTATTTTATAGTGATACAAGGCAACGTATCTCGCACGTTGCATCACTCCTAGTATATATATATATATATATATATATATATAAGAAAACAAAAATGATGGATTTAAAGGCACTATCTACGTACCTTATAATACCAAGGCTTAGGTACAGTACTCATGTCCATACTAGTCATTCGTAAAAAAGGAGCATATATCGATCTTCCTATGATATATATGTCTTCATGTCGTTGTTTCTATCCACCATTTCGCTTTCACATATCGGACGACGGTTTTCTTTTAATTTGTTGGAAGCGCACATTGTAACAAGCCTTCCGTGAGAACATTTTGACCTCATGATGAGCAGTCAATTCTCGAATATTCTAATCTAAATTGGAGGTTTCCCATATGCGTAATCATTTACCCTTGATTCTAGAAGACTGCTTATTTATTTTATACATATTTTTCATTCTAATTGTAATTTGTTATGAAACTTAAAGAAAGGAACTACTATTGTAAAAGAGAAATAAGAAACTCTCTCTGAAACTCTTAAGAACTGAAACTTTCTTTCTCTCTATATTTTCTTATGAATTTCATTACAACTGAAGCCCCTATTTATAGGCTTTGAAATTACTATGCAAGTTACTATGCAAGTCACTATGCAAGTTACTATGCAAATTTAATATAATAGTGGTGGGGTCATTCACATTATTTAGTGGTGGGACAGGGGGCGGCTGCCGTCCCTCCACTAAATTCATTACACTCCCCCTTGAATGACCACTCATAAGGAATCTGCCTCGTTAAAACCTTGCCAAGTAAAAACCCAGTGGGAAGAAAAACCAATGGCGAAGGAAAAAGAGTACAGTCTTCTTATGTATCCACAAGTGCTTTAAGATTGCCTCATTAAAACCTTGCAGAGGAAAACCCAGTGGGACAAAACCTCAGCGAAGGAAAAAGAGTACAATCAGCACATTTACTCCCCCTGAAAAGTGCATGACAAAAGATCTTTGAGTTTTCGCATTCCAATGTTATGCACAATCTTCTTGAATGTGGAAGTTGGTAACGCCTTTGTGAATAAATCTGCCAGATTATCACTAGATCGTATCTGCTTGACATCAATTTCACCTTTCTCTTGAAGTTCATGAGTATAAAAGAATTTAGGTGAAATATGTTTGGTTCTATCACCTTTGATGTATCCTCCTCTGATTTGAGTGATACAAGCAGTATTATCTTCATATAAGATTGTTGGGCTATTATTGATCATAGGAAGTCCACACTTTTCCTGGATATGTTGAATAACTGATCTCAACCAAATACACTCTCGACTTGCTTCATGAATAGCAATGATTTCTGAGTGATTTGAAGAAGTAGCAGATAGTGTCTGCTTAACAGATCTCCATGATATGGCAGTATCTCCATAAGTAAATAAATATCCAGTTTGAGATCTACCTCTGTGTGGATCTGAAAGATAACCTGCATCTGCATACCCAATCAATTCTGGACTTGAACTACGTTGATAAAATAATCCCATATCAACCGTACCATGAAGGTAACGAAGGACATGTTTAATGCCATTCCAATGCCTTCGAGTTGGTGCAGAACTATATCTTGCAAGCAGATTAACTGAGAATGTAATATCTGGTCGAGTGCAATTTGCAAGATACATCAAAGCTCCAATTGCACTGAGATATGGTACTTCAGGACCAAGAATTTCTTCATCGTCATCACAAGGACGGAATGGATCTTTCTTCACATCAAGTGTTCGAACAATCATTGGAGTACTCAGAGGATGAGATTTGTCCATATAAAAATGCTTTAGGACTTTCTCAGTATACATGGACTGATGAATAAAAATTCTATTTGGCAAGTGCTCAAGCTGCAGGCCGAGACAAAGTTTTGTTTTGCCAAGATCTTTCATTTCAAATTCATTCTTTAAATATATAGCGGTTTTTGAGATCTCTTCAGGAGTTCCCACAATATTTAAATCATCAACATAAACCGCAATAATAACAAATCCGGATTCTGATTTCTTAATAAAAACACATGGGCATATAAGATTATTCTCAAATCCTTCTTTCAATAGATATTCGCTTAAGCGATTATACCACATGCGCCCGGATTGCTTCAACCCATATAAAGATCTTTGTAGTCTGATTGAGTACATATTTCTAGATGTACTTGTAGATGCTTCAGGCATCTTATATCCTTCAGGGATTTTCATATATATATCATGGTCTAAGGATCCATATAAATATGCAGTGACCACATCCATCAACCGCATTTCTAATCTTTTTGTAACAACCAGACTAATCAAAAATCTAAATGTGATTGCATCCATAACGGGAGAGTATGTTTCTTCATAATCAATCCCGGGTTTCTGCAGGAAACCTTGTGCGACAAGCCGTGCTTTGTACCGCACAATTTCATTTTTCTCATTACGTTTTCGTACAAATACCCACTTATATCCAACAGGCATTACACCCTTCGGTGTTTGGACAACAGGTCCAAATACTTCTCGCTTTGCTAGCGAATTTAGTTCAGCTTCAATAGCTGTTTTCCATTTTGGCCAATCATTTCTACGTCGACATTCTTCGACGCTTTTTGGCTCACTTTCTTCATTACTTCTGGTAATGTCAAGGGCCATTTTATATGAAAATATGTTGTCGACAACAGTTTTATTTCTATCCAGAATTTCTCCAGTTTTCATGAAATGTATTGAGATCTCATTATTTTCAGGTACCTGTTCCTCTTCAGGAGAAAACATTTCATGACACACCTCTTCAGGAGGTCCCTTTTTAGGAGATTTATACTCTTCAGGAGTTTCCTCTTCAAGAGGTTCTGGAATAGAAGATTTGAACTCTTTAAGAGCACCAATTATATTTGTAGCCTGTATTGTGGGTACGTGTTCTTCAGGAACACCAAATTCATTTTGTATTCTTTTTCTTCTGGGAATTTTGTCTTTTGCCCCAATAGGTCTTCCACGCTTCAGGCGTATTTTAGATTCACCTATTGCTGTTTTGACAATTTGTCCTTCAGGGACTTCAATCCTTGCTGGAGCATTAACAGCAGGAATATAAGATTTTACTACACCTTTAGTGTCAGTAAATACATCCGGTAATTGATTTGCAACATTTTGCAAATGAATAATCCTCTGAACTTCCCTTTTACATTCATTTGTAGGAGGATCAAAATGAGACAGGGTCTTATTATCCCAAGTAATATCTTGTCGTGCTTCAGGCACCGATTTTTCTTTACCCATTAACGGAAAATTTGATTCGTCAAAATGACAATCTTCAAAACGTGCTTTAAACATATCCCCTGTAAGGGGTTCAAGGTATCTAATAATGGATGGAGAATCAAAACCAACATATATCCCAAGTCTACGTTGAGGACCCATTTTTGTACGTTGCGGAGGTGCAATTGGAACATATACAGCACATCCAAAAGTACGAAGATGAGAAATATTTGGTTGTTGACCAAATGCAAGCTGTAATGGAGAATATTTATGATATGCAGATGGTCTAATGCGAATTAGAGATGCTGCATGAAGTATAGCATGTCCCCAAACAGAAATAGGTAGTCTTGATTTCATAAGTAAAGGTCTAGCGATTAATTGAAGCCTTTTGATCAGAGATTCAGCTAAACCGTTTTGTGTGTGTGTATGGGCGACAGGATGTTCAACATCTATTCCTATTGACATGCAATAATCATCAAAAACTTGAGATGAAAATTCACCTGCATTATCCAATCGAATGGTCTTAATTGGATGCTCAGGAAATTGTGCTCGTAGTTTAATTATCTGAGCAATAAGTCTAGCAAATGCAACATTTCTAGTGGAAAGAAGACAAACATGTGACCATCGACTAGATGCATCAATTAGAACCATAAAATATCTAAATGGTCCACTTGATGGATGAATAGGCCCACATATATCTCCGTGAATCCTTTGTAAAAAGGATGGAGATTCAACAATGACTTTTGAGGGAGATGGTCTGATAATCAACTTACCTTGTGAACATGCAGAGCACGGAGATTCATTGGGTAGAAATATCTTTTGATTCTTTAAGGGATGCCCATGTGAATTTTCAATAATTCGTCTCATCATTATAGAACCCGGATGTCCAAGGCGATCATGCCAATTCATAAATACTTTAGGGTCAATGCACTTCTGGTGCATTACCACATATGATTCAATTGTTCTCATTTTTGTATAATACAATCCAGAACATAGAGCAGGCAGTTTTTCTAAAACGAGCTTCTGGCCCGATATTGTTTTAGTAATAAGAAGATGCTCTTTACTGCCTTCATTGGTCGTTTCAATATGGTAATCATTACGACGTATATCTTTGAAACTTAATAAATTTCTTCTGGATTGTGAAGAGAATAGAGCATCATCAATACAAAATTTGGTGCCATTAGGCAACACAATATAAGCTCTTCCGGAGCCCTCAATTAAATCCGATGAACCTGATATGGTATGGACATAGGCTTTACTCAGTGTTAGATTTTGAAAATATTTCTTTTCTTTGAGAATTGTGTGAGTTGTAGCACTATCAGCCAGACATATATCTTTATCATTCAACTCAAAGATAAAATGCTCATCAATGTGATTCATGGTTCTACAAAATATATAAAAACTTTTATTACAGATAGAAAGAAAATACATTAATTGAGTGGAACACTTCCATCTCCAATTAAGTGTTCAATACTACCATCAGGATGATTAAAGAAATCAGATACATCAAGATGAGTAACGTCTACATTTACTGAATCTAATAAATCATCTGATGGTTCTACTAAATTTGTTTCATGCACTTTATTCTTTCCTTTAATAGAAGCTTGATATAAATCAGCTAAGTGCCTGGCCGTACGACAGGTACGTGACCAATGTCCAATCATTCCACATCTATGGCACACCTCTTCACTTTTCTTTGAAGAATTATTCTGGGGATTTTTACCCCTTTCTGAATTGTACCACTTCTGGTGATATGGTATATCCCTTTTAATGTTGTCATTTCTATGACCAACATTTCTATAATTTCTTCTACCACGTCCACGTCCACGCCCCCGATTTCTTCTAAAGGATGCACCATTCACTTCTGGGAATGATGCAAACATATTACCATTCACTTCAGGGAATGATATTGAGCCAGTAGGGCGTGACTGGTGGCTTTCTAATAAGAGCTCATTATTTTGCTCAGCTACTAGAAGACATGATATAAGTTCAGAATATTTCTTGAACTTTCTCTCTCGATACTGCTGCTGCAGGAGCACATTCGAGGCATGAAATGTAGTAAAAGTCTTCTCTAGCATATCTTCATCGGTGATTTTCTCACCGCATAATTTTAATACTGAGCTTATTTTAAAAAGTGCGGAATTATACTCACTAACACTTTTATAATCTTGCAACCTCAGGTGCATCCATTCAGAGCGAGCTCTTGGGAGGATAACAGTCTTCTGGTGTTCATACCTCTCCCTTAAACTGTTCCACAAAATATAGGGATCTTTTACCGTGAGATATTCAGTTTTCAATTCTTCATGAAGATGGTGGCGAAGGAAAATCATTGCTTTAGCACGTTCCTGCAGGGATGCTTGATTTCCTTCTTTAATAGTTTCTCCCAGGTTCATTGCATCAAGATGTATTTCAGCATCAAGTATCCAGGATAAATAATTTTTCCCAGATATATCAAGAGCAACAAATTCCAATTTTGTAAGATTTGCCATTTTCTACATATATAAATAATGAAATAAATATGTGTATCTCAAAAAATATATTTATAAATTCACACAGATAATTATCAATAAAATATATTAAAGACTTCAAATAATATATTGAAAAACTTACAGAGGAATAAGGCCACTAGCTTCAGAATTGGTAGAACCTTCGTGCTGATAACGTGTTATGAAACTTAAAGAAAGGAACTACTATTGTAAAAGAGAAATAAGAAACTCTCTCTGAAACTCTTAAGAACTGAAACTTTCTTTCTCTCTATATTTTCTTATGAATTTCATTACAACTGAAGCCCCTATTTATAGGCTTTGAAATTACTATGCAAGTTACTATGCAAGTCACTATGCAAGTTACTATGCAAATTTAATATAATAGTGGTGGGGTCATTCACATTATTTAGTGGTGGGACAGGGGGCGGCTGCCGTCCCTCCACTAAATTCATTACATAATTACCATAAATGTATATTCTTTGTACATATACACTGTTTAATTGTATAAATAGAAAACATTCACCACCCGTAAACAAGTTGTGAATTACAAAATATTCTTAATCAGGATGTACTAGGGACGCTCATGCAAATATGTATCTATGTATGTTATATTATATGTATTGTATGTATGTATACATCCTTTATCTTTTAGCTAGCTCTTTTAGGCCTCTTTTATTTTCAGAGAAAAAATAAGATGAAATAAGATAAATTGAGATAAAAAGATTAAAAATTGAATAAAATATTATTTTAATATATTTTTTAAAATTTTATTTTTATATTGGAATTTGAAAAGTTAAATTTTTTATTTTGTTTTGTATGAGAATTTAGAAAAGTCATAATGATTATATAAGATGAGATAAAATAAGATAAAAAAAAAATTTGGGAAAGTGAACGAGGCATCAGGCAAGTAACCACACTACAACACATTTGGGTTTTAGTGATGGTTAAAATTTATAACAGTCTTTAAACCATCACCAAAACTCATTTTCTATGACGATTTCTTGGAATCGTCACTAAAGATAATTGGTGGATTTTGTTATGTTCGAACTTAGGCAATTTTTCGTTCGAATGTTGAGTGCACGTTCGAACGATAAGCTTAAATACGTTGGAACGTTAATTTTTCTGATGCCAACATTCGAACTATATTACAGAACATTCGAATGTTTTGATTAAACTAAAAAAAAAAATACTTTTACACCTTATTTTGACACCATTACCATTTTAACACAAATTAAATTTCTTTCTTTGCTTAATAGTATAGGATTGAATATTGGTATATTGATAATAATTTTTTTTAACCATGTAGACCTCAATACGGACAGCCTCCCGTGAGGCTCCTTCTCGGCCCCTCTTCCTCGTAGTCTTGGGTTACTAAGCTATATATATATGCACAAATGAGAAGAAAAAAATAGACGAAATAAGAATTAAATTAAGGAACAATATTTGGAAAGTAGAGAATGCAAATTTTTAAAAGAGTTATGTGAGTACGTTCAAATGTTATAAACGAAATGTTCTAACGTCACTTAGTTTCCAACGTTGCAAACCTTAATGTTCCAATGTTTTAAAGATAACGTTCGAACGTATATTGTTTACGTTCAAACGTGAATGTTCGTATTCCCACATTTCTTGAGTAACGTTCCAACGTAAAAAGTTTACATTCGAATATGACTCTTTGACTACTAATGTTGGAAAAGTCACATTCGAACGTGACCTTTTGACTTCTAACGTTGAAAAAGTTACATCCGAACGTACCTTGTGTACATTTGAATGTGACCCTTCATCTTTCTAATTTAAAATATGTTAATTTCTTTAGAGTACACAAGAACAAGTTTCTTGTATTTTCGAAAACAGATTTAGGGTTACTTTAACCAGAAATGATTCAGTAAGCAAAATAAACACCAGAAAATCAAGATAAAAGAAAAGAAAGGAAAAACAGAAAGCAAGAACACAAGATTTAACGTGGTTCGGCCCTAATGGCCTACATCCACTGCAGGAGCCCTAGGAGATGTTTTATTCACTGAAAAAGAGATTACAATCTTACAGACCAGGAGGAACCAAGCCATCAGCTCAGACGTTTTACCTCTGAGCACAGCCACACAGCACGGGTTAGCAAAACCCTAACCCTAGCTAAGCTTCCAGACTCTCAGCTCTCTCTCTCTCTGTATCTCGATTGCAAAGCGGCAGAAAAGGATCTCATCCTAGGTCTAAAGCATTCGAGCAGTATTTATATCAGCCAGTCCAATTACATAAATATCCTCAGCTAATAAAATAATTACAGACAGAGAGAATTAAACCAATACAAGCCGTAGGATCAATAGTCATAACATCATCATCACTGAAGCTTGACACGTGCACCTCACAAAATATTTAATGGAATGTTCAAACCTAAAAACTAGAATGGCTGAGTCATCTCAGTCATTCCCGAAACTTCATTTCATGGAGTTTTAAGGCCAAAAGTCACTGTAAAAATGAAGTACCCACTTTAAGGAATTTTTTTACGGAGGCCTTTTGGCCAATGGAGACCTGTGGTGGTCAGAAAATCAGGTTGAAGTTTCGACCACCACATTTTCATAAAACTAAAAAAATTCAAATAATTTAATAAAAAATGCATGAAAATAGTGGAATAGTTTCCTACCTTTTGGTGACGGTTATGGTGGCTTTGGAGACGATTACAGCAGTATGTGTGGTGGAGTGAAATTGAGAGTATTCGAAAAAAATGTCGAACTGTCATCGGGTCACTATTTATATACATGTAACGTTAGAATGTTTTTTAATAAACGTGCGAACGTTTTGTATATGTATTTTTTAACGTTAGAACCTTTTTAATAAACGTTCAAACGTATGTATGTCATCTTGTTTTACGTTCGAATGTCATCTATTTTACATTCAAACGTTTAATTAGACATTTGTTTTGTTAAGAATACTCTACATTTGAATGTCATGTTTAAATGTTCTAACGTTTAAAAATAACGTTGCAACGTTCTAAGGACACATTCGAACGTATTTTTTTTTATTTTTACATTGAAATTTAAAATATATTATAAGATATTATAATACAGTTAAATATATTATATTAAATAGTCTAAAATATTACTAAAATATATTGTGCCAACACTATATTACTATTATAGTGTTAATTATTATATAATATATTATATACTATAACAGTAGTCAACATGCTATAATATTTGAGTACTAAGTATTATATAATGTTACTATAGTAGATAAAATATATAAAGTATTGTTTAAAATATGATTAGTCAACACTATATAACACTATAATGTTTAGTATTATATAGTGTTCACTATAGTGTTACAACACTAAGTAACCTAACATGCAACACTATATATTACTTAACACTTAGTATTATCTAGTATTGACTATAGCATATAAAACAAGAGTAAATTATAATATTATAATCCTATAGTTAAATATGGTAATGTAGTTGTATTTTTTCTATTTACTATAATTTTAGTAAATATTTTAAGTACTTTTTGGTTTAATAAATATAACAATATATAGATTTAATCATTAAAAAGTAAAAAACAAAAAAACGTTTGAATGTGACATATTTACGTTCGAACATTTAAAAAAAGTATGAAAAATTTCTCACACTTTCTAGAACGTTCAAACGTAACTATATGACATTTGAAGTATTGTTTACAATTTGAGGAATTTTTCTAGACTTTTAATAAACGTTCGAACGTCAATTCGTGATGTGCAAATGTCACATTATACGTTCAAACGTGTTGAGGGCACTTAAGTATGTTTAAATGTTAGGGTTTTAACATTCAAACATTTTTAAAAAATTCAAACAGATTCAAATATAGGCACAAGATGAAACTAGAAACACATTTCTGGCTTCTCTTGTGCATGAGAGAGAGTGAGATAGAGAGAGAAAGAGAGAGGGAGAGAGAAGGAGCAAGAGAGTGAGGTAGAGAGAGAGAGAGAGAGTGAGAGTGAGCGAGAGAGTGAGTGAGAGAGAGAGAGAGAGAGTGAGTGAGAGAGAGAGAGAGATATATATATATATATATATTTTTTTTGAGAAAGAGTGAGAGTTAAAGGGAGTTTTTTGTAAGAATTTTTTATTGTAAAGATAAACTTCACAAGTGATTTTTGTAGAAATTTATTATTGCTATTGATTTTTGTAGAGATTTATTATTGCTATTAATATAATTTAGCCATGAAATATGAAATAAAGGCTATAAAGATAGAAAAAATAAATAGTAAATAGCGCCTAACGTAGGTTGTTATTCCAAGCACCAACAAGCCGATGTACGTACAAACGAAAGACCAACAAGTCTTTAGTCCTTGGTGCTACTATCATGGCTGAAGGTTCACAAGGTGAACCAAGAGGCCGAGGAGGCGAATTGCGAGTGTGACTTTCTCGCAGAGGACCTGGATGCACTAAAGGCCCGCCACAAGCTTTTACAAAGCGAAGGCAAAAAGTTCCTAGAGGACATGGCCTTTGTGGAATGTGAGATAGCCAAGGCAAGGGACGCACTAGCCTAGGCTCACTTGGAGTCTAGTTGCCAGGAAGGACGAGTGCGGCTATTCTTAGATGAAATTAGGGAGAAGGGAGGACGAGCTTGATCAAATGTGGAAAGGGCTTGTGGAGCTTCAGGCCGAGAAGGCACAATAAAGATGCAGGCAATACGATACAACTGTTGGTATCGTGTTTCGTATATTAGGTAGTGGGGAGCTTTGTCGGAATGAGCCTACAATATCTAGAGATGAGGGGCTTGGACAATATGGATACCTCTGATGCCGAAGTTAGAATGTTAAAATATGCTTGGATGAGAGATTAATGCCTTATTTATTTTTAGAGATAAAATGAGAAAAGATGAAATAAAAATTAAAAAAAATAAAATATTATTATAAAATATTATTTTAATATTAATTTTGTTTTGAGATTTAGAAAATTTGTTTTGGAATTTTAAAAAATTAAATTTTTTATTTTATTTTGTATAAAAATTTAAAAATTGTAATAATAAGTTTGAAATAAGATGAGATAATTTGTGAAAACAAATCAAGTCTAAGCCACAAGAGAAAAATAAAAGAGCCCCCATACATGTGCCATTGGCTTGTATATATATACTTTGTCACGTGGTCCCCATGGGTGTCGGCAGATTGTGTTAAATCGTATTATGCACCCCCACCAAGTGTAGGGTCTTTTCTACTGTCTGCCATTGCCTTGTTGTGCTGCACACAATCCGTCCTCCCACCCTTCTGCTTGTCCTTGGTGGCGGGTGAGGTAGTGTTCCCACTACCCTTGTGGCATGGGTGAGTGGATGCTCATTTAATACTGCTTGCATTACGAATTCCTTGTTCATTTAATGTGACATGCATGTTATCTAACCGTGCAGGTGGCTGGTCATGCTAGTTGGGCTATTTGCTGGTTCGTCTGGGTTTTAAATGGGGCGAACCTCGAGCAGCCCAAGAAAGAAAAACTTATCCCCTCCTCATTGGCCACTTAACAATAAAAAAACAAACGTACCCATCTATTCCAACACATTTGCGTATCAAACCAACAAACAACTTCAACCTAGGAACCCAATAAAATTCATAGATATATATTAGAAAAAATAATTAATACTGACGACTCCACTCTTATTGTTTGTCGCAATTACCCTGAAGGTAAATAACAACATCATGCCAATGTATCGAAGTGATTTTATTGCACACAATATTGGGCATCTTTGACGATGTTACTCGATGCATTCCTACCACGTAAATTCCACGAATCTTTTGTTTTGGTCACGCCTGAAATCTCCACTTTGGGCCTAAACATAAGAAACCTAGAAAATTGACCATGATCACCCACTTCAGATAACATAACAAAGATCAATCCAAAAAGGTTTTGAGAGAGTAATAACACATGCACCAACCAGATATTTTATCTGATACACATTTTCGTACGGCACATTTTGCCGACACTGTACAACGCATGAACAGGATATTGTGCTCGTTTCCTATCTGTACAGTTTCTAACAGCCTCATATTCTATAGACATCTACCCATGAATATATAAACCATATTTTCGAGTGGAAGAAAAAACAAAACCAAAGGGAAGATGGAAAGGAAAAAATGGAAGGAGAGCCTGCACAAACCGACATGTGATGCATATTGCTGCAGATAGACTTCACAATTCAGCAATACTTCACTTTATTCTTGCCCCCTTGTCAATTAGCAATCCGTAGCTTTATATACACACAATGCTGTCTCTTTTCCTTCTATACACTTCATCCGATATTTCTCTGGCATCCATCACCCAAAGGGGATAATGCAATCGTATGACCAGTTATATACATGTCTTTACAGACCAATAATGACTGTGCAACACTTAGAAGCTCCCAACTCCATTTCTGAAGGCTGAGAATAAGATTTCCATACATTGTTAGTCTTTCCCTGGCTTCTTTTCCACATTTCCCTTTGGGCTCTCCATAGAATCCCCCGAGTAAGATCCATCTGGTTTACGAATACAAATGTTCAAGTTTCTAGAAAGGAAAGGTTCCTGGAGGATAAAGAGACACAAACAGTTAGAAAATAATATATGGTTACAAGAAGACAAGTTGAAGGAATGCTGCCTTCTCATCAATTTTGGACAGAAATCCTGGGTCTAGGAACTCTAAAACGGGATTATAAGCAACTTCATAATTTTTTTGCTCAGATCAATTCGAATCAGACAAGCCAATGGGACAATGGAAGTCAGACTTGACCCTTGGACTAGCTACTTCAACCATCAGCTCAGACACCCTCTTGTGCCGTGCTCCCCAACCCAAACAAAGGATAATCCTGTATAACTAAATTTTCTAGCACACATTTGCCTCTCCTCTCCATAAATTATCCTAAGCATATATGTTTCATTTTTACATCATTTTTTCCTTTAATTTTTAATGTTAAACATGACAGTATGAGAGCAACTGTGGTGAAAAAAAAAGTTCAAACCAGTGAAAACGATAGAAAGGAAAGGGAAAACTACGCTTTACACTCCTCCCCTCCAGAAAAAAATGCCATTGCTTTTGCAATATGATATTCAAACCACAAAAGCCATGACCTGGTCTCACAATTTGAAACATATGCGGAATTTGACCCTGGTAAAATCCAACCCTTTGAATAGATGAAACATAGATGAAGTGGCAAGATCTAAGTGAAGGGTGTAAATTACGATGTAAGTTTTAAATTGGGGGGCTAAGAGGCAACGTTGACAGTTTAGAGGACCTATTGAAAAAGAGTGGTAGTTCTAGGAGGCAAAGAACACATCACAACCCAAGTTCTACAAAGCAGAAACTCTCCTTTTATCAAAATAACTCTAAAACAAACTTAATAACAAGGTTATGAAAAAATAACCGTTAACACTAGCCTTTATATGGAGTCAGAACCTAAAACCCCAGACATATACCTAAAGAATGACGTAGAAAAATAAATAAAGCAAAGCAAAATAAATCCCTAGTGCCATCTAATATTTGGGGTCTAGCTTATCTTGCATCGAATAGTTCCCCAGAATAATTTGAGGTTCAAAGTACTCAAAAAAAAAAAAAAAAGCCATGACCAAGTACAACCTCATCAAAGCTCAAAGATAAGATGCAGTAAATAAACCATAAAAGAATACTCAGTAGACATCAATGTAAAGAGAAAAAACAAAACAAATATGCATGAAGCTATAATTACTTATTCATTGCTAAAGTGTATTTGATCCCTAAAGACATCCCCAAAATTTAAATTTAATCCCTCGAAATTATTGCACGTCTATTAGTCTCACGTTTAGTTATTTAGTTTCTTGACCTGCAGTGTCACATAATAGAATGAGAACTGAGCACCCTTTTTCTATGATGTGATGCTTAATAAATTCGCTCTGTAGTCTTAATCAGACAAGCTCCCAAGAATATTAGGAATTAGTAGTAGGCCTATTCATCCGGGTTCTGGATCCGGGAATCCGGATGATTAATTTTCTTGATTATCTTAAAAAAAATGGCCAAAACTATTAAAAAATAAACAAATTAGAACCGGGCCTAATTAGCAGTGCACATGGCCAACACCTGATGTTGCATGTCCTAATAACTCACACCCCCGGGGGGGGGGGGGGGGTCTCTCTCTCTACCTCACCCTGACCGTAGTTCTCTTCCCTGCATTAGTCCAAGTCATAGAAACCACAGTATAGAACTCCCAGCAGAAACAAGAGGACTCCTGGCCCAATCTCAAACTTCTCACAAGTCCACTGGCCGCACAGCCCCAACTATGCGGAGGCAATTGGCTACCAAGGTTGCCAGAAGGCTACTCTGGTCACCAGATTGTAAAAACCCACAGGTTATAACCAGGGACCATGGTCTGCTGAAAGATCCAAAGGTACCAAAAGAGCACACAGCTCTGACCTGCAAGCTCCCATTCCAGCACCTACCACAGGACTGCCGAAATCTTCAAAACCAATCAGCTAGTTCATTCCCTCCATTTGAATCCCATGACTTAAGGCTTTCTTATACAAAGCCATACAAAGCCAGACAAGCACATTTTTACAAAGCATCCACCAAATCAATCTTTTAAGAAAGCAAAGCTTAACTTGCATTTTGGCCATTAACATTCCAAGTCATTCAGCAGAAAACTTCCAGTACTTCAGTCATGCTCATGAAAAGAAAAGTTCTACAACTCAGATAATTATTACCTGATCACTTGTCTCTTGTCCCTCTAAGTAGAAGAGAATTGGCCAGCATCGTTTATCTTCATTCATTAGACTTGAATTCTGGAAGTGTGTCACAAGGGCAGGCTTGCCCTGGATTCGCGCATATGCCAGTGAAGAAACTTTTTCACTATTAAACTTCTCCCACTTCTTTCCATGAAATGCCTGCAAAAATTTCATGGAATAGGCTCTAGCATATATAAAGTATTTCATTATTTTGATCCAGCTAATTAATTTTGTGAATTATGTAAATAGTTGGTCATATATAAATGCAAACAATTTCCTTTTCAACTGTAAAACAGTTGCACGGCAGAATCACCCTTTTATGAATATACAAGCAAAATACTAACTGTACCACGTTATTTTATGACAGGGAACTCTGGAAGCCATGCCAATGCAACTCATTTTTTACCCAGACCCATATAACATGCCCACAGCACACAAACTTTTGCCACATTGACATAAAAGAAAATCTAAAATTAAGCTTGCATTGCTACTACTTGAGACTCGGAAAATAATCAAATTGAACCTCATAGAAGGGGATAATGTGGGAAGGAGAGACCATATTGATGAAGGCATAACCCACATTGCACTTATTCTGCAGCAGACAATTGTCAACTTCAAACTTCAGTGGCAATTCGACATGAGAGATTTTAAAAAGAATGCATCATAAATTAGTGTAGTGGTATTACCTTAAAATCAATTGGCAAGTAAATAAAATCATAAGTACCCTGGTGATCTTCATCGATTGCCGCCAGCAGCATCTTTGAAGTGTACCTGGTACGAGAAATCAGGTGAAGCCATCAAGGAATTGTGACCACTGTAATTAAACACAAAAACTCAATTATTTGAAAATTTTAATCCTATGTTTTTCGTACTTGTTAGGGATGTTTTTAATCATCAAGGTAGTCCTAAAATCTTCCCCGCAGATAATTTTATCCAAATCAAGCTGGTATTGCTTCTGGCTATCTATCTGATTCCAACTATTCTCAACTCGCCGGCTTGGGCCACATTCACCTAGTCCCTCATAGCCGGTTGCTCCGGTTCCTGGATAAGAACCATTGCCAAGGAACATGGGAGCATGCCTTGGCAGGGACATGATTCTGAAACTGGGCAAACCATTTTCAGTTACATTTCCTGAAGGACCTACACGAGCACCAATGTTCATAACATTGTTGCAACTTGAATCCATGTTCGAAAATGCAACTGGATTCATGAAGGATGTGTCTGGTGACTCTGGGAAGAAGCCAAACTGCCTTTGAAAAGGAACGGATGGAGCGGATCCAACATGATGGTGGTTATGTAAGCCAAGAGAAGAATCTTTTTCACCTGTATACGGAAAACCCTGATTGTGTCCACTGGATGCAAATGGGTGCCCCAAAGACGATGTTTTCCAAGCAGAAGAATTGATATGCTCAGAGTAAGGGCCAGGACTTCCCCAGAGAAACTGAGGACCAGATAAAGTTTCAATGCCAGGTGAATTCAGATTTATGTCGGAACATGGAGATAGGGTTCCTGGACTAGCAATAAATTTCTGCTCAGAAAAGGAACGGGAATGCTGATAGGCTGTTCCTTGGGTTGGCCCAGTGTTGGGAAATATATGGTTCACCCTTCTGGTGTCCTTACCAATTGGTGCAAATTTTGCAGAGTTAGATAGATGACGCGGAAGAATTGAAGCTAACCCAGGCAGTTGGTTGCTACTTAGAGGGCTGAGATTTCCTCGACCAGGGAACTTGCTAAAAGCATGCAGAGGATTATGATCACCTGCACTGCCAAATTGCAGCCAGTTACCTGTCATGAAAGTCCAAGTAATTTCAACTTAAAACCAAAAATGGGTTTCCAACAAGACTATCAATACAAGAAATTAATGAGAATAAGCTTTAGAATATGTTATCTAATAAATACAATGTGTTTAGAGATAGAAATACCTGGAGGAGAGTTGGAGACAGGTGAACCCACATGATATAGGAAGCCTCGAGCTTCATCTAGCTCTAGCTCTTGACTTAGTTGCTGCATCAAGCTACAGATCAGAAGGTACAACCAGGTTAATTTCTTCACAGCTTAATCAATTAATAATAATTCGTGACAAGGCATCAATTAAAATGCAAACGAGGTTAGAAAAACAATCTATGAGCCCAATTCACATAATGTTAAAATGAGCAAAGAGACATTCAAAGACCCATCAAAGTATGAACTATCAAGGGACACAAATTTGCAGAGAGACTTAATAGCACACAATATATGTTCAAGAAACAGGAGCCAAGAATTATAATAGCAGAGGAAGTTTTTCATACAAGTTGGCCATGATTAAAAAATTTATCTTCTATTTCCAGTGCTTCTTGCCAGGAATAATCTTTAATCTATTTCTGTTTATCTCGTTTCTTTATTCCATTCTAGTTCCTTTCTTTTGGCCTTCTCCCTTTCGCTTTTGGTGGTGGATTTTGATGGAGTGCAGCTTTTGCATTGAAGCAAAACAGTTTGTGACCAGAAGGAGAGAGGGGGGGGGGGGATTCTACTGTATTATATAGAAGTGTAGGAAGTTCACGAACATTCTTTACCAATTACCTCAGTGGAGATGTGGGGTTCTGGATAGCTAAGGTGGTTGAGGAATGTTTGAGATTCTCAGGTATTAGTGCACCTAACAATACGAAACGGTTATTAAAGCTTCATTGGAAAAAATGTTTGTGGAGATATCACTTGAAAGGAGATTGTGGAAGGAAATTATAGACGCTAGGCACAGTAGTGCTTGGGGGGGTTGGTGCTCCAATGAAGTGAGAGGGTATGGTGTAGGTTTATGGAAGTTTATAAGGAGGGGATGACCACATTTTGAAAGACATCCATTTAGTCGGAGAGACTACCAGAGTCAATTTTTGGTTGGATGTGTGGTGTGGAGATTATGCTTTGGATAGGACATTTCCAGCTCTCTATCGTAATGCTGCTAATATGGAAGCTTCAATGGCAGATCTGCGGATATTTTCTTCTGGCTCTCACTAGTGGAATATTCTTTTTAATAGGGACTTCCTTGATTGGGTATTATCCATTGTTTCAGATTTTTCCAGATTGTTATACTCCATGGGCAGCGCTACAGCATAGAGGGATAGAATGCAGTGGAGGTCTAATGATCAGAAGAAATGTACAGTTCAGGCGTACTACAAAATCTTGACAACACAAGCTAGTGTTCCTTTCCCTTGGAAGAACATTTGGAGGTCTTGTGTGCCTTCTAGAGTAGCTTTCTTGGTATGGACTGCTGCTCTTGAGAAGATTTTGATTACGAACAACTTGGGGAAGAGAGAGTTTGTAGTGATGGATTGGTGTTACAATGGCAAATGGAACGGAGAACAGTGGATCATCTCTTATTACATTGTGAGGTGACAAGGGTGTTGCGGGATGAGATCTTTTGAAGGGTGGATGTTGCTTGGGTAACGCCATTGAGGGTGGTGGATTTGTTGGGTTGTTGGAAGAAGTTACAAGGCTGTCCTCAAGTGGCGGCAGTGTAGCAGATGACCACGTTATGCATCATGGGGTGTATTTGATTGGAAAGGAAATGACCGCTACTTTGAAGATAAGGAGCGCACAATGGCAAAGCTTCAAAATCTTTTTATTCACACTTTACTACTTTGGTTTTCAGCTATTGTACTATGGGAATAATATTCATGACTTCTTGTCTTTTATCTACCACTCATAGAATGTATTTAGGTGTTCTTTTATATACTTCATATGTACACAGGCTATGCCTATTTCATTCAGATCAATATAATCTATCTTACTTAAAAAAAAAAACAATATGAAACGGTAACATAAAAATTACCTTCGGCGTGCTCCACCAGGACGGCTAGGTTCAAGCTTTATGCGTTTCCCAGCAATGTCACACCTATTTAATGCTCTAAGAGCTGCCTCTGCAGCTCTAACATCATAGAATTCTATGAACTTATGATGTCTCTTGTGTGGTGTTTCCCTGATCTGCATTTCATTCCAAGGAAATTATAACTTAAACAACTATATGGCATGCCATCTATACAAAGTTGATTTGATGAACACTAAAGAATCAAATGTAAAGAAGATACATGTCCTAGAAGTAGCACCTCTTTGACCTCCCCATACACCCCAAATATTTGGCAAAGGTCATCATTTGATACTGATGGATCCAAATTGAATACCACAAGAGTTCCTTGGTTAATATCCTTTTCTGATGGGTTGTCCTGGATTTAGTGCAGAAATAAAGGTGCATGTTATAGAAATTGATAGAATCATATATCAAAAGTCTCCAACCGAATCATTAAAACAAGCATCCTGTTCCAACCTTTGGAATTGAAAAATGAATGTCAAGTTTTCTTCGCCTAAGGGGCTTATTTTGTAATGCACGCATGGCAGTACGAGCATCTCGGATATCATAGTAAGATATCATCACAAAGCCTCTGTGCTTGCACACAGTGTATAAAGTCCTGATATCCCCATATTGCTGCCAACAAAAATACACGAAAAGCAGTTTCATTATTGATAAGTCATAGCCGACATAATGTAAAACTGTTCACAACTATATATGAATATATCAACAGTGCCCAACAAAATCATTAACTACTGCTAGAGCTAAGTCTAATTGAGGGTGTAGTAGATTACACATCTAGACCAAAGCCCAGGGATGTTGGCGCCACTAAGTTAACATTGCAATACCCATTTTGTGATTAATTATATAAAACTCACTGAGCTTAAAGGAAGCTTCCCAATAAATTTCCGCGTATTTTTCCTTTTACTCAAGAGTAGTCATTCCTTTCATCACGCATTATGTCATAACAGGAACATGTCCAAAGAAGTTTTTAAGCAAAAGCAATACATCATATTGTATCTTGGATAATAATTCCAACCAAAAGCTAATAGCTTTAAAAAATAAGTGCATATGAGTCTATGCAAAACGAAGCATTGTCAAAATATTACAGATAGAAGCCAAGGGAAAAATGGCAAAATAGTCTAAAAGATCGTAAACTATGTTATAAATAAAACTCCAATATATTCTTAACAACAAACCACTCCAGTTTAGGATATAATTTAAATAATTAAACTTACCTTCTCCCATTAAGTTAAGCTTTTCAAATAAGTGGTGATTTACATTTTACATAGTAGAGGTTCAATGTTCAAAGCTTGACCATACACTCCACCCCATTGCCAAAATCTCTTCCATTCAAGTATTGAATATTCCTTGCAGCTAATCTTGATTGGCCACTATTCAATCGGATATTAAAAATGCCTTTCCACCTGATGGCATACTTGAGGAATTTTACATGGAGTAACCATCTAAATTTGTTGCTCAAAGACAGTATCAGGGTACTGTGTGCAAGTTAAATAAGGCACTATATGCCTTAAGCAATTCCCAAGACTGGTTAGGCTAGTTTTCTTATGATGTATTGGATTTTGATCTTCTTAGTTGTCAGACTAACAATTTTATTTTCTGCCCACATCCTACACACTGATGCAAGTCATACTTTGTTAGTAGTATGTGGACAATATTGTAATTACTGGAAGTAACTGATGGGGGACTGGTAGGTTGAAAAAGCTTTTCAAGGATAGGTTTCACACTGAAGATTTAGAAAAACAAAGATGCTTTCTTGGGATTGAAGTTGGTAGGTGTAAAGGTAGTAGTCTATCTCAGAGGAAGCATGTACTTGACTTATTGGAAGAAACTGGTTTATTGGGTGCTCAGCTCATTAATAGTACTACGGATCTAACTGTATGCTCTTTGAAGATGAGGGATTGTACTTTGCCGATCCAAGCAGGTATTATCAATTGTTGGAAAGTTGAATGGTCTCTCTCTAGTAGCTCTCTCTAAGCAACACTTTTTTTATAAGTAATAAAAGATTTTATTCCCAAAGAAATAGGCATAAGCCCTAGTAATCAAGAAATATACAAACGAAATACCTACAACTTTTGAAATACAAAAAGAGAACTAAAACAGATTCTGAATATTTTCTTCCATTACAAAAGCTTTGGCCCAACTACTAAAAGTGCTAAAGAAAAAGTTCCTAAGATCTCCCAAAGAGCCTTTTTTGTCTTCGAAGCATCTCTCATTTCTTTCAAGCCATATGTACCACATAAGACAAGAAGGAATCATCTTTTAAACACTCACCCCATTCTTGCAGCCCTTCAAACTCTTCCACCCAGCCATTAAATCCACCACTTCTTTGGGCATTATCCAAAGTAGACCTGTCCAATTCAAGACCTCATTCCACAAGAACCTTGCTACTTCACAGTGAAGAAAGAGATGATTAACTCCCATCACTCTTACACATGACACACCAATTAGCAATATACATTCCTTTCCTTCTAAGATTATCAGTTGTCAACACTTTGCCCAAAGATACACTTATTTTTTTCTTAGAAGGAACTTTCACTTACCAAATATTTTTTCAGAGAAATACACGGCTTCTGATCCGACATCCACCATAGCTCCTGCTGCTCCTGTTCCTCAAAAATCTACCCGTGTCTCCCACCCACCAAATCGGTATGGCTTTTCTTCCCCTACTTCTATGACTACTACTTATCTTCCATTATTATTCCCTCTTTTTATAAACAGGCTATGGAACACGAGTACTGGCAGCAAGCGATGCAAACAAAACTTGCTGCACTTGTGAATAATCAGACCTGGGATATGGTACAATGTCCTACTTCGATCAAATCAATTGGTAGTAAATGGGTATACTCTGTCAAGCTTCATTCTTATGGTTCACTGAAACAATACAAAGCTAGATTGGTTGCTTTGGGGAATCGCCAAGAGTATGTCATCAATTATGATGAGACTTTTGCTCCGGTTGTCAAGATGACTATTATTCGCCTGTTACTGGCTCTTGCTGCTTCTAAATCTTGGCAATTACATCAGATGGATATCAAGAATGCCTTCTTGCATGGTGATCTAAAGGAAAATATCTACAGAGGCTAAATATCGGGCAATGTCTACTACATGTTCAAAAATTATGTGGTTGTATGGTATTCTTTCAAAACTCAGATTTGCACAAACACATCCCACGTCTCCTCATGGTGATAATACAAAGTGCCATTCAACTTGTAGCCAACCCAATTTTTCATGAATGTATGAAGCACATCGAGGTTGATTGTCACGATATCTGATATGTCTGAGTCTAAAGCTATTCTTCTTCCTCATGTGCCCACGGAACACTAAGCAGCTGATATCCTCACCAAAGTTTTAACTCGACAATGACATCAATATTTAGTGAGCAAATTACTACTACTCGGCTCACTAACATCAATTCGAGGGAGGGTATCAAAGGAAAACTAGGGTTTTCTTTTAAGCAATGTCCTAATAGAATTTGTTATCTAATATCATCTTGTATTTGAATTAAGTTGTAATTGTTTAGATAGGATAAAGTCAGGAATTTGTGGGAGATTCAAATTGAATCTCAACCTCATCTTTGTAACCCTAGAACTATTGTTTGATTATTTATGAGAAGGACATGCCTCTAAGAGGTACTTTGGCCAAATTTGACATCTATGACTGGTCAAAATTCTGTAATAAGATGAGACTAAGAAACTTAGAATTTCCAGCAGGGCTCCACAGCATGGTGTCCTCTCTAAGCAACACTTAACTCACTCTCCTAAGGAAAATGAAACTCCACTGGTCTGAGAAATTGAATAGGAGAGGCCCTCTATCTATAGGAAAATTGAAAGGTTTAAAAATAATTTTCTCTCCTCTTGCAACATCACTCTCTTTGTAGACCAAAAGTGAGAGATTAGATAACTACCAAAATTTTGCTCACCTCAAGATGTGGTCACATTTATACCCGTTGGAATGGCACTTCATCTTAAACACAAATGATACATTGATTTAGATTCAAGGAGACACACTTAACTACAAAACTAAACCAACTTAACTAACTTGTCTTTTTTATCATAACTCATTAAGCATAATATATAACTCAATCTGAAAACTGAGTCAATCATTCCAAGCTATTGGATTATAATAATTTAAAAAAACCTAAAATTGGAATCTAAATCACGGAACTAATCAAAATTTCAGAATATAAAAAATTTTCACTCACTCCACCATCACTCAAGAAACTCATGAAATTTCCCAAATATTTCCAGTTGTTCTGTAGTTGCCAAGATTTTCCCAAACATTTCTAGTGTTTTCACGACAATATCATTCAACCTTGGCTTGCGTTTTTTTTTCAAAGGTAAATTTGATGATGATAGAGAGTAGGCATAGTCAAGTACACAAGGCCCAGGCTCAATACTCTCCAAAACAAATATGTAAAAGTAGAGTGATGCATATTTGTATTAGAAGCGGTGACCAACAGCACATACTAGTTGAAAATCTTAGTTTCGTTGAGATTTAAACACCAGCAAAGGGCGTTTCAAGTTTCATTGACATGCATTAGAAAAATTCCTGAAGGAGATTCACACTAGTACAGGAGATTAGTACAAAAAAAGACACCCCGAGAAAAAAAAAATAGGAAAAAAGAAAAGGGGGAGTGAAAATATTCTCTCTATCAGATAGTAGTAAGCACGATCAGGCTTCCTTGCCATTATATGTGAAACATTTTTTTTGTAAGGCATGGAACCTCAAGGTAGGCCTTTGGAAATTCCTGGAAAGTAAACCTTGGATACACAATCCAACCATGAACATAATATGGAACTTGGTAATCTAGAGAAAGTAAATAAAAAATCTTATCATACTTTTCCACCTATACAACTCTTAATACAGTATGTCAAAATACCCAGAAGACCACAAGTGTAGGGTTTGGAAAATTTCAGATAAGAGCATAATGTATGCCAAGATCTCACCTAAAATAAGCAAGGCAGGGTGAAAATAGGCACTGAGAATTCTAATATGGTTGAAAATAGGCAGTCACAACTTTAATGAAACATGCTGAGTATAACATAAATTACCTCAAAAAGAGCTCTTAATTCAGAGTCCTCAACATTGATATTGATATTCCTCACAAACAATGTCCTTGATGGGTGCTCCCCATAGGGATGTTCCCCAGCCACTGTTCCCACACTATTTGGAACTGCATAGTGACCAATTCCATTTGAAGTGAAACCATCAGAAATGCTTAATTGTGAGATACCAATGCTAAGGTTTTCTTGGGCCTCAAAATCTAATTCCATGCTCCCTCCACTGCTGAAAAGGTCATCTTCCAAATCCTCCAGCTGAATAGGCAGACCACTTAGGTCAAAATCATCCATTATGCCAGCAAAAAGCTCATCTTCATCGTCAGGAAGCATCCTTCCTATTGCATTTGCTTCAACATCTTCAAGTGGATTCATAGGCTCATTAACTTGGTGAAGTTTATTTAAATTAGGCAAGTAATTATCAACAGATTGACCACCATGTTCAAAATCCGTAAAATTCACTGCATATGACAAAAATAAGTCCTCAAATATTTGATAAGCTGCTGATATCTGCATATCGCTAAACATGAGCTTAGACATACATATTTCATGTGGAAGAACAAGCAAGGAGCTAGAAAACAAGCCCACATCATTTGATGAATGAAACCCACTAATTCCAGGTGGGATTCCACAAGCAGTTGTCCCATCTTCTTCGAGTACATTAACTGATGTAATGTTGAATTGACCTAAAAAAGACTTGAAAATGAAGCAATGGGTATGGCACTTGTATAATCACACACACAGTCAAACACTAAACGCATGTGTACATTTATGATACTAGTTTTCATGAGCTGAAGAAAGATTAGGCACCTTCAGAATGACCCAACATGGAGTACTTTGGAGGTTCTCCACCAAGATAATTTCTAACGACACCAAATGAAAGAAAACTGGCGGTTAAGTTATTATAAAACAATCAACTCATTCTCAGATACATGAAGAAATGAATATGTAACATTTGATTTCTTAACTATGCAGCAATTGATATGGAGGAAAGAAATGTATGATACTTGCAATCAATTAATATTAAACTTTGTTGAAGTTAAATTCATGCTCAAATTCTTCAAAATTGTTCGAGAAATTACATTGAGGTAAGAGTAGTGAAAAAGCACAGGTGTGACAAGTAACTCTCTATCAATTAGTCATCGAAACATATTTTATAGTAATCAATTATGTATCATCAATCATCTTATGGATATTGAACATGCTGATGAAGGACCAAGAGTTTCAAATAGCTCAGCCTACTGGAACTCGGATCAAGCATAATTTTTCCTTTTTTATCTCATCAAGGTCAATAAAAAAATTCCGGAGCATTGTTCACCAATTCAACACCTAAACCCCTGGAAATTGGTTATGGATACCAATAACTTTCGTAGGGGGCCAATCACGCCATTATATCGTGAAACGCGTCACAAACTTATGATTCAATTACTGCAGTAACAGTTACCATAAAAGTTTAAAACCAATCATTCATATAAAGTCAAGTCAACCTCCCCCCTCCCACCCCCCTTTTTTCCAACCCACCCAAAAAAGAAGATAAGGCTATAAACTTCACCTACTTTAGTAGTCAGCAAGTACCAAAACTCAAATTAAGCAATAATCCAAACTAAAGTAGTTCACCAATACCTACTCACTAAGCCCGAACCCAGAAGACTTCATCATTCTCCTTTAATAGTTATTAAAACTCACATATAATTAATATCCAGACTTATATTGAAAAAAGAAAGAAAAAGAAAGCCTGTAAAATCAGAATTACCTCCAATAATTAAGAAGTATACACAGAGACAGAGAGGAGGAGGAAGAGAGAGAGAGAGAAGTAAATTGTGGAGAGAATCAACAGAGAGAGCAATAGAGTGGTCAAGGAGAGAACATACTTGAAGATGGGCACACTGTATGGAAGATTAAAGAAGAAAGCTTTGTCTTCGATCAAAAGTCAAGCTGAGAGAGGGAGAGGAAGTTTCGTAGAGTGAGAGAAATTTCTTTCTTCTACTCCTCTACTTCCTCCTCTCTCGCCGCGAAACAAGAGGGAAAGAGTGTAAGAAAATGGGAACAGATTCCCCCTCAAACCATAGAAAGCTTGAGAGAGAGGGAGAGAGAGGGGGGAGGACTAAATTAATAAACAACCAAGAGCGAGACGAAAATAATATGATAAACTCATCGTAGTCTTTGCTGCAAGTCTTTTTTTGTTTGCTTTGTGTTGTCCATGCGAAAAATATTGGAAACATCCAATATGTAAAAAATAAATATTGTATATTGGATGCTTCCTAATATTTTTCTGTAAAGACTACCTCTTTTAACAAACTGATAAGGAACTAAGATATTTCACTTGTCAGAGTGTTACATAATTTAAAATGAAAAAAATAAAATAAAATAAAACAAATATTTAAGAATGTTGTTGATATAAAATAAAGAAAATAATAACATTATCGCTTGTCTATAATTTTTTTACTACTTTTTTATTTTTTAAAATTTTTTTATTTAATGATTAAAGATGTAATTATTAGTAAAGTTGTATATTTTAAAAAAATTAATAATTAAGAATGTTAAAAAAATATTTTAAAAAAATAAGATAAAAAGAAATACACTTAAAATAATAAATAAAAATAATATAATTGTAAGAATATCACTACCCATAAATTAATTGGATCCAGCCTACCGAAAGTCCAATAAAAACAAAATGAAAGCATAAAATCAAAAGAGATCAACTAAGGTACAAAAATATAAAAATGGGTACAAAAATATAAAAGTACATCAAATAAGTAGTATTATAAAAATGATATCAATTAGTTACATTTGGGTCTTGAGAGTGTTTGTGAATAATAATAAAGAATAGGTGAAAAGTAGTAATAAAATATTAAATAATAATAAAAAAGTAATGAATAATAATAAAAATAAGTAAATAATAATAATAAAATAATAAATAATAATAAAAAATATTTAAGAATTTCTTTTTTCCAAACCTGTCATTCTAAAGAAAGACTGAAACATCTAAAAAGAGAGAATCACCATAAAAATGGGGAAAATCTAGCAACTCTAAAAGAAGACATTCTACTACCGTACAACTTGTGGGGCTCTTTGAAGAGGAAAAGCATATTCTTCAACTTTTTTTTCCTCCATTTTATTGAGGATTTTGGAAAATTATGAGAGATCGTAAAATTATTAAAGATCTTGTAGAGAGACTTATGTATCAAATCACCTAATTCACTCTATTTCTCTTTCTTTATATTTATATATTTTATTTATTATTTACTTTATGGATGAGTATTTGAACATAATATCAACACTCAAACCATCATCATGGATTATTTAACCATATTGTTGAGCTTTAGACGTGTTGAAAAAATGTATCAACAAATATAAATATTATTTTTAGAAATTACAATTTAAAAAATAAAAAAACAGAGAAGGAAGAGTAAGCCTCGTTTCGTTATATAAAATATCTTAACTCATTTCATCCTATCTTATCGCATTTAATCATTGCATCTTTTAAATTTTTTCACAAAATAAATAATTCAACATTTAAAATTTCAAAGCAAAAAATAATATTAAAATTTTATATTTTAATAATATTTTATTCAGTTTCAATTTTCATCTCATCTCATCTCATCCGTATGCCAAACTCGGCCTGAGCTTCTCTTAATTTGGCATTCTCTTGTCATTTTACTTTTGGATGCACTATTGTGATAATCCGAGCTTGACTAAACATGGTTCATAGATTATTCTAATTGTCATAATGTTTCATGGACTATAGTATTTTAGTTGAAAGAAATGCCTAAAGTTTTTGGTTGAGCAATTGAGCCCAAGTGATTGCTAGTCCTAGAAGGCCTTGTTATTTTTTGCCCCTATATGGGAACCTAAGCCCAATGACCCAAAATCCTTGTCACTAGTGCCATGTGTCATACATGTGGGGCATTATGTATCTAGTCATGATAATGGACTAAGGGGGGAGAGAAAAGTGTTGGGAAGCCAAATGATAGCTTGCACATCTACCCTAGTGGTTTGCCACTTGTCATGCATGTTAAAGACCTTCTATAATAAACAAACAAATGACAATATGGCCTAGGAAGACTATTAAACGATTTTTGGCCAAGCCATTTCCCACACACCTAAACCCTTTCTTTCGGTCCAATTTCAAGTTCTTATGTTAATGCTTATGGAAAGAGGAGCCTAGAGAAGATAAAAGCGGATTTTCTAAGTGATTTGCATAGGAAAACTAAAGCAACACAATGGGATTTTGAAATTTATGACCTACACTCAAGTTATCTTCAGATTTTGCCAAGTGTTAACGATGCAATAAGTTTCTAGAATATTAGATGAAGGGACACTTGCACAGAGGATTAATATACCCTAAAAAATCCGACCACCACACTCACAAGCACCTTTTCACTTGTCATCTGTCACTTAGTTTCATTTGAACCAATGGCACATGAAAAGTCATCTTGAAAAGAAGCAAGAAGAAGATGAAGTAACAAATTGGGAAGAAGTGGAAAGGAGTGGACGACAATGGGCAGGGTACAGACCAATACCACTTGTCACTCATGCCAAGGCTTATTATTGGGAAAAGGAAGAGGCATGAAATGTTTTACAAAAGTACCCTTGAGAAATATTTACTTGCTTAAGAAGAGGGAAGTACATAAAGGAAAAAAGAGGGTTTCGGCCAAGGGAAGGTGAAGCCCTTCACACCACTCAAGTTTATCCCTTCCCAATGCAATCCAATGATGGGACTCTAACTGTCATTTTTGGCAAATGAGAGAAAGGAGAAAGAAACCCATGTCATTTGTCACTCATGTTAGGATTTTGGAGGCAACTAAGGGAAATGTGAAGAGACCACTATAAAAATGGAAGAAATACACGCATATAGGCTCTTTCCCTTACCATTTTCAAAATTGCATGAGCCCTCGTCTTCTACACACAATTCTCACACTCTCACTTGAAGTTTTTACATTTTCTCACATTTTATTTCCAATAAAACAAAGAAGATTCATTTCAAGAGAGGATTTTGGCATTCTCAAAGGGAGACCAAAGTAAGACTCGGTTTCTCTTAGTTTCTACACATACATTTCACTTTTCTAACTCAAGATGAGATTTGGATCTTAAGAGAGTTCAAAATCGTGAAATGTACATGTTTTCTCCACGTTTTTACAAGAAGCAAATTAGGATTTCCTAGAAACCCAAGAAGGCGAATGGTAGGAGGTGCTAATCCTCCATATTTTTGGCCAACATCATGTATTCTTATCCTATTTCGAGTTTTGCATGGAAACACAAGTGAAATGAAGGGTTTCTTAATCTAAAAACCTAGAGGCCGAGTTGTCTAAAATTAATGGTGACCCTAGAAACTCTCACATACTCAAGAACACGGATTAGGTTTTGAGATGCTCATTATAATGAGTTATATTTTGATTTAAAGTTTTCTTTTATTTCATTTTGTATATTTTTGTAAGTATACACTCAACTTGCTCTTAGTTAATAAATGTATATGCTTGTTGAGATCTTTTTGTTGTTACTATTGTTTTGGTTATTATCTCTTTTTTGTTTGCTTGAATATATTTATGTGATCTTGGACTATGAATATAGAATGAATGTTATGATTCGATTCAAGATGAAAATGATAAGAGTAACCCATAAATATTTCAGTTTTGATAAAAACAAAGTTGATAATTTGTAAAACTTGATGATTTGGTCATAGCTTGTCTTAGAGGTTTTGGATCTTAGCAAACTCCATGATTTTATGATTTGTTTCACTATAGTTTGATTTATAAATGATATGCTTAAAGTCTAGAACAGGTATAAGTGATGATTTTTCATGTTTTTGTGCCTGTATGTTTCGGCCTAAGAAAGTTTTCATAGTTCCATATATGTGTTTTGATATCTCATGTGTTTTATGTTATCATGCCATAAATTGAATATGTTATACTTGGTTATTTCATGCACAACATCTCATGTATCATATGTTAACCGTAAGAACGCATGTCTTAAATCTCATGTCACATGCATTTGGTAGAAATATTTCTAAAAGAGAAGTGTTTTCAAAAGAGAAGTGTTTTAAAATAAAAGAGTCTAAAAATTTTATCACGATCCCAAGTACTAGGGGGGAGGATTGTCCTAGTGAAACTTCTTTGTCTATTCTGGAGTGCTTAAAAATTGAGTGATAACCCTTGAATCGATAAAGAATCGTCAACGTGCCTTGAGTGGATTCTTTTTAAAAAAATTTAAAAAAAGGAAGCGCTTAACAATAGTGGGTGCATAAGACATGTAACTCAAAAAACTACTGTCGAGTTAATAAGATAAGTTCGGTTTAAGACGTATTCATCACTGTGCACGAACTAGTGATGGTAAGGTAACTAATAGGAGCACACGGTGCAAAATGGGACCATATTGTTTCCACCCTCTGAACAAGTATAATAGCTCATATCTAATGGATCACTTGATAAAAGTCTCGTGATAAGTTATAGATCACTCGATGCAAATCTTGTGATATTCTCTGAAAAGGCAAATTTTGTTAAAGATCAACGTTAAAAAAGAAAGTCAAAGTTGTTTTCTGAAAATGTTAGTCTCATTTACAAGTCTTTGAAAGTGGTCAATGTATCTTCTAAAGTTCTGTTTCAGTCATGTGTCAAGTACACGTCCATGGACGTATCTCATGATATACCTCTTGTATGCTTGTGTTAACTATTGTATGTTGCATGTTTACTTACTGAAATTTTTTGAAATCTCATTGTAATAGTTTATATTTCCATTTTCATCCCGGAATGGTAGAAATTGTTACAAGATTAAAAGACGACACCCATGGCCAAGCAAAAGAGAACAACACCTCTTTTGGAGAGGATCGTGCCTATGATGGGCTTGAGCAGACTTGAACCCTCCATTTTGGAGCATCTTGAGGCTATAGATCATGAGATCACCGAGATACTTTAGTTTATTAAAGATTTTTGATGACTCAATAATAGGGATGATGATTGAGCCTTAAAAAAATGAGTAAAACCCGAGCCCTTTTGATGATAAGATGAAGAAAGGAAAATTTTGGGATCACATTTCCCATGAGAGGGACATGCTTTTGGATTTAAGACTTGGCTTATTTTGGAATGGTCCCATGTTTTGAGAAAAAAAATTACTCTTTATGTTTTGATGACTATATGACTATGTTCTTTTTGAAAAAATGACAATATTTGCAATTTATGTTTTAATAATGGTACCATGTGTTACGCAATTGCTTTTGACATTACTTAGATTATTTTACCTTTATTTTACAGTTGTGAATGTATTGCATATTGCTAGGGTACATTGTATATTATCTGTCATGAATATTTAGGATGTGCGATCTTATATTATATGTCTCGACCCCATGATCACCGTTCCCGTGACAGGTATAATTAATGAGAACATCACAACTATGAAATGGGCATTGCTTGTGTAAACTTTGATCATTTTTATTTATTATGTCTTCATAATTATGTTTTACATTATAGTAAGACTTTAGAACCAAACCGATATAAACCAAGAATGGATACAAGTTTCTTCATTGTCGTACTCAGAACTTTCAATTTTTTTCAATTTCAGTTTGATTTAATTAGTTTTTCAGTTTTTTTACCCCTAGTAGTGTCTAATTTATTTCTATACTCGACTTATACTATAGTGCCTAATTATATCTTATTATACTAGTGTCTAACTTATTTCTATATTTGACTATGTATAGTCATAATATTATAGTATTTACATATATTAAACTATTTGTCTATTTATATTATAGTATAAGTACATTATTTTATAATAATTAACACACATTTAGCATAGTAATGAATTTAACTATAGTCTATATAAATTCTAGACTTTTTATATGAGTACGTATGTATGATCATCTGCGTAATAATATATTTATCTAAAAGATTATATATTATAATTTATTATCTTTGATATATATATATATATATAATATCATGGGTAAGTTTTTATTAATAACTTAATATTAAAATTGATATGTTATATTAATTGGCATATAATATATATTACAGTAATATAAAAATTATATTATAATTATTTTTATATGATATAAAATTTAAAATACATATTCCAGTTTAGTTTGGTCTAAACTGCTTTTCAAAACATGATAATTAGGTTAGATTTTATTTTGGTTCTTAAGAACTGAACCGTCATTACAAGAAAAATAAGCTTTTGTGGCCATTTAATTGCTACCAAATGATTATTTACAACCAATTTTAGTTACAAATAATCATTTGGTCACAATTAAATGGCTACAAAAACATATTTTTCTTGTAGTGCGTAACCCTACCAATTTGGTGGGTTCAACTGATATTCTGATTTTGTTATTACACCCAAGTATAATGAGAAGATGATCTTCGGAAGGGTATCTAAAAGATATTTGGATAGACCCATGTAATTTTTTATCTATATAATCAATATCACATATATAATTATTTTTTACTTTGGGTAATGAAGTTATATTGCCTACTTTCCATTTGCTCTAGACTTTTTCATTTGTTTGTTTAGAAATTTATATGCTAGAGTTTGGTGTGGTGGATTGTGAATAATAATATGTTTTCTTTAGAGCTAGTAATTAGAACATGTGGTTCTAATGTTTTTTTCTAAAGTTTATAATGGATACGATGGACAACAGTTAATTGATGTGATCATGATTCATCATATGATAACCATTAAGTTTAGTATTTAACAATAATGCACGCAAGATATTAGCATAAATTAACAAGAAGGAATAATTGGGATATAATTAAAATAAATAGAACATTCTAAACAGAATGAATTTCCAAATTTGAATACAGAAATGATAGTTTCTTTTAGTCAAGAGTACTCTTTCACAATAGTTGCGTTATTATAAGATACTGGTGCAGATTTATAACTATATTAAAAAAGAATTAATACCTTCTAAATATTTTGTATTTTCAGTAACAAATGAAAAATTATCAAATGCAGCCATGTTAATGGCACACAATTAAATATAAATTATCAATTATCAATACACATTTTGTAATAATGAAGTTTGTTTTTACACTACATTTATTCTAGTTAAAAAATTAATATAAAAGTCATATTAGGAAATCCATTTGATCTTGTTTTGCTATATCATTTTTCTATAACATATGAAGAAATCACTACTAACATATCAAGCTAGGACAAGAAATTTAATTTAAGGTTTTAGTTCCATGTTTTCACAAGAAATAAATCATTTAAAAGACTCTTCATCAAACAAAAAAAAAAAATTAATTATTTAACAAAACATAAAATTAACATGAAAGAAAGAAAAATCATTGAACAAAAATTAAAAAATATATATAAAAAAATTAGCAGACCCATAATAAATTCAAAAAATTGGAAAAATTGGTATTCAAAACAATAATAGCAAAAGAAATATGCTCTAGTTTGCCAAATACTTTTTGAAATAGAAAGCAACATATAGTTTAATTACCTTATGACAAAGAATTTTCAAAGAAAAACATCCCAACAAAAGCTAGACCTATTCAAATGAATGATAAACTTTTAGAATAATATAAAAACTAAATTAACGACTTAATGAAAAAATGATTAATTAGAAGAAATAAGTCAACATGGAATTATGCTACCTTTTATGTTAAAAAACAGGTAAAATTCATTAGAACGAGAAAGTAATTAGACAGGATGGGGGCCATCCAACCCTAGCTATTATATATATTCTCCAAATTTGACATGAAAAGTAAATTTTGGCAAATTCAAATTGATGAAAATAATCAATTATTAAATAGCTTTTACACTCATGTTTAGACCTTATGAATGGAACATCATGCGGCCAACTGAACTGAAAAATACTGCCAAGGAATTTCAGAATATTAGGAATGAAATATTTACTCCATTTACTCATTTTCAATTGTCTATAGCTTTCCTCGTCTATAGAGCAACATTGGAAACATGCACTTAAATACCTTTATTCAAATAATTAAGCAAAATAGATTAGTTGTTTAACACCAAAATAAAATAGTCCAGACTAAAATTAGAAATATTCTTGGAAAAAATATTTATCAGAGGACTATCACACCCATTAGTACTTATAAGTAGTACTAATATAGAATTTGTTCATAAATTTCATGATGAAATTAAAGGTAAGCAACAATTACAAATATTTCTAGGATGCCTTAATTACATATCTGATTTTTACAATCTTTTAGACCATTATGTAAACCTTTATTCAAATGATTAAAAAAGAATTTGCCTCAGTGGACTGAAAAGCATACAAACATTATAAAACAAATTAAATCTCATATTAAACAACTGATCCCTTGTTTAGGACTCCTTTTTCATTATAAATATTCTCTCTTCATAACCATTTCTTAAATTATAATAAGAGTGTCTAAGTATATAAGAAATTTGAGATTAAATCATGCTCTTCATACCATTTGTGTAGCTTTTATCTTTTTATATATCATATTAATCTATGCATCTACAAACTATATAAAAATATTTATTAAAAAAACTCAAGTTTTGTTGGTCAAAATTTAAAAACTTTATTATAAGATATAATATAAATAATTTATTTTATCATAATCAGGTAGCTTTTGAAAGAACCCTTGTTACGATCGAGAGAAAATGAAAATGAAATTGAGTAAACCGATTTCAGACCCTTATGACAAAAAAATTTCAAAAAGCTATAGTTTTAGTTAATTGATTGTATATGCAAATATGTGAAGATTGATGAGGGGAATTTATAGAAAGATGGCTTAGAGTTTGGTTTATGCTCTTGATATTGGGATTGAGATACTTTGTTCAAATATCATGTAATTGATAGAAATTGATGATATTTGAAGTGCATGGAATTGATCTAATTAAGGTTTATGGTTGAAAATTTGAAGAGCGGGAGTTTAAGATTTTGACCAACACATTGAATTTAGGGCTTGAAACATTTAGTTAATAAATCGTGAAATTTAACTTAAGATTAACTACAAGAATTTAGGAAATTCAAGTGTAACAAAAAATGAAAGTGAAATAATGTAAATGTAATATGGTTGAATTCAGCTCATATGAACCTTAAGGTGTTAGGTTTATTCTTTAATGAAAATAATCATAAGAATAGATAAGAAATATAAAGAAAATGAATTGTGTGTAATGGTGAAAACAGGGGTTAAATTACAATTTTATTAAAGTTTAGAGTCCAGAATACAAATAAGATGAAGTTAAGGGCAAAACCATAACAAAATATAAAGATAAGTGTAAACTTAAAAGTTTAATAAAAAGTTATAAGGTTAGAGAAGTTGTAATACCTAATAGATTAATTAATAATTAAAATCTAGATCTCTCTATCTTAAATATTATTTTAAAATTTATGGTATATATGTATATAATAATATGTTCATTTAATTCTAGATTTGTCCTGTTTTATCAAATCACAATTGTAATCTCGATTTGTTAGAATAAAATACAATCTTTCCTATCAAAACAATAATATGTTCATTTATAAGTTTTAATTCATGGAAAATTTGGTTTCTTTCATTTTTATAACAAGTCACGTAAGTCAAGCTCGGACTTAAAATAAATTTACTTTAAAAAAAAAAAAAAAAAATCTAAAACGAAGCCTGCACACCTTGAACACCCACTGAAAAATGTGATTTTACATTTTTATCCTCTTTTATTTTATACTAAAAAATCTTTGATGTACAGAATATGCAGCCTGCATGCTTCTGTGTAGCATCACTCTACTATGAAAAAACAAGCGTTATACATTTGCCTTGGCTTTGACAGTGACAACCAAGCAAACCTCTCAGAAACATGCTTTCTGTTACTTACAGACTTTATTTTTCGGCTTCTTGCTTACCGTTTTGCCAAAATATATCATTCATCAACCGAGTTAAATTTCATCAGAATTTCCAGAGATGTATTTCTTAGCACCATATCTGAAGTCAGTTACAACGATGTTTTCAAATCTGTAGAGCATCGGAAATTGATGCCGCAAGACTCAACACTTCAAAAGGAGCTTTATTTGCTATGGCTTTGACGGTAAGAGGGCAAGAATCTGTTATCCAAAAGTAGGCAAACGCCTTTTCCGACACTTCTGAAATTGAAAGTAAAAGGCAATGAAAATCATAGCAGTTCAAAAGAGAAGAACTGGGATGGGAACAGGAAAGTACGTACCATCCTTGTGAATGAATCGCTCCCACGAGCGCTTCGGAAACACTCCGTGGGTCACATAAGCGCTCACCTTTGCTGCACCATGGGCTGCCAAAAGTTTCTGGGCAGAATAAGGGAATAAAAAAAAAAAGACAAATGTTATGTCTCAGGATTGCATAAATGAAATGTACATTTCCATCATGCTGCCCAATATGTATCCATGATGAACACAGTGAGTTAAAAGAAACAATTGGAACTCACTTTGATTACCTCTGTGGGAAGATGAACATATTCATAAATAAGCATACGAAGTTCAACCTCAATGTAACAATAAAACATCTCAAGCTGTAACATAGGAATATAAATAGAAAGGAAAAACATATTTCAAAAAAAGTTAGGATGGTCTGAAGTATGTATAAGGATGCTTGACTGAGTAAATCAAAAGAGTTATAACTACAGGGTCTTAACAGTTTTTTCTATTTAAAGATAATCCTAGTGTGCCCCTCATTTTGCCCTCTCTCATGCATTTATTTTTTTTCTAAATTTTTTTCCTTACTGATTAAGGAAGTAACTATTAGTGTATCGGTAATTTTTTATTTTTTCAAAAAGTTTAAATATGTTTAAAACATATTTGAAATAAAAAGAAGAAAGAAAATGCAATTTGCATTAGGGGGCACACCATGTGGACAAATTGAGGAGGCATAGTAACACTACCCATAATTAAAAAGCAAACACACACAATCCCACTTGCTGTGTTATCCCATATTTCGATGAATCAGTGTTCACTTATCTGTATTGTTTCGTGTCCTTATCAGTCCCACATGCTTGAATTTACACGGGTTACATATGCTATATAAAAGAATTCAGGTTTGGTGCTGATGAGAGATTTTGATGTTTCAATCAGAATGACAGTATATTAGAAATACAATCAAATGACTAAAAATCTTAAGTGAACATAAACTTATCCAAGTCCTGAAGCACATCCTCAAAAGGCTATGAATACAAAGGAAAGAAAAGAAAATGCCTATATAATTAGGGTTAACTGAAGGATACCTGGCACTCAATCAGGGTGCCCCCTGATTGGACTAAATCATCAACAATGACTACATGACAACCAGTAGGATTTCCTTCCTTGAGCCGAACTATCCTCTTATCACCCTCACGAACCTTCGTGCACACCACCTCAATTCAACAACATAAGAGGGCAGCATATAATACAAGCATCAGAATATAAATATGATGAAACTTTTTGGTCAAAAACCTACCATGCTATGGGGGACTTAAATTAGGACACTGCAATTGTTTTTAGAAATAACCCTCTATGTATGAGTTAATTAGGAAGATGTCCTTCCATCAAATTTTAAGTCCATTTATGCCGATTAAAATACATATTATTTTCCCAGATTACCATGTGGCAACTTCCATTTCTGTAAAGATTAAAATATTTAAAAAACAAATACAGAAGTTTCTTAATTAATAAATATTTTTTATATTTAAAAATATTACAACTGTTTTTTGTATAAAAAAGACCACCCGTGGTGGCTGCCAGCAGGGTCAATGGCTGAGTTTGCCTCTTTCTCTGTTTTCAAACAATTTTAATATTCTAAAGTACAAAATCCATTAGCAAAGTCAACCGAAAACTTGTGGCATTCTATAGAACTACATGGAAATTTAAACTCTGTTAAGAAAATTACTGTAGGGTCCTATTTATAATTAACACATACTACAGTGGTCATTTTTAAGAAAAAGAAAACAAAAATCGCACATGGCCCTAAATCTAATTACTCCATAGCATAAGAGGTGTATGACCAAAATTTCCTAAACTTAATCAGCACCTTATTTGAGGAAAAATACCATGGGGAAATGATCCAACAGCTTGTGGAATCGCTTCCAAGCTCCATCATCAGGAAATGCAACTACAATCTGGATGAGGTGTATTATTAGAATGGGGAGATATAGTAGAGAATTTACAGGCTAGAATGTATTGCAAGAGCTGCTATGAAATCAAGAACTAAGCATAAGCACTCACATTGTCAGAATCTGGAAGCTGGTGCAGACGCTGCTTTAAAAGAGGAATGCCAGTCTCAAACAATGGCAATACATGGTCCCCAAAATAAAATCTTTCCTGTATAATAATGGAAATGGCACACGTGGATGTTATTGTCACCATTATCTCACCTAGAACTAATATCAAAGACAAGCCTGAAGGATGCAGAACAAGAGAAGTAATATTCCTGGGTACACTGAAGCTTGGTTCAACCACAGTGGAGAAAACATATTTTAGAGTCTACAATTAGTGGCAAACACTCCTGCATATTGGAAAAGCGGATCTATCTAACAACACATTTTCATTTTGGGTAAAACTCATCAACATTGCCTGCATATTTTATAATATTCTGTGAAGGCCCTATGTTCTTAATAATAAGGTGTGTCCATACAATGACATTGAACATTACTTACATGGACCATTACATGATTTCTGGATTAGTAAAATAAAACTGTTGTTTTATCTATGTTATCAATATAAGAATGTTAAAAATTAAACAGAAGAAGCATAATCCAAGGATAGCCCAAGCTGCATATAAGCCTCATACTCCAAAAAGACTAGTCAATGTTGCAATTGATAACTCACATAGAGCAGGAACATTATAAAAGTAATCATGAGTGCTAAGTCCAGCATTGCCTGCTTGCTACGTAGAAATGGACTTCATAAGTGATACTAGGGAAGCTTCAAATTGATTAGTCTTTTATGGCGTAGATGTGGTTAGCCAAAGCATTTTTTTTTTTATAAGTAACAAGTGTCAATTTTGGTCTAAATACATTTTCCTTGTATTTCCTTTCAATTATATAGAAAATCTATACATGACATAGTCAACTATTTCCAACGCCTTAAATGATGTTTTCGGTGCCTTAAATGTAGCCGTAATTATCTACTTAGTTTAGTCAACTATTTATACCTAATTTACAGCTATCATTTAATTATCTGAGTAATATCCCCCCTCAAATTGATGTTGGTGGATCAAAAAGTATCAATTTGTCAACCAAGAACTGATGCCGATGTCGAGAAAGCGCTTTAGTGGATATGTTTGCAGTTTGATGCTCTGTGGAAATGTGAGGAAGAGCAATGATGTTTTTGTCGAAGGCTTCTCGTATGGAATGACAGTCGACTTCAATATGTTTCGTACGCTCATGGAAAACAGGATTAGCAGCGATCTGAATAGCACTAATATTGTCCACATGAAAAGGAGTGGAATTAAGCTGAGAAAAACCAAGTTCGCCTAATAACCCACGAAGCCATGTGATCTCTGAACAAGCGGAAGACATAGCACGATATTCAGACTCAACAGAAGACTTGGAAACTCTGTCTTGTTTCTTACTCTTCCAAGAGATAAGTGCATTTCCTAAGAACATGCACCAACCAGTAATAGAACGACAAATATCTGCACAACCTGCCCAATTAGCATCACTAAATCCCACCAACTGTAAGGAAGATTCCTTAGAAAAGAACAATCCACATGTAGGAGTAACCTTGAGATATCAAATAATGCAGTGGACAACAGCTAGATGAAGATGTCGAGGGCCCTGCATAAATTGACTGACTTGTTGTACAGCAAAAGAAATGTCAGGTCGAGTAATCGTCAAGTAATTTAAGCTCCCAACTAGTTGCCGATATAAGGATGGATCTGAAAGAAGTTCGCCTTCCTCTTGACTAAGCTTGAGATTTACCTCCAAATAAGTAAGAACAGAGTTATCTGATTGAAGATCAGCCAATGAGATCACTTCCTGCGTGTATCTGTGCTGATGTAACAATGTACCAGACGAAGTAATTTGGACTTCAAGACCAAGAAAGTACTGCAAAGGACCAAGATCTTTTATATGAAAAGATGCCTTGAGATGCAGTTGTACTTATTGAATTAATTCAATATCAGAGTCAGTAATCACAATGTCATCAACATATACTAAAAGCAACACAATTCTTGTAGAAGTCTTGTGATAGAAAAAAGATAGGAATCAAACTGACTCTGAGTAAATTGAAAGGTAAGCAAAGTAGAGTCGAATTTATCCAACCATGCACGTGGAGCATGTTTCAATCCGTACAAGGACCGACGTAGCCGACAAACCTCTAAGGAAGGTGTAGTAAACATGCTGGGAGGTGGAGACATATAGATTTCTTTTTTTAGGTCTCCATATAGAAAAGCATTCTTCACATCCATCTACCAGAGAGACTGCCATTGTGAGGCAGCAAGTGCCAAGATAGTTCGAACGGTAGTCATCTTGGCAACGGGAGCAAATGTTTCTTCATAATTAATGCCATACTCTTGGCGATTTCCAAGAGCCACGAGTTGAGCCTTATATCTATCGAGGGAGCCATCAGATCAAAACTTAACTGAGTATACCCATTTACAGCCAATCGGTTTCATATCAGATGGACAAGTCACAATATCCCAAGTGTGATTGTCTTGAAGAGCCTAAATCTCTTCTTTCATGGCCTGCTGCCAACATGCTTGAGAAGCTACTTGAACATAAGAGTGAGAAATAGAAACAATATCGAGAGTTGCAGTAAATGAGGTATGAGAAAAACCATACCTATTTGGTATATGTCTATCCCGAGTGGAGCGCCGAGGTATAGGAACCACAAAATCAGGTGGCGGATCAGTGTCTGGAAAGAGCGTTGGAGAAGTTGGATGACGTTGATGATACACCAGTCCTGGTTTAAACTGCTCAGTAGAAGAAGACACAACATCAAACGCTGGAAGAGGAGCAATTGGAGGTTCAGAAATAATTTAAGACTGAAAGAAATATTAATTTTCAAAGAAAATTACATTTCGAGAGATCCGGATTTTGTTTGCATGAGCATCATAACAAACAAATCCTTTTTGAGTCGGACTATAGCCTATAAATGCACATGTAACAGACTGGGCGGCAAGCTTGTGACAATCAATGAGAGGGAGATGAACAAAACAAACACATCCAAAAGTATGAAGACAGTGATACTCAGGAGGCACCCAAAAGTATGCCAATAAGGAGAATCATAATTTAGAATAACAGTAGGCAAACAATTGATCAAATATACAGAAGTAGATACAGCTTCCACCCAAAAACGAGAAGGCACGGAGAAACCAATTAGAAGAGTACGAGCAACATCTAACAGATGACGATTCTACGCTCAACAACTCCATTTTGTTGAGGGGTATACGAGCAAGAACGCTGGGAAATAATTCCCTTTTGTTGGAGATAAAGCTGAAAGGATTGAGACATGTACTCCCCCCCTGAGTCGGAGCGTAAGATTTTGATACACGTACTGAACTGTGTCTCAACAAGAGCAACAAATTTTTTAAAGACAAAACACATAAGCTTTAGAGCGAAGAAAATATATCCAGGTGAATCGACTATAATTATCGATAACTGTCACGAAATAACGATGTTGACCATGAGAAATAACAGGACTCACACCCCAAACATCAATATGTATAAGCTCAAAACAGGTAGTTGCACGACTACTATATGTAAAAAAATGTAAAATTTTACTTTTACCAAGACGACAAGTAGCACAATCAAAAGAGACATTAGAAGAGGAAAACATATTTTTATTACCCAAGAAACCATTTTTTAAAAGATGAGTTAAGACAGTAGAATTAGGATGACCTAATTTCTTATGCCATATTTAACTATTATTAGTCGTTGCCGTACAAGCAAGAGAAATCATTGTTTTAAATACCGTGCCGTACCGGCCGGTACGGCCGGAATTTGCCGTACCGGCCAGTCGGCCGGTACAAAAAAAACAACTTTTCGTTTCGGCCGATTTTTCGGCCGTACCGGCCGGTACGGCCGAAATCGGCCGAAAAATGTCCGGTACGGCCGGTACCGGCCGTACCGGATTTCGGCCTTCCCAGTTTTTTTTTTTTTTTTTTAATTTTTTAATTTTTTTTTAATTTTTTACTATGTTTTAACCTCAATTTAGACTAAATTAATTACATATATATATTTATCTATATAATTTATTTATATATTAACTATTATTTTGAAATATAATTTATAATTGTATTTATATATATAATTTATTTATGTATAAATTATTCCGAAACGGTACACGAAACGGTACCGGTACCGAAATATTTCGTTTCAATGACTTGACCGGTACCGGTACCGGTACGGTATTCAAAACATTGAGAGAAATAACATCAGAAAAGTAAAACTGTAAAAGAAATAGACGTCCTACTTTAGGTCCCTTCGCGATCACCATTTTTAACACCCGATCCTGCACAAGACAACCACCACGAGAAAAGTGAACATCACAGTTATTATCTACCAATTATCCAACAGAGATCAAATTAGTAGATGATTCAGGAGAGACAAAGACATTGCGGAAGGGACCCAAATTGCCGACAACAATGATGGGAAAAATATTACTATCAGAAATTTGAATATTTTGCGTGCCTCCATACTTACGAACATCATGAAGATTCGTCTCATTAGCAGTCATATGATTAGAAGCACCCGAATCAACAATCTAAGATGAAATTGAGCTATTACCTGTACCTTGTAGGCCTAAAGCAGTAAAAGTAGACATAATCATCTGTTAACCATTGCTGGTATGAGAACAGATGAATCAAAGTTCACAGTGGGAGGTGCAGAAGAAGATGACTGAATATCAGCTCGGAATGCTTGGGATTGGCGATTCTGAGGCCGGATACGACAATCATTGATAAAGTGACCTTCTTTCTTGTAGAAATTACACACTTTCTTGAAACAATTTCGAGCAATGTGGCCAATTTCTTTGCAGTTGTAACACTACAACTTATGCCGTCCTCTCCCTTGTGCAATATAAGCAACATTAACAGTTTCAGAAGAGATCCTCTCAGAAGTCATACCTATTTGAGTGGATAATCGTTGTTCCTCCCGCAATAATTCTCCCAAGCAAATATCCAAAGAAGGAACTGGGTTACGGTTCAATAAACCTGCCCTAATAGGTTCAAACTCAGACCGAAACTTTATCAAAAATTGATCACGTTGACTCTCATTGTGAACCATTTGAAAAGCCGTAAGTGCCGCCGAGGGTACTTTAGTATGAATAATGGAAGAATATTCATTCCAAATATTAATAAAAGCGGAATAAAACTGTTCAATAGTCAAGTTACCTTGACTGAAATTACTGATTTCCAACCCCAATTGGAACTTCCGAGCACTGTTATCTTGATGATAAATACGGTACAAATAGTCCCACATAGCTTGAGCCGTAGTAAAGTAATGAAGATTTGTGACAAGATGTGGTTCAAGTGTTCCAATAACCAAGAAACCACCTTAGCATCATTGACTTCCCATTGGGCACGTTCTTTTTTGTCAATGGGAATTTTATCAGAACTATTAATATGATACGCTAATTCTTTCCCTTTTAAAAACATTTTAAATTGAAATTCTCACGTAGAAAAATTCTTTCCATTAAATCAAACAATAGAATTTTCAATAGACATGAGAAAAATCACAAAGAAAATAGTAAGAAATCCAACCAAGTAAGATCAGGCAGCCACGACAAAACACGTACGGAGAGTCCAAGCATTCAATCAAAAATAAATACTGCTTGCTGCTACCAACAGTGCCGAGCACAACAAATCACACGCCATAGGCAAAACGAATAGACAAATCACACGCCGGAATCATTTCTTACTGTCGATGCCACAAGGATCGCCGACAGAGATCGCCAATGAACTCAGAACTTGTCGACAGCAACCCAAAAATGCCGAGAAACATTACACAAAACTGGCCGAAATCATTTCTTACTGTTGATGCCATAGGGATCGCCAACAAAGATCGCCGATGAACTCAAAACTTATCGACAGCAACCCAAAAATGTCGAGAAACACTGCACAAAACTGGCCGAGAAAGCTTCCACGTTGGTGTCACCTTGTGTTCGATCAACTAGATAACTAGAGTCACCCATGTCCACAGAAGATGCCGATCGGCACACAGCTACCCCTAGAGTGCACCAGCAAGCACCGATACACCAGAATAAGATATTCTCAAGGAACCAGAGTACGCAACTCTGAAAACCCAGTCTCAAGAACTCAAACTCACATGGTTTGACACACAGAAGGCAGCGACACCCACTAATGGCAAGAAATAACTTGCTAAATACCAACGAGAATTCTCCAAGAATTACGATAAAAAAAAAAATCGCACGAGGATTCAAACTTAAGCCAACGGAAATCAGAGTGACTCTAATACATGTCAATTTTGGTCTGAATACATTTTCCTTGTATTTCCTTTCAATTATATAGACAATCTATACATGACATAGTCAACTATTTCCAACGCCTTAAGTGATGTTTTTGATGCCTTAAATGTAGTCGTAATTATCTACTTAGTTTAGTCAACTATTTACACCTAATTTACAGCTATCCTTTAATTATCTGAGTAATAATAAGAGATAATTTATTCCAAGTAAATAGGCATAACCCAAGTACACATAGAGTATACAGTTGAGAGACACCTATTTAGAAGCTAAAACTGAAAAATTAAAGCAAAAAAGTACATTCAAACCTGTCCCTTACAAGATTTTTCACCCAAAAACTGAAAGTACTAAAAAACATTCCCTTAAATCCCCTAAATAACATTCACAATTATCAAAGCATCTTCCATTTCTTTTAACCCATAAGCACCAGAATAAGCATAAAGGAATGATCCACATGATGGCAGGATTAATGTCTTTCCCAACGATGCTAGGCCAGTTTACAAAGACTTCCGACACATGCAAAAGCAACATCCAAGAAAACCAGCTCTAGCTGAAATTTCATTCCAAAGCCCTGTTGCCACCTCACAATGCAAAAAATAAAAAAGATCAATAGATTCACCAGTCTTCTTACACATAAACACCATTTGATGGTGATTAAATACCTCTATTCCTCAAATTATCAATAGCCAGAATTTTCCCTAAGGACACTAGCCAATAGAAAAAAGCTACCTTGCCAGGTACCTTAACTCTCCAAATACTTTTCCACAGAAATTCTTCAACCCCATGACTTGTGAGGGCTTGTAATAAGAACTCATTGAAAATCTGAAATTTTTAGAGTATAACCACAGCAAACTATCCTCCTGATTTTGAGAAATCTTCTTCTCGTACAATTTACTCAAAAAGTCTACTGCTTCATTAGCTTCCCAATCCTGGATATCTCTAGAGAATTGCACGTTCCAACAAATCAAATTGTTGGAAAAATAATAAGAATCAACTACAGCAGCCCCTTTGTCTCTAGCGATCCTGAAAAGGTTGGAAAAAAACTCTTTGAGATGAGAATCCACAAACCAAATATCATGCCAAAAATAATTTGTTGCCCCATTCCCCACTTTAAGGGTAGTATGCTTAACAAGAACATCCCATTTCTTCCAAATAGTCTTCCATAAACCCACCACAAAAGGCCCTCTAACTTCCTTTGAACACCAACTCCCCCACATTTTTTCAACTAGTAATGGAAAAAAAGAGAAAATAAGTGGGGAGATTAGTCAATGTACTCTTAATAAGGATAAATCTACCACCCTTAGACAAATATAATATTTTCCAACCAGCAAGCCTCCTCCTAATCTTAGTAAGGGTAACTCTATCCCAAATGGAAACTGATTTATGAGGAGCTCTCAAAGGTAAACCAAGATATTTCATAGGTAGCGAAGCAATCTTGCAACCCAAGATGTTGGCCAGATAAGGTATGTTCCTAACTAAACCCACAAGAACAATTTCAGACTTAGAAAAATTGATTTTCAAACCAGATATAGCTTCAAAACAAAGAAGAAGAGCTTTCAAAGCCGGAAGATGATCTTTATTGCTATCACAAAATTAGTGTATCATTGGCAAAGAAACAGGAATGATGCTTCGGGAGTCATCTTTTTTTTTTTTTAAGTAAAAGATATTATTAATAAATGAAATGGTGTTGAGGCCCGTTACAAAAACACACACATGCCCTCTTAGTTAGGCACATTAGAGACAAGAAAATCATGTAGGTCCATGCCATTGAAATCCACAGCAATGGACCATGTACATAGGGTTCTATAAAATAAAGCTTTAAGCTCCTCTAAAGATTTCTTCATGTCTTCAAAAGTCCGCTCATTTTGCTCCTGCCATAAATACCACATGATACAAATAGGGATCATTTTCCAAACGGATTTGATTTGTTGTGTGTCCCGCATCGAGGGCCAACCCGTCAAAGTAGCCAACACAGTCTCCGACATGACCCATGCAAGATTCAATCTGCCAAAAACCACATCCCAGAGAAGCCTGGCTGTCTCACAATGTAGAAGTAGATGGTTCACCGACTCGCTCCCACGCCGACACATGCAACACCAATCTGCAATGATGACCCTCTGTTTCTTCAAATTGTCTGTGGTTAGGATCTTTCCTAAAGACGTTGTCTACACAAAAAAAGCCGCTTTCAAGAGTGCCTTGTGTCGCCAAAGATGTCGCCAAAGGAACTGAGAAGCAGGGTCTTGTGTGAGAACCAGATAGAACGAACGGAATGAAAAAATCCCTTTCCTAGTAGGTATCCACCATAAGTTGTCGTTTTCTTGTTGATGTGGTCTTTGTGAGTAGATGAGGCCATAGAAATCTGCAAAAACGCCCACCTCCCAATCCTGTGCTGCCCGATTGAATGCGATGTTCTAGCTGATGCTCCCACCCCTATACTCCATGACTTCTGCCACTGTGGAGTCTTTAGCACTAGCTACCTGAAAAAGAGAAGGAAATAACTCACGCAATGCTCTGTCTCCACACCAAATGTATTTCCAGAATTTAATTCCCGTTCCAGCCCTCAGCTAGATCTTATTGTTTCCCTAAAAAATCCCCCACCCTTTTCTTATATTTTTCCACAACCCCATCCCACCTGCTCCCCTAACTTCATAGGAATTCCAGCGCCCCCCCCCCCCAACAAAAGACCACCATATTTGCTATTGATCACAATTTTCCACAAAGCCTCGGGTTCCTTGTGATACCTCCATAGCCATTTGCCCAACAACGCCCGATTGAATATCTTCAAGTTGCGTATACCCAACCCACCATTCGAGATAGGATGGCAAACCCACCATTCGATTTGCCCAGCTTTGGGACTCATCTCCCACCACAAAATCCAACAAAAAGCAACATCCAACAGCTGCATCAAGCATACAACTTAGAGCATCCATCACAATGACAAAAAGGAAAGAAGATAAGGGATCTCCTTGCCTCAAGTCTTGACTTTACACTGCTTGTGATCAATCTCAAATTTCAGAAAAGAGTAGAATTCACTGAAAACTTTCATGAAGTCTTCCTTCACAATGTCCTAACAAGTTTGGAAAATATCCATTGTGAAACCGTTCGGACCCAGAGCCTTATCCTTGGTCATTCCTCTAACCACATCAAGAACCTCATCCATCTCAAACGGTCTCTCCAACCAATCAGCACTCAATTGATCAATGGGCTCAAATGGCAACCCTTCCAGCTTTGGTCTCCAAGAATATAAAGCCTATTTCTAACCTAGTAAGAAACCAATGTGGGACTCAACACTCAATGCACCATTATCATATTCATTGACCTCTATCATACTTCTTCCACCCAATGTGAGATTTAATAAGTAAAAGTACCACAAAAAGTAAAAGAAATATGGAGGGATGGAGAGATGGGAAAATCAAACTTCAACCAATCAAATGCACCACAATATATACTTTCAAATGTAATGAAGGAAAATCTTGTATTTCTAAATATTAAATTAAAAAATTAAATTTAATATCAAATTTAAATTAAATTACAACCTATCAAAAATATATATATATAATAAATGAAAACATTGTGAAAGCCCCTAGGAGATGCAAACAAAATAAAATCAACGAATAAACTTCCAAATCTATTTTTTTCATTAAAAACTCACAATGAATAACAGAATCTAAACAAAATACTAAATAGCATAAATATTTTGTGTAACTCTTTAAATGACACACGGATTTATATATGTGTGTAAATTCAAATATTATTGTTGAAGTACCAACACCGCAAGAGTATACACAGCATCATTTTAGCACTAGTCTTCTCCCTTTCACTTACTCTGTCTCTTCAACCTCCCTCTATCTCTGTCTCTCCCACTCTCCATCTATTTATCATATAAATGTCACTACAATAAAAAATGAAGGGTGACTAGTTTAATAAGTGCTATTTTATCAGCCAATAATATGTGATATCCACACGGTTGACAGCAATTACCAAAACTATGGATAAAAGGACTCATTAGAACAATAAAAGATTGACAAGTGTTGTTAGAAAAATCAAAAGCCATGGGCCTTGATAGAACACCATCAATACACAGGAACTGTTAATGGTGAACTTAGAAGAAGTAACTGCACAGTTAACAAGACCTTTCATTTTCAAGAATTTATAGATGTCAAATGCAAAAGGGAGTCTTGAATAGGCGGATACCTTCCTAAATCTATAACAAAGCTCTTAATTCGATAGTCAAAAAAGGATGATGATATCAAGCTACCAAAGGTGCATAATTTGCAACTCCGCCAGGATGTACTAGTACACAGCAATCCAATGCAGGAAATATCTCAATACTGGTAGTGTAATGCATATAAAAAAAACTGGGCATCAACCTGGACATCTCAGGTCTGAGTGACAACCACTATAATATGGGTAACTCCTAAATTAGCATTGATGATTATTAACTACCATTAGTTTCAATGATCACCATTCAGAACTTTCTGTTTATTGTGCAGCTAATAGACTCTAGTGTTTAGGGTTATGTTATCATGACTGAGAATCTGAAAATGATCCTCCCATATCTCATATTTAGGATGATATGGGGAAGCTAATGAAGACGTACTTGTGACTCAGATATGTTAACTAGGTGTTTGTCAAACTAGCTCCCACAGGACCACCAGGAAAAAAAGAAAAGAAAAAGAAATTGGGAGCTTGGATTTTAACCAAAAAAACTCAGATGAACGGATGATTTTAACACTCAACTACCTGCTTCTAATATTTTTAACTCAGTGTAGGTCACATTATCTAAATTATATCTTCAAATATATCCTGTATTAAGCAGAGTTTAGTTAAAGACACAAATTATCCAGTTGCATATAAAAATAATGAAACATTGGATTAAATAAAAATTCTTAAATAAGTAAAAAAGCTAGTGATAACATTAACATGAATACCTAGGTATTGAGGGTGGTGGATTTATTGGCCTATTGGAAGGAGATTCAAGGTTGTCCTCAAGTGGTAGCAGTGTGGAAGATGATTCCGTTGTGCATCATGTAGTTTATTTGGTCGGAAAGGAATGAGTAGTGCTTTGAAGATAGGAAGCGCACAATGGCGGAAACTCAGAATTTTTTGTACACACTTTAATGGTTTGGTTTTCAGCCATTGTGCTTAATGGAAACAATGCTCATAACTTCTTGTCTTAATCTATGGATCTTAGAATGTATTTAGGTATTCTTTTGTATACATCCCGTGTACACGGACTATGCCTATTTCATTCTTATTAATAATATTTACCTCTTACTTATAAAAAAAATATGAATACCTAGGTATTCTGAAATATATATCAGCATCCTAATGTTCACTTTTCTCTCTAAGTTCCAACTACTAAGCCATAAGCCTATGACCCCCCACCTCAAGCCATCTTAACCCTCAGCCAAAACAAAGGCATTCCTTACAACCCTAAAGAACTGCAGTCTAAGTATCCGATTCTTACAGAAGAAAAGGCAAAAGAAATTGCTCCAAACTAAAATTAAAAAACAGTCCTTATACACAAAAGGAGAAAGAATAGATAATAATAAGCATGCAAAGATCATTTATTAAGGCAACAAAATAACTTGAAACAGTCTTATTAGCATCACATAATTTATGGTAAGTTTGAAAAGGATGTTGCTTTTCCAGAAGAATAAAAGTAAAAAAAATCAGCAAATTTAAGTGATTCTAAAAGAGTATCAAAGCACCAGGACAATAGAAGCAAATCTAACTACTTCCAGAATAAAGAGTACCTGCAAAGCATGAATATCATAGATGACTAGACTAGTAGGGCCACCTCTTGAAATGGGTATATTTGTCAACATCCTTGATAAGGTAAATGCAGTTGCAACATCCCCTTCATCTTCCATTCGCTCAAAGGAGCCAGTTGGAAAGAAGGGCAACACCAATGTGAAGGAAGCGACGAACAGCCGAGGGAGTAAATATATAACGGAGAGCTGCTCAAAGATTACTCCAGTGGAGCTGAAGGATGCAAGAAAGGCAACATGTTGACCTCGCAGATCTTGAGCATTGTTAATATAAAGGTTTGGAAATCCATCATCGAAATTCCTATAGATGAATAGAATTTAATCAGATCTCCAATGCATCCTTATGTAAAATTAGCTTTAATTGTACTCACAATTCAACTAAACATAAATTTTAAATTACACACACAAAAAAAAAAAGACTAGGAAATTTTGTTTAACTTACCTATCAAATAAGAAAAGACAAATTTTTCTTTTTAAGTCCTATGCAGATTTAGGAGCAACCACCAACATTTTATCATCTCTTGGTCAAGGAAACAACATTTTAAGCTGCAATGATAATTTGTATCAATTCTTGCGGCCTAACTTCCATGTTTTGTGCAAAGCCAGTGGCAACCCAGCCACATATTAGGTACAGATCATCAATCTCAAATTCTCACAAACGGTTAGATTTGGAAACAAAGACAAGTGTGAAACGGAGAAAAGCACCAAAGGTATATCAAATATTAATTTTGAATAGAGGTGGCATGCATGCTAGTGTAATAAACTTGATCAAGATTAATACACTAGCATGCATGCTCCATAAGAGCAGTTTACGTGCATAGACCAGGTCATCATATCAATACTTGCAAAATTTCTTAGACTAATGGCTTGTGTTGTGCCAATAATGGATCGTGTTAACGATGGTATGCATAACACTACAAAGGTCAAAACCATGGTAATTGATAAAAGTAGACGACATATAACTGTCTAATTAGGGAAGTGATTCCAACTTAAAATTTAAAAATGAAAAGCACAATAGCTCAATTACCCTTCATTCTTATTTTTCTTTTTCTTCAAAATGTCAGATTTTCCGCAACCATGTCAATGTCCATTCTCATAGTAATTCTATTTTCTTCTTATTCATTTTCCTCTGTTTTTTCTTATTCATCTCCTCTGTCATTATATAGCTAAATTTGTTGGGAAAAAAAAACACCCATCTCATGTTTACAACAAAATAAAGAGATCAAGCACAGTACCAACAAGAAAAAGTGAAATCGTGAAGATGTGATTTTAGAACTTAAAAAAGAAAGAATAAAGTGACCTCCATTTGATGGTTTGGAGAGTGATACTGTTCGACTGAGCGGCGACGTTCCGGGCAAGGTCCTCACACTCTGGACAGAAGAAAAGGTGCACTTGCTTCTTCTTCGTCTGAGACTGAGACAAAGCCATTAGCGTCCAAACCCCGCACGGTCGGAGGCTTTGCAAAAGGGGTTAGGAATTTCGATATGTTGTCGATAGATGTTTGCAATTTTGTATTATTATATATTTTTTTGAAATAAAAATAAAGGGAAGAAGTCATATAATGACTCTCCTTATATAAATACTGCCATATATTATTTATGAAACTGTTTATACAGGGGAGAACATTCTGAATATAGCATATATTATTTATGAAACTGTTTATACAGGGGAGAACATTCTGAATATAGCATATATTATTTATGAAAAATGCTAGCTTCTACCTAGCATTTTTCTTTTAGAAAATGATAATTTGTGATATGTATTTTATTTTAATTTTTTTAATAATTAAAAAAATAATTTTAAGGTATTGATGTTTTTATATTTTTTTCAAAATATTTTAAAATAATAAAAAAATATAAAAAATTAGAAAGATGAAATTTGCCGAAAAGTAACTCTGATTCGTTTGGATTTAGAGATGAGATGAGTTGAGATGCGTTTAATTTATTTTTTTAATATTATTATTATTTAGAAATTTAAAAAATGTGTATTAAAATTTGAAAAATGTGTATTAGGATTTGAAAAATATATATAAGAATTTGTCTTTTATATAAAAAAATTATAAAAATATAATAATAAAATAAATATGAATTGAAATAAATTTTAAATATAAACAAAGCCTGAATGGTAATATTTGAACGGCATGGTAGCAGCGGCCTATTTTTCTAAGATAAATAAAATTTTTATTAATTCACGTCAATAGCAATGTTCGAATACAAAGAAGTATGTAAGACAAAGAAGTATGTAAGAAAAGACCTAATTCCTAATTACTATTATAAAATTTTAAAAAAATATATTATAAGAGAATTTATAATAAAAGTTATTTAAAACCTTTTTATCACCCAAATCTATAAATCATATATCTTCCGTACAAATATATTACCCCCATTTATATAGGAAGTTCAAATCATCTTTTGCACTTACATTACAAAATGGTAAGGTGGTCTTTTCTTCTAGCCTAAGTTAACCTTGGATGACATGTATAGACGAATCATGATTCAAGGTTAAAGTTTGGATAGTCGTAATTGAGGGATGACATGTATGATCCAATGGTGGTCATCCACCTATATACAATATTTCTTCTTGGATGATTACTTATAAAAAATATGCTTCGTTAAAATTTTGTCAAGAAAAAATTTAATAGAAAGAAAAATCACTAGCAAAGAAAAAAATACAATATTTATGTGTATCGTAAAATGTTTTAAAATTGTTTCGTTAAAACCTTACTCAAGAAAATTCAATAGGACAAAACCTTAGTAAAAGAAAAAAAATACAGTCAATACAAATCTTCAAAATATTTACTTACCCTAAAAAGTGCATGACGATAGATTTTTAAGTCTTTACATTCCAATATTCTGCACAAATTTCTTAAATATCGCAATTGGTAATGCTTTCGTGAATAAATCTGTCAAATTATCACTTGACTGTATCTGCTTAACATCAATTTTACATTTTTCATGAAGTTCGTGAATATAAAAGAATTTAGGAAAAATATGTTTAGTTCTGTCACTTTTAATATATCATCATTTGGTTTGAGTGATACAAGCAGCATTATTTTCGTATAAAATTGTTGAGCTATTATTAATCATGGGAAGATCACACTTTTCTTGAATATGTTCAATCAATGATCTCAACCAAATGCATTCTTGATTTATTTCATAAATTGCAATGATCTCTGAATGATTTGAAAATGTAGCAGATAATATTTGCTTGACAGACCTCCATGATATAATAAAATCTTCATACATAAACATGTATCCAATTTGATATCTACCTCTATGTAGATTTGAAAGATAACTTATATCTGCATATCCAATCAACTGTGGACTTGATCCACGTTGATAAAATAATCACATATTAACTATAACTCGAAGGTAACGAATGACATATTTATTATCATTTTAATACCTTTGAGTTAGTGCAAAACTATATATTGCAAGTAAATTAACTAAAAATACAATATCAAGTCAAGTGCAATTTGCAAATAAGCTTAAAATATATAATAATAAATGCAGAATCAAAATCAATATATATGTTAAGTCTACGTTGATGTCCTATATTTGTATGTTGTGGAGGTGCAATTGGAATATGTACAGTACATTAAAAAGTACAAAATGAGAAATATTTGGTTGTTGACTAAAAAATATTTGTGATATGCAAATGATCTAATCCAAATCAATGATGTTACGTGAAATATAACATGTCCACAGACAGAAACATGTAGTTTTGATTTCATAAATAAAAATCTAGTGATTTAAAGTTTTTTTTATCAATGATTCAGCTAAACATTTTTGAGTGTGTGTATGACAACATGATGTTCAATATCTATTCCTATTAACATGCAATAGTTATCAAAAACTTGAGATGTAAATTCACCTATATTTTTCAATCGAATAGTTTAAATTGAATAGTTAAGAAATTGTGCTCGTACTTTAATTACTTGGGCAAGAAGTCTAGCAAATATAACATTTATAGTGGAAAACAAATAAATATGTGACCATTGACTTGATGCATCGATTAAAATTATATTAAAAAAAAAAACTAAATAGTCTATTTGATAGATGAATAGGCCTATATATATCTCCGTAAATCCTTTGTAAAAATGATGAAAATTCAACAATAACTTTTGAATAAGATGGTTTGATAATCGATTTACCTTGAGAACAAGCAGAGCATGGATATTCATTGGGTAAAATAATCTTTTAATTTTTTAGGGGTTGCACATACGAATTATCAATGATTCATCTCATCATTATTGATCCCGAATGTCCAAGGCGATTATACCCCAATCATAAATACTTTGAAATCAATGCACTTCTAGTGCATACCACATATGATTTAATTGTCATTATTTTTACACAATATAATCCAAAAAAGAGAGTAAACAATTTTTCTAATATGACTTTGTGGCCTAAAATTATTTTAATAATGAGGAGACGCTCTTTACTACCTTTATTGATAGTTTTAATATAATAATCATTACGACATATTATTTTTAAACTCCATAAATTTTTTCTAGATTATAAAGAAAATAGAGTATTATCAATACAAAATTTAGTGTCATCAAGTAATACAATATAAGTTCTTTCGAAACTCTCAATTAGGTTCAATGAACCTAATTGAACTTGATATAGTATGGACATAGACTTTACTTAGTGTTAAATTTTGAAAATATTTTTTATCTTTAAAAATTGTGTAAGTAGTAGCATTGTCAACTATACATACATCTCTATCATTCATCTTAGAGATAAAAATTTCATCAATAGGATTCATAATTCTACAAAACATATAAAATTTATATTACTTAAAAAAATTGCCAAATATTAAAAAATTTTACTACAATATATAAAAACTTAGTATAAGTGAATCAAGTGTTTGGTCATAAAATATGTACGTAGCCAATGTCTAATCATACCACATCTATGGTATATATATTCATCTTTCTATGAATATTATTTTGAGGGCTTTTACCATTTTCTAAGTTGGACCACTTTTAGTGATATAGTGTATTTATATTATTATCCTCTTTAGTATTGTCACTTCTGAGACTCACACTTCTATAATTTTTCTACCATGTCCACACCCTCGCTTTCTTTGAAATGATGCACCGTTTATTTTTAAGAATTGTGTAAATCCAATAGCATTCAATTTAGGAAATGATGTAGAACTAGTAGGATCTAACTAGTGATTTATTAACAAAATTCATTATTTTGTTCAACCACTAGAAGACAAAATAAAAGTCCAGAATATTTGTTGAACGTTCACTCTCAATACTGCTATTGTAGAAGAAACACATTCGAGACATGAAAAATAGTATGTCTTCTCTAACATATCATTATCAGTGACTTTCTCACTACATAATTTTAATATTGAGCTGATTTTAAAAAATGCAGAGTTATATTAACTCTCTCAAAATCTTGCAACTTCAAATGTAACCAGTCATAACGAATTTTTGAAAAGATAACAATTTTATGGTATTCATATATCTCCCTTAAATCATTTCACAAAACAAGAAAATATTTCACCATGAGATATTCAGCATGGTCTTGCATGGACGCGTAATTTTCTTCTTTGATTGTATCTCCTAAATTCATCGTATCCAAATGGATCTCATCAAGAATTCAGGATAAATAATATATTTTTTTTTAGAAATGTCAAGAATAAAAAAATTTTAATTTTATAAGATTTGACATTTTCTACATATATAAATCACAAAATAAATGTGTATCTAAAAAATATATTCAAAAAATTATAGGAATAAATGCAGAGTTTTATCAAGTAATAATCAGCAATATAACATTTTATATTCATCTCGAAGACTATAAATAATATATTAAAATTTTACTTAAAATAGAAGACTACTAACTTCAAATTCAGTAGAATCTCGTACTGATAATGTGTTATAAAATTAAAAAAAAATAATATTGTAAGAGAATTTATAATAGAAAATATTTAAAACCTTTTTATTACCACTATAACAAATATGGCCTATTCCTGCGATGCATTTGGCCACAATAACTAATAATTTTTGCCACAATATCATCAATACTGACAAAATAGAATGGTGACATGTTTGTAGATTAAAAAAAAACCAATTTTCGGATTAAATTGGCGAAATGTTGTTATGCCGAGAATTGTTACCTTATTGTGGCAATAATCTTTTGTCACATATGAACTAATATTTGGCTAAAAATATCGTTTTAAAGCCGTTACTAATGGACCAAGATTCATGTTTCCCATAGTACAATATTGCCACAAAAAAGGTTTTACATCAATATCTCTACCCACAATTAATTAATTGGTTACAGTTTTCTATGGTTGCTGCAGTAGTTGTATCTGCTAGCTTGTACTGCCACTAATCAAGTATATTGGCAACATATATTGTCACAAAAATATATTTCCTGCAAACATTAATCATAAAAAAAGTGTTTAAAGATTGTTAGTTTCTCATCCAAAAAAGATTTCTGACAAGAATATTTTTAGCTAATTCATTTTCTCTACAAATAGTTTTGTCAAAAATAAGCTATCTTGATAGAAAAAAAATATTTGCAGCAACACCAAATTTTTTCCATTAATTCCTTTTCTCTATAATTAGTTTTGCAAAAAATAACCTATTTTGGTAGAAAAAAAATATTTGCGGCCACAACATGTTGCCGCAAATAGAAGAAAAATTTGCACAAAAAATAAAACTATAGACACAAACATAATAAAACTTGCCATGATGGAGACTTGTTTTATGTATTTTATAGACACAAACATTCCATCTTTCAAAGGAAAAGAATGAAATCCATACTTGCACATCATGCATGAAAATGAATATGCAGGGCAAAGCAAAGATTCCAACGTATTCAACAGAAAAAAAACCTCTATAAATGTAGTTAACCAACTAAGTCCACTATTGCAATATAACCAGACATGCACACAAAAGCACTAAGAAACTATTTGTGCATTGAACTACAGTTCAATAGTAAAACCATCCCCACAAAACCAAGTTACATTAATCAAATATAAAGACAAAATGTCATCAAGAATTTATCAATTTCTTAGCTCGCAAAATCAAAAGCTACATCATAAAATCCATACCTCATTTTTATAACTTTCCAATCCACTTCTGCTAATGTAGCAATTGATGCCATTGCCTAACACGTCATCCGAAAAAACCACAAGGAAAAGTTAATAGGTAATCACAATGTAAACATAATTTTTCCATTTTTTGAAATGCCAATAAGTGTGTCTGAAATTCATTTATTTTTCCTAAAGTTATCTGAAAGTTATCTTAATCATGTTTTGATTATAAGCAATTAGAAAATGTGGAGACCTTTTATTTCTTCAAGTCTGAATTCCTAAAGGTGATAACACTTCAACTTTATACTTAAAAAAATGTTCAAATTTGTAGTACACAAATTAATTGCCCGACCACACCATCAATTACAAGAAGAAAATATAACAGCCCACATGTTAAAACAGTCCCAAATTTAATATCATATTAATATATAAACAGCCCCAAACCACAACACACAAACAGAAAAAAGCTCTAAAAACAAGTAATCACAATTTATTCATTCAAAACATTCCAACAAAAACTGGTTTTTATTATTCTTTATTTTTAAAAATATTTATGGACCACTTATCTTTTTGTTGTGTTGACAAAGAAATTAGCTTTCTTACACACCAAGTGATCAATAAGGCAATCACCGAAAATTTGATCATGAACGACACTAAGCAAAAACCAAGTTGGCATGAACTTATTGTGATATTTCCAATAACCAGTACCCCTAGCATCAATCATGTAATCAAAAGTTGCAATTGATCTACATATGATTTTTAAGGTAAACCAAATATACACTATTGGAGATATATATAATTATATGTAAGTGCATATATATGGATGCACCTAGTACATGAAACCAAGTCAATTTGAACCAGGCTAGCAATTAATTCCAGGATTTAAACACAATCATCTCCTATGACTATTTAGGTATTTACAAATATAAATAGAACCCTTCACCCTCAAAAAACAGAGCAGCAACACTATTTGGCCCTTTTTTTATAAGTAAAATTTTATTAAATAAGGCAAAAGCCAATTACAAGATTCACCATGACCTATCAATTAGGCACATTGGTTTCTAGGAAATCATGTAGGTCCATGCCGTTGAAATCCATGGCAATGGTCCAAGTACAAAGAGTTCTATAAAATAAAGCAATCAACTCCTCCTTGATTCTCTTCTTGTCTTCGAATGTTCTCTCATTACGTTCCAACCAAAGACACCACATGATGCATATATGAATAATCTTCCAAACAGCTCTGACATGTCGCTCGCCTCTAATGGGGGTCCAACATGCCATTGTTGCCGTTATGGTCTCTGGCATCACCCAAACTAGCTCCATTCTACTGAAGACGTCATACCAAAGAGCTCTGGCTACCTCACAATATAAGATAAGGCAATTGACTGACTCCCCCCCATTACGACATAAACAACACCAATCTGTGACAATAATTCCCCTTCTCCTCAAGTTGTCTATAGTGAGAATCTTCGCCAACGAAATTGTCCAAACGAAGAATACCGCTTTCGGAGGTGGTTTATGTCTCCAAATATTCCTCCACAGAAATTGTGTCGCAGGTCCTTGAATGAGCACTTTATAAAATGAACGAACTGTGAAGATTCCTCTGCCTGTTGGGAATCCACGTAAGTCATCTTGAGTCTGGAGGTTCAGTCTTTGTAAGCAAAAGAGACTAAAAAAATCCACAAAGAAGTTCAGTTCCCAATCATGCGCCGCTCGGTTGAAGTTGATATTCCAATGTAAATGACCTCCATCTGACTCTACCGCCTCCGTTACAGTGATATTTTTTACGCAAGCAACTTGAAAAAGAGACGAAAAAAAGTTAGACAGGGCCCTCTTACCACACCAGACATCCTTCCAAAATCTAATTCTTGAGCCTGCACCACAAATGAGCCTAGTGTGTTGATGAAAAGTATACTACTCATTTCTTCTGTTTTTCCACACCCCTACACCACTCGACTCCCTGACAGCATTTGAGCTCCAGCCTTCCTAGGCTTCCCCATACTTGTGATCAATCATTATTCTCCATAGAGCTTCTAGTTCTTGATGATATCTCCACAACCATTTACCAAGCAACGCTCTATTGAACATCCTTAAATTATGAATGCCCAACCCACCTTCCAATAAAGGGTGACCCACTTTACTAAATGAAACTTGAACTCCTCACCCAAACCTCCTCACAAAAAATCACATTGCAGCTTCTCAAGGCGGCCTGACACCCTAGCGGGAATAGGAAAAAGAGATAGAAAATACATGGGTAAATTCGAAAGAGTACATTTGATAAGAGTGACACGCCCCCCCTTGGTCAAATACATCATTTTCCACCTTATTAATTTCCTTTCCATTCTTTCAAACACAGTATCCTAGTTCTCAACCACCCTTGAAGGTGAACCCAAATGAAGTCCCAGATATGTCAAAAGAAGCGAGGAAATCTTGCATCGGAGGGATCCAGCCAACTCTTGTATATTACGCACGTCACCAATGGGAACCATCTCAGATTTGTTATAGTTTACTTTTAGCCTCGACACGGCTTCGAAACAAAGAAGTAGAGCCTTTAGGGCTCGCACCTACCCTAGCTCCGCCTCACACAGGATAAGAGTGTCATCTATAAACAACAAATGAGATATATTAGCAAAACCTCTTTGTGGTGATCCAATTGGAAACTCTTACCAAACCATTATTCATCAGGGTTGATATCATCCTGCTCAGCGTTTCCAAAACCAAAACGAATAATAACGGGGATAATGAGTCGCCTTGTCTTAAACCACGAAAGCTTGGAAAGAAACCTTCAAGACACTCATTTATCAAGACTGAGAACCTTGGAGTGGATATGCACCATCTTATCCATGACTTCCATCTTTCTCCAAAGTCACATCTGCCAAGAAGATACAGAAGGAACTCCCAATTGACGTGGTCATATGCCTTTTCCATATCTAATTTGCACAAGATCCCGGTCTCACCTGCTTTAATTTTACTAACAATACATTCATTAGCTATCGGTGCAGCATTAAGAATTTGTCTGCCTTTCACAAAAGCATTCTGAGAATTAGTGATAATCTTCTGAATGACCTCACTGAGACAGTTAGTCAACACTTTCGAGATTATTTTGTAAACCCCACAAACCAGACTAATAGGTCGAAAGTCCTTGATTTCTATGGCCCCTACTTTTTTGGGTATGAGAGCCAAGAAAGTAGAGTTGAGATTTTTTTCAAATTTATGGCATGAGAAAATCTCCTGAAACACCTGCATGAGATCTTCTTTTGTTACCTCCCAATATTCCTGAAAGAAACCATAGAAAAACCATCAGGTCTGGGCACTTTGTCTTTGACCATTTTCCGAATGACCTTATGGACCTCCTTTTCCTCAAATGTTCTCTCTAACCGAGCCACATCCTCTTGGTCAATAGTAACAAAAATGAGACCATCCAAGTTAGATCTCCAGTCCTCCTGTTCCGTCAATAGATTCTCATAAAAGTTGACAATGTGACTATAGATAACCCTTTCATCTTTGCACTCCAAACCATCAATCTTAAGCACCTCAATGTTAGTATTCCTATGATGGGAGTTTGTAACTTTATGAAAGAACTTCGTACTGCGATCACCTTCCTGTAACCACAAAACTCTCGATTTTTGCGGCCAAAAAATTGCTTCCATCAGAATCACCCGCTCGAGATCTGCTGTCAGAGAGGTCTTCTACACTTGGTCCTCTTGCGTGAGAGCCCGCCATTCTTGAAGTCTTTCTAGTTCCTGCATATCCCTCCATAAAGCATTCTTATTTTCTCCTAAGTTGCCAAACGATTGCGAATTCCACAACTTCAGGTCTCCTTTTAAGGCTTTAAGCTTATTAGTGAAGATGTAACTAGGAGAGCCATTGAATCAAAATTTGAAACCAAGTCATAGGGAAATGGTTGGCCCCTTTCCTTTCACCCTTCCCTTATTGGAAGGACCTTCTGAATTCAAGGACCATATCAACCGATTAAGCTCTCTAGTTTGCCTTGAATTGCCCCTACGATTTTTGTTATAACCCAACTCAATGGTAGTAAGTAATGCCATGAATAATGAATTATTCCTCGTAGCCAACACACCTAATCCCAATCAATTAAGGAATCCCTTGAACCGTTCTCAACACCCAATCAGATTGATTTGGAAAGAAATAGTTTAGAGGATTAGGATTCTGAAACTCATCATCAACCGAGAACTCCTTCAGCCCCTACAAAGAATCCGAGAAGCCCTCCACCGAATGCATCAAATCCTTCGGATAAGAAAAATCCTCCAAGTCCGACAACTCAAAGTCAAACTCTGGGTGCCTAGAAGTGTTCACTGAGATAGTGGCCTCACCACCTCCCACGAACGGCATTTTTTGGACTTCCCCTTGAGAATCAAGTCTATCTGTTAAGGCCCTCAAAGAGAACCCACTCTTACCGCGCACCAGAACCAGCTTTTCTAGCATTGTCGACACCACCAAAGGCTCGTCTGTGCCACTACCGATGGCATCATCCCGGGCGGTACCATTTCTAGCACGAAACCAAAACCTTGGATTACGTCGATGAGAGCTGTATTAGGTCTGGAAGTGTCGGGTCTATTATTTAGGGTTTGGGTGTAAGTCAGCCCACTAGGAGAAGCCCGTCTGTCCCCCTTAGGGACCGCTTCAGGACTAGGAGACCCAGGCCGCTCAAAGCCTATTAACGAAGCTACACCGACCCTCCCTATAACTCTCAAAGCCCCAGAAGAATGGGTTAGATTTGCCAAACCCTTGAACCCAGGCCCATTTTTCTTAAATTGCCATCTCCGTTTTACTTTCTTAGGCTTAATTTCAATTTTCGTTTTTGAGGGCCCAACCTCATCTTAGGCTAAATTGCGCCATTCGTCTTCTTCTAGAATAAGCCTGACAAATCTGATGATCGGAGCCATCTCTTTCTTCAGTTGCCAAATTTCTCCCTATACTTCTCTCAGCAGCATGTCCCACGCTTTAGACCTGACATCCGTGTGGCTTGAGAAGTCCTTCGCCTGTTTCCTCTTCTTCTTTTAGCCCTTATGCCTTCTAACATTCACCTTCTACTTCGGAAAGCCACAGGTCTCAATCGGCATCAAAAAACCTAAAGGCATCACTTCCTTTTGCATCGGAAAGCCATAAGATAGTGCTTCCTTATATGAGCGTGAGTTTTCCCCTTTTTCCCATCTACCAGTTTTGGGCTTGGTATTATTTTGATGCTCTCCCTTTTGGTTGCCCGAAGCCAAGAGCTTATCTATGATTTTGCGCCAGCCCCATCCTCCATCCCCTTCCGGGAAATATAAAACATTCCTCCTCCCCCCTTGATTGTATTCACTGAGCTCCAAGTAATGTCCTCTGTTATTGGAACATCTCTGGGCAACATTAGTTTCAATAATCTCCAACCAAAATTTAGCAAATACATTAAAAGCAAGAGATACAACCTACAGATCCAAAGCCTCATAAAGAACAAAGCAAATACTGCTTGAAGGGGCTGGACCATTCCAAGCATAATTTGTGCATGTTGAAATAATAGTATCATATGTCAAATAAGCAGTTTTAGGTAATATAATAACTGAAAAATGCAATTACATAACCATCCATAGAAGTTTAAGGTAATATGTTTTATGAAATTCATAGGCTCATAATAATATTTGGTGAGCTCCTTTAGTTCATCTTGCATAAAAAAAAGCTCAAAAATTAATATCATACAAATCATGTCATTGTATATTATTTTTTCTCATTTTATGCACATTACAAATGTTTTGTGCTTTATATATTTCTTTTTGAGTTTTTCTAATATTTCAAAACAGGACAACTCTACTATTTCCACCATATACATCAACCTTGTTTTCTAGAACAAAAAATGGGAAATTTTCTGGATCTAAAGGACTTGCTTGCAGAAAGTTTTTCATATGATTTCAACTTTGTCTTTCATTTAAGAAACTGCAGGAAAGTTTGTAAAGGACATCAATTTTAGAAAAATTTACTCCAACAAATGGATACTTGAATAAGGAATTCTTCCCTCCAATTATTAAGGTTGTCAAATAACTTCATTGAATTAACATCATACACAAGAACATAGCAATCAACACCTGGATAGAAAGCAACAACAAGACTTTGGAATCTTTCCTACCCAATTGTATCCCAGATCTGTCAATGACAAAAGAATGCACAGTGAATCCTCTCATTGAAGAAGCATCTAAAGTTTAACCAAGCGATATCCATGCTGGAAGCCAAACTACTAACATTTAGCACTTTGCAGAAATTATATTTTTGAATGTGATATGAAATTCGTTTATGCTTGCATCAAATTATCATTTATAAAACTGGAATTTATGTATTGACCTGTTGTACCATAAATGAGTGAAAAATGAACTTGGGAAATACAATCATAATAAAAAAATACTAGAAAACTAACCGTATTTTTAATTTATTGGAAAGTTATTTAGTTATTCGTCATCAAACAAGTTTAAAAAGCATATTCAAAGCAACAATATAAGTTCATAAATGTTCACACAGAAATGTATAGGTGATGAATCCACTTTTTACACCAATAAGTAGAAACAATAGATACATAACCAACCACTATTCATCTTTTCTTTTTCTAAGTTCTTTTTGCATTTAGCCAGCCATTTTTTGATAAGTAAAGCTTAGTCACCCAAATGAGAAGTAAAGTATTGAACAAATAACAAAGAACAACAATGTAGACATAATCATGCTAAATAATTAGGAATTCCCAAATTAAGATGTTCAACTAAACAATTCCAACTAAAATAAATATACAAGTAAAGAGCAAAAATGAGTATCTAGGAAAATAGACTTCCTCCTTTTTAAAAAAAATTAATGACATAATTAGCATATATGGAACCTGTAAGGCGAAAAGCCTGTCCTCAAAGTGCACTTCTTTTGTCTAGAAATTGGCTCCAGTCGTTACCTTGTATCGATTGCTAAACTTCCTACTTACATATCTACTAGAAATATGTCAAGGAAAAAAAAAGGAGTAGTAAAATCCTATAGAAGAGACTGCTTTTCTCTAAGCTATAACACATTATTTATATGAAATGTGAAATGCAAAAGAAAATCCCAAATAGCTGATTTAATTTTCCAGCACACAAGGATACTGATTCATCAAGGAGGTCTTTCCTACCATGTCAAACACAGATTAAAGAAACTCTATTAAGTTAATTGTTGTAAACAACTTGAATGATAAATCTAAGTTTGAATAACAAAGCTTATAGAGTCAATTGAAGTTGACTAGAAATACAAAACTAAACTAAAAATTGCTCAATTTGAATTTCCAATAACTAACAAAAAAAGGAAAATAGATATACTTATGCCTCAAAATGACATAAGAACAGTATTTAAAATCTCCCACTAGATCGAACTTAATTTAAGCAAGTAATCGAAATCGCAACAGAGTACCAAAGAATTCCTATTATTCCAGATCAGTCCGTGCAAAATAAGCAAGATCTTAACAAAGAATTAATTATAATATTCTAGAATTAATGTGATTACTAATGCAGTACACATTAATATACTCTGATATAAATGTATACCCATTAAAATTAATGGTTTACTTCAAATGTTTACTATCGCTTAATATAATACATATGAGAACATATGTGTATAATGATCTAGTGAATTACTAATACCTCTGAAAGACATAGAGTTTACAAACCTCTAAAGATAATCAAAAGCAACAAAGTTTACAAACCTCTAGAGAAGCGCCTAACCAAAAAAAGGACCCCTTCCACAAGAAATTTTGAGAGAAAATTGCGAGAAACTTAACAAAAAAATAATAATAATAAAACCACTCAAAATAAAGAAGTCGCAAACATAATCAAAACATATATCCCTCATTTAATAATCCAACTTAAAAATATTCCTATCTTAATTAATAAAACTCAAACCAGCCCCTTTCTTAGCTCAAAACGCATCATATAAGTACCTCGATAAATCATCTACTCAACCCAAAAATATCCATACAAAAAATAACACCAACCAACCTACAGATCTACAATCTGCCACAACACCACCATGCGCAACCAGCCATTAAACCACCCCGAACATTTAATGATCAACCACCTATCCACTACACAGCAACTCAATTCCAAAACTTTAAATCCTTTATCAAAAATAACAATAGTCCACACCCATTACTACTCATACGTAGCATCCTCATACAATTAGTGTCCAAAATACTCTTCTAATACTCAAAACACGTGTAAGTTCCCAAAAATATAACTTAGAAAAATAAATCGAGATATTGAATTTCCTTACCCAAAATCTGTCACTGAGAGAAAGATATCAATATCGGGCGCGTTCGTTTAAGGCTAATTCAATACCCTGTGATATCAAGTATTGATGAAAGAAAGACCATATTTTTTTACGATTTTGTTTAAAAAATGCCAAAGATAAACGTGGCTAAGCCATGGAAAGATGAAAATCAAGAATAAGGGGAAAGAGTGAACGAAAACAGAAAGTGGGTCAGAAAATCTCACTAGTATTCAACACTTCTTGTGATTCAGAGCTCAACGACGACACCCACTAAATTCAAAATCCACAAGCTGCTACACAGTGACAATTACCTAAAGAAGAATCACAAATCTGTCAGAGACCAAGATAAAGAGAGGGAGAGATAAAAATGGCCTACCGATGTGCTCAACCAGTCGACAACAATTGTTAAGGATGTGTCTTGCTCTTGTCCTGCAACTGTTCACCTGCAAGAAAGTAAAGAGATCTAGCAATCTTCGCCTGAGAAAGCTCCGATGCCAAAGTCAGTAATCTTACTAATTATTTAGAAATAGCTCGAGAGCCAATGAGAGAGTAGTCTTTCCATAGAGGGTTACCTGGTTTATATAGGCATAGTGTCGGTGCTTATCCTTTGATATGATTTTCGTTTATAAATTATCTTCCCGTACAGGATATGATCACGTATCTGCATAAAATCTCGTAGAATGTGCTTAAGATTTGAATATTAGTTTATGTACGTGATTTTGTAGAATTCTATCCCTATTCACCTTCCTAAGTAAGTTATTGGGTCCATGATATTAACTTTCTTCTATTCCGGCTTTCATTTTGGTGGGCTTCCAGGTTCCTTGACTTAAATAGGCCCTACAGCTACCCTGCGAATTCTTTACGCCTCAAGGCATAGGGAATTCATTTTATTTTGACTTTTATGTGCTTTTGATTCCCGCCCAAATATGCAAGAAAATGTGATATTTTTTTAGTGTCCTTTCACTTGCCTACCATCTTTTCATTTTCGTGCCCGATAATCGTGGTAGTAGTGGGAAGATGTAGTGTGTGACGATTATCTTATATCTGATGGCTATTTCTCTATCTTCGCATCAAGTCATAATGTCCCGTCTGTTGGTATTCCATAGTGATCTTGCTCTTTAAATACCCTCTATTCCTTTTTTTCCTTTCTCTCTTCTACTTATTTATTCCTTGGTATTTCCCCGTTCTTTGCATTCTTTCGTTCTTGTCTCTTGTTCTTGCTTCTTTTCTTTTCACAACCCCATGGCAGAACAAGGTAGCGGTTCAGTTAAGCCTTTTGACATTCCTGAGGTCACAACATTTGATGGACACACATGGTGCTCCAGTGTCTGAGAGAAGCATTTGGTTGAGATCCGAAAGGAGTTCGGCATCCCGAATTCCATTGTGATGAAAGCTCCCGAATCTGGGTGTTGTGACGATGAAGGGTTCTCGGGCTGGGTAGCCATTTACGTAGCCCTTTTGTCTCATGGATTGAAGCTTCCCTTTTGTCGTCCTCTTCGCGACATTTTAGATCTGCTGGAACTGGCTCCGATTCAACTTCACCATTTCGCCTTGAGGGTTTACTTATGTGCCTGCATCGTCTTCCGGATGGTTCTAAAACCCCTCCGTGGCCCATACCCCGCAATAATTGCTTGAGAGTTTTTGGCTTTCTACAATGTGAGGGCGGCCAACAAGGGTTGTGTGGCTGTCTTTCGTAAGAAAGAAAAAGGGCAACCTTTGGCTATGTTTGAAGGCTGGTATTCCAATGCCAAGGCGTGGACCACAAAATTCTTCTTTATCGGTGGGCAGGGATGAAAATTTCCTGGCCAAGAAGAGGTTTTCAGAGATTTTCTTATCCGGGCAATTTGGCGCCCCATCCCTAAGAGTCAACGTTTATGGTCCATTATGCCTCCACTGTCCCGTCGAGAGTTGGTTCGTATAGACGCTGTTCGTGCCTGGGCTGCAGATCATCCAGATGATCTCTGGACCGATAAACTTTTGTCCCCCGCCCAAATAGATCGGTTTTTGACGTCCCCCAATCGCTCATTTGCCCAAGGGCGTGATTTTATGATCACAGATGTTATTCCTGCCCCTCAGCCTAATCCTTCCTACAAAACCATGACAGGCGCTGAGGTTGTGTAGAATAAGAAGGTAGAGCCAAAGGAGAAGAAGAAGTCGGGGACTGACGCGGGTGAGGACAAAAAGGAGAGAAGGTCCAAGAAGAAGAATGATGAGGAGCAAAAGAAAAGAACTGGTATTGAGGATCCTTCTCAACTTCCTCATCCGAAGAATTGGTGTCCCCCGAAGGGGGTCTGAAGTTGGCTTCCACGCCTCTAGTTTCAAAGGGAGGCTTGACATCCTCAGCAAGTGCCCCTAAGCAGCCGCTCTCAGAGGCCGAGGCTAGTTCAGGGGGTGACCAGTTTGAGGCAGATACATCGCCAGCGGCTTCTGCACCTGCCGCCTCTGGTGGTTCTTCCACAAGGCCGCAATCTGTTGGGTTAGGGAACATGGAAGGTCTGGCCAGCCTAGCTTTTTTCGAACTGGCCGCCACTTTTCAAGTCTAGACGCCTCTTCAAACCAGCCCTCTGGCGTATGCTTCTGTGTTTGCGCCCCCTTCTGCTGAGGGACCCTTGAGGGGCGGTGACCTGCCTGCCGATGTTGTGGCCGCCTTCCAGTTGGAGCAAATTACCAACTCCAGTGTGCGCCCGTCATCACCATTGTAGGCCGCCTTTAGAAAGGTGGAAGAGAATTTGGTCGGCGCCCAGCCTTTTGGTCGGGAAGGAGGCTCCCCAATTCTTGCTCAAGCAGGTGCTTGTCCTCACTCGGGCGGGGGTAGGCTTGGTTTGGAAACTCCCCCTACTACCATATCCGGGGGTAATACCCCTTCTTTGGTTGGTAACGGGGAGTGTCTCTCCTCGATTTCTCTTCCAGCATCTTCGTTCGGTGGAGCGATCGACTCCCTTACTGACGAGGAGTTAGACAACTTGCTTAGAGAAGGCACCCATGAGGAGGAGACAACCCGTCCAGACTTGCCACCTGATGCCGTGCACTTGTCGGGCCAGGTGGAGTGTGCGGCACCTGTGCCTATGAAGATCGTGGTGGCTGAGGAAATCAGTGATCTCGGGGAGAATACTGGAAGAGATGGCAGTGGGGGTGCCTCTTCTTCACCAATTCTTGCACAAGCTGAGATTGTCACCGAAATGGGCAACCAACTAAAAGATTGGTTTTCTGTGGTATTCCCTTTATTTGTCTTCTTCATTCACCTTTTTTCCTTGTTTTCCTTTCCTTTCCTTACCTGGGTTTTTTTTTTTTAAAGGGTGTCGACAACCTGGCGGTTAGGATAGTGGCTAATTTTGTTCAGTGGGAAGAAGAGATTAAGGGGAAATGGTAGGCGGCCGAAGCTGCGTTGGAGGCCCTAGTCAAGAGGAACAGGGAACTCAAGCGCCATTTGGATCAGGCATAGGATTTCGTCAACTTTCTTCAAGGGGAGTTGGAGTTGCGTGATGGTGAGGTCCTTAAGTTTTGGGGCGCTGTTCGTCTTGCTGAAGAGGCGAAGATAGGGACGAATTTTCTTGCCAGGTCTTGCAGTCTGAGAGGGACCTGGCGAGGGTGCAGCTTTCCGAAGCCCAACAGGGCTTCAGCACCGAATTGGCCCGCCGGGACTCGGAGCTCCTTGCCTGTAGTGGAGAGCTAAACTTGGTCCTGGGAGGAGCTTACCCGTAGTGGCTTGTCGAAGGACTTGCTGGGTGCCCTAGAGAAAGCGCGCCTTACGGCTCAAGACCTTTCCGAAGCACAGGGTTCTCTGGCTTAACTCAGAGAACGCCACCAAAAGTACAAGGCAAGCCGTGCGAACATGGATGGGGAGCTTAGGAAGGCCAACTTGGTTGCTTTGGCCAGGGATGAACAATTGGCCAAGAAGGCAGACCAGTTGGCTGCTGCTCAGGCGGACGTTGTTCATCCTCGGGCCTAATTGGCTATGGTTCCTCAGGTCAGGGACATGGCCTTTTCTTATGGCCATGGTGCTGGCATTGTGCGCCTGAGGAATCGTCTCTTGGCCGACCCTGCCACAGACCTCCAGGCCCTCGATACGGGTCTATTTTATCTTGAGATGACTGCTTGCCGCCGGGTCGATAAGTTTTGGTGCAAGGAAGTTCTAGACGCCTTTTTGAACGTGCCTCCACTGTCTCCTCCTGAAGAACGCGATGCCCCCTGATTCAAGACTACAATTCTTTGTATATTTTATTATATATTTTTTTTATTGCGATTGCGCATTGTAACCTTGACCTGTAATCAATTCTTTTCTTGTGAATGACAACAATTATTTGCTTTGATCTCAGATTCTTGGTTTGTAAGCTGAACTGTTTTGAGTGTTCGTCTTGATTTCCATTGTGGTTTGTTTTTACCCTTTCCTTTGCTTTTGCTTGAGTTATTCTTGCGGTCCTTGACCTTTCCCTCAACCCCGCAAGCTAGGTAGCTTGTTGTGAATTTTTTGTTAGCTGGGCGGTCCCCGACCCTTTTAGTTCTTATCTTTCTTTTTAGGTAGGCGGAGCCATTTGCCTTAGTGCCTCCTTTTTCGTCGACACCTGCGAGTGTTTTACTCGTCTTTGGTGTTTTAGGTAGGCTGGGTCCTTTGCCTCAGCGTCTCCTTTTTCGTGCGACACCTGCAAATGTTTTACTCGTCTTTGGTGTTTTAGGTAGGCGGGGTCATTTGCCTCAGCACCTCCTTTTTCCAGCGACATCTGCGAGTGTTTTACTCGTCTTTGGTGTTTTAGGTAGGCGGGGTCATTTGCCTCAACACCTCCTTTTTTGTGCGACACCTGCTAGTATTTTACTCGTCTTTGGTGTTTTAGGTAGGCGGGGTCATTTGCCTCAGTGCCTCCTTTTTCGTACGACACCTGCAAGTGTTTTACTCGTCTTTGGTGTTTTAGGTAGGCGAAGTCATTTGCCTTAGCACCTCATTTTTCGTGGACACCTGCGAGTGTTTTACTCGTCTTTAGTATTTTAGGTAGGCGAAGTCCTTTGTCTCAGCGCCTCCTTTTTCGTGCGATACCTATGAGTGTTTTACTCATCTTTAGTGCTTTAGGTAGGCAGGGTCTTTTGCCTCAGCGCCTCTTTTTTCGTGCAACACCTACTAGTGTTTTACTCGTCTTTGGTGTTTTAGGTAGGCGGAGTCATTTGCCTCAGCGCCTCCTTCTTTATGCGATACCTGCGAGTGTTTTACTCGTCTTTGGTGTTTTAGGTAGGCGGAGTCATTTGCCTCAGTACCTCTTTTTTCGTGGGACACAAGCGAGTATTTTACTCGTCTTTGGTGTTTTGTGGTTTGGGCGGTCCGTGACTTTTCCCTTTACCCTGCGAGCTAAACAGCTTGCTGCGGGTCTCTATTAATGAGGCCTTCCTCGAATGTGATACCTTTGTGCCGATGGTCAGGGGCGGCGGGTTCTATTGACTTCTGCACGCCCCCTCCCCCCCCCACCTTGTCTTTTTTTTTTGTACATGGTGCCCCAAGTAGTCACACGTACTTTGGATAGGATATGAGAATTAGTGCAGTTGAGACTGGGCGAATACTGAGATTCTTAAAACAATAAATTCAAATATTATAACTATAATCATTCAGGAGTTCGACTGGAATAAGAGTACTAAAACACGGACTACCGTTAATAATAAAGAAAAGAGAAAACTACTACTAGGGGAATGTGGAAAACATAACTGAACTAAAGGTGTTGGCGACACTACTGGTAAAACTTCTTTAAGTGTTTTGCATTCCATGGATGAGGCAGTTCCTTTCCTTGACTGTCTTTCAGCCGGTACGACCCAGGCATGTTGTTTGCCACCACCAAGTAGGGCCCTTCCCATTGAGGTCCCATTTTTCCCTGGCTCTGGGTTGTTACTCCGCTTTTCTTCAAGACTAGGTCTCTGACTTTGAAGATTCTGGGCTTTACCCTCTTGTTGAAGTACTGCTCGGTTTTAGCCTTTTCACGCAGCATTTTGGCCTCCGCGATTTCTCTTTCTTCTTCTACTAGGTCCAAATTTTCTTCCAGCTTGCGGTCATTTTGATGGTAGAGTAATGGCTTGCTCTGTAGCTGGGCAACCCCACCTCGACTGGTGGTATTGCCTCAGTTCCGTATGCTAGCGTGAATAGGGACTTTCCGGTAGGTGTCTTAACTGTTGTTCTGTATGCCCAACGTACTCCTGGAAGCTCGTCCGCCCAATCTCATTTTTTCTCCGTGACCCTCTTCTTCAGGATTGAGAGCAATGCCTTGTTGGTTGATTCAGCCTGCTCGTTGGTCGGGGGGTGGCCTGGCGAGAAATATTTGACCTTGATTTTCAATTCAACGCACCAATCCCGGTACTAGTCAGAGTCAAACTGTTGTCCGTTATCTGTTACTATGCTGTGAGGTATCCCAAACCTGCGGACGACATTCTTCCATAGGAACCTTATCATGACTTTGCTGGTTATGGTTGCCAATGATTCTGCTTCTATCTATTTAGTGAAATAGTCCATAGCTATTATCATGAATTTCATTCCACCTTTTCCAGGTGGGAAAGGTCCTACCAGATCCATGCCCCATTGGGCAAAAGGTCATGGTGCTGTTATGGACGTGAGTTCTTTCGGTGGGGCATGTTGTATGGGCGCATACTCTTGACATTTAAGGCACCTTGGTGAACTCTCGTGCATCCCTTATTACATTGGGCCAATAATAGCCTGCTCTGACCATTTTCCTGGACAAGGCCCTTCCTCCCGAGTGGTTACCACATATTCCTTCATGTATCTCAGCTAGGACGTATTGTGCTTCCTAGGGCGAGATGTATCGTAGTAAAGGGGCATTGAAACCCTTTCTGTAAAGAGTCTCGTAAAATGCAGAAACCTAGCCGCCTTCCTCCTTACTTTCTGTGCTTTTTCTCCTCCCTCTGGTAGTTTACCTCCCGTCAGGTATTCTACCACTTCGGTTGCCTACTCGGGGATACTGGGGCCTAATGTCACCACCTCCATGCTAACGGCTGGGGCTTCAATGATTCTCCTCTCAACTTGCCAGGGAAGGGGCGTTTCTTCCATTCCAGATGTCGTTCGATCCAGTCTGTCTGCCACTTCGTTATCTGCTCAGGGTATTTGGGTTATAGTGAAATATGAGAACAGATCACGTACATCCCAGGTCCGCTCCAAATATTTCTTCAATTTCTCACTCTTAGTGGCGTACAGGCCTAACACTTGGTTGACAATGATCTGTGAGTCAGACTTGACTTCTATCTCAGTTATCCCGATTTGGGCGACTATAGACAGCCCAATTACTAGTGCTTCATATTCGGCCTCGTTATTTGTCACTTTAAAAGTTAGCGTGACTAGGTAGTTCCTTTCTTCGTTGTTGGGCCCAAGCAAATATTTGCCTAGGCCCCCTCCCGCCTTACAAGATGAGCCGTTTATATGTATTATCCATGGTTTGCCCGCCGGTGCTGTTGTGACTTCTTGGGGGAAATCTGAAAATTTTGCCATGAAGTCTGCTAGTGCCTATCCCTTGACCGCCTTCTTTGGCTTGTATTTTAAGTCGAATTCGCTTAGTTCGATTGACCATCCTATTAACCTCGCTATGCAGTCCTGTTTCCTCAAGGCTTTCATCAGCAGTGCTTCTGTAAGTACTCTTATCGCATGGGCCTGAAAGTATGGGCGAAGCTTCTGGGCCGCCGTTACCAAAGCGAATGCTAGGAGCTCAATCTTGGGGTATCTCACTTCTGCTCCTCTAAGGGCTCGGCTTACGTAATACATGGGATGTTGAACAGCCCCTTCTTCCTTTACCAAGATGGCTGACACTACGTGTGGGGAGACGGCTAGATATGCAGAGAGTACATTGCCTTTTTTCGGTTGCTTCAAGAGGGGCAGATTGGTCAAATATTGCTTCAGTTTTTTGAATGCCTCATTACACTCCTCATTCCATGGATGTGTCTGGCGGGTTCCCTGCTTTTCACCAAGAGGTCATCCACATAGACTTCCATGGTCTTCCCTATCTGATTTGCGAACAATCGGTTGACCAGTGTTTGGTAGGTCGCCCCTGCATTCTTCAGCCCGAACAGCATTACCTGGTAGCAATATAACCCTCGATTTGTTATGAACACCGTTTTTTCTTTATCTGCTGCGTGCATTTGTATCTGGTTGTAACTCAAGTAGGCGTCCAAAAAACTCAGTGTCCTGTGTCCCGTTATTGCGTCCACAATGAGATCAATCTGGGGCAAGGAGAAGCTATCTTTTGGATAAGCTTTGTTGAGGTCGGTGAAGTCTACGCACATTCTCCACTTTTCGTTCTCCTTTTTTACCAGAACTACATTAGATAGCCATTCCGAGTAGTGGGCTTTTTTGATAAAGTCGGCGGCAAATAATTTTTCAACTTCCAGGCGGATGGTGGCATATTTTTCCGCGCTAAATGATCTCCTTTTCTGTCGTGCTGGCTTGTGTGCGAGGTCTACCCTTAAACGATGCTCGATAACAACATTGTCCACGCCAAACATTTCTTCATGGCTCCATGTAAACATGTCTCTGTATTCCATCAACAGCTCTCTCAGACTTACCCTATCCGCTGGGGAAGCATTCGTGTCGATCCGCACGGTTGTTTCCGGGCGGTTAGGAAATAAGGTTATGAGCTCTAGGGGCTCATTGACCTCAGTGTGCTGCAGACTCTGTTAATCTTTGGTCTCCACTTCTTTTCCTTGTGCTCCTGCCATGGGCAGTGGGAGAGGTGGCGTGGACGTCTTCTTTATCTCCTAAAAGGTGCACATTTCGTTCTTATTCTTCCTCAGTTATTGCACATAACATTTTTGAGCCAATGCTTGCTCGCCTCTTAATTCTCCTTACCCCCCTTCCCCCCCCCCCCGGCCCGCCCGCCTGTCGGTTGGAAACATCATTTTGAGGTGGTATGTTGAGGTTACCGCCCTGAGATGGTTGAGTGTTGGCCTTCCAAGTATAACATTATAGGAGGATGGGGCTTTAACCACCAAGAAGTTTGTCATGGTAGTCGATGTTCGCCTTCCCTCTCCTGTGGTTACTGGAAGGGTGATGGCGCCAATAGGTTGGATTGCTTCACCCGAGAAACCCTTCAACGGTGTTGGAGATGGTCGTAGTTGGTCAACCTCAATTCCATTCTCTCGAATGCTTCCCAGAACAGTATGTTGGCAGAGCTTCCATTGTCAATCAGCACCCACCTGGTCACATAATTGGCTATGACTAGAGTGACAACTAAAGCGTCATCATGTGGGTATAGCACCCCCTCCCTGTCTGCCTCTTCGAAGGATATCACTATCCAGTTATTGTTGAGTTTTCGCTGCTTGGGCGCCCTGTCCGCCACATAGACTTCCTCATACCTCGCCTTTCGCACATACGCCTTTCAACTGGATGTGGACATCCCGCCTCCAGCAAAACCCCCTGCTATCGTTCGAATCTCCCCAATAGGTGCTCTGTTCCGGTTATCCCTTGGTAATGACCTGTTCCTGCTGCCTCTTCTGGGCGATATGCTCCTGTTGCTTCTTCTGGGCGCCCTATTTTTGTCGTCACCTCTTTTTGATGTCGCTTGGTTACCACTGTTCTGGCGGCCGTCGCCTTCTTTCAGGGCTGACGCTCTTTTTAATTTCCTGTTCGTAATCCTGTCGCCTTCTAGGTTTCGAACGTTTTGCTACCATCCGCTCCAGCTCCCTAATTTTCGCTAGTTCAGCGACCCTTTTTTTCCTGGTCGTGCAGTCCTCTGTCCAATGTGAACTCGTCTGGTAGTATTTACAATATCGTACATCCATCTGATGTTGTTGCTTTTCATCCCGATCTCTCTCATCTTCTTTGATGCTCAGGTTGTTATGTATCAGCCTGGGATTTCGGTCTGGCTGTATTTCCTGCTTCCTTTCTCGTCGACTTGCTCCACTTCCTTTATCATCCCGCCCACTTCTCTGTTCTCCTTTACTGCTTTCCTTTCGTGGATCTACTAAGGCTTGCAATGTTTCTTCGGCGTTGACAAAAGTATCTGCCTGGTCCATGAATTCTCGTAGGGTAGCTGGGGTCTTTTTAGCCAGCTCCATCATGAAAGGACTCTGCGGCCAGATTCTGCCTAGGAGAGCGGCCAGTATAATCTTCTCATCCTGGTCATTTATCGTCAACCGCTCCTTGTTGAAGCGCGTAAGATAGCTCTTGAGATCTTCATCTTCCTTTTGTTTGACCGTGAGCAAGTAGGCGGCTGGGCGTCGGCGCCTCCTGCTGGGCATGAACTGTGTTATGAACTGTTTGGCCAAGTTTTCAAAACTATCAATCGACCTTGGTTTAAGAGTCCCAAACCATCCTCTTGCTGTCCCCTTTAGAGTCAGAGGAAAGGCTCGGCAGGCGATCTCGCCCGGGAAATTGTGGAGCGTGATGTGGGCTTTAAAGTTTTCCAGATGATCCATTGGATCTTTAGACCCGTTGTACAAATCTATTTGGGGAACTTTGAATTTCGGTGAGAGTGGGACCCCCATGATCCGCTCGCTGTATGGCAAGTTGGTCTGGTTCAGCAGGCAGTCGACCGACGAGGATCCACCCATCTTCCTGGCTAATTCTTCGTATTTTCCCGCGAGATCCTTCAGTGCGTCATGCATCTTCTGTTTCTCTGTGCACTCCCGTTTGGCTTTGGCATTGCTATCTGCTTCTTCTTCACCTTGCTCATTATGAGCAGGTTGGGCTACGCCTTCGGTCTCAACATTACGCCGCCGCAATTTCTCGTTTTCTTTCTGCAATGCTTCCAAAACGTCCAATGCCTTCTTCAATATCTCCTCAGTCGCTGCTAGTCGTGCTTCCATGGATGCTTCCGTTGTTCGGCTTGCTACAGAACGAGTTACAGTAGGCATGCAAGAACCATGTTAACAGTCCGTAAGAACAGAATCCCACAGACGGTGCCAATGTTAAAGACGTGTCTTGCTCCTGTCCTGCAACTATTCACCTGCAAGAAAGTGAAGAGATCTGGCGATCTTCGCCTGAGAAAGCTCCGATGCCAAAGTCAGTAATCTTGCTAATTATTTAGAAATCGCTCGAGAGCCAATGAGAGAGTAGTCTTTCCATAGAAGGTTACATGGTTTATATAGGCATAGTGTCGGTGCTTATCCTTTGATATGATTTCCATTTATAAGTTATCTTCCCGTACCGGATGTGATCATGTATCTGCATGAAATCTTGTAAAATGTGCTTAAGAGTTGAAAATTAGTTTATGTACGTGATTCTGCAGGATTCTATCCTTATTCACCTTCCTAAGTAAGTTATTAGGCCCATGGTATTAACTTTCTTTTGTTCGGACTTTCATTCTGGTGGGCTTTTAGGTCCATTGACTTAAATAGGCCCTATACAATGATACTCCAAGACCCATGAAATCACAGCAACAATTGAGGTGAACCAAAGGAATTCGAGAAAGGGTAAGTCCGTGAAAGAGTGCATCTATTAGTAGAGAGGGTTTTGATTTGGAAAACCAACCAAAAATCGAAGGGACATGAGAAAATGTGAGAGATTTTCGGAGATGTGAAAAGTAGGAATAAAACCCCCAAATAAAACTAAAATAGAAGAAAATAAACCAAAATTTAGTTTGGAGTCTTGGACTCAAAATTTCCATAAAGCATGCAAGTTTTCTAGGCATAAATAGAGAAGGAGGCAAGAGTACCGCGCGCGAAACTGACCAGATGACCTATGTCGAACCGAATGCATGGGTGCTGGTTCAAGGCAAATTCATGATGGCAAAGGATTTTCGCATGAACAACTTCGAGGGAATTTCAGCAAAACCCTAAGTCATGGGTTTTGCCCAAAAAATGCAAGGGGAATCATGTTTTCGAGGTCAGATGGTTCCAAAGGAGAAGAATCACGCGAGAAGCACGAGCCCTCCTATTTAAATTATCCACTTATTACGGCAACTTTGTTTTGTCACAAGTAATTGTAGATGTTAAAATGATGGATAATTTAGCAGCGGCAACTATAAATTGTCATAACAAATTCATGACTTGCCGAAATAACAAGCGAGATGTCAAACACATTTGCTGTTACTCACCTTTGCAGAAATAAGTAGGCTTTATTGACCATTTCACTCTTTAATTCTGGATAAATAAATCTTGTAAATTAAAATCAACATTTGCTGCAATTTTCAACCCGCAGAACAAAAAAAAAAAAAATTGTAGCAAAAGGCTAGTTTTTTTGTAGTGTACCTCAAGCTATGAAATCATATAACTTTCATACAAATGTATTACTCTCAAATATATAGGAAGTTCAAGTCGATTTTTGTGCACTTACGTTACAAAATGAAAAGGTAGTTTTATCTTCAAGGCTAAGTTAACCTCAAATGACATGTATGGACGAACCATGGTTCAAAGTTAAAGTTTGGAAAGTCGTAATTAAGGGTGACATATATGGCCCAATGGTGGTCATCCACTTATATATGGCCCAATGGTGGTCATTCACCTATATACAACCTTACAAACTACTCGTTAAGGACGTATTTTTGAAAAGTAATTTCATTCATTGAAACTCATGAAATAAGAAGCCTATAACATGACCACACGATCAACTAATTTTATACTGATGTGTTGCTTCTATATATCTCAGAAAAAATCTGAGAGAACCAAACACTGCTTCCAATTGAGGTAGTTACTAAGTTTTTCCTTAACGAGAAAACTAAAATTACAAACGAACTTAAGTCTGGGATACTATTTCTTACTTTTTACATTTTCTCTATACAGATAAAAATATACTACACAACAACAACAACAACAACTATAACAAAACAACTAATAGCTGTTTGTGATAATCTACACGCAAAATCTTTTTAAGTGTTATTTACTTTTTATTAATATTTTTATTTCAAAATCTAAAAAATTGAATTTTTTTATTATATTTTTTATATAAAAAATTAAAAATTGGTAAAATGAGAAAATAAATTATATAACCAAACAAATTAATTTAAAAACTAGTTTCTTGATATCATAATTTTTAGGAATTGACTTAAGTAATAAATGCCTTGGGTTTAGAGGTACGCTCTTCTTAAATTTAAAGTTCAAATTCCATTGAGTGCAAACAATTTCTAGGATAAGGGTGTAACTTCCATTGAGTGCAAACAATTTCTAGGATAAGGGTGTAACTGGTATGATTTGCTTCGGTTTTGAACAAAATTTAAAATCGAACCGGTATCATTGGTTTTGCATTTTTTAAAACTAATTACATATCGATTGCCCTTCAAAACTGGTAATACCAATTTCGTTCCAGTCCAGTCCGATTTTTCAGTTTTAAATTTGTCTATTATACTATTAGTATATATATTAATATTAGTTATAGTGATTAGAATAATTATATATTGATATTTGCTATTGTAAGTTTAATTTTTTATAACTATATCATTAATAGTGATAGTATTAGTATACTAATACTAATAGTATTAGTATTATTATATCATCATTTCATATGTGATTATTTAGTATAATAATTTATGTATAAATCTAAAGTATATTATTAATAATAATATAGAATTAGACTATTAATATTATGCCATAAAATATAAATTGTAACTAATTTATATTATATAGTAATGAATAAAATATTCTATTTAATATAAAATATTATTTTATATTACATATAATATTTGAAAAATTAATTGAAAATATATATTATATTGAACCAGTCCGGTCTGGTCCGATTCTAACCAGACCAGAACCTATCGATTTTGACATTATGGGAACCGATTCCGGATCGGTATCAATCCAAAACTGGATCGATTCCACAGATCTAGACCGATCAAGTCCAATTTTTTGATTTTTTCTTATACCCTTACTCTAGGAGCCATTGAATTAGGAGATTGTTCCTTTGAATTAATCGATATACACTTGTGAGAAACTCTTGTTGAGAGTCTGTCTATACTCGAGATTAGTCGAGACGGTGTTCTAGACCCTGATGCCAATAAAATAAAATCTTGATATGATAACCCATATATGTTTTATTATAAAATAAATTTTTATAATTTAATATATAATAATTATATTTTTTGCGGATGTTATCTTTCTCTATCTAATTAATGGATTGTATTAGAATATAGATTTAAATAATGTACTGTACTAGTCGAAATTCTAGAAATATGTCATATTGGTTATATAATCTTTACAAAAAAAAATGCTTTGTTTCGTACCAGATTATTTTTCGACCATTTCGGCCTGTTTATACCGAATTTCGAATTTTGGCAGACATTTTTTTTTAAGTGATGTTTTAAGAATATTTGTATTTTTTTCCTTTTTGTATATATAAATGGTATCTTTTGTTTGTATGAACCAAAAAATAAACAGTTATTTTATTTTTTTGTAGTTTATACGTGTATATATATAATTTATTTATATATAAACTATTTTGAAGTGGTACACGAAATAATATCGGTATTGAAATATTCTATTCTAGTGTCTTGTTCGATATGGCCTCCAGTAAAATATTCAAAACATTGGACTAAAATCTTTTGCATTCTTTCACTTACTGTCTTTTTAAGTAAATATTGTGAATAGCGTAATTGAGTCCGTTCGAGTTATGTGATCTAGTTTAATATTTTATTCTAATACGCTGAGTTTGAATTTATCATTCGAGTTACATTTAATATTTGCAAACAATTTATTTACCATACAAATAAATTTCTTCACGAGTTATTTAATTTTGATAAAAAAAATGAGTTATTTATAATATACCTTATAATCCTATTTTTAAAATTTGAAAAATAAATTTAGATTCTTTTGTAAATGTGCTTATATTATATTAAAAAAAATCTGTAACACTCGTTATAATATTAGGAATGTGATTTTTTTATCATCTTTTAAAAATATAAGATTGTTATAAAGTTAAAGATAATATCATTAAAAATAATAAAGAGAGGTTTTAATAAATTTTATAACTTATACGAGTCATGTCTGTAGTCTCAAATCAGTCATGAGGAGCATGCGGTGACTCCAATGTATTTTTTTCTTTATTTTTAGGAAAATACTAAATGTCTTAAGGATGGTATCGATGTAATTTATTTATTTATTTAATGATTAAGAAGATATTTTTTATTGTCAACCCGTAAGAGTCGTCATTCTTATATTGTGTCAACATGGAAAATCCAAAATGAAGGATTGTCCTTCCACATCGAGTATTTTCCTTGGAGTTGTTGCACATAGCATAAAAGATTTAAAAGAAAAAAAAAACCAATACCAATATATAATTTTGGATTTATTGTCATCTTCCACGTCACATACCAATATATAATTTCTTATTTTTATCATTTTATTTATAAAAATACATACAAATTGATGTATAAATATGTTTGTTTAAATAGAATAATAAAAATATAAAATCACATATTAATGTGTAGTGTATAAATAATAAAATATATTTCTCTTTCAAATATACGACAAGAAGTGTGATTAAGTAAGTAAACATAGTTGAGTATCCTTCAGCATTACTTGAAAAATAGGATGATGAGTAGCATTACTCTTTCTCTTTTCAGTTACATAATCATAGGACAAATACACTTCAGCAACAAATTTCTTGTATTTTAATTATTGGTTATACTTTTGATTTTCTTAACAATATCTACCTATGATTAAATGTCTAGAAATTGAATGTGGATAGAACTAACTCTAATAAAACGCCAAAGAAAAAAAAAACCTCTAATAAATATATAAACTAATCCGAATAGATTTAAATATATCACAAACTATCCCCCATCTATTAAACCCCTCTAGATATTTATGGGCCTAAAAGTTGATTTTTCAATATTGATTGATTGCTTGCCGCTACTCATGGCTATGATAGGCAGAAATCACGATTGCCTGAGAGGGCCCGAGGGGCAGATTGACTCACGAATTTTGCCGTGTCTAGTACCGTTGGCCATAAAGTAAAACTCACTCATGCAGGCTGTTGCATGCTTTCCTGTGATAAAATCTCGTCCATTTATCCCAAACCACAAAGGAATTTGGCGATGATTAGAACATAGAGTCCTCTACAGTACGGAAAAAAGAAAAAGAAAAAGAGAACAGATACGCGCGCACAATTTGAGCAAGAAATAGTTTATTGCCACCCCCATCTAGACCGATGTAAAGATGGCAAATATTGGAATGGACAACCTTAGAATTGACTCACTACCATGCATCAAAATATTAATACAGGGATTAGCTTGATCCTGCCATAGATGAGCTACAGCCTACAGAAATCCAAGAAAAAGAAAGCTCAATGACAGAATTTACCAAAAATGAGATATTAAGGAAAAAGAAAAGAAAATTAACTTTCTAGTTCATTCCGTATCCAATCTTGTGAACACACCAACGCTTGGACTGTAGATGGACTCAGTGAACTCCAATTTCGACGGAGCACCCTTCCTCCGGTGTTGAATGCAAACTCTGAAGTAAATTTGGACATGGGAACTGCCAACACATTCCGCGCCATCATAGATAAGATAGGATACCTAGGAGTGTGAACTTTCCACCAATTTAATATGTTGAAATCTACATTACGAGGAAAGAGGGGCTCCTCTAGGTACTTGTCTAGATCTGATTTCACACCTTCACCATGAGCAGTTTCATGTAGGTATTTGTCAAACCCCATCAGCCTATCCCTTGATGCAGGTGAGGAACCACCCACTTGCCAAGACAGACCTTGATCAAGAGAAGCCAGCGGCGAGCAGATTGAATGTTCATTGTAAAGTTCCTTGACACAATGTAAGACATCATCAACACGTTCTGAAGCACTGCTACCATAAATTTGTGGATAGTAATACTCTACCAGTTTCATCTTAAATCGAGGATCTAAGATGGCTGCAACTGCTAAACCAGAGCTGCATCTCTCCCAATATTCTTCAAACTTATTTCTCATCTTCGATGCCAAAGAACTTATACAATGATCTGAATTCTGGCACCATTCAATCAACTGCAAGTGAATATCACAGAGCTCAGGAAAATATATATTTGCTGTTGGAGACTTGCACTTTGTCAAAACATTCGTAACCTCAACAAAGAGCTTCAAGAAACTAGTAACAACACTCACTCTCTCCCACTCTGTGTCAGATGGGCACATTGTGGAGACAGGGTCATTTTCTTGCAAAAGAGAAAATGCCTCCCTGTATTCCAAGGCCACTTCAAGCATAATATATGTGGAGTTCCATCGTAATGAATTATCTAGACATAAGGACTTTTGGCTTTGAACTTTAACTTCTTCTGCCACTTCGTTGAACTTGGCTTGCATTGCTTGCGTACTTTTAAAGTGTTGAATGCTTTCCCGAATCTTATGGGTTACATCAGATAGTGCTTCCAAGGCATCCTGAACCATCAAATTGATAACATTTGCCACACAGCGTATGTCAAAGAATTGACCGTTACAATAAAGAAATCTGTTCTGGGACAGCCGATCTCTGATTCTAAAGACAATGTTGTCATTGGTAGAACAACTATCAAATGTCATGGAAAACAACTTACGGTCAATATCCCAATCCATCAAACATGTCATGATAACATCTGAGCGCATGTCTTCGGTTTGAGAAGGATCAACCAAACTAAAATTTAGAACCATCTTCTTTAACAGCCAAGATTCATCAATGTAGTGTGCTGTCAAACACAAGTACTCAACGTCGCCATAAGCAGCCCACAACTCTGCAGTGAGGCTGATTTTTCCAGGCAATTTATCCAACACTTCGTTCACCTTCTGTTTCTCTTTCATGTAAATTTCAATACAATCAGCCTCAGCTGTACTAAATGTCACGAGCTCAAAAAGTGGCTGCATATTCTTAACAAATACTCTAAATCCAAAATGCTCAACCATGGCCAATGGATACCCATGTAAAATGATCATGCGAGCAAGATCAAATTGACTTCGCCTTTGATCGAAGCTACCAGTTCCACCATTAACAATCTCATCTTTCATATGTTGCTCTTGCTCAAATCTAACATTTGCAAGGCTGAGCGTTTCATCCTTTCGCTGCTCTTGATCCAAATTTAAATTTGCCAGAGCCAGGGTCCTTTCCTTTTTCTTTTCCCTTGCTGCAATATATTGAGGTATGCCATGATTAGATCTTCTCTGGCACCTGATCAAATGATTCCTCAAATGCGATGTTCCGCTTGTACTTGATCCACTAAGTTTCTTTTTACAATGCCTACATACAGCCACACATGTATCACCTTTCTTGACCCTATCAAAATCATTCCATACAACTGATTTCAAACGGCTAGAATTGACTATTACAGCATCTGACAAATCCATAGCATGAATCTAATCTTTCACCGATAACTGAAAATCAAAAATATATACAAATATGTTATGTTGATAAATAAAAACTGAAACAAAACTAACAAAATCTATAAACTGCAGATCAAACAGTACACTGTGTAAGACATCATCACCAAAAAAAGAAGACACTAGTTGTTCATTTCCCATACAGTACAAAACCATTTCTGAGAAACATGAAGCAAATTTATTGAAATCAAATGTAAAGCACAGAAGACAACTGGAACCAAATTGCAAATATAGATACAAAGAATCCAAGAAAAAAAAATTAGGTACAGTTACTCAAACTTTAATAATGATTAGGAAAATTAGTACTAAACACGATTTTTTGTTCCTGGTTACATAGAAATGCTAATTAATTATAAACTGAGGAAAGGACAGGAGACAATTATGAAGAGAAGGGTAGGGAGATGGTAAGAGGGATTTAAAAGAAACGATTCTCAAAAGTTTCTAAGTATATTATGCCTTAATGGAAAGCTTACAAAAACTCCAAGATCTTGCAGAAGATTATCAAAAGATGTCCCTAGATTTGGAAAGAAGATTACTCTGAATTTTTAAGCAGTCTCAACCAAGTCTTTTCTTTTTATCTTTTTATCTTTTTTATCTTTTTGATTAAGTGAAATATCGGGTTATTGGTAAGTCTAATACCAGCTCAAGAAATGTCATGGAGAAGGTTATTCATTAAAGATAGCAGAAACTATGGATGAATAAGATGGTCTTGCAAAGGACGCCAGAACAACAATTAACTCATCCTAGAAGTATATTTTCTTTCCTATATGTGTTTAAGTGAATAGCCAAGTCAACTTGGGAAGTGTTCTAAAAAAGGTGGACGTCAGTTGGTTGGATGAAAGAAGATATATTTGTCCAAAGGTGATATTATAACTCTGATAAAGAGCACTTTCTCTAATCAACCTGCTTATTTAAAGTTTTTATTCCACTTCCTCGCAGGTATCCAACTCCATTGATAATTTACAGAGGAACTTTTATGGGGTGGCAAGGGGGAGGAACTGGAAGCCTGGAATTCCACCTAGTGACTCCCCCAAGATGTGCTCCTAAATATCTAAGGGCAGGTGCTACCCAATCCTCATGAGCAACACAACAGTCTCTAACAAATTCAAACTACATTTACTTTTAAGTTGTCTGTCATATAATTGAATTTTTTATTATTATTATTTTTTAAATTTCTTGCACAAAAATATGATAGAACTACACACATATAACATTTTCATCATTATATTCAATAAGAATTGTAAAAAAATTGAAGATGAATGAGGATTTTTATATTAGATTTGTGGTTGTGCATAAAAAACTACATTTTTCATGTGCTTATACCTTAATGGTCTTTATTTTCTTTGTATATGAGGCAAAAAAAATGTCAACAATTGAGGTTAAATATATAAATTATATATATATATATATTTTATTAGCAACAAGTGTCCAAAACAACGTTCCAACTAATCCCGAGAGTGTATAGACCTTTAGCAAGGAGTTTTCCGCAAGTGCACCTTGGTTAATTCAAGGAAAAAGCCCCCTAATCCGATGGCCCCTAGAGATTGTTTGCATCCAAAAAGATTGGCCATGTAGGTTGCGCCTTCCATTAGAGAGTTACAAATGGTACCAAAGCCTATCCAACAAAAAATGTGGTATTTGAGGCGTGCACTTACAATGGATTAGCCTGACGAGAACATATGAAATTTAAGAGAGGTAGATTGTGATATCCATATGATAAGGATAAAGGTAGATGGTGCATGAGATCCTACATTACTCGGAAATAAGAAGTTCTTGCTCTTTATAAGGTTCTAATGTGACTCCAATTGTATAATTGATTAATTCTTTAAGAGTACAGAATAAGTGATTTAGACATTCCATTAGGACGTTACATGTATGCCAGAAAGAGAGAACCTACAAAGAATGGTGATCAATGTGATATGATAGTTGATGGAGCTATAATGAGGTGAATGGAAAGTATGGGGTTGGACCATGAAAAAATATTACAATGGGCTCAAGGGTGTTTTCAAAAACTATCATATACATGGTGGCCGGTGGGAGATGATCCAAAATAAAATTCTGATAGGATGTGTGGTATGGAAATCACCCTCTTACTAGGGCATTCCCATATCTATTTTTCCTTGCTTGGTCTAAGGATAACCTTATAATAGAGAATATAAAGCTTCCAAATAGACTTTCTCAATGAGTAGAAAATTTTAACAGAGCGGTACCAGATTGAAAAATCATTCTACACTACTCAATTATTGTATTATGTGTGTTTGAAAAAGAAAAGGGCTCAGCAAAATGCAATGGGTAGGAGTGTAAGAATTTCCATCCGGACTGAAAAACCAACCAATTTCAGTCAATCTAGACTGAACCAATTGAGGAACCGATCGGTCTCGGTTCAAGAAAGTAGAGAAAATTGGTTTTTGATCCTTTCACCCAAAAGCGGATTGGATCAATCGTGTTGACAATATAAATTTTTAAATTTTTTTATACAATATTTTAAAATTTTTTAAGTAGCTGTATAAATTGAAAGCAAGTCATTACGTAACTTTCTTCTAACTAATTATAAGTAATTAAGTAATTTTCTTCTAACCTAAGTATTTATCCTTAAATTATAAAAAATATTAAAATGCTAAGAATTTTAAGACAGGGTATTAACTATTAATTATTGATAACACACATATTGATAACATTATTAATTTATTTCACTTAGTTAAAATACATGATTAGTTAAGTATATTCTTGGTTAGAGAACTTAGATTAAATCATTCACTTAGTTAATTTTTTTCATCATTTTATACAACTTTTTTTCTCAAAAACTTGAAAAAATGGATAAAAAAGACCTAGACGGAATTTTTTTTGATAAGTAAGAGAGAATTATTATTAAAGAGATCGAGAAAATTCTATCCCGTGTACACAGAAAGTATGCAACAGAATACCTAAACACATTCTAAGAGCTAGAAAATAAAGACAAGAAATCAAGAACATTGTTCCCACTTAATACATTTGCAAAAAGAATGGAGAATCTGTGGATGCATTGTGTTGGATTGGTGCCATTTGGGATGGAGTGGTAGAGAAGATAGAAAGAAGATTGGGTGGGTGGAAACGTGTGTACTTATCTAAAGGGGATAGACTTACCCTTATCAAGAGCACCCCTACTAATCTACCCACCTATTTTCTGTCAATATTTCCTTTACCTACAGGGGTGGCATGTAGTATGGAGAAATTTTTCAGGGCCTTCTTATGGGAAGGCATGGGGGAGGAGAAGAAGAAGTACTATCTGGTTAATTGGAAAATAGTCTGTTCCCCAATTAAGGCTGAAACCCAGACCGAAATACCTAGACAAGGCTGATCGGACCAAACCAAATCGGTCTGGTTTGGTGTTTTGGTGGACCAAAAGATTTGGTCCGTGTTCAACACATGCAGCAATTACGATGAATAGTATGGAATAACAAAAAAAGAAAGTAATAAAAAATCAAATAGAGATTTAACGTGGTTCGAAGGTTTGCCTACATCCACAAAACCGAGCGGCGACAAATTGCACTATAATGAAAAGTAGGGTTATACCCTATCCATATAGAGGTATAAAAAAATTCCAAAAATAACCTTTTACATGTCTCAATTGATATGTGCCACATACTTCAACAATCCGATCCAAAATTTTCCTCCAAGACCAACCGGAACAGACCGGATTGTTTACACCCCTAGCAATGCATCAAATCCAAAATGGGATTGTTTGAAGTCAAGTCGTTCTATAATGTATTGATCCATCGCATAACAATGTTATCTACTAATGGAAGTTCATAGTAGAAGTAAGGCCCCCTAAGAATAGCCATTTTTTAGACGGCTACAATGGGGAAAAACCTTAACATTAAATGCTCAAGACATTTTGTGATGATTGAATGGTGTTGCATGTGCAAGAAGGTAAATGAAACAATGGATCATCTCTTACTCCATCATCAGATAGCTTGTACTTTGTGGCAAACAATTGCCTCTTTGAGTTCATCTGAGTGATGCTGAGATGGGTGGTAGATCTATAGGAATGTTTGAAACATCAATTTGGGAGTGAACACATTAGGCTATGGTGGAAAATGATTTCCAATATGCTTATTTTGGAGACTGGTGTGAATGAAATGATCAAAATTTCAAAGAACAACACAAGGATAATTAATGATCTCAAAGCTCTCTTCTTTAATAACCTGCACTCTTGAATGATTGTTTATTTATGATTCTCTATCTTTACCTTTTCAGCCTTATACTTTCTCTAGATAGATAGATCCAATGTATGCTCATGTGCAATTAGAGGATGCTTGGAAAATGAGATGAGATGAAACTTTTGTGAATAATAGTAAGGTGGTTTGTGAATAGTAGTAAGATAGTTTGAGTTGAGTATTTATCGGATTTTGGGAAAGGAGAGATAAAAAGTTGATTTTTTTTATAAAGTCCAAATATTAAAAATATAATTTTTGTTTTCCTGCAAAAGTTGAATTGTTGTTTGTTTTTATATTTGAAAATTTGGGAAAATTGTAATGATTAGTTTGAAAAAGCTGTAATGTTTGAATGATGTTTGGGAAGGAAATGAGATAGGATGAAATGAGATTAAATAAGATGGGATAGGATGAGATATGCTTCCAAACATCCCCTTAGATAGTGCCTTTATGATCATTGATTAAACTTATCTTACTTGTAAACTAAAATAAATTTAAGCTAATAGCACATAGTTGGACTGAAAACACATCCTTATGATAAACAATTAATCAATTCAGGGTTCCAATATTTTTATTTTTATAATAAGTATTCAGGGTTCCAATCTTAGCAAGCATAAAATTTAACTATCCAAACCCTTTACCTAAAACAAAATTCTAAAAAAGGCCCACATCCTAAAATTACTAGAGCAAAGACCACAAATAAGGTTTTTGTGTAGAAGCATTAGTGTACTCAAAAGGTTTGATGTTTCTTTTTCTTTTTTTTATATATAAAATGGTTTGATGTTTCTTAAACGCCAATATCAGTAATACATGATCAATATATGGTAAGATTTCATTTCTTTGGCTACACAAAGGGGAAAGGGGATGTTGAGCCCCAACTCAAGGTGAGAACCAGAGCTTGGTGCTAGTGTGGCAAAAGGGCCTCTAACTGATTGATATATAATTTATTCAAGCATCAATGACTATTCATAGGCTAAAACCATAAGCTTGACACCTATATAGAACCTTCAATGCCGTATATGACATGCAAATAACTAAAGCACTTCCATCCTTTGATATTCTTATTGAGTGTCTCTCTATCATTTCAATTTTCCGTAGCCACCCCAGCATGCCCCATTAGTTTAATAAACCCTACTAATTTTGAAACTCAAATATATAATAAACTTAAATTTATGCCCCAACAAGAAAAAAGCTATAGGCTTAGTAGATGACTTTCCATTGGAGTTTGCAGCAAAGAAAAATCAAGACTAAGGATCCTATTAAGTAATACCACTTCCCACTTTACATTTGATGATGCATATAAAACAAACTTCAATGTAAAACTCATGAAACCCTTTACTTTTACATGAATATGGAAAGACATCCATCATCGTCAACATAAGAGTAGAGAAATATATCTTTTCCCATGATTTTCTTGTCTCTTTTTTGTGCTAGGAGTTCCACTTGTATACTTCCTATGTACTTGAGCCACACCTTATGCATTTCTAACAAACTTCTGATTACTTAAACGAGAGAGAGAGAGAGAGAGAGAGAGAGAGAGCTGTTAACATATCTTCCAATAATACACTACTGAAAAATGAATGGAAAAAATATCATCAAAACATGCTAAAATTTTCCTTGAAATGAAAAGCCTACCTTTATAAGTCTTAATTTGATTTAAAAATCCGAGATAACCATAACAAGGACAACCGCAACCAAGAAAATTAACAAAATAAACTGAAAACTATAGTTTTCAGTTTTGCACTGGGAACAATTGGAAAAGCCTTGGTCAAGCGACTATTCGGCTCCCCCTAGTAATTCCACAGGTTCAAAGCAATAATGAACCACAACAATGGGAATTGAATCAGAGAACCGAAAACTAGACATATATAACGAAAAAATAGAGTTAACCAAGAAAAAAGGATTTGCATTAGTGTCAACGGAATCTGCTTTGTTCTCCCACCTCAATTTATCCTCATCTTTCCCTCTCTTTTGTTTTTACGTTAATTTTTCTGATTTCATTTCGATAGGAACTGGGGGTTTTTAACCATCTGGTATCAGAGCATTAATAATCTTTACCTACGGATTTCTCGGTAACCGTTCGAATCCATTAAACACAAACAAGAAGAAGAAAAAGCAGAAGGTCCAAACCATACGCTGTGGCAAGAAGAAGCTTGTGAGCGGCGTTAGGGTGCTGTACGAAGTGGCGAACCGTGGGTTCCGTCGATAGTGGCGCGTGCGGTGGTCCCAAGCCGTGCGAGTAGAGCCGGGTTCGTGGGTATTGGTGCAGCGGAGGAGTGCGTGGGTGCTCTTCTGCGTGCCTCTGTACGTTTGCGTTGCTGTCTGGAGTCTCCTGACGACGGCGTGCGACGTGGTGCCTGTACCGCTCCGTGCTGGGGAGGAACGGTTCTAAACGAAACCAAAATACAAAAGAAATCGTGAGAAATGTCTTGTGGGAGTCCGTTTAGCAGCTGGTTTTGTACTAGGAATATCGTAACCCTTTTATCTCTAATATGCGCGAATTACTATGTATGTTAATACATATATATATATATATAATATGAGAGAGATTTATAAAGAAACGTAATTTTATGGTGAAATAAATTTGAAATAATTTATTTTAAATAAACAATATAAAAATTAAAATAATATTTTTTAGTGAAGTTTTAAATTAGTTTATATTTTTATATAGAAAGAAATAAATCAAGTTTAAAAATTATAAAAATTCATAATAAAACATTATTTTAAAAAAATTATCGTTCCATAAATATACACTTCAAGAGTATAAATAAGAGAAATCTAGAAAGAAAAGATTTTATGGTGAAAAACTTCGAAACAGTTTATAAGATGATTAATTTTGATGAAATAATATAAATGATAAAATAATAATTGTAAGTGAAATCTTGAATCTTTTTCAAATTAAAAATAATATTGTATACATTTTGGAGTGTGTAATCTCTGCATACATCTTTTGAAAATAAGTCAAAGTTATTATTAAATTTTTTTTTTTTAATATAAGTATCAAATTTATCTATTTTTATTAAAAGCCAGAGACTGCACATTCATATCTACATATATAATTTTTCTGAAAAATATCGTCCAAAAGAAATGGTTATATACAGTTTTTGTATTACTCTTTTTGCAACAGAGAGGAGGTACCATTAAAAAAAAAATTGTTCACATAGGTCTTAAATTTATCTACATTTTTTAAAGAGAGTATGCTGGGACTGAAGATATCGTTTCTCAAAAAAACAAATCCTAAAATATACATACCAAGTAACGGCGTAAGAAGAAATATATATAAAAAAAAATCAATGAAGCCAACCTAACATAACCTGTCCGATTCGATTTAATACATGTTCATTCGGTTTTGGTTTCTCGGAGCCAAAATCAATTAGAAATTGGTTCGATACCCGGTTTTAATATTTTAAAATTGAATTAGATCAAACCGACCGAAGTACACATATATATTTGAATTTTATGTTATATATTATAAGTTTTTAAATTATTATGCTATATATTAAGGGAGAGTTCCAACTTCCTACTCCAACAAAATAAGAATCGTCAACTTCAACTTTTGAATCCGACAAGGGTTGGAGACTAGATGGAGCTTCGACTTCGACCGAAACTTTGGAATCGAAGTCAGAGGTCAAAATCCTACTCAAAATTGAGTAGGTCCAATGATCCATTGTGTCGGGCTAGGCTGAAACAACCTCATGGAAAAAAAAAACTTAGTAAAATGATGTGTTCTTCTATCACTTTCTACGAGCTTATAACTCGTATGATATGCGGATAGTTATGTTGGATTTTATAAATCTTTATATAGACATACATAATATATAATTACTATAATAACTATTCAAAATTAAGAATTAATAATGATTTATCAAAATATAAATATTGTTATAAAACTAAAAAGAAAACTACTACTATTACAAGAGAAATATAAAAGAAACTCTTAAGAAACTCTCTGAAACTTTCTTCATTTTATATATTTTCTTATGAATTTCATAACAACTGAAACCCATATTTATAGGCGTTGAAATTACTATGCAAGTTACTGTGCAAGACTTAAAATAATGATGGTGGGGTCATTCACAAAATAATTAAGGGGGGCGGGGACCGCCCCCAATAATTCATAACACTCCTCCTTGAATGACCACCCATAAAGAATCTGTCTCGTTAAAACCTTGCCAAGGAAAAACCCAGTAGGAAGAAAAAAACCAATGGCGAAGGAAAAAGAGTACAGTCTTCTTATGTATCCACAAGTGCTTTAAGATTACCTCATTAAAACCTTGCAAAGGAAAACCTAGTGGGACAAAACCTTAGCGAAGGAAAAAGAGTACAATTAGCACAAGTCTTCAAGACTTTTATTCCCCTTGGAAAGTGCATGACGATAGATTTTTGAGTCTTCACGTTTTAATATTATGCACAATTTTCTTGAATGTTGCAGCTGCTGATGCCTTCATGAATAAATCTGCCAGATTATCACTTCATCGTATCTTTGATATATCCTCCTTTGATTTGAATGATAAGTAGCATTATCTTCGTATAAAATTGTTGAGCCATTGATCTCAGCGAAATATACTCTCGACTTGTTTCATGAATTGCAATAATCTCTGAGTGATTTGAAGATGTGAAAAATAATATCTAGTTGACAGACTTAATAGAAATCTGATACCTGCAGTAATATTTAAACTCCCCCTGATAATATGCATTAGTGTTTCAAGTAATAAGCAAACATTATTTCAGCATATATAACAGATTACGAATTCAAACATGATTTCCATCTAAATAATGCATTAGAGAGAATATGATAATATTTTCATCTAAAAGTTTCTCCCCCTCATTCGGCGTTATTAGGGAGAACTTGTTTATATACGGCGGAAATAATATTGGAAACCATCAATGTATGATAAAAGCTGTAAAAGTTTTGAGATCTAATATTATCAGTTCGGCGGAAAATCAAATCCGCTTGACATTGTTGACAAACGAGATCTTGAAGAGATTTGAAGGTTTTGGGTTGTTGTTTAAATATAACCAATTTTACCATTGGTTTACTCCAGCAAAAAGATTTCGCATTCCTCATAGATTCAGTTGTTGTTCATCCAGAACAATATTATGTCTGATAGAAATTCTAATGTCCCAGATTTGAACCATGAACCTTTTATACCTCAACCACTTATATTTTCTCCTGAGGCCGTAAATACCATGATAGGAACAGAGATATATCTTTCTAGTAAATCTAATCTTGAAATTGTTGCAGCATCAAGAACCCTCAGTGCTCAATATGCAGCCTCTCTTACAACCATGTCTCAGAGGCTACTGGCGAGAACGAGTGAGGTTGATCATCTTAAAAATCAAATATCTGAGTTGCATCAAACGCTTGCAACTAAAGATAGAAAAAATAAAGATTTAAGACAAGAAAACAAGAAGCTGAAGAAATTTGTAGACTGGTATTCTCGTGACCTGAAAACACGAGTAGAAGAACTGGAACGAGAGAGAGCTCAGATACAAAGTCAACAATAGCAGCTAACGGCAGAAGTTCAGCATTTACAAGAAAATAAGGATAGCTGTAATTAATCTCGCTGGCTTTTGAAATTATGCATCCAACATATCTTGTAAAGTGAGATTTGAAGAGATGATTGTTTGTCTTGTTCTTATTTTCATTTCTATAAGAACCGTCTTTAGCTTCATTTAGTACGCATCAAATCTTCTTCTCATATCTATAATTCATCTGTATTTGCATTCTTATTCTACAAATTCCCAATGGCTTATTAATTTCCTTTCAATATTTCTCACGATCAACATATGAGGTATCCTTCACCTTAATTACAAATTATTCCTGCATCTTTTGCAGGTACCATGTTGCAGCAAGCAAATGATCTGGCTAATAAGTCAGATCGTGAAGCCGTTTATGAGCTGGTGACTCTCGGCACCCGATACTCCTCCTCTATTGTCGGATTTTCCAACCGATTACAATCCAAAAATCGTGAGATTAAGGAGCTTAACGAGAAGGTTTCCGTACTTCAACGACTCGTTCAAGAGTCTGACAAAAAAATTACAAACTTAAAGCAAGAGAATAATGATTTAAAATCCTTACTTGCCTCTTCATTTCGACTGCCTAATCCTTTAGATAAGGATGGTATGTTGCTTTATGAAGAGCAAATGCATTTGAGAGATGAGGCTAGAAGTCTCAAATTTTTGTAACTCATCTATCAATTGAATAATAAGATCTTTCATTTTCAAATGCATTTCTTGAATTTATAGCAGCCCTTGTGATCTCTTCACGAGTTCTAATAAGGTAAATCATCAACGTAAACTGCAATAATGGCAAATCCGGATTCTGATAAAACACATGAGCATATAGGATTATTCTTAAATCATTCTTTCAATAAATACTCGTTGATTCAATTATACCACATGCGTCCAGATTACTTTAACCCATATAAAGATATTTGAAAGTTTATAAAGTACATGCTCCTAAATGTACTTGGATTATATGCTTCGTATATCTTTATAAAAGTAATGATCTAATGATCCTTATAAATATGCAGTGACTACATTCATTAACTGTATATCTAATCTTTTCGTAATAACCAAATCGATTAAAACTATGAATATGATTGCATTCATAACAAAAAAATATGTTTCCTCATAACTGCTCTCGGGTTTCTGCAGGAAACCTTGTGCGACAAATTATACCGCACAATTTCATTTCGCATTACGCTTTCGTATAAATACTCACTTATATCTTATAGGCATTACACCCTTTGTTGTTTGGACAACAGGTCCAAATACCTCTCGCTTTGCTAGCGATTTTAATTCAGCTTCTAACTGCTTTTCATTTTGGCCAATCATTTCTACGTCGACATTCTTCGACGGTTTTTGACTCACTTTCTTCATTACTTCTGGTAATGTCAAGGGCCATCATATATGAAAATATATTGTTGACAACAGTTTTATTTCTATCTAGAATTTCTTCAGTATTTATGAAATATATTAAGATCTCATTATTTCAGGTACCTGTTCCTCTCCAGGGGAAAACATTTCATGAAACACATCTACAAGAGGTTCCTCTTCAGGAGTTTTCTCTTCAAGAGTTATACTCTTCAGGAGGTTTCCTCTTCAGGAGTTTTGTACTCTTCAGGATTTTCCTCTTCAAGAGGTTTGTATTTTAAATAGAAAATCTGGATAGATCTTATTTTGTAGGTACGGTCTTTTCAGGAGCACTGATTTATTTTCATTTTTCTCTTTTGCATTAATAGGTCTTCAACACTTCAGGTGTATCTTAGACTCATCTATTGCTGTTTTAACAACTTGTCCTTCAGGGACTTCAATTCTTGCTTAAACATTAACAGCAGTAATATATGATTTCACAACACCTTTAGTGTCAGTAAATACATCATGTAACTAATTTGCAATACAAATAGATAATCCTCTGAACTTCTGGTTCACATTCATTTGTAAGAGGATCAAATTTAGACAAGATTTTATTATCCCAAGTAATTTCTTGTCGTGCTTCAGGCACCGATATTTCATTATTTCAAAATATGATGAAATATTAATAAGCTTATATATAAAAGCTTAGTATAAGTAAATCAAGCGCTTGGCCGTACAACAGGTACGTGACTACTGTTCAGTCATACCACATCTATGACAAACATCTTCATCTTTCTATGAAGAATTATTTTGAGGGCTTTTACCCTTCTCTGAGTTGGATCACTTCTGGTGATACAATATATTTTTATCATCTTTAGTGTTGTTGCTTTTGGGACCAACACTTTTATAGTTTTTCTACCACGTCTACGCCCTTAATTCCTTTGAAAGGATGCACCATTCACTTCTGGGAATGGTGTAAATTCAATATCATTAATAGGACGTAACTGGTAATTTATTAACAAAAACGCATTATTTAGCTCAATCACTGGAAGACAAAATAAAAGTTCAGAATATTTGTTGAACTTTCACTTTCGATATTGCTACTGCAGGAGCACATTCGAGGTATAAAAAATAATATGTCTTCTTTTATATATCATCATCAGTGACCTTCTCACTGCATAATTTTAATATTGAGCTGATTTTAAAGAGTGCAAAATATTTAATACCACTCTTAAAATCTTGCAACTTCAGGTGCAATAAGTCATAATGATCTTTTGAGAGGATTACATCTTCTGGTGTTCATATCTCTCTCTTAATTCATTTCACACAGTAAGATGATTTTTCATCATGAGATACATAACACGGTCCTTTAGGGACACAAGATTTTCTTCTATGATTGTATCTCCCAAGTTCATCATCATATCCAAATGGATCTCATCAAGGATTCTGGATATATAATTTTTTTTCTAGAAATGTCAATAGTAATAAATTTCAATATTTGACATTATATCACAAAAATAAATCTGTGAATTTAAGAAATATATTCACATTATCATGAGAATAAAAGTAAAATTTTATCAAGTAATATTCAGCAATATTACCTTTAATATTTATCTCGAGGACTGCAAATAATATATTGAAAAACTTACTTGAAGTAGAAGACCACTAGCTTTAGTATCGGTAGAACCTCGTGCTGATAACGTGTTATAAAACTAAAAAGAAAAATACTATTATTGCAAGAGAAATATAAAAGAAATTTTTAAGAAACTCTCTGAAACTTTCTTCCTTCTATATATTTTCTCATGAATTTCATAATATCTGAAACCCATATTTATAGGCGTTGAAATTACTATGCAAGTTACTGTACAAGACTTAAAATAATAATGGTGGGGTCATTCACAAAATAATTAAGGGGGGCAGAGACCGCCCCCAATAATTCATAACAAATATTGATTTATGGGTATTACAATAGGATTTTTTAAGATACTATTTTGGAAGATGTCGACGTAGGATGTTTTTTATTATGTTAGTTCATTTTGGGATTTAGATTTAGACAATCATGGAAGCCTTGCAAATATTAAAAAATAGATTTTAGTCAACACGTTACATAAATGATGGGTCCACACCATTATGTACTACACAATACATAATAATTGTCAATTATAATTAATACTCGAAGATGTATGAATGTAGTTTTAGGCATATCCGGCCGTTTTAGCTTTGGTATGCATGCAGTAATTAATACATACTAAGATATGTGTTGCGGTTTTAGTTTATGGGACTCACCCTCCATTTCTATTGGTTACTTCAATAGAAAATTCGATATGAATGCTAAGTGGATAGTAATATTCGACTATTATATATAGTAATAGATTACCATATATTTAAAACAATAATTCCATCCTTGACCTCTTTAAACTCCACAAAAGAAGAATAAAATAGATGATTACTTGAGATAATTAATAAAACCAACAAACAATAATAAATTAATAAATGTGGCTATTATTAGAACTAACGAACAAAGAAGTAAACATGACACCTAAATCCATAATGTAAATTAAAAGACATCATCATCAATAAAATTATAACTTACATTATAACTAATAAAAAAGCAAATAATGAAACATAGATAATAGAATTATAAACATTAAAACACAATCATGCTGCACAAGATCTTAATGCACACCCCTGTAAAGCGCAAACATCACACAAAAACACATTAACTAACGAGTGTTTGTTATTGTAGACGGATATTACAAAGTTACAAGTTATAAACCCCTTTGGGACTCCCTTCATAATTACATCAATTTAACAACCCTAGTTACAAACCAGTAACACAACAACCATTCAAAGTAATTTCAAACGTTACAAAATATCATAATTGTTTCCAAAACAATGAAAATTAACAATCTCAAATAATCTAAATGCATAGTTCCACCTAGTTATCAACTCCAAGTATCATACATTGTTTTGAAAATTAAATAAAATTGGACGCTATACTACATAACTAAAGGATAATACTTATAGTAAAGTTAACATAAAAGTTAATGATACCATTCGTGATTTATCTATTAGACTCCGTTCCATAATGTCACTATCTCAATCCTCTGCAAGTATTGTGGAGTTCACAGACAGGTTTACAAAACAATAAAATTTATAAGTTAAATAACTAAAATAATAAAAATATCTAATTAGTCCTTCAAAAGATTAAGACTAAAAGTCTAAAGTTACTCAACTCAAACTTATAGATCTCGGCATCGTTAACACTATCTAGTCCAATAGGCAATGACCTTAGCTAATTCTCTGTGAAAATTAGGGCCTCTATAGTTCTCAGGGCAAATGAATTTTGATAAGAATCCAACACATGACCTTCGAAGTTAAAAGTTGAGTTAGAGGAAATCGTAGTGATAGGAATGACCAACACAATCAGAGCTACTCAGGAAAGGACTAGAAACCTGGTGAAAAGAACATTCCACAAATTAAGATATTAAATGTATCATTAGTTGCCTTGACGTCATTCATAAAATACCGTTCAATCTTAGATTTACACTGCAAAATTAATCTTGATGCTCGGATTTCATGATGCAGTTGCGTTAACACTATTGAAATCAGAGCATGTGTGTCATTTGAAGGAAGAAGTTAAACATGTTGGTTTTGAGGAATTTCCACCTGCGCAAGACTACAACTGTTGTTGTAATGGCTATATAAGGCTTTAATATTCTAATGAACTGATCAACCTTCTCATTACCGAGTACATCCCGAATCCAAAACTCTATAGTAACCAACTTATATTGGGGATTAAGAATTGCATCCACAAATAATAGCCTGTTTATTTTCTCAACATCCCTCCAATATTTATTGTATTTGGATTTTATCCTTATAACCATTAATCATTTAATAACTCGATACTACTTTAACAACTCCTTTGCAAGTGGTCATACAGTCCTAAAAGCTCCTTAAAGTACAAGTCGCAGTACAATATAAACTACCAAATATGTGAACAGTGATATCATAATACAACTTAAAAAACTAAACAAAGTACCTCACATCATCTCAATCACAAGAGTCTGGCGGTCAAACCCCTTTCTCCCCATTGTTTCCTTCGACAAAATATGATACAGATTTCCATCCTCTTGAAGGCTCCTTAATACTTCTTTGCTATATCTAAAATCATATATGTCGAGTTCCATCTAGAGGGAATGCCCAAGGTCAACAACTACCACATGTTATTTTTAGTCATTTGACACAGAATTTAAATTTGTCAAGCCTTTGAGGGCAAGCCTTGATGTACTTGACATAGTGCGAACCTCGATAATTGACTCATTAACTTCTTTTAGATCCTCATTGACTATGATTTTGATAATGCGAGCACAATATCTAACATGTATAAACTTGTAATCATGAATTTTATCTTCTAAGACAGTAGAATTTCGCTTCTACAAATCAATTGCAATGGCATTGTCAACTATGATGGTAAGATCTCTTTAATTCCCCAATTGGTTATACAATCATCCAACTCCCTTCCAATACTTGCCCCTTTGTGATCTTGAATATGTTTGAACACCAAAATTCACTTATGCAACTTCTACTCACTGTCAATGAAATGAGATGTGATATGCATATAACTCAAGATCTAAATTGACGTCCACGTATCAGTTGTAAAAGGAATGCTTTCCCAGTGCTCATAAACATATCCTTCATGCGGGCTTTCTATATGGCATGCATCTTTAAGCAATCTCTCATGACCATATACTTTGAAGGAATGGAAAATGGAGGCTCAAGATTAGCTACAAAATTACAAAACCTTTTTTCCACAACAATGAGAAAAGGCCTCCCATCTGTTATAATTATGGCTGCTAGCAGCTCTCACACTCTTTTCTCATTTGTAATCAAGGAATGACAACTTTTTATTTCTCATACCATGTTTCGTGATCGTTGTTTCATAACTAAACTTCTTTTGATCTTTAGCTGCCAACCCTTTATGTATCTTATACTGCATACAATCATCCAAATGTGCAATCAGAATTGATGTGCCATACTTCTTAGAGTGACAACCAAAACAATCCCCATAGCAATGACACCTTGCTTGCTTGTTCTCACGATCATTACCGATTTTTGTAAAATGGCCCCATGATTATAACCTTTTCTTATTAGGTCATGGTGGTTGATTGTTACCATACTCCACTTCTTCTATTTCATTAGCTTCGGGACCTTAAGGTACTTAACTACTTGCACAAGAAGTAGCTGGAAATGTGGGTGTAGGGGTGGATATCCCTGTCGTATGGGTAGGTGTAGGCACTGAAACATCCACATTAGTATGATTGAAACAACCTGTCAGAAATTCAATGAAGGAATTTCCTAAGCGTTAATGAGTCTCGTGAAAACCTCGAAAGTTTTCACAATTTCACAAATCGCAAGTTTCAAAATCAATATTTTATTTATTTAAGGCACTTAAAATCATTGGAATGAAAAACGGTCTACACTATTAGATTTAGATGAATATTTACGATTTTATGGCAAAATAAAATAATTTTTAATTTCCAAAATAATTCTTGTCCGAGAATGCATTTTGAGGTTTTCGAGCCATTTCAGATTTGAGTTTTAATGAACAATTTGCACTTTAAGGTTAGTATGCTTATTTAGGATTTTACAGTGTAGAATTTTTTTTCAACTTTTTAGAGTGAATGGTAAACTTGGTGTTTACACCTAGACTAATGTTTTCAACATCATAGTGTGGAATGCTAAATTATGTTTGAGAACATTTATTTAAATACTTGGCAAGATCTTAGCCATACTTGATGAATAATGCTAGACACTTGGCACCAAGAAATACCATAATAAGAAAATGTGAAAAAAAATCAAGTTTTGAGATCATATCACCTAAGTAAAACCTAGTCCATCTAACCATCCAATTTGTATCGAACCAAAAGTCAACTCCAGTGAAACCCTAAACACTTGGAGTCTTATTAAAACTCTAAAATCTTGTAAAAATTGAAACTCCAAATGGTTTTTCCAAACCCCAAAAGTTTGCCCCCAAATCCTATTTGAACCCGATTTTAGTTTAGTGTTTAATCACTTAATTAAATCACTTTCACATGCTATTAACCACTAAAGTTCATGTTATTATATTATTTTTTATTTCTTTAATTTTTGATACTTTTATTGGACCAAGAAAATCGAATTTGGGCTAATTTGAACCCCAACCAACCCCTATTGAAACCCTAAATAGAAGCTCATTAGTTAAGGCCCATTAAGGCCTACAAAATTGATCCCCTAATTAGTGAGAAAGTTTGATTAATATACCATTGGAATTACTTGATTTAGCAGGTTATATTTGCTTCAAATGTAAAATTACATTTTTAAAATGGGTATTAATAATATGCAAAATGATTATTATGCTCATTTACTTACTATTATTGGGCCTTTTTAATAGGACCTATGTAAAAATAAAATAACCTATTGAATTTGGTTAATTGTAGCACACTTGGTTGGAGGCCACACGTTGGTCCAAGCCCAAACACTAGCCCACGACTCTCACAAGGGACTCAAGCCCTTATACTGACCAGAGGAAGAACAAGAGGCTTATAAGGGAAGAGCCTAGAGATGTTGAGGGAGAAAAGGGAGAGAACCTATTAGGGGTAGAATCTTGAACAACGAAGGATAAATGGGTACTTGAGAGATATTTAGGATTCAATTATTTCTAATTGTTTACCCATATTTTTTAAGTACAAATTAGTATAGTTATTTTGTTGGATAATATTTTCAGTATTATATTTTTTTTTATTGGAGAGGCCAATACCCGAGTACCCCTTTGAGTGTATTTAATACCTTCAAAAGGGGGATATTCCTCATAAACAATTTGGCCACTTTCTTCCTTAACCCATAGATTATATGTTAAAGCATGTAAAATATTGGCATCAACTAATGAGAGAGAATAATTTGGATAGTAATCAAAATAAACTGGTCCTTGAAACAAGCCAGATTCTACCATACCAAGTAATGAGTCATGAAAATTATAATGCCTTGCATCTCTTAAACATAATAACAACTGATACATTTAATCCTTTTCTAATTAATGATTTTACAGCAACTTGTACTAATTCAATATGTTTAAAAGAATATTTTTGCTCTTTATGATGTGTAATAGAGTCCTTGGTTAATAATTATATTGATTCATAATTATTATTTAAACTAATAGTTTTCTCTACTGTTTTAATAGTATAATTAGAAAGAAATGATAATTTTGAGGAAAATGTAGATTGTTTGTAAATTCTATTTTTAGGCACATTTGGAAGTGTCCAATCTTGTAAATTTCTTTCTATATCTAATATATTATAATCTCTTGATTAATATTTTCAGGTTCTATAGATATATTAGAAGAAGAAGATGATTGTAATCACTATTATTAATATATACTAGTATATATATATATATATATATATATATTACTATAGTATTAGTATTAGTTAAATTAATGTATAGCTATTAAGTATATTTTATTACTATAACTATAGTACCATATGGTACTAGTATACTATATAGTAGTATATAATAATATTATATTACTATATTATATACTATTATAATTTTATATAATAATAATATTAACTACTATAGTTATTACTATATTAACTAGTACTATATAGTATAATAAACTCTTAGCATTAATTTAGTTATAATAGTATTTTATAATTAACTTATATTTATAGCTATTAACTATAGTATATAGTACTAGTATATATACTACATTATATTACTAAATAGTACCTTTTTTTTAATAAAGGCTAACTGTTTGCATTCATATAGAGCATACAATTGGATTTGAAAACAAGTCAACTAACAACGATCTGTGGCTCCTTAGCACCCTAAAGGTGACTACAGCTCCCTAAAGGAGACTACAACCCCTTGAGGGAGACTGACATGGTCTATCTCTTCAACGATCTCTCCAAAACGTCGTTTGAGAGACATCCAACATTCTGTCCACAAAAAAATAAATACCAGTACTTTCCCACAAACAAGGACTCCCTTGCATCAGTGATGACCAAGGGAACCCAACTCTACGAACCTCGCAAGGGTTCCTAGAAACCTTTTTTTTAAATTTTTTTAATATTAATAATATACAAAACTAAACAAACAACATGGGAAAACCGGTTCGATTTTCAATCTTCGAGAAAAGTAAAAAACATTGGAAAAATAAAAAACATCGCAAAAAGGTGCTGGAGTGGCTCATGAGGCACATGCGCCACCCTGGAGTGCGCCAAAACATCAACCCTACATCTGTCGATGATGCTGAACCCAGAACCCCCGCACGTGGAGGCAATGGAGCTCTCAGGGTGGTGGCGCGTGAAGGTCACGCATGTACTTCAACACGCGTGCGTGTGCCACGCACCGCTGATTTTGGTACGCCCTTAGGTAGACTGATAGATCTACGGCTGGCGAATCTCATGGTGGGGTGCGTGGTGGTTAGAGGCCACCGAAAAACTATCCCAATGCCACTTCTCCTTTTCCAGCAAAAAAAAAAAAACTAAAAACAATCAAAAGGACACATACATTAATGTTTTAAAAAACAATAGAAAAAACACTATATAATACTAAATAGTACTAGAATAATTAAATAATCAAAGGTTTTACCCCCTTCCAAAGAGCTGCTTCTTTCTTGTTTAGAGAGAGTTGAGAGAAGTTTATTTAGAGATTACTAAATAGTATTGGTATAATTAAATTAATGATTAATGTTTACTATAGTATATAGTACTAGTATATAAATTAGTATTAATTAATACTATATAATTCTTACTATATACTACTATTATAATTGAATTATATTTATAGCTAATAACTATAGTTAAATTATATTAACTATAGTTAAAAAAAGATTACTTTTAAAATTAAAAAAGATCACTTTTATAGTAAAAATTATAATTACTTTTAAAATTATAATATTAAATTTTAGCAATTAAATATTAAATTTTCACGACAATTAAGTTTCAAATTTAAAATTTCAATCTCTCATTTTCTGCTTAATTTTTCTAATTGAGTATTTTTTCATGTTTAAAACAGTTATTCAAAAAAAGGCACCTGTATAGAAGAGTCATATTCATTACTACAATAAACATTGGACAGAATAATCGAATATATAATATTTTAAAAAGGGTCATAAAAGTAACAACTGCCATGTTTCTATTTCACTTTTACAATAAACAATGTTTTTGCTATTCACTGTTACAATAACTATTGGGGTTACAAAAAGTAGCAGCCATAAATTTATTTCAGTATAATTGTGCGTCATTCTCTATAAATAAACTTCAAAAGCTTCACAACCCTCCTGAAATATGAGAAAAAAATCTGGTTAGATTATAAGACGTATTTCAAACATATAAATTCTAAATTTATTCTTGAATATTGACTTAAGCAAACCTCCATCAGTTTTCCAAGTTAGTACGTAGGTGTCGCAAGTTCAGCATGTGTCTCAGGTGTACCCCTAATGTTCCTACATAAATATTGAACAATAAAAACACAATAACACTTTGATAATAATAAAAAAACAAATTAACATTAAAAAAAATCTAAAAACCTACAAGTTAGTTCGTCGGACCGCAGGCGGTGTAGGTTGTAAAGATGCCTTAGGTGTACCCCTAATGTTCCTACATAAATATTGAACAATAAAAATACAATAACACTTTAATAATAATGCAAAAACAAATAAATAAATAAATAATTTAAAAACCTAAAAGTTAGTGCACTGGATCTCAGGCGGGGCAGGTGCCGCAATACTAGTACCCCTAATATTCCTACATAAACATGTCGTAAATACAATAAAAATACATAATAACACTTTGATCACAATAAATAAATAAATAAATTCAAACATACAATACCTCACTAAAGGACAGTGGCTCCTATCATGTCCTTTATTTTTGCAAATGTCACAACGCATTTTCTTAGTTGGTTGGTTCTCTTTGTGATCTTTTCGACTTTAGGCATCCTTTTCTGGGTACTCTTGGAGAATCATGCACTGTTTGATTCAAATTCGACTGAACTTGGATTCTTGGTCGATCACCTTCAAGGGCTGGCCCAACTCCTTGTAAACATTGGGTATGTGCATCCATTTCAAACAATTTCTTGTGAACGTTCTCCAATGCATGTGTAAAATGCTTGTGCTTTTCTTCTAATTGTGCTGCAAGTTCGACAATTTCATACAGCTGTATAATTGGCTTGCTTTTTCTAATGGACACCTCATCTTATACGTTTCTTGCTAGCCAATCGGGAGATGGTATCTTGGGAATGGGTCGACTCTTAGCGTTAATAATGCACCTCTCTAAAATATACTGTTGTGGCAATCTATTTAATCTCATTTTTTTTAATCTAAAACACACAAGATATGTCTATAGAGAATCCCCATAAACTCCCACATATGGCATGTACATGTAGCATCATCACCATCCAATGTCACATGGTAAGGATGTGTCTGTCTATCATTAGTTGTCACTCCATAAGTCTTGGCCTCACTATTCGTATACAGCTTTTTTGCATGGCACTGTAGACTACTGAACAGCTTATCTTGGAATTTCTTAAAAGACTTCCTTGTATAAATGGATGCTGCCTCCTCTTCAATTTTAAAATGTGTTTTCATAATTGGCTGTGTAAAACTCGTCTGAACATCCTTAAGTTTCTCTTTAAAGTAGCGTGCATCTATGACTTTTTCGTAGTGATGCATAAAGTAGCTGATCATAGTGCTTGGCCGAACATAATCTTTAAAAAATTTATTAATGCTTTCACTCATCTGAGTTGTTGACATGCTAGCACAAAATGTAGTACGAAAGAAGGCAGGCACCCACTTATCCTATAGTTCATAAAGGTTTTGCAGCCAAGTATTTTCGACAAGCTCATAATTTGCCATAATTCGTGTCCATTCTTGCTCGAACTCATTTGTATTAAGTGTTTTATGGATGCAATGCCTAAACTCGTTTTCAAAGTCCAGCTCCTCAAACTGCAGGGGGAAAAATCCATTTAGTTTGAACTAATTCTCACTAAAATACAAAGAGAGTGTCTACAGAAGTATTTGACAAAGTCCATTAATAATTGACGTTGGGGTAGAAATCCATTGATGAAATTTAAGCAAAAGTGGAACTATACACATCCGGCTCCCTTTCAGTTCCCACACGATCCAAACAAACTTAAAATAGGGAGCTAAATATGAGACAACACCAATTATGAGCAAAACCAATTACACCAAAAATTAGTATAAAAAAATCTATCGAAGCATTTTGTCAAACACCTGCCATGTCAACGATGAAAAATACTTGAGGGATATCAGGAGCACTGGAATCAGTCATTCACGATTGTTGTTTGGTGGTTGGGATGCACGATGACGAACTAATGGTAGTGGCTGGGACGAATGGTGACGGTTTGTGCAAAAATAGGGCTGAATGAGGGCGGAAGCTTGGCTGTGACGGTTTTGTGTGAAAATAGGATTGTTGGACGGAAGCTTGGCTGTCAGGGAATGCTTTTCCAATGGAGGGGGTGAAAATAGAGCTCCTCAAGCGTGCGAAAACAAGGGCATGTGCAATGTAGCAGATTGCGTGTGGTGAAATCCACAAAAATGTTGGTGCACTTATCGCACGTGTCAGCATGTGATTGAGTATAGTTGAGGGGCTGTTTTTGGGCACATAGCAGACCGACCGATCCTAGGAAACCTCAACTACTATGAATGGCATCATCACAACATTTCTCTTATTGGAAATAAAATAAGGGTGATGCTGGGGTGCAGTCGGGCTGCACCCTAGTGTTATTGCAGCCCATCCCTTAAACCCATATAATTTTTATAAAAATATAATAAAAAATATTAAAAAATATAATAAAAAATAAAATAAAAAAATAAAATTTAGAAAACACAATAAAAAATGCAATAAAATAATAAAATAAAAAAATATAATAAAAAACATAATAAAAAAATAAAATAAAGATTAATTTTTAAGAAAGATTCGGCCTTAGCGCAGCCCCCTCCGCCGCCGGTGGCGGTGGGCGACATTGCCCATGCCATCGAAACGACCTATTTTGAGTTTAAGGCTGTCGGGGGCACACCAGAGGTCACTGAGGCTCGTCGTCTCAGGGGTGAGGTCGCGGGCTCACGATGGGATAGGCAGTGTCGCCCACCGCCGCCAGAGACAGCAGGGGCTGTATTTGGAGAGAGTTTCGATCGGACCAAACCCTAAAAAATCTCATTAAATAATGGTGGGAAGAGAATCCATTCCTCCTCCCCAACAGTCTGTGCCCACAGAGAGAAAGGATGTGAGGATTTCGAATTTTATCTGTCGGTTTGTGCGTTTCCAAGTTCATCGATCTCTCTAGCATAAACAGTTCCAGAGGCCAGTTATCACCAGACACTGTTGCTCTCTCAGGCTGCCCTCTCACAGTTCGGAGACTCTTAAACTTTTGTCCTGCGGATTTTAACAGGGTTTAACTTATCAAAACAAATTTAACAGGGGTTGGCGGACATGAAGAAACCCGCGGAGATGATTTCGGGCGACATGATAGCAGGTTGAACATGTCTAGTTTAAAAGTTTGTTTAGGGATTTTCTTGGCATGTATATTCTCTGTTCAAGATTCTAATCTTGCTGGTAATTGGTTGCTGGTAATTGGGTGCTTGTAGCTATGTGTAATTACTCGGCATTGTTCATGAGATTTGCGTGGATTGTACAGCCCCACAATTATCTACTTCTGGCATGACATGCCTCGACTGAGACCGTTCAACCCTATCAACTCTCTCGATGGGCAAAGGGTCAGGGGTAAGTAACAACGAGCTTGATATTAAAGTTGGATTACTATAATTTCACCTCCTATGTTTCTTCTACATAATTTTGTACGTCTTAAAGATGTTTGAGAAAGGTGTTGTCCCCTTGTTATGTAAGTTTCGATGCAAATGAAAAGCGCTGAAATGTGAATCGAATCAAATTATTAGCATAGTTTCAAACAGATAAGGGGTCTGCTTGACCTGCTTCCATTGAAGTCACCATTCAAGCAGGTCAAGCAGACCCCTTATCTGGAGATTTCAGTTCATTATGTAGGCCCAAAATGATGAGAAAGAAAAATGATGAACTGAAATGTGGGAGGGTTTGGCGGGGGTGGAGAAAGAAAAATGATGAGACATCTCAACCTTTATTTTATTCTTTTTTATTCTTTATTTAAGCTTGAGATATCACTTTATTTGAGTATTAATATTATTACATCAACGCTTATTTTCATTAGTTTAATAGTCTTCTTTGAATCTGAGACATCTCTGCCCTATCGAAATTCTTAATGAACTATTCCAAGGCCTGGGGACAGCTGGAATGGTATGCTTGTATGCATATGCAACTTCAGAGTTCCTTTTGTTAGTTTTACTTTCTTGTACCAGAAAGTCAATTTGATAGGAAACATTGTTTTTTAACAAAAACATTTGCAGTTCAATAACTTCAGTAATGAAGTTTGTTTTGTGTGGTTTCTTTCTGATAGGCTCTTGTCAGACAAGAAAGAGAAAGCTGCATCTCAGTAACTTCTTGCCACCATCTTTTCCATCCTGTTCTCTTGCTTTTGGTTTGCAGTTTCTGCAGAAGTCATACTCATTTGAAGCAATTTGCATCTGATCTTTCTGACAGTGTAAAGCATAATTGAGCAGATCATTATTAAGTGAATGTTTTGCCTTATCTTTATTTGTACTCTGATGTTTTCATAATCAGATGTGGAAACTGATGGCTTGTCTGTTGTTCGGTTTTGATTTGCAGCTTCATGGGAAAAAAAGATGGCTTTTACCTTTTTATTGAAGTTGCTGTTTTGATGGCTTTTTTTGTTGCACTGATAGAAGTTGCTATTTTTTATTTTAAAAATGATAGGTATCTTTCTTTTAAATATTTGTTGGGTTTGTATATTTTTTTTATTCATTCTATTTATTGGTTCCGTTTGTCTTTTCTATTATTGGGGTGTCATCTACAGTTTTTCTTAAAATGAGTAAACCGATTTATGCTATTTGGATTAATAAGTTTGTGAGTTTTATTTGTCTTTTAAAAATGTTAAGGAATTTAAATAAATGTTTGAAGAAAAAAAATTACTCAACCAATTTATACTGTTTGAATTAATGAGTTTCTATAATGAACGAGATTGAAGGGATGACTGCCACTCCTTGTCCCACCACCAAAATTATGTGAATGACCCCACCACTATTATTTTAAATCTTGCATAGTGACTTGCATAGTGACTTCAAGGCCTATAAATATGAGTTTCATTTGTTATGAAATTCATAAGAAAATATAGAGAACGAAAAAAATTTCAGAGAGTTTTAAAAGAGTTTCTTATATATTTTTCTCTTGCAATAGTAGTTTCTTTTTTAGTTTTATAATACGTTATCAGCACGATAGTTCTACCAATTCTGAAGTTAGTGGTCTTATTCCTCTGTAAGTTTTTCAATATATCATTTGTAGTCTTTAATATATTTTATTAATGATTATTATTTAAAATCGGTGTGAATTTATAAATATATTTCTAAAATACACATATTTATTTCATTATTTATATGTATAGAAAATGACAAACCTTACAAAATTAGAATTTGTTGCTCTTGACATATCTAGAAAAAAATTATTTATCCTAGATACTTGATGCTGAAATCTATCTTGATGCGATGAACCTGGGTGAAACCATTAAAGAAGGAAATCAAGCGTCCCTGCAAGACCGTGCTAAATCAATGATTTTCCTTCACCACCATCTTCATGAAGAATTAAAATCTGAGTATCTTACAATAAAAAATCCCTTTATTTTGTGAAATAATTTAAGGAAGATGTATGAACACCAAAAGACTGTCATCCTCTCAAGAGCTCGTTTTGAATGGTTGCACTTGAGCTTGCAAGATTATAAAAGTGTTAGTGAGTATAATTCTGCACTTTTTAAAATAAGTTCAGTACTAAAATTATGCAGTGAGAAAATCACCGATAGTGATATGCTAGAGAAGACTTATACTATATTTCATGCCTCGAATGTGCTCCTGCAGCAGCAGTATCGAGAGAGCAAGTTCATGAAATATTTTGAACTTATATCATGTCTTTTAGTAGTTGAGTAGAACAATGAGCTCTTATTAAAAAATCACTAGTCACGCCCTACTGGTTCAATATCATTTCCTGAAATAAATGATACTAGATTTACATTATTCCCAGTAGTGAGTGGTGTAGATGTGATAAGAGAAATTATAAAAATGTTGGTCCCTGAAGTGACAACATTAAAAGGGATAATAAGATACCGTATCACCAGAAGTAGTACAACTCAGAAATGGATAAAAGCCCATAGAATAATTCTTCAAAAAGAGGTGAAGATATATGCCATAGATGTGGTATGACTGGACATTGGGTACGTACATGTCGTACGGCCAGGCACTGAGTAGATTTATATCAAGCATCAATAAAAGGAAAAAATAAAAAGATTGAAACAAATTTAGTAGAACCATCAGATGATTCAGCAGATTCAGTAGATATAGATATCACTCATTTTGATATTTCTGATTTTTTTGAAAATCTTGAATGTAGAATTGATCACCTAATTGGAGATGGAAGTGTTATACTCAATTAATGTATTTTCTTTATTATTTGTAATAAAAGTTTTATATATTTTGTAGAATCATAGATCACATTAATGAGTTTTTTTTATCTCTGAGTTGAATGATAAAGATGTATGTCTGGCTGACAGTGCTATAACTCACACAATTCTTAAAGAAAAGAAATATTTTCAAAATCTAACACTAAGTAAAGCTTATGTCGATACCATATTAGACTCATCAGATTTAATTGAAGGTTCTGGAAGAGCTTATATTGCGTTGCCTAATGGCACTAAATTTTGTATTGATGATGCTTTATTCTCTTCACAATTCAGAAGAAATTTATTGAGTTTAAAAAATATACGTCGTAATGATTACCATATTGAAACGACCAATGAAGGCAGTAAAGAGCACCTTTTTATTACTAAAATAATATCGGGCCAAAAGCTCGTATTAGAAAAACTGTCTGTTTTATATTCTGGATTGTATTATACAAAGATGAGAACAATTGAATCATATGTGGTAATGTACCAGAAGTGCATTGACCCCAAAGTATTTATGACTTGGCACGATCGCCTTGGACATCCGAGATCTATCATGATGAGAAAAATTATTGAAAATTCGCATGGGCATCCCTTAAAGAATTAAAGATATTTTTATCCAATGAATTTTCGTGCTCTGTATGTTCTCAAGGTAAGTTGATTATCAGACCATCTCCCTCAAAAGTCATTGTTAAATCTCCATCCTTTTTATAAAGGATTCACGGAGATATATGTGGGCCTATTCATCCATCTAGTGGACCATTTAAATATTTTATGGTTTTGATTGATACATCTAGTCGATAGTCACATGTTTGTCTGCTTTCCACTAGAAATGTTGCATTTGTTAGACTTTTTGCTCAGATAATCAAACTATGAGTACAATTTTCTGAGTATCCAATTAAGACCATTCGATTGGATAATGCAGGTGAATTTTCATCTCAAACTTTTGATGATTATTGCATGTCAATAAGAATAGATGTTGAACACCCTATTGCCCATACACACACACAAAACGTTTTAGCAAAATCTTTGATCAAAAGGCTTCAACTAATCGCTAGACCTTTACTTATGAAATCAAAACTACCTGTTTCTGCTTGGGGACATGCTATACTTCATGCAGCATCTTTAATTCTCATTAGACTATCTGCATATTATAAATATTCTCAATTACAGCTTGCATTTAGTCAACAACTAAATATTTCTCATCTTCGTACTTTTGGATGTGCTGTATATGTTCCAATTGCACATCTACAATGCACAAAATGGGCCCTCAACGTAGACTTGAGATATATGTTGGTTTTGATTTTCCATCTATTTTTAGATACCTTGAACCCCTTACAGGGGATATGTTTAAAGCACATTTTAAGGATTGTCACTTTGACGAATCTACTTTTCCATTAATGGGTAAAGAAAAGTTAGTGCCTGAAGCACGACAAGAAATTACTTGGGATAATAAGACCCTGTTTCAATTTGATTCTTCTACAAATGAATGTAAATTAGAACTTCAGAGGATTATTCATTTGCAAAGTGTTGCAAATCAATTACTGGATATATTTACTGATACTAAAGGTGTAGTAAAATCATATATTCTTGCTGTTAATGCTCCAGCAAGGATTAAAATTCCTGAATGACAAATTGTCAAAACAACAATAGGTGAATCTAAAACAAGCCTGAAGCGTGGAAGACTTATTGGTTCAAAAGAAAAAATTCCAGAAGGAAAAAAATACAAAATGATTATGGTGTTCCTGAAGAACCCATACCCACAATTCAGGCTATAAATATATTTGATACTTCTGAAAAGATCAAATCTTCTATTTCAGAACTTTCTGAAGAGGATACTCTTGAAGAGTACAAATCTCCTGGAAAGAAACCTCCTGAAGAGGTGTTTCATGAAATGTTTTCCCCTGAAGAGGAACACGTACCTGAAAATAATGAGATCTCAATACATTTCATGAATACTGGAGAAACTCTGGATAGAAATAAAACTGTTGTCGACAACATATTTTCATATAAAATTGCTCTTAATATTACTAGAAGTAATGAAGAAAGTGAGCCAAAAATCGTCGAAGAATATCAACGTAGAAATGATTGGCCAAAATGGAAAGCAGCTGTTAAAGCTGAATTAAATTTGCTAGCAAAGCGAGAAGTATTTGGACCTGTTGTCCAAACACCAAAGAGTGTAATGCCTGTTGGATATAAGTGGGTATTTATACGTAAACGCAATGAGAAAAATGAAATTGTGCGGTATAAAGCACGACTTGTTGCACAAGGTTTCCTACAGAAACCTATGATTGATTATGAAGAAATATATTCTCCCATTATGGATGCAATCACATTTAGATTTTTGATTAGTCTGTTCGTTACAAAAGGATTAGAAATGCTGTTGATGGATGTGGTCACTACATATTTATATGGATACTTAGACCATGACATATATATGAAAATCCCTGAAGGATATAAGATGCCTAAAGCATCTACAAGTACATCCAGAAGTATGTATTCTATTAAATTTCAAAGATCTTTATATGGGTTAAAGCAATCCGGACGCATGTGATATAATCGCCTAAGTGAATACCTATTGAAAGAAGGATTTGATAATAATCCTATATGCCCATGTGGTATAATCGCCTAAGCGAATATCTTGGTGTGCGCAACCTAATTTTTTTTTAACAAAGCTCTTCTTGGAAAATGGCTATGGAGATATTACAATAAGAGTAATGCCCTTTGGAAAAATCTAGTGGATGTTAAACATGAGAGGATGTGGGGGAATTGGTGTACAAATGAAGTTAGAGGGGCTTTTGGTGTGGGTTTATGGAAGACTATCTGCAATGAATGGAGTGATTTTGCATTGCGTTTTGTCCTTAAGGCGGGAAATGGGAACAATAATTCTTTTTGGCATGATGTTTGGTGCGAGGATTCTCCCTTCAAAGTGACATTCCCTAATCTTTTCAGGATTTCAAAGTATAAAGAGGCCTCTATTGCTGATTCTTATTTCCTTTCCAACGATTCTGTATGTTGGAATGTGGAATTTACTAGAGATATCCATGATTGGGAAGAAATTGAAGTTTCAGATTTTTTGGCAAGACTGTATGCAAAGAAGATCGATCACTGTAGGGAGGATATGTTGCTTTGGTCTCACAACAACAATTCCAAATTTTCTGTGTTCTTATTACAAGGCTCTTATCAATCATGGGCATGAAGATTAGCTGTGGCAAAGTATTTGGAAAGTTAAAGTTCCTAGTAGAGTCTCTTTTTTTAACTGGCTGGTTTCCTTGGAAAATTTTTTGACCATCGACAATTTGAGGAAGAGAGGTGTTCAGGTGGCTGATTGGTGCTTTATGTGCAAAAAGGATGGTCAATCCATTGATCACCTCTTTCTTCATTGTGAGGTGGCAACAATGCTTTAGAATGTGATCGCTACAAAGGCTGGTTTTTTCTAAGCAATTGCTTTCCGTGTGCTGGATCTTTTTTCTACTTGGCCACTCATTGTGGGGAAAGACATTAGTGCCTCAGCCATGAAGATGATACCCTTGTGCTTATTTTGGTGTTTATGGGTCGAAAGGAATAGGAGATGTTTTGATAATTGTGAATGTTCTTTTGGGGAAATTAGAGATTTTTTTCTTAGTACTCTTAGTTTTTGGGTGAAAAATCTTGTAAGCAATGGAGATGATTGTATTGTTCTACTCTAACTTTTCTGTCTCTGCTTGTAAGTAGGTGTTCCTAATTGTATACTCCCTGTGTACTTGGGCAATGCCTCTTGTTTTGGAATAAAAATTTCCTGTCAAGAATCCATTCTCGGAGCAGTCCCAAAAAGGCTGCCACAAGTACAAGCAATGTCTGGACAAGTTAGTTTTTATAAACTTTCGATAAAGCGTGGCTTATGGATTGTGGAATATGAGTTTCAATATCCTATGCCGTTTGACACAGGTTATTGCGCTACTGTTGGGAGGAATATCTATTATATGTGGTTACTTATCAAAAAAAAAAAATCTATTATGAGTGGTTATGTGTCAGCTGAATAACTTACTAAGTGTATCCTGTACTATGAGTGGTTAATTTATGCAACTTGGAGGTTCACAGGTAGTTGCTGATCATTACTGCAGTCTGTCGGAGCTAGTGAAAAGGTCTTCCAGTTAATGGATCTCTTGCCTAGTGACCAATTTTTATCCAAAGGCGTGAAGTTGCAGAGGGTGATGGGAAATATTCGATTTGTAAATGTATCTTTCCATTATCCTTCAAGATCAGTGGTTCTCATTCTAGAAGACATAAACATCTTCATTCAAGCAAGCGAAGTGGTAGCAATTGTTGGCCTAAGTGGTAGTGGAAAAAGCACAATTGTCAATCTTTTACTCCGTCTTTATGAGCCAATTAATGGTTAGATCTATATTGACTGTTTCCCCCTTAGAAAGTTGGATATCAGGTGGCTAAGACAAAAAGTTGTATTTGTTGGACAGGAACCTCATCTATTTCATATGGACATCAAGTCAAAAATCAGATACGGTTGCTTTAGACATATTGAACAGGAAGATATAGAATGGGCTGCGAAGCAGGCCTATGCTCATGAATTCATCTTATCTCTACCTGCTGGTTATGATACCATTGTTGATGATAATTTGCTCAGTGGGGGACAGAAGCAGCGAATAGCTATTGCTAGGGCCATTCTTAGAGACCCTGCTATTCTGATCCTTGATGAAGCCACCAGTGCACTAGATTCAGAAAGTGAACATTATGTTAAGGGGGTTCTTCATTCATTTAACATCAAAGCAAACAGAACTGTCATTGTTATAGCACATATATAGGCTCTCTACCATCAAAGCTGCTGATAGAATCATAGTACTGGACAATGGTCAGGTCATTGAGATGGGCAACCACACAGAGCTGCTCCTGAAGGAAAGCTTGTATGCGTAGTTGCTTAAAGCTCAAAGAGCTGCTTTGACTTGATTCTAGATAATTTATTCTTTTTTTGCATGGAAGTGAAAGGTGGAAAGACTGGCTAAGCATGCTACAAAATCGCGGGACCAACATGTGTAGGAGTTCATGTGTGCCACTCCTTGCATATATTATAAAGAAATAACACCTGCTGTTGGTTTGGATTTTGTACAATTTCATTCATCTGCAAAATTGATTTATATACAAGAGGCAGAGTATGCTAAGTATGGAAACTTTACAACGTAAAATCAATAAATAATAAAAACCGATCCTTGATTCTAGCTTGTACAAAAATCTTGGCATATTTTAGATTGTCGTTAGCTTGATTTGGCATTTCCTTTAGCTTTGAGTTGGCACATTGATGGCATTTGATTCTTCCTTGATATATATTGTGTGGACAATTACCTGCATCATTTTGGCAAAGAACATTGATCATATAGTTGAAATTTAGAAGTCATGAACCCCAGGAACAAAAAACATAGATCTCCGAGAGAACAAGCGGCAAAGGAAGTTGTCAATGAGCCACCACTTCTGGATTATACTGATGAAAGACAAAGTTTTTGAGCAGAGAAATGATAAACCATGGTGTTGGTGGCACAGCCATTGCAGATAGGACTCCTACAAAGCTCTTGAGCAAGACTACATATTACATATTGTTGTTGTCAATGGCGTGTAGCTGCCTTTCTGGTTTGATTACATGATGAGAGGAACAATAGATGAAACTTCATACTACTGAGGAGACAGAAGGAGGATGTTTAATCTGCAGCATGCTATTTGGATTATTGAGTTTGTATTAATGAGTTGGAATTAATGAAACATCACTAAAGGATTTATACTGTTTGGATTAATGAGTTTATATGTCTATGGCATGCCTGCAAGGTCATCTTTATCAGAACTTTTTCGGTTCATTTTGCACCGGATTCTCAAGCCGATGTCAAACTCTTTTTTGAATCAGTATGTGGAGAGGTCTGTGATCATCCCTCTGATATAATTCTAATATTTATTTCTCGTTGATGCTTGGATAGTTGGATTAGCATTTGCAAGAAATGCACTAATGGGGCTGGTGTTTATAACTTTTTCTATGTTATTTTTTGTTTTATATAATTGGTTGGATTAATTTGTATATTTTTCTTTTATATATTTTGTTGGAATTGTATATTTTGTTAAAGATGCTTCTATCTAAAAGTGTGTTTTCCAGTTTCAAATCTCTATGGCATATTTGCTGCAAAATAAAGATAAATTATCTCCATGGTGTTTTCTTTGAATTCCTTGGCGACTTTCTATGGTTTGAATTTTAAATTTGTGGTCTTTTTGTTTTTGGTTTAACTTGCTGGTTTAATTTTGTAAGGAATCTGCTTTGTTTGGCTTGGAGTTCATGCTCCTTCGAGGTTTGTATTTGCTTGATTTACTCATTGTTTTGCATTAATCAATTGGGTTTCTTGGTTTGGTTTGTCTTTTTTGTTATTATGATGTTGGATTTGTCTTTGATTTATTGAGTCCTACTTTTTTTTTGTGCTGTGATTATTTTGATTTCCGTTTAAGGGATTTAAAAAAATGTTGGAAAAAAAACAAAAAAATTCACTAAACCGATTTATACTGTTTGGATTAATGAGTTTCTGTTATAAAACTAAAAAAAAAACTACTACTATTGCAAGAGAAATATAAAAGAAACTCTTAAGAAACTCTCTGAAACTTTCTTCTCTCTATATTTTCTTATGAATTTCATAACAACTGAAGCCCATATTTATAGGCGTTGAAATTACTATGCAAGTTACTGTGCAAGACTTAAAATAATGGTGGTAGGGTCATTCACAAAATAATTAAGGGGGCGGGGACCGCCTCCAATAATTCATAACACTCCCCCTTGAATGACCACCCATAAAGAATCTGCCTCGTTAAAACCTTGCCAAGGAAAAACCCTGTGGGAAGAAAAACCAATGGCGAAGGAAAAAGAGTATAGTCTTCTTATGTATCCACAAGTGCTTTAAGATTGCCTCATTAAAACCTTGCAAAGGAAAACCCAGTGGGACAAAACCTTAGTGAAGGAAAAAGAATACAATCAGCACAAGTCTTCAGAACTTTTACTCCCCCTGGAAAGTGCATGACGATATATTTTTGAGTCTTCACATTTTAATATTCTGCACAATTTTCTTGAATGTCGCAGTTGGTGATGCATTCGTGAATAAATCTGCTAGATTATCATTTGGTCGTATCTTTGATATATCCTCCTTTTATTTGAATGATAAGTAGCATTATCTTCATATAAAATTGTTGGATTATCATTGATCATGGGAAGACCGCACTTTTCTTGAATATGTAGAATCATTGATCTTAATCCAAATACACTCTAAACTTGTTTTCATGAATTGCAATAATCTCTGAGTAATTTGAATATGTAGAAGATAATATCTGGTTGACAGCTTAGTAGAAATTTGATACCTGCAGTAATACTTAAACTCTCCTTGATAATATGCATTAGTGTTTCAAGTAATAAGCAAACATTATTTCAGCATATATAACAAATTACGAATTCAAAAATGATTTCTATCTAAATAATGCATTAGAGAAAACATGATAATATTTTCATCTAAAAGTTTTATCCCCCTCATTCGGCGTTATTAGGAAGAACTTGTTTATATACGGCGGAAATAGCATTGGAAACCATCTATGTATGATAAAAGCTATAAAAGTTTGGGGGTCTAATATTATCAGTTTGGCGGAAAATCAGATCCGCTTAACATTGTTGACAAACAAGATCTTGAAGAGATTTGAAAGCTTCGGGTTGTTATTTAAATATAACCAATTTTACCATTGGTTTACTCCAGCAAAAAGATCTCGCATTCCTCATAGATTCAGTTATTGTTCATCCAGAACGATATTATGTCTGATAGAAATTCTAATGTCCCAAATTTGAACCATGAACCTTTTATACCTCAACCACTTATATTTTCTCCTGAGACTGTAAATACCATGATAGGAGAAGAAATATATCTTTCTAGTAAATTTCATCCTGAAATTATTGCAGCATCAAGAACCCTCAGTGCTCAATATGCAGCCTCTCTTACAACCATGTCTCAGAGGCTACTGGCGAGAACGAGTGAGGTTGATTATCTTAAAAATCAAATATCTGAGTTGCATCAAACGCTTGCAACTAAAGATAGAAAAAATAAAGATTTAAGACAAGAAAACAAGGAACTGAGGAAATTTGTAGACTGGTATTCTCGTGACTTGAAAACACGAGTAGAAGAGCTGGAACGAGAGAAAGCTCAAATACAAAGTCAACAATAGCAGCTAACGGTAAAGGTTCAGCATTTACAAGAAAATAGAGATAGCTGTAATTAATCTTGCTGGCTTTTGAAATTATGCATCCAGCATATTTTGTAAAGTGAGATTTGAAGAGATGATGGTTTGTCTTATTCTTATTTCCATTTTTATAAGAACCGTTTTTAGTTTCATTTAGTACGCATCAAATCTTTTTCTCATATCTATAATTCATTTGTATTTACATTCTTATTCTACAAATTCTCAATGGCTCATCAATTTCCTTTCAATATTTCTCATGATCAACATATGAGGTGTTCTTCACCTCAATTACAAATTATTCCTGCATCTTCCGCAGGTGCCATGTTGCAGCAAGCGATTGATTTGGTTAATAAGTCAGATCGTGAAACCGTTTATTGTCGGATACTCCTCCTCTATTGTCGGATTTCTAACTGATTACAATCCAAAAATCGTGAGATTGAGGAGCTTAACGAGAAGCTTTCCGTACTTCAACGACTCGTTCAAGAGTCTGACAGAAAAATTGAAGAATTAAAGCAAGAGAATAAGGATTTAAAATCCTTACTTACTTCTTCATTTCGACTGCCTAATCCTTTAGATAAGGATGGTATGTTGCTTTATGAAGAGCAAATGCATTTGAGAGATGAGGCTAGAAGTCTCAAATTCTTGTAACTCATCTATCAATTGAATAATAAGATCTTTCTTTTTCAAATGCATTCCTTGAATTTATAGCAGCCCTTATGATCTCTTCAGAAGTTCTAACAAGGTAAATCATCAACGTAAACTGCAATAATGGCAAATCCGGATTCTGATTAAACACATGGGCATATAGGATTATTCTTAAATCCTTCTTTCAATAAATACTCATTGATTCAATTATACCACATGCGTCCGGATTACTTTAACCCATATAAAGATTTTTGAAACTTTATAAAATACATACTCCTAAATGTACTTGGATTAGATACTTCGTATATCTTTATAAAAGTAATGATCTAATGATCCTTATAAATATGCGGTGATCACATTCCTTATATCTAATCCTTTTGTAATAACCAAATCGATTAAAAATATGAATGTGATTGCATTCATACCAAGGAAATATGTTTCCTCATAACTACTCCTGGATTTCTGCAGGAAACCTTGTGCGACAAATTATACCGCACAATTTCATTTCGTATTACGCTTTCGTATAAATACTCACTTATATCTTATAGGCATTATACCCTTTGTTGTTTGGACAACAGGTCCAAATACCTCTCGCTTTGCTAGCGATTTTAATTCAGCTTCTAGCTGCTTTTCATTTTGGCCAATCATTTCTACGTCGACATTCTTCGACGGTTTTTGGCTCACTTTCTTCATTACTTCTGGTAATGTCAAGGGCCATCATATATGAAAATATGTTGTCGACAACAGTTTTATTTCTATCCATAAAGTTTCTAGTACTCATGAAATGTATTGAGATCTTATTGTTCCTCTCCAGGGGAAAACATTTCATGAAACACCTCTACAAAAGGTTCCTCTTCAGGAGGTTTATACTCTTCAGGAGTTTTCTCTTCAAGAGTTTTCTCTTCAGGAGTTATACTCTTCAGGAGGTTTCCTCTTCAAGAGCTTTGTACTCTTCAGGAGTTTTGTACTCTTCAGGAGTTTTGTATTTTATACAGAAAGTCTGGATAGATCTTATTTTGTAGGTACGGTCTCTTTAGGAGCACCGATTTATTTTTATTTTTCTCTTTTGCATCAATAGGTCTTCAACACTTCAGGTGTATCTTAGACTCATTTAGTGCTGTTTTAACAACTTGTCCTTCAGGGACTTTAATTCTTGCTTAAGCATTAACAACAGTAATATATGATTTTACAACATCTTTAGTGTCAGTAAATACATCCTGTAACTGATTTGCAATACAAATAGATAATCCTCTGAACTTCTGGTTCATATTCATTTATAAGATGATCAAATTTAGATAATGTTTTATTATCCCAAATAATTTCTATCGTGCTTCAGGCACCGATATTTCATTATTTCAAAATATGATGAAATATTAATAAGCTTATATATAAAAGCTTAGTATAAGTAAATCAAATGATTGGCCATACAACAGGTACGTGACCACTATTCAGTCATATCACATCTATGACAAACATCTTCATCTTTTTATAAAGAATTATTCTGAGGGCTTTTACCCTTCTTTGAGTTGGATCACTTCTGGTGATACGACATATTTTTATCATCTTTAGTGTTGTTGCTTTTGGGATCAACACTCTTATAGTTTTTCTACTTCGTCTACGCCCTTAATTCCTTTGAAAGGATGCACCATTCACTTCTGGGAATGGTGTAAATTCAATATCATTAATAGGACGTAACTGGTGATTTATTAACAAAATCTCATTATTTAGCTCAATCACTGGAAGACAAAATAAATGTTCAGAATATTTGTTGAACTTTCACTTTCGATATTGCTACTGCAGGAGCACATTCGAGGTATGAAAAATAATATATGTCTTCTTTGAAATATCATCATCAATGACATTTTCACTGCATAATTTTAATATTGAGTTGATTTTAAAGAGTGCAGAATATTTAATACCACTCTTAAAATCTTGCAACTTCAGGTACAATAAGTCATAATGATCTTTTGAGAGGATTACATCTTCTGGTGTTCATATCTCTCTCTTAATTCATTTCACACAGTAAGATGATTTTTCATCATGAGATACACAGCACGGTCCTTTAGGGACACATGATTTTTTTTTTTATGATTGTATCTCCCAAGTTCATCATCATATCCAAACGGATCTCATCAAGGATCCTGGATAAATAACTTTTTCCAGAAATGTCAATAGCATTAAATCTCAATATTTGACATTATATATATAAATTACAAAAATAAATCTGTGAATTTAAGAAATATATTCACATTATCATGAGAATAAAAGTAAAATTCTATCAAGTAATATTCAGCAATATTACCTTTAATATTTATTTCGAGGACTGCAAATAATATATTGAAAAACTTATTTGAAGTAGAAGACCACTAGCTTCAGTATCGGTAGAACCTCGTGCTGATAACATGTTATAAAACTAAAAAAAAAACTACTACTATTGCTAGAGAAATATAAAAGAAACTCTTAAAAAACTTTCTGAAACTTTCTTCTCTCTATATTTTCTTATGAATTTCATAACAACTAAAGCCCATATTTATAGGCGTTGAAATTACTATGCAAGTTATTGTGCAAGACTTAAAATAATGGTGGTGGGGTCATTCACAAAATAATTAAGGGGGCGGGGACCGCCTCCAATAATTCATAACAGTTTCTGATTTTTATTTCTGTGCATTTTCTATTGTTGGGCACTCATGTGCAGTTTTTTAAGATGTGTAAACCGACTTATGCTATTTGGATTAATAAGTTTGTATTAATGAGTTGGAATTAATGAAACATCACTAAATGGGTTTACACTGTTTGGATTAATGAGTTTATATGTCTGTGGCCTGCCTGCAAGTTAATCTTTACCAGAACTTTTTTGGTTCATTTTGCACAGGTTTCTCAGGCCGATGCAAACTCTTTTTTGAATCAGTCTATGATCATCCCTCTGATATATTTCCGAAATCTTAGTTCTTGTTGATGCTTGGATATTTGGATTAGCATTTGCAAGAAATGCCCTGATGAGGATAACCTCTCTCTCTGTAATACTCGAGCCCACTGCTAAACTTGTGTTTGTTTTATTTGTAAATTATTATTATTTTGTTATATATATATATATGTTATTTGGTCACGTGCATCATAGTGGATCCTTTAAAAAAAAAATTCTAGTATTTCTATTTTCGCGCTCTACACCACACATGCACGTTACTTTCTTTCCCTCACCATTCTACTCGGCTAATGCCCATCTAGCAGATTCAACAGCAATCACTGGCCTCCATGCACGTAAGTTTCGCAGCATGCAGCATACAACCAGCCCCCATCTCACAACAGCAAATCGAGCGGAAAGATGCCTTTTCAGTTTCTCTAACCTCTCCTATAACTATCCTCCCATAACTGCACAATATCTTTCTTTCATTGCAACTATTCTCTATGCATAGTAATCTCCGTACTTTTATACATATTCGATAACTTCGTCCACTTCTCCACAGACTCTCTCTCTCTCTCTCTCTCCCGTTTGCCTCGTATCAGTATTTATTACTTTATTTTATTTTCTGTTCTACCCACTAGACGGTTTCATCTCCATCCTCTTTATTTTTACGCCCAACACCTCTATCAGATTCTCTTGTGAATTTCACCGTAAGAACAACATCTTATGCTCTTGGAGCCATGAAAGTAGACCTCATGGACAACCAGTCACAGTGTTCCTCACAGAAAGAAGACAGCCTCATTCTACTCCATACTAACCTGCCAAGTCACAACCTCCGTGAATAAAATCGAAAAGCCTCTGTTTCATGCACCTAACAATAGAGCAAAGCCGTGTCTAATTGTCTACCCAAGCTTCTCTCGGTCTCCCACTGTCATGCACCAAGAACAACCACAGCCATTCCATTTCCCCCATCGTTGATTGCCTCCCATGCAAGAACGAACCATCATGCACCACGTCACAGCCAATCGGCACCACCACCTAACAACCCTTCCCAAGCATCGTGAACCCACCCCGAATAACACCACCGTGAGCCTCATGCCTTTTGTTTAACACCAAAGAAAATCCGCCCCTGTTTTCCATACTCAAGACAGAGCAACCGGTCTCCACGTCGAGCCATAACCGAGTTAGCCAGCCACCCCTACAACACCACGTATCGCTAACGACCCCGAAAGGCTTTTGCCTTGCATTGGAAAACACCATGAGAACAACTCAGCCATAGCCCCAAACATACTCTGTTTATTACACTCGAAACAGAGAACCTCCTTTTTTTTATTAACGTGAGCCATCAGCCACCGTTTCTTGCCAGAAACCACCCAGAATCCGCCGACAGAACCACCCCATCCCACCGTCACTTTTTCCCGGTAAGCCACGGCCCTTGGTTATTTATTCCTCTCCGTCCCATTTCGTGTCCCGGCTCACTCTCTTTCTCTATGTGTTTCATATCTCTCTCTTTCTACCTCTCAATGCTTAGTCGTGGAAGTTTTCTTCTGCCTTTCCAACTCCACCGCGACCCCTTTCCCTCTCGGTGAGTCTCCCTCGACTTGTACCTGGCCTAGCATTTGGTTCGGTTTCATGCAAGTTCTGGTTTTTATTTCTTTGCGTAGAGTTGCATAAGGGGAAGGTTAGCTCAATATTTTACAACTTTGCCTGCAGCTTTAAAGTATGTGTTTTAGTGTATTAGTGGGTTTGTTTTTGGTCTGGCTTGTGTTATAATGGTTCCCTTTTATTTATTTTTCATTTGTGTTACCTTAAATCTTTTGGGAGTAAATGTTTTGGATTGGTTTCATGTTTTAATTTATTTTAGGCTCCGGTTTTGAATTATTTCGGATCGGGATAAGTGGTGTTGCATTTTATTATATATATTGAGATTTGATTCTGTAAGAGACTTATTGGATTAAGCATTTATTTAGAGAAAATCGAGATACTGGAGAATTTAGAATATTTTAGGACTTTGGAAGAATTTAGTAAATCTAAAACATTTTGGGAGGTTTGGTTTCCAAGATTTTGATGACGTTTAGATGATAAGGGAAGATGACGAATTTTTCATATCTCAAGTTTAGATGCGAAGTATGTGTTCAGCTGGATTTAATGAACTACGTGAATATTTTATAGGTGATGGATGATTTGATTCGGCATTCTTAAGGAAACGTTAAGAAAGGTTAAGAAGTCCATGTAAACGAGGTTCCTATGCATGGCTTTACACTAACTCTGAAACCGAGGTTGACTTTCTGAAAACTTTGCATTTTTTTGTTATAAATGAGAACTTGGGAAAAAAACCTCGGTCAATTATTTGCATTACTCATGAAATCTGTATGAAAAAGAGAAAAAATGTTTATTTCATGCATAGTGTAGACATGAGTAATATTGACATCTTTTTGAAATGCATAAAAGAGCGAGTATGAAAAATGATGTTTTATTTATGTGATGTGAAATGTTTAGAGTTGTTGGTTATTTAAAAATGATATGAACAAGTTTGGTACATGATTTGATATGAACAAGTTTGGTACATGATTTGATATGACATGACATGATATGATATAGATATGAAAACCTTTGGCATTCTTATCTGTTTGATCTGCTTTGGAATATGGTTCTGATATGATAATATGGATTCATGTGATATGGTTGGTACCACCATGATATGATATGATAGGAGTGCAACCACTTTGAAAACAAAGTGGTCCTGTATATGTTTCTTTTCTGTGTGCACACTCGAAGCTCCGAGAACGAATAATGGAAAGTCTCACAATATGATACTACCTGGTTTGGCCACCGGGGATAGCACAACCCTACTACGGGGGTTAAACATGGTACATGTTCAGATATGAGGATAAGATGAGATTGTACAGTTACCTATGCCAAATCATTTTTGATAATAAATAGTAATTTTCTAAATGTAAAATGATTGAAAAGTCGTTCTATTTTATTGATAATATATTTTTTGAAAATCTGTTACGGAAATAAAAGGTTTCTAGTTCATCCATATGAAGTTTCTTTTAAAAATGCTCATGTTTGCACTCTGTATATCTCATCCGCTTACTGAGTTGTGGGTAAACTCACCTCTTATCTCTGAATATTTTTTAGATGAGTTTGGATATTTCAGCCAAGGATTGGATTATGAAGCATTGGGTGAGATGACTCAAGACTGGTTGATTAAGTATAAAGAATTTATATGAATATTGATAAGATTTAGTAAGAAAATATTATTGTATTCTAGTGAGTTGGCATTTTTTTTTTGGTATTGATGATATTGAGGAAATGAGTTTTAAGACAAATCTCTTTATGATATTTAGAAATTTGGAGTATTTAGTTATGGTATTGAATATGAGTATATGCGATAGGAAGTAACTCTCGGACCCCCTGTGAGACCGAGGCGTTACACACACACACTCTCTCTCTCTTTTTCCTTGTGAGGCTACTAGGGGACTACAAGCATTCCACTCGCATCACATTTATTGAGCTTGTAATGGTAATTGCTCCTTTTTATTTATTTCTGCGTGCTCAATCTTTTTTGTTTTTTCATTCCTAGTTCTGCTCCTTCAAAGCATCAAGGTTTGTAAGCAACGAAGAGTTTTCAAATGACCAGTTTTTGGAAAGAAAGCTTTGATGACTGTTCTAGATCCTAGGCCAAAACCTGTTAACGTCGAGAAAACTTTTCTAGAGGACAATAAGGATTGACATAGTAATGTAGTTGAGAAATCTGTATGGCCTACTTTGATAGCATAGATTGCTACTCCGTTATGCTTATTATGTTATATCCGAATGAGAGAGTTCAATTAAACTAGGGAGATGCTGGAGGCCGATCGGGCTGCCTATAGCCAAAAATAGACCATTATTAAAACATAATAAAAAAATTTAAAAATTACAATAAAAAATATAATAAAATAAAAAACACAATAAAAAATATAATAAAAAAATAAAATGAAAAAATATAATAAAAAACACAATAAGAAAGTAAAAATACAATAAAAAATATAATAAAAAAATAAAATGAAGATGAATTTAAGAGAGATTCAGCCTCAATCCAAACGGAGTCGGCGCTGGTGGCGGTGGGCGACACCGCCCACCCCATCATGACCGCCGGCCTCCGGCGACCCCACTCCTGCGACGGCAACCCCCGGCAACTTCCGGTGTGCCCCACGCAGCCTTATACTCGTTTCGGGTCGCCAGAGCCACCGACGACCATTTTTTAAGGGTATCGGTCCATTCGATTCCCAGGTATTCCCATTAAACTATGTTCATGGGTCCCCCCCCTTTTTTTTTGTATATTCTGTGTTAGTTTTGCTGGTTTTGAGGGCGTTGGTGTTTACTTTTTATTGGTAATAATCTGAAAAATTTTGGAGTGAATTGATAAATTCTTCTATATGGATTTAAACTATTAGTTGAAGTTGATAAGTTAAAATTTAAGTAAATTGATACATTATCATTTTTCCTTTATTTTCTAAAATTCATTTCAAACATGGGCTTTTACAGTGAAAAGTATGATTAAAATTTCTGTGCTTCATGGACTTCTATATTATTTTTGTTAAAAAAAAAAACTGTTTCACTAACTAGGCAACATGCTTGTTGCTCCCGACTTTTATATATATATATATATATATATATACTAGTAACTTGTTGGAAGGTTTCTGTTTGTGTCTGCAGTTAATTAGATGGCTCATATTTATGAAAAACTTTTTAATCTCCTTATAATTTGCTAATGATTATGCGTTTTTGAAATATGAATTTGTTGGCGATGGAAACTTAAGAGTATTCTTATGTTTGAAAGTAAGCAAGTTACACTATACACTTTTGTGATTTTTATACTTGAATTTTTTATTTTGTGTTTTGTGTTCTTAAATTATATATTATCATTTAATATTTATATATAATATAGTATATAATATAGTATATTATATATAATATACTATGTAGTATAGTATAGTATAATATATAGAATAGTATATAATTTATATAATATATTATATAATATATAATATAGTATATACTGCTAGGTATATCTTGCTTTATATTTGGTATCTAAGGCTTGGTTTATTTTCAGAAATGAGATGAGATAAAAGTTTAAAAAAAATATATATATATATTGTTATAATATATTTTTTTAATATTAATTTTTTTTGGATTAAAAAAAGTTGTTTTGGGATTTGAAAAGTTAAATTTTTTATTTTATTTTGTATGAAATCTTGAAAAAGTGTAATGATAAATTTAAGATGAGATGAGATGAAATGAGACGAGACGAGACGTTCTGGAAGAACAAACAAGGCCTAAATATCTAATTTATCATTTTGAGATTGAGACAGAAAAGAAAAAGACTTTGACAAAAAGTAAAAGAAAAGAAAAGAAAAGAAAATGATTGAATATGGATGCTTAACTCATGGGGCAGTGGCTAATTGGCCTACTAGATGCATATCTAATTGAGTTATATATTTAATTCTTGGTTTTACATGCATTTAGTATATTTAGAACACAACTATTATGCTTTCCAACTTGATGACTTAGAGTTCTTTTTTAGTAAAATTAAGGCTTTTGTATAAAAAACAATTATGGTTTGATATTTATTAAATACATATAGGCTTTTACCTAAAACATTTATTCTTTTAAACGGATTATTTTTTTAAAAAGTTGTAATAAAATATAGGTTTTTAACCAAAAAAACTATGTTTTTAAATTCAATTAAGTAAGAACTTAAGAAAAAAAAAGTCGGGTTAGATTCGAAACCTGGATATTCGAATTTGCCGGATTCATTTGGATTTCAGCCCGAATTAATTGGAATTCGGACGAATAGTCCTAAGCCCTACACTTAGCTAAAAATCCATAACCATAATAACACACATAAAATATGAACATGGTTCCTTATAAAAATTCGGATTGTTATAGAAAATAAGCGTCATGAGAGAGAAGTCATGAATTAGAAAAAAATACTAAGAGTATTTATAGCTTGTTAGAACCAGTCCACCATTTTGCGTCATTCAACCTTTGAATGTGAATAATTTTAATTTCAAACTTGAAATAATTTCATTACTACCACATTTTTATGGCATGGAATTTGAAAATCCCTATTTATATATCAAAAAGTTTGAAGAAGTATTTTCTACATTCATGGATTGTACCTGCACTAAAGAAGGCATAAGGGTGAAATTATTTCCATTTTCCTCTAAAAGATAAGGCTAAAAATGGTTGAACTCTTTAAGGTCTAGATCCATTGGGGCTTGGCAGAAAATGCAAATTGATTTAAAAAAAAAAAAAAAATCCAATACATAGGACCAATTCTTTGAAAAATAAGATTATGAACTTTGATCAAAAGAATGTTATATTTTATCAAAGCTGTGAAAGATTTAAAGACATGTTAAATGCTTGTCCCTATCATGGATATAAATGTAGGCGGGTCATTGGTTTTTTTTCTATGAGCTACAATAAAACATGATGCACTTTGTTGAGACAATGTACAATGGTGAATTTTTTAATAAAGAACGAAAGGAAACATTTGAATATTTTGACTATCTAGTTGAGAATGCTTAGTCATGAGATGTTTTTGATTTTTGTGATAGATTCGAAAATCAAAATCCTGTTAATGGGGGTGGGGAGTACAATATGAAGGAACTTAATGATTTATAGACTAGGATAGCATTAATTTCTAAGAAATTAGAATCCTTTGAGTTTAAGAAAGTCAATGAGATTCATGTTATATCCCCAACTCTTGATAACTGTGGCTTATGTGAAGACCAAGGGCATAGTACTAATACATGCCCCCAAAATACCAGTTTTCAAAGAAGTTTTGTAGATCAGTCCAATGCTGTTAATATGATTTCTAAAAATCACTCTGTACCATATTCTAACGTATATAGTGTAAGTTGGAGAAATCATCTCAATTTCACTTGGAGGATTGAATAGTTTGCAGTTTCCTCAAGGACTAGTCCCATATGTGCCCTATTCGACACCAATAAGGCCAAGACCCTCACAATATCCCAATCAAGCCCACCCAATGCAGAAGAAGAACCTAGATGACATTGTACAACAACTCATTGTTAGTCTCCGACAATTCATGCAAAGCCAGACCACCATAAACAATCAAAACTCACAAGCCAAAAACGATATTAGAGGGACTCTTACAAGGATGAATACCTTTATAAGTACTCAAGAGAAGTGTCCAGCCCAACCACAACCCAACTCACAAGGACAGATTCTACAATCTCAAGGTGATGCAGAGGTGGTTAATGTGAAGACTAAAAGCCATCACATAAGTGGTCAAATTGTGGACATCCCTATCCTTAGTATGGGCAAATCAGGTAAAAATTCAAACCCAAGGTTAGAAAGAGGTGAGCCATGCACGTTAGACTCTAAAATAAGTGCATGTATCGTACTTGCTCCATTTCCTCATCGTTTGATTTCTTTGCATAAAGAAAAGTAAAATGTTGATAATTTTTAAGCAAGTTAGGATAAATATCTGCTCTTAGATGCCATGATACAAGTTATTGCCTAATGCCAAATTTTTAAAGGATCTATGCACCATAAGAGAAAGTCGAACTACCAAAAAAAAAAAGCTTTTCTCACTAAACAAGTCAATGCCATCATCCAAAATCATACACCACCTAAATATAAAGATCCTGGTTCACCCATTATCTCTTGCTTCATAGGAAAGTCAAACAAGCTAGGCTTTATTGGATTTAGGTTAAGGAGTTAATATGTTGCCCTTTATTGTTTATGAGTAGTTGGGATGCGGGAAATTAAAGCCCACATCTATAATTTTTTACTTAGCCAATAAATCCATCAAAATACCAAAAGGGGTTGTAAATGATGTATTGGTACAAGTGAATAAATTCTATTATTCAGTGGATTTTGTGGTACTGGATATGAAGCTAATAGCTCACTCAAACCCTTTTGCCTACGTGATTTTAGGGAGACCATTCCTTGCAACTTCTAATTTCATAATAAATTGTAGGAGTGGTAATTTAAAATTAAGTTTTGGGAATATGACTTTAGACCTTAGCATTTTAATCTATATAGGCAACCCTAAGAAGTAGTGGAAACTCAAGAAGTCAATACTTTGGAAAACCTTCTTACTGAAAATTCTCTGTTAAATTATAGTTTTGGTGAATACTGGGAGGATTTAGAAGACCCTAAATCTATCTGACGGTATAGGTAACGAAAAGTAATGTAAAAAGAAGGATAGTTTTCTGATAGGGGATCAGAGTGGTTTTCCTTGGAGATGGAAAACTCGTCCGCTGGGTTTTATCAATTTGCAACTAACAATATTTCAATCGTTTTTGCTATAGGGAAGCAAAATTATTGATAATGGAGGCTTAAATTTGAGCATTACTTTCCCAATAGCACCATTGAAGCCCTCTACTAAAAAAGCACCAATTATGGAGTTGAAACCTTTGCCATCAGAATTAAAGTATGCTTACGTGGGAGTTGGGTTCTGTAAACTCATTTCTAGTTGTGATATCATCTCATTTAAATACTGATTAGGAGGGTAAACTACTGAATATTCTGACACACCATAGGTTAGCCATTGGATGGACCATTGTTGATATAAAAGGTGTAAACCCTCTAACTTGTTCAAATATGATATATTTAGAAGAGGATTCTAGGCCTTCTAGGGAGATGCAAAGAAGACTAAACCCTACAATGAATGAGGTAGTAAAAAGTGAAGTCCTAAAATTGCTAGACATAGATCATCTACCCCATTGCAGACAATAAGTGGATAAGTTCAATTCAAGTAGTACCAAAAAACTCTAGGATGACTGTTGTGAAAAATAAAAAAAGGGAATTAGTACCCATAAGAATGACAACAGAATGGAGGATATGTATTAACTATAAAAAAATGAATGCAACCTCTAAGAAGAACCATTTCCCATTACCCCTCCTTGACCAGATTTTAGAAAAGGTGGCATGGCATGATTATTAATATTTCTTAGATAGATTTCTGGGTATTACTAGATAGAAATTGTCCTTGAGGATCAAGAGAAGTCTACCTTCATTTGCTCATTTTGAACATTTGTCTTCAAAAGAATGCCATTTGGGTTACACAATGCCCCAATTAGGGTGAATTTGGTTCGGTTCGGTTAGTCCATAGGGGGTTTTATGGATCAAAGGGGTTCAGTCTAGGGTTTTCCCATCCTAGACCAAATCGAGTACTCTACAGGATTGGACTAGACCAGTCCCTTTTAGTCTAGTCGTTTGGTTGGTCCACTCGGTATGAACCATGTGAAAATGGGCTAATTAGGCCAATCCAAATCTTTTTTTTTTTGGCATAGTTTCTTCTTATTTTTGGCCCACTTTGCATTTCGTCCAATTTTAACTAAAAAATACTAATAAAAACTTGATAAGAAAAACAATAATGATAAAAGAAAAAGAATCTATAGAAAAAAATAGAATAACACAATAGAAAAAGAAAAAAGGCATCCATCCAAAACCAAAACCAAAATTGTGCATTCAATGGGAAGATTCAATAAGGCACACAAAGGTAGACAAAGGCAATCAAATATTGGTGTGGACCTGACCCTGTGGCTTTCAAAACCAAAACTATGTATTAGGCAACAATGCATTCAACGTGAATAAGGCATCCATCCAACTACCATAATTCAATTTCAAGCTAGGAGTATAATTCCAAGAGTCCAAATAAAAGAAAAAAAGTTAAAAAGGTACAAAAGTTATTAAAATTTACAAATTATAATCCAAAACACTCTGAGTCTAAGATATTGTAGTGTCCATATGTAGATGCTAATATTAAATAAGATGAATTAACATAACTATAAACTAAGAAGAATAAAATTATGAATTGAAAAAAATCTATGCCTAATCCGATTTAAAAATTACACACCACACACTTATGATGTGGCAAAACAGTCCATTCTAAGTTCGGTCCAATAGCTGAATCCTTCTCCCCACGTTTCCTCTTTCCAAGTGTTCTCTCTCTTTCCATCTTCCCTCTCTGTCTATGTTCCCTTTGCCAAATCCTTTAACTTAGTCCACACCAAGATTCGCCCAAAAATTCTAGATTAAATTTTTGGACACAAGAATTCCTGAAATGGTTGAACTAAGAAATAGCGAGAAGGTCACGAGGGTTTTTCATGATGAGGCCATGGAACCCATGTTCACACTATCTTCAATTTGCATATAAGGGAGTAGGTGGGCATTTTGCCCGAGGTGATAAGAACTTTTTTTTATTTTGTTCAGAGAATCTAGATCTCATTCTCTAGCCCCATGGTCATCTCCTAGAAGAAGATCTCAAGATGGTTTTGATGGACATCCAGAATAAGCTCATCAAAGCTGACAGCAGCCCAGACATTGAAGTTGGCAATAGCCTTAGACGGAGGGGTGAAGTTGGCAAGAGAGTGAAACGGGAGGAAGAAAGTGCAAGGGGAAGGAAAAAAATTGAAATCCAATCATATATGTTTTGGGTGTTTAGGGTGAACCAAAACGCATGCATTTAAAAAACATAACCATGTCATTAGGTGTGTGGTGCATATGGAGTAAATGGGTAGATGAGTAGAACTACTCTTATGAATTATATAAGCAAACTAAAAATGCCAAAAGCCAAGTCCCTTATGGTTCCTAATCTATCCAAACTCTAAAAAAGGGCATTACAGATTCACAATGATCCCAACTATCTGCAAAAATAAAAAACATTATTAAATTGATACTTCAAAAAGAAATAATAAGAAAATCATTTACAACTTTTATATTCAAGGAAAAAGTTAGTTATATCAATATGTGCATCAATAGTACAATATTATAAAACTGACACTTCAAAAAAAAAAATGTTCCAAGTTTTCATTTTATAATTGACAATTAATTGTTGATTTTTAACCATATCTTTTTTATTTGATGAACTCTGGTGATCTTCTAGCTACCTGAGTTGTTTCAAAATTTCCATTAATGATAAAAAAAAAATTGTTAGTTTTCAAAGCTTTATAATTATAGCTAGCTAAGATCTCATGTCTCGGTGACACCAGATCAGAGATAATTACTAGCAAGCTTTATAATGTATTTATTTTTGTAAACGAGTAAACAAAATAAAAACATTTAATTTTTCCACTACACTGATAACCTTTAAATAAAATAGATCAAAAGATAATAGTAACTAATTAAACTAGGATGATAGAAATACCGTGAGTAGTATAAGAGGTAATAGCATAAGACGACCAAAGATTCCAACTAAAAAATATTGAGAAATCAAAACACAATCTCTTCCATATCATCACCTTTGCACCAATCTCTTATTCTTTAAATTAGATCCATTTACATCTATATATATGTATATAAGCCATGTATGTATGTATGTATGTATGTGCTCATGTATGTATACATGTATGTATGCATATATGTGTTCATATGCATGTATGTATGTATGTGGGTATGCATGTATGTATGCATGTTTGTGTGTATGTATTTATGTGGGTATGGATGTGTATGTATGTGTGTAATGTGTATGTATATGTGTGTGTAAGTATGTATACATGCATATATGTATGTATGTATGCATGTAGTCATGTTTTTATGTATGTATGTGTGTATATGTGGATGCATTTGTATGTATAATGTACATGTATATACGTGTCTATGTATGTATGTGTGTATGCGTGTATGTATGTATGGGTGTATGTATGCATGTATTTGTGTGTAATGTTTATGCATGTATGTATGTATGCATGTATGTGTGTATGTATGTATGTATCCATATATGGGTGTATGTATGTATATGTGTATGTACATGTATGCATAATGCATATGAACAGATTTATGTGTATATATGTATGTAAATATGTGTATGTCTTACAAAATCTATAGAAATATCAAACCATCTCCCTCGTCTGTAGAATATAATTCTTACATAAAATACTATGAAACAATAGAGTTTAGAAAAATAAGGAAATAGTGTTTCGTAAATGTTTGGGCTGAGATCTCAGGAGCTCAAATTTTTTGAGTCTAGTCCTACAAAAACGAAGTACAAGAGGGAGATGGGAGTGGTCGGCTTTGGAGGGCAAAGAGTTTCCGATGCTTAAGTTAATAGTGCATTTGAAAGTTTCGTAGAGAGATAGAGGAAGAAAAATATTATTCAATTAAATGATTGATCTCAAGAAAAGCATCTATACGACAGCTATCAATCATGCTTTTGTTGTACATCAATTTTTTTTTCTCATTTATTCCTAAAATCGTTTTTAAGATTAAAAAAAAAATGAGTAGAAAAGAGTCTCACAATATATGAGACGTAAAAAAAGAGGACAGAAGGAGTTGCAAATCACCCAATGTAAAATACAAGGAATTGATTTTTACAAATATATTGCAATAATTAACAAAATAAAAATTTACTCCTTTTAATTCTTCCCTCCAAGGTTGTTGCAAAAGAATTTCCTAACACATTAAAAATTATAGTATCTATTAAAATAAAATATTTGGTATGAGATAAGATGTATAAAATCTAAATAGTTGAAATAAGATACAAACATAAAAGTGATACTATTGAAAATGAAATCACTAAAACATTTTATATTTTTAGCTGTGAAACTTTCAAATTTAGTTAAGACTCAAAAGTTTTGAATATCGTGTTGGAGGTCTTACTGATCAAGGTACTGGAACGTAATATTTCGATACAAATATCGTTTCGTGTACTATTTCGAAATAATCTATATATGAATAAATTATATATTTCAAAATATTTCAAAACAATAATTTATATATGAATAGTTTATATAAATAAATATATTATAAATTATATAGATAAATCTATAAAAATTATATTAATATATAAAAATTATAAATAGTAGTTTGAATATTAGCTGTAGTTTAGTTTGAACTTTGGAAGCATATTTCCTAGGATAATGATATCTTTACAATTTCCTTACTACTTGTTCACTATTCATGGTGTTTTTATTTATTTATTTATTTTAAGTATTTTTAATCATTAAGAAAAAATTTAAAAAATATATAACTTTATTACTATTCACTTCTTTGATTATTAAGTAAAAGAAAATTAAAAAAAATTAAAAAATAAAATAATAGTAAAGAGATTGTAGAGCAGTAAGAAGACTATCATTTTCCTATTTCCTAGGCTAGAAAAAAAAGTGCAGTTGAAGTGAATAAAGATTAAAGAGAATAGTCCCAAACTCCCATTAGTTATCAGTTGTCAGCAATAAAGAGAATAGAGGCATGGCGATACAAAGTGATAAAAGAATTATCCCATCACTTGTCAAATACCAAAGCAACAACAAGATGACTCTAACAGCTAGCTTCGAATAGATAAAAGATAGGGAGAAAAAAAGAGACTTACAATAACAGAGGTAAAGAATTGGTACGGAATTCGATATTTCAATTGAAATCCGATATGTCGATGGGTACCGGTCGAAACACACCAGTACATCGAGTATTAAAATCGATACGAAATGTTGCCTTCAACCATGCTGGCCACTATATCAGTATGAAATATTTTGGTCATACTGGCTGGTACGGTACAAAATTCAAAACAATGTTAAGACTACAAAAACTTTTATTAATGTAAACGAGTAAAAATATAAAAACATTTAACTTTCTTCACTATGCTGATAAATTTGAAATAAAATATATCCAAAAGATAATAGTAACTAATTAAAGTAGGATGAAAGAAATATCATGAGTAGTAATAGTCTGTAATATTGCTTTCTTTGTATGGATTGCTTCTATAGGACGGATCCTCACGTCAGATAACTTGAGAAAATAGGGTATTGTCATAGCAGAGTGGTGTTTCATGTGTAAAAGTAATGGGAAAATCGTAGATCATCTTCTATTACATTGCGAGATGGCAAAGGGTTTATGGAATGAGGTCCTTAATAGGATAGGGATGGCTTGGGTTATGCCCAAAACAATTAGAGATATCTTGTTGTGTTGGATAGGTAGGAGGGGGAATTCACAAATAGCTGTAGTGTGGAGAATGGTCCCTCATTGCATTATGTGGTGTCTATGGTTAAAAATAAATAAGAGGTATTTTTCTATAGCACTTTATTTTCTTGGGCTTCGGCCATCATCTATAATAGGGGCAACCTAAATGACATACTTGTATTTGTCATTAGTACCTAGTGGTTACTAGATTTCATGACTTGCTTGTATATTATCGGTGTACTTTGTTTATATTAATAAAATTTACTTTATCTATAAAAAAAAGTCTATAAGAGGTGATGGCATAAGACGGCCGAAAAATACATCCCAAGAAGGTTGAGAAACCAAAAAGCAATCTCTTCAACATCATAACTTTCGTAGCAATCTTCTATTCTTTGAATCACACTCATATATACTTGTACATATGTACACAAGCCATGTATATTTGTATGTATAAATGTATGTGTATGTCTGCATGTATGCATATATACTGTAACGCCCCAGATCCAAAGGCCCGGAGAGTTAACTTATTTTTCTCAAAACCTATCCAAGAACACAAATATAACAAATTCTGAAATTCCATAACGATAACAAATTCAATTGTTCGTTACAAATATCCGCGAATCACCACAAAATACTAACAATAACACCTCAATAACATAAATTGATGACTCCACAAAGTCACGAAAGTAACCAAACCAACAAACTAAAAATAATCAACCCCAATAACTTTACTAAAATGACTCAAACGACCACTTGTACCCTCGACATTTATTCCTTTATGATCACCAAGCCTTGTTAAAACTAACTACTCTTGCTCTCCGATTAGTCCATCAAAATCATCTGAGAAAAGAAGTGAAGATAAGGGATGAGTTATCCACAACTCAGTAAGCAAAGAGTATAAATTAGTGTGCAAACATGAGCATTTACCAAATTTAGAATGCAAGAAAAATATTTCTTATTTTCAGAAATGCAGAATCAGATCATGTTATCAAAAATCAGAGTGAAAGTTTAGTATAAACAAGAAATAGAAATTCCTTTGACATAGCATAACTGAAACATCTCATCAAAAACATAAGTACCATGTTTAACCCCGGTGGTAGGGTTGGGCAAATCCTGGCGGCCAATCGAGCAGAAACAGAATGTGAATCTTCCCCTTATTATTCTCGGAGCCCCGAGTGTGCACACAGGAAAGATCACTCAGAAAACCACTTTGCAACCAAAGTGGGTGCACCGAAAACAGAATAGTTGGTACCAACCCAGAACAGAACAGAACAGAACAGAGAAAATATAGAATCAGAATGTCATGCCAAAGGTTTTTCAGAAATCATATCAAAGTACAGAACTTTTCCAAAATAGAACAGAATCAGATCAGAAATATCATTTATGCAGAAATTTTCATATTCTCTCTTTTTCAGTTCAGAACAAAAAAAAAAACAGAATGCAGTAAAATTAGCTCATGTCTACACTAGCTCATGCCAGAAACACTTTATTTTATTCTTGTACAGAATTTCATGAGTAATGCAGAACAAATCACTAAGGTTTTCAAGGTGTCTTTTTGTAACCAAAAGATTCATATTTTATTTTAAAAATAAAAGACCTCAGTTCATATTTTTAATGCAAAGTCTAGCATAAGAACTCCGTTTACCTGAACTTCTTAACTTTTCAAAATATTATTCACAATGTTGAACGAAACATCAATCATCACTTATAAAAATAATAATGTAATCCCCATAAATCTCAACTGACCACAACCTTCGTAAATAGAATTGGAGATATAAAACCCAATATATTTCCTTAACATTTAAATATCTTTGAAACTTTAAAAATTGAATATCCCAAAATGCTTTGAATTTATCAAAATCCTCCAAAATGCTAAAATATTGAATATCCTCCAAAGTCTCGATTTTCACTTAGTACTTATTTAACCTAAAATCCAATTCATAAACCTATGGGCCGGGATCTTAAGCGCCTAGATATTTTTGTGTTTAGTTCTGCAAAAATAATGTAAAATAGAGAGAAGAGATTGGTCGGCCTTAAAGGTTGAGGAATCTCTATAATGCCCCGGTCTCGTCTCGCAGGGGTCATAGAGTTACATTCTATCACATACATTCACATTCAATACTATAATTAAAGACTTCAAATTTCCAAATATCACATAAATCGTGGTCTTAAAACTCACTTCCTCAATATCATCAATTCCAAATATCATCAGAATACAATAATATTTTCTTACTAAACCTTATCAATATTCATATAAATTATTCATATAAATTATTTATACTTAACCAACCATTCTTATGTCATCTTACCAAATGCTTCATAAACCGATTCTTGGCTGAAATATCCAAACACATCTGAAAAAAATATTCAGAAATAAGGGGTGAGCTATCAACTTGGTAAGCAAAGAACATATACTAGTGTATACAACATGAAAATTTTCTATAAAACTTCATATGTATGAAACAGAAACCTCTTATTCATAGAAAACATTTCCCAAAATATATTATCAATCGAAAAGTTGAGCAACCATTCGTTTTTCGTTTTACAAAAATAGAAAACAACTTTTCAAAAACAAAAATACCTTGGCACAAGTAACTGTAAAAATCTCATCTTATCATCATATCGGAACATATACCATGTTTAACTCCCGTGGTAGGGTGATGCTATCCCCGGTGACCAAACCAGACAGTATCATATTGTGAGACTTTCCCTTATTCGTTCTCGGGGCCCCGAGTGTGCACATAGGAAAGAAATACATAAATGACCACTTTGTTTCCAAAGTAGTTGCACCCCTATCATATCATATCATAGTGGTACCAACCATATTACGTGAATCCATATCCTCATCTCAGAACCATATCCAGAAATAAAACCAAACAGATAAATATGTCAAAGATTTTCCATGTTCATATCATATCAAACCACGTGCTTTTCACTTTCTTATCATTTTCAGATGAACAAAAACAAATCAAAAGCATATTATTTCACATGTACAAGAAAATCATTATTCATGTCACTCTTATGCACATCTCAAAAGCATGTCAAATATTGCTCATGTCTACACATTTCATGTCAAAAAGAAACTTTCTCTATCATATGAATTTTCATGAGAGGATGCAGAAATACATATACTGAGGTTGTTTTCTCACTTTTCTTTTAAAAACATATCATGCACATTTTATACAACCAACCTCAAATCATTTTTATTTTTATGCAAATCTAGTATAGGAACCCTGCTTACCTGGATTTCTTAACTTTTTAGAAGCCTCCTCAATAAAACCGAACAAAAATCAATCTTCCCCATAAAATATCATGTAACATGTGCAAATTTTCAAATAATCACAGACCTCGAAAATAGAACTTGAGATATAAAATCCAATATCTTTCCGTAATATCTAAACTTTCTCGGAACCATGAATATCAACTCTTCCCCAAAATGCTTGAAAGCAAATTTTTCCAAAATTCTAAAAATTAAAAATTCTCTAGTACCTCGATCTTCACTTAACAACTCCTTAATAATCCAAAACATTCAACTCCAGAAAATTAAACATAACTACAACAAAATCTATTAAAGTAGAAAAGAAAAGACTTAATCGCTTTCTTCTTCAAGGGGTTCAAAAATAAGTCTTTACCCTTACTGTTCAGCAAGAAATTCATTTTTTTTTAAAACCATATATTATTGCTAAAATAATATAGTTCAAAACTTTGTTTTCCTTATAGGTTATACATAAAAAGAATAAAACCTTTCCATAAAACCAAATCATACTTAATATAAAACCAACTTAACGTTAGGGTGTTTTAGTAAAACTATAAAATGCATGATAGCTCAAAACCAGAAAGTTCACGCACCATGCAAACGAGGGGCTACGAAATGTAGTATGGGACGTCATCTGGGCAACATCCTTGTTCTCCGGCGTCTTTTGTTGCTACTAGCGGTGGCATCGTGGCGTCAACTATGGCAAAACGTGGCCCAATTTGGCCTTGGTGTACGGTGGTAGAGAGCATCCAGAGTATCCATTGTAGTGAAGAAAACTTGGCAGTTGGTGATGCAAAACGATTGTGCACGGCGTCATGAGATTGGGTAAGCTTGTTCGAGGCGAAGCAAATGCAGTGGCTAGATGGCTTGGGTGGAACTGTCGCGCATGGTGAGGAAGAAAAACCATGCTCTATTTCAGGTGTAGAAAACATCGGTATTTGTGGATTTATGGTGCTGCATAAAATTTCATCAGTTGATTGCCTAAGGAAGAGGTATGATCTAGGTCTGGTCTAGTGGAGGTATGAAGGCTTGTAGAGTGGTGCATGGCTTCGATATTGGGTGTTGATGAGTGTGTGAAAGTGCACTCTAGATATTCTAATATTTGATTAAATTGCAAAAAATGAAAATAGAAATAATTGGATTTCACTTATTTTATTGCATTAGATTTCTATTTATATTGAGATGTTTTTAAGCATTATTTGTCTTCTTTTATTTTTATTCTTTATTTTCTTTATTTTATTTGATTTTATATTTTTATATTTTTATTTATTTCTTTTTATTTCTTTCTTGGTAGGTGAGTGATAGTTTGCACATGGGCCCTACTAATTATTGAGTGTCTCACGTTGACATGCATGGAGTGATTGGGCTTCATCACATTTGGGCCTCACTTCAAGCCACCCATGAGCCAAGACTTGCATTTAGATTCAAGGGCCCCACACTTTGAGACATCTATGGGCTTTGACTTCAATTCAACTTCAGGACACAAGCCACACAATTCCACTTCAAGCCTAAAACTCTTCAAATCTAAAGGATAGCCCACACCCCACTAAATTCACACAAACACATGGCTCCTCAATAAAAATTCATGCAGCACCGTTTTTTTGGGGAGGAAGCTATGAACAGGGGATGCGTACATGAAAAACGAAAATTCTTTTTATGGTCGCTGTTGCTTTATTTTCTTGGAAGATTTTTGTTGTCCATAATATTTATGGATAACTAAATTCTCAAATAGGATTAGGGATGAATTTGCATAATAAATGATATTTTTAATTTATTTTTAATTTATATATTTGATTTTCAATTATGAAAACTCTTTGTTTTATCATTCTCAATTTATTATTAGTATTTTTTTTTCCGAATAATCATAGAGTTTACTCCGTTTATAGATTCAATCATGCTTTTTCTATTAAATGATTAGATCTTTGTCGTCGTTGAGTTTTCTCAATTTGAATATCAATTTGTGTAATTTAAACGTGATGAGTGATTTTTCAAAGAGTTACATTTGATTTAATTTTTGGTTTATAATTCTATATTTTTCGATTGAGAATTACATAATTGAATTCTCAATTGAGTTATCAATGAATTAATAATAATTAAAATACCGGATATGTGCAAGGGATTCCCGACGCTCTATTGTTCGTCAACTTTGATTAATTTTTCTGTTAATTATTTAGTTTAATTTTTATTTTTATTTGAAATCAATTTTTCTTTTCTCATTAGTCATTTAATATTTTTTTCTTAGTTTTTTTTCTATTCTATTATTCTTTTAATTTGTCTCCTTGTGGAATCGACAAAGTTACAGTACAATTACCGCGTTATTCTTTAAGCGTAATCAGGTGTCGACGGTGATGGATTCTCGACTCATGCAAAAAGAACAGTAACATTGGGTAAGAGACTGTCATGGCTGGGTTTCTCTTGGTTTACGGCTTGGAGTAGTGTTACTACATGGAGGCGCATGGTGGCTTGTGCGGTGCTAACTTGGTGGCGGTGGAACGACGGCAGTGTGGAGGAGCTTGGCTTTAGGCTGGTTATATGATAGGGGGTTGCACAACGGTAGTTTTCTCAAGTTCATCTGGGTTACTACTACATGTATATATATAGAAACATGAGAAACCCTAGAAAAATAAGGAGGAGATTACGCGAATGCTGAGCATAAGACTTTTTGTGAGAAACTAGAATGGGAACACTGCAAGAATCGAGGGAGGTTAAATCAGGAGAAAAATCCGAATAAGAAACATATGGTTGTTTTCATGGGTGGTGTGGCGACTATGGCTCAATGAGAAGAGGTGGGAGAAAGAGTTTGCTGAGACTTTGAAACGTGAGAAGGAACCAAAGAAAATGCATGCAATGCCAAGAAAAACTGTTGGGATCGTGAGAATGAAGTTGGAATTCAGTAGGAGAAAAAAATGTAACCAATGGGAGGAAGAATCGGAGAAAAGAAACTGAATGGAAGAAAGAAGAAAATTGCTAGCCAATGGTGTCGTTCAGGGTCTCTCTACAATGGGTTTTGTGTGCCTGATGCTATGACCTTAGGCCTTTAAGGTCTGGATATTATAGTCTCTGATGCTTAAGTTTGTAGTAGTTTTGAAAGTTTCGCACAGAGATGAGAGGGAGAAAAATATTTTAGTTAAATGATTGTCTTTGTGAGAACCTTCCATTTCACAACTATCAATCATGCTTCTGTTATACATCAATTTGTTATCTCATTTATCCAAAAAATCGTCAATAAGTTTCAAAAGTTAGTAGAAGAGAGTATCACAATATATGAGATGGAAAAAAAGAAAGGAGTTGAGTTTTATAAATATATTGAAATAATTAACAAAATAAAAACTTACTCCCTTTAATTCTTCCCTCCAAGGTTGCTGTAAAAGAATTTCCTAACACATTAAATATGATAGTATCTGTTAAAATAAAATATTTGATATGAGATAATATGTATAAAATCTAAATAGTTGAAGTAAGATACAAACATAAAACAAATACTATTGCAAATGAAATAACTAAAACATTTTATAATTTTAGTTGCGTCAAATTGCTAATACAAGTTTTGCTAAAACTACAAAAAACTTTGTTAATGTAAAGGAGTAAAAATGTAAAAATATTTAATTTTTGTTAGTATGCTGATAAATTTGAAATAAAATTGCTGAAAAAGATAATAATAATGAATTAAAGAAGGATGAAAACAATACTGTGAGTTAGTTTATAAGAGGTGGTGGCATAAGATGGCCAAAGAGTGCATCTGAAGAAGATTAAGAGACTGAAAAGCAATGCAATCTCTTTAGCATCCTTAGTTTCACAGCAATCTCCTATTCTTGAAATCTCACCCATATACATGTATATATGTATGCTAGGCATGTATGTATGTGTAAATGTATGTATATGTATGTATGTATGTATGCATGTATATGTTCATGTATGTATGCATGTATGAATGTTTGTATGTATATGGGTATGTATGTATGAATATTTGCATGTGTTTGTTTGTATGTTGGTATGTATGTATGTAAGAATATTTCTGTGTATGTTTGTATGTATGTTAGTATATATGTATGTAAATATGAATATTAACATGTGTGTGTGTGTGTAATGTGTATGTACGTATGTATGTTGTGTGCATGCATGTAGATATGCATGTATATGTGTATGTATGTATAGATGCATGTATGTATGTATGCATGTGTATGTGTGTAATGTGTATGTGTGAATGTATATGTGTATGTATGTATGTATGGGTGTATATGCATGTATGTATGTAATGTTTACATGTGTGTGTAATGCATATGTACTACATGAATATGTTATATTATTACAAAATCTGAAAAAATCTCCAACCATCTCCTTAACCTGTATTGCATAATTTTTACCTAAAATACAATGAAATAGGAGATTTAGAAAAAGAGAAAAATAGAACAAAAAATAAAGAGTAGAGAAATAGAGAAGGAAAATAGATTGTTAATGTTGTATTTTGCAAACCTGTTGGATCTCAAGTGCCTAGATTTTTTGAGTTTAGTCCTGCAAAAATAATGTAAAACAGACAAAAGAGAGTAAGGGTCTTAGAGGCCAATGAGTCTCCAATACTTAAACTGATAGTAATTTTGAAAGTTTCACAGAGAGATAAGAGGGAGAAAAATATTTTCAATTAAATGACTGACCTCGTGAGAAGTTTCTATTATGCAGCTTCGAATCATACTTCTGTTGTACATTAATTTGTTATCTCATTTATCCCGAAAATTGTTAGTAAGTTCTAAAAAATTAGTAGAAGAGAGTATCACAATACATGAGATGTTAACAAAAAGGGTAGTGCGAGGCTCAAACCACCCAATGTAAAATATAAGGAATTGACTTTTATAAATATATTGCGATAATTAACAAAATAAAAACTTACTCCATTTTATTCTTCCCTCCAAGGTTGCTGCAAAAGAATTTCCTAACACATTAAAAATAATAGTATCTATTAAAATAAAATATTTGGTATGAGATAATATGTATAAAATCTAAATAGTTGAAATAAGATACAAACATAAAGGGTCCTCTTTTGCTGAGGTTTTTCTCTCCCTAGAGTTTGTCTCTCAGACTTGTTTCGGTCTAAAGAGAAGATGGACAAAGAGCTAGCACGTCAATGGGAAACCTTAAGTCTAACAGAGCAGGAGAGCTTGGGAGTGCAACTCCCCTTCCCACCTGCTTCTCTAGGCAACAAGATAAAGACCTATCGACTAATGGCCATGGTAGTAGCGAAAAAGAGTATCAACCGAGAAGCATTCAAGATACCATGTCCAAGGTATGGCACTGTGAGAGCTAGGTACAGTTCTTGGAAATGGGGGCAAACAAGTTCATTAGGAGTTTAACAGCAAGCAAGATCGAACTAGAGTCATTGAAGGACGTCCGTGGTCCTTTGACAGATGGCTCATTTGTTTATCGTCATTTGATGGATCCATGTCCATCAAGGAAGTAGGTTTCTCTACTTAGGTGTTCTGGCTCCAAGCTTTCGATGTCCCATTCGATTATATGAACAAGGATATTGGGCACAAACTTGGCAGTAGAGTGAGGAAGGTTCTTAAAGTTACGCTGATGACAGGGGAATCAACTGGGGGAAATTTCTGAGAATCAGAGTGGAAGTTAACACCTCCAAACATTTGCTGAGAGGTACTTTCCTTAACGTGGAAGGGAAGCAATACTGGATTCCTTTGCAGTCTGCTTCAAGTGCGGGATCCTTAAACACAACCACTTTGTGTGCGCCAATGCAAAAACTCAAGGGGATAAGTCCCAATATGGAGTCTGGTTACGTGCCCACAGCCTGAGAGAGCGATCTCTTATTCAAAATGTATGGTGAAACACATCACCAAGAAGCCAACCAGCAATCTCAACCAGGGAGGCAAGACGAGGTAACCATAGACATCCTCCAAGCTAGTAATCCATCACAAGGTAAAGACTACCAGGCATAGGAGGAGTGCAACCTAGTCCCAACGGTTAATACCAAGGCTTAGGACAATAAGCAGGAAATACAGCTTTCCCACCAAACCAGTACTTTCCTCAAAAGTTTAGGTCACAAACCAAACCGCCAAAAGTTAACTTTTCCACTAGTATCAAAGAGGAAGTCATTGAGATGACAACCGTAGAGACCAATGGTTACATTACAGGTTCCTTTACAATAGATGTCAGAAACAATAGTAAAGACCAGCTCAACCCATCCAAGGAATCAAAAGAAATTATTGCTCAGATTGTTTCTCTTGACAACTTCCTATTTGAGCAGGTCACAGCTTTACAGCAACCTAAGAGGCAAGGTTCATGGAAGAGACATGCCAGGAACTTGTGTTTTAACATTGACAACATCAACCTTGAGCTAGAAGCATTCCCTCCTCACCTTAATAAACAGGCTACCACTAGCCACCTCCCTAACATAAGGAAGAGAGTGACTGACTTGCCCTCCTCATCACAATGGCACTATAACTCGATCAAAATGGGCTAGGTTAGAGCTGGTTGATGAACCCCTTCAAGGAATCAGATGACATGGTGGAGGCTGCTAGTCAACCCCACCAATCCCAATGAATGGCCTAAGTTGGAACTGTTGGGGGCTTTGGAACCCCCAGACAGTTCTTGACTTGCACCTTTTGGTGCAATCCAAGCTCCCTTCTTTTGTTTTTTTAATTGCAACAAAGAGCAACAGAGTCAAGATAGAAGCAATCAGGAACAGTCTACATTTAAGCCATAGCTTTGTCATCGACAGAATTGGCAATAGTGGAGGTATAGCCTTTATATGGAAGGAAGGATTTGAGGCCACGGTTCAATCTTTCACTCAACACCACATTTCACTTCTAGTCAAGGAACCCAAGTTAGGGAAAGAGTTTTAACAGGATTCTATGGAAGCCCTTACACATCAAAGAGGAAAGGCAGCTGGTCTCTTATGAAGATGATAAAACCCCTAACAACCAAGCATGGTTGTGCACAGGAGACTTTAATGAAATCCTCCACTTCCATGAAAAGTGTGGAGGCCCTTTAAGACCTTAGTCACAGATTGATCTTTTTAGAGCCACAGTTGAGGAATGTGATCTTTGTGAAGTGGCATATGGGGGAAACAAGTATACCTGGAACAATGGGAGGCAGGGCAGGGCCTTTACCAAAGAAAGAATGGATAGAGCTTTATGCAATCATTCCTAGTTAGAGTCCTTTCCTAATTTGAAGGTCACAAAACTGCCTGCATTGAAATTAGACCATTGCCCTATTGTCATCACACTCAATAGATCCAATCAAGCAAGACCCTTTAGAGACAAACCTTTTAGAGTGGAAGCTAGCTTGTTTCTCAAGGAGGAATGCTATCAAATTGTCGAGAGGGCTTGGAACCAACCTAGACTCTCAAAGGACAAGCTCCAACATGCTACTGATGGCCTAGACCAATGCAAAGCTAAGCTCTTGCAATGGAGTAGAGCAGATACTTTCAACTCAAAGAATTAGCTGACGACCAAGATGGACCAGATCAATGACCTTTAGAAGAAGAACACAGGGCACCTCATTGGGAAAATTAACTCCCTACAATCTGAAGTTACTAAGCTGTTAGAGGAGGAAGACCTAATGTGAAGGCAAAAAGCCAATCAGAGATGGTTAAGGGAGGGGGATAGACACACTCTTTTCTTCCACAAATGTGTCTCACATCGAAAAGACAATAATTTCATTAAAAAGATACTCAATGATGAGGGGCAACCTGTCCACACAAAAGAAAGGATAAGCAAGAACTTCCAAGACCACTACAAGCATCTTTTTTCCACTTCTAATCCCACTGGAATTGATGCATGCCTGTCTACAGTAGAACACAGAATCTCAAAGGAGCAGAATGACTCATTATCAAGACCCTTTACTCACAAGGAAATTGAGAATGCATTGTTCCAAATGGAAGGCCTTAGTTCCCCAAGCCCTGATGGATTTTCGGCAGTGTTCTACCATAAACACTGGGCTATCATAGGCCCTCGGGTGTGTGCAACAGCTTTATTTATGCTCAACTCAAATGGTGACGTTGCTAAGATCAACCATACTTATATCACTTTGATATCCAAGAAAAAATTCCTAGTAAAGTCACTGATTTTAGGACTATTTCTTTATGTAATGTCATATATAAACTTGTTTCCAAAGCGAAAGCAAATAGACTTAAAATGTTGTTGCCTAACATCATTGCCAGTACACAGTCTGCCTTTGTCCCTCACAAGTTGATTTCAGACAATATCATTATGGCATTTGAAACTCTCCACACAATGAAATGCAAGATGTCAGGAAGAGACTGATACATGGCACTGAAACTTGACATGAGTAAGGCCTATAACAGGCTAGAATGGCCATTTATTCGAGCTATCCTCTCCAAGATGGGTTTTTGCAGTAAATGGGTTGCACTCATCCTCAAATGTGTTGAATCAGTCTCATATTCATTTTTGGTAAATAGTATCTGTAACGCCCCAATGGAAGGCCTAAACCAGATGGCCCATACTCTAAAAGACTAATCAATAATACAATTGGAGCCCCATTGGAATTTTATAAAGAGCAAAAACTTCTCATTTCCAATCAATGTGTGATCTCATATACCACTCACCCTTATCTTTATCATATGGGATGTCACAATCTACCACCCTTAAATGCCCGATATCCTCGTTGGGCCTATTCCTCATAGGTGGCATGACTCAAGTCCCACATGTCTAGTTGGAATAGACTCTGATACCATTTGTAACGTTCCAATGGAAGGCCCAAACCACATAATCCATAATCCAAAAGGACTAGTCAATGATATAATTGGAGCCCTATTGAAACCTTATAAAGAGCAAGAACTTCTCATTCCCAAGTAATGTGGGATCTCATACACCACTCACTCTTATCTTTATCATATGGGGTATCACAGTATCTCTCAAGAAACTTTTATGCCTACAAGGCGAATAAGGCAAGGTGATCTACTCTCACCTTACCTATTCATCTTGTGTGTCGAAGTTTTGAGCAATCAAATTACCAAAGCTAAAGCTAGAGGGACCATACATGGAGTGCCACTTGCAAAAGGCCCTCTAAGAATTTCTCACTTGGTTTTTGCTGATAACAGTCTAATTTTTTGTAAGGCAAATGCCATTGAATGGAGCCATTTAATTGGTCTCCTAAGGTTGTATGAGCAGGTGTCTCGACAAAGATTAAGCCTAGAGAAAACTTCATTTCTCTTTAGTAAGAATACAACCTGAGTGACACGAAATTACATCCTATCTATAACAGGCATCAGATCCCCCATCCCCTATGAAAAGTATCTTGGACTCCCATAAGTTATTGGAAAGAACAAACAGAAAACCTTCAAAGGAATCCTAGACAATGTAAGGGCAACGCTGAGCAACCATAAGGTCAAGCAACTCTCAATGGCAGGCAAGGAAATCTATATTTAATCGGTAATTCAAGCATTACCCACTTATACCATGAGTGTATTCAAGCTTCCACTCATTCTTTTCCATGATATTAATAGAGCCATTAACAATTTCTAGTGGGGCCAAACAGAGAATGAGCAGTGGGTACATTGGATCTCATGGCAATGGAAGGGCAAACTAAAGTCTGATGGAGGTATGGGATTCAGAAATCTCGAGTCCCATGCTTGCCAAGTAGTGCTGGAGGATAATTCAGCAACTAGAATCCTTAATGGCCAGGGTTGTCAAAGCCAAGTCCTTTCCAAAAACCTCCTTCTTGTAGGCCAAAGTGGGAGCCAAACCCTCCTTTATTTGAAGAAGCCTTCTATTTGCTAGGCTCTTATTCCAATTGGGCACCTATTGGAAAGTAGAAATAGGCCAAGACATTTGAATTTGGAGTGACAAATGGATAGCAAAACCCAATCCTAGGAAGGTCATCAGCCCTGTTAACCTCCTTGATGAGAAGCCACTGTCTTAGACCTTATAAACCCACAAACTCACCAATGGCACGTTGAATTGGTTAGAATGGTGTTTGAACCAGGAGAAGCTGACACTATTCTCCACACCCCTATTAGCAGTTCCAACAGTAGGGATAAGGTGATATGGTAGGAATCAAAAAATGGGGAATTCACGGTCCAAAGTGCCTATCCATTGCTCATGAAAGGAGGTCAGCAGATAGGGTCAAGGCTCAACAAGTAATCCTTACAAACAGATCTGGACCAATATCTGTAAGCTATCAGTCACCCCAGCAGATAGGGTATTCATTTGGAGATCATGTCTAGAAGGCTTGCCCACAAAACACAACCTATACAAGAGAAGGATCACAGAAGACCCAATCTGTCCAATATGCAAGCGAAAAACAGAGGATACTACACATGCATTGTGGCAATATGAATCAGCAAAGGATGTTTGGAGCTTATGCTCAATAAGTTTGCAAAAAGCCTCATTGCCCTACTCTTTTTTTATGCAGCTTTTTAATGGAATCCTAGCTTCTATGGAAAATGAGACTATCCGTGAGTTTGTAGTTGTGGCTAGAAGAATTTGGTAGAGAAGAAACAATCTCATTTTCAAGGGAAATTCTGTCACCCGTCAGTCCTGCTTAAACAAGGCAAACAAATGCTAGTGGATCTTGTCAATGAGACTCCCACAACAACCCAAGTAACTGGAAGACCATGCAACTCAACCCAGTCATGGATGGTTCCCCCCTCTAGCTGGTTAAAGATCAACTGGGATGGTGCAACAGACACAAGCTCGAGGAAAATGGGTACTGGTGTCAGGTGTGGTTATCTGAGACAACATGGGCAAGGTCCTAGTTACCTTTAGATCTACCCACAACATGTTCACGGAACTCTCACTGGCTGAATCTTATGGAGCACTACATGCAATAAAGCTTGGAGTCTCGATGGGTCTCAAGAACATCATACTCGAAGGGGACCCTCTACAAGTTGTCCAAGCTCTCAATTCTGATCAAGTTGGCTAGTGTAGTGTAGGCATAATTATTAGTGAAGCTAAATCTTGGTTATCTCAGTTTGATAAATGGGTGCTTTCTCATGTAAACAGAACCGGTAATGTAATGGCTCATTTATTAGCTAAAGACTCTTTTTCATTTCCAAACCCCATTGTAACCATAGAGGATCTTCCTCCTTGTATCCCTTCGTCGATTATCTGAAATGAAAATAGCAGTTTCCATTAAAAAAAAAAATACAAACATAAAAGTGATAATATTGCAAATGAAATAACGAAATTTTTTATATTTTTAGCAATGCCAAATGCTAATAAAAATACCCCTAAAACTACAAAAAAGTTTGTTAATGAAAACGGGTAAAAATGTTAAAATATTAATTTTTGTCAGTATGCAGATAAATTTGAAATGAAATTGATCAAAAAGATAATAGTAACGAATTAAAGTATGATGAAAGAAATACAGTGAGTAGTAATAATCTATAAGAGGTGGTGGCAAAAGACGGTTAAAGAATGCATCTGAAGAAGATTGAGCAATTGAAAAGCAATCTCTTTATGCAAGGCATGTATGTATGTATAAATGTATGTGTATGTCTATATGTACACATGTATATGTTCATGTATGGATGTTTGTGAATGTTTGTATGTATATAGGTATGTATGTATGTAGGAATATTTGCGTGTATATTTGTATGTATGTTGGTATGTATATACGTATGTATGATTATTCCCATGTCTGTTTGTATGTATGTGGGTATGTTTGTATGTGTGAATATTTACATGTATGTGTATATGCATGCATATATATATATATATATAAGAGAAATGATAGATGCAGTCATGGAGTTACAAGCAGCATGCAGTCGTTTTGGAACATCATGAATATATATGAGACCCACGTGAAAAAAAATAATTTTTTTCTAAAACGACTGCATGTCATTTGCAACTCCACGACTGTATGTAGTATTATCCATATATATATGTGTGTGTGTGTGTGTGTATGTGTGTATCCATGCATGTAAGTATGAATGTATGTTTTGTGTATGTGTGTAATGTGTATGTATGTATGTGTGTACCATGCATGTCTATGTGCATGCATGTATGTATGCATGTATGAGTGTACATATGTATGTATGTATGTATAGATGCATGTATGTATATATGCATGTGTATGTGTGTAATGTGTATGTATGCATGTGTGCATGTATGTATGTATATATGTGTGTGGGTATGTATGTATTGGTATATATGTATGCATGCGTGTAATGTTTATGCATGTATGCGTGCATTAATGTTTTTATGTCTGTATGTATGTACGTTGTAACGCCCTGGTCCTGGAGGAGTCGAAGAGTTATGTCCTGTCAGAGACATTCACATTCAACACCATAATTAAATACTCAAGATTTCTAAATATCATATAGAGCTTGGTCTTAAAACCCATTTCCTCAATATCATTAATACAAAAATGTTAAGTCACCAGAATACAATAATCTTTCCTTACTAAACCTTATCAATGTTTATATAAATTCTCTATGCTTAATCAACTATTTTTACGTCATCTCATGTAACACCCGGGCCCAAGCCCGCTACCCAGGCCCAGGCCTGAACCCATTTCTGCCTTAGCCCCGGAATGGCGTCGTTTTGCGCCAGGCTTACCGATTTCACTGCTTCCCTTTCCGTTTCTTTTTCTTTCTTTTCCTTTCTTTCCTTTCTCTCCTTCTACTCCCCGACAGTTTCTAACATCCTCTGTTATCGCTGCCCCCGATTTCCTCTCGCCAGAATCCCACGTCTTCGGCAATTTCTTGCTCCAGATGAAATTTATTTCTCTCTCTCTCTCTCTCTCTCTCTCTCCCTCTCTACGTGTCGACGCCCCCGTTCACGCTTGGGATCAGACGCAAACCGAGACATCAGGGATAAACAACACAAGGAAGTTCACCCCTCGTTCTTATTTATGTTCGAGTATGCATTTAAAACTAAACGCAGTGAATAGGAAATTTTCGCAGCGAAAAAGGTCAAGCCATTCTATAAGCAGGCAAAAACTTAAAATTTTGCCTTAAGTCACATGGTATAACAAATTTAAGATTCCAAAATAAACTTCATAATTCTAAATATCATTAAGTGTATCAGTCTCCAAAATATATATATACTCTCCCAAAACATCGGGAACCTCTAAGATCTAAATAAAATGTAAGTAAACATCCTCATCCAAACGCTGACCCCGCAACCACGTCAACAAGTGGGGAGATCACTATACCATCAGTGGTTTAGAAAGTCTTACCGAGTCTCATAGTCGTCGACGTCATCTTTTCCTGTAAGAACTTCTATCGTCCCCATAAGGAACAATAGTGGAAATATAAAGGGGTGAGATTTCAAGAAATCTCAGTAAGTACACAACTATCTCAACAAAATCATTTCAAGCATACATATCAGTGAATAACAAACAGAACATATGTCATGCATATACGACTAATGACTTAGTAAAATACATATGCTCATGAAGACTTTCATAAAAATTTTTCTTTCAATCTTGGTTCATATACTTGCTTTCCATAAAAAAGGTTCATCATATACGAAATTCTTTTGACTCATGCTTTAAAAATCCTTTTTCGTAAAAACTTTTCGTTTCTTTCATCATTTCTTATCTTAGGCGCCACATATCATATTCATATCATTTTTTGACCTCGACGGCAGTTATGTATCCCCTTCACTGTCGTCACGTCAGTCATACGGGAGTTACGTATCACCTTCCTCATCATGTCGTGAAAGTCCTTATCAATGATACGGGAATTACGTATTGCCTTTCCCGTCACTGTTCATTTTGGACACCTCACGGTTCCCCTATGCACCGTGTGTTTCCCGCTAGTTACCGTCACACCCGGCGACCATGTCAACCTAGGTGAATACGTTTCTCGCCCTTTCGCGCTTTTCGTCACTCGGGAATTTCTCTCCAAGCAACTACAAACTTTTCATATAATGAGGCCGAGACCAACACCGCTTTTATGGCACCCACTAGCATTAGGTACGACCACGCTCCGGGCACCTTTTGGAGCCATACATGGTCTGCCGACTGTTCTTCATCGACCCAGGGGCTTTCACTCAACTTTAATCACTCCTGAGTGAATAGGGAGTTCCACTGAGGCACTACTCCGTCCCAGCCTTTGAGGTTCTTATAAAAACTTTAATTATTTTCTTTTCCTTTGAAAACATGTTTGACTCCAAAAACATGATTTTCGTGCTTCATGCATGTGACATGCAAACCTAATGCTAATCATGCAAAAACCCGAGACGAACACGAGTGCACACTTAGCCATCTTCTTTCATAAGTCAAACATCACATCATTCAACTCACCATTCATATATAGCACATATATGAGCTTAATGAGTTGAGTGAGGTGCTCGGCCTCCACCCCTATGGTTGGGCCGAAACCCTCTTTGGTTACTACTTAGGATTTTTTCCTTCTATTTCCTTCCACATACTCACTAAACCTTAGTAAAATTAACTAAACCATTTTAGCCTCACTAAGAGAGGTTGACTCAACGCTATTGTCCTTAGAATTAGTATTTTCATCACTTTTTCTTCTACCAAAATAGCACACTAAATCATACATGTGAAACCGAAACATCATGCTACGGAATGCTCCAAATTTTTCATGCTTCTAACCCTCTCCAAGTATTCAAGGCTCAATCATCATATGAAAGAATAGTTAATCAATTAAAAACTTAACCCTAAAACCTTTAAAACCGAAATCCATATATGCACCAATTTAAATTCTTTTCAACTCCAAACATCATTTTAACATGCATGCATTTTGTCACCATTTTTCATACTAATCCTGCTTTCTTTTTCCTTTATACCAAAGCAACCAAATCCACAAATAAAAATGTAAATCTCAAGCCTAGAATCATACACCTTGCTAAGCATGGATTGATCACTAAGCATACAATACATTTCTTTAAGCATTCATCCTAGCATCCCAATCATCCAACAAATATTATCTTAGTCACACATGCATTTTCTTATCACTATATACCATATCAATATGCTTCTTTTTCCTTTGCATCAATTTATCTAAAACCATAAACATAATATAAATTCAAACCTACAATAACATATGGACTAAGCATAGATTTTTAACTAAATAAACAAATCATTTCTTTCAAGAGAACCTAGCCTAGCATCTCTAAGCACTTAACAAACTTAATCTTAGTCATGCATGCATTTCTACCATCATCATATATCATATCATCATGCTTCATTTCTTTTGCAAAAACTTAGCTAGATCCACCAACATATTCAAATTTCAAGCCTAAAGGATCATATGGACCAAGCATGGGTTTTCTACAATAGCAGCAGAGCATTTCCTTTAGAAAAACCTAAACTAGCATTTCCATACATCCAACAACCAATACAAACACATTCATATACAAGAAATGGTAAGATCAAGATAAAAGTGCACTTACAATACTCCAAGTAGCAAAGATTTGCTCTGAAAATATATATAAAAATAATCCGTTAAAATAATTTATAAGCATATAGTTCAAAAGAAAATATTAAGGATATAAGCCTTGGTGTGTGCATGTGATTTAACCTAACTTTCTATTCTTTAAATAGCTTAGGCTTTTGCATTACCTCTTCAAGTAGTCTTCCACTTAAGAATGCTTGCTTGATTCTATTGAATTTAGGGTATTTTGGTGCTTAGAAGATAGAAGAATAAGAAGCAAAGTGAGAGTGAGATGGGAGAACTTGTTGCCGTGTGTAGGGTGGAGGTGTGTGGGTGAACAAGTGAAACAAGCAAGTGGAAAAGAACAAGGGCATAAGGCCATTCGGCCAAGTGAGACTCTAGGCTCTTAGGCCACCCATTCCCTACTTTTTAGGGTTGACATTTGATAGGTTTGAAAGACACTTGAGTTACTTCTATCACTAGATCACATCATGCCTAAATCTAGATCACTTTTAGATTGAAAACTCTTCCTTTTTCTTCCTATGGCTGGCACATGCATGGGCTTCAACCCCTCCTTTTCTTTTCACACACTTCTCATACACTCACCAATCACCTCACAAGTCATTCCTTAAGATTTTAGAATCAAAACTTGGGGGAATGGGCAAGCCATACTCGGCTACACCCTTTCTTGGTTTCATCCGAAACCATCTTAATTCTTCCATGCTTTCCTTTCTTCTCTCATGAGTCCCATCAATCACCATTCAACCTTACACTCTTACACACAAGTACAAGCCACTCCTACACAATCTCATATGTCATTTCACCTAGATTTGTCAAAACTCTAGGAAGACAAAAAACAAGGCCTACGGTTTTGCTCACCCAAATTCTCTTGTTTTCTTTTCATCTTCTTTTCCTCTCTCCAATGATACCACATCCTTCCATCACTTGTCAATCACCTTGTCACTCCTACTTACAAGATCTATCAATGGTCATTCATTTAGATTTATATGAGATTGCATGGGAAAACCCAATGAAGGGTTCGGCTAAGTGCTTCCACCGAAACCTCTCTTTGTTCCCATTTCTATTTCCATCGTATCTTACAAGTGTCACTCACCTAGATATGGCATGCTCCTAGGGAGACTAAATTGGAAGAATTCTTCCTCTCCAAAAATAGTCACCTCCTTGTCACCATCACATCCTTACAAGTCCTCTAAGGATTTTCTTACACCAAATATATTTTTGTCACATAAAAAATGAGGCTTGCATAGGGAGACTCAAAGTGAAGCAAGGTTGGCTTCCCTTCTCCATTTCACATGTAGACTCCTTATTCTCCAACCAAGGTTTCTCTTCCCAATGACACAACCACTCCACTTGTCACTTGTCACTTGTCACACACATCTTCCAAGTGATCTCTTTACACACAAATCCTCTACTCTTACAAGATCTAGTACAAGTCAACCTCCTAGATTTGATATCCACATAGGGAAACTCAATTGGAAGACTCCTCCTTGCCTTACATGCCTACCTAGTTGGCCAATTATGAGAAAATCTCATCTTGGATTTTTACACTTCTTCCTCCTATAAACAACTAGTCAACCCTCTAACTACTAGTACTTTTTCCTCACATCTACTAGTCTTTGGAAACTTACTAAAACTTTCCTAGGGTGACATGTGTCTCCATGCATGGGTTTGGTTGACTCATGGATCATTTTCATGGGCTTATGGGCTTTGATACACTAATTGGGCCAATATCCTAAGTCATGCTTCCAAGACTAAATTTTAAGCCCAATTCCAAGTGTTAAATAAATAAAATACCTCCATCACCCTTATAATAATTAATTAATTTAAATAAAATAAAGCACGAAATTCTGGGTCGTCACACTACGGCACTCATTCTCAGTTGGGACCCCTGCTTTCGTCAATTCCCCTCTGTTTTCGTCCGCCGGCGACTCCCACTGGTAAGTCTTCTAAACCTTTCACTTCTTTCAGTTTTCCATCATTAAAGAGATGCGATTTTTGGGTTTCTTCATCATTGATATTTTTCCGTTGTCTACGTATCAATGGGTGTAGGTAGGCATAGCAAATCAATGATCTGATTTTCGTAGCTTTTTTTTTTGTTCTCCCCGAGTCGTTCTCCATTTCCTCTCTTCAGGTAAGATTTATGGATTTCAAATGGATGCTCATCTTAAGTGAATTGTTTAAAGGAATTTTCTTTTAATTACTGGATCGGTTTGAAGAGTATCTTGATGGCTGCCCAAGGATTTTGTTGACATTCTTTTTGTCGTGTAATGCTTCTTTATTTGTTGTTTGGTATTGATTTTGGGTTGATGCATAATAAAAGAAGATGATGAGTAGATGCTAGATTTTGTGGCTTGTGAATTTTTGTGGAAACGTATATAACAATATCTCTGTTGGGTGCTGCTTATTATTTTAGAAATACTGGATTTTTGGGAATGGGGAATGACGTATTTTTGCCTAGTAGGGAGTGCTGAGTTAGCACGTTTATGGAGGTTGTGTTTGTTGGAGGTGTTGGTTGACTCTTTGGGAATTGTTGGATTCGAAAAGTGGGTTGTTTAGTGAATGAAAATGCTTTGGATCTTTTGTTTAGAAGACTCTTACAAGTTGTTTGTGGAGTATTTTTTTTATTTTATTTCTTGGTTGTTCCTGAGCTTATGAGTTGTTTGTTGAGGGGATTATTGGTGGTTGATTGTGTGAAATAAGAAATTATTTTCCAAGGTATTTTGGAGTTATTTGAGGTGTATACGTAGTGAGCTAGAATAATGAATTTGTTGGAGATATTATTCATGCTATTAAATGATTTTGGGCGGCTAGTTACTTGGGTTTTGTCGGCTAGAGATTATGAGTTTAGGCAGGCAACGTAGTTTAGCTTATAATTTTTCAAATTAAAGCCATTTGGAGTGGTCATTAACATCAAGGAATATTTTTATGAATAGGTGACAAAACCTTTAGAGGTCGGACTTAAAGCTTTGATAATTCACTATAAGAGTCAGGTAAGCGGGGTTCCTATGCTAGATTTGCATAAAACGAAAAAATGATCTGAGGTTGATTTTATAAAATGTGCATGTTCTGCTTTTAAAAGAAAAACGTGAAAAACAACCTCAGTATATGTTTTCTGCATTCGCTCATGAAAATTTATATGATAGAGAAAATTTCTTTTTAACATGATATGTGTAGACATGAGCAATATTTGACATGTTTATGAGATATGCATAAGAGCGAACATGAATTTTGATGCTTTCTTGTACATGTGAAATTGTATGTTTTTTTTTTGTTTCTGGCTTATATGGAAATGGATAAGAAAGTGAAAAACACGTGGCTTAATATGATATATATACAGAAAAATTTTGGCATACTTATCTGTTTGTCTTTATTTCTGAATATGGTTCTGATATGATTATATGAATTCACGTGATATGGTTGGTACCACCATGATATGATATGATACGAGTGCAATCACTTTGGAAACAAAGTGATCCTTTTATGTGTTTCTTTCCTGTGTGCACACTCGGGGCTCCGAGAACGAATAAGGAAAAGTCTCACAATACGATACCGTCTGGTTTGGCCACTGGGGATAGCACAACCCTTTTACGGGGGTTAAACATGGTACATGTTCTGGAATGTTGATAAGATGTGACAGTTATTTGTGCCAAAGTGTTTTGTTTGAAAAGTTGGTTTCTGTTTATACCTTATAAAAATATATATATATATATATATATATAAATATAGGTTCGTTCAGTTTTTTGCTTGATGATATTTTTGGAGCTGTTATCTATAAATAAAAGTTTTATGTCATTATGCATAAGAAGTTTTTATTTAAAATGCTCATGCTTTACACACTAGTATAGGTGTTTTGCTTACTGAGTTGTGGTTGAACTCACCCCCTTATCTATATACATTTCACATGAAGTGAAGGTCTCGACTTAGGACCAAGACTAGTATGTTGGGACCAGACTAAGCTGTTAACCTTTGGTTGAAGTGAAGACTGTATTTAATGATTTGATGTTACGTTATTTAGTATTATTAGATTCAAGTGTTAGTAGAATATTTTTATTCTTGTGATGGAAGATTGTGGACCCTAAGTGATGGTATTATTTTAAATTTATGAATTCTGTGGATATATTTATGATTGGATTGTTTGGATTTGGAGATGATAAATTATTTGTGGATTTCAAGAAAATATTTAGAGATAATATTAGTAGATGAAAACAGGTCACATCAAACATGTTAGATTTCAGGACTCCCTTCGAGTACAGGGTATCACATCTCACCCAATACTTTATAATCTAATCCTTGGCTAAAATATCCAAACTCATTTGAAAAATATTCAGAGATAAATGGTGAGTTTAACCACAACTCAGCAAGCGGATGGCATATACAAGAGTGCAAACATGAACATTTTCAAAAACTTCATATGCATGAACCAAAAATCTTTTATTTCTATATACAGATTTTCAAAATATATTATCAATAAAATAGAGTGACTTTTCAATCCTCTTACATTTAGAAAATTATCAAAAACGCTTTGGCACAAGTAACTGTACAATCTCATCTTATCATCATATCAAATCATGTACCATATTTAACCCCTGTGGTAGGGTTGTGTTGTCCCCGGTGGCCAAACCAGACAGTATCATATTGTAAGACTTTCCCTTATTCATTCTCGGAGCCCCGAGTGTACACACATGAAAAAAACACATGCAGGACCACTTTGTTTCCAAAGTGATTGCACTTCTATCATATTATATCATGTTGGTACCAACCATATCAAGTGAACCAGTATCATGATATCAGAATCATTTTCCAAAGCAGATTAAATAGATGAGAAAGCCAAATATTTTCATATCCATATCATATCATGTCATGTAATATCAAATCATGTACTAAACTTGTTCATATCATTTTTAGATAACCAATAACAAATCTAAAACATTTTACATCGTATAAATAAAACATCAATTTTCATTCTCGCTCTTTTATCAATTTCAGAAATATGTCAACATTACTCATGTCTACACTATGCATGATAGAAACATTTTTCTCTTTTTCATATAGATTTCATGAGTTGTAACACCCCGCTCCCGAATATAGGATTTTAAAAATATTTTAGAGAGTCAGTGTACTACTAAAACTTTTCTTTATAAAAACGCACCAGATACGAAAGTTTTTAAATAAGTGAAACAATCTTTATAAAACTAAAGAGGGTCAGCGGAAGTATTTTCTTAAAATAAAATGTTGACATTACTAGTATTTACAAAAAATATTTCATTCACTGGAACTATAAAATAAAACTAGTACACTGGCTAGGCCTCTGCATCGCCTTCCTGAGTCAAATCCTGCTAGCTGCTTCTCCAAATCACCTATGATGATTTTTAAAAGAAAACATATAAACATAGAAATAAAAATAAAATGAGTTGAATACTTAATAAGTAACACATCATACAGTAAAAATAATACTCATTGGTTCTCTCAAAACATGCATACTCATAGATACATACATAATAACGTGAACATGAATTTTTCATAAATGTTGAACATGTACTTTTTTATAAATACTGAAAACATGAGTTTTTCAAAAATCATGAGCTTTTCATAAAACATGAACTTAAGCATATCTTATCATATCATATCGTTTTGTATCATAGGCCATTACCTATTGTTGACCCTCATGAATTAAGGTTAGCGAATCTAAAAAGATTCTAATTCCACCCGTGGTTGCAGGTTGTGGAATCCATACACAAGGAATACATACTGGGTGCATTACCAGCATGTACAAACTGGCAATACAATATGCCCATACATAGGTACCGAGTTCTTATCATACATAGGCCGCTTACATATCTTATCATATTTGCATACTTATCACAACATAGATTTAAAAAAAAAATCGCATAATTTCATATAATGTCGTAATGCATACTTCCTCACATGAATTTATGATTTTGCATAAATAATTTTATGCATTATTACATAAAAATCATGGCTTTTCATAAATGGCTTTAATGCATAAAATTATGACGTTTCATAAATAATTTTAATGCATACACTTTTTCATCAATCATGCATGAATTTTCATAATTTTTTATCATGCTTGGATATATAAAAAGGGGCTTTCAAATAATGGCCATACATATATAATATTTTTATAAAACATGTTTATCGTATATGCGTGAAAAGTATGATCATGCTACTTACCTCTTAATGTGGCTTCCTGATTTCACGTTGTAGCTCGTAACCTATACGAGATACTAAACGTCATAAATTTTCTAAAATAATCGTATCGCAACCCTCTACAGACATGAAATCATAAATAAATTAATAATTTAATAAAAGATTAAAAAAATTCCTTAAAACTTTAAATACTTTGCAAGAAAAATAAATCTTCGGGTCTATACTTAATATTAAAACATAAGTCTAGTTTAAAATAAACTAAGCCCGACACAATTAATGTAATAAGCTGAAACCAGTTGAGGGCATAATTATGGTATTTAAACAATAGGTTCCTTTCTGAGAAAATTGATCACAAATGAAATAAAAAGGGAAGGCCAAGACGTGCTTCGGGAAAATAAGTGTGAAAGCAGAGGAGCCATGCGAAACAGGGGAGGGCTGCGCGAAAGCTTACCGAGAGGTCTAAGGGATGACCCACTACGATGGAGGACCAAGGTGGTTTGCTGGGCTTCTTGCCGGCTCTTGAGGCATTTTATGGTTGGTTCCCGGCAAACTTAACGTGCTTGGATTGTGGGTTTTCGTGGCATGACGTTAGGGCGAAAATGCACTGTTTCAAGGGTGAAAAATAGGGGTGTTGCTTTGTTGTTTTAGTGGTGGTTCTCGTGAGGTTTCGACATGGGGCTCTTAATTTATGGCTCTTGGTTGGGAGGAGAAACTCCTCTGTTTTGGTAGCTAAAAACAGGGATGTTCCTATAATTTTCGGTGGTTCGGTTCTAAGCAGCGTGAGAGGAGGTGGCTGATCGTGTGGTGTTTTCTGGGTGGGTTTGGCTGCTACGGCAAGGTGGTTTGTTTCTACATGCATGCATACATTTATAGATGCCTAAGAGGTCATAATGCAATAGACGTGCATGCATGTATTTATAAATGAAGATTAAGAGAAAAACGTGAATGATGAGGAGATTGGATAAAGCTTGAATTTTGTTTCAAAACTGGTATGGTGATGGAGTTTTTGAATTTATGTATTTGAGTTGGTTTTGAACTTGAGTGTGACGCCCACGAATCCCCCCTGGGATTTAGAAGGACTCGCGACATCAAGACGATCATTTCATGGATCAATCATCCTATCGAATAGTGTTTAAAGAGTGTGTGAAGCATGCACCAAGTGTACAATAAATATTCGCAGTGGGAAATGAATAAAAGTCAGTCGTTCTAGTACCAGATTCTTTAAAAATTACAAATCAATTTAAAACAATTTCTTCAACAGGGAATTATACAGTCTTTCAAAAGAAAAAGATAAACAAATACTACTTTCGAGATCATAATCTCGATCTTCACCCTCTCAACAAATTTCATTTCCTGTGAAGTCTGTATCTTGAGCCAAATTAGTTTTCTACAATCACAAACTACGATCCCGTAAAATGGGGGACCGTAGGGTGGGCGCGATCCACCGTGGTGAGATGTGAATCCCAGTAAGCAACAGACAACAAATAATATACAATCATTTCACATAACAGAACATCATCAGCATATACCAGTAAACTCAATGGGTGCATGTACCATGAATATGAGACTTGCAACATGACTTATGCACATGCACTTTCATGTAAAAACATTCGTAATCCTTGACATTTTTCAATGCTTTGCTTCATATACTTGCTTTTTATAAAAATGCTTTCATATAATTTGACTTCTTTCATATGCATATAACTTGACTTCTTTCATATGTACTATTTGAACTTCTTTTCGAAAGTCATCTTTTCAAAAATGCTTTTCGTCTTTTCTTATCTTAGGCGCCACTTATCATATCATATCTTTTCTTATGGCACGAAAGCCCATCTTGTCATGACTTATCACATTGCATATATGAGACACAACACGGCTCCACTAAGCACCGCGTGTTCCCTGCTGGTTACCGCATCACCTTAAAGTGAGTGCGTCATATAACTTATAAAACGGCAGGTCCTTATACCTTATCCGTCCTTGGCACCCACCAGCGTTAGGTGCTACCGCGCTTCGGACACCTTTTGGAGCCATACACGGTCCACCGACTGTTCTTCGACGACCCAAGGGCTTCCACTCGACTTTAAACACTCCTGAGTGGACAGGGAGTTCTACTGGGGCACTACCCCGTCCCAGCCTTTGGAGTTCTTTCAAAAACTTAATCTTTCCTTTTCTTTTTTTCTTAAAAACATGCTTGACTCAAAACATGCTTTTCGTGCTCATGCATGGGACATGCATGTGACATGTGACTTCTTATGCAAAACATGTGAGTCATGAAACATATGATCATACATTCACAAAACATATCTCATACATATTAACATATAAACCAACATCCCTTTTTAATTTATCTTCTATCTCACACACTGTGCATATTCCAATGAAGATACAGTCAAAACCTTAAGTCAAATCACATCCAACCAACACTATCTTATAGGAGTTGAGGACGCAACTTATACTGGAGTCAAACCTAAGTTTTCTTCTCTTTTCATTTTACCAACACTCGTATCTCCTCCAGATCTTCTCAAAACTTAATAGTTATATCATAATCAACCATTAACCACCACATTTACATTGCATGTATAGTTATTCTCTTCAACAGATGATCATCATAAATATTTTCTCTATTCCCAAATATTTCTCAATCTATACATCAAGGGAATTCAAGAACACACATCGATAGTTACTAAAAAGTAACGGAGTCATCCAACTAAATCATTCTATCACCAACAAATAATAAAATACTAGAGTCATCCCACCAAATCATTTTATCACTAATGATCATTAAAATAATCGAGTTACCCAATCAGATCATCTTATCACCAATAATCACTAAAATATCCGAATTATCCAACCAGATCATGTTATCACTCATCATCACTAAAGTAGTCGAATCGTCCAATCAGATCATTTTATCGCAAATAATCATTAAAATAGTCGAGTCGTCCAACCAAAACATTTTATTGCCAATAATCACTAAAATACTAGAGTCATCCAACCAAAACATTATACCATCAACAATTACCATCCACCCAGTATTCAACCACAGTAAGATTGACTCGGAATAATCTCACTCTCCATTAAATGGCCTCAGGCCCAACCAATCTACTCTTAAATTACTCATCATCACTAACTAACACATCAAGCAAACAGAACAGAGATTAACAGTCAATCAAACAATCAATCAGACAGTCAAACAAATATCTGTTACTTATAGTGCATAAACAAATGCCAATCGAACATCGCGGTGATCCCTGATCCCAAGCGGGTAAATTGTGCACTATTCATCTCCAGGCACGGCGAAGTGACGGGTTGGGTTTGGGTACTCCGTTCGACACCAAAATTCAGGGGAATGCTCCTTGGAGGATGGGGAATCTCGTGGCGGTGTCGATGAGGCGGTGCAACCACCGGAAGGCGGCGGATCTAGCTCGAAATGGTGGAGGCTCATTTTCATATTTTCCCCCGTACAAGAGAGGTGCGGCCATGGATGGAAAAACTGTTTTAGGGGTGTGATAAACTGAGGTAGGGGAAACTTTTGGCGGTGGTGGTGAGAGCCACGGTGGCCGGACGGCGGCGCGACGATGGAAAGCTCATTTGAAGACCCATTTCGGTTCCAAGGGAGGAGAGAGAGAGTGGGTGCTTCATTGGGGCTAAGATTTCTGGTGGTAGGTCGTCTATGGGTGGCGGATCAAATGGCGGGAGTGGTGTCATGGTACGGTGGCTGGTGGCGGAGATATGAACGGCGAAAGGTGCGACGTAGAGGATTAAACGACTCTCGGGTTTGGGGCTGCGGTGGTCGACACCACCGGTGGGGTTGGACTCGCCGGAGGGTGGCGGTTCAGGTGGGGCTGGAGGTGAGGCTTGGCGGCCGGGAGTGGCGCCGCCACGAGCTGAAAACCGGACTGCTCCTCCCACGGTTACTGTAGCACGTGGGAGAGAAAAGAGAGAGGAGAGAGAGAAAAGGAAAAGGGAGAGGGGAAAATGAGAGGGTTTGACCCTTTTCACGCTATTTATAGGCCCAACGCTTTTGGGTCTTCAAACGAATAACAGATGAATTTAAAAAACTGATTTAAAAGCGTATAATATCAACTTAACTTAAAATTCTCAAACTAATTAAATAAAATATTATTTCAACTTATTTTATTTTTTAATATAATATTTTTCATCAATACTTAAAATGATGAACTTTATTTAATTATTTAAAAGGAATAGATCCATACATTTAAATCAGATATTTAAAGCACGTTTAAAATCTCGTACTATTTCAAATAACTAAAATCAAGTTAATAAAATAATCCTGCATAACATAGTATTTTTGGAGCTATTCAAAAGCTTCCCAACCAAAATAGAATAAACATAATAAGACTTAAGAATTTAATAAATTTAAAATCAATAAACCAGATAATGTCAGAAAAAATAGAATCAATGCTCCTTAATAAAAATACAGCAAATCAAACTATATTTTATAATAATTAAAACTAAAAATACTGAATATATCATTTCAGATGGAAAGACCAGTAGCAACAATTAATTACAATAATTAAAAGCACTATTATTTAAGAATCTCACAAAAGCTTATAACTATACTAAAATCAAAACCACTAAATCCAAATAATATCGATAACCATTCAAATGATAAAACCAATAATAATCTTTAAATCACTATAATATTAAAATGATAGATTTCACAAATAACTAACTCTGATCGTAAATAAAACGTACTCGAAATTAAATTTATGAGATAACAATTTAATTTATTAAAATAAATTAAAATATCCGATAACAAAATATGAGTAAATTAAAGGTATGTAAAACTGTGGGGTCTTACATTGAGTTTGGAGATATAGTTCGGATGATGAGATAAGAGTTGGGGGTTTTGTTTCAATTTGAGGAATTTCAACTAAAAGGATAGAGTTAGGATTGGTTTCGAATAAAGAGGCTTTTTTGGTTTGAAATCTTGAGGTTGGGTACAAATTTAATGGCCGTGATGATGATTTCAAAACGTGGGTTTTGTTTAGTTTTCAAATAGGATAATACTTGAGAGGTTTAAAGTGTTTTTCGTTGTCTAGAGTTTGTATTGAGAAGCTTTCGGGTTTTGTTTTTTTTTTGTTTTTGAAATTAGACATGGTTGTACACTAGGATAATTGGTTCTAAGATGAGGATGATTTGTTTTTTTAAAAAATATCAAAAGTATGGGATGAAACACGGCTAGGAGAGGACTTTAAAATAATTTAAATCACTATTTTAAAACTTATCAAAAACATAAATAATAATAATAGAAATAATAATAATAGAAATAATAATAATAATAATAATAATAACTAAAATAAATTTCAAATTTTGGGTCGGCATGTTACAAACCACCCCCCTTAAAAGAAATCTCGTCCTCGAGATTTGAAATGCAAAAATGAAATGCTAATCTTTATTAAAACAAATACTGGAAAACCAACATTAACTTTGCGAAAACACTCATAAAAAAATCAACTAAGTTTAACATGCCTAAAATAAAATAAAATAAAATAAAAACTTATAGAAATATAACTAAGTGAGATGATCGTGTCCTAAGGTGCCTACGGTTTCATCATGTCTTCCTCGTTCCGATCTTCACAAGATTGACCCTTATGTCTTCATTATCGAGTGCGACAATGTGATGTGATTGTGCTATTCTAGCATGCATGTTTTTTTTTTGCACAATAAAAATGTATTTAAGAAGTTTAAAAGAAACGAAAAGAGAATATTATAACATACTTACATAGTGCAGAATCTGACTTGGAGAGGGGATGGCCTAGACTTTTTTTTTTTTTCCAAAAGACTACTTTACAAGTATTTTGGAAAAAGTTTTCCTCTCTTTATTTTGAAGAAAAATAAAAACCACAGATTCAAACTTGGTACTCTGATACCAAATGTAACACCCCATTTCCGAATATAGGATTTTGAAAATATTTTAGGAAGCCAGCATGCTACTAAAACTTTTCTTTATAAAAACGCACCAGATACAAACGTTTTTAAATAAGTGAAACAATCTTTATAAAACTAAAGAGAGTCAGCGGAAGCATTTGTTTAAAATAAAATGTTGATATCACTAGTATTTACAAAAAATATTTCATTCACTGGAACTACAAAATAAAACTAGTATACTATCTAGGCCTCTGCATCGCCTCCCTGAGTCAAATCCTGCTAGCTGCTTATCCACATCACCTATGATGATTTTTAAAAGAAAACATAGAAACATAGAAATAAAAATAAAATAAGTCGAATACTTAATAAGTAACACATCATACGGTAAAAATAATACTCATCAGTTCTCTCAAAACATGCATACTTATAGATACATACATAATAACATGAACATGAATTTTTCATAAATGTTGAACATGTACTTTTTTATAAATACTAAAAACATGAGTTTTTCATAAATCATGAGCTTTTCGTAAAACATGAACTTGAGTTTATTTTATCATATCATATTGTTTTGTATCATAAGCCGTTACCCATTGTTGATCCCTGTGAATTAGGGTTAGCGAAACTAAAAAACATCTCATTCCACCTGTGGCCGGGGGTTGTGAAATCCATACATAAGGAAGACATACTGGGTGTACTACCAGCATGTACAACCTGACAATGCAATATGCCCATTCATAGATACCGACTTCATATCATACATAGGCCGCTTACATATCTTATCATATTTGCATACTTATCATAACATAGATTTCAAAAGAAATCGCATATTTTCATATAATGTCATGATGTATGCTTCTTCACATGAATTCATGATTTTTCAAACATAATTTTATGCACTATTACATAAAAATCATGGCTTTTCATAAATGACTTTAATGCATAAAATTATGATGTTTCATAAATAGTTTTAATGCATAAAATTTTTCATCAATCATGCATGAATTTTCATAATTTTTTATCATGCTTGGATATATAAAAAGGGGCTTTCAGATAATGGCCATACATATATAATATTTTTATAAAACATGTTTACTGTATATGCGTGAAAAGTATGATCATGCTACTTACCTCTTAGTGTGGCTTTCTGATTTTATGTTATAGCTCGTAACCTATGCGAGATACTAAACGTCACAAATGTTCTAAAATAATCGTATTGTAACCCTCTACTAACATGAAATCATAAATAATTTAATAATTTAACAAAAGATTAAAAATATTCCTTAAAACTTTAAATACTTTGCAAGGAAAATAAATCTTCGGGTCTATACTTAATATTAAAACATAAGTCTAGTTTAAAATAAACTAAGCTCGACGCCATTAATGCAATAAGCTGAAACCAGTTGAGGGCATAACTGTGGTATTTAAACAATAGGTTTCTTTTTGAGAAAACTGATCCCAAATGAAATAAAAAGGGAAGGCCAAGACGTGCTTCGGGAAAACAAGTGCAAAAGCAGAGGAGTCGTGCGAAATAGGGGAGGGCTGCGCGAAAGCTTACCGAGGGTCTAAGGGATGACCCACTACGATGGAGGACCAAGGTGGTTTGCTGGGCTTCTCGCCGGCTCTTGAGGCATTTTATAGGTGGTTCCCAGCAAACTTAACGTGCCTGGATTATGGGTTTTCGTGGCATGACGTTGGGGCGAAAATGCTCTGTTTCCCGGGTGAAAAATAGGGGTGTTGCTTTGTTGTTTCGGTGGTGGTTCCCGTGAGGTTTCGACGTGGGGCTCTTAATTTATGGCTCTTGGTTGGGAGGAGAAACTCTTCTGTTTCGGTAGCTAAAAATAGGGCTGTTCCTATAATTTTCGGTGGTTCGGTTCTAAGTAGTGTGAAAGGAGGTGGCTAATCGTGTGGTGTTTTCTGGCTGGGTTTGGCTACTATGGCAAGGTGGTTTGTTTCTACATGCATGCATATATTTATAGATGCCTAAGAGGCCATAATGCAATAGAGGAGCCACAGAGTCGGTACGAGAGCGTTACCATCCTGTCCGATCCCGTCGTCGCCCGGCGACGACCTAGGGGACATCACTCACTATATTCCGCTCCCGAGTGACCAAAGGAGTTCCACTGGGATAATCTCTATCCCGGCTTAGGGTCGTGATACACACACACCCGAAACCGTAAACACATTAAAACCTAGTTTTCATTTCCAACACATGAATATGCATGTAAATACACAATGCAGATGACTATGCATCAAATAGCCAACAACTGATAATTTTCAACAATGACCAAACACAATATCTGTTGATGCCAAAAATATATTTAAATCTTAAAGTTTATTTGGAAAATACTTACAGCAGTTAAAAGCGTAAATCCTTGAGCAGATGTCACTCTGCAGTGCTCGTAGCAGTCACTTGTACGCTAGGCTAAAGTGCTCGGTTTGACACCAAAATTTAGGAAGATATTCTTTGGAAGGTGGGGAATCTCATAGAGGTGTTGGTGTGGCAGCAAAACCACCGGAAGGTGGCAGATCGGGCTAAAAAATGGGTGAAAACTCATTTTCAGGTTTGGGATCGTATAGGGAAGGTGAGGCCACGGATGGGCAAGCTGAGCTAGAGGGTTGGTCGGCTGAGCAAGGGGAGTCTTTTGGTCATGGTGGTGAGGCCTACAATGGCCAGACGGTGTCACTAGGGTGGCAAACCCGTGTATGGGTATTTGAAATACCTATTTCGGGTTAGGGCATTTGGGCTGCCGTGGGTGGTGCTGGAGGTTGGGTTATACTCGCCGGAGGGTGGGGAGTCTAGTGGTAGTGGTGGTGAGCCAAGGCGACCGGTGGTGGCGCCGGAAGATGGAAGAAAAGCAAACCCACCCATTTCGGGTTTGATGCTCATGCGCCCGCTAGGGGGTTGCCGAAGGTGCAGAGGAGGTCGTCAGAGGGTAAGGGTGCCAGCGGCATGGGCGGTGAAAGGCAGTGGGCGGCGGTGGATGACTGGGCTGTCTAAGGCCGAACGGCCAAACAAGGGGGGGAGGAAGAAGTTGCGCGGGCTGGGGGGAAATGCAGGGGAAGAAAGGAGAAAAAGAAAAGAAAAAGAAAAGGAAAAAGAGAAAAAGGAAAAAGAAAGAAAAAAGAAGTCCAACTAGAAAAACAAAATTAATTAAATAAAAACCGACTGATAATACTGTAATTTAATATAAATAAAATAAAAAATTTAAAACCCAACAATAAACCAATTTAATTTAAAGAACAATTTTATTATAGAACACTAATTATTATTAAGAAAGCATATCAAATAAAATCACATAATAAAATAAAGAAATTTAATTCTAATTATTAAAATAATTACCTCACATTAAAATTAATAAGAAAAGTAACGTAACTCAATATTTAAATATAAGAACAACATAAAACTAATATTAACTAATTAATAGATCAAATAAATATCTTAAGCAAATAAAACACGACTAATAATATTATTAAAATAAATTAAAATAATCGACAACGAGAATAAAATAATGTATAAAAATACACGTAAATCTGGGATCTCACATTCTCTCCTCCTTAAAAAGAATTTTGTCCCCAAAATTTGCTCGGCTGCAACTAATAAAACTCCAATAGCTCACCTACCACATCACTTAATATTCAGTTCAAGCATTAGCACAATCATCTATTTTCCTAAAACACAAATGAATGGTTATTCCATCATAATCGTATAGTCTCCAAGTAATATTTCATCTCTAAGACTCCTGAGTTAGCTAATTAATCTGGACTCCATATGTACAAGGACCTTAGTACAATCTCCCAAATCCTAATATTCACTGACTCCATACAACAATTTGTGTCACCCTAAAGTAGCTCCCAAGTTTATCTTCTCCACTTAACCATAAATAAGTATAAGTTACTCAACCAAAAGATAAATCTCCACTTACAAGTATTATTCCAAAATTTCCAGTCACCACTAATTCCTCAAAACCAACGTAAAACTTAATCCTCCAACTACATCGCAAATCATCACGCTTTCACACGCACTCTGATAATTTGCTAAATGCATAAAAATTTAAGTCCTCATAAATTATCACCATAAGTAAAAATTGGCTCAACACCTATTAACAAGAAATCCTATACCACTTTTCCAAATCCTAAAATTTTAATATCTCATAATTCTAATTATACCATCATGATTGACACCTAAACTCCAATGTACATCACCCCAAAAATTCTGTCAACTCTACTCAATTTAATTAGTATGGTAACTAGGATACCCATAATTCTCTCACTCATCTGGACCTTCAATACCAAGAGAAAGAATAATCTCAAATGTTCAAATTTCTATGTGACTTCAAGCCACAACTATAGTCCTTAAGATACCTCGACAAATGTTGCTAACCATTAAATTCTCCAAAATATTATACTTAAATTATCCACTCCAAACAACTCGTCCAGAAGCCTAAAATTTAGATCTCTTAAATTTATTTCCATCACATCAAACACAAATCAAAGACAAGTACTCTCCAAAAATTTACACACATAACTATTACATAACAATCTCCAAGCATCCACAAACAAAAACAATATCAAAACTTCACTAAAGAACAATTAATCATCTACCATCATAAGTATTCTTAAATTAGATTTCATAACAATATGTCAATGGCTAAGAATTTCACACTCACATGACGAGTTCGCCTAGATTACAATTCCAACAATCTCCCAGAAATAAAATTAAAACTTAGAAACTCTAACATTTAGTGAGACCCAAATATTACACATAAATAACATAGGAAATATCAACAAAGAAACCCAATTACATAAATACCAATAATTATCAAAACGAATCCATCTCTCAAGATATAGCAATATACCCAAATACTAAATAAAACTCAAGTAATTCCCATAAATATTATATAAAAACACAACGGGAAAAAAAAAATCTAAAAACCAAGTAAGTAAAAGCTATTCATTTAAGAAAACAAGACCACTTCCTTTGGTAAAACACAAATCGCCAAAAGCTTTTATTAAATAAAACAAGGAGTTTGAATTAAATTAAGAACAGCAAATAAATAACAAATGAAGCTTTGAAATTCTCCACAAAACCCAACTCTTAAAAATATTTATTGTAGAAATCTTCAGGACTTAAAATCTTTAAAAGAAACAAACCATAATATAATAAACAAATTAATTAATTAATAAATAAATACCAATAAGTCGCCAAACAAATCCACTTGCCAAAATAAATAAATAAACTCTCAAAATAAAACAAATGGGAAGGTGAAAAGATAATAAATTTAAACTTATCTCAAATCATGTGCCTAAAAAAAAAGCATAGTAACAATTCATTTTAAATTTTTGTCTAAATAAAATTTTCAAACTTTTAGAAATATTTAAAATACAAGAGCCATAATTAAAATAAAAAGATAATAAACAAAATCCAAAACTAACTCATAAGAAACCTATGAACTAAAATTAAAATCAAATCCTAGTGATAATTGAATAAAAACTTAAGAAAACAAAATAACCCACCACAAAAGAAATAACTTTAAAATAAAGAATTCCATAACACAATTATTTAAAATATCAGATTCAATAAAAAGATTGATTTAAAATAATAATCTAATCCGAAATATCTAAATTCCAATTTAAACAAAAACAAAGGCATATATATAAAACAAATAATTAAATAAATGCTCAACTACTTGACTAAATAAAATCAACTAACTAAAATCTTAACTATTACCCAATTACAATATTGAACAAATATTAAAATAAAATAAAACAATGCAAACAAACCAATCAGAATTAAGTTAATTATGAAAATAAATAAACAACATGCACATTAAAATAAAAAGTACAACACAACGAAATAAATATAAAAAAATCTTACCATATAAATTAGTAGGAAAAACTTAGAGAATAAATAGAATAATAAAATAAAATAACCAAATAATAAAACAAATAAATTTTTAAAACCACAAACTTTTATGGTACAATTTTTAAGTAACTTGCAGATTTATCCAGAGCTAAACTGCTCTGATACCACCTATGACAACCCCAAATTCCCTTTAAAAATAACACGGGAATCGAGGTGTCAGGATTGATGACAACACGGGTCACACATCCCAACGACAAGTGTCAAACGTGTGTACACGTGGCATACATAAATAAAAGTAGCAGATATTTGAGGTCAATAACTAAGTACCAGAATTTTCAATAATATTTTACAAACTAATTTAACATAAATTCTCCAACAGAAGATTTAATACAGTCATCCGAAAGATAAATTATAAAAACACATATTTATAAAAAAGGGAAAATAATTTACCAAGATAACAATTTATAATAACTGTATATCAACGGAGGAGCCGTCTCCTCAGGTTTAGCCTCTTCAAAATTTGCATTCAAATACTACGACGCAAAAAATGGCATCGCAGGTAAGTATAACCCAAACAAACCCAAGATAATAAATACATTAATGCAACAACACTACGCATGAACAGGACACTGTATGCATGAAGTTTAAAATCATCTTTCTCAAAATAAATAAATAACTACACACGCCAAAATCCCAATTTGGCCCAAATAAAACTCCAACAAAATCACCCATCATTTTCCCAGAAAATGATGTCTATAAACCCGTTAAAACCACAACCATTTTCTCAGAAAATGGTCCACGTAAAATCAATAAATACAACCCGCCATTTTCCTAGAAAATGGCCTAATCATCCGTTTTATTAACTGTATGCACCATGATCTCCCTTAAGGACTATCCGCACACCCTGCCTTTCATCATCACATCAAAGGTAACGACCACGCATGTGACTTCGGAACGGGTGATGCCCAGCTAACCGCGCTCAGCACATACCATGACCAGTCATCCCCTAGCTCCCGCCAACAAAGGAGCCACGGAGTCCGCACGAGAGCGTTACCATCCCGTCCGATCCTGTCGTCGCCCGGCGACGACCCAGCTCAGTATATTCCACTCCCGAGTGACCAGAGGAGCTCCACCGGGATAATGCCTTATCCCGGCTTGGGGTCGTGATACACACGCACCCGAAACCACAAACACATGAAAACACAGTTTTCATATCCAACATATGAATATGCACGTAAATACACAATGCATATCACCATGCATCAAATAGCCAACAACTGATAATTTTTAACAATGACAAAACACAATATCTGTTGATGCTAAAAATATATTTAAATCTTAAAGTTTATTTGGAAAATACTTACGGCGGTTAAAAGTGTAAATCCTTGAGCAGACGTCCTCCGCAGCGCTTGTAGCGGTCACTTGTACGCTAGGCTAAAGTGCTCGGTTTGACACCAAAATTTAGGGAGATACTCTTTGGAAGGTGAAGAATCTCGTGGAGGTAGTGGTGTGGCGGCACAACCACCGGAAGGTGGCGGATTGGGCTCCAAAATGGATGAAAACCCATTTTCGAGTTTGGGGTCGTATAGGGAAGGTGAGGCCACGGATGGGGAAGCTGAGCTAGGGGGTTGATCGGTTAAGCAAGAGGAGTCTTTTGGTGGCTGTGGTGAGGCCTACGGTGGCTGGACGGCGGCGCTAGGGTGGCAAACCCGTGTATGGGTATTTGAAATACCCATTTCGGGTTGGGGCATTTGGGCAGCCGTGGGTGGTGCCGGAGGTTGGGTTATGCTCGCCGGATGGTAGGGAGTCTAGTGGTAGTGGTAGTGAGCCAAGGCGGCCGGTGGTGGAGCCGAAAAATGGAAGAAAAGCAAACATACCCATTTCGGGTTTAATGCTCACGCGCCAGCTAAGGGGTTGCCGGAGGTACACCACCGGTGTAGGGGAGGTTGCCGAAAGGTAAGGGTGTCGGCGGCATGGGCAGTAAAGGGCGGTGGGCGGCGGTGGATGACTAGGCCATCTAAGGCCGAACGGCCAAACAGGGGGGGAGGAAGAAGTCGCGCAGGCTGGGGGGAAATGCAGGGGAAGAAAGGAGAAAAAGAACAGAAAAAAAAAAAGAAAAAAGAGAAAAAGGAAAAAGAAAGAAAAAAGGAGTCCAACTAAAAAAATACAATAAATTAAATAAAAGCCGACTGATAATACTACAATTTAATATAAATAAAATAAAATAATTAAAACCCAAAAATAAACCAATTTAATTTAAAGAACAATTTAATTACAAAACACTAATTATTATTAAGAAAGCACATCAAATAAAATCACATAATAAAATAAAAGAATTTAATTCCAATTATTAAAAAAATTACCTCACATTAAAATTAATAAGAAAAGCAACGTAACTCAATATTTAATTATAAGAACAACATAAAACTAATATTAACTAATCAATAAATCAAGTAAATATCTTAAGCAAATAAAACATGACTAATAATATTATTAAAATAAATTAAAATAATCGACAACAAGAATAAAATAATGTGTAAAAATACATGTAAATCTGAAATCTCACAAGTCGACCTTAGAGGCGGATGAGTCTCCGTTGCTTAAGTTAGTAGTAGTTTTGAAGGTTTCGCATAGAGACGAGAGGGAGAAAAATATTTCCAGTTAAATGATTGACCTCATGAGAAGCTTCCATTCCGCAGCTACGAATCATGCTTCTGTCGTACATCAATTTGTTTATTTAATTTATCCCAAAAATTGTCCGTAAGTTCAAAAAAATTAGTAGAATAGAGTATCACAACATATGAGATGTTAAAGAAAAAATCTAGTGCGAGTTGCAAACCACCCAATATAAAATATAAGGAGCTGAGTTTTATAAATATATTGCAATAATTAACAAAATAAAAACTTACTCCCTTTTATTCTTCCCCACAAGGTTGCTGCAAAAGAATTTTCTAACACATTAAAAATGATAGTATCTATTAAAATAAAACATTCGGTATGAGATAATATGTATGAAATCTAAATAGTTGAAATAAGATACAAACATAAAGGTGATAGTATTGCAAATGAAATGACGAAAACATTTTATATTTTTAGCTACGTCAAATGCTGATACAAATTTCCCTAAAACTACAAAAGTTTTTGTCAATGTAAAGAATTAAAAACGTTAAAATATTTAGTTTTTGTCTAGATGCAGATAAATTTCAAATAAAATTGATCAAAAAGATAATAGTAACAAATTAAAATAGGATGAAAGAAATACTGTCAGTAGTAATAGTCTATAAGAGGTGGTGGTATAAGACGCCAAAGAATGCATCTGAAGATTAAGCAACTAGGGTTGTAAAAAGACCGAACCGAACCGGCGGACTGGGACCGGACCGGTCGGAGTCCGGTCCGGTCCCGGTCCAGGGAGTTCATCCCCCTGGACCGGACCGGACCAGACCGAACCGAATCCCTAGAGTTTTTTTTTTTTAATTTTTTTTAAAATATATGTATATATAAATAATAATATATAAATTTTAATATTAATATTAATATATATTAATATATTAATATATAATATATACTCTTATAATATTAACATATAAATAATAAGTGTATTATTATTATTTAATATATTATTACTAATTTATCACTATTTACTAACATATAAATATATAATATACTAATGTAAATTGTAATAGTGTTATTACTTATTAGTTATAGTTTATTAACATATACTAATGTAATAGTATTATTAGACTATTAGATTATTAGTTATAGTTTACTAACATACTTAATATTTAATATTAACTAACATATTAATATATAATATATACTCTTATATATTAACATATAAATAATAAGTGTATTATTATTATTTAATATATTATTACTAATTTATCACTATTTACTAATATATAAATATATAATATAATAATGTAAATTGTAATAGTATTATTACTTATTAGTTATAGTTTATTAACATATATTAATGTGAAAGTGTTATTAGACTATTAGACTATTAGACTATTAGTTATAATTTACTAACATGCTTAATATATAATATATACTAACATATTAATATATAATATATACTTTTATAATATTAACATATTATAATTTATAGTAGTTAAATCTGGGCCAAAAAAAATTTGATCATTGTAGAATTTAATATTAAATTTAGTCCATTAAATCATATGGGGCACCCCTGGACCGGACTGGATCGCCCCTAGACCGAATTGGACCGCACCGGTATGGACCGAACTCCTGTTCGGTCCGGTCCAGGATGAGAGAATTCTTGGACCGAATGAAATCGGTCCACAAATTTCCCGGACCGGACAATTTACACCCCTATGAGCAACTGAAAAGCAATCTCTTCAGCTTCATTAGTTTCACAACAATCTCCTACTCTTTAAGTCACACCCATATACGCATGTATATATGTATGCAAGGCATGTATGTATGTATAAATGTTCATGTACGGATATTTGTGAATGTTTGTGAATGTTTGTATGTAAATGGGTATGTATGTATGTATGTATGTATGAATATTTCTATGTCTGTCTGTATGTATGTTGGTATGTTTGTATCTATGAATATTTACGTATGATACATGCATGCATATATATATATGTGTGTGTGTGTGTGTGTGTGTGTGTAGGCAATATGTATGTATATATGCACGCATGTAAGTATGTATATATGTTTTGTGTATGTGTGTAATATGTTTGTATGTATGTGTGTATTATGCATGTCTGTGTGCATGCATGTACGTATGCATGTATGTGTATATGTATGCATGTATGTATAGATGCATATATGTATGTATGCATGTGTATGTGTGTAATGTGTATGTATGCATGTGTGCATGTATATATGTGTGTGTGTGTATGTATGGGTGTATATGTATGCATGCGTGCAATGTTTATGCATGTATGAGTGCATCAATGTTTTAATGTCTGTATGTATGTACATATATATGTATCTACATGTGTGTGTAATGGGTATGTACTACATGTATATCTTATATGTATTACAAAATCTGAAGAAATCTCCAACCATCTAATCTCTCGCATGTATTGCATAATTTTTACCAAAAATATGATGAAATAGGAGAGTTTAGAAAACAAGAAAAAAATAGCGAAAGAGAGAGAGAGAGTGGAGAGATAGTGAAGGAAAATAGATTGTTAACGTTGTATTCCACAAACTTGTGGGCCGGGATCTCAACCGCCTAGGTTTTCTGACTTTATTCCTGCAAAAATAATGTAAATTATAGAGAAGAGAGTAGTCAGCCTTAGAGGCCGATGAGTCTTCGATACTTCAATAGTAATAGTTTTGAAAGTTTCGCAGAGAGACAAGAGGGAGAAAAATATTTCCAGTTAAATGATTGACCTCATGAGAAGCTTCCTTTCTGCAGCTATGAATCATGCTTATATTGTACATCAATTCGCTATCTCATTTATCCCAAAAATTGTCCATAAGTTCAAAAAAATTAGTTGAAGAGAGTTACAATATATGAGATGTTTGAAAAAAAAAGGTAGTGCGAGTTGCAAACCACCCAATGTAAAGTATAAGGAGTTGAGTTTTATAAATATATTGCAATAATTAACAAAATAAAAACTTACTCCCTTTTCTTCTTCCCTCTAAGGTTGCTACAAAAGAATTTTCGAACACATCAAAAATGATAGTATTAAAATAAAATATTTGGTATGAGATAATATGTATAAAATCTAAATAGTTGAAATAAGATACAAACATAAAAGTGATGCTATTGCAAATGAAATAACAAAAATATTTTATATTTTTAGCTACGTCACATGCTCATACAAATTTCCCTAAAACTACAAAATTTTTTGTTAATATAAACGAGTAAAAATGTAAAAATTAAATTTTAGTCTGTACGCAGATAAATTTGAAATAAAATTGATAAAAAAGATAATAGTAACGAATTAAAGTAGGAAGAAAGAAATACGTGAGTAGTGATAGTCTAAAAGAGGTGGTGGCATAAGACAGCCAAATAATGCATCTAAAGAAGATTGAGAGACTGAAAAGCAATCTCTTCAACATCATCAGTTTCACAACAATCTCATAATCTGTAAGTCACACCCATATACGCAAGTATATATGTATGCAAGGCATGTATGTATGAACGCATGTATATTTTCATGTATGCATGCATGTATGGATGTTTGTGAATGTTTGTATGTATATGGGTACTTATGTATGTATGAATATTTATGTGTATGTTGGTATGTATGTATGTTGGTATGTATGAATATTTCCGTATGTGTATATATATATATATGTATGTATGTATGTAATGTGTATGTATATATGCATGCATGTATGTATGTTTTGTGTATGTGTGTAATGTGTATGTATGTATGTGTGTTTCATGCATGTATGTGTGCATGCATTTATGTGTGTACATATGTATGCATGTATGTATGTATGTATAGATGCAGGTATGTATGTATGCAAGTGTGAATGTATGTGTGTATGTATGTATGTGTGTGTATGTATGTGTGGTGTATATGTATGCATGTGTGTAACGTTTATGCATGTATGCGGGCATTAATGTATTTATATTTGTATGTATGTACATGTATGTACGTGTGTGTAATGCGTATGCACTACATGTATCTTTTATCTATTATAAAATCTGAAGAAATCTCCAACCATCTCTCTTGCTTGTATTGCATAATTTTTACCTAAAATATGAAGAAATAGGAGAGTTAAGAAAAACAAGAAAAAAATAGAGAAAGAGAGAGACTGGACAGATAGTGAAGGAAAATAGATTGTTAACGTTATATTCCACAAACCTGTGAGCCGGGATCTCAAGCGCCTAGGTTTTCTGAGTTTAGTCCTGCAAAAATAATGAAAAATCGAGACAAAAGAGTAGTCAACCTTTGAGGCCGATGAGTCTCTGATGTTCAAGTTAGTAGTAATTTTGAAAGTTTCGGAGAGAGATAAGAGGGAGAAGAATATTTTCAATTAAATGATTGACCTCATGAGAAGCATCCATTTCGCGGCTATGAATCATGCTTCTGTTGTACATCAATTTGTTATCTCATTTATCCTACAAATTGTCGGTAAGTTAAAAAAAAAATAGTAGAAGAGAGTATCACAATATATGAGACGTAAAAAAAAAAGGGTAGTGCAAGTTTCAAACCACCTAATGTAAAATATAAGGAGTTGACTTTTGTAAATATATTGCAATAATTGACAAAATAAAAACTTACTCCCTTTTATTCTTCCCCCCTAGGGTTGCTGCAAAAGAATTTCCCAACACATTAAAAATGATAGTATCTATTAAAATAAAATATTCGATATGAGATAATATGTATAAAATCTAAATAGTTGAAATAAGATACAAACATAAAAGTGACACAGCTACAAATGAAATAACGAAAACATTTTATATTTTTAGCTATGTCAAATGCTAATACAAATTTCCCTAAAACTACAAATTTTTTTGTTAATGTAAACGAGTAAAAATGTTAAAAATTTTAATTTTTGTCAGTATGCAGATAAATTTAAAATAAAATTGATAAAAAAGATAATTGTAACGAATTGAAGTAGGATGAAAGAAATACCGTGAGTAGTAATAGTCTATAAGAGGTGGTGGCATAAGACGGCCAAATAATGCATCTGGAGAAGATTGAGCGAATGAAAAGCAATCCTTTCAACATCATCAGTTTCACAATAATCTCCTAATCTGTAAGTCACATCCATATACGCATGTACATGTGTATGCAAGGCATGTATGCATGTATAAATGTATGTGTATGTCTGTATGTACGCATGTATATGTTCATGTATGCATGTTTGTGAATGTTTGTATGTATATGGGTACGTATGTATGTATGAATATTTGTGTGTATGTTTGTATGTATGTTGGTACGTATGTTATGTATGCATGTATGAATATTTCTGTTTGTCTATATGTATGAATATTTCCATATATATATGTGTGTGTGTGTGTGTGTGTGTGTATGTAATGTGTATGTATATATGCATGTATGTATATTTTGTGTATGTATGTATGTGTGTATCATGCATATCTGTGTGCACGCATGTATGTGTGTACACATGTAATGTGTATGTAAATATGCATACATGTATGTATGTATATATAGATGCATGCATGTATGTATGCATGTGTATGTATGTAATGTGTATGTATATATGCATGTATGTATGTTTTGTGCGTGTATTTATGTGTGTATCATGCATATCTGTGTGCATGCATGTATGTGTGTACACATGTAATGTGCATGTATGTATGCATGCATGTATGCATGGATATATAGATGCATGTATGTTTGTATAGATGTATATGTGTGTAATGTGTATGTATGCATGTGTGCATGTATGTGTGTATGTATGTGTGTGTATATATGTATGGGTGCATATGTATGCATGCATGTAACGTTTATGCATGTATGTGTGCATTAATGTATTTATGTATGTATGTATGTACATATATATCTATGTACGTGTGTGTAATGCGTATATACTACATGTATCTTTATTTTATTAAAAAATTTGAAGAAATCTCCAACCATCTCTCTCGCTTCTATTGCATAATTTTTACCTAAAATAGAGAAAATGAGAGAGTTGAGAGATAGTGAAGGAAAATAGATTGTTAACGTTATATTCCACAAACCTATGGGCTGGGATCTCAAGCGCCTAGGTTTTTTGAGTTTAGTCCTGCAAAAATAATGGAAAATCGAGACAAGAGAATAGTCGGCCTTTGAGACCAAAGAGTCTCTGATTTAAGTTAGTAGTAATTTTGAAAGTTTCGTAGAGAGATAAGAGAGAGAGAGAAATTTTTAGTTAAATGATTGACTTCATGAGAAGCTTCCATTCCACAGCTGTGAATCATGCTTTTGTTGTACATCAATTTGTCATCTCATGCATCTTACAAATTGTCAGTAAGTTCAAAAAAATAGTAGAAAAGTGTATCACAATATATGAGACGTAAAAAAAAAAGGTAGTGCAAGTTCCAAACCACCTAATATAAAATATAAGGACTTGAATTTTGTAAATATATTGCAATAATTGACAAAATAAAAACTTACTCCGTTTTATTCTTCCCCCTAAGGTTGTTGCAAAAGAAATTCCTAACACATTAAAAATGATAGTATCTATTAAAATAAAATATTTGGTATGAGATAATATGTATAAAATCTAAATATTTGAAATAAGATACAAATATAAAAGTGACACTATTGCAAATGAAATAACGAAAACATTTTATATTTTTAGCTATGTCAAATGCTAATACAAATTTACTACAAATTTTTTTGTTAATGTAAACGAGTAAAAATGATAAAAATTTTAATTTTTGCCAGTACGCAGATAAATTTAAAATAAAATTGATCAGAAAGATAATAGCAACGAATTGAAGTAGGATGAAAGAAATGCCATGAGTACTAATAGCATAAAAGAGGTAGTGTCATAAGATGGTCAAAGAATGCATCTAAAGAACATTGAGCGACTGAAAAGCAATCTCTTCAACATCATCAGTTTGACAACAATCTCCTAATCTGTAAGTCGCACCCATATATGCATATATATATGTATGCAAGGAATGTAGGTATGAGTAAATGTATGTGTATGTCTGTATGAATGCATGTATGGATGTTTGTGAATGTTTGTATGTATATGGGTACGTACGTATGTATGAATATTTGCGTGTATGTTTGTATGTATGTTGGTATGTATGTATGCTTGTTTGTATGTGTGTATGTTGTATGTATGTATGTATGAATATTATTGTCTATCTGTATGTATGTTTGTATGTTTCTATGTATGAATATTTCCGTATGTGTATATACATGCATATATATATATATATATGTTTGTGTGTGTGTATGTAATGTGTATGTATATATGCATGCATGTATGTATGTTTTGTGTATGCATGTATGTGTGTATCGTGCATGTCTGTGTGCATGCATGCATGTGTGTACATATGTATGCATGTATGTATAGATGCATGTAAGTATGTATGCATGTGTATGTGTGTAATGTGTATGTGTGCCTGTGTGCATGTATGTGTGTTTGTATGTATGAGTGTATATGTATGCATGCGTGTAATAACATTTATGCATGTATGCGTGCATTAATGTATTTATGTCTGTATGTATGTACATATATATGTATGTACGTGTGTGTAATGCGTATGCACTACATGTATCTTTTATGTATTACAAAATTTGAAGAAATCTTCAACCACCTCTCTCGCTTGTATTGCATAATTTTTACCTAAAATATGAAGAAATTGGAGAGTTTAGAAAACAAGAAAAAAATACAGAAACAGAGAGAGTGGAGAGATAGTGAAGGAATATAGATTGTTAACGTTATATTCCACAAACCTATGGCCCGGGATCTCAAGCGCATAGGTTTTTTGAGTATAGTCCTGCAAAAATAATGGAAAATCGAGACAAGAGTGTAGTCGGCCTTTGAGACCGATGAGTCTCTGATGTTTAAGTTAGTAGTAATTTTAAAAATTTTCGTAAAGAGATAAAAGGGAGAGAATAATTTTCAGTTAAATGATTGACCTCATAAGAAGCTTCCATTCCCCAGCTATGAATCATGCTTCTGCTGTACATCAATTTGTTATCTCATTTATCCTACAAATTGACAGAAAGTTCCAAAAAAAATAGTAGAAGAAAGTATCACAATATATGAGACGTAAAAAACAGGGTAGTACAGGTTTCAAAACACTTAATCTAAAATATAAGGAGTTCAGTTTTATAAATATAATGCAATAATTAACAAATAAAAACTTACTCCCTTTTAATTTTTCCACCAAGGTTGCTGCAAAAGAATTTCCTAACACATTAAAAATGATAGTATCTATTAAAATAAAATATTTGGTATGAGATAATATGTATAAAATCTAAATAGTTGAAATAAGATACAAACATAAAAGTGACACTATGAAATAACAAAAACATTTTATATTTTTAGCCATATCAAATGCTAATACAAATTTCCCACAAACTACAAAATTTTTTGTCAATGTAAACAAGTAAAAATGTTAAAAAAATTTAATTTTTGTCAATACGCAGATAAATTTAAAATAAAATTGATCAAAAAGATAATAGTAACGAATTAAAGTAGGATGAAAGAAATACCGTGAGTAATAATAGTCTATAAGAGGTGGTGGCATAAGACGGCCAAAGAATGCATCTGAAGAAGATTGAGCGAATGAAAAGTAATTTTTTTAACATCATCAGTTTCACAACAATCTCCTAATCTGTAAGTCACACTCATATACACATGTATATCTGTATGCATGGCATATATGCATGTATAAATGTATGTGTATGTCTGTATGTACGCATGTATATGTATATGGGTACATATGTATGTATGAATATTTTCGTGTACGTTTGTATGTATGTTGGTATGTATGTATGTTTGTTTGTATGTATGTTGGTATGTATGTATGTATGAATATTTCTGTCTGTCTGTATGTTGGTATGTTTGTATGTATGAATACTTCCGTATGTGTAATGCGTATGCACTACATGTATCTTTTATGTATAACAAAATCTGAAAAAATCTCCAGCTATCTCTCTCGCTTGTATTGCATAATTTTTACCTTCAATATGAAGATATAGGAGAATTTAGAAAACAAGAAAAAAATAGAGAAAGAGAGAGTGGACAAATAGTGAAGGAAAATAGATTGTTAACGTTATATTCCACAAACCTAAGGGCCAGGATCTCAGATGCCTAACTTTTCTGAGTTTAGTCCTGCAACAATAATGGAAAATCGAGACAAGACAATAGTCGGCCTTTGAGGCCGTTGGGTCTCTGATGTTTAAGTTAGTAGTAATTTTAAAAGTTTCCTAGAGAGATAAGACGGAGAAAATATTTTTAGTTAAATGATTGACCTCATGAAGAGCTTCCATTCCACAACAATGAATCAGGGTTTTGTTGTACATCAATTTGTTATTTAATTTATCCTACAAATTGTTAGAAATTTCAAAAAAAAATAATAGAAGAGAGTATCCCAATATATGAGACGTAAAAAAAAGGGTAGTGCAAGTTTCAAACCACTTAATGTAAAATATGAGGAGTCGAGTTTTATAAATATATTGCAATAATTAACAAAATAAAAACTTACTCCCTTTTAATCTTTCCTCCAAGGTTGCTGCAAAAGAATTTTCTAACACATTAAAAATGACAGTATCTATTAAAATTAAATATTTGGTATAAGATAATATGTATAAAATCTAAATAGTTGAAATAAGATACAAACATAAAAGTGACACTTTTGCAAATGAAATAACGAAATTTTTTTATATTTTTAGCTATGTCAAATGCTAATACAAATTTCCTTAAAACTACAAATTTTTTTGTTAATGTAAACGAGTAAAAATGTTAAAAAATTTAAGTTTTGTCAGTACGCAGATAAATTTAAAATAAAATTGATCAAAAAGATATTAGTAACGAATTAAAGTAGGATGAAAGAAATATCATGAGTAGTAATAGTTTAAAAGAGGTAATGGCATAAGACGGCCAAAGAATGCATCTCAAAAAGATTGAGCGACTGAAAAGCAATCTCTTCAACATCATCAGTTTCACAACAATCTCCTAATCTGTAACTCACACTCATATACGCATGTATATATGTATGTAAGAAATGTAGGTATGAATAAATGTATGTGTATGTCTATATGAATGCATGTATATGTTCATGTATGTATGCATGTATGGATATTTGTGAATATTTGTATGTATATGGATACGTATTTATGTATGAATATTTGCGTGTATGTTTGTATGTATGTTGTATGTATGTATGTATGAATATGTGTGTAATGTACATGTATGCATGTGTGCATGTATGTGTGTATGTGTGTGTGTATATGTATGTATGGGTGTATATGTATGCATGCGTGTAACGTTTATGCATGTATGCATGCATTAATGTATTTATGTCTGTAAGTACGTACATATATATATGTATGTACGTGTGTGTAATGCGTATGCACTACATGTATCTTTTATGTATTACAAAATCTAAAGTAATCTCCAACCATCTCTCTCGCTTGTATTGCAAAATTTTTACATAAAATAGAGAAAAAAAAGAGAGTGGAGAGATAGTGAAGAAAAATAGATTGATTACGTTATATTCCACAAACATGTGGGCCGGGATCTCAAGTGCCTAAGTTTTCTGTGTTTAGTCCTACAAAAATAATGGAAGATTGTGACAAGAGAGTAGCCGGCCTTTGAGGACGATAAGTCTCTGTTGTTCAAGTCAATAGTAAATTTGAAAGTTTCGTAGAGAGATAATAGGGAGAAAAATATTTTCAGTTAAATGATTAACCTCACGAGAAGCTTCCATTCCGCAGCTATGAATCATGCTTCTGTTGTACATCAATTTGTTATCTCATTTATCCTACAAATTGTTAGAAAGTTCCAAAAAAAAGTAGTAGAAGAGAGTATCACAATACATGAGACCTAAAAAAAGGGTAGTGCAAGCTTCAAAGCACTTAATGTAAAATATAAGGAGTTCAGTTTTATAAATATATTGCAATAATTAACAAAATAAAAACTTACTCCCTTTTAAAATTTCCCCCAAACTTGTTGCAAAAGAATTTCCAAACACATTAAAAATGATAGTATCTATTAAAATAAAATATTTGGTATGAGATAATATGTATAAAATCTAAATAGTTGAAATAAGATACAAACATAAAAGTGGCACTATTGCAAATGAGATAATGAAAACATTTTATATTTTTAGCTATGTCAAATTGTAATAAAAATTTCCCTAAAATTACAAATTTTTTTGTCAATGTAAACGAGCAAAAATGTTAAAAATTTTAATTTTTGTCAGTACGCAGATAAATTTAAAATAAAATTGATCAAAAAGATAATAGTAACGAATTGAAGTAGGATGAAAGAAATATCGTAAGTAGTAATAGTCCATAAGAGGTGGTGGCATGAGACGGCCAAAGAATGCATCTGAAGAAGATTGAGCAACTGAAAAGAAATATTTTCAACATCATCAGTTTCACAACAATCTCATAATCTGTAAGTCACACCCATATATGCATGTATATGTGTATGCAGGGCATGTATGCATGTATAAATGTATGTGTATGTCTGTATGTACGCATGTATATGTTCATATATGTATGCAGGTATGGATGTTTGTGAATGTTTGTATGTATATGGGTACGTATGTATGTATGCATATTTGCGTGGATGTTTGTATGTATGTTAGTATGTATGTATGTATGTATGAATATTTCTGTCTGTCTGTATGTATGTTGGTATGTTTGTATGTATCATGCATTTCTGTGTGCAAGCATGTATGTGTGTGTCATGCATGTCTATGTGCATGCATGTTTGTGTGTACATATGCATGCATGCATGCATGTATGTATGTATGTATGTATGTACAGATGCATTTATGTATATATGCATGTGTATGTATATATGTGTGCATGTATGTATGTGTGTATGTGTGTATGTGTGTGTATGTATGTATGGGTGTATATGTATGCATACGTGTAACGTATATGCATGTATGCATTAATGTATTTAAGTCTGTATGTATATACGTGTCTGTAATGCATATGCACTACATGTATGTTTTATGTATTACAAAATCTGAAGAAATCTCCAATTATCTGTCTCGCTTGTACTGCATAGATTTTACCTAAAAGATGAAGAAATTAGAGAGTTTAGAAAGCAAGAAAAAATAGAGAAAGAGAGAGAGAGTGGAGAGATAGTGAAGGAAAATAGATTGTTAACGTTATATTCCACAAACCTGTGGACTGGGATCTGGGTTTAGGTTTTCTGGGTTTAGTCCTGCAAAAATAATGGAAAATCGGGACAAGAGAGTAGTCGGCCTTTGAGGCCGATGAGTCTCTGATATTTAAGTTAGTAGTAATTTTGAAAGTTTCGTAGAGAGATAAGAGGGAGAAAAATATTTTTAGTTAAATGATTAACCTCTTAAGAAGCTTCCATTCCGCAGCTATGAATCCTGCTTCTGTTGTACATCAATTTGTTATCTCATTTATCCTACAAATTGTCAGAAAGTTCAAAAAAAAAATAGTGAAGAGAGTACACAATATATGAGACATAAAAAAAAAGGGTTGTGCAAGTTTCAAGCCACATAATGTAAAATATAAGGAGTTGAGTTTTACAAATATATTGCAATAATTAACAAAATAAAAACTTACTCCCTTCTAATCTTTCATCCAAGGTTGCTGCAAAAGAATTTTCTAACACATTAAAAATGACAGTATCTATTAAAATTAAATATTTGGTATAAGATAATATGTATAAAATCTAAATAGTTGAAATAAGATACAAATATAAAAGTGACACTTTTGCAAATGAAATAACGAAACATTTTATATTTATAGCTATGTCAAATGCTAATACAAATTTCCCTAAAACTACAAATTTTTTTGTTAATGTAAACGCGTAAAAATGTTAAAAAATTTAATTTTTGTCAGTACGCAGATAAATTTAAAATAAAATTGATCAAAAAGATATTAGTAACGAATTAAAGTAGGATGAAAGAAATACCGTGAGTAGTAATAGTCTAAAAAAGGTTATGGCATAAGACGGCCAAAGAATGCAACTAAAAAAGACTGAGCGACTGAAAAGCAATCTCTTCAACATCATCAGTTTCACAACAATCTCCTAATCTGTAACTCACACTCATATACGCATGTATATATGCATGCAAGGAATGTAGGTATGAGTAAATGTATGTGTATGTCTGTATGAACGCATGTATATGTTCATGTATGTATGCATGTATGGATGTTTGTGAATATTTGCATGTATTGGGTACGTATTTATGTATGAATATTTGCGTGTATGTTTGTATGTATGTTGGTATGTATGTTGTATGTATGTATGTATGAATATGTGTGTAATGTGTATGTATGCATGTGTGCATGTATGTGTGTATGTATATGTGTGTCTATGTATGTATGGGTGTATATGTATGCATGCGTGTAACGTTTATGCATGTATGCGTGCATTAATGTATTTATGTCTGTATGTATGTACATATATATGTATGTACGTGTGTGTAATACGTATGCACTATATGTATCTTTTATGTATTACAAAATCTGAAAAAATCTCCAACCATCTCTCTCGCTTGTATTGCAAAATTTTTACCTAAAATAGAGAAAAAGAAAGAGTGGAGAGATAGTGAAGGAAAATAGATTGATTACGTTATATTCTACAAACCTGTGGGGCGGGATCTCAAGTGCCTAAGTTTTCTATGTTTAGTCCTGCAAAAATAATGGAAGATTGTGACAAGAGAGTAGTCGGCCTTTGAGGCCGATGAGTCTCTAATGTTTAACTCAATAGAAATTTTGAAAGTTTCGTAGAGAGATAATAGGGAGAAAAATATTTTTAGTTAAATGATTAACCTCATGGGAAGCTTCCATTCTGCAGCTATGAATCATGCTTCTGTTGTACATCAATTGGTATCTCATTTATCCTACAAATTGTCAGAAAGTTCCAAAAAAAAATAGTAGAAGAGAGTATCACAATACGTGAGACCTAAAAAAAAGGGTAGTGCAAGCTTCAAAGCACTTAATGTAAAATATAAGGAGTTGAGTTTTATAAATATACTGCAATAATTAACAAAATAAAAACTTACTCCCTTTTAAACTTTCCCCCAAAGTTGCTGCAAAAGAATTTCCAAGCACATTAAAAATGATAGTATCTATTAAAATAAATTATTTTGTATGAGATAATATGTATAAAATCTAAATAGTTGAAATAAGATACAAACATAAAAGTGACACTATTGCAAATTAGATAACAAAACATTTTATATTTTTAGTTATGTCGAATGGTAATACAAATTTCCCTAAAATTAAAATTTTTTTTGTCAATGTAAACGAGTAAAAATGTTAAAAATTTTAATTTTTGTCAGTACGCAGATAAATTTAAAATAAAATTGATCAAAAAGATAATAGTAACGAATTGAAGTAGGCTAAAAGAAATACCGTGAGTAGTAATAGTCCATAAGAGGTGGTGGCATGAGACGGCCAAAGAATGCATCTGAAGAAGATTGAGCAACTGAAAAGCAATCTTTTCAATATCATCAGTTTGACAACCATCTCCTAATCTATAAGTCACACCCATATACGCATGTATATGTGATACAAGGCATGTATGCATGTTTAAATGTATGTGTATGTTTGTATGTATGCATGTATATGTTCATGTATGTATGCAGGTATGGATGTTTGTGAATGTTTGTATGTATATGGGTACGTATGTATGTATGTATATTTGCGTGGATGTTTGTATGTATGTTGGTATGTATGTATGTATGTATGAATATTTCTGTCTGTCTGTATGTATGTTGGTATGTTTGTATGTATCATGCATGACTGTGTGCAAGCATGTATGTGTGTATCATGCATGTCTATGTGCATGCATGCATGTATGTATGTATGTATGTATGTATGTATGTATGTATGTATGTATGTAAAGATGCATTTACGTATGTATGCATGTGTATGTATATATGTGTGCATGTATGTGTGTATGTGTGTGTATGTATGTATGGGTGTATATGTATGCATACGTGTAACGTTTATGCATGTATGCGTGTGTACGTATTTACGTGTGTGTAATGCATATGTACTACATGTATGTTTTATGTATTACAAAATCTGAAGAAATCTCCAACCATCTCTCTCGCTTGTATTGCATAAATCTTACCTAAAATATGAAGAAATTGTAGATTTTAGAACAAATAGAGAAAGAGAGAGAGTGGAGAGATAGTGAAGTAAAATAGATTGTTGACGATATATTCCACAAACCTGTGGACTGGGATATGAAGCGCCTAGGTTTTCTGGGTTTAGTCCTGCAAAAACAATGGAAAATCGGGACAAGAGAGTAGTCGGCCTTTGAGGCCGATGAGTCTCTGATGCTTAAGTTAGTAAGAATTTTGAAAGTTTCTTAGAGAGATAAGAGGGAGAAAAATATTTTTAGTTAAATGATTAACCTCATGAGAAGCTTCCATTCCTCAGCTATGAATCATGCTTCTGTTGTACATCAATTTGTTATCTCATTTATCCTATAAATTTTCAGAAAGTTCAAAAATAAAATAGTGAAGAGAGTACATAATATATGAGACGTAAAAAAAAGGGCAGTGCAAGTTTCAAACCACTTAATGTAAAGTATCAGGAGTTGAGTTTTATAAATATATTGCAATAATTAACAAAATAAAAACTTACTCCCTTTTAATCTTTCCTCCAAGGTTGCTGTAAAAGAATTTTCTAACACATTAAAAATGACAGTATCTATTAAAATTAAATATTTGGTATAAGATAATATGTATAAAATCTAAATAGTTGAAATAAGATACAAATATAAAAGTGACACTTTTGCAAATGAAATAACGAAACATTTTATTTTTTTAGCTATGTCAAATGCTTGTACAAATTTTCCTAAAACTACAATTTTTTTTGTTAATGTAAACGAGTAAAAATGTTAAAAAATTTAATTTTTGTCAGTACGCAGATAAATTTAAAATAAAATTGATCAAAAAAATATTAGTAACGAATTAAAGTAGAATGAAAGAAATACCGTGAGTAGTAATAGTCTAAAAGAGGTAATGGCAAAAGACAGCCAAAGAATGCATCTGAAGAAGATTGATCAACTGAAAAGCAATCTCTTCAACATCATCAGTTTCACAACAATTTCCTAATCTGCAACTCACACTCATATATGCATGTATATATGTATGCAAGGAATGTAGGTATGAATAAATGTATGTGTATGTCTATATGAACGCATGTATATGTTCATGTATGTATGCATGTATGGATGTTTGTGAATATTTGCATGTATTGGGTACGTATTTATGTATGAATATTTGCGTGTATGTTTGTATGTATGTTGGTATGTATGTTGTATGTATGTATGTATGAATATGTGTGTAATGTGTATGTATGCATGTGTGCATGTATGTGTGTTTGTATGTGTGTGTGTATGTATGTATGGGTGTATATGTATGCATGCGTGTAACGTTTATGCATGTATGCATGCATTAATGTATTTATGTCTGTATGTATGTACATATATATGTATGTACGTGTGTGTAATGCGTATGCACTACATGTATCTTTTATGTATTACAAAATCTGAAGAAATCTCCAACCATCTCTCTCGCTTGTATTGCAAAATTTTTACCTAAAATAAAGAAAAAGAGAGAGTGGAGAGATAGTGAGGGAAAATAGATTGATTACATTATATTCCACAAACCTGTGGGCCGGGATCTCAAGCTCCTAAGTTTTCTGTGTTTAGTCCTGCAAAAATAATGGAAGATTGTCACGAGAGAGTAGCCGGCCTTCGAGGCCGATGAGTCTCTGATGTTTAACTCAATAGTAATTTTGAAAGTTTCGCAGAGAGATAATAGGGAAAAAAATATTTTTAGTTAAATGATTAACCTCATGGGAAGCTTCCATTCCGCAGCTATGAATCATGCTTCTGTTGTACATCAATTTGGTATCTCATTTATCCTACAAATTGTCAGAAAGTTCCAAAAAAAATAGTAGAAGAGAGTATCACAATACATGAGAACTAAAAAAAAGGGTAGTGCAAGCTTCAAAGCACTTAATGTAAAATATAAGGAGTTGAGTTTTATAAATATATTGCAATAATTAACAAAATAAAAACTTACTCCCTTTTAAACTTTCCCCCAAAGTTGCTGCAAAAGAATTTCCAAACATATTAAAAATGATAGTATCTATTAAAATAAAATGTTTAGTATGCGATAATATGTATAAAATCTAAATAGTTGAAATAAGATACAAACATAAAAGTGACACTATTGCAAATTAGATAACAAAACATTTTATATTTTTAGCTATGTCAAATGGTAATACAAATTTTCCTAAAATTACAAATTTTTTTGCCAATGTAAACGAGTAAAAATGTTAAAAATTTTAATTTTTGTCAGTACGCAGATAAATTTAAAATAAAATTGATCAAAAAGATAATAGTAACGAATTAAAGTAGGATGAAAGAAATACCGTGAGTAGTAACAATCCATAAGAGGTGGTGGCATAAGACGGCCAAAGAATGCATCTGAAGAAGATTGAGCAACTGAAAAGCAATCTTTCCAACATCATCAGTTTGACAACAATCTCCTAATCTATAAGTCACACCCATATACGCTTGTATATGTGTATGCAAGGCATGTATGCATGTATAAATGTATGTGTATGTCTGTATGTACGCATGTATATGTTCATGTATGTGTGCAGGTATGGATGTCTGTGAATGTTTGTATGTATATGGGTACGTATGTGTGTATGTATATTTGCATGGATGTTTGTATGTATGTTGGTATGTATGTATGTATGTATGAATATTTCTGTCTTTCTGTATGTATGTTGGTATGTTTGTATGTATCATGCATGTCAGTGTGCATGCATGTATGTGTGTATCATGCATGTCTATGTGCATGCATGTATGTGTGTACATATGCATGCATGCATGCATGTATGTATGTATGTATGTATGTATGTATGTATGTACATATGCATGTATGTATGTATGTATGCATGTGTATGTATATATGCGTGCATGTATGTGTATATGTACGTATGTATGTATGTATGTGTGTGTATGTATGTATGGGTTTATATGTATGCATACGTGTAATTTTTATGCATGTATGCGTGCATTAATGTATTTAAGTCTGTATGTATGTACGTGTGTGTAATGCATATGCACTATATGTATGTTTTATGTATTACAAAATCTGAAGAAATCTCCAACCATGTCTCTCGCTTGTATTGCATAAATTTTACCTAAAATATGAAGAAATTTGAAAGTTTAGAAAACAAGAAAAAATAGAGAAAGAGAGAGAGTGGAGAGATAGTGAAGGAAAATAGATTGTTAACGTTATATTTCACAAACCTGTGGACTGGGATCTCAAGCGCCTAGGTTTTCTTGGTTTAGTCCTGCAAAAATAATGGAAAACCGGGACAAGAGAGTAGCCAGCATTTGAGGTTGATGAGGCTCTGATGTTTAAGTTAGTAGTAATTTTGAAAGTTTCGTAAAGAGATAAGAGGGAGAAAAATATTTTCAGTTAAATGATTAACCTCATGAGAAGTTTCCATTCCGCAGCTATGAATCATGCTTCTGTTGTACATCAATTTGTTATCTCATTTATCCTATAAATTGTCAGAAACTTCAAAAAAAATAGTAGAAGAGAGTATCACAATATATGAGACGTAAAAAAAAGGGTAGTGCAAGTTTCAAACCACTTAATGTAAAATATAAAGGGTTGAGTTTTATAAATATATTGCAATAATTAACAAAATAAAAACTTACTCCCTTTTAATCTTTCCTCCAAGGTTGCTGCAAAACAATTTTCTAACACATTAAAAATGACAGTATCTATTAAAATTAAATATTTAGTATAAGATAATATGTATAAAATCTAAATAGTTGAAATAAGATACAAACATAAAAGTGATACTTTTGCAAATGAAACAACGAAAACATTTTATATTTTTAGCTATGTCAAATGCTAAAACAAATTTCCCTAAAACTACAAATTTTTTTGTTAATGTAAACGAGTAAAAATGTTAAAAAATTTAATTTTTGTCAATACGCAGATAAATTTAAAATAAAATTGATCAAAAAGATATTAATAACGAATTAAAGTAGGATGAAAGAAATACCGTGAGTAGTAATAGTTCATAAGAGGTGGTGGCATAAGACGGCCAAATAATGCATCTGAAGAAGATTGAGCAACTGAAAAGCAATCCTTTCAACATCATCAGTTTCACAACAATCTTATAATCTGTAAATCACACCCATATAAGCATGTATATATGTATGCAAGGCATGTATGCATGTATAAATGTATGTGTATGCATGTATGTACGCATGTATATGTTCATGTATGCATGTTTGTGAATGTTTGTATGTATATGGGTATGTATGTATGTGTGTACGTATGTTGGTATGTATGTATGTTTTTTTGTATGAATGTTGTATGTATGTATGAATATTTCTGTCTATCTGTATGTATGTTGGTATGTTTCCATGAATGAATATTTCTGTAGGTGCATATGCATGCATATATATCTATATATGTGTGTGTGTATGTGTGTGTGTGTGTGTGTGTGTGTGTGTGTGTGTGTGTGTGTGTGTGTGTGTGTGTATGTAATGTGTATGTATATATGCATGTATGTATGTTTTGTGTATGTATGTGTGTATCATGCATATCTGTGTGCTTGCATGTATGTGTGTACACATGTAATGTGTATGTATATGTGCATGCATGTATGTATGTATTGTATGTATTGTATGTATGTATGTATGTATGTATGTATATATAGATGCATGTATGTATGTATGCATGTGTATGTGTGTAATGTATATGTATGTAAGTGTGCATGTATGTGTGTATGTATGTATGTCTATGTATGTATGTATGCATGCGTGCAACGTTTATGCATGTATGCGTGCATTAATGTATTTATGTCTGTATGTATGTACGTGTGTGTAATACGTATGTACTACATGTATCTTTTATGTATTATAAAATTTGAAGAAATCTCCAACTATCTCTCTCGCTTCTATTGCATAATTTTTACCTAAAATATGATGAAATAGGAGAATTTAGAAAACAAGAAAACAAGAAAACAATAGGGAAAGAAAAAGAGTGGAGAGATAGTGAAGGAAAATAGATTTTTAACGTTATATTCCACAAACCTATGGGCCGGGACCTCAAGCGCCTAGGTTTTTTGAGTTTAGTCCTGCAAAAATAATGGAAAATCAAGACAAGAGTGTAGTCGGCCTTTGAGACCGATGAGTCTCTGATGTTTAAGTTAGTAGTAATTTTAAAAATTTCGTAAAGAGATAAAAGGGAGAGAAAAATTTTCAGTTAAATGATTAACCTCATGAGAAGCTTCCATTCCCCAGCTATGAATCATGCTTCTGTTGTACATCTAATTGTCATCTCATGTATCCTACAAAAGAATTTTCTAACACATTAAAAATGATAGTATCTATTAAAATAAAATATTTGGTATGAAATAATATGTATAAAATCTAAATAGTTGAAATAAGATACAAACATAAAAGTGACACTATTGCAAGTGAAATAACGAAAACATTTTATATTTTTTGCCATGTCAAATGCTAATACAAATTTTCCTAAAACTACAAAATTTTTTGTCAATGTAAATGAGTAAAAATGTTAAAAATTTAATTTTTGTTAGTACGCAGATAAATTTAAAATAAAATTGATCAAAAAGATAATAGTAATGAATTAAAGTAGGATGAAAGAAATACCGTGAGTATAAATAGTCTAAAAGAGGTAGAGTGTCATAAGACGGCCAAATGCATCTAAAGAAAATTGAGCGATTGAAAAGCAATCTCTTCCAACATCATCAGTTTCACAACAATTTCCTAATCTGTAAGTCACATCCAGATACACAGGTATATATGTATGCAAGGAATGTAGGTATGAGTAAATGTATGTGTATGTCTGTATGAACGCATGTATATGTTCATGTATGTATGCATGTATGGATGTTTGTAAATGTTTGTATGTATATGGGTACGTATGTATGTATGAATATTTGCGTGTATGATTCTATGTATGTTGGTATGTATGTATGCTTGTTTGTATGTACGTTGGTATGTATGTTGTATGTATGTATGTATGAATATTTCTGTCTGTCTGTATTTATGGTTGTATGTTTCTATGTATGAATATTTCCGTATGTGTATATGTATATATATATGTGTGTGTGTGTGTGTGTGTTTGTGTGTGTGCCTGTATGTAATGTGTCTGTATATATGCATGCATGTATGTGTGTGTGTATCATGCATGTCTGTGTACATGCATGTATGTGTGTATATCTGTATGCATGTATGTATGTATGCATGTGTATGTGTGTAATGTGTATGTATGATGTATGCATGTATGATGTATGCATGTATGTGTATATGTATGTATGTGTGTATGTATGTATGGGTGTATATGTATGCATGCGTGTAATGTTTATGCATGTATGCGTGCATTAATGTATTTATGTCTGTATATATGGACATATATGTATGTACGTGTGTGTAATGCGTATGCCCCACATGTATCTTTTATGTATTACAAAATTTGAGGAAATCTCCAACCATCTCTCTCGCTTGTATTGCATAATTTTTACCTAAAATATGAAGAAATTGGCAAGTTTAGAAAACAAGAAAAAATAGAGAAAGAGAGAGAGTGGAGAGATAGTCAAGGAGAATAGACTGTTAACGTTATATTCCACAAACCTGCAGGCCGGGATCTCAAGCGCCTGAGTTTTCTGAGTTTAGTTCTGCAAAAATAATAGAAAATCAAGACAAGAGAGTAGTCAGCCTTTGCGGCCGATGAGTCTCTGATGTTTAAGTTAGTAATAATTTTGAAAGTTTCGTAGAGAGAAGAGGGAGAAAAATATTTTCAGTTAAATGATTGACCTCATGAAAAGCTTTCATTCCGTAGCTATGAATCATGCTTTTGTTGTACATCAATTTATTATCTCATTTATCCTGCAAATTGTCAGAAAGTTCAAAAAAAAAAAATAGTCAAAGAGAGTATCACAATATATGAGACATAAAAAAAAGGGTAGTACAAGTTTCAAACCATTTAATGTAAAATATAAGGAGTTGAGTTTTATAAAATATATTGCAATAATTAACAAAATAAAAACTTACTCCCTTTTAAACTTTCCCCCAAGGTTGCTGCAAAAGAATTTCCTAACTAAAATGATAGTATCTATTAAAATAAAATATTTTGTATGAGATAATATGTATATAATCTAAATGGTTGAAATAAGATACAAACATAAAAGTGACACTATTGCAAATGAAATAACGAAAACATTTTATATTTTTAGCTATGTCAAATGCTAATACAAATTTCCCTAAAATTACAAATTTTTTTGTTAATATAAACGAGTAAAAAATTTTAATTTTTGTCAATACGCAGATAAATTTAAAATAAAATCTATCAAAAAGATAATAGTAACGAATTGAAGTAGGATGAAAGAAATACCATGAGTAGCAATTGTCTATAAGAGGTGGTGGCATAAGACGGCCAAAGAATGCATCTGAAGAAGATTGAGCGACTAAAATGCAATCTTTTCAACATCATCAGTTTTACAACAATCTCCTAATCTGTAAGTCAAACCCATATATACATGTATATGTATATGCAAGGCATGTATGCATGTATAAATGTATGTGTATGTCTGTATGTATGCATGTATATGTTCATGTATGTATGCATGTATGGATGTTTGGGAATTTTTGTATGTATATGGGTACGTATGTATGTATGAATATTTACGTGTATGTTTGTATGTATGTTGGTATGTATGTATGTATGTTTGTTTGTATGTATGTTGGTATGTATGTATGAATATTCTGCCTGTCTGTATGTATGTTGTATGTTTCTATGTATAAATACTTTCTTATACGTATATATATATATATATGTGTGTGTGTGTGTGTGTATGTATGTAATGTGTATGTATGTATGCATGCATGTATGTATGTTTTGTGTATGTATGTGTGTGTATATCATGCATGTCTGTGTGCATGCATGTATGTGTACATATGTATGCATGTATGCATGTGTATGTGTGTAATGTGTATGTGTGCATATATGTGTGTATGTATGTATGTGTGTGTATGTATGTATGGGTGTATATGTATGCATGCATGTAACGTTTATGCATGTATGCTTGCATTAATGTATTTATGTCTGTATGTATGTACATGTATGTACGTGTCTATAATGTGTATGCACTACATGTATCTCTTATGTATTATAAAATCTAAAGAAATCTCCAACCATCTCTCTCGCTTGTATTGCATAATTTTTACCTAATGTATGAAAAAATAGGAGAGTTTAGAAAACAAGAAAAAAATAGAGAAAGAGAGTAGAGAGATGGTGAAGGAAAATAGATTGTTAACGTTATATGTCACAAACCTGTAGGCCGAGATCTCAAGCGCCTAAGTTTTCTGAATTCAGTCCTGTAAAAATAATGGAAAATTGAGACAAGAGAGTAGTCGGCCTTTGAGGCCGATGAGTCTCTGATGTTTAAGTTAGTAAAAATTTTGAAAGTTTTGTAGAAAGATAAGAGAGAGAAAAATTTGAAAATGATTGATCTCATGAGAAGCTTCCATTCCGCAGCTATGAATCATACTTCTGTTGTACATCAATTTGTTATCTTATTTATCCTACAAATTGTCAGAAACTTCAAAAAAAAAAATAGTAGAAGAGAGTATCACAATATATGAGACGTAAAAAAAAGGGTAGTGCAAGTTTGAAACCACTTAATGTAAAATATAAGGAGTTGAGTTTTATATATATATTGCAATAATTAGCAAAATAAAACTTACTCCCTTTTAATCTTTCCACCAAGGTTGCTGCAAAAGAATTTCCTAACACATAAAAAATGATAGTATCTATTAAAATAAAATATTTGATATGAGATAATATGTATAAAATATAAATTGTTGAAATAAAATACAAATATAAAAGTGACACTATTCCAAATGAAATAACGAAAACATTTTATATTTTTAGCTATGTCAAATGCTAATACAAATTTTCCTAAAACTAGAAATTTTTTTGTTACTGTAGACGAGTACAAATGTTAAAAAATTTAATTTTTGTCAATACGCAGATAAATTTAAAATAAAATTGATCAAAAGGATAATAGTAACGAATTAAAGTAAGATGAAAGAAATACCTTGAGTAGTAATAGTCTATAAGAGTTGATGGCAGAAGACGGCCAAAGAATGCATCTGAAGAAGATTGAACGACTGAAAGCAATCTTTTCAACATTATCAGTTTCACAACAATCTCTTAATCTATAAGTCACACCCATATACGCATGTATATATGTATGCAAGGCATGTATGTATGTATAAATGTATGTGTATGTTTGTATGTACGTATATATATGTTTTTGTGTATGTATGCATGTATGGATATTTGTGAATGTTTGTATGTATATGGGTACGTATGTATGTATGAATATTTGCGTGTATGTTTGTTTGTATGTTGGTATGTATGTAAGTTTGTTTGTATGTATGTATGTATATATGTATATTTCTATGTCAGTTTGTATGTATGTTTGTATGTTTGAATGTATGAATATTTCCGTATGTGTATATGCATGCATATATATATATATATGTAATGTGTATGTAAATATGCATGCGTGTATGTATGTTTTGTGTATGCATGTATGTGTATATTTTGTGTGCATGCATGTATGTGTGTACATATGTATGCATGTATGTATGTATGTATGTATGTATGTATAGATGCATGTATGTATGCATATGTGCATGCATGTGTGTATGCATGTATGGGTGTATATGCATGCATGCGTGTAACATTTATGCATGTATGCATGCACTAATGTATTTATGTCTATATGTATGTACAAATATATGTATCTACGTGTGTGTAATGCGTATGTACTACATATATCTTTTATGTATTACAAAATTTGAAGAAATCTCCAACCATCTCTGTTGCTTGTGTTGCATAATTTTTACCTAAAATATGATAAAATAGGAAAGTTTAGAAAACAAGAAAAAAATAGAGAAAGAGAGAGAGTGGAGAGATAGTCAAGGAAAATAGATTGTTAACGTTATATTCCACAAACCTGTGGGCCGGGATCTCAAGAGCCTAAGTTTTCTAAGTTTAGTCCTGCAAAAATAATAGAAAATCGAGAGAAGAAAGTAGTCGGCATTGGAGGCCAATGAGTCTCTAATGTTTTAAGTTAGTAAAAATTTTGAAAGTTTTGTAGAAAGATAAGAGGGAGAAAAATATTTTCAATTAAATGATTGACCTCATGAGAAGCTTTCATTATGCACGTATGAATCATGCTTCTGTTATACATCAATTTGTTATCTCATTTATCCTACAAATTGTCAAAAAGTTCAAAAAAAAATAGTAGAAAATGGTATCACAATATATGAGACGTAAAAAAAAGGGTAGTGCAAGTTTCAAACCACTTAATATAAAATATAAGGAGTTGAGTTTTGTAAATATATTACAATAATTAACAAATAAAAACTTCATTTTAATCTTCCCCCCAAGGTTGCTGCAAAAGAATTTTCTAACACATTAAAAATAATAGTATCTATTAAAATAAAATATTTTGTATGAGATAATATGTATAAAATCTAACTAGTTGAAGTAAGATACAAATATAAAAGTGACACTATTGCAAATAAAATAAGAAAAACATTTTATATTTTTAGCTACGTCAAATGCTAATACAAATTTCCCTAAAACTACAAAAAGTTTGTTAATGTAAACGAGTAAAAATGTTAAAATATTTAATTTTTGTCAGTATGCAGATAAATTTGAAATAAAACTTATTAAAAAGATGATAGTAACGAATTAAAGTAGGAAAAAAGAAATACCGTGAGTAGTAACAATCTATAAGAGGTGGTGGCGTAAGACAGGAAAAGAATGCATCCAAAGAAGATTGAGCGACTGAAAAGCAATCTCTTCAGCATCATCAATTTCACAACAATCTCCTAATCTTTAAGTCACACCCATATACGCATGTATATATGTATGAAGGCATGTATGTATGTATAAATGTATGTGTATGTTTGTATGTATGCATGCATGGATGTTTGTGAATGTTTGCATGTATATGGATATGTATGTATGTATGTATGTATGTATGTATGTATGTTGGTATGTATGGATTTGTATCTGTATAATATCTATATATCTATGTATGTATGTATATGTATATATGCATGTTTGAATGCTTGTATATAGGCATGTATGCGTGTGTGTATGTATGAATGTATGCCTGTCTATGGGTGTATGTATGCATATATGTGTGTAATATTTATCTATTTAATTATGCATGTATGTGTATGTATGAAAGTAGGTAGGTATGTCTGTATGCATGTGTGTATTAGTGTATGTATGTATACGTATATGTACATGTGTGTGTGTGAATAATGTGTACGTACAAATCTACACGTTTATCTGTATGTATGCCTTACAAAATCTGAAGAAATCTCAAATTGTCTCCCTTGTAACGCCTTGATGGAAAGCCCGAAGCATGTCCACACTCCAAAAGGTAGCATCAATCATATAATTGGAGTCCCATTAGAATCTCATAAAGAGTAAAAACTTCACATTTTCAAGTAATCTAGGATCTCATACACCACATATCATTTTCCTTAACATATGTATCACATTAACGACTCTGATACCATTTGTAATGTCTCGATAAAAAGTCCAAATTATATGGCCTATACTCCAAAAAGACTAGTCAATTATACAATTGAAGCTCCATTAAAATCTTATAAAGAGTAAAAACTTCTTATTTTCAAAATGTGGGATCTTATAAACCACTTATCATTATCATATACCACCTATCATTGTCTTTATCATATGGGATATCATATTCTACCCCTTTAAATGGTTGACGTTTTCATTGGGCCTGTCCGTTATAAGTGGCATAACTCAAGTTCCACATTTCTAGTTAAGATAGTCTCGATACTATTTGTAAGGCCTTAATGGAAGGCCCAAACTGCATAACCTATACTCCAAAAGGACTAGTCAATTATATAATTAAAGTTCCATTAGAACATTATAAAGAGTAAGAACTTCTCCTTCATAAATAATGTGGGATCTCATACACCACCTATCATTTTCCTTATCATATGTATCTAGGACTGCAAACGATTCAATCAAAGACGAGTTCGAGTCGAATCGAGTCGAGCTGGACTTAAATAACTCGAGTTCGAGTTCGAGTTTGAGTTTAGTTGAGAATTTTTCAAGTCGAGTCGAATTCGAGCCGATCAAAGACAAGCTCGAGCTGAATTGAGTTATTTATCGATCTTTGTTTTTACTCTAACGATCTGCACGAACCGAGCCGAACTGAGTCGAGTAATTGCTCAAGTTTTTTACTCTTTATAAATATTTGACTCAATAATCTTTTTGTGAACTTAATACATTATTATTGTAAAGAACAAAATAAATTACTTCTACATAAAGTAACAAAATATATTACTTATATAAAATATTAAAAATAATATATATAACACATAAAATATATATAATAAAAGAATATATATATATAAGAATATATGCAAGAGTATACATATGTGTATATAAAAATATTACGAGTATTGTTACGAGCCCAAAACAAGTCGTCAAGATTATACGAATTTAGCTCGTTTAATATTCGAACCAATATTAGTGGTTACAAACTCATTTATTAAATGAACCGAGCTCGAATCGAGTTTATACGAGTCGAACTCAAATTGTTCATGAGCAGCTATGTTCGTTTACAGCCCTATATGTATCACATTAACTTGGTTTGAATACTATTTGTAATGCCTCAATAGAAGGTCCAAACTATATGACCTACACTCAAGAAGGGATAGTCAATTATACAATTGAAATCTCATTAGAACGTTATAAAGAGTAAGAACTTCTCATTTCCAAGCAATGTGAAATCTCATACACCACCTATCATTATCCTTATCACATGGGATATCACATTCTACCCCTTTAAATGTCTGATGTCCTCGTTGGGCCTGTCCGTTTTAGGTAGCATAACTCAAATCTTACAAATCTAGTTAAGATAATCTCTGATACTATTTATAACACCCTAATAGAAGGCTCAAACCGCATGACCTATACCCTAAAAGGACTAGTTAATTAAAGCTCCATCAGATCCTTCTAAAGAATAAGAACTTTTCATTTCTAAGTAATGTGAAATTTCATACACTACCTATTTTTATCATTATCCTTATCATATGGGATATCACATCCCTTATCTATAGTGCATAATTTTTACCTAAAATACAATGAAAAAGAGAGTTTAGAAAAAAGGAGAGAGAGAGCATGGAGAGCTATAGGGAAAATAGATTTGTTAACGTTATGTTTCGCAAACCTGTTGGCCGGGATCTCAAGAACTTAGGTTTTCTGAATTTAGTCCTGCAAAAACAAAGAAAAATAGGGAGATGGGAGTGATCGCCTTAGAGGCTGAGGAATCTTCGATGCTTAATTTAGGCCCCGTTTGGATTCAGAAGTGAGTTAAGCTCATCTCAACTCACCTCCATTTCATCATTACATTTTTATAATTTTTTATACAAAACACAAATTTCTATATACCTTTTTCAAATCCCAATACACAATTTTCAAATCCCAATACACATTTTTCAAATTCTAAAATAATAATAATAATATTATTATTATCCTCATGAAAAATAATAATAATATTTTTCAAATCCCAATACACCTTTTTTCTATATACCTTTTTGCAAATCCTAATACACATTAGTAATAATAATATTACTAAACTCATCTCAACTCATCTCATTTCCGAATGCAAACGGGGCCTTAGTGGTGGCTTTGGAAGTTTCACATAGAGATAAGGAGAAAATATTTTAATTAAATGATTAACGTCGTGAGAAGCTTCCATTCCACAACTATCAAATTCTGGTTTACATCAATTTCTTATCTCATTTACCCCTTACATCGTTAGTAAGTTCAAAAAAAGGAGTAGAAGTGGGTATCACAATATATGATATGTAAGCAAAAAAAGATAAAGCGAGTCGCAAACCACCCAATGTAAAAATACAAGGAATTAATTTTTACAAATATATTGCAATAATTAGAAAAATAAAAACTTAACTCCCTTTTATTCTTCTCTCTAAGATTGCTGCAAAAGAATTTTCTAACACATTGAAAATTATCTATTAAAATAAAATATATATGTATAAATTCTAAATAATTAAAATAATATATAAACATAGAAGTGATACTATTGTAAATGAAATAATTAAAATATTTTATATTTTTAGTTGCATCAAATGGAAACACAAATAATGTTAAGACTATCAAAATTTTCGCTAATGTAAATGAGTAAAATAATAAAAACATTACAACTAATTAAAGTAGGATGAAAGAAATAATGTGAGTATAGTCTATAGGAGGTGATGGAATAAGACGACAAATAATTACAACTGAAGAATACTAAGAAATTGGAAAGCAATCTCTTCAACATCATCACCTTCACAACAATCTCATATTCTTTAAATCACATCCAAATGTGCCTATATATATGTATGCAAGCCATGTATGTATATATCTACATGTATGCATGTATGTGTTCATGTATATATGCATGTATGCTTGTTTGTGTGTATGTTTGTATGTATGTGGGTATGCATGTATGTATGCATGTTTGTGTGTATGTATATATGTATGTATGTATTTATGTATGTTTATGTGTGTAATGTGTATGTATATATGTGTATATATGTTTGTATGTGTATGCATGTATGGATATATGTATGTGTGTGTATATTTGTGCATGTATGGGTATATGTATGCATGCATGTATGTGTGTATGTATGTATGTAATGTTTATGTACGTATGCAGGCATGTATGTGTATAATATGTATATATGCATGTGCATGTGTATGTATGTCTTACAAAATCTATAGAAACCATCTCCTTCGCCTGTAGAGCATAATTCTTACCTGAAATATGATGAAAAAATAGAGTTAAGGAAAACAAGAAAATAGAGAAAGAGAGAGAGTAAAGAGATGGATGGGAAAAATAAATTGCTACCGTCGTGTTTCACAAACTATAGGAGGGGATCTTAGGAGCTCAAATGCGGTTATGTATGTATGCATGCATGTATGCGTGTATGTGTATATGGATGCATGTGTGTGTATGTATATGCGTGTAATGTATATATATTTGTATATGTGTGTAATGTGTATATATGTATGCATGGATGTATGTATGTGTGTATGTGTTCATGCATGCCATGTATGTATTTATGTGTATATATTGATGTATGCATATCAAATATACATGTATATATGTGTGTTCATTTATGTATGCATGTATGGATGCTTGTGTGTGTGTTTGTTCAATTGTTTGTATGTATATGGGTATATATATATATATATATATCCATGTGTGTATGTATACTTGTACGTATGCATGTCTATATGTATGTATGTTTATGTTGCTCTTGAGGCTCTAAAATGTATTATATGTCCAACACAATAGAAATCACGAGTAAGAAAAAAATTCAATATTTCTTATTCAATAAAAACTTTAATATACCCATAAATTGTTTCCTCCCTTTCTCTCCCTCACCGATTGCATCTCATGTTTTAAGGACAAGATCAAAATTATAAGCACAATCCTACAATTTCATTTTGATGTTTATTGTTTTCGTTTACATTCACTCATCATAGCATAATCTAATTCCTAACCATTTTAGTTTATTTTCCAAAAAAAAAAAACTATAAATCCAATAAAAAGAATCATACAAAAAATGCTCAAGCAAGAAACAACATGCTCACAAAACCATGGATTTGAAATAAAGCTAACAAAAATGCAACTTGGGAAGAAATGAGTTAATATAATAGCTAGAAAAGCCAAAATAAGCACCATATGGCAATTCAATCTAACTAGGTGAAAGGAATGCACTTACTGCAAGTTACAAGACCAGTTTCATAAACCTTTTCAAGAGAGCTATTCGTAGCTCATGCAGAGCTTTTTTTAAAAGGTAAAATAAGATTTTATTTGATCAAGTAAATAGGCCATTAGTATCAAACTAAGCTATGTCAAGGAATACGTAACAGATGAACTCAAGCTTGAATCCAATTTTGTTTGTAAAGTTCCTGATCTCACATATTGCAGAACTTTAACCATTCACCAACACTGGCTCATCAAACAACTACACGAGGCATTGAGAAGAACTTTGAATAGCCCCTAAACAGAACTCTTGGTAATAAAACAAAATATCACACCTTTAAATAATATCAATAATATCTTATAGGTTTAGGGCAAGTTTGAAGTCCCCAGGAAATTCAAGTTCTCTATTATGTTACTTATAGAACTTGGCACATTTAGCATACTTGTCATTTTATTCTTAACAAATGAGATTGCATCAACTATTCGGCAAAGGAATGCTATGTAGATGTTAATCCTACAGTTTGTATATTTATTCTTAGAAGTTCAGATGCACATAGCATTAACATGCAAATAGGAATTATATATCGAGTTCGACCGGTACTAAATACTTCATATGACGAAATATAAACTTATTGCTTTTTTCCATTTTATCCGAAATCTTCTTAAGCAAATTCTCCTTAGCTCATCTGCAGATAAGGGTGTCTGTGATGCATCGAACATCTACTAAGAAACACCATGCATATTGACAAGCAAATTACTGATTCAACTTTCAGTAGATTTTTGGATCTAGACTTCTAGTAGACTAGGTCGAACAAGAAAAGCCTAAAATGTCACAAAAACCCTATTCTTAGGGGTCCAACATAATATCCCACACCCTAGAAGTTAGTTCTCAGGTTTTTTCAAGTTAATTCCTGATGCCATTAAAAATATGGTGCCAGATTCCAACTTCATATAGCCAATCTAGATCCTAGCATGCACATATTGGATCTCATCTACTACGGTTCCCAGAAGTGCCAAATAAACTGGTTATATGGCAAAAAGATAACTGATTTTTGTTTTTTGTTATATTTTAAACAGCCAAACAAGACCATGTACATATCCAAAATTGAGAACAATCAGTCATTTCCCTTAAATCCCGATTTGAAGATTTTAATCTTACTACTTTCACGAAATTTTCTCGCTTGATAAGATATAATAAGAATGGAAACTTAGATGAAAAAAATTAATTATACTTTTTTTTTCTCTGTTTCTCTCCCTCATAGACAACACAAATGCTTAATAGAAAATATCTAAACTATAACCACAATCCCTAAACGTTCAAGTCAATGTTTTATTTTCACTCCAACCCCTAGGCAATGGCTCAAGTGGTAAAGGCCTTGGTCTTCCTCAGGTCTATGGTTCAAATCCGTTTTAGAATAAACAATCTTTAGAGGCCATCAGACTGGAAGATTTTCCCTTAAATTACCCGAGATGCAATCATGGGAACCTCCTTGTCGAGAGCCTATACACTCTCAGGATTAGTCGGAACACTGTTCTTGAACACCTGGTGCCAATAAAAAAAAGATTTATTTTTTGCTCTCATTCATCATAGTCTCTCCAAATTCCTAAATGACCAACATTTTATCTCTTTTCGATTTGTAAGCAAATGAATAACATTTATCTGACAGTCCATCAGATTTAAAAAATGAAATTTTCCAGTCAATTAAAAAATGAAAGATAGAGAAAAGAAGATAATTACACCTTTCCAGCCCTGGGTTTGATATGGAATACGTAATCACAATTAGTGAAACCAAATAAAACAATGAAAAAAAATCATAATAAAACAAATCCCCTGAATAACTGTTGATGTTGATAATATCAAATTCATAAGCAATCCATAAAATGAATAAAATAAAGTACCTTGATCGAATGCCATTGATTGCCATCTATGTGTTCTAGTAACTACCCTCAAATTCTTTTCAACCTGGAAGGAACGCGCATAAAAGATGGTTAACAATGTTGTTTTTCCCCTCGTACACTAGAATTCAAACATTAGACCTCCCACACAGTACATGTTTGATAAAATGGCAACAATCGAAAAGCAATCCAAAATCTAACTAATACTCCCTGTAACAGAAGGCAATGATATTAATATTTATTTTAAGTAATTCTGGTTTCTCCAAATCATTCTTTTTTTTTGGGTCAGCTCATTCATTCATGATTGTTGAGCACATTGGACCCTCTAAGCACCACCAGGCATGTCCTTATCCTCATAAAATGCCTCTTGGGCCTGTGCTTGCTTGCGACGCATTTCTTCCTCTATGCTCAGTTACTGAGAATGGAAAAATGATAGTAAATAAACAAGGTTTAAGTAAATAAAAGAGAATTAATACCGCTTGTTGAAACCCAGAAAGGTAGATGGTCAGAGAGCATTCGTCTCTTCCAGGACAAAGTGCAGACACAGTAACATCGGTGATGGCTGGGATCACCATAAAAGTGGAGAACTTATGGAGAAAGATCGTCATGAAGAGGTGGCTCAGCCTCGGCAACTTTTCCATATTCTTCTCTCTCCGAAACCGCAGCTAAAGAGTACTGATCGACCTAAAATCAAAAGCCACCCCTTCGCAATTTAGCCACTAGAAACACTTAAAAGCAGCAAATGTTGCTCAACTTCAAAGAATAGTGCACGATGTGTATATAAATTATACGCATCTGTTGAATTATATACTCTGGGAGCTCGTCACTGTCATATCTCCAATTCTAGTCATCCTTCCTGTAACCAGACATCGAGGAACCTCCTCTATGATATGAAGGCTTTACAATATCAGATAGAGAAATAACAAGAAACAGATAGTGGATGGACACAATAAAATGCTTTATTACTCACCAGATGTCTGGGAAGAAGGAATAGGCCTACAAAAACACGCCAACAAGCTAATGTGTTAGTTGGAGCAAAGAAAAGGAAGAGATCAATTGTACAAGTTAATGAAAAAGTAAGGTCAGTGCAGAACCTTCCCAGTGGAGGTAGGCCCCCAGCAACAGATGATGAAGAAGGCCTCCGATTGTTCTGGGACTCTAAATTGGATAAGGACTCAGCTTCTGGCATAGTTATTCTTCTTCCACTACCCCTTGCTTGAGATAGATTCTATCAAAGCATGATTCAAAAAATAATTGACTCAATTAAAATGAGTAGAATGAGAAGGAGTTCCTCTTGAAGATTATATCTTCTTTTTTTTGTCGATAAACAAAATTTTATTGATGATAAGGATAGGCAACAAATCGAGTACATGGGACATATACAAGGGCATCACCTATGCTTGCTGATTTTGTGGTACAATAAATTCATGTAAGTTCATGTCACTAAAATCTATTACACATGTCCAATGGAATAAAGTAATACAAAAAGAAAGTTCTAAGCTCATCCATTAACCATTCATGATGTTCAAAGCTTCTATCATTCCTCTCCCTCCAAATGCCTCTTGAAAATTATATCTTAAAGTTTTAGCATCTTCATATAATACCAATCACTAGTTATTCCATAAAATAATTTAAGGTTTACTGTAGATCATAGACATTGAGAAATACAATTGTCGAGGTTACACAGGGTAATATGGCCGAAGCACGTTTTAGAATGCATACATCTAGGTTGTTTCAGATCATAGACATCTAATTCTTATACCTTCAAATTTAAGTATCATTGGAATAAACGGATGAACATGCATGGATACATAAACACATCAAACATACAAAGTACTCAGATATTCTAATCAATCTTGACACTGAAAGTTATTGCAATTGCGTCAAAACAGAGTTTGCATATTGATGTCTAATGAGATTCAATATCATACCTCAAACTTCAAGAATCCTTCAAGCAAATCCAAAAGCAACGGACCACTATCACCATTTCTGTTGATATCATATCCATTCTTGCTACTAAATTCTTGCAAATCAGTTTTCCAAGAATCCTTTTACCGCACAATAATCCACATATAACTTAGAAGATAATTTAACAAGTTGGAAAAAAATAGCAATCCTATGAACCAAAGGAGAAAATAATTACATGATTACCAAATTACACTCTGGCAAATAAACTTTTAGCGTTTGATTTAGTTGCGCCCAGTCTAAGTATTTACATATAAGAGCAGTCAGTAGCCGTCCTGCATTTAAAAGAGCACAACGAAAGATAAATAAATTAGAATGGTAATCATATTTAAGACTCTAAGGAACAACTTGCTGATGCATCATGTTCTACCACAAAACTTGACCAGCGTGTGATTTAGTTGCGCCCAGTCTAAGTATTCACATATAAGAGCAGTCAGTAGCCTTCCTGCATTTAAAAAACACAATGAAAGATAAATAAATTAAAAAGGTAATCATATATAAGACTCTAAGGAACAACTTGCCGATGCATCATGTTCTACAACAAAACTTGACCATCCGTGCGTATCCCATATCCATTTCGTTATGCAACTCAAACGACATATCCATATTTATTGCATCTATAGTGAGAGAAAGAAGTCGCAAGATCAGCAAAACCAGCAAAACACAATAAACGATTGAAATCCTCATCTTGTCCACATCCAACATTGCAAGGTGGAACAGAAGCCAAGTTGTGCAGTGACATTAACATTTTAAACCCTACATCTTTATTCTATCTTGCGATGAAATTTTATCTATTGTGGGGTTATTTTTCAAAAAAGAAAAAAATAAGTAAAGCATAACAACGAGCAGCATGGGGGTGCTACTTTCAAACCTTAGAGCCATTGGTGAAATAGCAACAATGGAGACCTCACAAATTGCTGCAAGACATTCAGGAAGTGAAAGTTGTATATAACTGACGGGCTTCAGCATCTGTTGATTTCTGTATATTCTGCATGTCCACCTCGCTCATGTTGGAGCGGTACGGTAACACTGTAAGTTGATTTAGGGAATGACTGACCAACCACGACCCAGGGTGTCTGGCAATGGTGTTTTCAAATGCGTCAACATAAATTGGAAGCCACAGAGTGCCTCTGTAAGGGACAAGGTGTGTTCAACGAGTAAGTCATCATCCTTCCACTTGAATTTGGGGTGTTATTTCTGTCGTAGAACGAAAACAATGTCCCCTGTAATAGCATCGGGCGCTTCGTCATCTTCACCACAATAACTTCCAAGACTTTCTTCTCTCCCTAGCACTGCGGGCAGCGGTCCTTGTCATTGATGGTTTCACCCGTACCCTTACACTCGTTGCAAGCGTGCTGCTTTGCAAGATGGCGAGAGACAGAAAGAGAGACGAAAGAAAATGTCAAAGTAATGGATTCGATTTTTTTTTTTTTTTTTTTTACCGTTTGCTTCAGCGGAAAAGCATTTATATTCACTTTTTAAAATTCAAATGGTCTAGCAACGGTTTTATTTTTAAAATTTAAGTTTTACTTAATGTTTTTAGAAAGATTTTTTTTTCTTCAAATATTTTTAGAAAGAAAATTTAAATTCTCCGAACAAATATGTAATGATAATAGAATATATTCAAAAGAATAATTTTATTTGAAGGAAATTACACTATTTATTATCTACGTAATATAATTTTATTTAAAAAATAAATTTTATAATTCAAATCTTATAAATCAAATTATACTATGTAGATAATTTATTGTTTTTAAACACCTACACGTTTTATATAAAAGTCAAGTAAAATGAACATCGTATGGTGAAAAATGCTTAGGATACCGAGGCATCTGGCTAATGCATCGAACCGATAGTTTTGTTGTCAAATATTGACAAATAAAGAAAGGAATAAAAAAAAAGACAATATAGATAAATCGGTACCAAAGCACCTCTTGGAGCATAGGTATTAATTTTGTCAAATGTCGGTGCTCTTTAAATTTTAAATTTTAAAGGAAATTTGTTAAAACGCATATGCATTAGATTAGCTATCAACTTTTCATCCAAGCTTTTATTTGTAGTAAATTTGAAGGAAATTTGTTGAACGACTTCGCTGCCTCTTCTCTCCCTCGACCTTGCCTTTTCTTGCGACCTGGCCTCTTCTCTCTGTCGGTAGTAACTTAGACAAGGCTAATCTCTCCCTCTCTATCAGCCATTTCAGACATCATTTTTCTCAAGTCTTTTACATAACACCAACAACCATCATGTTCCTTCTTCACCCATTTCTTCTCTCTATTCTTTCTCTCTGACTCTGTGAGAAAGCCATCTCTGATTCTATCTAGCTTCGTGATGATCGGACTGGTGTTGGATTAGAAAAGATATGAGTTTGTGTGCATTGCCGCATAGAAACTCGGACTCGGACTCGGACTCTGGTGTTGGCTTAGAGAAAGATATGGGTTCATGTGCATCTTTAATTTAATAGTGGTTTCTTTTCGGATTTTGTTAGCGACATATGATTGTAAAAAAAAAAAAAAAAGGTGGGGTCTGTATATATGGTTACTGTATTTGATTATATATGGAGAAGAAATCATCTTCTTTTTTTTTAATATTATTGGTTTTCCATATCTACTATTATATATTTTTTAAATATATTCTTATTAAAAAGATAAATATGAATATGATTGTTGGAAATTATTGGGAATTATGAAAATAAAATATAAATAAATAAATACAAATAATAAAAAATAATAAAATTTTATTATAATAGAAATGTAATAGCTAATCTTATATAGATTTTATGCTTTAAGTGATTAGCTAAAATATGAAAAATTATATATTTTTAAAATTTAAAAAATGATGATAACCAATCCAATACCAATACTCTTATTTAATTTAATTAGTGCCCTTCTCTAAATTGATAAATAGGATTGAGAATATAGTGGTGTATCATTTGTCTCGACTTTTACTGAAATCACCTGTTCAATCTCCTTTAATTCCTTAATTTTTTCCTAATAAACAATTATTTTTAATTGAAACTCTCCTCTAAAATGCTGATATGAATTTTTTTGTCATAGTACAAATCCCACCCCACTGGATGTTGCACGGTCTTAATTTGAAATTTGAGTAAAAAGTAAATTTTTTTTTTTTTTTTTTTTTATGGGGTGTTTAAAGATAAAGAAACGAAGTGGACTCAAGACATTAGAAAACTAAAAGCTGAGGCTAAGCCTTTCTTTTATGATGATCCTCATTTTTTTTAAATAATATTTAAGAAGTGTGTGGGGATCCTCATTATTATGAAATTTATGCTATTCTGAAGTTTGTGGGGATACTTTTCTACCCCACAAAATAGTAGCAAAAATATATTACAAAGTGAGTTCTATTGGCCAAATATGTTTAATAATGTTTATAGTTTTTATAGGACTTGTGAAGCTTGTCAAAAATTAGGAGGAATTCTTAGGAAAAATATGATGCCTATGCAATCCATTTTAGTAATTGAGGTTTTTGACTATTGAAAAATAGATATTATGGGATGATTTACTTCATCTTACGGCTATCTCATATCTGTACATTTTCTTCAACTCTTGACAGTCTTTTTTTATCATTACAGCAATCATAAAAGGATCTAAGCCCACTTCTCTTGCAGAATTGGTCTAAGAATTGGGGTTGGAAGTTCAAGAAAACCTACGCAAATGCCTTGGCCCAAACTTTGGGCCCCAAAAAGGGTTCCTTGCTCAGCATAGAATTACTAGCATATTAACAGCAAGAAAATTATGAATTTAAACAAATACTGTGAGAATTTCTCTCCCTATTTTAGCAATATTGTTGAAAGTAACGGATATAAAATTTAAAATTTAACTATAGAGCTCTAGAGAATGATTTCTCATTCCATGTCTATTCAACCGTTGTATCAGTACACTCTTATAAATACACTCCAAAATTTAAAATCTCATCTCTGTAAGGAGAAAGAAATACACCAACTCAGAATAGAAGAATCAATAGAATCAATAGAATCAGAGAAAGAGAGAGAGCTACCAAAGGTCAGAGCCTGAAGGACTTTAGACAAGGAGAGATAAGCGGAGAGATGGATAGAAATTAGAATGATGATGCATAACAGGAATAGCGGCTACGAAAACAGAGTTTTGACGTCGGCGACCTCCACAACCATGACATTGTCTTCATCCATAGGGATGGTACAAATCCTGACTCCATTTTGAGTTTTAAGCCCATATCCTTTTCAAAAGATCTGATTGAATAAAAAAATTGCGTCTTCTTTGAGATTTTCGATTATTGAAGGGAAAGTTCATGCAAGGAGCAAGATAAACGAGGGTGGTATCTCAAAACTAATCTCTTTGAGCGATTTTGATTTCACTTAATTCTTGAGTTGCAGTCTCACTTATTCTATATATTGGAGGTTTTGTTTTCCTTTCAATTTGCAAAAAATGTATAAAAAAAGGTACACATTATAGCTGCAAGACCCAATCCCATGGTGGTAAGCCAATTATCTATGATGAAGAAGAGGAGGGTAATGTTCCATTGATTTTGTTTTATATTAATCTTTCTGCTTGATTGTTTTTGATGTTATTCCTTTTCTTGTTTGGTGTAAATTAAAAACTCATGATGCTTGTGTATGCAAAAAAGAATTCTCATGTATTCAACAAAACATTGACAAGGCAGGAAGAGCACTCTTTGCATTCAATACTTTTATTACAGATTTAATTTGAAAAAAAAAAAGATAGTCATTAATCTTGCTTCAATGCTTCTTGTCCTTGTAACAGTACCAACATTTGTTATTGCTTCAGCAAAAAAGATCAAGGCCCTTGTTACTTGTTAGCAATAATCCTAACCCTATACTTGCCCAAGCATTATGGTCCTCTTCAGGGCTTGTATGTCTTTGGCCAAATTTAGCATTTTCTATCTCTTTTTCTTTAATCGATTATTTATAAAAATACTCATGAAAGGTTATGAGTGATGACGACAAGAAGGTTAAACAAAAAGATCTTTCTCTCAAGTGTTTATGCAGCCAAACATTAATATTAAGATGGGATAAATCATTATAAACCCGTTGAAGCTCATCTCTATTTTAGAATTATACTAGAAACCCTTTCTTGTATAATAAATATTATATATGACTACTTGGTAAAAAAAAAAAAATTGTGTACAAGTTTTTGTCTGTGAAATTTACTCGATGCTCCTTCCAATCATGAGTGAAGAGTTTGAGACAACATTGGGCATACTATGTTTTGGGTTCATATTATATATGTTATGACGACTTCATTTCCTTTGCCATTTTTTTCCTTATTTTGTGGCGAAAATGGTTGGCTAGCGACTTTCATTACATAAAGGATGCTCCCGTTGAAGATTTTATGTTTGTGCAATAGAGGTACGGATTTACTTGTTTTATTATGCTTTACTAATATCCAAATATTGGTATTTAACAATCGTGTTCTTTTTTTAGTCAAATATTATGGTCACTCGAATTAGCAATATACATCGATTGAAATATGATATAAAAAAAGCATAGATAAAACCAACACGACAACCATACAACTATGAACAACACCACCATGGATCCATAGTATGAACACTACAAACAATACTCAAAATCAATCAAAGTACAATACTATGACAACACCACCACCACAAGAATTAACAATCATACCTTCAAAATCAACACCAACATCATAAATAATATTTAAACCTACAAATCTACTTAGAACTTTACTACTTAAGTACAATGAATCCAACACCACTTGTCCAGCATCAAATATAGATTAGTACAGATTAATATACTAAAGTTTTATTCTCTCAATATGAATTTAATGTGATTTCAACTCCACCTGTCTGATATATTGAATTCACATAATGTTGACTCCATTAATCATACAACTAAGGATTAGCATAGTCTAGTAGAGTTAGTTTTTTTATCCTCACAAAATTTGAGCGTACAACTAATAAGAGGTTGTGATGTAATCTTTATGGGCCAAAAGTGTGAAATTCTCTCTTTAAAGATCCTTTTACTAAAATCAATGTACAATATTTTTTTATTATGCTATTTAATAATATTCTTATATTGATATCATAGAGACCATGCTAGTTGTTTTACAATGTTCTTTACCGTCAAAATATAATATTTAGAGTGGAGATTGCCAAAAGTCTAAAACTATCTCATTCAAGATCTTTCGGTACCATCAAGGTATGAAATTCTTTATTATGCTATGTTTTACTAATATTTGTATATTGATGAGTTTGTTGTTTCTATATTCTTATATTGGTGTCATATAGACTATGCTAGTTGTATTTGTATTCTTTACTTTTTTATTAAGCTCTTATGATATCTCTCACATGTGCTTAGGTATTCATTCATTATCACCCATGTAGAATATATCAGTATGGTATATATTTTTAAATAGATTTAGGTGGTCAAAAATTCTATAGCTTTTTTATTGACCTATAGTGATTGAAAATTTCACATTGCTTTCACAACTTGGAACCTTTGAAACTTTTGATAAACATGTCCACCCTCCATTTTTTTATAAAACATATTTACCATTAATCTTTTCTTCACTTTCTTTTTCTCTCATTCTCTCCATGGCTTGCCTCATCACCTCCTCAATTTTTTCTTTGTTCCTCTACTTCATTTTCTTCTTGCTCTCCTTCCTCTTCATCTTTATCTTCGTATTCGTATTCATCTTCTTTTTCTTCTTCCTCATCCTCTTCGTATTTATCTTCATAATCCTACCTCTTCTTCTTGTTCTACCTCTCTTTTCTTATATTAAAAGCCTTTGTTTGTCGAAAGGTGCAATAGAAGTATAGATTTATTTATTTTATTACGCTTTAATAATATTTTAATTTCGATATGAACGTATGAGCCACATAATCCAACACATTAGATCGCCAACACCACAAATAATACTCAATATAAAAATTCACCCCCCCCCCACCACAACAACAAATTTTTTATAATTTCAAAACCAACGCAATAACCACTAATAATATTCAAAGTTACAAGGAATTTACTTAAAACTCTACCATTGATGAAAAATAACAAATCTAACACCACAAGCCCAACATATTAAATTCACATAATGTTGACACATCTTGTATCATATAACTAAGTATTAATATGGTTTAGTTGTTATGCCATAGTGTACAATGAATTAGAGGTTGTGATGTAATAGTCATGAGGCAAATTATGAATTTAATGTATTCTTTAACGTTGAGAAAGAATACATAGAGTGAAGATTTTCAAATATGTAAAACTCTCTCATTGAAGATCTTTTAGTGCAATCAAGGTATGAGATTCTTTATTATGCTATGTTTTAATAATATTATTATATTGATGTAATATGGACTATACTAATTTTTTAGTGGCTTCTTCATCGTTGGAAAAGAATCCTTAAAGTGGAGTTTGCCAAAAGTATAAAATTATCTCATTAAAGATCTTTCGGAGTAATCAAGATATGTGATTCTTTATTATGTTATATTTTAATAATATTCTATTGATAGATTGGTTTCTTATAATTTGCTTTCGCTCTAATGATGGCTCTTAGTGGTACATAGGTAGTTATTGCATTATCGTTCATTTAGAAAGTACATATTTACACAGGTAGTTATTGCATTATCGTTCATTTAAGATTTTCTTCTGGTGCATTATAATTATAGATTTTTATATTTGTATAATGGTATCAAACGTGTTCCACTATTTTAGTCAAATTTTCTCATTGCTCAAATTAACAATGTACACCAGTAAAAAAAAATAGACAAAACAGATACCAAAAGTCCACATTTATGAATATTATTTAAAATAACAAAGTGAACCACAATAGATCCGAGAGATCACCACAACACAAATGATACTCAATAATGAAATACAAAACTCTCCTACCACAACAACAAAATATATTTCAAAATCAACGCCACCACCACTAGTAACATTTTAAAATTGTAAACTTATACCTCTACTACAAAGTATAATGAGTCCAACATATCGAATTCTTATAACATTGACTCATCTTGGATGATGCAACAAAGAATTAGCAAGTCCAGTTTTTACCTCACGCAAGAGCGTACAATGAATTAAAGGTACTTATGGGGATGGCTATGGATTTAGTGCATTGTCCAATGTCAAGAAAGAATACTTAAAGGTACTTATGTGCAACGCCCTCATTGAATATCTTCCAGTGGAATCAAGTATGAGATTCTTATATTAATGTCATATAGATTGTTAGGGGACTCCCCCCCTCAGGCTTGAGAGATAAGGCCCAATTTGGAGCTAAGGCCAGAAGGCCCAAATCAGCACTAGCCGACCCTTTTTAACTCGACTTAAGGAAAACCAATCTTGCTAATTACCCCAAATGACGATGCTACAAAAGAGATCAATCAACACGATCATACTAGATGGAGAACCGGCATAATGGATGGAACCAACCACCCTTAATCGTCCTTTGAATACTGCCAGACACTCGAGTGCCCATCCAATTAGAAGACATGAATAAGGGAGAGGCATTGATACATTGGCACAAAGATATTAACGAATGAGCAGGAGGTTCGCAGCATCGCACAAACGAGAAAAACATGCCACATTAATGGAAAAGACGAGGGAACCATACCGAATTAATAGTACCCTAGCTCGGACTCCACAATGCATTAATGTCGCCGTTGAGGAGGTCACTCTGCATCAAAGACTCAAATAAGAGAATAAAGCTAAAAGCGAAGATCTCATGGGGACACACATGCTCCACCCTTTCCCTTCACACTCTTGTATATATAATGAACTCCTAGGTACAAAAAATGCTCTCTCGACACTCCCACTCTTGACACACAACTTTGCAACTCTCATTATTTTAAAAACATAAAAAAAGCTCTCACTGACTCGAGCAATGAAGAATTCTCGACCTTCAAGGCTAACTACCCCCATTCTTCTACACCCTTTTTGTAGTCCCAGAATTTAGAAGACCTGAGCTCCTGAGAGTTCAGCTCACAGGTATGTAAAACATGACATTAATAGTGGTGTCGTCTATGAGATTCGTTTAAAAAGATTTTAAGTGTATTTTGGATAACCGTGTCAACTTGTTCATAGAGAGAGCTCAGCAAGAGCAGGGATCTGAAATGGAAGCAAGATTAAAAGTAGTAGAAGACTATGTAGAAAGATTAAACTAAGAGCTGGAAAAACTCCGGAAAGAGAACGGTGACCTTTGGTTCCATTGTCAGGAACAAAATGACAATATTGAGCACAACCATAGCGAGCATAAAGGGTTGCGAACTGCAGTGCCAAAAGACAAAAAAGAAATAAATAATATGCAGGATGAGCATTGCAACCTAAAAGGCAAATATGAAGAAATGGAAAAGAATATGGTTACGTCATCTTGGGTAGACCAGCTACTTACGAGCATCCGAGCGCCCTTATAACAAAAAGGTAATTGTTGTGCCTTTGTCATCGAAATCAATGTCTCCCACCATGAAAATGTACAACGGGGGAAGGAGCTGGTGGAAGAATTGGAAACTTTCAAGCACACATCACTCTACATGACTTCTTTGGAGCGGTAGCATGCAGAACCTTCCCACTGACCCTTAAAGGAACAATGTGAGTGTGGCTTAGGTTGTTGACACCTAGATCCATAAATAACTTCAACAAGCTGGCACGCTTGTTAGTGACCCAGTTCATGTCCAATTGAATAAGGCAACGACATCATTTCTCCTCACCATCAAGTAGGCAAAGGACAAAAGTTTGAAACCTTCTTGTCCTGGTTCAACAATGAGTGCACGACCATTCAGGACTAGGATGAAAAGATACCTTTCACGACACTCTATGGATGGGTTTGGCCGCAATCCCAGTTTATGACTGAGCTAGCAAGGAAAACTCTGACAATGCTAAGGAAGTTTATGGACTTGGCCAACAACTTCATCAACATTAAGGATACCTGTGAGCGTTGATAGAGCCTAGGAAAAAGGAGTTGGAGTAAGCCGACAAGAAGACAAGGAGGAACAAAGGGAAGGCCAAGGCTTTCGATATGGGAGAAAAGAACTCTTATGATAGGAGAAAGGAGGAAGTACCCCTAAAGGGGCCCATTCACCACTTTAATCAATGTATCTTTTTCGTTTATAGGTTGACCAGTAGACCGCCCATGTAAATGAGGTGTCTTTCGCCAGTATTGCACTTACCATCGGTCTATTTCAGATAATATAGATACCTGCTTTTGTTAGCATAGGAGGAGGGATCATAAAGAGCGGCTCAATAGTACTACGCATCCAATCAAGGAATGGGACAAGACAGAGGAAGAGATCCAGGTGAAGGAGTACGAACCTGACTGATCGTCGTCAAAGAAATGAGAGTCCACAGAGACAACAACATGCGGTCAAGAGCCGTCGCACCAAGACCACCTCAAGTCGCTGCACAATGGAGGACCATTAGTGGGTGAAATACGGATCATAGCTGGAAGGCTCATAGGTGGAGGAGCCTCTTCCTTAAGTTGGAAGGCCCAAGCTAGGCGAGCCCATTATCATGAACTGTACTTGACCAAGCGACGATCAACCAAAAATCAAAGAGTGTAGCCAGTGCCTGTCATCACGTTTGGGAAGGAAGACAAAAAAGGGATCTTGTACCCAATGACAACGCACTCATGGTAACATGTTAGTCGCCAAATTCACTACCCGCCAAATCATCGTCGACAACAGAACTTATGCGAACATACTTTTTTTGGGAGGCCTTCTCACGAATGGAGATAGAATTTGCGCAGTTGCAACCTAGCCCATGCCGCTGAAGGGTATTTTCGGCGACATGGTCCACCCAGTTGGGGTCATCACACTGTCAGGCCTTGCAGGCAGCGCTCTTGTGCGGCATCCTTAACCTCCTAGTACTAAAGGCCCTGTCCTTTTACAACGCCATCATTAGGAGGCCCACTATCAACGCCTTGCGAGTAGTGATGTTGACATACCACATAGAAATTAAGTTTTCAAGTTTTCAAGGTGTGGACAAAATCCAAAGCAAGCAAGTGCTGGTACATGAGTGCTATGTTCAAAAGCTGAAGCACAAGGGACACACATCATAGCAAGAGACCGAATAGGACTAAGCCTACAGCCCACCCTACCAGTCTCACAAAGAAGGAGAAGGATGCGTGACCCTAAAAGAACAAAATAGAAGGGCCAAGGATTTCCTATTCTGTTTGTGCATATGACTAACATGATCTAATATAAAAAAAATGTGGTCTATTTAGGACAAGCCCAAACATTAGTCTCAATCTCAACAGGAAAAGATAAAATCTACTCTCAAATAGCATCAACAAAGAAAATCGTCTCCAACTGACACATAACTTCATTGTAAGTGTCAACGGATGGGAGCGGGTCCAATCGCAAACTATCCGAACTGACTATGGGGACAGATAATTCAACGAGCGTCCTATCTTTCCATAGGGGAGAATGGGTACAACCACCCGACTACCTAAATACTTACCCTAACCCTCTTTGCAAAGGAGTGCGGATCAACCACATTGTTGTCTAATTTATTTACCTCTTCTACAGGATACCAAAGAGAGAGGTAGGCCCAAACGATTGCATCATCTCTCTAATAGAGTGTGAGTAGTCCCCAAATTACAAAAAAGCAAGGAGTTACCTCTTTCATAAGCATCAACAGGTGAGAGTGGGTCCGGTCATAAATTGCCCGAACAAACTACCTCCATGTGGACTAAAGGGGGTAGGCAAGTTAGAGTCTGACTTGTCCTCCCACAAGGGAGAGTGTGAGCTGCCCCCCGGTGGCCTAAATACTTATTCCAAACTCCGCTGTGACGAAGTGTGGGTACAACATCAACTTGACTCAAACTAAATGGAGGTAATAATTTGAATGGAAATTTACAATTTTGATAGTTTTTAGCATAAATTACCAATGGTTTGGAACAAATTATACTTTTCTTTTTAAGTGTTGGTGGTATTATCAAATAATGCAATGGAGCTGCAGGGGAAGCCATTTTTTTTCAAACAAAAAGGAACTAAGACAAAATTTGAATTTAGATGTGCACCCATCTTTTGTGCAGAGAACATTGTGTTAAAATGACAACCAAACTGAGATAGTGACTAAACATGCAAAAAGAGAAATTATGATAGTGGCATACTATGCCACTAAGAGATAGGTGGTAGCTAGGGCCAATCCCGCTGCTCCAATGGCATAGCAGAAGACGTGTGTATATGAAAATAGAGTAAATGGAAGCACAAACAAATAAATTAAGGGAAAGAGCTATGTCTTTCCAAAGAGACGTAACTTTACTGGGAAAAATAGTAATGTTGAGTTCTTATTCAAAATATTCATAACAATCCTCTAGTACATTAAAAGTCGATTATATATAGAAATCATAAAAGGAATGAGTAAATAGTAAGAGAAATACTTAGGAAAGGAACAAATAAACTAGAAGTAAGGTTACGTTTGGATGTTGAAAGTGTTTGAAATTGTTTGTGAATAGTAATAAAAAGTAAATAAAAAGTAATAATAAAATATTGAATAGTAATAAAAAAGTAATGAATAGTAATAAAAATAGGTGAAAAGTAATAATAAAATAGTGAATAGTAGTAGAAAGTGTTTGAGATACTCTCCTTTTCAAACTAGCAAATCAACATAAATCTTTGTAAAAATAGAAGGATCCTTGAAGCCGCAATCTAGACGCAATTCATACAAAACGCATGGCTGGAATCTCAACACCATTCGGTTGATTGGTTGAACACTTGCTATGACATGCAGCTGCCACATTAATGCTTGCATCCATGTCTTACATCAGCTCCCCTCCACTTAGAAAAAAACTCATCCCTAAATTTATGTCTACATTAAACTACTCATCAGGAAGATAATACTCAAACAAATATGCCACTTTGAAGGTAAGGGAGATGGACATATGTTCTGGGAGATCAATAATATAAGCATTGTAATTAATTTTTTTTAGGACGCGACAATGACCATATTGCCTATCCTGAAGTTTGTTGTAAGTGTTTGCTAGAAAAAAAATTATTGTACAAGTGAACCATCACCAAGTCCCCTTCTTGAAATATCTTGGCTCGTCGATGTTTGTCTGCCACCTGCTTGTATTTCATGTTAGCTTGTTCCAAGTTGCTACACACCTCAACTTGCACTCCCTGAGTTCTCTCTACAAAGTTCTTACTGCCATGCTTACTCGAAGGGCTTTAGAAAGAATGACCAGTTTCAAAGTGTGTTTGGGAGCGAAGTGTAAACAACTTCAAAGGGACTCTTTCCAGTTGGCCGATCAGTCATGTTCTTGAGAGCGAACTCAATCTGCGATAAATTTAAGTCCCATTGCTTCGGCTTGTCTCCATAGACACAACGCAGCATGTTGCCCAGTATTCATTTAGTCACCTCAATCTAACTATCAGTTCGTGGATGACAAGTACTATTATACTTGAGAGAGGTTTTGAATTTCTTCCACAAGCTGATCCAAAAATGACTAGGGAACTTGATGTCTTAATCAGATGTAATTGTTTTGGATATGCCATGCAAACGAAAAATCTCCTTAAGAAACAAGTGAGCCACACTTGATGCATCTGACGTCTTTTGACAATGGATGAAATGTGTCATCTTAGAAAATCTATCGACCACTACAAAGATCGAATCAACACCTCGTTGAGTGCATGGTAGTTCAAGCATGAAGTCTATGCTTAGGTCCTCCCAAATATTTCGAGGTACTAGTAGTGGCGTGTAAAGACCTGTTTTTTGTGATTAACCATTTTTCACTTGGCAAACCGAACACCTTTGCACAAACCTCCCAACATCCCTTCTCAATTACGGCCAAAAATACCTCTCAGTCACCATTAAAAATATTTTGTCTCGACCCACGTGGCCTCCCAATCTGCCTCCATGCAGCTCATGAAGGAGGTGTTCACACAACGACGTTCGGGGAATGCAAAGCTAATTGTCGTGGAAAAGGTAACCATCCTACATACGAAATTTCGAAACTGGATGTTCCATTGCACATTTCTCCAAATTTCCGCAAAATCCCCATTGTTGGCATATAGGCCTTTGAGTTGTTCTAACCTAATTATCTCAATTTTCATTGTAAGGAGCACGAATGCAAGTCGATTGAGAGCGTCGGCCAGTTTGTTCTACTGTTTGAACTTGTGTTTGAGTACCATGGTGATCTTCTACTTCAAACCAATCCACCTAGCGTGCATACGACTCAAATTCTTCTGAGTGTTTATAAATTTGAGAGCATGATGGTCGCTGTAGAGTAGGGCTGAGTACCGACCCTTTCGGAGTTGTAGAGGTTATATACTGACTCCGACTCCGACTCCGACTCCGACTCTGACTTAGTCAGAGGTAGGAAATGACCTCTGACTCTGCCTCCGTTTTGTCGGAGTCGGAGTCGATGGTTGAGTCGGATTTGGGCTTTTCGTGGACCTTAGCTATTTTGGGCTTATGTTGAGCCCTTTTTTTTAATCTTTTTAAAATTCACATTTGCGCCTTTGGCACACTAATAAAAATCGGTTTAACATGATGCCAAATTGCCTATTGTTAATCTTTTTAAACTTTACATTTTGGCCTTTGGCACACTAACAAAATCCACATTAAAGAAGTATGCACACAATTAATATAATGAAGCTACATCCAAAATCATTCACATCCAACCAAATATCACTTCAAATCTAAACATCCACATCCGACTAATCACATCCAAAATAAATATAAGATAGGCACATCCACATTCCACATGTATCATTTATTGGCTAATGGTTTCAACTTCCAAGTGCAGAAGTTGTCAAAGTAATACAAAGGTAAATCCCAAGATCGAATTCACAGGAACAATGAGAATTATGCAAGCATTAATATCTTTTTGATAAGCACAAAGAAAACATATTATCGTTTATGATGACAAGGAATTTTGAAAAGAAAAGTAAGCATTAATCTAAAAGATTGACAATGAATAAAAAAAATAAGAAATAAATTTCAGATATCAACCACTAATTATATCGACACTAAAATGGTGGCTATTGATCAAGGTGAAGTGGACTGGATTAAGAGTAAAATTATTGGTTATTTTGAAGATTTATAAATACATAAAATAGAAAATAAAAGGCAAATTTATATTTCTAAAATTACCAAGAACCAAGAGATTTAGAGAAAATGTGTAGAAATTGAATTAAACTTGTAAGAAATAGTAAATCGAACGCTTGAGATGTAATTTTTGCCCAATTCTGATTTGAAGTTAGATTTACTTCTAACTTCATCTTCTCTCAACATTTTTTTCATTCCAAGAGATTATGATCAAATAATAAAATGATAAGCACAATTTTCAATATAATAAAAAGATACTCGTAGATTTTATAGCAAATTTGAACTATGATAGAAAACCATCAAAGTTTTGTTACTAATTCAAGCAAGCTCCCTTGTCCGAAAATCTCTCTTCCTTTTATACTCAAAATATTCTCTCTCCTCTTCTCTCTCCTTCCTACAGATTACAGGTTCTGTATCGTGCAAAACAGTTGCATTTCGTGTTCTGCTAGTGGTCCCAAGCGTGACTTCCAGAAGAATTGCTTTCGTGGGTCGTAATCTCTCGGATTGCATCTTCTATCGGGTTGCATTATATCCCAGCTACTTCTTTATGTACATGGGCTTCAACTTTACATGGGCTTGAAATGAAGCCCACGGCCTGGAGCTCTTAGTAATTGAAACATGATGCTAAGGACATTACACGGCTATAGGCTTCACAGCAGGTCAGTTTACGGGTTTGAACTTCATAGAAAGAGTCACGGCCTGACTCTTAATTCCTCTCGGGTTCTTTTAGTTCCTCACAGAACACTCACGTTTTGTGGGCTTCTGGTATGGCGCTACTTTAGTTGCAAACCACAGGCTGCTTCTAAGGATGGTTTAGTCACTAAATTCCTTCACCGACTTTATAAGATACGTGGGCCTCTATCGAGCATGAGTTAAGTCAGTAAAGTCAACGGGTTTCAGGTGGACTTGGGCTTCCATTGAGAGTCACGGCTTTGTCACTTGTGGTCTTGCTACACTATCGCGTGGACCTCTTAATTTCCTCATAGACTAATGGGCTCCAGTTATGCAATTAGTTTCAAATCACGGCATCTCTTCTTTCTGCACATGAGCTTCAATAAATCTCGGATTGCATTGATCCGTTCACAGCAAGTGGTCTTCACAGCAACTAGACAGCCACATGTTGACCCAACATCATCATAAAAATTCTTATAGTCAAGCTATTCGTTGCCTAACGCCACATATAATTGCTCTGCATTTGATCAATTAAACCACAAATCAGTTTCTTAAAGAAGCCATCTATATTTAGTTAATTAACATTACCTAATTAATCTTCTTATTTTAACACATAAATTCATTTAACCCAAGATATTAAAAGCATTAATACAACATTATTGACATTTTCTCAATCATCCACATTCCACATTTACAATCCACGCCCACATTCCACATTCCACACCCCATTCCACATCCATCATCCACATCACTCATAATAATAGGTTCTTACTTACAAGTTTACAACAATTAAAATAAACATGTTTTAAGTTCTAATCTTGACAAAAAAAATCAAACATATTACTACAAACTAAGTACCAAGTTCCAACTAAATTAAATGTTCCACAACTATATTACTACCAGCTAAATAAAAAAGCAAATTAAAAGTGTCAAACTTCCAACAAATATATTGCTAAAACAACAAGATATTACCTTATATTTCTTTTCAGCAATGCTTGAAGAAAATGAAAAGATCTTAATAAACATCACAACCTCCCAAACATGAAAACAAAATATCAAAGATATTACCATCCAGCTTCACAGCTAACTGCCCAGTGCCCAACTCTCCATCCAACATTAAATAGTGAATAATAAAGTTGCAAAACAACTATCAACATGAGCAATATAACAAAATAAGTTACATATTAAATTATAGTTCAAGAATATCATTAATTAATTGAAAGATATTGTTATTTTCAAGTAATTAACTCAAACCTCAATTATCCTCACGTAATAAGTTCGACATATCAGTGGTTTATTCTACATTAAGATGTCAAAGAGTAGGAGATTAGTATCACTAGGGATGTCAAAATCAACATATATACAAGTAAGATAGAAAAAATATTTAAATATATTAGTTATTACCTATGTCTAACTTATAATTTTCTGCATCATCAATGGTATTCGAATAATTCACAATCAAGCATGTAGGAGTGGACTTCAACCAATTTTGCGTGCATACAAGAGACCTTACAGTCTTAGGAGCCAAAGAACTCCTAAACGGATCCAATATACGGTCTCCTATGTTAAATGCCGACTCAGATGCTACGGTGGTGATTGGAATGGCCAAGATATCTTTTGCCATCATAGCAAGAACCGAATATTTGGTGGAGTTGACCTTCCACCAAATAAAAATGTCGAAATCCTCAGTGGGAATCTCAACATCCTCTAGCAAATACCATTCTAACTCTAATTTACAATCCACTAAGGATGCATATTTTCGTTCTCTATGGGAGGATTTCAAAAAGAACAAAGGATTATCTGTATAAATATTATTCCCTTGTAGCATAAGATAAATCTAATTCCATCTAGTAGGCATGTCAAGACCCAAGAAACTAGAACATGCAACTTTGGACCTATCAACACAAGACTTGAAAGTAGTAAGTCTTTGGGGAGAAGACTTCACATACCTAATCAAATTGCGGACCCTTATAATTGAGTCATCTACATATTTCAAACATTCACTTACAATAAGGTTTAAAATGTGCTCCATACACCTCATGTGAATAAACTCATGATCCGTAACACACTCATCACTTCTTATTTCCCTTGTTCTTATCCAATCAATAGCAGAATCATTAAATGTAGCATTGTCCACCATAACTGTGAGCATTTTGTCAATGTCACAGTCAAGCACACACTCCTCTAATTCCCTCCCAATCGTGGCCCCTTTGTAATCACTAATTTGAACAAACAAAATGATCCGCTTATGCAACTTCCAACTACTATCGATAAAGTGTGCCATCACACACATATAGTTTATGTTTTGGATAGAAGTTTAGGTGTCGGTGATCAGGCACACTCTTTGTCTAATTGTCAAAAATGTTTCTTTAAGTTATCATTCTCTCTCAAGAATAGCTTCATACAATCCCTCATTAAAGTAAATCAAGAAAGTATAGGAAATCGTGGATCAAGGAATTTAGTATATTTCCAAAACCCTTCAACAATTCTAAAGGGTAACTCATCTACTGTTACGGCTGTTCGATTTTTTTTTTCTCATTTTGTACTTGGTCATCCCTAAACTTTTTACCCATTTTCCTCCTTCATTTATTGCTTTCGAGACCAAGAACTATTGTGTCTTGTCCTTTTTATTTTTACGGTTCTTTAGATAAAGTTTGATATGTTGTTTCATAGCTGAAGTGCCAACCTTCTTGGCATAGCCATTAAATTCCCTTCCACAATGGTTACAATTAGCTACGAGTTCATCAGAATCACAATCAACAGTTCTTGTGAAGTTGCCCCACACCTCAGACCCGATCTTTTGGTTTCTAATACTAAGCGGAGGGCAAGGGCAAGGGTTTGAACGGTTGGTAGAAAGAGTGGCTATCAAAGAGTCAAGTCTACATTTATTGGTTCTATAGACTCTTCAATGATGGGAACATCAACATCAATATTCATTGGGTCTTGTGGTACTGACCTTATTGGGATGCTAGGACAAGATGCAGCTGTGAATGTAGGAATGCTTCCCCTGTCTGTATTCATGATTTAAGAACTACAACACACAATATCAAAATATATGAGAAAATATGAGAACCCCCTCCCCCCCCCTTTTTTTTTTATTATTATCTTGCTTTTGCTCTCATTGCATTTATATATGAGAAAATGTTTACAACAATATATGAGACAATATATTATCACTTTTATAAAACAGAGCGAAACATGGCAACTTCAATTCTAATCTAATATTTCAGAGTTGATTATAGTCAGTGACTTAATTAGTAGTTACTATTTCATAGCCTCCGATGCAAAATAAAGCAAAATATGCTTCCCACACTGGTTGTATACAAGGCAAAACTGACTGCAAAAGTGATTCTTAGGAATTTTAGTTATATCCAAAAATCAATTAATTCCAATCATAAAATAAAGAAAAAACGGGTATAGAAGTAGTGAAATAAAGCCTATAAGTATAAGCTGATAGAAGTTTCAGATCATTTGGTTAAACTTATCAAACATGGGTATGGTCAATACATAATTGTAAAAACCAAATTAGCATGTAAAATTAGGGGTATCAAAATGTGTTAACGAGTCGTGTTCATGTCGTGTCAGGACGTGTACATAATATTTAAAGGATCAACACAAACACGACCCGTTAAGAGTTTCGTATCAAAAACTTCAATCCTAACATGACCCGTTAAGACCCGTTAAGACTTTTGACACTATATGACACGACACAACACGATATGACCCATTTCAACTCGCAAACCCCTTAGTGACCCGTTTAAATTTAACTTAATTGATTTTATACAAATATTAAAACGTAAATAATAGTTGTAAAACATAAAAAATTAATTACAAATTATAATCTTATAATTACAATTCAATAAATAGTACACTATAAAATATGATAAACACACAAATATGATCCACATTGTAAAATATTAAAATTATAATCCAAACATATTAAATAACAATGGGTTAATTCGTTAATGACTTTTTAATAAATACTTAAATAAGATAACTAAATATCTAAGAATATAAAACTAATTTTAAATTAGGATTTCATGAAGTTTAGGTCAAAGGTATAAAATTAAATTCAAATTTCTTAAGGTATCTTAACGAGTTTTAACGGGTCATAATGGGTTTGACCCGTTATAATCCGTTATCAAATCGTGTCTTAACGGGTTAACATGATTTGACTTTAAACCCGTTAAGGCTAAACACTAACCCGCTTTTATCGTATCGTGTTCATTTTGTGTTAACGTGTCGTGTCACATATTGCCATCCTTATGTAAAATGATGCTAGAAGGAACCAGTGAAATAGCCATTAAATCAGAAGAGTAAGTCAAAAGAATACCCTAAACTATTGACCATATAGTATCAGTACTAACAATAATAGCAAATAAAATTAAATTAGAAGAGTAACAACCGAGGAGAGGAGGAGAACAGAGGACTCACTAGTGTCGAGTAGAGGTGAGAAGTGCACGACAACTGGCTAGATGACACGCGCGTGCGAGAGAGAGAGAGAGAAAGAGAGAGAGTATCGGGAAGAGAAGAGGGAAATGGGAGGTGCTAAGAGGATTTTGTCTACTAGAAGAAGGCGTCGAGGCGACAAGCAAGGGGACGAAGGGATTAGGGTATTTTGAGGGCCTGAGGCGGCTAGGATTTTTTTGAAAGAAATATGATGAATGAAGTGATTATCGAGGGGGGCAGGGAGAGACTTATAATATGTGGAAATGGGAGGCTAGATCATATAATATGTGTTGTTTTAAGAAGCTAGATCATATAATATGCATTTTTTTTAAGTATCTTAGTTTATTGGTTTATTATAGTTGTGTTTACACATTAATTTATTATAGTAGATTAGTAGCTTAGTTTAATAGTTTTTTTGAAAGGTAAAATAATTATATTAGTTTATTATAGTAGTGTTTACACATTAATTTATTATAGATTAATAGATGTCTGTTATATTATAAGTAGCTTATTAATAACTTACAATACATAGTAACACAAGTGTAATAGTATATAACTCTTAAACTTACACGGTAGTATATAACTTATAAGTAGATTAATTATTAATAGATGTCTATTATATTATAAGTAGCTTATATTATATAGCTTATAATAACACAAGTGTAATAGTATATAACACTTACACTAACACTCATATTATATGTTTACTATATTATAAATTATTATATTAGTAACTTTACTAACTTATGAGTTTATATCACTTATACATTAGTAATATAACTAATTGCATTAGTTTAGGTCACTAACACTTATATTAGATGTTTACTATATTATAAATTATTATACTAGTAACTTTACTAACTTATAAGTTTATATGACTTATACATTAGTAACTTATAACATATTAACACTTACACTTTACTAATATAACTAATTGCATTAGTTTATGTCACTAACACTTATATTAGATGTCTACTATACTACAAATTATTATATTAGTAACTTTACTAACTTATAAGTTTATATCACTTATACATTAGTAACTTATAACATATTAACATTTACACATTAGTAATATAACTAATTGCATTAGTTTATGTCATTAGCTATTAGTAGATATCTACTATATTATAAATTATTATATTAGTAACTTTAATAACTTATAAGTTTATATCACTTATACATTAGTAACTTAGAACATATTAACACTTGTTAGCATATCATTATAACATATTACATTAGTTTATCTCATGACAAATTAGTAGATGTTTATTATATAATAAGTAGATTATTTTAGAATAATACTTAACTCATACTATAAATTAATTTAATTATATATCCATATAAGTAATAATTATAGAAAAAAAATATATAATACATATATTTTTATATTTATATGCAAAATATAGAAGTCGGATGTGTAATCAAAGTTGGAGTCGAAAGTAAAGTCGGAGGTAGAGTCGGATGTAAAGTCAGAGGCGATGAGTCGGAGGTGGATCGGTGAGGAGTCAGAGTCGGCAAAGATCCCCCTCCACCTTTGACTCCGATTTCAGGAGGGGAAAAAAATCTGAATTCGATTCCAACAAGAAGTGGAGCCAAGCAGAGTCGGATTGGAACTGGTGTCGGAGTCAGATTTTTGAATTTTTGCTTAGCCTTATTGTAAATGACAAATTCTCGCCGGATCAAGTAGTGTTCCCAGTGTTTCAAGGATCGTATGATTGCATAAAATTCTAGTTCGTATGTAGCCATTTCTGCCTGGCTTCATTTAGCGTCTCACTAAAAAATTCCACTAGGCGTCCCTCTTGAAATAGGAGAGCTCCTATTTAGATCATTTGATAACACTAAAGATATCTTCATGTTCCTTTCCCTACATGAACCGTCCCTTTTTATAAAATTGGTGATAGGGGCTGCCAATGAGCTAAAGTTTCTTATGAACCGGTAGTAAAAAGTGGCAAAGCCATAGAAGCTATAGACTTGAGTGACGGTGGTGAGTGTCGGCCAGTCACGAATAGTGCGCATATTTCCTTTATCCATATGTATCCCCTCGATACTTACCACAAACTCAAGAAATAACAGGCTACTACTCAAGAAAGTGCACTTCTTCAAGTTAATATATAGCTTGTGTTGGGATAATATTGAGAGGACTTCCCTTAAATGGTTAAGGTGATCATCTTCATTGTGGCTGTAGATAAGGATGTCATCAAAATAGGCCACCATGAACTTCTCGATAAAAGGCTTGAGGACTTCGTGCATCACGCACATAAAACTACATGGCGTATTTGAGAGACTGAACGGCATAACCAACCACTCATACAAGGCCTCCTTGGTTTTAAATGTTGTTTTCATTCGTCTCTGGGGTGTATCCTTATTTGGTGATACCCGCTCCGTAAATTAATCTTTGAGAAAATGTTGGACCCTAAAAGCATGTCTAACAACTCAATTAATCGAGAGATGGGAAACTTGTATTTTATTGCTATTTTGTTGATAGGACGAATATCTATGCACAACTGCCAACTTTCATCTTTCTTCAGCGTAATTAGTGCGGGCACTGTGCATGGGCTCATGCTTTCCGTGATTAGCCCCTTTCAAAGTGGGTCCTCCACTTGGCCTTGCAAAATATGGTGCTCACTCGAGCTTATTCTATAGTGTGGTAGGTTCGGCAAACTAGCCCTAGGTACCAAGTCAATATGATGCTAGACATCATGCATTGGTGTTAGTCCCTCAAGCAGCTCCAGGGGTGTGAGACCTTCAAACTCAATCAAGAAAATACTGCACTTTTAGGGGCACATCGTAGGATTGAGCCTCTTCTTCCCCTTTCACCACCAAAGTCCATATCTCTCTTGTTTCTTTTACTTCCTCAAGGAACTTGTGCTCACTTATAGTAAATAAGGTGCTCTTTGCTTCAGTCCTTGGGGAGTTGGTGTCCTTGTACCCTAGGGGCATCAAAATGATCTTCCGATATTGCTACCAAAATGAGTAGACGTTGTCACGCCCCTTGTAAGTGGTGTCTACGTCAAGTTGGCCAAGGCCTCCCAAGTAGGATATGACAAGCATCCTTCTCAAACACGTCGCACATGGCCTCATCCTTCTAATATTTTTTGAAGGAGAAGGGAACACGACAAACATTACTTATCTTAGTCTCAACCCCCTTTCAGTTCTAATGCACTTACAAGGGCTTTGGATACTATGTTCTTGCAACTTCCACTATCAATTGTCAAATTGCATACCTTGTTGTTAATGTTGCATCTAGTCTTGAAAATTGAATGTTGTTGGCTAGTTTTGATGCCAGTAAAAATCTTTGCATGACACAATTGACCATCTCTCCTTCATCTCCTTTGACAAGTTCCTTGACTGCATCATCATCATTGTTGTCCCCCTCTCTCAGCTCACCCTCTCCTTTTTCTATTATGTGATCTGAACATCGTGTGGGGCACTAAGTGGATCGATTCCCTGGTTGGTTGCACCAAAAGCACTTCTTAGTCGTGGGTCCTGCATATGGGTTATTGCCTTCCCCTTCTTTGCGCACTGGGGTCTTTATGTTTTGATTGCTATTTTCTCCCCTTTGAAACTTGTTTTTTTGGCCATGAGTCGCTAGACGATTGTTGTTGGGCAGCAGGCTTTGCTTGTGGTGCTTAAGTCGGTACTCTTGGCGGTGGCCTATCCAATTGCATCTCGATCTTCATAGCCAAATTCACTGCTTTCAAAAGAGGCCACATGATGTGTAAGGACACTTTGTCTTGGATAGCCACACACAAGCCCTCCATATACCTTGCAATTTGTTACCCCTCGATTTCCAACAAATACTAACGAGCATTTAGTTGATAAATTTCTTCTATATAATCGCTTATAGTCCTCGCTCCCTACTTGCAATTTTGGTATTATTGGTAGAGAATTTGCTCGTAGTCTGGAGGAAGAAATATAGCCCTCACCAGTCGCTTCATTTTGGGCCATATGTGTACGGGTTGCTTCCTCCAATTGTTTTGCATTTGTTCCCACCAAGTCGAGGCATCACCACACAATTTATAAGCAACCAACTTCATTTGTTGTGCTTCAGGAATTTGCAAATAGTCAAAGAAGTTCTCCACTTCAAGCATCCAGTCGAGAAAGCTCTCAACATGGAGGTGACCATTGTTGCCGAGAGACCTCCTGGCATCTTGGTTCCAAACAAAACCTTCAACCTCCTCATAACTAGAAGAGTCACTCGACGATTCATCCTCTATCGATACAAAAAGTCGCGACCTCTTCTTGGATGGCTTGGGTCCTCCTCATCTCCCAAGTCCTAACTCTCATCTCAAATTGCAGAGAATGGGCTTGCTTTTTGTTTGTTATTGCTTTTGCACACAACTTATATTTCAATTATTACATTTATGTGATTGAATAAGCTTTCTCTTCAATCATTTTCTTTTCCCTATTAATTTGCTAAACAAAATCTACCTTAAATGCTTATTAAATCTTGGCCTATTTTGGTTGTGTTTCTAAACTCCAACGTCTACATGATATGCTACCTTTAAATTAGCCACGTACTTCTATATTGTAATACAATATACTCAACAAATTGTCTAGTCATTAAATATATAATAATTTGGCAAATAATCAAATATATAAAATAAACAAAGTAATACCAACTTTGGTACCAAGTGAAATCTTTTAAAAAACGTCTCAAAAGTAAAATCCTACGTGGCAGCAAAATCTAAGAAAGTCAAAATATTACTTGAAATCAATTACAATTAATTATTAATTACAAAATTTTTGCAACTTGACCTAACAAACGACCTATTTACCTCTACTGCAGCAGCCAGAACCTCAAACAATTTTCAAACTATTGATTTTCCTTCTGGAACTCCAGTGGCTGCACTCGGTCAATCCAATTCCAACATATAGTATGCATGCATTCAATGAGAGAAATAATATGAAAATTCTCTAATAAACTTTCTCACCAAAATATGCAATGGAAAGTGCTTTGGAAAATATCTTGAACTGAAACGCTATAAATCCTAACTTGTAGGATCCTTTAAATAAACAATCTGAAGACCACTTTGAATTACAGTAGGATTCTGTTGATAGATTGAGTCTGATAGAAGTTTGACTCGCAATAGAACAATAGAACAAATCTATTAGGAGTTTGACTCAAAGTAGAACTCTGTTGATGGAACAAATCTAATAAGAATTTGATCCGCAGTACAACTCTGATAACGGAATAGATTTGATAGGAGCTTGTGTCACAGTGAAATTCTACTAACGAATTTTGCTAACGAATTCAACTGGCACCTGATACTTATCTTCTCAGCATTGCTAGTTTCACATTCGAATTCTTCTCTGAATAAGATCTATCTATTGGAATTTAATTTTCACATTCTTAACTTACCTAAAAAACTTCCTAATAACCTCTAGATAAAATAAAAGATAGTTATAGATAAAGTCAAAGTGTTTTATATTTATTTAAATTACAAACTCAAAGATAAGATAAACTCTTATCATCTTATTCACCTAATCATATCCAAGCTTATCAACTTAGTCACTTAATCCTAACCAAACTTTTATATCACCAAACTTGTATCGTGCCAACATCTTTCTTCTATCATGAATCTGAAAGTGACAGATTCATACACGGATTAGGTTAATCAATTCTAACATACAACCATTTTTTACAACTCTTTATTTATTTGGTTTGAAGCATACAGTAGTATTGATACAACATATATGAGTATAGATTTTCAAGAAGGAAAAAAAAAACAACCATCCACAGAATTATTGGAAGATCTTGTCTTTAAATTGCTTATAAATTACCTGCAATGCTTTGAAACTGCTAAAGGAAACATTTCTATCATAATACGCAGCTATCCAACTGCTATAGTAAATGAATAGTAAATTGTTTTCCTTCTGTGTACAATCCATGTCCGGTATGTGTGTGTTTCATTTTTAACCTTTTACTTTATTCTTTTGTGTTTGAGATTTTATTTGGTTTTTTGTTGGTGGCTTTGTGTCTGTCGTCGGTTGTGTCAATGCAAAAGTCTAAGTCTTGTTGTCCTTTGGACTTATAACAATAAGTTTGCTTACACATCTTTTGTAGTTAAATTTGATAGAGATTTTTGCAGCGGAACAGAAGAATTTATACCTTTCAAACTTAGGGACAGATCTATCACTATATCAGTTATTTACTTCTTTTAAATGGTCCTCCTTCTTATCTAACATTATATTTCTATAATAATTAGAAAAATCACATTTTTTATTCAAACAGGATATATCCATTAATTGTAACTCAACTCATGGATATTCTTTGCATCAATCCGTATAAGATCAGATGCAGGCCTAAATCAAGTGTATCCAATGGATGCATGAGATCACCAACACATAAATAATACTCAATAATTAAATACAAACTGCCCCACCACAACAACAAAATATTATTTCAAAATCAACGCCACCACCACTAGTAACATTTTAAAGTTGTGAATTTACTTTTACCTCTGCTATTGAAGTATAACGAGTCCAACACCACATACCCAACATCGAATTCTTATAACGATGACTCATCTTGGATTGGTTGGCATCAAGGTATTCTTATTTTGGTTACTATGAGCCATTTCAATATTCGTTATTATTTCTTTCTGGTGATATTGGTTGGCATCAAGACATTTATAAAGGGTTAGTAGAGCAAGTACATTAATATATAATGAAACAACTCGATCAATATATCATCACCAATCAATGTTAACAGAAGAATTACTTACAAGAAAATATCGAGGTTAGAGTGTAGTTTTAATCTTTCCATTTTGTATTTAGTTTGTAGACACTAAAATTTTGTGATATTTTATTCCCCATTAAATTTTGTAGCATTAAACAAGAAATTGAAGGATCCAATTATTTCATGGTGTGAATATTATTGTTACAAGTTGTAAATCAGAGAAAATGTCAGATCAATTTTGTTACTGCATGGTCGTCTATTGCAACAAATTATTATCAATATGTATCTTAAGATCAAGTCGTCAAGCTTTGATTATTTTCATAGCAAACAACAATATATTTGATCTGCGTTATATCAAAAAATTGTTAATACCATTACACTAGGAAAAACTACTTCTAATATTGGAAAATGGATTATTCTGGCTTCACTGTTTATTGGGGTCCAAGAGACATGCGAGAAAGATATATGAAAGTAATGACTTTAGTTCAACATTATAGTAAATAAGACATTTTCTTAACAATGACGTGCAATCCAAACTGGCAAGAAATTTCAAATGAATTACACTTGCATGAGAAGAGTCAAAATTTTCCTAATTTGGTTGCTTGAGTCTCTTGTGCAAAATTATAAAAATTAAAGGATTGATTATTCAAGCAACAAATATTTGAAAAAATCTCAACATGTCTATGTTATTAAGCACAAAAAAAGAGGGTTTCCACATGCACATTTTTTAATCATATTACAGAGGAATTAAAAACTCTATGCGCCTGAATCTTTTGATAAGGTTCTATCAGCAAAAATACCTAATAGAAATACGAATTTGCACTTGCATAACACTGTTGTCCATATTTGGTTGCAATATTTGACTGCCACATTAATGTCGAGATTTGTTCTACAATAAAAGTTGTCAAATATCTTTACAAGTACATTTACAAGGGGTATGATCGTGTTGCTTTCAATTTGATTTTTGAACAAAGTAATCAATAGATTGATAAAATCCAATAATTCCAATCGGATCAATGGATTGCTCTACGTGAAGTTATCTGGAGAATATGACTTTGTTGTTCATGAAATGTACCCAATGGTGTATAGTTTACATTTACATCTTGAGGATCAACACCAAGCGACTTTTTGAACAAATGAAAACTTAATCAAGTTCTCAACTCTGATCTGTTTTCAAAATCGATGTTAACATCATCCTTTGCATTAAACCGAGTGGATGAGAAAGCCAGGACATTTTGGTCGAACAACACACTCGCGCTTTAAGATTCTATTAGATACTAACAAAAATAGCATGTGTTGTGTCAATAAACAAAGTGCCCTTGCAAAACCACTACATGTGGTAAATTTAATTATATGGGATGAGACTCCTATGTCAAGAAAACAACACATCAAAACATTAGATATAATACTTCGAAACATCAATGATTCAAAGTTAACATTCGGTGGAAAAATTGTTTTCAATAGAGATTGTTGTCAGGTTTTACTTGTAGTTCATAAAGGAACAAGACAATAATAGGTTGATGCCAGTTTGCTTTCTTCCTATTTGTGCTCTACTTTGATCAAGTTTAATTTGATTGAAAATATGCGAGTAAGATTGGATCTAGTTTTTTCAAAGTATGTGTTAGAATTAGGCAATGAAATGCCACCAATCACAATTGATGAAATCATAAAAATTTTTGATGGCATGCTTGTTCCATGTGAAGATGATTGCACTTCGATGAAAAATGAGAGTTTAGAAAAATAGGGAAAGAGAGAGAGAGAGTAGAGAGAGAGAGAGAGGGAAAATAGATTATTCGGGTTGTGTTTTGCAAACTTGTGGACCGGGATCTCAAGAGCTCATATTTTCTGAGTTTTGGTCATGCAAAAATGATGCAAAACATGGTGACGGGAGTGGTCAACCTTGGAGGGCAAGAAGTATCTGATGCTTCTGTTAGTAATGGCTTTGGAAGTTTTGTAGAGAGATTGGGTGAGAAAAATATTTTCAATTAAATGATTGACCTTGTGAGAAGCTTTCACTCCACAACTATCTATCATGCTTATGTTGTACATCAATTTCTTTTTCTCATTTATCCCTAAAATCGTAAATAAGTTAAAAAAAATGAGTAGAAGAGAGTATCACAATATATGAGATGTAAAAAAAAAATAAAAGAGGATAGAGCGAGTCACAAACCATCCAATATAAATACAAGGAGTTGATTTGTAACGACCCGCTCCCAAAGGTCCAGAGAATTAGGTCATTTTTCTCAAATCATCTCAAAACACCAATTCATATATTCCAAATTCTCCAATAACCAACTAATATAAAAAGGACACTCCATAATTAATTAACAAATATTTATGAAACTCTCCAAGAAACTAAACATAAACTTTAATAAAATCAAATGACTTCAAATACTTGCAACAATCCAAAACTTGACATACTAGAAATATCAATGAAGATAAATATTTACTAAGACTCAAAAAAAAAACTTGTATCCACAAGCACTTATTCTCCTATGATCACCAAGCCTCTCTAGTAATGGCTATCCTTGCTGATAATGCACTGAATTATCTCAACTATCTGAAAAAATGTTATTAGAGGAGGGGGGTGAGTTATCCACAACTCAATAAGCAAAGAACATATACTAGTGTGCAAACATGAGCATTTACCAAAATTCAGAATGCAGAACAAAATATTTCTTACTTTCCAGAAAAATGCAGAAGCAAGTTATATTATCAAAAATCAAAGCGAAAGTTTAATGTAACCAGAAACAGAAAATCCTTTTGGCATAGCATAATTGAAACGTCTTGTCAAAATAGAAATACCATGTTTAAGCCCCGTGGTAGGGTTGTGCAAACCTCGGCGGCCAACCGAGCAGAAACAGAATGTGAATCTTCCCTTTATTATTCTCGGAAGTCCCAAGTGTGCACACAGGAAAGACCATGCAGAAAACCACTTGCAACCAAAGTGGGTGCACCGGAAACAGAATAGTTGGTACTAACCTAGGACTAAACAAAGCGAAACAGAACCAGAATGTCATGCCAGAGGTTTCAGAAATCATATTATATCATACTCGAGTACAGAATTTTTCCAAAACAAGAACAGAATCAGATCATAAATATCATTTATACAGAAATTTTCATATTCGCTCTTTTTCAATTCGAAAAATAGAATGCAACAAAATAGCTCATGTCTACACCAGTTCATGCCAGAAAATATTTTATTCTTATACGATTTCTTATGCATATGCGAAACAAAACTGAGGTGATTTCAAAATTTTTTTTCGTAACTAAAACATGCATATTTTTCAAAATAAATCCCAGTTCATATTTTTAATGTAAAATCTAGTATAGGAACCCCGCTTACCTGAACTTCTTAGCTTCTCAAAATTTATCTCCACACGGCTGAATCAAAAATTAGTCGCCACCTATAAAATTGACGCATACTTCCATAAATTCTCAAATCAACCATGTATTTCAATATTTGAGCCTAGAACCATAAAATAACCAATTCTCCTAAACACTTTAAAGTAACAAACTCTCCAACCCCAAAATATCGCAAATTCTCAACACTTCTAAATTTCCTTAAACGATTCAGATCAAAAGAAAACCAAATAATAGAAATTTAAAAAAAAGAACATCAAAGATAATTTAAACCCGGTCGTTTCTTTGGAAATTTTTGTCAAGTCTGGAAGGGCTGAAATCAACTCTTATTGAAAATAGCTCAATATAAATAAATAAATAAAATAATAATAGTAATTGATTTAATCCAACCTCCCTACCAAACTTCGCCAAGGCGTTACGAAAAAAACACCACAGATCAAAGTTTACGGTCCTATAGTGGAAATAAAAAAATGAGCCCGCTTATAAAGAACATAATTACTAAACCAAAAAGTGGTTGTCCAGGTCCATTTTGAAGGAACACCAAAGTACCAACTTATAACTCTACCGAAAATAAAAACATGCAAAAACACATGCTCAAACTCTCGCAAGGAAAAATACCTGCTGGAAGGAATGTGCTTACCGAGAGTTTTGCACAGGGCTGGGAGACGGTGGTCAAGGCAGCGAGTTTGCGACTGAGAAACGGTGGCTAGTGGCTTATGGTACTAAGAAAAAGGAGATCGCCTGTTTAGGGTGGAGTAAAACAGAGGGTGTTTGGGGCTGTGGCTGAGTTGTTTCTCGTGGTGATATCCGACTTAAGGCAAAGCCTTGCGAGGTGATTGGCAGTACGTGGTGTCGCAGGGGTGGTGGCAAGGTCGACGGTTTCTAGGGTCTTCCTACACGACGTCGGTGATTCCACCTTCCCGTGGCTGGTGGCGCCAAGCTAGACGGAGCAAGCGGCGGTAAGAGGTGCTTTGTTTCGGGTGATAAAAACAGGGGATGTTTTCGGTGATGGCTAGCGGCTAGTTCCTCCACCATGGGTTCAAGGCTGCTAAGTCTGGACGAGGCTGAGTTATGCGAAGGCTTTCAGTGGCTGAGCACGGTTGAGGCACCTCAGAGGACAGCAGCGGCACGAAGCTTTCTTCATTCATGAGGGGGAGGCTACGTGCGTAAGGGGTTGTAGCATTGAGGTTTTCCTTCGCATAGATACATATAATGATACTAAAACCCTAAGGAAGCGTAGAGCGGGAAAGAAAGGGTTGATGGAGGCAAAACTATTTTAGGAAAGGAAGAAATGTTCAATCACTCGTCCTATTCGGTTGCCAAGCAATTAGAAGGAGGAGATATGTGCATGGGAATTACGGCAATGTGAGATAATTATGGAGAGGAAAGAGGAAAAATAATGATAATAAATCAGTAAATCATACAATAATTTAGGAATGTAAATAAAATAAAAACGTTGCTCGAAAAACTGAAATAGACTTTTGGAACAAATAAAACCAAAAAAAAATTTTAGAAGAAAGCTTGGTGCTGGAGCGGGGTGTTATATGATTCTTACAAATATATTGCAATATTTAACGAAATAAAAACTTAACCCCGTTTGTTCTTCCCCCCAAGGTTGCTGCAAAAGAATTTCCTAACACATTGAAAATAATAGTATCTATTAAAATAAAATATTTGGTATGAGATAATATGTGAATTCTAAATGGTTAAAATAAGATCAAATATAAAGTGATACTATTGTAAATGGAATAACTAAAATGTTTTATATTTTTAGTTGCGTCAAATCCTAAAATAAATTTCGTTAAGACCAAAAAAAAAATTATTATTGTAAACAAGTAAAAAAATAAAAACATTTATTTTTTTTTCACTGCACTGATAAATTTTTAATAAAATAGATCAAAAATAATAATAACTAATTAAAATAGGATTAACTACATACCATGAGTAGTAATAATCTATAAGAGCTTATGGCATTTGACGGCAAATAATATAACTGGATTATAAAACATTTAACTTTTTTCACTGCACTAATAAATTTTTAGTAAAATAGATCAAAAGATAATAATAACTAATTTAAGCAGGATCAAAGGAGTACCGTGAGTAGTAATAGTCTATAAGAGCTTATGACATATGATGGCCAAAGAATATAACTGAAGAAGAATGAGAAACCGAAAAACAATCTCTTCAGGAATAACTATTTAAAGTAGGATGAAAGAAATACCATGAGTAGTAATAGTTTATAAGAGGTGATTGCATACAACAACCAAAGAATACAGCTGAAGAAGACTAAGAGTCTGCTTGGGATTACGTTTTGAGACTTAAAAAATATTTTTAAGCAGTTAAAAATACTTTTAAAGAAAAAATGACTGTTTGGTAACTTTATAAAAAGTGATTTAGTCGATTAAAAAAAAAAGCTAAAAATCAATTTTTTCAAAAAGTATCAAATTGGAATTTTTATTAAAAAAAAAAACTCATGTAGATAACTATATATTTTTAAAAAACTACTGTTTTAAAAAACACTTTAGACATATGGATCCCAAACAGTAAATAAATTTTTAGTAGTAGAGCTTATTACATTAAGTTTTAAACTATAAGTCTTAAGCTAAAAACAATATTTTTCACTACAATCCCAAACAGACACTAAGAAATTGAAAAGCAATCTCTACAGCAATAACTATTTAAAGTAGGTTGAAAGAATTACTGTGAGCAGCAATATTCTATAAGAGGTGATGGCAAAGCAATCTCTTCAGCAATCTCTTATTCTTTAAATCACACCTATATACGCCTATATATATGTATGCAAGCCATTTATGTATGTATGTATAAATGTATGTGTATGTATGAATGTATGCATATTTGCGTGTATATGCATATATGTATGTATGTGTATGTGTGTAATGTGTATGTATGTATGTATGTATGTATGCAATTATGTGTGTATGTACGTGTATATATGTGTTTATATAAGTGTGTATTCATGTGTATGTATGGATGCATGCATGTATGTATGCATGCATGTGTATGTGAGAAATGTGTGTGTATGTATGCATGTATGTATGCGTGCATGTATGTATGTGTGTATGTATGTGAATATTGGATGCATGTATGTATGCATGTTGTATGTATGCATGTTGTATGTATGTATGTATATGTATATGTATATGTATGTGCATCGTGCATGTATGTATATATGTATGTATCATGTATATATGTATGCATATGTATGGATGCATGCATGTGTATGTATGTATATGTGTATGTATCAAGGTGGGCATGTGTATATGTATCTATGAATGTATGGGTGTATGTATGCATGTATGTGTGTGTATAATGTATGTGTGTGTGTGTGTATGTATGTATGTGTGTATGTATGAATGTATGTGTGTGTATGTACATGTGTGTATTTGTGTAATGCGTATGTGTAGAATTACATGTGTATCTTACAAAATTTGAAGAAATTTCCAACCATCTTCCTCGCCTGAAGTGCATAGTTTTTACTTAAAGAATGATGAGAAAAGAGAGTTAAGGAAAAAAGTAAAATAGAGACATAGAAATGTGTTGAATCCAAGGTTTCAAGTTTCGTATGTATGTGTAGATTTTGATGATAACAAATGAATTCAAGTTTCAAACTCAAATTATCTACGCAATAGAGCGAAGCGCACATCAAGCATAAAAAAAAAAAAGTCTACAAATGAAACTCATAAATTATTTTTGTACATCTCTTGATAAAATTGGATTAAGACTCAAAAATTAATTTTTTCTCATAAAACATTAAATTGCATTTTTTTTATGCATGACATAAACATGATATATGCATGACATCATTAAAAACTTTATTTTCAAAAATTATATTTTACATGTGCATGACATATGCAATGACTTCATTCAAAAATTTGAATTTTGAAAATTGAATGACATATGCAATGACTTCATCAAAATTTGAATTTTGAATTTGAAAGATGATTGAGTGAGACTCATTTGCCTATAAATAGCTCACTTGTGTTTTGCAAAAATCACAACAACAAGAGCTTACACATCTATTGTTAAATTTTGCATCATTCTTTCAAAACTCTCATTCTCTCTTTTCTAAAGTTTTGAGCCTTAATTCTTGTTCTTTTTTAGAGAGATATAGGTTGAGCTATATTATTTCTATCTCACTCATTGAGGAGTGTACTTTGATAATCTACCAACTATCAACTCTTGTATTTGTAAGAGGGTGCATATAACCCTTGTGTGTGTAGAAGGTGTTCTACACGGGAAATAGTTAAATCATCAAGTGTGAGGTGATTGGAAGTGTAGAGAGTATTCTACACGGATTCTTTAGAGCGATGCTGCTCAAAAGTGTAATAAGTTTCTATCTCAACCTAAAGGAGATTGACTAGTAAATTCGGGATCCTCAAGTGGTAGCTTGAGGCGAGGACGTAGGTTGTGAGGCTGAACCTCGTAAAAATACTGAGTTTGTTTTTTCTTATCCTATTCTTTACATCTCTTACTGTTGTATATTCTGTTTATATTTTATATTGTGTATTTGATTTATAAGTGTTAATTTTTATAATATAACCTAATTCACCCCCCCTCTTGTGTTAGTCATCTGGGCAACAATTGGTATCAGAGCAAGGGCTCTATTATAAGATAATTATCTATTGAGTTAAGATTATATGGCTAACAATGCAACTATATTCGCTGAAAGTCAATCCAGTAGTCGGCATCCGCTATTTTGTGGAGACAATTATACTTTCTGGAAAGCTAAAATGAGAATATTCCTTCAGTCTCAAGGTTGTAAAATCTGGAAATATATTGTAAATGGACCTTATATTCCAACAAAAACTGTTGATGGAGTAAAGGTCAAAAAGGAAGAGGAAGAGTTTGATCGCGAAGACGATAGACTTTATACTGTAAATGTAATGGTTATGAATTTTCTATCTAATACTCTCAATGGTAATGAATTTAACAGAATAATGACTTGCAGAACAGCAAAGGAAATTTGGGACAACTTAGAAGTCACCTATGAAGGAACTTTGCAAGTCAAAGAATCAAAAATTTATGTTCTTACGCATGAATATGAAATGTTCAAAATGAATGATGATGAATCTATCTCTTCTATGTATACTCGTTTTACTAATATTATAAATAGTTTGACATCTCTTGGTAAAGTTTATTCCAACTTAGAAATAGTAAGGAAAATTCTCAACTACTTGTCAAAATGTTGGGAATCAAAAGTAACAGCGATTCTTGAAGTTAGAGATCTTAAAAAACTCGAAATAAATGAACTCATCGGGTCACTTATTACCCATAAGTACACATTGAAAAGAGGAGAAGAAGAAGGAAAGCAAAAGAAGAGCTTGGCACTCAAAGTCATTCCTCATGAAAGTGAAAGCGATGACGAAGAGATTGCAATGATCACTAGAAGATTGAAAAGATTCTTGAAAAATAAAGCTCCTCCAAGGAAATCTTTCAAAAAATCTTCCAACAAAGATACAGGTAAATATGATTTATTAATTTGTTATAAATGTAAAAAGCCTGAACATATCAAAACAGATTGTCCCCTACTAAAGAAAGATCGATACAAAGGCAAGAAAGTAATGAAAGCTACATGGGATGATGATTCAAGTAGCTTAGATAGTGACGCAAGCAATGAAGAATCTGTAAATCTTTATCTCATGGATAAAGATGATCTTGAGGTAACAAATCTTGAAAATCCCTCTTATGAAGAATTGCAAAATGCTTTAGAAGAGGTATATGAGGAATTTGAAAAATTGGGTATTAAGTATACCGCTTTGAAAAAGAAAAATTCTTCTTTAATAAATGAAATTGATATTTTAAGAAAAGAAAATATAGCTTCAAAAGATGAAAATAATGAACTAAAAAAGATAGTAGCTGATTTAGAAAAGATTGTTGAAAATTTCACAAATGAAAAAAGAAATTTCGAAAAACTTCTTAGTAATCAAATATGTGTTTTTGATAAGGTAGGCTTGGGATACATGCCAAAAGAAAAACTCAAACGCTATAAAAATTTCTTTGATAAACTCATTAAATCAAAACCAGATTTTCAAAATTCTTTTCCTAAAAAAAGATTTGTCAAAGAAAGACATTATTACAATCACTCAAGTTCTTCAAGTATGTTACATGTTATTTGTAATTTTTGCAATAGAAATGATCATAACTATCATGCTTGTCCTATTAGAAGAAAACATACAATGACTATTAGGGCCATATGGGTACCAAAAAATCTTATTTCTTCTAATACTAATAAATAAAAGACCCAAAGAACATAAGTACTAAGAAAAATCATTTTAATTTTATTTGTAAATATGCATGAAGTCTTCCGTAAGTAAAACAAGATGATTTTTAGATAGCGAATGCTCAAGACACATGACAGAAAATAAAACTAAGTTCATTGATCTCACTCCTAAAGAAGAAGGGTACGTGACATTTGGAGACAATTTAAAAGGGAAGATCATGGGAATAGGTAAAGTTGGTAAAAAGTCTTCTCTCATAATTGAAGATGTTCTACTTGTTGAAGGTATAAAACATAATCTTTTAAGTATAAGTCAATTATGTGATAAATGATTTACAGTTACCTTCAAAAAGGATAAGTGCATTATTTTGAATAATCATGATTGCAATATTTGTTTTATTGCTGTTAGAAACAATAATGTTTATACAATTGAATTTGAAGAAATTACCTCACAAGATACTATTTGTTTATCAGCTCAATATGAAAATAGTTGGTTATGGCATAGAAGGTTAGGTCATGCAAACATGGAACTTATTTCCAAATTTTCAAAAAATGATCTTGTGAGAGGTTTGCCAAAGGCAAATTTTTTTAGAGACAAAATCTGTGATGCATGCCAGTTTGGTAAACAAACAAAAATTTCTTTCAAAATCAAAAAAACATATTTCCACTACTAGACCTTTGCAACTAATACACATGGACCTTTTTGGACCAAACAGAGTTGCGAGTCTGGGAGGAAAATATTATGCATTTGTTATTGTTGATGATTTCTCTAGATATACTTGGGTCATCTTTCTCGCTCATAAAGATGCGGTACATAATGGTTTTACCAAGTTATGCAAGAGAATTTAAAATGAAAATGGTTATACTATTTCAAACATCCGAAGTGATAGGGGGAAAGAGTTTGTCAATAAAGATATTGAGTCTTTTTGTGATGAAAATGGTTTTCTACATAATTTCTTTGCTCCTCGAACTCCTCAACAAAATGAGGTAGTAGAGAGGAAGAATAGATTTCTTCAAGAAATGGCACGAACAATGCTTAATGAAAATAATTTACCTAGTTATTTTTGGGCCGAAGCAGTAAGTACTGCATGTTATGTTATAAATAGAGTTATGTTAAGGTCTAAATTAGATAAAACCCCTTATGAGTTTTGGAATGAGAAAAAGCCCAACATTGATTATTTTCATGTATTTTGATGCAAATGTTTTATACTCAATGACAGAGATAATTTAGGAAAGTTTGATGCAAAATCTGATGAAGGTATCTTTCTTGGGTATTTAATAAATAGTAAAGCTTATAGAGTATTCAATAAAAAGACTTTGACTGTATAAGAATTTATGCATGTAGTATTTGATTAATCTAACCCTTTACTCTCCAAGAAATTTATTGATGAAGAATCAGAAGGTACAAATAACACAAATAGTCTCAATCTCGACAAAAAGAATACTATAAAAGAAGTCCAACATGGAGACATCAGGAAAGATCATCAAGATTTAGTACAAGATGCAACCAAATAGTGGAAACATGTGAAAGATCATCCAGTGGAACAAATTCTAGGAGAACCTTCATGAGGTGTAAGTACTCGATCATCTCTTAGAAATATTTGTAATCACACTGCTTTTTTATCTCAAATTGAACCCAAAAATATTGATGAAGCACTTATTGATGAATCGTGAATTCTAGCTATGCAAGAATAGCTACATCAATTTGAAAGAAATAATGTATGGACACTTGTTCCTAGACCCAAAAATCATGCAGTTATTGGAACAAAATGGGGTTTTAGACATAAAAAAGACGAGTCTAGAATCATCGCTATAAACAAGGCTCGACTTATAGCCCAAGATTTCAATCAAGAGGAATGAATCGATTATGATGAAACATATGCACCTGTCGTAAGATTAGAACCTATTCAAATATTACTTGCATATGCATGTTATAAAAATTTCAAATTTTTTCAAATGGATGTTAAAAGTGCTTTCTTAAATGGTTTTATAAATGAAAAGGTATATATTGCGCAACCTCCAGGTTTTGAAAATCATATTTCTCCTAATCATGTTTTTAAGCTCGCAAAAGCATTATATGAACTTAAACAAGCTCCTAGAGCTTGGTATAAGAGGCTTAGTGGTTTCTTGATTGAAAAATGTTTTTCTAGAGGAAAGATCGATATAACTCTTTTTATCAAATACGAACAAGATGATATTCTTCTAGTTCAAATTTATATTGATGATATAATATTTGGTGCTACTAATGAAAATATGTGCCAAGATTTTGCTGAGAGCATGCAGGAAGAATTTGAAATGAGCATGATGGGAGAACTTAATTTCTTTCTTGGATTGCAAATCAAGCAAGCAAAAAGTAGAATATTCATTAATCAGTCAAAATATATCAAAGAGTTACTTAAAAAGTTTGAGATGGAAGGTACGAAGGTAATTGGAACACCAATGAGTCCAACCATCAAACTTGATAAAGATGAAAGCGGTAAGCCAGTTGACTCAAAGGTATATCGAAGTATGATTGGTAGTTTATTATATTTGACAGCTAGTAGACCTGATATTATGTTCAGTGTATGCATATGTGCACGTTTTCAATCATCTCCAAAACAATCGCATTTGATTGCAGTCAAGCGTATTTTTAGATATCTTGCCGGTACCATTGACCTCGGGTTATGGTATCCTAAACACACTTCTTTCGATCTTATTAGTTATTCAGATGCGGATTATGCTGGTTGCAAAGTTGATCGAAAAAGTACTAGCAGAACATGTCATTTTTTAGGTCATGTACTTGTTTCATGGTTTAGTAAAAAGTAAAATTCTGTTGCATTATCTACTGCTGAGGCAGGAATATGTTGCTGCAGGCAGTTGTTGTGCTCAAGTTCTTTATATGAAGCAACAACTTGAGGATTTGAAACTTATGTACAATCATATTCCTATTAAATGTGATAATATTAGTGCTATAAATCTTTCAAAGAATCCAATACAACATTTTAGGACTAAGCATATTGAAATTAGATATCACTTTTTTAGAGATCATGTGCAGAAGGGTGATATTGTATTAGAATTCACTAGCACACATGATCAATTGGCAGACATTTTCACAAAACGCCTATCATAAGATAAACTATGCATGATTAGAAGAGAATAGGAATGATGCATGCCATGAATATCTGCTAGATATTTTTATTTCATTATCTCAAACGACCTACAGAAACTTGAGACGTTTAGCCTCATCATTCAAATGCATTTGCTCCTCATAAATCATCATGCCATCTTTGTCTAAAGGATTAGGCAATCGAAATGCAGAGGCAGGCAAGGATTTTAAATCCTTATTCTATTGTTTTAAGTTTACTATTTTTTTGTTAGACTCTTGAACAAGTCGTTGAAGAACATCGATCTTCTCATTAAGCTTCTCTATCTCGCGGGTTTTGGACTGCAACCGAGCGGAAAAAGCGACAATAGACGATGAGTATCGAGTTTCGAGACTCACAAGCTCGTAAATGGCATCATGATCTGATTTATTAGCCAAATCAATATTTTGTTGCTTCATGTCGCCTACAACAGATGCAGAAATAGTTTGAGGTGAAGAATACCTCATATCTTGATCACGAGAATCATTGAAGGAAAATTGAGCCATTAAAATTTTGTAAAGTAAGAATGAAGATGAACTACAGAAATGAGAAGAAGATTTGATGCGGATTAGATAAAACTAAGGATTGTTTTTATAAAGATGGAAATAAGTAGAAGACAAACTGTCATCTCTTCAAATTTTACTTAGTCAAGCTTACAAGATATGCCGGATGCGTATTGTCAAAAGTTACCGAACTAAACCAGCGAGATTAATTACAATTGTCCATGTTTCTCTCGTGAAACGCTACCATTATCTGTTGATATCGACTCTGTGCTTAAACTCTCATTCGTTTCGATTCCTCTATTCGAAGTTTCAAAACACGAGCTAATTCCGTCAAATCTTTATTTTCTTGCTTTAACCTCTTATTTTTTCTACCTTTATTTGCAAGCTTTTGATAGAGAACAGATATTTGATTGTTAAGTCGATCAACCTCATTTGCCCTCACTAGTAATCTCCGAGACATGGTCGTAACAGAGGCAACATATTGAGCACTGAGAGTTCTTGATGCTGCAACAACTTCAGAATCAGTTCTACCAGAAAAATGCATCTCTGCTTCTATCATGGTGTTGACAACCTCACGAGATAAAATGACTGGTTGAGACGGTTTCTAATTCAAATCCGGAATATTAGACGAAATTGGATCAATGAATGGTGTGAAAGTTTGTTTGAGTATCCGACAGGTGAAAATGGTCTTTTAAACAGTAACTTTCAAATCTCGATAATATTTAATTTTTCAACAACATCACGCGAATTTGAATCTGCTTCCACACCGACTGCTAGAGCTAGGCCTCCAACCTTTGCAGGTTTTGTCGGACACGCGTGGTTTCGTACCGAATTCTCTACAGTCTCTACTAACGCACCATTTTATTTGTCTATTGATTATTGTAGGAAGATGTCTTATTGAGCTAATTATGATTCCTTTTTAATGATGCCAAAAGGGAGAGAAGTTTTAGACGTAAATATTTAGATTTTTAACTCTGTTATATATGCTGGAATTATGTTTATTTATTACTTGAAAAACTAATGCATATTCTCAGGAGGAGCTTAAGCATTACTGTAAGTCTCAAAATTCTACTAAGTATTTGTCATCATCAAAAAGGGGGAGATTGTTGAATCCAAGGTTTCAAGTTTCGTATCTACGTGTAGATTTTGATGATAATAAATGAATTCAAGTTTCAAGCTCAAATTATCTACGCAATGGAGCGAAGTGCACATCAGTCTACAAATGAAACTCATAGATTATTTTTGTACATCTCTTGATAAAATTGGATTAAGGCTCAAAAATTAATTTTTTCTCATAAAATATTAAATTACATTTTTTTATGCATGACATAAGCATGATATATGCATGGCATCATTAAAAGCTTTATTTTCAAAAATTATATTTTACATGTGCATAACATATGCAATGACTTCATTCAAAAATTTGAATTTTGAAAATTGAATGACATATGCAATGACTTCATCAAAATTTGAATTTTGAATTTGAAAGATGATTGAGTGGGACTCATTTGCCTATAAATAGCTTACTTGTGTTTTACAAAAATCACAACAATAAGAGCTTACACATCTATTATTAAGTTTTGCATCATTTTTTCAAAACTCTCATTCTCTCTTTTCTAAAATTTTGAGCCTTAATTCTTGTTCTTTTTTAGAGAGATATAGGTTGAGCTGTATTGTTTCTATCTCACTCATTGAAGAGTGTACTTTGATAATCTACCCACTATCAACTCTTGTATTTGTATGAGAATGCGTATAACCCTTGTATGTGTAGAATGTGTTCTACACGGGGAATAGTTAAATCACCAAGTGTGAGGTGATTGAAAGTGTAGAGGGTATTCTACACGGATTCTTTGGAGCGGTGCTGCTCAAAAGTATAATAGGTTTCCATCTCTACCTAAAGGAGATTGACTAGTAAATTCGGGTTCCTCAAGGAGTAGCTTGAGGCGAGGACGTAGGCAGTGAGGCTGAACCTTGTAAAAATACTGAGTTTGTTTTTTCTTACCCTACTCTTTACATCTCTTACTGCTTTATATTTTGTTTATATTTTATATTGTGTATTTGATTTATAAGTGTTAATTTTTATAATATAACCCAATTCACTCTTCCTCTTGTGTTAGTCATCTGGGCAACAAAAAGAAATGTAATACTCTAATGGAAGGCCCAAACCATATGGTCTATATTTCAAAAGTACTAATCAATGATACAATTAGAGCCCTATTAGAATTTTATAGAGAGCAAGAACTTTTCCATACCAAATAATGTGAGATCCCATATACTACCTACCCTTATCGGGATATCACAATTTACCCTCTTAAATGCCCGATACTCTCATCGAGCTTGTTTATGGTAGGTGGCATGACTCAAATCTTATATTTCTGGTTGAGATAAGTTCTGATACCATTTATAACGCCCTAATAGAAGGCTCAAACCATATAACCTATACTCAAAGACTAGTTAATAATATAATTGAAACCATATTAGAACCTTATAAAGAATAAAAATTTCTCCTTTTTAAGCAATGTAAGATCTCATATACCACCTATTTTTATGGGGATATCACAATTTACCCCTTTTAAATGCTCGACAAGGGCGTCAAGGGCATTGACAAGGGCGTGGGACTTGTTTGTAGAAGGTGACATAGCTGAAGTCCCACATTTTTAATTAGGATAGACTCTGATATCATTTGGAATACTCCAACGGAAGACCCAAACCATATGACCTATACTCTAAAAGAACTAATCAATGATATAATAGGAAACCTATTGAAACTTTATAAAGAGTAAGAACTTCTCATGTCCAAGTAATGTGAAATTTCATACATCACTTACCCTTATCGAGGTATAAAAAAAAAAAATATTGTTAGCATCGTGTTTTGCAAACCTGTGGATCGGGATCTCAGAATCTCAAGTTTTCTGAGTTTAGTCCTAAAAAAATGAAGTAGAACAGAGAGATGAGAGTGGTCAGCCTGGAGGTTGAGAAGTCTTCAATGCTTAAGTTGATAGTGGTTTTGGAAGTTTCATAAGGAGATAGAGGGAAAAAAATATTCACAATTAAATGTTTGGCCTCTTGAGAAGCTTCCATTCCGTAACTATCAATTATGCTTCTATTGTACATCAATTTCTTTTCTCAATGATTCCTAAAATTATTAGTAAGTTCAAAAATATAAGTAGAAGAGAGTATCACAATATATGAGATGTAAAAAAAAGAGGATAGAGGGAGTCACAAACCGCCTAATGTAAAATATAAGTAGTTGATTCTTACAAATCTATTGCAATAATTAACAAAATAAAAACTTACCCTCTCTTATTCTTCGCTCCAAGGTTGCTGTAAAAGAATTTCCTAACACATTGAAAATGATAATATCTATTAAAATAAAGTATTTGGTATGAGATAATATGTATAAATTATAAATAGTTAAAATAAGATCAAATATAAAAGTGATATTATTGTAAATGAAATAAGTAAAATATTTTATATTTTTAACTGCCTCAAATGCTAATATAAATTTTATTAATAACACAATGTAAACGGTAAAGCAATACCGTGAGTAGTAATAGTGTATAAGAGATGATGGCATAAAATGGCTAACGAATCAAATTGAAGAAGACTGAAAAACTGAAAAGCAATCTCTTTAGCATCATCATTCACAGCAATCTCTTATTCTTTAAATCACACCCATATGCACCTGTATATACGTGTATGCAAGACATGTATGTATATATGTATAAATGTATACATGTGTTCGTGTATGTATGCATAGCTGTATGTAGGGATGTCAAATCGTGTCGACAGATCGTGTTCATGTCGTGTCAAGGCATGTCAAAATCTCAAACTTTAACACGATCCATTAATATAACGTGTCTTATCGTGTTAACCCATTTGGACCCATTAGTGAATATTACGAAATATGTTAACACGATACAATACGACCCATTTCAACTTGTTTATGTAAATGAGTTGAATATACCCAAAATTAACCTATTTGACCTGATTAAATTTAACATAATTTTATATAAATGTTAAAATCACATATTTATAAGAATTATAAAACTAACTACAAGTTCAAAATTATAATCTAAATAATAAAATATCGAAATTAAAATTCTAACAATTTTACTTTTTCGTATAAAGGTATAATTGTAATTTTAACTTTTTAAACGTTTCATAACAGGTCAAAACAGGTTGACCCGCTATTAACCCGTTAAGCAATTATGTCTTAACGGGTCAACCAGTTTTGATCTGAACCTATTAAAACTAAATCTTAACTCATTATTATCGTGTCGTGTTCATGTTGAGTAACGAGTCGTATAACATATTGTCATTCCTAGATGTATGTGTGGGTGTATGTCTATATATGTGGTTATGTATGTATGATTTTAGACTTTCAATATGTGCAGGTGACATGTCCATCATTGACTTCTTGTAATCTGGAAAAAAATAAAGCCACTCTTTCAACCGTAGGGCTAGTTGGAAAAAGGTCAAACTAGTAGTATACAATAACAAAAAATCTATTTTTCTATTTTCTATCATCTTCTCATCGATCCATAATTGATATTCATTATCTCAATTTTTATAAATAAAATATAATAGATAATCTCTAATCATCTAATACCACAACATGAAATAATGAAAAGATGATAAAAATTGAGATAATGAATATCATTTAAACATAAGTTACAACAATACACACAGACTAATATTCCCATGTGTGCGTGTGCACTCTACAAGTCCATATATCCTCATGTTCATATTGAAGAGTTTTACCCATTTCATCAAATGGCTAGGCATAAGTTTGTATATGTATTGATCTTTCTAATTTATTCACATGGCATAAACATGTAAAAATGGAACCCGTTTAGTTCTAACAAAGAGTTCAATCACACAATTTTAAACAATAGATAATGAAATATAAGATTATCAAAGTAATAGAGTTAACAAATGTGTTTTATAATTCTTACTTTCTAGATCATATAGTCTCTCTTAAACTTATAAGCATGAGAACATATGTGAAGCATTTCAACATCTACAAAAAAAATACAATACACTGATAATTTTTTTTTTAAAAGCTCTAAAATATATATCCTTAAGTCACATTAAAAATCATATCTGTAAGGCTCTAAAATGTATTATATATACCCAACACATTAGAAACCCGTTGATGTCGTGTTCCATGACTTGAACTACTCGGCAATACCCAAACAGTCTGGACCTGCGAGGGAGTATAAGAGAGGGTCAATAAATGGTGAGAAGCCACTCTGATGTCAAAGTCAGATAAGTGAGGTGTAAGAAGGCTTGATTGAGTCAGAGTTTAGGGATTGAGAGCTTAACCTATGTGCCGTGGGGGCTTCTCACTATTTGTAGGAGCGGATTCGTACCTGGTCTGTTCCCAATTGACAAAGGATTGTCCTGCCGGTCCTTCAGGTCATCATTCCATTTGCCGTGTTGGGGCGAGTCGTTCTGCCGCAGTCGAGGTAGGTGGCGAGTTGTCTCCTTTGACCTATGTCAATTCCTACTTTATCTAGACGCATGCCGTATGTGACGCAGTTAATGCAGCACGGTACTCGTATGTGACGCAATTAATGCAAATAGGTGGGCGGCACGCTTCTACCATGCTTGCTTTTAATGTAACATGGCCTTAGTAGGCTTTCACATTTAATGCAGTGAGAGGCATGGCTTGTTACCTCCTGACTTGGTTCTTCCTGTTGTACGATGCATCATTCGAGCGCCTTTCTTTCCTGCCAGATATGGCATCCCCTTTTGGTAACCATGGGATCGCCTCCTTCCTGAGTCTCAAGCCGAACAATGGGGCGCTGGGCTGACTCCGAGACTAGGCTTATTGTGGTTCTTAATTGGGCCCCGGGCCTGGTGTAGCCCAGATGGACTTCCCCTCATAGTACCCCACGAGTTCTGATCGAAGGGACTTCAGTGAGAATTCTTCTTGCTTTTGCCTCTCAAATTGTGGCAACAAGGGCTGAGAGTTTGTTGCCCTTAGGGTCATTCTGACCGAGCAGGTTGGTCGCCCAGGCTTTCCTGAGGGGACAACACATCTATTCACCTCGCAGGTTTCCCGCCGCTCTGACAGGGTTGCGGCACGCTTGGTTATCTCGGGCTGGGATTGGCCAGTCGACAATTATTGGCCCGTTAGTGCGCGCATGTCCCTTCGGCTTCCCAAGCGAAATGGCCTACTTTCCTGAACTCTAATTGGTCCATGGTCCCGACGCCTTAGGTCGTGATAACTATTCTCAAATTTCTCGTCCACGCTTTCTAGTCCTTATTGGATCGTGGTGCTCACACGCCTAGCCGTCCACCTTCCCAGCAGTTACTGATCACATTGTGGCCTATCATGTAGCTTCGTTTTTTAAGCACATTTATTTTTCTCACAACTATAAAAAGAAGGAGTGTCCCTCCTTCCTCATCTCATTTGTACTTCCCCAGACTTCTCTTTGCTTTCTTATTCCTTGTGCCTTCAATTCCCGTGCATGGCGACTCTCATTCCTATCCTTTTTCGCTTCTTCCTCCGTTATCCATGGCTTCCAATAGCTCTATTCCACCCACCCATTCGATGCTAGAATATCGACTTCATTCAATGAGCACGGTTAGACCTCGAGTTTTCCTGCCAGTGCGATTGAAGCACTTCGCGCCTGCTACGGGATTTCTTATCGATTTAAGCTAGAATCAGTCAGGGGCCACCCTGTGATTCTTTTGAAAGGTCGGAGCACGTGCTTCTTTTCAAGACGATGTTTGACAATGGCTTGCATCTTCCGTTCATTTGCTCGATGCACGAGGTTCTCCATTACCTTAGGTTGGCGTCCACGCAATTGCTTTCTGATGGTTGGCGCCTGCTCATGGCCAACTGCATCACCTTCCGTATTGCCCTTCTAGAGCAAGACAATATTTACATGACCTGACGACTCAGAAGTTCTTGTCGCTATACTGCCAAATTTTCCGTCTTGGGAACGTAATTGGCTTCCAGGTCAAGGACGGTGAACATAAGCTGGCCAATATTGAGAATAGGCATTCGCATGTGAATGATTATTAGAAGAGGTTTTTCTTTGTCATGGGAGGCGACTAAAAATTTCTCGAGGGCAAGACTCTGGAGGAGTTTCTTGTGCAGTCTGACTAAGGCCTACTCATGTCTGCAACCCTTCTGGAGATCAAGCTCCCATGGAGCGTGCCCGAGTTGAGACTGTTCTGACCTGTCCGACTTTTTTACGAGAATGTGCTAAGGTACTTGATCCAGCCAGATAGGTCCAATGCTGAGTGTCAGAACCTCCTGGGGGTTCCTAAGGATCCTCCGACTCACCCTCGCAAATGGGCCCCAAGTCGGCGTCCTCCCCGAGGAGAGGAGGACCAAGGCTCAGCATGACCCGAGCGCTTCTACTTCCACAAGGCCTCCAACCTCCCAGGTTCACTTGGACGTCGATAGCCATGCCCTAGTGATCAGCGAGGAACAAGCTGAGGCTCACTAGAGGGTGGGACAAAAGCCCCTTTTGTCTCATTCTGGCTCGTCCACGAAGATGGAGGATGCGGTGGAGGATGAGGTGGAGCTGGCCTTCCATGAATCCTTGGCTCATCGTTCCCCCTCATTCTTGAGGCCCCAGGCTTCCAGACTTTCGAAGAGACCCTACGTTAGGTCCAAGAAAACCAAGAGGCTCGGGTCCCCCAGCTGCCTAAGTCGTACAAGGAAGAAGATACATTGCCATCCTTTTCCTCTGCCATCCTTTTCCTCAGGTGCTCATTCTGATCCCCATGAGGACTTTGGGTCGTCCAATGTCAACGTCGAGGTTTGTGTGGAGGACTTTGAGGAAGAAATGGAACACTCGAAAGATGCGGCCATGAGGGTCGAGGGCAAGATGGACAGAGATCGAGTGGGTACCCATCACATTGAGGAGTTCAGAGGTGGGGAGCTTGACTGGCGAGGATATTTCTAGGGGTTGGGATGATGACCCATCCTGGGCCGAGGGCAGCCGCACAGAAGACAAGGCTTCAAGTGATAGGGGACACCGGGAAGAGCCTGTGAGCATTACCGATGACGAGTTCCCTCAGTGTCCCCCAATCTTTAAGGTGGGGTCTGGTTCGGGCACTTGCCATGGTACCCCTCCCCGTTCTCTACCCCCTCCACATTCTCCTACCCCTCCTCGTTCTCGTTCTCCCTTCCGATTCTGTAGCCAGGTAGCGGCGCTTGGCCAACTTTTCGGACCGAAGGTGGAAGGCAGCCATGAGCAGGCGTCTTCAAGTTTCGAACAAGCTCGAACTGTGGCGACTGAGCTCGGATGTTGCAACCTCTCCTTATGCAGGCAAGATTCTGTACTCGTTTTCCCTTTTCTTTTTGTACTGCTTGTTTTTTTTCTTTTAACTCCTCGTTGTATGCAGGTTGCGGCCTAAGTGGCGGGGGCTATTGGGTCTAAGTTTGCAGAGCTTGTTGAGTTCAATTATGAGGTCAGGATGGAGTGCCGGTTCAGCCTCTTCAAACTAAAGGAGTTCGAGGCTCGACACAAGGACCTCAAGGAGAAGTCCAAGGCGATGGCCAAGACCGTCCATGAGATAGAGAAGGACAAAGAGACCATGGAGGAGAGCAATGCCACTTTGGAGGAAAGCAACGCCACTCTGCAAAGCAACATTGCAATAATGAACGAGAGGTGCCAACTTCTAAAGGAGGCTTGAAATGCGGCTAACCATATGGCTAGATGGTAGTCGAGAGTGACCTGGCTGCTTGGGAGGCTAACCTTGCTGCCGCTGCTCATCAGATTACTGCCCTGAGGGTCTATTTGGAAGCTTCAAAGCGTGCACGGGTTGCTTGAGAGGCCGAGTTGGAAGCCCGCTATGCTGAGCTGGAGGCTTCTGAGCAAGAGCGTGATGCTCAAGATGCCGAATTGGCAGATGTCCAATCTTCTTTTGGGGAGGCCAATGCTTGATTAGAGGCGCTCGGGCCTCAAGTGTCCCAATCTCTAGCCATCCGTGACTCTGTTTGGGGCTACGGCTACCAAAAGGGTTTGAGGAGACTGAGGGTCAAGCTTCTAGCCGGCCTTGAATTTGATTTGTAGGGCATGAACCCACACTCTCTTTCTCCCAAACTTGTTGCAAAGGCCTTTGCCAAGAAGATCAAGATGCTCGACTTGTCCGAGAGTGTGCGTCCTTTCTTTTGTTTTTTTACTAACTGTAATGACTTCGCTTGTAATTGAAACTACTAATTTCTTTTGAACTGCGTTCCTCTTTCTTGCTTGTGTTCTTGTTCCCCTTAATACCCTGCAAATTTCTATCTAAGTCGCTTCGATAGAAATTTCATTGAGGGCATGGGATGCATGGTGGCTAGTCGCATTGGGCCCTTGCCATGATTTGGAGTTGCTGGCGACATGTGAGTTTAATAAGTGCCTAGGTTGGTGCGCAAGCCTTAACCTCGCAATTCGTTGGAGATGTGAGGGTTTGAGCCTTGACCTTGCAATTTGTTGGCGATCCTACTGGCGATTCGATGGCAATGCGAGGGCTTACTAAGTGTTCAAGCAAGTGCCCGAGCCTTGACCCCATGAGTCATTGGAGATGTGGGGTTTGAGATTTGACCTCGCGATTCGTTGGCACTCTTGCTGGCAATTCGATGGCGATACGAGAGTTTACAAAGTGCCTGAGCCTTGACCCCACGAATCGGAGATGCGGAGGTTTACAAAGTGCTCTGGCAAGTGCCCAAGCCTTGACCTCGTGATTCTTCGACGCTCTTGTTGGCAATTAGATGGCGATGCATGGGTTTACTAAGTGCTCAAGCGACAGCCCTAGTCGATGGAGATGGAGGGGTTTACTAAGTGGGCACTTGCCCGAGCCTTGAACTTGCGATTTGTTGACACTCCTACTGGCAATTCGATGGTGATGCGGGGGTTTACTACGTGCTTGGGCAAGTGCCCAAGCCTTGACCCTACAATTTGTTGGTGCTCCTGCTGGCGATTCAATGGCGATGTGGGGTTTACTAAGTACTCATGCGAGCACCTGAGCCTTGACCCCGCGAGTCATTAGAGATGTGGGGATTTACTAAGTAATCTGACAAGTGCTCGAGCCTTGACCCCGCAATTCATTGGCGCTTCTGTTGGTGATTTAATGGCGATGCAGGGGTTTACTAAGTGCTCAAGCGAGCGCCCAAGCCTTGACCCTAGGAGTCGTTGGAGATGCAGAGATTTACTAAGTGCTCGAGCTTTGACCCTGCGAGTCGTTGGCAAATTTGTTGGAAAAAGAGTCGAAGATTAGATTGAAAATTCATCTTTCTAATTTCATTGATAAAACAAAGTTTCATACAAATGACAATTGTCTTTTTACACAGTACCTCTTCAAGTGCTCTGCATTCCATAGGTGAGGGAGCTCATTTCCTTGGCTATCTTTGAGTCAGTAGGAGCCCAGCCAATTGCTGGCGGTCATGACGTACAAGACGTCCCATCACGGTCCCAATTTTCGTTCATCAATCGTAGTTACTCCGGTTTACCTTAGGACTAGGTTTCCGGCTTTGAATGCTCACGATCTGACTCTCTTGTTGAAGTATTATTTAGCCTTTCATTTGTGGTATGTCATTCGTATCGCCGCGTCCTCCCTCTTTTCATCAAGAAGATCCAATTACTCAGCCAGCTTCCTGTAATTTGTTTTCGACTCAATGTGTTGGATCCAAAGGATGAGCGTCCCTACCTCCACAAGTATCACTGACTCGTTCCCGAGGTGAAGACGAATGATGTTTCTCGATCGAAGTTTGAGTGGTTGTCTTGTATGCCCATAGTACTCTCAGAAGCTCCTTTGCCTTTGCCCCTTTATGCGTCCCCAACTTCTTCTTAAGTATGGACATAAGGGTCTTTCTACCTAGTCGTTGGCTTGTGGGTGTCCTGGCCACGAGTACCTCACATTGATCCTTCGTTCAAGACACCATGCTCTATAGTGGGCATAGTCGAATTGATTTCCGTTGTCCAATATGAAGCTTTGGGGTATCCTGAATTGACATACGATAGACTTCCATAGGAATTTGGTGATGGCTTGGGAGATGATGCTTGCTAGAGTCTCGGCTTCAACCCACTTGGTGAAGTAGTTGACCGTGACTATGGCGATATGACGAACTTAACCCACCTCTGGTAACTAGGAAGGGGCCAATGAGATCCAGCCTCCATTGAGCGCAAGGCCAAGGTGCCGTGACTGACGCTAGTTCCTTTGGAGGGAGGTGCGGCACCGAGGCATGTTCTTGACATCTAGAGCATTTTCTAGAAAATTCTTCTACAATCCTGAGGGCACTTGACCAATAGTACTTGGCTTCAAGTCACTTTTGCAGCTAGTGCTCTTCCCTCCATATGGCTTTCAAAGATGCTTTCATGGATTTTGGCCAGTGCTCTTCCCTCCTGTACAGCACCCCCTTGAGTAAAGTAAACCACGCGGCCTTATTCCTTATCTTCTACAACTTTTTCGAGTCGACAGGCATCTTACTATCCTGCAGGAACTCTATGATGTCTCGAGCCCACTCAGGAGGAGCTACGGCCACGTGTGCACCTCACCCTCGATAGGGGCGTATTGACTATTTTTACTTTGGTATGTTCCGGGGGAGTTCTTCTTGTCTGGACGCGATTTTAGCCAACTGATCGGCCTTCTGGTTCTCCACCTTGGAATCTACTGGATGATGAAGTACTGGAAGCGATCACAAGCGTTGCATACTAGCTGGAGGTACTTCTTTAGTCTTTTCCCCTTAGTGACGAAGTGCCCCAACACCTAACTAACCACCACTTGGAGTTGACGCATGCTTCAACTTCTTCGGTGGCTAGGAATCGAGCCACAGTCAGCCCAGCTAGCAGAGCTCTGTACTCGGCTTCATTTTCGGTAACTTTAAAGGCTAGCTTCATTGCATAGTTGTACTCCTCTCCACTATCAGCCATGATATACACCCACATGCCTCCTCCAGCCAGATAAGATGATCATTTAACATAGACCATCTAGGGCTTTCCTTGGGGCACGCGAGGGACTTCGTCGAGGAAGTTGGTGAACTCAACAACAAAATCTGCCAGCCCCTATGCTTTGATTGTCGTGCAGGATACGTATTCCAGATCGAACTCACTGAGATCAACTGCCCATTTAGCCAACCTCCTAAAGGTATTCGGCTTCTACAATATAGCCTTCAGTAGCTGATCGGTGAGCACCTGGACATTATGGGCCTAGAAGTAGGATCGGAGTCATCTTGCCACGGTAACCAAGATATAGACCAACATCTCAGTCTACGGATACCTGGCTTGGACCTCACGAAATGCTCGGCTGATGTAATACACGGGTCGTTGGCCCTTGTCGATTTCTCTGACCAACATCGTCGAGACGACGTTTGGAAAAAGTGCCAGGTAAACAATCAGTACCTCGCCCGGCTCTGTTTGGCTAAGCAGGGGAGGGTGGGTCAAGTACTTCTTTAGTTTGCCGAATGCCTCGTTGCAGGCCATGTCCCACTTTTATGCCTTTTTTAGCACCTTTAAGAAAGGCAAGCAACAGTCGGTCGACCGAGCTATCTAGCGATTTAGGGCGGCCACCCTCCCGGCCAACTGTTTCACCTCGTGATGGTTTCGTGGGGCGACCATCTGAGTGATGGCGTCCACCTTCTCTGGGTTTGCCTCGATCCCCTTCTCCAAGACCATGTATCCCAGGAACTTTTCCGACTTCACCTCGGATGCGCACTTGGCTACGTTAAGCTTCATCATGTACTGGCAAAGGACGACAAAAGCTTCCTACAGGTCACCCAAGTGTTGTTTGAGGCAATTTGTTCTTGATTAGGAGGTCATCCACGTAAACGTCTATGTTTTGCCCGATTTGATGCTTGAACATCCGGTTCACCAGCTACTGTTAGATTGCTCTAACATTTTTTAGCCCAAAGGGCATTACCCTATAATAGTAGCCTTCGGTCATTTATGAAGGCCATTTTTTCTTTGTTGTCTTGGCTCATTTTTATCTAATTGTATCCGAGTAGGCATCCATAAAGCTGAGGAGAGGGTGCCCGATAGTCAAATCAACAATCAGGTTGATGCGTGACAAGGGAAGCTATCTTTTGGGCACGCTTTATTGAGGTCGGTGAAGCCGACACACATTTGTCATTGGTCGCTCGCCTTCTTCACCAACACCATATTGGACAACCACTCAGGATAGTGGACTTCTCGAATGAACCCAACTTCCAGGAGATGGTTGCTTTCTTTTGCTATGGTCGCGTATTTCTCGACGCAGAAGCTTTGTTTATTTTGTTTGACCTTCCCTGCTCTGGGGTCAACGCACAGATGGTGCTCAGCCAGTGAGCCACTGAGTTGTCTATCCCCGACATATCCTCATGGGGCCAGCTTGGTACCTATCTATACTCTTCACTCAGGCCTCGTCAGGTCGATGGTGACTAGTTCCAACAGCTCATTGGGTTCGACCTACCTGAGGATTTGTTCATCTCATACCTCCCCGTGCCAATCAATCAGGGGTGGGGAAGCAGGCAGCTCGAGAGACTCGTCGCTTGCCAATCAACTCACAGGCATAACATTTGCGAGCCCGACCCTGCTCACCTCTGACCTCACCAGTTCTCTTGCTGGTTGGGAACTTTATTTTCAAATGGAATGTGGGGGTGATCACCTTCAAGCGATTCACGGTCGGGCATCCCAGTATCGTATTATAAGAGGACGGAGCTTTAACCACCAAGAAGTCGGTCACATCCATTGTCGTTCTAGGGGCCATCCCGGCCAACACTGGTTAGGTGATTAGTCTCATTGGTTGAATCACGTCGCCAGTGAAACCCTTGAGGGGAGTCAAGGCCGGCCGTAGTTTCTCATGCCCGATACCCATTCTGGTGAAGACTTCCCAGTACAGGATGTCTGCCGAGCTACCGTTGTCGATCAAAATCCTTCTAGTGGTGAAGTTTGCAACTTGTAAGGTCACTACCAAGGCATCGTAGTGAGAGTGGAGGATTCCCTCCTCATCTTTCTCATTGAAGGTGATCGGGGGGCTCTTAGGGAGCTAGGGAGCCCTAACATTAACTCGCCGCAACAAGCTTCCTAAGCATACGCCTTTCGCAACAAGGAGGTCGTCCCGCCCATTGGGACTCCTCGGCGATCGTTCGTATCTCGCCTAGAGGTACCTCCGCGAAGCACCCCCTCTCTCACTAGGCATTATGCTGCTCTTCCTCCATCTTTCTTTTAAAGGCGTAGCAGTTGTGGGTGTTGTGCCAATTGTTTGATGGTACTCACAATACATCCTCCCAAGCGCCCATCGAGATTGTTCTCAACTCGACCCTGGTTTTCAGTCGCCCTCGACTGCCAGACTAGTGTGGAGGCGCGGATGGGGTCGTGGGTTGGTGATCCTGCCTACCCCTTGCGTCGGGACCTTCTTTTTTCTTCTTATCCCGGCTGGGGCCTTCCTGCTAATTCGCAGCCCTTTGATCTACTTACTCCATTTCATCCCAACAGGGCATGATCAAAGTCTCGATAGTGTCCTCAGCATTAATGTATCCGTCGGCGTGGTCCACAAACTCTACCAGGGTACTTGGAGTTTTTCGGGAAATCTTGATCATAAATGGGCTCCTAGGCCATATCCCCTCCAAGAGAGCTGCCAAGATCACCTTGATCACTGGTGGTCATGCACTCTCAATTAAACCGAGAGAAGTAGCTCTTCAGGCTTTCCCGATCGTGTTGCTTAACGGTGAGTAAATAAGCAATTGGGCACTTCCTCTTGCGACTCCAAAAACTAGGTCAAGAAGAGGAGGGCTAGCTCGTCGAAACTATTAATTGTACTTGGGGGAATGGTCTCGAACCATCCCCAAGCTGCCCTTTTCAGGGTGTGTGGGAACGCCCTGCATGCTACTTCCCCCAACAAGTCATGCGGGCTCATATGTATCCTAAATGCCTTCCAAGTGCTTGAACAAGTCTTTAGCTCTGTCATAGAGCTCCATTTGCGATACCTTGAATTTGTGTGGGAGTGGGATTGCCATGACATTAGTGCTGAAGGGCGTGCTCGAGTTGTTGTGTAGCCGGCCGGTTATGGATGGGACCTCAATGAGTTTGGTCATCTCTATGTATTTGTTGCCAAGCTCTGTGAGCTCATGGTGCAGCTTGCATCGTTCTTCTTCGGACCGATTAGGCTCTTCTTCCCGTTGGGAGCTCGCGTGTTCACACTGGCGGTTGGCTCACGGTGAACAGTGTGTTCCTCGTTGCTTTTTCGTAACATTTCATTCTCTTTGGTCAACTTCTTAATAGACTCTTCTATTGCTGCGAGCATTGCTTCCATAGCTCTATCCTGGGGTTCTTCTCTCTGTGTTGTTTGGAATCGTGTTGTGGCCAGCATGCAAAATACACATTATGCTATCTCCTAGATGGAACCACTGTTGATGTCGTGTTCCACGGCCTGAGCTACTTGGCAATACCCAAACAGTCTAGACTTGGAAGAGAGTAGAAGAAAGGGGCGATGGATGCCAAAAGGCCACTCCAATGCCAAAAGTCATAGGTGAGAGGTGAGACGGCTTGATCGAATCAGAGTTTAGGGATTGAGAGCTTAACCTGTGTGCCATGGGGGCTTCTCACTATTTGTAGGAGCAAGTTCGTACCTAGTCTACTCCTGAAGGACAGAGGGTTGTCCTGCCTTTCCTTCAGATCATCATTCCCTTTATCGTGTTGAAGCGAGCCGTTCTACCACAGTCAGGGAAGGTGGCAAAATGTCCCTTCTGAGCTGTGTCAATCCTTGCTTTATTCAAATGAATGCCTGAGTTACTGACCCGTATTTAATGCGGCGTGGTGGGCAACACGCATCTGCCATGCTTGCATTTAATGCAGCATGACCTTGACAGGCTTTCGCATTTAATGCGATGAGGGGCGTGGCTTGTCACCTTCTAACTTGGTTATTCCGCTATACGATGCGTTGTACGGGTGCCTGTCCTTTTGGTAACCATGGGGTCACCTCCTTCCCGAGTCTCAAGCTGAACAACGGGACGCTAGGTCGACTCTGAGATTGGGCTTATTGTGGTTCTTAATTGAGCCCTAGGCCCGGTGCAGCCCGAATGGGCTTCCCCTCACAAAATCCTACATGAGTAAGAAATAAATTCATTTCTCATTCAATAAAAATTTTAATATACCCATATATTGTTTCTTTTCTTTCTCTCCCTCACCAATTACATCTCATGTTTTAAGTACACAAGATCAAAATCATAAGCACAATCCTACAAATTCATTTTGATTATTCTTTTTTTTTTTTTTTTTACATTCCTGCATCATAACAGCTTCTAATTCCTGAATCATTTTGGTTTATTTCCCAAAAAAAAAAAGATATAAATACGATAAAAAGAATCATACAAAAATGTTCAAGCAAGAAGCAACATACTCACAAAACTATGGGTTTGAAATAAAGCTAACAAAAATGCAACTTGGGAAGAAATGAGTTAATACGATGGCTGGAAAAGCCAAAATAAACACCATATAACAATTTGATCTAAGAGCACTGATATTAGATTAGTCAAAAGTTTTCTTCAAAAAGTACATTGTGGCCAAAAAATTTGAAGAAACTTTTGAAGATACAATTTATTTTTGAAGAAGAAAGATGCTTTTATTCCCTTTATGTACTTTTTTGCCACAATTGATCAAATATGATGAAAATTTTTTGGGTTATGTGCAAAACTTGTACTTTTTGAAAAAAAACTTTTGGTTAATCCAATACCAGTACTCTAACTGGGTGAAAGGAGTGCCTTACTGCAAGTAACAAGACCACTTTCAAAACCCATTTCAAGAATGCAACTTAAAGAAATGAGTTGATATAATAGCTGGAAAAGCCAAAATAAACACCATATATGATATAGCAATTTGATCTAACTGGATAAAAGGAAGGCACTTACTACAAGTTACAAGACCAATTTCAAACCCCTTTCAAGAGAGCTACGCTGCAGCTCCGTCAAACCTAAAAGTTAGATCTCAATCAATCCAAGTGGGCTTGAGAGCTCATATAGAGCATTTTTTAGAAGGTAAAATAAGATTTTATTTGATCGAGTAAATAGGCCATTAGTATCAACTAAGCTATGTCAACAAATACAAAATGGATGAACTCAAGATTGAATCCAATTTTGTTAGTAAGTTCATGATCTTATATATTGCAAAACTTTAACCATTCCCCAACACTGGCTCATCAAACATCTACGCGAGGCATTGAGAAGAAATTTGAACAGACCCTAACAGAAACTCTTGGTGATAATATATATATATATATATATATATATATATATATATATATCATACCTTTAAATAGTATCTTACAGGTTTAGGGCATGTTTGAAGTCTCCAAGAAATTCGAGTTCTCTATATTGTTTTTTATAGAACTTGGTATGTTTAGCATACTGTCATTTTATTCTTAACAAATGAGAATGCATCAACTATTTGACAAAGGAATGCTATATAAATGTGATTAATCCTGTAGTTTGTATATTTATTCTTAGAAGTTCGGATGCACATAGCATTAACATGTCAAGAGGAATTATCTATCGAGTTCGACAGGTACTAAGCACTTCATATAATGAAATATAAACTATTACTTTTTTCAGTTTATTCGAAACCTTCTTAAGCAAATTCTCCTTAGCTAACCTGTAGATAATAGTGTCTGTGATGCATCCAACATCTACAAAGAAACACCATGCATATTGACAAGCAAATTATTGATTCAACTTTCAATGGAGTTTTGGATCTAGCGGACTAGGCCAAACAAGAAAAGCCAAAAATGTCACAAAAACCTTAAGCCTAGGGATCCAACATAATATCCTACACCCTGAAAGTTAGTTCTTAGGTTTTTTCAAATTAATTCCTGATGCCACTAAAAATATGGTACCAGATTCCAGCTTCATATAGCCAATCCAGATCCTAGCATGCACATATTGTCGTGTACTTCGGTTCCCAGAAGTGCCAAATAAACAGATTATACGGCAAAAAGATAAATGATTTTTGTTTTTTTGTTATGTTTTAAATAGCCAAACAAGACCATGTACAATTTTTTAATAGGTAAAAGTAAATTTTATTGATAGAAACCAAACAAGACCAAATACATATCCAAAACTGAGAACAATCAGTCCTTTCCCTTAAACCCAGATTTGAAGATCTCAATATGACTACTTTCACGAAACTTTCTCACTTGATAAGATATAAAAATAATGGAAACCTGGATGAAAAAATTAATTATACTTATTATTATTTTTTCTCTGTTTCCCTCCCCTCATAGACAACACAAATGCTTAATAGAAAATATCTAAACTATAACCACAATCCCCAAATGTTCAATTCAATGTTTTATTTTCACTCTGACACTAGGCGTTGATTCAAGTGGTAAAGACCTTGATCTTGGGGATATGCTCCCTGCATGTCTAAGGTTCAAATCCTCTTGAGTGCAAATGATCTCTAGAGGTCATCGGATTGGGAGATTTTTCACTTACGGAAAACTCCTTGCCAAAGACCTGTGCACTATCAGGATTAATCAAGACGTTGTTCTTAGACACCTGGTACCAATAAAAAAAAATGTTTTATTTTTCACTTTCAATCATCGTAGTCTCTCCACTCCTAAATGACTAACATTTTATTTCTTTTTGATTGGTAAGTAAATGAATAACATTTATTTCAACACTCCATCAGATTTTATCAAGCTATGTCACTTGAAAATACAATGCCAAACCCCAGTATCTTATAGCAAATCCATGTCCCAACATGCACCATGTTGGATCTCATGCATGTACGGGAGTTCCCACAAGTACCACATAACAATCTATGCTGCAAATAGTTAACTAATGAAACAGTAATTTGACGAAACTAAGCAAGTCCATTACAATAAATAAATCGGACATTTAGAAGAATTGGTCCATTCCTTCAAATATGTGAAAAATGAAAATAAGTCTCTTTCACATAAAAATGAAAACAATGTAAAAGAGGTTTGTTTCATACCACACAATTTAATGTCCTATATTTTATTTTCTCGGTTTCCCTCATTTAGTGACTGCATCTCTCATATTTTTAAGCCCAATCCCTAAATCTTCTGATGATCTCAATATTGAAAGGTTGGTGGCGGGATAAAAGGGGGAACAAGAAAAGAGAGGTCATTTTAAGGCATAAAGTGCATATGTTAGATATTTCAAAGAATTGGAGAAATGTTTCTTTAAAAATCTTCAACCTGTTCCAACTAAAGCTTAACTAGTTTGGACAAAGTTGAATTTGCTAAGAATTTGAAAGAACAAAATATATTAATGCAGCAATCAGGATTTGAGTATATGCTATCAAATAACAAACTAATTCGAATTTTTAATCTTTCATTTTCTCTTCAATTAAGGCAACCAAGCAAGGAACAAGTTTGCTTTTCCAGTCAATTAAAAAATGAGCGATAGAGAAAGGAAGATAATTACACCCTTCTAGCCATGGGTTTGATATTGAATACGTCATCGATTACTGAAACCAAATAAAACAAAGAAAAAAACAATCATAATAAAACAAAACCCCTGAATAACAGTTGATATTGATGATATCAAATTCATAAATAATCTACAAAAATGAATAAAAGAAAGTACCTTGATCGAATGCCTTTGATCGCCATCTGTGTCTTTTAGTAACTACTTCCCTCAAATTCTTTTCAACCTGGAAGGAACACTCATAAAAGATGGTTACAATATTTTTTTTCTCCCTTGTACATTAGAATTCAAACGTTAGATCTCCCACACAGCACATGTTCGATAAAATGGCAGCAATCCAAAAACAATTCAAAATCTAACTAATACTCCCTGTAACAGAAGGAATTCGACTGCAAAGTGAATGTACAATTTACCTTTCATGAACGACCTCTGGTACATCGGCATTCCCTCATCATTTATACCCTCGTATTGGTCAGGCTCGACTAATCTCTCTTTTCCGATAAGTTTAAACCCTAGCCCCTATTCTGCCCTTTCTAACAGGGGAACATCATGAGGGCCTCAAATCATTGTAGCTATTCTCAGTCTTTGCAACTAGGTCAGGCGATAGAAGAGCGAAGGTGGGATGAGAGATGAATAAACATAGTTTTGATGAAAGCTTCATAAGATGCCAATTTCATAACCATTGAGTGAACGTAACTTCCGTAAAAAGTGGGTTGCACTTACATATATGAAGTTCAAATGTTAAAACGTGGTCCTCCCACAATTCCTTTTCTGGCTCTATTTACTTAATTCACAGAAAGCATTCCAACCTCCATGAATCATAATAAGAACAAAAAAAAAACAGCAATCCACACATACCCATTAGGATATACTTCTCCTCTAACAGGTAAAATGGCTGCGGAATCAAGTTGTGCCCTAGAAGTAACCAAGTTGTCGATTTAGCGGGGACCCCTCCCATCCTCAATTGGATAAATTAAATCCCCCTTATCGACATCCACAAGCTTCCCCAATCTAATCTTCAAGTTCCGTTTTTGAGTCCCCCATTTGGGATACAAAGGAAAAAGAAACGAACTGGGTCCATGATCATCATCATCTGACCGGCGCAATTCTTGCTGGGTCTGGGAAGAAACAGAGCAACAGAGGATAAGAGCGAGCATAGAGATGCCCAGAAAGGCCAAGAGTTTTCTTGGTATGTCGAGAGAGGTTCTGCTGATTGAGAGTGAAGATTGAGCTTGAGGGTTGCCTGGAGGTTGGTGTTGTTGGAGTGGGAGAGGGTCATGGTGATTGTCGTCGCCGTGGGGTTGTTAATGGCCGGATTGGGTCTGAGTTTGGGACTGGGTTTTCGGAGTGTTAAAGAGAGTGAAGCAATGATAGTTTTGCCAAGAGAGGTGTTGTCTGGAGGTGGAAAAGAGATCATGACAACCCTTTTTATAGGTTTGGGTGTATCATCAGAATCCATGTCCACAGAAGAGAGATTACAAGTAAGTCATCACCCTTCCGCTTAAATTTGGGGTGTTCTTTCTGTTGTAGAACGAAAACAATGTCCCCTGTAATAGTATCCGGCATTTCATCATCTTCTCCAGGGAATGTAATATTCTGGCCATTCTGCATACCCTTCTCCACAATAACTTCCAAGACTTTCTTCTTTCCCTTGCGCTGCGGGCAGCGGTCCTTGTCATTGTTGGTTTCACCTGTACCCTTACACTCGTTGCAAGCATGCTGCATTTGCTGGATCATGGTGGGGCCAAGGTGCAGATGGAGATATTGATTCCAGAACCTTGACAACCAGAGCAATTCATTGAACCACCTGACTTTGAACCTTTATATTGAGATGTAGCTTGAATAAAACACATCAAATTGTATTTCGAGTCTCAACTCATAACTTCGCTCGACCCTCGCTCGACAGCTGCTCGAGCGAGGCATCAGACAGAGAGTTCGATCCAGGCAGAGACTTCGCTCGATTCTCGCTCGAGCGAGAATCAATCATAGGGTTGCATCGCTTCCAGGAATTAGGGTTAGAGCCATCTGGAATAGTATTTCGCTCAAGCCAGAAAGTCTCGCTCGAGCGAGATACCGCCTATATAAGGATCGCGTGCATTTAAACAGGATAGGGCTGTGAGGAGCTGAAGATTCTACTCAAGCGAGAAGGATCTCGCTCGAGCGAGAAGACGAACACAACAGCGTCTGTTTCTTTTTCCTCTTGTTTGATTTTGTAGATCTGAGAGCCGTCTAGCAAGGGTTTGAGAGCTTTGGGGGAGAGAGAGCTTTGTAACCTCTAAAGTGTACTCAATCTTCTGATATTATAGTGATTCAGACCGATCCAACAATGGATGTAGGCTCAGTTTGAGTTGAACCACTTCAAATCTTGGTGTCCATTACTATTCTGTGTCTTTTAGTTTCATTTCTCTTTGTTGCATCCGCTACGTGGCTCCATATTTATTGTTTGTTGTCCGGCTCATCCCCAACAAACTGGTATCAGAGCGTTCTTGAGCTCTGTGAAGATCTGAAAGGATGGCCTCAGTAAATTTTGGAGTAGAGAAATTCGACGGACATAACAATTTTAGTTTATGGCGCTTGAAAATGAAGGCTTTGTTGAGTCAGCAGGGTATGTTCAAGGTTATAGAAGGAGTGACTTGTGAGTCTCCTGCATCGTCAAAGTATGAGGAAGAACTGGCACACAGTACTATTCTACTGTCACTATCAGATGAAATTTTGAGGAAAGTTGCAGAGAAGGAGACCGCGGTTGATCTATGGAACAAGCTGGAGAACTTGTACTTAAAGAAATCTCTCACTAACCGGTTGTATTTGAAACAACGGTTATACACTCTCAAAATGAAGGAAGGTACTTCTATTTCTGCACATCTAGATGAATTTAATAAGATTACTATAGATCTGAGGAACATAGACATTAAGATTGATGAGGAAGATCAAGCCTTAATTGTTTTGTGTTCATTACCTATTTCGTTTGATAATTTTGTAAACTCAATGTTGTATGGTAGAAATATAATCTCCTTAGTAGATGTCAAGTCTGCTTTGAATTCTAAGGAATTGAGAACAAAGTTTGGGGGTTTAGGCATGAACGATCAAGCCGAAGGTTTGTTTGTGAAATGTTCATCTGGTGATAGATCCGGGGAATGATGTTCAGGGAAGAATAGAGGTAGTTTCAATTCCGGTAACTCTAGATCTAACAAGAGAAAAGTGAAGTGTTACCACTGCTATAAGTTGGATCATTACAGAAGTGAGTGTCCTCAATTGAAAAATGTAAAGGAAGAGGAAAGTTCCTCTAGTAGTGATGACAGCGAAGAAGATGACAGTTAGTCTCTACTTCCTTGAGGGCAGTATGGTAACAAGGTGGAATATTCTCACATGCTCCAAATTCAGATATCATTCGCATGTGTCACATGCGAGTGTGCCAGACGTGATGGTCATTTATGAGTCGGCAGCTTTTGCTTGGTGTGATCAGAAGACAGTAATCTTGATTTTTTTTTTTTTTTTGCATTGTATTCAGGAAGCAGTATAGAATCAGGGTTCCTGCAGTATTTCTAATCAAATACATCTTGTGTAAAGTCTTGTTTTGTATTAAACTCATATTTGTTTCAATGATCATTGAAGAGTTTGGTTTTGTTTATCTGATTTTAAGAAGACAAATGATTTACAGACAAGAAGGTAGAGCGTTACTCAGACCATACAGTTTTATTTCACTCCACAGAGTAACTGAATGGAATGAGGTGGTCTTTGAGCGACAGAGTCTACAGTTTGCTTTTAGTTTGCCAGGCTTGTCTATAGATCGACAGTGAAGCAGTCAACGCATCTTGCTATTTGATAAACATTCTCTTCTTTTATTCCACAGGAAAGGAGAGAGAGTTATAGTAAGAAGGTGGAGTTGCAGAGAGCTTCATAGCGGAGTACAAGTGGTACTCTAGTTTATTGGCATTGGTGCACAGTGAGAGCAGGTCTACAGCTAGTAGATAGAGGAGGCAGTTTAGCCACCTTTTGTGTATGCTCATGCAGGCTTTTGTTGGTTCTTACTTTGGCAGAAGAATATTTGGTTATCTTTATTTGTATTCAGAAGCCGTTTGTTCAAGTAAGCAGTCTGTAATGTGGTGCATTGCCGTTTGTGTGAAGATAGTGAATATTCAGATGTCGTCTATGGTGTTGAAGACTTTTGTGTGGAAATTGAGTTCTTCAAAGATAGATTTCGTATTTCGTGTTGGGTATTCCTTCTATGATTGAAGGATTTGTGGGTCTTAAGAATGAATTTTGTGGGGCTTGTGACAATTTAGGCCAAAGTGGAGATTTGTTGAGATGTGGCTTGAATAAAGTACATCAGATTGCACTTCGAGTCTCAACCCGTAACTTCGCTCGACCCTCGCTCGAGCGAGGCATCAGACAGAGAGTTTGATCCAAGCAGAGACTTCGCTCGACTCTCGCTCGACCTCCCGCTCGAGCGAGAATCAATCCTATTGTTGCATCGCTTCCAAGAATTAGGGTTAGCACCGTCTGAAATAGTATTCCGCTCAAGCTAGAAGTCTCGCTCGAGCGAGATACCGCCTATATAAGGATCGCGTGCATTTGAACGGGATAAGGCTGTGAGAAGCTGAAGATTCTGCTCGAGCGAGAAGACAAACACAGCAGCATCGGTTTCTTTTTCCTCTTGTTTGATTTTGTAGATCTAAGAGTTATCTAGCAAGGGTTTAGGAGCTTTGGGAGAGAGAGAGCTTTGTAACCTCTAAAGTGTACTCCATCTTCTGATATTATAGTAATTCAGACCGACCCAACAGTGGATGTAGGCTCAGTTTGAGTTGAACCATTTCAAATCTTGGTGTCCATTACTGTTCTGTGTTTTTTAGTTTCATTTCTCCTTGTTGCATCTGCTGCGTGGCTCCATATTTATTGTTTGTTGTCCGGCTCATCCCCAACACTTTATCCTTCCACTTGGAGCAAATTGCATTACGAGAGAGGCACATCTCTCTAGGTCACTTAAGCACTGTCTTTAGATTGGTTAAAAATTATTTTTTTTAAAATTTATTTTTATATAAAAAATATTTTTTATATTATTTTAATTTTTTTATTATTATTTTAATTTTTATATTTATAAAAAATATTTTTTATATCTTTTTCATATATTTTAATGTCACAATTAATTAAATATAATATTTATTTTTTAATATTTATATAAAAATATATTTTTTAAATAATAATTCAATAAAAATGCTCTTATAATTTCTTAAGCTTGCCCAATTCTTTAAACTTTTCCGTGTCACCACCCTTGTTCGAATGTTCTTAGTGGCCGATTTCCTACATAAGCCTTCTTTTGATCTATACTGCAAAGCGCTGTTTGAAACTTCCAGAATCTCGTAGTACTTGAAGTTGTCGCTCTTCGTCGGTGCCCTCCCAAACATTTTCTCTTCTTTCGATCGAGAGCTGCGCAATTTGTACCTTAATGGGTTCCAATTTTTTTTTTAACGTTTGCGGCAACGGACGGAATTTTCATATTTACTTCCTAGCAACGGATTAAAATCTTAAACTTCAAGCAATATTTTTTGAAAGAATTTAATTTTTTTTTTGCTATAAATATTTTTAGAAGAAAAATTTAAACCCTCCCAACAAAAATCTTTATATATATAAAGTAGCTATCTAATAGAATTTCTTATTTCTCCGTTAAAGTTAACATTTTTCGTCAGTTTCTGTTAAAATTAATACTGCATCTAATGAGAATTACCGTTTTAAACACAATTTATTAAATTTATTCACTGAAATAATGTTATTGGTATTAAAATTAATTTCATCTCTTCAACTTTCTACAATAGTAAATTTTCCATTTAAAACTCATTTAAAATCTATTTAATACCACTAAATACTTTAAACACAATTCATTAAGCCCATAAATAATGTTAGAAATTTCTATTTTAAAATTCCTACTTAGAACATATTTTTTAATTTTATTTTATATAAAATATATATAGAATAATAATAATAGTATAGAATATATAAATATAACAATATATATAGAAATAAACTATTCATAACAATTTATACGTTAGAGAGTTTAATTTTATTCATTAAAATTTTATTCTTATTATATAATTAATAATTTAATTTTATAAAAAATAATTTATAATTTTAAAATGAATGCATTATTTATTAAATTAACTATATATATGGTATATATAGTTAATATACGGTATATATAATTTATTATAATTATATTAAATTGGTACTAATAAGTAATAAATATAATTAATATTATATATTTGATATTTAATTGAATATATATGATTAAATAAATTTATATAAATTATAAACTATAAATTATAAATTATAATATAACATTCTTAAATAAATTATAAATTATATAATTTATTTTTTCAAAAAACTCATATTATTTCTTAAAAATAATCACATAACTAAAAAAATATAGATATTTTAATGTCCTCTGTTTTTAGGCCATACAAAATAATACAAATGTTAAATTATCATCTTGGAATAAAAAAAATATCATATCTTGAACTAACCTTATATTAAAACTTTAATCAAAATTATCTCAAACAAGTTTGATAAAATTATATGTTATGTTTATTTATAAGACTATCTTATTGTTTTTATTAATTTTTTTTATAATATATGAAAACGTATAATTATTTATCATCTACTTAATTATGAATAATTATTACATTTTTATTAAAAATCAAATTAAATAAGCGTGCTTTGCACGTTATTTCTATCTAATATTTTTAATAAACAGCCATCTAATCATCATCGGCTACATAAGATAAAATACAAAAAAAAAAAAATAAGTGCAACCACACCAAATCACCCCCAAAGCACTTTCAAAACACTCACTGCAAGTCTGCAATCCCCTCTTCCAAAGGGCATGAAAATCACTCTTCCGTTCATCTCTGCAAGTCGAACAATGTCGTCATCCCCCACTGACATTTTTTCCTTCGTCCCTGCCCGTTGAAGCTTTTTCTCCCTCACCTTGTTTCATCCCTTTGTTAAAAACTTTATAAATATTGTCTATCTTATTTTTTGATTTTTGGTAATTAACTTTGTAATCAACATTTAGAAATGGTTATGATCTGTCTAAATTTTGGAGATTTAGCAAGTCATTTATCTGAGTGTTATAATATCTATTTTCTTTCAGCTTTTCAGGGTTGGAATTATGGTTGAAATTGCTTGTTTATATTTTTTTATGTTATAAGCCTATAACAAACTCTTTCTTCTTTCATTAGGATCGAGAGTCTAATAAAGTTATAAAAAAACAGTCGTTCATCAACTTCTTCCAGCCTGATCATTCCATCTTTCACTAATGTACTTAGTGATCTTGGTGGCGAGAGTGGAAATGAATGGTCGCCGGTCGAAATGTTTGGGTTAGTGGGTGTGGATGGGGGTAAAAAGGTGGAGGCGGCCGTAGAGTTATCACCTATACATAGGAATATGGAATATGGAATAAGGAATAGAAAAGCTACGCGGCAAAATGTCAATGGGGGTTGCTATTTAAACTTTAGAAGACTAACCGGTGGGAAGATTTTCCCTTGATTAAAATATAAAATGAATATCGTTTAGTGGAAAATGCTTAGGATACCGACGCACCTGACCAATGCATTAGACCGATAGTTTTTCTTAATATTAAAAAAATAAAAAATAAAAAGTGCACTATCAATGAGATGGGTCGGTACCAAAGCACCTCCCAGCTTATTTAGTTTATGTTATTAGTGTCTGGACACTAATTTAATAAATAAAGAAGAGAATATGGTAGCAGATCATTTGGCTTGACTTATACCATAATTATCTATTCAATCTCCTTTAATTCCTGCTTGTTTTCTGATGAATAATTATTTATAATTGAAACTCTCCTTTGATATGCTCTTGTGGTTAATTATTTTTGGTCATGGCACAAACCCCACCTCACTAGACAACTCAGGACAATAGCCTATCTTGTATGATGATTCTCATCTTTTTAAATATTTTTTCTGATCAAATAATTAAGAAGTGTGTTCTTAAGAATATTGTTATTAATCTCACTAAAATAAATCATTAAATTTATATTTTTTACATACTTATCAAAAAAATATAGTCATATTTGATTAATTTGAAGAAATTTTTTATGAGTCTACTCATTTTTTATGAGTAAAAGCATTTTTTCACATTTTTCTATAATTATTTTTCTTATTTTTGATTAAATATAATCAAATTTTTTAAAAAAATATGTAAAAAATATAAATTTAATAATTTATTTTAATAAGATCAATAACAATCCTCTAATATCGAAAAAAAGCCTATTTGTGCACGGAATTGGAGAACCCCCGTGTACACGTTCAGTAAAAATAAACGGGACTCATATTCCAACATTCCAAAATGTTGGGGGAAAACATAAAACGACAACTCCTTTTCTTCTACCCTACGAGGTTGCTTTTCCTAATCTATTCTCTCCCTTCCAGCAGCAGCCTTCCAAAATCCAGATTCATCTTTCAGTTCGTGGCTTCAACTCCTACCACAGGTCATTGTCTGCTCCTTCACAACACCTCGGTATCTCCTCACAGCACCTCTAGGCTCCTTGACACCATGATTCATTAGTTATTTTGTTGATTGAACCTTGGACTTCGGAATCAGACCCTACCCATTTGTAAAATGTTGTTCATTATGCGACTGGAAAAAAAAAAGGCATATGAAGTTTTGAACTCCCAAGCTATTATGAAGAGAAATCATTGAATGGAATGGCTTCACTCCTATACCACCTAATGGCTCCCGTAAAAATTATCTAATATTTAGGCTATTAGGACTTGGGTTCCTGGTTTTTTTTTTTTCTTGAACTTAAACTTGTCGCGGAAGATTGGAAGGAATACGAATTGCTCAAGCTATGTTAGGGAGAAGCACTGCTACGTTGCCATCTTTTAGTTTGATTTGGTGTTTTTTTTTTTTTTAAATAATCCAATTCCCCAAAAGTACCCAACGGCGTGAACCTCTAGCAATCCCCTAATGAAATTTCTGTCATTCTATCTTTTCAATCCATAAAATAGTAGCAAAAATATTACAAAGTGGGTTCTATTGGCCAAATATGTTCATAAGATGTTTATAAATTTTGTAAAACGTGTGAATCTTATAAAAAATTAGGAGAGATCACTAGGAGGAATATAATGTCTATACAATCCATTTTAGTAATTGAGATTTTTCTATGTTGGAAAATCGATATTATGGGTCAATTTCCTTCATTTTATGGCTATATGTACATTTTGCTTGTTGTTGACTATGTTTCTAAATGGGTTGAGGCAATCCTTGGCAGAAATAGTGACCATCAAGTTGTTTTAAAGTTTTTAAAAGAAAACCTTTTTGCAATGTTTGGTATGCCAAAAGCCATAATCATTACTAATGACACCCATTTTTATAACAAGCCCTTATAAGCTTTAATAAAGAAATATGGTTTCCATCATAAGGTTTTTACACCTTACTACCCTCAAACAAATGGGCAGTCTGAACTAGCTAATAGGGAAATAAAGAACATTCTTGAGAAAACTATCAATCCAAAGAACAAAGACTGGTTATTGTGTTCGTCTGATGCTCTTTGAACTTATAGGAATGCCTATAAAACCATCCTAGGAATGTCACTATGCAAGTTGATGTATGATAAAGTATGTCATTTACCTGTGAAATTAGAATATAGAGCACATTGGGCTATGAAACAATTTAATTTTTATACTGACCAAGCTGGTTTGGTAAGAAGATTACAAATTGTTGAACTAGATAAGCTTAGAAGAGATGCTTATGACAATCCTAAATTGTCCAATGAAAGTAAGAAGAACTTTCATGATAAGCATATTCAAAGAAAGCCATTTGAACTTGACCAACAAGTGCTCCACTTGTTCCCTGGCAAGTTAAGGTCTCCATGGAGTGGTCAATACTTGGTAAAATCTATTTTTTCCTATGGTATTGTTGAACTTGAAAACCCTAAAAAATGGGAATACTTATAAAGTAAATGGTCAGAGGCTTAAACCTTTCCTTTATACTTTTCCACCTGAGATTCCACCCTGAATTTACATGACCCAATTGACTCTTCAGCTAATTAAGTACAATTTTTGTAGTTTCTTTTTCTATTTTGCAGCACATGTCAATTTTTTTGTCCTAGTCTCTCTTTCTGTTATATTTTCTCTATGCTCCTGTTCATTTCAACGTCACTCAAGTACTCACTTCTCTCACATTACTTATTTGTTCACTTATTGCTTTTTGTTGGAAGTTGTTAAATTCACCATCAGAAGAGTTGTCGATGATTGCTTAAAAAATAGCAACACTGGCTCTTTTCTTTTTCAAATTTGGATGCCATGAGTAGATTTGATGATGCTATGGAAGACTTCAAGTTCTTTTCCTTCAGAATATAGATCAAAAGAAGTGTTTATCCTTTTTTTTTTTGTTACCGAAACCAAGAAAAAGTTTGTTTAAATTGTTTATGCTGAAAGCTGCCACCACCTACACTCAGAATGCCTAGATCGACACCATTTTTCCATTATCTGATTAGATTAGTAGTTGTTTGGAACATTAATGAACCATATCTTAATGGCTAAGGAAGAAACTTGACTGACTACTGAAAAGGAAATCAGTTGAGAAAAGGAACAAGTCAGGAATCTTCAAAAAATGTTTTCTTCACAAAATAAAGACTTGTGTAATGGAAAGGGCTGCCTGCTACTCTTTTAATAAAATGAAAATAAAGGGGCATTTTAAAGTGTAGTAGCATGAAATCCACTATTAGAATAGTTTGTATTAGAGTAAGATCACTTGATCCTTCTTGATCAGCTGCTAAGGATGAGACCTTTAATGTCTTCTAGTGGTCAACTTTGGGAATCTATACACAACCATGCACTCAGTAATAAGCTATTTCTTTTTACACTTACCTAACTTGGTTGTTTGACAAATCGATGTATGAACCTCTCGTTGGGACTAAGCATCTGGTCAGTCTAGTTTCAGCATTCTTGAGTGGAAATCAATCTCATTTGATTTGTTGGTCTCTTTATTTTCTAAGAGACTACAAAAAGTTATTAGGGGTGTGATTAGTGAGATAGTGTGATTAATTTATCCATTGAAATTACTTAGCAGGTTATATTTGTTTCAGATGTCAAATTACACAATATTTTGACAAGGGGTCGTAATAATTTGCAAAGTGATTATTATGCCCATTTACTTACTATTTCCGGGCCTTTTTAATAGACCTATGTAAAAAAAAAAAAAACCGAACAACTACTAACCTGTTGAATTTGGTTAATTGCAGCACACCTAGCTCAAGGCCACACGTTGGTCCAAGCCCTAACAGTAGCCCACGACTGTCACAAGGGACTTAAGCCCTTATGTCAACTAGAGGAGGAACAAGAGACTTAGAACATTTTCATTGGATTGACTAAAAGTCAAATCTAATGAGAATTTGGATAATAAATCTTATTTTCAGCCCATATTGAATTGGCCAAAAGTTAAATATATTAGCTAAAATGAACAATAAAACCAAAAGAAAAGGAAAACATAGCCGATCAAATACAATAGTCATATCTTTATTTTTTTTTCTTTTTTCTTTCTTACTTTACTCTCTCTTTTGCCTAAAATTATCACGTTGAATCAATGAGTTGACTGCAAATCTTCTACAATTATATACAAACATTTATAAAATATAAATACAAAATAGATAGAATAGTCAAAAATAGTAATTTAATTTAAATATTATATAATTACTAATTATTTCTTAAAACTCATAATTTCATTAAAATATAATTATCAATTAACATATAATAGATAGAATAGTCAAATATGATAAAATTAATTAATTTAATAATTGTAAATAATTAAAAAATATTTAATTATTAATGAGAAATGATAGATGCAGTCATAGAGTTACAAGCGGCGTGCAGTCACTTTAGAAAAAAGTGAATATATATGGGATCTACATGAAAAAAGTTATATTTTTTCTAAGGCAACTGCACGCCGTTTGCAACTCTACGACTGTATGTAGCATTACTCATTATTATGTCTTCATAAATAAATAATCTAATGTAGAGATTTGGTGTGAATAACCAAAGTCAAAAGTTAGCTATATTATTTTATTGTTATATTTTGAAAAAATATATATATTTCAATGTGCGAACTTATGTGAATGAAATGACCAAAAATCAAAATAGATGTTATATTGGCTAAAAATGTACTTTAACAATGGTCAACCCAATGAGAGTGCTCTTACAGAAAAAAAGTCTAAAGTTTTCGAGGGAGAAAAGCGAGAGAAGCTATCAAGGGCAAAACTGTGTACATCGAAGGAGAAACGGTTATATGAGAGTAAAAAAGACGATGGGGAAGGGAATTAAAGGAGGAGGAAGCCTAAAGGAAGGGGCATTTGGTTTTTGGGAAGCAGTATATTGTTTTTGTTTGCATTTCTGAATCTTTCACAAATTGTTTTTAGGGTTTTTTTTCTTTTGCTTTGTGTTCATCTTGAAAGTGCGAATGCAAGGCTAGATTCGAAAGTTGGGTTGTGGGGGAAAGTTTCTATTTGTTTCAATAACTGTTTGGTATATGTGATTATCATCTTTTTTCTTCATTATGTCGATAATCATGATCTGAAATTGGGTATTTGAGGAATTTCTTGTTCTTGATTTGTTGTAGACTCACGACATAGTAGAACCTTGAATCAATTAAGGATTCTTCTCATCGAGAGCTAATACGATGTTGGTTGTTAAAATGATGAGGGATTTCAAACGTTGGTGTGTAAATATAAGCATATGTTCTTCATTGCAAAGTTATTGATTGCTTGATTGCATTAGTAATAAAGGATTAGCATCCAGAAATCCAACATTTTATTTGATCCAAATGAAACCCTAACCCACAGCTCAAGTGTTTGTTTATTTGTTACTTAGACCCTTTTTCTTTGCTCAAAGTTTGATTGCGACCTCTTATTTGAATTAATTCATTTCATATGGGATTTATAATTTTAGAATTTAAGGAATTTTAATCTCTTTGGTTTTCGAGATCTACAACATGAAGCCTAAGTTCTCACTAATTAAGTACCAGATATTTGCATCCATATTTCCCACAATTTTTGTAAATATGCCACTATCTTATACTTTTGTTAGATTTTCATACGGAGAATTCAATGTACAAACAGCCAAACTCTCGTACTTTATCTCTTTGTCCTTGCACATTTTGCATTCTAAAACTTATAAAACCCATTGTCCCTGAGGAATGACTTTAGAATCTCACCAATACTATTGTTTTGCTTCTTCACTTGGGAGCATTAATTGGAGAGTATCAGCCACCAAGGTGAGGCTTGTGGAGGAAGTTCTCCTCCTGCCATAACAGTCCTTCACTGCCCATGTCAGCCCCAAATAGTAGTTGATGGAAAAGCCAAGAGCCACCTCACCCCCTTCCTCTCACACGCAACTGCAGGCAGAAAACCTTGGGCAGCAGCACTTAGTTTTGACTAACACCCCATCACCCAAAGTGTCGTTCACACACTTCCTATCACCCCTCCGAGTGCTTAAGTGATTCCTTATCCATTCCCTTGCATTCAATCACTTTTCAAGCCTTTTATTGGAGAGAAAACCAGAGGAGCTCTAGGACAGTTTTTCTAGCTTACCTTTCTTGATTCTTTTGAAGCTATTGTAAGTGTTTTCTCAAAGTAACCTTACATTAGTTTTTCCTCTTCGAGTCTAATTTTTATAGGGTGAGTGAGAAAAGGAATTTGGGATGAACATCTGAACGAAGGAGAGATACAATGAGTACGGGAGAAAAAACACAATTTATGATTTCCACTAACTCAGGAACTTATGAATCTTTCTTTGTCTCATTAAACGATTTTTTGCTTGTTTTTATCAAATTTAGGCTATAAAGTACCATTTGGTTCCCAGTCTTGCTAACACTTTTTTTTCTAAGCAAACAAATTTCATTAAAATAAAAGATGATACATGTTAGATTGGGTGGGGTTCCCCAACTAGTACCCCAATACAACAACCACAGTGCAAATTGGTGATAAAAAAAAAATTTGAGGGCACTATCTTAAGAGATGTTCTAAAGGTAAGCTACCATTGGAGGCACTGTAAGTGGATGCAATGCAATTCGTTGTCTTGAGATTATTTTTTTAGAGATCCTTAGTCCCTTTAACAAGATTATTGGTTAGAAAAAATAATAACCTGGATAGACTGACATAAGAAGAGCAGATTTACAGTAGAGAACAATTAACCACACCTCTAGAGTAGCGCATGAAAGCCACATGCCGATGGTATGGAGGTGGGGTTGAGCCGGTCTGTTGGTGTGGCACATGTAGCCAGTGGAATTGTCGGAGGGCAGCGACACGTGAAGACCATGCATGTGAACAAATTGTGTGTGAGGGACACATGACAACATTTTGGGTGAAGTTCCAAATCGTCCCAACAGATCGACAGCCAAGGAACATCATGGTGGGGTGCGTCTCGAGTATTTATGTCGGAGTGCAGTAGATTGAAAAAACTCGAATTGGTGAAAAAAAACTATCATATGAGCATATTCACACATAGGGTAGTGGAAAGAAAAAGGTAAAAAAAAAGAACCAGCTTCTTCTCAGGCAAAAGTAAACAGAAGGATGAGTTTTTTTTTAGAGAGAAATTAAAACTTCTCTTTCTAAAAAAAAATGCACACTTTTTTGTCCTCATTGACAATTTTTTCTTTGTAAGTTTATTATTGACAAAATTTTCTTTTTTAGAAATTAAATATTTCATTCAAATTGAGAATAATTACATCAACATATCATGCTAGTTAATGTGTCAAACAAAGTCTGTAGGACAGTTCCACCACACTACCGACTCATCTAGATGCCATGAATGTCTAGCTAAACAATATGTAGCTGAATTAGAGATGCGGCATTTATGCCTTACATCAACATTTAGAAATCTTTTCAGTAACTGCCTAATCTCGTATACCAAGTCTCCCCATGGAGATATTGAGTCATCTTCTTTTTGTAACCTCTTGAACCACCAACATCAAATCACTCTCCACCTGCAAACTCGAAATAGATAATGGAAGACAAAGTTGTAATCCCCTCAATAATGCTAACAGTTCCACGTCCATGGGATCCATGTTGCCAAATTCTAGTTTACTAGTTGAAAAAATCACTTGACCTGATTCATTGCGAAGGATCATCCGACCCCATATCTATGTTGGTCTTTAAACATGGCCCCATCAACATTGAGTTTTAGGACCCCTACAGGTGGTGCAATCCATCCTCCTTCGGAATTATCCCCCTGACTTTTCTACTCAGTGGCATGCTTATAATCACTAGCAACTGTAATAGCATGATCAATAGCCACCTATGGAGTCAACAGCTTGTTCTCAAAGATAAATTGATTCCTGCTATTCCAGATTCCCCAAACACATAAACAGTTCCTCTAGCTCTCCAGGTACATTCCTATTTATCACTAGATTTACTATTTGCAAAAAATCCCTCTGCCTAGTATTTCCTAGCAGGACTTTCAATTTCGAAGACAGCATAGATTGGAATCTTGGACAGTATAGCAGTGCATGATTTAAGTCTTCTTCTTCTTGCTTACGCAACCTGCAACTTGCATCTTGTACCACTTTCTTTGCTTTTAAATTCTGAAGTGTTGGCAATCCATTGTGACACACTCTCCAAGCAAAGACACGTACCTTATGGGGAATTTGTAACTTACATATTTTAGTCCACATTCTCCTTTGGTTTTCACCATAGGATACCTCACCCAGCTAATCAATAAAAGCATTATGTTGATAAAGCCTGTATGCACTTTGAACAGTAAATACTCCACTATTTTCTGGTTCCCATATCATTACATTAGGTCTGTTTGCTCCTGATCCTGGTACTTGGATTTGGAAAACCTCGTAAGCATCTCTTGGGTTTAGCAGTCTGGAGACCTTTTCAACATCCCATCTTCTTGTGTCCTCATCAATTAAATCTGAAACTTTCTAGCTCCTTTGCTCTACACTAGTTGATTATGGAGAAGGAATTAATTTATGGTTTGGCATCCAGCAATCATTCCAAATGTTAATAGCCTTGCCATCACCAACTCTCCATCAACATCCTTCAAACAACTTCCTTGCCTCCCAAATACCCCTCCAAATATACGATGGATTTGTCCCCAATTTAGCATTTTTGAGAGTTCCATTTGGGAAATATTTGGCTTTAAAAATTCTTTGCACTAGTGAGTCTTCCTCCGTTAATATCCTCCATCCTTGTTTTGCTAGAAGAGCCATATTAAAAGCATGGAGGTCTTTAAACCCCATACCTCCCCTTCCTTTTGATTGACATAACTTCTTCCAATTGACCCATCCAATTTTGTTCTCTTCCTTACTTTGTCACCACCAAAACTTTGCAATCATACTCTTCAACTTTTTGCACAATGAAATTGGGAGTTTAAAACAATTCATTGTGTAAGTGGGAATTGAGAGGGCTACAACTTTGATTAATACTCTTCCACCTTGAGACAAAAGCTTCTCCTTCCACCCCTTCAATTTCTACCACACCTTTGTCTTTAGATTAAAAAAGGCATGCCTCTTGTTTTTGCTCGCTATGCAAGGAAGTCCCAAATATTGATCATAATTTTGTTGCTGTTGGATGCCCCAAAAATCTAGAATCTCTCTTTGTGTGCCTGCTAGGACAGATTTGTTGAAAACTATTGAGGTCTTCTCTCTATTTACTTTTTGGCCCAAAGCATGTTCATGCTCTTCTAGCAAATGTAGGATATTTGAATTAGTTTGAAGAGAAGCCCTGCAAAATAAAACACTGTCATCTGCAAACATAAGGTTGTTAACCTTTGGGGCTCCTCTGCATACTCAAATTCCTTACACCTTACCTTGATTAGCAGCTTTAGTTAACAAAGATACCAGACCTTCACTACATAATAGAAATAGGTAAGGGGAAATTGGGTCCCCTTGCCTAATCCCCCTAACTGGATAGATAGGTCCCTTTGGTTCTCCATTCACTAAAATTGTAAAAGAAACTGATCTCACATAGTGCATGATTATATGTATCCATCTTTACCCAAAACCCATTCTCTCCATCATTGTTTGAAGATGATTCCATTCAATTCGATCGTAGGTTTTACTCATGTCAAGTTTGAGTGACATGAAACCTTCCTTCCCTGGCCTTTTTGTTCTAAGAAAGTGGACCAACTCAACAAGCACATTATCTGAAATTAATCTACCCAGGACAAAAGCACATTGAGATTTAGAAATTAAATCAGCTAGAATACTTTTTAAGCGATTGGCCAGCACTTTAGACATCAATTTATAGATCACATTATAGAGGCTTATAGGTCTAAAACCTGACACCAACTCAGCTTGTTTCTTCTTTAAATATGAAAGCAACAAAAGTACGGTTAATCAAACTAGGGAAAGTACCATTGTATAGGGCATTCAATACAGCACAAATGATATCATTACCAACTATAGACCAATACTTTTGATAAAAAAAAAATAGGAGCCATACTATTTGAGTCAGAAGCTTTTGTAGGGTGCATTTCATTCAATGTCTTTTTAACCTCTTCAACTGTGAAGATTGAATCCAACCTCTTCTTCATCTCGGTTGTTACTGTACCCCTTAGATTGTCCAAAAACTACATATTCCCTGTCTCATTCAATGCTGTGAATAAATTTTGAAAGGAAGACAAAACTGATGCATCCCTTTCTAACTCTACTTGCCGGTTTCCATTTGAATCTCTAATACTTTTTATCATGTTCCTGGAGCACCTCTCTGATGTCTTATTGTGAAAGAAGGAAGTGTTTTGATCTCCTTCAGTCAACCATAGGACACATGACCTCTGTTTCCACATTATTTCTCTCATTTCAAGCCACTTGTTTTCTCTTTTACCCCTTGCATACAACTAGCGCCATTTCCAAACCTCCAAGCCCTTTCGACAACCTCTTTACAGCCACTATCTTTTGTCCACATAGCCTCAAAGCAAAAAATCTTAGACCCTCTTCTTTGTGGGATATCTTCTTGTAGGGATAATAAGATTGAGACATAGTCAGAATAGGCAACATATCCATGCTTGACATAAGCCATTGGATACAAAGATTTCCACTTCAAATTTGCTAAACCTCAATCCAATCTTACCCTAACTGTCACTCCCGATTCCCTATTATTACTCTAGGTGAAAATTGGTCCACGAAAACCCAAGTCCACAATATTACAATTATCAATTAAATCTCTAAAATATTGGATTTGTCCTTCAGGACTATCCCTTCCTCCACACTTCTCAGCTTGACTCAAAATCTCATTAAAATCTCCCATTAACATCCACCCAGTTTCCCTTGGTACTCGTAGGGACCGTAACAAATTCTGAGTCTCCATCCTTTGACTTGCTTCCTGATGGCCATATATTGTTATGAAGAACCACAGTTCATCTAAAGATAGCTGGACAAACACATGAATGTGGAACTTCGAGAAGTTTTTTATGCTAACTATAACTTCCTTCTGCCAGTATAAAGAAATTCCCCCACTTCTTCCACCACTACTAACAAAAAACAATTCTCAAAATCCAGGCAAAATTTCAACCGATACATCTTTTTCTCATGCAATCTTGTATCTTGCAAAAACAAGACTGTGGGATCTTCTTCTCTGACTAAATCAGAGAGGACTCAAAATCCCTGTGGGTTCTCAAACCCACGAGAGTTCCAGCTTAGAAAACTCATGGATAATGGCAGGGCTGGTGAATAGCCTCTATCGATTGAAAATCATTACACTCATCAATGAGATTCTCTCCTTCTGGGACTTGATGCTTGCCCCTTGCAAAACCATCTTGCACTTTGCTTTTCTTCACCCCTTCTCCCTCTTGTTCTTTACCTGGTCTCTTTCCTCGTGTAACCCCAATTCGTAAGTTAGAAGGACTTACCATAGTACGTGCGTGTTTCTTCCAAGCGCTTTGTCAAGCACTCCTCTTTGTTTCCTGTAAAGCCTGCAGGCCCTCAATATCCATGTGGGCTAGACTTTTACAAGAGTCCAGGCCCATGGTGTCCACTAGTGAAATTGTTACCGGCTCATTTTTCAAACTTCTGTTATTATTGTTCTATTGCCCAGAATTCTTAGACAACCCCACATTTACCTCTGCTAATTGTTGCACTGCATTCAAAGCCAGATTCTCAACGAATGTCTCCTGAGTATTTGGTAATGTATCAATCATATTCCCACCGTTTCCGCTACTAACAACTGCTTTCCTAGGAAATTGATCACCATCTCCTGAAATCAAGATTCCTCCTTGGCCTCCTCCCTTCGCCACCGCCTGGTTCTCTTCCTCCATTGCAGTTTTGTTGATAGATGAATTGGTACCAGAGAATCCAAAATATTTGAATTTTCGAGCACCAACATCTGCGTGTACCCGACTGCCATATTGTTTCACTCCCTTGAACCAAAGATATTTGGGCAACCGGATTCTTCATGAATAATCCGGCCACATTGTAAACAGAACCAATGAAGGTTCTCATACCAAATTGGGACCCATGTCTTGATACCTTCCAACATCACCATCTGCTCCCTTGCCAATGGTTTTCTTAGATTCATTGCAATTTTAACACGCAAGGAGATGCCCCAACCCACGTCATCTTCATCAACTTCCATATCCTCCACAATGCCCGGAGAACTCCCTATCTTAGTACTGGTATCCTTTGACATTCCTGCAAATGGTAAATTGTGGAATTGGACCCACATCGTAGCAACATCAAAACTCATCTTGTTTGATGGAGTATATCCATCAAAAGTGTTCATCACAAATAAAGAGCCATTGAACAACAATGGTTGTCCGTCTTCCACCCTAAACTTGTAAGCATGATTAGCAAAAGTAATTACAAAGACATTTCGTCCCATCTCTGTAAAAACTGCTAGTTTGCTGAGCCTCCATATCTTCCCTATAGTTAACTGGACCAGCGAGTTGCTAATCTGTTGTTCTGCCCATATTTTTCCTATCAGGCTTCTATCACCCCTTTTTAGCACCTTTATGACTCCACCACCTATATCATAAACCTCTTCTTCCTCTTCATTCAAATTTAGGCCCTCCCACATTTCTTGAATTTTTTCCATGGTAACACTCACAAAAAGACTTGACAATATACCACCTCTGCTCTCTAGGGAGAAAGTAGAGGGGACTCTCCTAGTCCTAACTTATTATTGACAAACTTAAAAGTACACAGTTGTTGCATTTTCTTACTCGAGTGGATCTACGTCCACACATGGAATCCGCCTAGGCTTTTCACTATTTTTTTGTACTTTCTTTTTAATATTTCTAAATACGTTGTAGAAAATTTATAATATTATTAAAATTTTTATTTAATTAATAAATAAAAAAGAGGTGTTTGATCCCTATATGTAACAATAGTATTTCTCATTCTTATTCTTTTTCATGCCTAATTTGGCTTAGGTAATCAAGACAGATAATTGGGTGAGGTGGATGTCATGAGAGCCTGTCATTTCTCAAATAAGGCAAGATCCTTGCACTTTAACGGCTTGGCAAATGAAAAAAAGAAACACACGTGAAAGGCGATACTATCTGCACGTGGTTTCTTTGGAAAAATAACTCTTCTTTTTTTCCCTTCTCTCCTTAGCCAAAAAGCTCCTTATTAAATCGTTGAGATTTAGATTCAAAATCTTTTCAAATATTGGGATTATAGCTACCAATAAAACAATTATATAATACTTAAAGGATGTAGTTTGAGTTTCAAAAATATTTTTCATAATACAATACTTAATAAATTTTGTATTGTGCTTATTCTCAAATAAATATCATCCATCAATGAATAATGTATAGTTTTAGTCATTATGCCATTTATCTTTCTTTTATTATGAAAAAAGACTATTTATTTTTTAGTAATGCTAGATACAATCTTAGACTATGGTGGTCTTGTATACAATGATATCCTCATTTTGAAAAATAGTTAAACATACAGTTAACAATTTTTTTTTTAATGTAAACTTCGAATTTTATCCTCGTTTTTCAGTGCATTAGTTATATTTATTACCAATGAATAATATTACATACAGTCGTAAAGCACGCGAGCATCAAACAATCATTTTAAAAAAAATAGTAAGGTTTATTATTAAAAAAATAATTTTTTTTTATGTGGATATCATATTATTCACTTTTTTCAAAAAGATTTTGTATCATTTGCACACTCCACAACTGTAAATATCATTTCTTATTTTTAATTTATATTCTTTTTATTTAACAATCCAATGTTATTTTGTCATGAACTTATATATATGTATAAATCTAGGAAAAAGATGGTGGTGAAAGAACTCGAGAGATAGAGAAGGGAGATTGAGGGAGGAACATACAGAAGGATAATAACGGTGATGTGCATTTTCTCTATAATTTATTGTCTACTTTCTAGATTATTTTGTTCATTCAAAAAAGAAAAGGCATTGTCTTCATTAAATTATGCATAATCATCTACGGTATCTCCAAAATATGGTAGTACAAGCTTCATAAAAGAAATGGATCATCTATCTTGGTATCATTGTATAACTAGATAAAATACTAACATGACATGTAGCGCCCCATATTCCTAAGGGATTGAAGAAACATTACTTGCCCAAATAAACCTGTCTCATCACCATTACCATCTCTACTGTACTACTCTAACAGCTTTGTATTGCTCACAATCTCTACTCCTAATCCTCTATAGGGACATCCACATCATCTGAAAAATATTTGAAATAATGGGGTGAGTTTATCCACAACTCAGTAAGCAAAGCATCTATACTAGTGTGTAATACATGAGCATTTTTTATAAAAACTTCATATGCATGAAAACAGGAACCTTTTATTTATAAAAACATTTCCCAAAACATATTATCAATCGAAAAGCTGAGCGATCATTTGTTTTTCGTTTTACATAAACAGGAAAACAACTTTTCAAAAACAAAAACATCTTAGCACAAGTAACTGTAAAGATCTCATCTTATCATCATATCAAAATAAGTACCATATTTAACTCTCGTGATAGGGTTGTGCTATCCCCGATGGCCAAACCAGGCGGTATCATATTGTGAGACTTTTTCTTATTCATTCTCGGAGCCCCGAGTGTGCATACAGGAAAGAAACACATAAATAACCACTTGGTTTCCAAAATTGTTGTACCCATATCATATCATATCATGGTGATACCAACCATATCATGTGAATCCATATACTCATCTCAGAACCATATCCAGAAACAAAACCAAACAGATAAATATGCTAAAGATTTTTCATGTTCATATCATATCAAACCACGTGCTTTTCACTTTCTTATCATTTCAAATAATCAATAACAAATCCAAACATCTTATATCACAAGTACAAAAAAATCTGTATAATCATAATCGCTTTTATGCACATTTCATAAACATGTCAAATATTGCTCATGTCTACACATTTCATGTCAAAAGGTATTTTTCTTTTTCATATAAAATTTTCATGAGTGGATGCAAAATACATATACTGAGGTTGTTTTCATATTTTTCTATTAAAAACATATCATGCACATTTTATAAAACCAACCTCAATTCATTTTCCTTTTTATGCAAATCTAGCATAGGAACCCCGCTTACCTAATTCTCGTTGAATATTGTCAAATTCTTGAGTCTGAACTATATTAATCTCGCCACCTAATCATAAAAATACATATGTACCAATATTAATGACCAGCAATGCCATTTAAAACTGAGAGATTATAAACCAAAACATCTAAACTAAGCTTTAGCAATCCCCCTCCCATAAAATATGTCCTAAGTTTAAGGTACCACCTCCACCACGTCTTCAAGTTAAAGAAAATCACATCTTTATAAACTGACCAGCCAAAAAACTCATATCTATGATGCTACAATCATATAAAACATACAATATAATTTTTGAACTAAGTAACCTACTTCTAACAGCCACCGATATCTACTCCATTGTAGGCATAAATCGCTTCCAAAAGAACCCAACTAGGATAGCCATTTACATCCAACAAAACTTTTACACACCCACAAAACATATCTAGTAGCATTAAAATGCCTCCAACATAACCATTATTCCAGCCCCCCTTAAAATCAATTCTCACTATCACGTATCAAGCCAAAACACTCCCAACCAACAACTATTGCAATACCAAACAACAAAGAATTGAGCCAACATAGCCTTGAAAATCCACCAATAATCCCTTCGAAATAAACCCAGTAATTGAAGAATCCTTAAAACAATTCATGTAAGTTAAGCATCCATTCAAGATCCGAGAATCTCACCTGAAAATGGAGAACAACCCGAAAGAGAAAGAGGCTAAGAAATTAAATCCTTGTTTCTGTTATGGCCGTCTACACCCACCGATACATACACCAATAATTATTCAGTAATGAAAAATCCCAAAACGCAACCCTTGAATGATGGAAAGGCTGAGAGAAAAGAGAAATTTAGAAGACTTACTGGTGAAAATGCAAAGGTGCAAAACCAGAGGGGATCGGCAGAAGAAGAAGACCCAAACAAAGGATAATCGTCGTAGAGAGAGAGAGAGAGAGAGAGAGAGAAACTTGTGAGGGTACCAACTGCAATACATGAGTAACAAAATGTGGAAAAAGATCCATCTTGAAATTGAACCGTCAGGAACGTGGGATTTGGCGAGAGAAAGGCAGAAACAAACCAAGGAAAAACCGTCAGGGACACAGGGGAAGAAGGAGAAGGAAGAAAAACTTACCTGAAGAAACGACATCTTTTAGGAGCTTTAGGAGCTGGGTCTATGCTGACGTGGGCTTGGGCCCGGGCCTAGCTTGGGTCTTTTGGGCCCAGGTGTTACATGACATGTACTTTTAATTGAGAAAATTCTTACTTAGATTCCTATAATTTGCTTATCCAACTGACTTGTATAGATTTTGACTTATCTTAAATTTGTATTTGATTTACTTTAACTTGTATAAATTTATGAATTTTTCAAATTTGTATAGATTCATATTCCCTTTTCTTTTTCCTTTTTTTTTTTCATTGTGAATTGACAGGTAGCCAAGTAACATCTCATTTACTATCATATATATAAATTTGTCGGATACTAGCATCTATTACATTTCATAATTATATTTATTAATTTGTTTTTTCTTGTTACATGTTTTTACAAGAATTTTTTTTATAAGGTTTTATAAGAAATTTTTAGTTTTAAGAATATTTCTCATATTTTTGCAACTGGACACATTGCACGTGTACCCTTAGTAGTGTATGTATAGGTGTATGTGTGTGTGTGTGTGTGTATATATATATATATATATATATATAATTATAATAAGTGGCTATTAACGGCCTCTAAACAAATTTTCTTGTTTTTGTTAAATTTCTTTGTTTTTTCTTTAAATTTAGTTTCATACGTCCGTTCATCTGAACTAAAATGGTTTGATCCTTGAAATTTAGTCTCTTGATTCAAATTCTTAAATCAAACACTTCAAATTCAAATCTTGCTAAATTCAAAACTTTTATCATTCCTAAATTGAAACCAACACCCAATTTTAAACTTAACTCAATTTTCTTATAATCGAAGTTATCATTACCCTATCATTTATAAAATTCATCCAAGACTCAAATTAAACAGTACAAATTATATAAATTACATATTATATAACATGCAAATTACTAATTATTAATCTTTTATTACTAATCTTTTATTAGTAATAAATTACATAACATACATATTATAATATAACATTATAACATTAGTAAACCTACTTCAATCTACAAATTATAATATAATATTATTTTTATAAATTATAATTTATATTATCTATAAATTTTTATATATGATTTAAAATTTCTATTTATTCTTTATTAAAAAAAGAGAAATATAAAATAATTAATTTTAAATATATTTGCCAACTATATTTGCGAATACAATTATTTGAATAAAATTTTATTTATTTCACAATTTAAATTTATTATGAAACATTAAATTCAAATAATAATACTTTATAATAAAATTATAATAATTATTAAATAGTTATATTTCATCACTTCACATCAATTTATGATTTACTTTTATATAATTCTTTCGTTGTTAAGATATTTTTCTTTTATTATCCGTCAAATATTTGTTAGGACTCACACTTTTTTCTTCTATTCATTATATAATTAATTGAAATTTATTTCTTAATAGAAATTATATTATTTTAAAAATAACCGTTTCACTATACTAGAGAAATTCCTCCTCCCTAGTGTATGTGTGTGTGTGTGTGTGTGTATATATATATATATATCTATATCTATATATATATATGTATTTCAACCACCGAAATTATTCAAAGACCGATTAAGAAATTTTCCATTAAAAATGAAATAAAACATGGAAGATAATAATCAAGTAATACTATTATTTGGAATTATTTTAGTCATCACTACTCGCTAATATTGGTAGTATCAACTCTCTGAATTTTTTATCATTACAGTCAATCATAAAGGGGTCCAAGCCCACTTCTCCCACATAATTGGTATGAGAATTGAAGTCAGAAGTTCAAGAAAACCTACAAAAATTTCTTGGCCCAAACTCTAGGCCGCAAAGAGGATTCCTTGCTCAGCTTAAAATTAACAACATATTACTAGCAAGAAAATTATGAACTTAAACTAATACTGTACATTAGCATTTCTCTCCCAATTTTACCAATATTATTGAAAGTAACGGCTATAAAATTTGAAAATTTAACTATAAAGCTCTAGAGAATGATTTCTCATCGCATGTTTATTCAGCCGTTGTATCACTATACTCTTATAAGTATACTCCAAATTTAAAATCTCGTCTCTATAAGGAGAAAGAAATACATCGACTCAGAAGAGAAGAATCAATAGAATCAGAGAAAGAGAAAGAGCTATGAAAACAACGGCAAAATCAAGGTGATGATGCATAACGGGAACAGCTACGAAAATAGAGTTTTGACGTCAGTTGGGGGTAGCGGCGACATCCACTACCATGACATTGTCTTCATCCATAGGGATGGTAGGAGCTCCATTGTATTTATCCCCACGGAAAATCCCTTTCACAGGTTGGATTTTTTTTTTCTATTTTTCTTTTTAATGTTTCTATTTTGAGCTTTCTTGTTCCTTTGCAATAGTCTAGAGCTAATATTGACTCCATTTTGAGTTTTAAACTCATATCGTTATGTAGAATATGAGTTTTGATTTCCTTTGCAAAAGATCTTCTTTGGGATTTTTTATTCTTAAGTGAAGGTTTATGCAAGAAGCAAAGATAAAAGAGGGTGGTATCTCAAAACCAATCTCTTTGAACGATTTTGATTTCACTTAAATCTTGAGTTCCAATATCACTGCATATTGGGGGTTTTGTTTTTCTTTCAATTTGAAGAAAATGTATAAAAAACGTAGACATCGTAGCTACAAGACCCAACCCCATGGTGGTAAGCCGATTATCTCTGATGAAGAAGAGGAGGATAATGTGCTGTTGATTTTGTTTTATATTAATCTTTTTGCTTGATGGTTTTCGATGTTATTCTTTTTCTTTTTTGATATTAAAAAAAACTCATGTTGCTTGTGTATGCAAAAATAATTTCCAAGTATTCAATAGAAGGCCTGATATTCGAATTAAGAGTAGTTGAGTCGAGGCAGCTAGACTCTCCCTTTCTATCAATTGTTTATGCAGCCAAACATTAACATTCAAATGGGACAAATCCTTATAAACCTGTTGCCTGTTGGAGTTCATCTCTATTTTAAAATTATGCTAAAAACCCTTTCTTGTATAATAAATATTGTATATGACTACTTAGTTAAAAAAAAGTGTATACAAGTTTCTGTCTATGAAAGCTTTACTTAGGATGGAACTTCATTTAGTTGAATTTACTCGATGCTCATTCCAACTAAGCATGAAGAGTTTGGGGCAACATCAAGCATACTATGTTTTGCGTTTGCATTATATATGTCATAGCTTCTTCGTTTCCTTCGCCATTTTTTTCCTTTTTCTATGTTGAAAATGGTACTTGGTTAGCAACTTTCATTGCAAAAAGGATGCTCCCACGGAAGATTTTATGTTTGTGCAATAAAGGTGTGAATTTACTTGTTTTATTATGCTCTACTAATATCCTAATATTGGTATTTAACAATCGTGTTCTTTTTTTAGTCAAATCATATGGTCACTTGAATTAGTAATGTACAACGATTGAAATATGATATAAAGAAAAGCATAGATAAAACCAACACGACAGCCCTACAACCATGAACAACACCACCATGGATCCATGGTATGAACTCATCAAACAATACTCAACATCAATTAAAGCACAATACTATGACAACAACACCACCACAACAACTAACATTCATACCTTCAAAATCAACACCAACGTCACAAATAATATTTAAACCTACAAATCTACTTAGAACTCTACTACTTAAAGTACAATGAATCCAACACCACTTGTCCAACATCAAATACAAATTTACTTAAGTTTTATTCTTTCGATATGAGTTTAATGTGATTTTCAACTCCACCTATCCAATATATCAAATTCACATAAATGTTGACTCCACTTGATCATACAACTAAGGATTAGAATGGTCTAGTAGAGTTAGTTTTTTAATCCTCTCAAACTTTGAGCGTACAATTAAATTAGAGGTTGAAATGTAATCTTTTGGGCCAAAAGAGTGAAAGTCTTTTAGATCCTTTTAGTGAAATCAATGTACAATATTCTTTGTTATGCTATGTTTTAATAATTGATATCATAGAAACTATGCTAGTTGTTTCAATAGGTTATTTATCGTCAATAAATAATATTTGGAGTGGAGATTGCCAAAAGTCTAAAACTATCTTGTTCAAGATCTTTCAGTACCATCAAGGTATGAAATTCTTTATTATGTTATGTTTTACTAATATTTGTATCAGCAATGTTACATACAGTCATGGATTGTGTAAACGCCTCACAATTGTTTTGAAAAAGAGTGGAGTCAATATTAAAAAATTAATTTTTTTCCACGTGAGGTCTATATTTACTCATTTTTTTTTCTAAATGATTGCACAGTATTTGCACATTCCACGATTACAAATATCATTTCTCTATTTATATATTGATATTTTTTTTCTATATTCTTATATTGGTCTCACATAGACTACGCTAGTTGTATTTGTATTCTTTACTTTTTTATTCAGCTCTTATGATGGCTTTCACGTATGCTTAGATATTCATTACATTATCACCCATGTAGAATATAATACTATTAAAGTAATTTTATCTACAAACTTGTGTATAAATATGGTATATATTTTTAAATAGACTTAGGAGGTCAAAAATGTTATAGCCTTTTTATTGACCCGTAGTGATTAGAAATTTCACATTACTTTCACAACTTGGAACCTTTGGTACTTTTGATAAACATATCCACCCTCCATTTTTTTTATAAAACATATTTACTAGTAATCTTTTCTTTTTCTCTCATTCTCTCCATGGCTCGCCTCCTCACCTCCTCATTCTTCACTTTGTTCCTCTTCTTCATCCTCTTCTTGTTCTCATTCCTCTTCATTTTTATCTTTGTAGTTGTATTCATATTCTGCTTCTTCCTTATCCTCTTCCTACCTCTCTTTTCTTTGGTTAAAAGCCTTTGTTTTCCGAAAGGGTGCAACAACCACTTTTAATATCTAATCTTGGTGTCAAACGTGTTTCTTTTTTTAGTTAAATCTTTTCATAGATCAAATTAGCAATGTATAAAAATCAAAATATGATACAAAATATAGAAAACAATATACCTAGCCAACACTAAAAATCCACAATGATAAACAAAATATTCAAAACAACAAAGTCCATACCAAGGATCCATGGGATCATCATACTCAATATCAAAATACACCAGTGCACCACCACAGGAAAAAGAATATTCATAGCTTCAAAATCAACGCCACTACCACTAATAATATTTAAAACTACAACCTTACTTAAAACTCTACTACTGATGTATAATGAGTCCTTAAATGTCCAGCATATCGAATTCACATAATGTTGACTCATCTTGGATGATACAACTAAGGATTATTATAGTCCATTTTTTACCTCATCATGTGCAATAAATTTGAGGTTGTAATGTTATACTTATGAGGCAGGCTATAGATTAGTAGGTTCTCCAACATCAGGAAAGAATACTTAGAGTGTAGATTGCCAAATATGTTAAACTCTTTCGTTGAAGATCTCTTAGTGCAATCAAGATATGAGATTCTTTATTACGCTACATTTTAGCAATATTCTTATATTGATGTCATATAGACTTTGCTAGATTTTTTAGTGTGTTCTTCATAATTGAAAAAATCCATGAAGTGGAGATTACCAAAGTCTAAAACTGTCTCATTGAAGATCTTTCAGTGTAATCAAGGAATGAGATTTTTTATTACGCTATGTTTTAATAATATTCATATATTGATGTCATATATCTATGTTAGTTCTTTTAGTGGCTTCTTCACTAAAAGGGCCCATTCGCCACTTTGATTGACCGACCTTTTTTGTTCAACAGGTTGACACCAGACCGCCGATGTAGATAAGATGTATTTCGCCAATATTGCACTTACCACCGGTCTACCTCACACAATACAAAAGATTGCTTTTGTCAGCAAAGGATGAGGGACCATAAAGAGTAGGCCCAATAGCCCTACGCATCCAATTGAGGACTGGGACAAAACAGAAGAGAGAGGTCCAAGCAGAGGAGTACGGACCAGACTGACCATCGCGGGAAAAATGAGAGATAACAACAAGTGGTTGAGAGCCACCACGCCAAGACCACCGATGGTCGCCGCACAACATTGGACCCCCAGCGGAGGAAATAAGGACCATAGTTGGAGGGCTCACACGTAGAGGAGCCTCTTTCTCAATTTAGAGGAGCCTCTTTCTCAAGTTAGATGGCCCAATCCAGGCAAGCCCGCTATCACAAACCATACCCGATCGAGCGACAACCAACCAAGAATCAAAGAGTGCAGCCAGTGCCCGTCATCATGTTTGGGGAGGAAGACGAAGAAGGGGTTGTGTACCCCATGACGATACACTCGTGGTAACCATGCTGGTTGCCAATTTCACCACTCATCAGATCATCATCGACAATGAAATCTCTACGGACATACTTTTCTGAGAGGTCTTCTAGCACATGGAGATAGACTCCGCGCAGTTACAACCGGCCGCCATGCCCCTAAAGGGTTTTTTTTTAGCAACATGGTCTACCCAGTTAGGGTCATCACGCTATCGGTCCTCGTAGGCAATGCCTCTCATGCATGTCCTTGATGGTGAACTTCTTCATAGTAAAGGCCCCAACCTCATACAACACCATCATCGGGAGGCTCACTCTCAACTTCTTGCGAAGTGACGTTGACTAACCACCTAAATTGAAGTTTCCAATTGTCCAAAATGTGTGGGCAAAATCCAATGCGAGCAATTGTTGGCACGGGAGTGCTATGTTCAAAAGTTGAGGCAGAACGGATCACACACATCTTCGTAGGAGCCCAAGCAAGACTAAGCTACAGCTTGCCCTACCGAGCTCACGGAGGAGGAGAATGATGCGTGATTGAGCTGAATTATTACATAATTTATACATTTAGAATCAATATATTTTAATTATTGCATGACATAATTATTGGTTTTAGATGAAAATGGTTAAGAGGTAAATCCAAGTTTTGATTTAATTCGATTGATAGCTTGGTTGTTACTTAATTTTATAACTTGTGATTTAATACGGCAATATTCTTCACATGCACAACACAATATCTTTGACATTTTATTTTTTATATTGGCTAAAATGCATGGTGTTTAAAAAGATTTTAAAAAAAGAAGCAAGGAGCATGTTGTCTTTTGGTGGAGAGGCATGCGGACAAAGAAGTAATTTTGGCCCAAGTAGGTTTCAACTTTACGGAGGGAAGAGGAGCAGGTTTTATTTAAATTTATTTTGGGTGCCGTACTGGATTTGGACTACACAATAGAAAAGGCACTCAACGTTTCAATATACAACAGCAGAGGCACTCAACTTTTCAATACACAACAACAAACAATATTTCGTTTCAACTTTTTATTTCACAGCAGCAGTTCTTTTTTGTATGGTCTCTCATATTTTTCCTCAACACAAGCGAGAGAGGGAGGCTCTTGTTTTGAACACACATGGCAAAGGTTTTTTTTTCTTGAGGAACCAGAAGTCGCACAAGAGGAAGCGATTCTTCTTCGAAGCTCACACAGAGTGTCGTAGCATTTGAAGAGCTCCCCTAGCGTCCAACTATAGCTGCTGTCTAGCCTTCTCCTTTCCATCTCCACCCATTTGGCTTGCTTCTTTCACTCTTTAACTTCTATTTAGTTTTAGTTTACATTATACATTACATTTGTTTGATATTTTTAGCTTAGCATTATTTAACTTTGGTACTTTAATTTAAACATGCTATACTTTGGTATTTTAAATTTAATCTTCTGTTTTGATCATTGGTTGGTTAATGCTTTTAGTTAGCTTACTTTATAATTTGGTGTTTGGTCAGTTTCAGATTTTATGTTTAATGTATTGTTAATTAATTTAGCAAGTCTAGTTTAGTTATTAATTTATTGATTTGCATCTTAATTTATTGTTGGGGAAAAGATTGACTTAAATTTAAACTCTTTTTTTTTTCTTGTCTCATTTCTTTTTCTTGCTATCTTTATCTTTGATTATACATTTCACTTGTCACCTACTATTTAGTTGCTTGAATCTTACTTCCACTATTTAGGCTAATGTTTTAAGCCTTGGGTGAGAGACAGTTCAAATATGTTGCTTAGAGTCACTTCAAGCACTGATAATAGTATAGAAGCTCAGAAATAGATAACTCTCCGTTTGTTCTACAAATGAGGACATTGAAATTGGACAAAACATGGTGGCACCTGCACCACACTCTTTTAAGGATTATTTCTAGCCCACCCGTAGCCCACTCGCACCACTACACCATCATGCATTGTTCTTCCTAATGACGTGCCTAATTTTTCTATTAAACATGACATGATGTCAAATATACCTTAGTTCCACGGGATAAATTCTAAGAGTCTTTACTAGCATTTGACAAACTTTGAGTTGATTTGCACTACTTTTATTAATAGGGCCATTACTGATGAATTTACTAGATTTTGTTTATTTCTTTTCAGTTTATAGAATAAAGCGAATATTTGGTTTAATTCTTTGAGACCTAATTCCATTTCCATTAAGGGCTATTTCTAGTAGGGGCAAATATGAGGTTAAGGAGGACACTGTATTCAAGCCCGAATAGCTGCATTAACTAGAAGATTGGAGGTCATAAAAATGAAAAAGTGAAGGTAGTGAAAATAGTAAAGGCATGCTCTTTATATGCTAATTCAAACCACAAGATCCGCCCGATTATGTTAGTATTTCAAGAGAGTGGGTCTGATCAAATGCAATCAGCAAACTAGGTTAACCGAGCACAAAATCAACCTTTCTCCAAAACATATAATCCGAGGTAGAGAATCACTCGAACTTCTCATGGAGGAATGATCAACCTAGTCGGTCTCTACCACCTTTTTAGCAGTAATTTCACCAGACGACTACTTAGCACCAGTATCAGGCTCCTTAGAGTCATCCTTTAGAAACACTTTCAGGATTTTAGACTCAGGTAGCTGTGCAAAGTTCTCAATCGCAACCATCTATTCAACCAAAGAAATCTCTCGACGACAATGTGGCACTGAAGGCCAACACACTTTAGCAATTCATGCAAATTCAGCCTGAACCATCAGCACCAATATCAAACTCCTCAAAGTTATCCTTTAGTAGCACTTCCAGGATTTCAAACTCAAGTAGCTGCGCAGAGTCCTCAGCCTCAACTATCTGCTCCATCGAAGAAATCTCTCGACGATAGTATGGCACCAATGGCTAACACACTTTAACAGTTCATGTAAATTCAGCCTCAACCATCAGCACCTGATGAGTGCACAAAAATGCACTCTAAATACTCTATTTAAATGTTAAAAGAAATGAGAAAATAATGAATATAACTCATGTTATTAAAATTAATGGTCATTTATCTTGAGATAGATATAAGCATGATTTAATATATTGATGAGAATATAAAATGCCATATTTTCCTCTCTTAATGTTTAATACTTTATTCTTATTTGATGCCTAAATATACTCATTATTCTTATATTTTGATTTAGGACACAAATAGAGGCATTAGGAGCAAATGAAGATAATTGCGGAATTTTAGACAGTTCTGACGTATTTTCGTAATATGGGCATAACTCTCTCATCCAATCTTCGATTGAGCTGATTCAAGATGATATAGAACCGCAAGAGAAATATCTATAACTTTTATGTTTTATGTTTTAAGAGATATCCACTCAATCCAAGACAAAATCGACCATCAAGTGGACGCACCTGCACTTGACGTTCCTGGATATTTTTCAGCCACTTGCATCAAATCCAAATGTCATCATAATATTTTCCAGCAAGCACTCCTACACCAACTTGGAAATGTAATGATCAATTCATATGCAAGATGAAGTGCACTCAAGTTTCTTCAAGACAAATTATTTGACTACAAGATATTAAGTCATACAAGACAACTAATGGGTAGAGAAGCAAAATTGAAACACTCAACCTACAAGCAAAATCCAGCTCATGCATAGTGGGAAAACAAATGATCAAAATGACAACTCACAAGTCACTTGAATTCAAGAATGGCACATGGCAAAACAAGTTGAAATTGTGATGATTTTGTCATGACAACTTGCATGAAGGATGCTTATAAATAGAAGGGATGGGTGTGTGTTCTAAGACCATGCTTAGTGTGGGAGGATGCTTTGGAAGAGCCATTGTTTTGAGAGCTTAAGAAAAGAAAAGAAAAACCAAAGAAGAGAGAAGAAAATAATGGTTGGCTCTTCCATATTATCCCTTGAAGAATTTTTGTTACATATTTTCAATATGTGTAACTAAATTCTCTAAGAGTGTTAGGGATGAACTTGTGTGTGTGATGGTGTTTGTAATTTATTTTTGATTCATGTATTTGTTCTTTAAATATTAAAACTCTTTTGTTCTATTATTCTCAATTTATTTGTGATGTTTTTCGTCTTCAAATAATTATAGAATCTATTTCGTTTATAGATTCAGTCATGCTTTTTCTATTGAGTGGATTAGTTCTATAATTATGTTTGGAGCAATTGATTATCTATATTGATTTAATTCTCTGCTGCAATATCGCCTCTTGGGTATATTGTCGTCATTGGATTTTCTCAATGTCGATAACAATTTATGAGAGTTAAGCGCGAAGAATGATTTTTCAAAGAGTTACATTTGATTTAAACTTTGGTTATTAATGTTATATCTTCCGATTAAGAATTTGGATATAGAATTCTTAATTGAGTTATCAATGAATTAAGAATAAATTCGAATACCACAAATACACAAGGAATTCCCTACGCTCTACTTTTCGTCTCATTTTTATACTGTTCAAATTACTCATTTAGTTTTAATTTACGTCACACTCTAAAATTTACTTTTCGCACTTATCTAAATCTTTTTGTTAATTTTGTTATTGTTCTTCAATTTCTCAATCCATCTCCCTGTGGAATCGACACCCCAAAGCTATACTGCAAACGACCGCGTTATTCTTTGGGCGTAATCAGCACCAGTACCAGACTCCTCAGAGTTATCCTTTAGCAGAACTTTTAGGATTTCATACTTAGGTAGTTGCGCAGAGTTCTTAGCCTCAACCATATGTTCTGCTGAAGAAATCTCTTGACAATAGTATAACACCAATGGCCAACACACTTCAACAAATCATACAAATTCAAGGCACCACAAATAATCAAAACACTTAGGCCATAAATGAGTTGCAGGGCACCATTAACAAGATGAGCACTGCATTGACCACTTTACAGAAGGAAAATTCTCAACATAACCTTAGCTAAGTCTCCAAGTATACCGACAACAACCACAGCAAGTGCATAATGTCTCAAGGGAGGTTATTGAGACAACAAAGACTATTATTTCTTTGAGAAGTTGAAAGGAAGTACCTTGGTCTGAGATAACCAAGGATAGACAGGTAACACCTAAAGATGTTATAGAAACACAAGAGGCCGAAAAAGAATTAGAGGAAGTGAGAACATAATCAAATAAGCATGTGAGTTAAGAGGTTGAAACTAGTAAAGATACCAACCTATGGTCCCCTATCCTTAGAGATTGGCAGCTGGCCAAAAGAACAAGTATCACACTGAGATTTAGGGAATCTTCAAGCAAGTGAATATTAATATTCCACTCTTGAATTCCATACAAAAAGTTCATTCGTATGCAAAATTTTTTAAAGACTTGTGCAAAGTAAAGAGGAAGGTGAATGTAAAGAAGAAAGCTTTCTTAACAAAACAAGTGAGTGCATTGATATTGAGCGAGACTCGTCAGAGATTCAGAGATCTTTGCTCTTCCAACAGTTCCATTATGATAAGTGAGTCACGTATTGGGAGAGCCCTACTTGATTCGGGGAGCAACTTGATACCATTTTTAGTGTATGAGCAATTCGGATTGAATGAGCTTAAAAAGACCTCCAGAAGGTGCCAAGGGGTGTTGTTAAGGATATGCTGGTTCAAGTTGATATGTTTTACTATCCAATAGATTTTGTAGTTTTGGATATGCAGTAGCCAGTCTCTACTACTTATCATGCACATGTTATCCTTGGACACTTATTCCTTGCTACTTCCAATGCATTGATTAATTATCGAAGTAGAGTACTGAAGCTCACATTCAAGAATATGACACTAGAGATGCATGTGTTCAATGCTTGCAAGATGCCTAGTAGATTCGATGATTCAGAGGTGCATGCAGTTGACATGGCATATGACTTCGACATTTCGGAGTTGTTATCAGTATTTAATTCCAAGAATGCATTTGAGAATGACTCTCTCGAGCAGTCTGAGGCTCTTGTTGAGACAGTTCCTTCATCATTAGAGTTGGCAGATTCAGAGGGGTAGTTGATAGAGACAGATAGGTCTTCTCATTTATCAAATGTGTGCTACACGAGCAGTTGGCGTATGGAGGTCTTTAAAGCTCTTGATTTGTCAGAAGTGATGAAGTCATCAGAAGAAGAAGTCCCAACATTGGAGTTGAAGCCACTACCCGAGAACTTGAAGTAAGTTTTTTTGGGCAAGGTTAAGGGCACATTTTTTGGTAGTCATTTCTTCTCAACTGACTTCGAAACAGGAAGCGAAATTGTTGATAGTGTTGAGAAAACATCGAGGAGCGACAACTTGGACTATTGCAAACATCAAAGGTATTGAACTTTCAATCTATTCCCACAACATTATTTGGAAGGAGATGCAAGATCAATTTGTGATGCGCAGCAAAGGTTGAATCCCACCATGAAGGAGAGGGTCAAGCAAGAGGTGCTTAAATTCTTAGCTGTGGGCATTATCTATCCTATCTTCGACAGCAAGTGAGTAAGTCCAACATAGGTAGTCTAAAAGAGAACTGGTTTAGCTATCATTGAAAATGCTAATGGTGAATTGATACCAACTAGAAAGGCAACAGGTTGAAGAATGTGTATTGACTATCAAAAGTTGATTTCGATTCGTTGAAAAGATCATTTCCCATACCTTTCATGGATCAGATTTTAGAGAAAGTGGCTGGTAATTATTTTTAGTTTTTCCTGAATGGGTTTTTTAGTTATTATCAAATTGACATAGCATCAAAGGATCAAGAGAAGACAACTTTATTTTTTCCTGAATGGGTTTTCTAGTTATTATCAAATTGACATAGCATTAGAGGATCAAGAGAAGACAACCTTAACTTGCCCCTTTGGTACTTTTACTTTTAGAAGAATTTCATTTGGTTTATATAATGCACCTACTACTTTTTAGTGCTGTATGATGAGCCTTTTTTCTGATATGCTTGATGACATGTGTGAGGTTTTTATGGATGATTTTTCAGTGTTTGATAAATCTTTTGATGTTTATTTGAAAAATCTTGATGTTGTTTTAAAAAGATGTGAGGAGAAAAATTTATTGCTGAATTGGGAGAAATTTCATTTTATGGGTGATTTAGTACTTGAACATTTAGTTTCTGAACGTTGTATAGAAGTTGATAGGGCTAAGATAGAATTGATATCCCAAATGCATATTCCTAAGACAGTGAAATATATTCATTCTTTTTTTGGTCATGTTGTATTCTATCAGCGTTTCATTCAAGGCTTTAGTACTATTACAAAACCATTGTATACTTTGTTGCAAAATGATGTTACTTTTGTTTGGACTGAAGTGCCAACATGCTTTTGAGACCCTAAAGGATTACTTAACAGTTGCCCCCATTATGCAATCTCCTTGGTAGGACTTGCCATTTGAAATTATGATTGATTCTAGTGATTTTGATCTTGGTGCCATTCTAGGCCAAAGAATGGACAACAAGCCTTTAATTATATATTATGCAAGTCAAACATTAAATGATGCACACAAAAATTATACCACCACTGAGAACGAGTTGTTATTTATTGTGTTTGCTTTAGAGAAATTCCGTTCTTACATTATTGGGTCTCATGTTATCATTTTTACTAACCATTCGGCTCTCAAGTATTTGTTGGCAAAGACGAATGCCAAGTCTAGGTTGATTCATTGAATTCTTTTACTCCAAAAAATTGACATTACCATTCAGGATAAGAAGTGAGTCAAGAATGTAGTAGCCAATCACCTGTCACAACTGCAACCACCTGATGGCTCTACATCTACTCATTTGAATGATGAATTTCTTGATGAGATCCTTTTTGTAGTGTCGTGCTCTTTATAGCTCGCGGACATTGTGGATTACATGTCATTGACTGGATGTCAAAGCATTGGACAGCTTAGGACAAGCGTAAGTTTCTTGCAGCGGTACAATTTTATTACTTCGACACTCCTTATCTTCTTAAATATTGTGCTAATCAGTTGATGCGTCAATGTATTCCTGATGATGGATTTGCCTCTGTTTTTCACTTTTGTCATACTAATGCTTGTAGCAGCCATTTTGCAGCTAAGAAAACTGTTGCCAAAATTTTACAAAATGGACTCTACTGGCCACCATCTTTAGAGATGTAGAGTCTTTTTGCAAGGTTTGTGAGTCTTGTCAAAAATTTGGAAAATTCACAGCACGTAACATGATGCCCCTTTCCCAGATCCTTACACTTGATATATTTGATTGTTGAGGGATTGACTTTACGGGACTGTTCCCAAATTAATTTGGGAATTCTTACATTTAGTTGGTGTGGATTATGTTTCAAATGGGTAAAGGTCTACCTTGTACAACAAATGATCATAAGGTTGTCATACATTTTTTGAAAGAATTGCTTGCATGTTTTTGCATGCCTACAATAATCATTAGTGACATGGGTTCACATTTTTGCAACAAACGGTCTTTTCAAAAACTTATTCAAAAATATGGAGTGACCCATAAGCTCTCTACTCCATATCATCCCTAAACTAATGGTCAAGCTGAGTTGGCCAATAAAGAGATCAAGCTCATTCTCAAAAAAACAAATCGTCCCATTTGGAAGGATTTGTCTAAAAAATTTCTTGACACACTCTGGGCTTATAGGACTACATTCAAAGCTAACTTAGGGATGTCACCTTATAGATTGGTTAATGGTCGGGCTTGTCATTTACCAGTTGAGATCATGTGTTATGGGTTATTAAGCAAATCAACTTTTCACTTGTTGCTGCCAAAAATTTGAGGAAGTTGTGGATTTTGGAGCTTGATGAAGCAAGGAAGGAGGCCTATGACAATGCCCGCTTGGAAAAGGAGAGGATGAAGGCCTTGCATGACAAGAAGATTCAGGACAAACATTTTGTCCCTGATCAAAAAGTGTTCATCTACAATTCAACACTGCATCTTTTTTCTAGGAAGCTGAAATCAAGATGTAGTGGACCTTACATTGTAAAGGAGGTCCATTCTCATGAGACGATGGACATTGTCAATCCGAAGAATGGCAATAGTTTCACAATCAACGGACAACGTCTCAAGCCATTAATGACTCATTTTGATCCCAATGAAGAGATATTGCTTGTGCAAGACCCCATGAAAGTCTTTTGACCTTTTTCTCCTTTATGGCTTTCTTTACTTGCATTTTGTCTTTTATCTTTATTTGTTGTTTTGCTTTGATTTTATATCTTATGTTGAATATCTATTTTGCTTGCTTAATTTTGTGCACTTTGTTTTCCATCGTTCGATTTATTGAGGATCATGTCTCTCACTAGTTGGAGGTAGCGTGTGTGCACAGGATATCATAATTTTTGCATTAATGTGTTGTGCATTGATGCACAAATGATTGACACATACTCTATTTCTAGCATTTTTGTAAAATTTAAGCATCTTAGTAAAGTGGTTGAGCAGAAATATTTTTGTGAAGATTTATTTTCAAGGTTAAGCATAGAGCATGATTTTTTATGCATCATATTTTGTTGATGTGTGGCTTGAAATACTAGGATGCTATACTCATTGAGATGAGATTTGGTAGTAAAATGAAGGGCAAGTTTTGAAGGACATTTTGCACATGCTTACATTTGTAGTGTTTCTCATTCATTATTCATTGATTTAACATAGGACAAGTAAACTACAGGACTACTGAGCCTTTTCCAAAATTTAAATAAAAAAACTGAAAAGGAAAAATAAAGAAAAAAGAAAGAAACATGAAGGTGATTTATGGAGCCTTTTCCATATCGATCATGAGTTGGTTAATGTTTTTAGTTCGCTTGGTTTATTATTTGGTGTTTGGTCATTTCTGAATTTTCTGTTTAATGTGTTATGAATTAAATTGATTTAGTGAGTTTCTTCTTGGTTAATTAATTTAGCATGTTTAATTTAGTTATTAATTTATTGTTTTGTATCTTAATTTTTTACTTTTCACTTCAACACTCAAAAATCCAAAAACATGAATATGGTTCATGACTAGTGCCTTTTTCATTTATGTTGCACTTTTCCATCCACTACACATATCAACACTTTTATTTTCTCTTTGTGAATATTTTTACCATTTTACACGAGTTTAATTTAAGCAATTTTTTATGAAGAGACGATTTAGGAATTTTATTCCTAATTATTACGCGACACCCAACTGCACCTAAGACAGCCTTTGTGCTGCTCATTTTTTAGTGAGTCAATGCATGACCTTAAAAGGACAAAGCAAAAGGGTCAAGGATTTCCTATTCTGTTTGTAATGCATGACTAACATGATCTAATTTTAGAAAGTGGAATCTTTTTAGGACAACACCACTCATCCATCCCAAAGTTAACAACAAAAGATAAAATCTACTCGCAAACAATGTCAACAAAGAAAAGCACCTCCAACCGATGCATACATTCATTGTAAGTGTCAATAGGCTGGAGCAGGTCCATTCGCAAACTGCCTGAATTGACTACCTCCACGTGGACCACGGGGACGGATGAGTCAACGATCGCTTGAATACTTATCCCAACCCCTTTGCAGTGGAATGTAGACCAGCCACATCGTTTCCCAATTATTTACCTCTTCTGCAGAATATCAAAGAGACAGGTAAGCCTAAAGGGTTGCATCATCTCTCCAATAGAGGAGTGTGGGCAGTCCTCAGACTACAAGAAAGCAAGGAGTTACATTCTTCATAAGCATCAACAAGTAAGACTGGGTTTAATCATAAACTACCCAAACAGACTACCTCCACGTGGACTAAAGGGGACAGGCAAGTCAGAGGCTAACTTGTCCTCCCACGAGGGAGAGTTGGACCTACTTCATGGCGGCCTGAATACTTATCCCACCATCCGTTGTGAAAAAATGTGGGCACAACACTAGTCTAGCTCAAACTTAACATTCCTTGCAGTATCAACAGGCGCAAACGGATCCAAAACAAACTACTCGAACAGACTACCCCTATATGGATCATGGAGCAGACAAGCCAGAGGCCTTCTTGTCCTCCCACAAAGGAGAGCGGGTTCAGGCCCCCCGACTGCATGGGTACTTACCTCGACCCCATCACAGTGAAAGAGCAAACGAACCACATCATTGTCCGAATTACCTTCCCAAACAATAGAAGGGGGAGAGTTGGTATGAGGCAATCTAACCCCTCCTCAACGAAGAGCGGGCAGGCTAACGGGACACCCAAATGCAGCAACAACAGATGAAGAAAGACAAAAGTAAAATTAAGAATGGGACCGATGAAGGGAAGACAAAGCCAATGAAACAAGCAAGTTAAAGGAGAAAAGAAGCCATGATGGAAGGAAAGAGCAAAACCAACGAGCCGAACCAACTGTACTATTTATATTCCTATTAATTCAAAGATTGTGCGCTTGCTCTTTGAACTTGTTTCCTCAAATAAATTTTGGTTGATTCTTTTGATAATCAAAGCCAAAGGCTTAAATCTTTAGCTAAAGGTTGGAGGGCAGTATTTTTTTCCTAAGCGCAAAAGCCAATATAGTAAAATCTTAAGTCATTTCATCATAGATTATATTGTTAATGTAAAATAAATTAAATGGAGGTAATAATTTGAATGCAAATTTAAAATTTTGATAGTTTTTAGTATAAATTACCAATGGTTGGAACAGATTATACTTTTCTTTTTAAGTAATGTTTCTATCGTCAAATAATGCAAAGGAGCTGTAGGAGGAAGCCATTTTTTTAGACAGAGAGGAACTAGGACAATTTGAATCTAGATGTGCACCCATCTTTCGTGTAGAGAACATTGTGTTAAAATAAGACCAAATTGAGATAGTGACTAAACATGCAAAAAGAGAAATTATATGGTGACAAAGAGAAAGAAAGATAAGGAATAGGTGGCACAATAAGCCACCAAAAAAGAGGTGGTAGCTAGGACCAGTACAGCTGCTCTAAGTTGGGAAAGCCTACCTACATGTGTGATAGGGATCGTGTCTGATGTCCAAAGGCGAATAGACTCTCTCTCTCTCTCTCTCTCTCATGCATGCATCATGCATGTCTCCCAAATCCTAACTCCCATCTCAAATTGTAGGGAATGGAGCTACTTTTTGTTATTTCTTTTGCACATAATATATATTTCAATCATTACATTTACATGATTGAATAAGTTTTCTCTTCGATCCTTTTCTTTTTCCTATTAATTTGTTGAACAGAATCTACCTTACACGCTCATTAATCCTAGCTTGTTTTGGTTGGGTTTCTAAACTCCAACGTCTACAAGACATGCTACCTTAAAATTAGCCACATACTTCTAGATTGTAATACAATTTACTCAACAAATTTGTCTGGTCGTTAATTATGCAATAATTTGATAAATAGTCAAATATATAGTGCGTAACACCATATTTGTTTACGAAGAAAAATCTTTTGAAGAATCTATCAAAAGTAAAACCCTACGGGACAGCCAAATTCAAGAAAGCCAATCTTATCGACTCAACAAACGACATGTTTGCCTCTACTACAGTAGCAGCCAAAACCTCTGATAATCTTCAAACTATTGACTTCTTTCTTCGAACTCCAGTGGCTAAACTTGATCAATCCAACTCCAGCATAGAGTATGCATGCACTCAATGAGAGAAACAATATGAAAATTCTCTAAGTAATTTTCTCATCAAAATATGCATTGGAAAGTGCTCTAGAAAATATCTTGAATTGAATCTCTATAGATCCTAACTAGTAGGATCCCTTAAATAAACAATCTGAAAATCATTTTGAATTACAATAGGATTATGCTGACATATTGAGTCTGATAGGAGTTTGACTCATAGTAGAACTCTACTAACGAAATAGATATGATAGGAGTTTGACTCAAAGTAGAACTCTGCTTATGTAACTAATTTGATAGGAATCTAACCCGTCGTAAAACTCTGCTAATGTAACAAATTTGATAAGAGTTTGAATCACAGTGCAATTTTGCTAACAAATTCTTCTAGCACCTGATACTTATCTATTCAGCATTGGAAGTTTCACATTTAAACTCTTCTCTGAATAAGATCTATCACTTGGAATCTGATTTTCACACTGTTGACTTATCTTAAACTCTTCCTAACAACTTCTAGATAAAATAAAAGGTATAGATAAAGTCAAGGTGTTTTATATTCATTTAAAATACAAAATCAAAGATAAAATAAACTCTTATCATCTTATTCACCTAATCATATCTAAGCTTATCAACTTAGTCACCTAATTCTAACCAAACTTTTGCATCAACATATTTGATTAATAGTATCATGCCGACGTTTTTCTTCTATGAGAGACCCTAGTGACCAGTCTTGTTGTACTTAGGAGAAAACCAACCCACCAATGGACTATCTCCATGTATGACAATGGAAAAAGGCACAAGGACGTGTTCAAAGTTGAGCCACCTTTTCCTTAAACCCATCTTCCCCACCAATTTTTTCCTGTGTAACTATTTGAATGATCACTCTTGCTCGCTCGCACAAGGATCTCACTCTGGGTAACTATTTAATGGATAAACGTCCGTGAGAACAAGCCAAGAATACCAAGAGCTTCACGTCAGAAGGTTTTGTATTTCTTTCCTTCAGATTTCGTGGTCTGCTACTTCAGTTTTTTGTTTTATGGATCCGTTTTGTTTCCTAAAAAATTAAGAATAGGTAGAGTAATGAATTTTTACTATGCAAAAGACCAAAGATATCATCTATAAATAACTTCTTTTTTCTATTTTGAAAATTCACTAAATATAATTCAATACATATACATATATATATGTCTACCAAAAAAAATTCAAAATATGCAAACATATTACAGCACCCTTATAATAATTTATTGTTTGTGGTGTAGAAGTGAGCAGTATTGAGAATTTTAATAGGAGTTCATAAAGACGAATGGAAAAAGATGAGGGAATTAAAATTACCCAAAGCTAAACCAATACTATTAGTACAGATAAGTAACCAACATAAAATATTTAAATAAAATAAATACAATATTTGGTTACGAAGGAAAATTTTTTGAAGAATTCCTCAAAGTTAAAATCCTACGGGGTAACTAAACTCAGGAAAATCAATTTTATTGATTGAAAGTTTTACAAGTAAACTGTTTACAAAATCTTTGTAATCCAACACATTTATCCAAGACACACGAGTCTCTTGTCTTCTACCGCAGTAGGTAACCAAAACCTCTGATACTCTCCAATCCTTGTCTTTCCTAGTAAAACCTCTAGTAGTTGAACATGATCACAGCTACTCCCCCTTTGAGTATACTCTCACTCAATCCCATAGATTAAGCCTCATGGAAAATCCTTCACTCAAGTATTTTCCACTCATATGGTCACTTGAAGTTCTATCCAGATCTTCAATCTATTTCACTCTTGTTGTTTGTGCTCTTAAAGTATTCAATCAACCCCTCAGCCAACTCCTCTATTTATAAGCAATGCAGTGGTGCAGTGCTTGTGTTGGAAAAGAAGTCTATCGTTGAGCTTATCCAGAGTCCTAGTCTGTTACGTTGCAACAATTGGCCAACAATCCGGACTAGATCACTTCAGTTGGATAATTCTGAGTACTGATCAGTTTTGGTCTCTTTATTTGAAACTTAAATCTTTATCCATTCGGCTGACTCTTTGACTCGTAATATACATAGGACTCTTGTAGACCCCTATCTTATAATTTAAAGAAGATTGGATAAGAGTTACGATTCAAAATACTATCCTTATCGGATAACTCTAATTTAAATACGTCATCCTTATCAGATCAGCTCCTAGAGTCCTATTTTAATATATTCGTCCTTAATTTGAATTTAAATACAACCTCATCTAATCCTAGCCAAACTCAAATTACATTTACAAGAATAAACATCGTCTGCACGCAAAAGGCTTGAGTGGGTCCTGGATCTACACACAAATGTATAATACCTAAAGTTAAATACTTATAGTGGAGGCTTGTAATTGGTGGGCTGATTTTTGGAGGATACTAATTTGGCTGGACTGCAGGTTTTCCCTTCTTCTATCATGAATCTAAAAGTGACAGATTCATTCAAGAATTAAAGATAATCAATTCTAACATATAGCCATTTTTTACAACTCTTTATTAATTTGGTCTGAAAGTAATACTGATACATATATAAATAAGCATATTTTTTCAAAGAAACCCAACCATACATAAAATCATCTGAAGATTCTGTTTTTAAATTACTTATAAATTACCTATATATGCTTTGAAACTGCTAAAGGAAGCATTAATATATATATATATACATATATATATATATATGCATGTATATATATCACTTGAGGGCCACCAAAGGAATTATATTTTCCGACAAAAGATCGTTTTTGGACTTGGGTATAATTTTTGGGATTGAGACGTGATTTCAATTCATACATCTCATCTCATTTTACTATTATAATTTTTTTTAATTTTTATATAAGACATAATAAACAACTCAATTTTTTCAAATCACAAATTAATTTTTTTAAATCTCAAAATAATAATATTAAAAAATAATATTATAATAATATTTTACTCACCATTTAATTTTCATTTAACACCATCTCATTAGACTATCCAAGCAAACTCTATATAGCTAGGTCTCTTTTCCAGGGAAGTTACAGCCGGTAAGAAAATATTAGTGGACATTTGATAGTTCAAGTCTCCGCGGGTTCGAATTTCCTTGTGCGTTCGTTTGTATAATTATTATAACCATATCTAGTGCTTTAAGCATTATCTTGAAAATGATATTTTTTTACTACAATAAGACCATTCTCTTAATGATAGTTTCGTGACTTTGTTTAGAAACTCCACGTTCTCTCTAGAAAAACTACTCTACATTTTTTAGTATTTTCACCTCAGACTTTTCTTTATTTTTTTCATTTTTTCAGTATAGATTTGTATATATACTTTTATTCGGCTTAAGCCAAATGTTCCATACTCTAGTGATCGACTATCAACACGTGCCCCATCACTAGGCCTGGAAACTATCCGAAAGGGGTGGAAATGGCCTCCAAACCGGCCGAAACCGACCTTGTATAGGGGTGGAATCGGCCAGACTAGTTCTGGCCAGCCCACTGTCAAATCCTTAGTTTGGGCTGGTTTGAGCCTGTCTTTTTGGGTCTTTATTTTTATCCACTCCAGCCTATTTTGGACTTTTTTTTACTCAATTCATTATTAAATATTCACTATATTTTATACTTTTCTTACTGAATTTGTGAAATTCATTTTAAATTAATTTCATGTTAATTTTGATGTCATGTATAATATTATCTTATTACTAACTAGTAACTACTAAATATATACTAATTACTACATAACTAAAAAAAATTCCACTAGATATATAATACATATTCCAAACCAAAACAAATTTTCTTAAGCAATAAACAAATTAGTAATAAGCAATAATTGTTCTTGAATAAAATTATGTTAAAAGCCTAGATCTTCATTTCCAAACTTCAAAACAATCTTCAGTCTTCAATAGTTGTGATGTCTTATTATGCTCCCAACTCTGTATAGATATTAAAAATATTAATAAGATTTAAATAGTAAATACTAATAAACTTGGATAATGAAAAATACATTAATTTAATTTATAAAATAAATGAATATTGAATAAGAAAAACATTATTAAATTCTACCACAAAATTGGATGTCACAACCAATTTTGAGTTCTAGTAAGTGCCTCAACAATTCTCAGAGCCAATGAACACTGAAAATAATCAAGTATACGACTTTATGTACTAAATGATGACTCTGATGCAACATTAGAAACAAACATAGCTAACAAATCTTGTGCAATCCTCACAAGTACAAGATAGTTAGCCTCATTAATTCTCCACCAAATCAACACGTCAAAATATGGGTTGAGTGCCTCATAACAATCTAATAAATACTGGATTCACCTCTGTGTTAGAAACTCTAGATTCAATGACAGAAGATGGTTGATCCAATTATTGAACAATTGTGACTCATGATTGTTTTCACCATCTCTTGTCAGTGTAGATGTCTCGACTACTCAACGTAGAATCGAACGTAGCATTATGCTCTTGTAATCAACAACAATAAGTTCATCCTATCCAATGAGCCCTAGTAATTATCATATTTCTTTTCATGCTTATGGCCATGTTTATCAAGCAACTATTGTCACTCTCACTCAAACTAACTCTTTTTGAAGTATACAAAACTCTAAAAAAATCAACAAGTGGTACAATAAAACGTCTTTAAAATAAGAGAGAGAATTATCTATATTATCTCCCTCTCATTAGCTCTAGTAGGTCCCATGTGTCTATTATTAAAATAAGAGAGAGAATTTTAGTCCTCACTCTCCATCCATCTAGAAACTTTCTCAAATTTCTCACCCGCCTCCAAAGTTATGTAAGTTGAATTCCATCAAGTTGCATATCAAGAGACAACATTTTCTTACAATCACATTTTTTTTTCTCTACATATTTCTTAAACTGTTATAATTTTACAATGGAGGAGCGCACATATCTAACCACATTTCTAACCATTGTGATGTTATCATTATACTCATTTAGACCATCATTCATGACAAGATTTAAAATATGAGCACAACATCTCATATGCATATCCTTCTCTCCCGATACATTTTCAGTCAAAAAATGTTGCTCAAATATGAAATTGCAGTTGCATTTGAGTAGCATTATCAATAGCAACAGTAAAAATCTTATCAATGTCCTAATCAAGGAGACACAACTCACTATATTCCTTCGATGATTAGGGATTAAACAAAAATAATAATAAAAATTCAACTTTCAATCACTATCAATGAAATAAGCAGTTAGGCACATATAATTCTGATTTTGTACTGATATTTATGTATCGGTAGTCATGAAATCCTCATTCTTCCATCTTTAAACAACTTTTTGAGCTTGGCCTTTCTAATGCAAACAGTTTTATCTAGAGGCTCGACCATGTTTATGAGAATTTGTTTTAGGCCGTAGGCGATTTTGCATAGTTAAAGTATCGTTCATCTTTCAATGGCAAGTATACATCTTGCCAAAATAATTACACTTAGCCTGATCATCTACAGGACAACCCTCAACCTTTGTAAAATAGTCTTAAACAACTGACTGGTCTTTCTCCTTCCGTTTCTTAAAAAGTGGACAACTACTACTACTACTAGGGGCACTTAAAGGTCTTGGTGTTTAGGTCTCTCCCAAATTAATTGCTTCTTCATTTGAGTCAAAATCAATTGGACTTGATGAACAATCTATCTAACATATGAAAAAATAAATTTATAATTAACTATAAAACACATGAAACTAAAACAAGCAAAGAACAAACATTAACTCAATTACACATCAGCTAGTTTGCCACATGGCAAACATTAGAAGTCTAAGACTAATCTAGATTTTGGTTCCCTCACAAGTCATAACCTCACAATTTGTTTCAGGAATCAAAACAATCTTACAACACAATGTCAACACAATATTAAATCAACACACATGTTAATAATTTGATTTAACAAGAATACTCACAGTGAGAATTAGGTCTCAGATTACTATTCACAGTCTAATAATTTGATTTAAACTTAACAATCTATGTACATACACAATTTTTAGAATAAATATTACACAACATAAATTGAAGATTGATATGAATCATTGAATATGATGATAAATTAAACAGTAAACACATTAGTCAAAATTTTTAAATACAAAACCGAATAGTTACTAATGTATGTTTGATGGTTAGCAAAAAAATTGATTGCCAAGAGAAAAAAAGAGTTATGGGCATATGAATTAATCGGTCATTGAGTTATTGAACGGCGCATATAATTAGGTCTTATGTTTAGATTATGTAGAGAAGTGTAAGGCCATTATCATTTTTTTCTAAATTAGTATGTTAATACATATGCACACAATTTGTCAATGAAGCAGCAAAATTACCACCAAATAACTATACCGATGTATATTAGAATACTATAAAAAGATGAAGCACCTCCTCCTAGGAAAATACATTACAAATATTTTTAAAAAATGAAAAATATTCACCTCAAGCTGATCACAGAATTTTGGCGGTGACATGGCAATGTGAGCGTTAGGGGTTTTTTCTTAAACACAGTGGGACATTGGGAGTGGGAGAGAGAGAGAGGTTCACGATGCTGACAGAGGAGACAAAGGTAGAGGAATAGCTTAGGGGGACTGTCAAAGTGAGGAAGTATGGCTGGAGAGAGAGAGTGAGAGAGAGAGAGAGAGAGAGAGAGAGAGAGAGGGTGCCGCTGGAGGGCTCTAAGAATGAGAGAATCTGAAAAGGAAAATTTTCAAAGAGGAAGATTGAGAGATGGTTGGGGTTAGGGGTGTTTAAACCTAGTTTGAAACGGCAACACCGTTTCATTTACTCTTTTTTTTTTTTTCACAAACTGCTTCTCCAAAATGATGTTGTTTCACTCATTTAGGTGAAACAAAGTCTTTGATGTACATATATTTGAGATATATATATATATATATATATATATATATATATATATATAAGTGGCTAGTCGGGGTCAGCAGTTTATCCTTAGTTCGAACCGACCGGCATCGATTTTAATAAAATCTTGCCCCCGTCGACAAGTTTCCTACTAGTTTCAGTCGGTTCCCTACTCCAATAGTCAATCTGATCTCCTACAATACTATTGCAACCATATATACAGGCTTTGAGAATGCTACGAACAGGAAACAATACTTGTTTCAGTTTTTTTTTTAATACTTGCTTCACTTTGTAAAAATTAAGCTTTTCTTTCTTTATTTTATTCTAACGATTATACTAGGACATATAACGCCTATCATAAATTGCAGATACCTCCCTATCTTGTAAATTTCCTTCTTAACAAGAGTGTGAAGTAGTTTATTTAGATAATATTATAGATTTAGGCAGGTATGATTGACTAATATATATGAGAATTTTGTAAATAGTAATAAAATAGTTTGTAAATAGTAGTGAAATTGTTTCAATTAAAATGCTTTATTAAATTTTGAGAAAGAAGAGAGAAAAAAAATACTTGAATCAAATTATTATAAAGTCAAAATATTGTTTTATATAATCTTTTATTTAAAATTTAAAAAAATTGTATTATTTTTTATGTTTTGTCTGAAAGTGTAAAAAACTTGTAATGATTAGATAAAAAAAAATTAAAAATTATTTAGCATTCAAGTGATTTTTAGAAATGAAATTATATATGCAAAAATTTTAGAGGATGAAACCATATAAATATCCAAACATGGAGTTCGTGAAAGTTCTATTCGGTACAGAATGTACAGAAAGCGCGCAGTACAGGAGAAAGCAAAGTAGGTTACTTTCTTAGATACCTAGCTATAAATACATATGAGTCGTGGATGCATGAGAAGAAGGTTCAAAGGAAGGGAACTTCAAACTGACCATCATCTAGTCTTTCCACATTATCTTCCTCCTTTAATGCGTTCATTGCGTTTTCTTTCCGTGTTGTTGGAGAAAAGAAGACTTTAGGCTATCCAACAGATATTCTTTACTTCGTTTCATCTACTGCCACCCTTCCCTACCTTCGTGTTTTTTGGCGACCACACATATATTTACATCTTTAATAACTCTCCCTCAACGATCTCTCTCTTACCTTTCATGAAATTCCCCAAAATATTGAACTTTGTCGATCAACTGGAGTAGTATAGGAGGAGGAACAGAATTTCAACATGGGTGTTCTTGGAGCAATAGCAAGACACTTGGATGCTTTAGTCGGGTATTTATCAAGATAGAACCGGCCCCCGCGGCCAGATTCAAAGTTCATTTATCAATATCATTTTTGTTCTAAATATCATTTCTTGGCAACAATATCATTTCTTTTAAATTTTACATCCTTTTTAGGTTCCTAATTTCAATTAATTTATTTCTTTTTTGTATCCTGCAGGCCTGGGGTAATGCTTTTATACCCTCTGTAAGTTGGAAACATACATCCCTAGCTCGTATTATTATATATATATATATATATATATGTCCATGAGATAAATAATATTGAACGTGATTGAACATACAGATACGCGTCAATGAGAGCAATCGAGAGTCCTACGACGCTAGACGATCAGCAGTGGCTAACATACTGGGTCTTGTACTCTTTCATAACCCTTTTCGAGCTGTCTTGTTCCACGGTTCTTGCTTGGTATGTTGAGATCACACATATTAATTGTTTCTAGTGATTTTTTAATGCTGTATATGATCGATCTATGATATTACTAATTGTTTCAAAAATTTAAACAAATAAAAAGAGATAAATTTTATTAATATTTATTTTATATCTTAATACGATGTATATTATATCTGCGTACCAGGTTTCCAATCTGGCCATACCTCAAACTTGTGTTTTGCATGTGGCTGGTGCTGCCCGTATTTAACGGGGCAGCATATATATATGCGAATATTGTTAGGAAGTATGTTAAGAATTTTGGGGGCAGTGTGAGCTCAACTTATTCTGAGGGCCATAAGAAAGTGCTCCAGATGGTGAGTCTGGATGCAAGGAAATCTGTTGAGCGATACATCGATACACATGGACGTGAAGCTTTTGATCAAGTCATTAAAGCGGTAACTGCATTTATTAATTCATCATCAAATTGAAGTTCTTTTTCTTATGCATCATTATCATCAAAGATAGGTAATTTTTTTACGGATTTTTTTGCAGGCTGAAATCGAAGCTCGGAAGCAGCAGCGCACTAGTAATTAATTAGAAGATCATACCGACAGCCCTATATATATGGCAAGATCGATGATATTCTCCCCAGAGAATGATACCTTGAGATAAAAATAAAGACGAATATTCATAAGAAAATGTTCATGAGGATCATCTGCTATATATCATTGAAATGTAAAAGTAGTTATTCCATTTAATTTCCTGGCCTCTGTGTTCAACAAGTCTTTGTCAATGTTTCACAAGTTTCATATATATTATATATACAAGTGTAAAAGTTGATCATATCTTGCAAAGTGCATTAAGATCATATAGAATTTCTTGATGTTCCGTGAGTAGTTGTGTGGTAACTTGGACTTAGTCAAGTCCTCGATCGCCTGTTACCTTTTATTATTTTTAACTTAGTCCAATTAGAATTTAGCTTTATCGTTTGTAAAGATGAAACTTAGTAAGTGACAAGGGCCCTACCCTTTTGCCAAAGAGATAGGCGCCCATGCCAACAAGAAGGCCCAAGGGACCAGTGATATTTGGCCATTAAGGATTTAGGGTTTTAAAAATCAAATTAGGGTTTGGATACAAGGATGACGCACCAATTGGGAGAAAAACCCTTAAGTTTCCCTAACCTCAATCACCAGATTCTTTGGAAGGGATTTTTTATTTGGCAAGCAACTTATCACTTGGAAAGGCCATTTTTGGCCGTAGGGAAGAAATAACACTTCACACACAATCAAGATAAGACCTTTGCATTTTCAAGAAGGGAAGAAGCTATAAGATTTTTTATTTTGAGGAGTCACATGCCACATGGCACTTGTTCCCTATCCTCCACTAGATTCATTGTATTTGAACCTAAAAATGGAAGGAAGGAAGATGAAGGGTTTCAACTTTCAAGCATGGCAAGGTACACATAGGCCACATATGCCTAGGGTTTCTAGAAACCTACAGTCATGGAAAAAATCTCTTAGGTTTCGGCAAGGTACATGCCCATTTTGTCCAATGCATAGGTTCATTGAACCTAGATATAAAGGGTTGGAAGAAGGCTTGAGGGTTCCAGCTAGTACAAGGACTTTTTCACTTGTCATCCATGCAAGAAGTGTCTCTTGACATTTCCAAGAGAAACAATACTGAGAGAAAAAGAAGGGATGAATTTCAGTTAAAACAAGAAGCAAAATGCCACATTGGGCACAAGCACAGAGAGATCCTTCCATTCCCACATTAGAAATATTAATAGGAGAGAGAATTAGGGGGACTCGAAATATTTAAGGAGGGTATTAATGGACTGTCACCCTACCCCCCAACGAGGCACATAAGTCATTTTGCTCTATTTTCATGTCATAGCAAGAGAGAGGCAATATTAGACCAAGCAAAGCATTGCCTCATGTGGAGCACGATGGCACTACACCCTACTGAATGGCTGAACCCGTTGGCTTAGACGCCAAAAGGAAGGAAGTAATTCGACCAACCACTCCCAATAGGACCAACCTGAGTCTAGTAGAGCAGCTGAGCTACGCCAAGCAGACCAAGAGTAACCGTATCTTGCCCTGTCATCCATAAACACCTCGGAGATATCTGATTCCTCTATGAGTCGTGTACAATACCGTAAAGGAGTGATGAGTGCATAAAAATGCACTCAAAATATTCTATCTTTGAATTAAATTGCTAAAAAAATGAATAGAAAGAATGGATTATAACTTGTATTATTAAAATTAATTTTTATTCACATTGGGATAAATTTGAGCATGATTTCATAATATTTTATATCTCAATTTTGGAAAATCAAAAATGGCTTATAATTTGCAAGACATGTTGAGATTTTTAAACCCATGCATGTTTACACATATACGGCAAGTCATTTTGTAAAATCAACATGCATCCAATCTTGTCTCCTATTTAATAAATGCTTGATCTCTCATGTCTCATATTTCAGCCGAATTGTCGAAGGAAGAAAGTCATGCTACATGGCACCTTAAAGATTAGTTGATAAGCATGACACAACACTCAAATAAATTAATTGATAGCTAGAAAAGAGACACACGGCACTTCAAGTCCAAACCAGATTTGGTGCTCTTAATTCTCTCCAAACCGACATGAGCATTTAAATTGAAGCACACGGTAGTGACATCACAAGCTACCTCCAAACTGAAATACTTGACCACAAAAAGGAAGAAAGCAAACCAATACACGGCAATAGCCCTCCATTCATACAAAGCCGAACCAAACATTCATCATTTCAAAGACTCAAGTTGATGCAAAAATGATTAAATTGGAAAAAGAGCCAGCGCCAACATCATGTTATTTGATTAAAACACATATGTAAAAGCTAGAACCCAAGAGATGCATAGCAATACTCGGCAAATTCACTTGAAGACAAAAGCTCACACTTGCAGATAGAATCATAGCAGCCGCACAAAGAGACCCAAGTTGCATCCAGATCCAAGCTCCCTCATGATGATATTTCGTATCAACTTGCATAAAAAAAAAACTCTATAAATAGAAAGATTGGGGACATGTATCAAGTATGCTTGGAGAGCCATTTGTTACGTTGAGAAAAAAAAAGAAAACGAAAGAAAAGAGAAATCCATGTCTGGCTCTACCATAGTATCCCTTGGAGAACTTTTGTTGTATATTTTTAATATGTGTAACTAATTTTCTCAAGGAAAGTTAGGGATGAACTTGTGTATGTGATGGTATTTATAATTTATTTTTAATTCATGTATTTGATCTTTAAATATTAAAACTCTTTTGTTCTATCATTCTCAATTGATTTGTGATATTTTTCGTCTTCAAATAATTATATAATCTATTTCGTTTATAGAATCTATTTCGTTTATAGATTCAGTCATGTTTTTTCTATTGAAATGATTAGTTTTATGATTATATTTGAAGCAATTGATTGTTTATATTGATTTAATTTTCTGCTGCAGTATCGTCTCTTGGGTATATTGTCGACGTTGGATTTTCTCAATAGTAATAACAATTTTTGTTCTTAAATTGCGACGAATGATTTTTTAAAAATTACATTTGATTTAAATATGATTATTAATGTTATATCTTCCGATTGAGAATTTGGACATAGAATTCTCAATTGAGTTATCGATGAATTAAGAATAAATTTGAATACCAGAAATACGCAAGGAATTCCCTATGCTCTATTTTTTGTCTTATTTTTATACTTTTCAAACTACTCATTTAGTTTTTATTTACGTTACACTTCAAAAATCACTTTTTGCACTCTTCTACACTTTTTCGTTAGTTTCATCACTATATTTCATTTCTCAATCCATCTCCCTATAGAATCGACACCTCAAAACTATAATACAAACGACCGCATTATTCTTTGTGCGTAATCAAAGAGCTATAGAGATCGAAGATACAATAACTGAAATTTAGAAGGAAATGGAATAGCAAGTCAACGCATACCATGACTCAGAACTTCTACCACACTCAAGAGGAGTTATCGGATAATGTTAGTAAAAACTTTTCATCTAGTTTGGGACCATAGAGTCATTGGTAAGTGTATACCTAGTATTTGTGCATTGAATGCATTATTTATTTACACTAACTCATGGCCTGATTTCAACAACAAAATCTTCTTTTAAGGAGGAAGGATGCAACACCTCACTTAAAAACTCCCTAGGCCTTGACTATAGTAGCCATGATCCTAGTTAATTAGGAGTTAGGCTATTTGTGAGTAAAATCATTTTTTTATAACTTGATTTGGCAAAGGGCCATATACTTTGGGTTTAATAGAGTTATTAGAAGACCTTTTAAAGTTTTATTAATTTGAGGATAAATGCCAAAAGGCAAATGGTAGTATGACACATGGCATAGTGATGGGCTAGGGAGTGGGCCAAGTGCTTGATGGATTTAGAGAAACCCAAGGGTGTTCTATTTAGGGCTCTAATTTACTAGGGATGAAATTGTTTGAAGATGGATATTAAAAGCCTTGGGCCCAACTTGAAAGATATAAGACTTTAAGTCCTAATTTCTAAAAGACATTGAAAGTTAGGCCTAATGTAATGGACATAAGGCTATTAGGCTGGATAGCAAAATTATTTCATTTTATCACATATCATCTCATCATTATAACTTTCTTAAATTTTCATACAAAGTATAATAAATAATCGGTCTTTCTCATTTGCGGCAGTTTTTCCAAACTAATGAGGTAAACCATTTTGCAGATAAAGGCAACATATTTTGTAGTGTTGGCTCAATTGAGGAAAGACCCAAAGATTAGAATCCAACCAAGTGAGCTATTGATGCCAAGGTTAGGCCTAATAAATCTTGACATAAGATCCATGGATAAGCCCACTCCTAAACCAACAACCAAGGGTTGTCCTTTGACTCAATAAAAATCCAACCCATGAAGTCCAAGCTTGGTATTTTATTTCACTTTTCCAAGTAGGACCCACATAAACCATACTATTGGTTTTCCTTCTTCCACAACCCAACCACATGCCCCTAATGTTCCCATTTCAACTATGGTTAAGCTTTTTCGAACATAAGTTAAGAAGCACTATTCATCTCACACATGAATAGTAACCTAAGCATCATGATTTTTGCATAGCTTCCATTAAATTATGTTATTTATAACTATGATCTAGAATTTTAAAATTTATAGTTTTTCCAACATTCATAGACAACTCTAGAAGGTTTGGCTTAATCTAACTCGTGTCAATTAAAACCATGTCATGTCAATGCCAACACAAACACCAATCAGCACACTTGGTGCATCAGCATGCACCACTTCATCAAACCTGCCCCAAACCCACACATTTTCCACACTTTTTCAAAGGATGTTTTGCACATTCATACCTCATCATATCACCTAAGAATTAGACTTAGCTAGGGACGAAATATTTCCAAGAAACAAAAGACAAAAACGCAATTATTCTCCTAGAAAGTGTAATTGGATTCAAATCGGATACCCTTGGCTCTTCAAGGAAGTTCTACTCTTAAAATATCCACCTCCACACGCCACCATCTCTGCTTTCCAATCTCAAAGAAGTGCTTCAAATCAGCCAAATACATGTTTGTCCATTTATTGCCAAAGGCAACCAAATCGATTTGCAATAGGAGAGGGTTGCAAATGTCCCTATACTTTCTGCTCATATATGATCACTTGGCAGCCAATCAACCCTCCCTTCCTCACCTGAAAATCTACCAATTGAATTCATCATATCTGAAAAACAAAGTCATAAATATGAGACAAACAAATTATCAAAAACTTGTTAGCTTGTAAGAATCAAACCTGTCAGCTAGCATGATTTCATCTTGAAAAATTGTTTTTGATTTTTGTTTTAGATTCTTAACTAAGGCATCCCTTGCACCCATAGACTCATTGCAACACCTGGCCTTAAAGAATCATGAAGTTATAGGGCACGATTTAGCTGACGAAGCATAAAAAAATCTGGAATTTTGCTCTCATCACTCCATAGTCCACCTGCACCAATCACAAGCTTCACTCTTCAGCCAAACCAACGCCTCTCACCCTCCATGGAGCCCTATAGATACCCCCTTTACTCCTCAATTCCTCACACCACTCCTCAAAGCATTACTCTAGTGTTCTTTAGAGCCACTCACTCTTAATGCAAGAAAAGTGAGAAACCAAGTGAGTTGAGAGTTGTTCTTGAAGTAAGTTGTGTTTGGGAGCTCAAGAGCCATGATTTATGTAAGTAATCTTGCACTATATTTTCTTAAGTGTTATAATGGCATGTTAGGCTTTGAGTTATGGCATGAGAATGGGATTTAATTGAGTTTAGATGAGGTTTAACTTGAATAATGCAAACCCAGTCAGATTTGAAGTCATTGCATAATTTTTGGGGATGAATTTGTAGCCATGACATGTTTTGAATGTCTTGAAAAAATGCTTGAAGGTTTAAATCTAAGCTAAAAATCATGTCATGATAGGTTTATGAATCCACATTTTGTTGTACATCAAAGCATGCTTCGATTATCTGACTAAAGTTTATTTGATGAAATTTTGGCTAAATTTCCTAAGCTTGGGGTAAGGGACATTTAGAAAGCCTTGTGATTTGATTAAGAGTGAAACTGCATTATTTGTATAGGTTTTAAACCTCTCTTTCACAAGGAAAATATATAAACGACATGCATATGCTCGGTTTAATGGTATTGTGATAATTTGGTTTAATCCATGTGTAAGTTTTGGAATGAATTTTTGGAGACTGAATCTAAGTTATAATCATGTCCTTAAGTCCATTTTCATGGTTGTCAATACATGAAATTTGAGTACACATGCATCCATAGAGGTTATAAACTTAAGATCACAAATAAACTGACATTGATGCATGCCACAGGTTGGTTGCTTTTGGTATAGTTATGAATTGGTTCTTGCAATTATAAGGTCATATATGGATCTAAAACATAGAAATATGTGGTTTTTAAAATTTGGTAAGTTTTGGGGTTCAATTGCAAATGGTGAAAATTTAGGGCTTAAGTGGTAATTTTGGAAAACTATTAGGGAAATATCGTAAATACTAAATTCTGAACCCCTTGATTATTTAAATCTTCTTAGATGTGAAGTTACTAACGTAGAATAACTTTATTTATAGTTACGCTAATTTTCTAATATCCAAAAGGTTTGTAAGTTAGCTTCTACTTACTCTTAAATAATTTATTTATCATTCATGTATAAATGTCACATTCATTATATAAATGTCATTTTGAGCATGAAACATCATGTTATAAGCTACATTAAGTATTTATATATTTTCTTAAATGACGTGTAATTTTCATCATTTTAGCATATCATATGAAATTGTTATTTTCGTATGAAACATACTTCACAAGCACATATCATGAAAAAGAAAATTCAAGCATTGCATGAAAAAAAGATTTGTCACAACCCCAAAGGTAGGATGAAGAATTATTCTAGTGGAACTCCTAGTCTTATTTCCACTCTGAAGTGAAGAATAATAGAGCAGTAATCCTTGGGTTAACAAAGAATCATCAACAGATTTCGAATGATTTCTCTTTAAAGAATGTCGAAACAAAGTCATTTATGGCACCTAATGCTGGTGGGTGTATATGTTATGATAATATTTTATGTTACTAATGCATTGAAAATGAGTCTGCAGACAACTTAGTTTTCGACATGAGTTGTACTACAGTCATTGGCAAGTACTCACAGTGCATAATAAGGAGCTATGGTGATAACATACGTTATATTATTATTAATGATGGCTCTAAAAATGTTGAAATGTTATGTTTTGAAAAGATAATGTGAGAAATGTTCTCCATAAAAAAATGTGCATCAAAGTTTTTCTAAAAATATTAAGGTATCTGGATGGGAGACAGATACTGATACTTCTGCATAGCATGCATATCATGTTATCATTAATCATACATAACTTGTCTTTGTATAAGTTGATTTTTTATCTTATTGAGATTTCAAATACTAAATTCTCTAGTGTTGATAAGAAGTAGTTGACAACCATGTCAGAGAGGATGCTATTGAATATGACAAATATTGGAGGGAATTTAAAAAGGTGAATTAAATCTTGTTTGTTGTAGCTATGAACTATGCTCCAAGTAGGAAATTCTAGAGTTTTGGTTTATTGATTATATTGGCCTCGAGCAAGCATTCGAGCTTGTTGCACAACTAAGGGGAATCATTGAGCAGTCGTATAAGCAATATTCAAGTAAGGGTCAATCAAGTGCTGAGATCCAAATCAACACTTCTTATAATGATGAGAATGATCTCTATACTAGGTGTTGCCAATATCAAGAATTAAAAGTTGTTGTAGAGTCCAAGTCAGAATTGGATAGCTATTTCATTGGAAGTCTTGAAGGATTGACACCCAACTTTAATATTCTAATATGGTGGAATGTGAACTCAAGCAAATATCCGATCTCTTCCAATATACCACAGGATGTGTTGGCTAGTCCCATCTCTACTATTGCTTCTAAGACAGCTTTCAGCGTTTGGGGTCTTGTGTTACATTCATTTCGAAGACCCTTGGCCCCAAAAATGGTTGAACCTTTTATTTGCACTCAGAATTAGATAAAGCTCCCTCCATTAAATATGACTTCCAAGAGTTAATGGAAGATGCCGAAAGCAATACGCTGGAAAATGGTAAGATCCATTTTGCAATATCATATATTTTCATGTGATAATTTTAATAATTCTATTTCTAACATTAGAAAAAAAAAACTTCATATTGAAATAACTTTGAATAATGTTTTGAATGTAGACGGTTGAAGAATACGTGGTATTTCCATATCCATTGTTATATGTGTTATCCAGAAATATAGTTTTAAGTACAAGTTCATTGCTGTCTTCTGATGGTGATTTGCCTGTTTTTGTTTTTTCCCTGCAGTTTTTGGCCTTCTGATGGTGATTTGGCTGCGCTGGAGTTGATTCTCTATGTTTTGATAATATTGGGCAGTTTTTTTGTTGACTTTGAAGTTTGTGGACTGAGAAAAATGGAGTTTTTGATGACTTAGGTGGTGCTGTTTGTATCTCAGATGCTCATTCAAGTTATGATCCCATATGAATTTTGACGTAATCTCAGTATGATTGGCACTCTTTGTAGTACAAAACGATTAGAAGGTTCTTGCTTTTAGATGAGTCATATTGGTTTTTTTTTTTGGTTGGAAGTTGGAAATCAACGTAGTGGAAATGGGTTTATATTGGTTATTCGCATATGTTGTCATGGTCTGATGTTTAGATAGAAGTGGGTGCAAACTTCTTGTCTAGTGGATATTGGTTATGAATATAGATTTGTCTTTCGGCCTACTTAGTAGGAGTACTTGGCTTCTAATTATATTTTCTCACATTCTTTTACAGATTCAGAATAGAAAGTCTTAGAAACATAGATCATGTCATATTTTGCTCCCTTAGTTCTTCATCACCTTCTTGGTTTAAGCTGCCATGTCAGGTTTTCTTTATTGCATAACAATGAATTCCATTTATTGGATCTTAGATTGTATGAATCGCATGATTTTAAGATTGCTTTGTACACTACTTTTTCTTTATCTCTACCACGAAAAGATTTAGTGCTATAAGTTGCAATAGAAGAAAAGTGAATTGGGCAATACTTCAGCCACCATTTGATTATCTAGTTTGGAAGGGAATTGATAAAAGAACTTCTAGCTTGCCAAGCAAATCAATTCGAGTTTTTTTGCTTGGGCAATGAACATTATACCATTAATCACGAAGAAGGGAAATAAGAATATAGAAAACTTATAAAAGACTTGGCTGCATCTGCAACTTAGCAAAGAGATCAACTTTGAATGGGATCACCTAATTAGCTGCATCTGCAACTTGTAAAGTTTGTTCCTTTTTTCCCAGTTTAAAGCAGATGAGGATAAATAATGAGGGTGACAAAAATCTTCTTCAAGAGTGATTTTGTTGATGTTGAAACTATAGACCCAAAAAGCAAGTAGGAGATGTGGAAGATTATTCCATCTTAGGCTTGTAGGTGAGTGGAAGAGCAGTTAATGCTTTCATACCTTATAAAAGGAAATTTATTCAAGAGTTGGCTAAAACCAGGAAAAAAAAGGAAACCGAGAGAGAACGGAGTTCCTAAAAGAAAGGAGGGTTTGGGATGGAATACCCGATTCAGTTTGGAATCCGCTTTCTTTCGAATTTCAATTTCGGAAGTGTCAACCAGAAGTACACCATTTTTGGATTGGAATGTCAAATTCGGCTTGGGTCGGTGAACGGTCTTGACAAATGTATCTGGTGTGAAAGAAGAGACAAAGATGAGGGAAGATGAGGCTACAAATGCAGAAAAGTAAACGGACCTTCTGGTACAACTGTTAAACTAAGCGATCGAGTAAGAGTCTCGTTCAGTTGGCTTGGGTCCAGGGCTCAGGGAGCATTGGACTAAGCTTTTCAATGTTCATCTCACGATATATTTGTTTTCATGCCTAACTATCTACTGCACCAGAGATAAGTTGACAACAGATGTCTGAACATGAATGCATCGAGTGTTCATGAGCTCGGGCCCTCGATGTCCTCAAAATTAACCAAAAAAGAAGATAAGATGAGATTCTTACAAAACCTATGCAAGAACTTAAAACAAAATTAGCATCAGATCAGCAAAATAGTCTTCCCTTAACGTCAAAACATTAGCTATTACTCCTACATTTTCAGGAATATGGTCAAACCTTTGCGAATACCGTGAATTCTTTGAAAGGATAAAGTCATTATAGACACTTTAAAACCCCGTACGGATGCCATTTGAATACCTGATTTAAGAAACAAATATCAGAACTATAATCTAGCAGCTAATATTTGGTAAGTACATTCCAGGCCATGGTTTTGAACTTCAACCCGTTGAAGCTAATTAAAGAAACAGACACCAGAACTATATCCTAGCAGCTAATTTTTTGCAACATCATGTTTCAATTAAATGCGACCCAAAAACAGTAAAACATGAAGATCGACTCTTGTATCTTCAACGAGGCAGTAATTTAAGATTCATGAAATGCAGTGTGTATGAAGCATGGTGAACAAAAAGGAAAGTCCATATCAATTTACCAATACCAACTTACTTCTAAAACCTGTAAATCTTTGTTAATTTCTTCTGAGATTCTTGTGCGCTTTCACAATTTGTTGCAACTGCAAAAGGAAGGGTTGAGTGGATCAGCCTAGAGTTATCCTGATCGGCAGCTTGACTAGGCTTCAGGATGTGCTTTGCTCCTGCAGTTAGTTTAACGGGACCTGATCTTGCCAAATTATGATCTTTTGAAAAATCAATGCCAGTTGAATTTCTGAACCCATCCTTTAAGCTCTCATTTGAGCCACTTCCTAAACTGCTAGCTTTATCCCTGCTTGGATTGCGTTCAGCCACTACCACATTACTTTGAATGTCCCTGCCAAAGTTTTCACTGGTCAACCCCATCACAGCACTTAAATCCTTTTGCATTTGTAAATTAGGTATCCTGGTGGCTTTTGTTAAACAATCTGCTTTAGCCATTGCCCTCTTGGTTTTCTTGCAAGGATTAGGGTCTTTGATGCCAAAAGCTTTTGATTTCAGTTTATCTCTGAACTTAATTCTGTTCCCATACTCCATATTAACAGCAGGAGTATCAACAGCAGGTATGACAGGAACAAGTGAAGGGTGAAGTATAGATGTTGAACCCAGTGAACTCTTGATGTGTGACTGAGATTTCACTGGATAAGAAACTTCTGACAAATGATTCACAGGTTGAGAAGGAAAAAAGTTAGTTCCAGAGATAAGTTGGGGAGGGTAATTATGAACCGAATCAGATATGAATTGGGACGAAGCAATTAATTGTTTATCCTGTTGTGCATGTAACAACCAAGGGGGCAGACTGGGCAGACTCTCTGAGGATCTCTGGAACCAATAGGGTTGAGCATCTTCTCTACAGTCTGTGTACAAGAAAGGGAAGCTGAAAGCTGATTTAGTAGCATGAGGTAGATTTTGCTTGTGATTGAATTCAACAGGACTCCAAGGGATATGCTGACAACTTATGTGAGGAGTAGATGCCAGTGGTAAATAATGACTGCCTCTTAGAGCTTCAGCTCCAGATGGAAATGGCTCCCGGAAGCTGGGTGCACCTCTAAACACGCCTGAGGCAGGTGAATGAACAAATGAATGTGAATTGCTAGGGTTTTCATTGAAAGTGAGGCTGCCATTTTGATGCACTGCATTGGTTTGCCAATTGAGATATGGGTTAGAAATCCTAGACTCTGAAGCTTTCATCATCAAATTGTCCTGAGCTGTGTGATTGCATTGAATTGCTAATGAATTAGCTACACTGTCCTTCGGTTTTCGTGATGCAGGGTGAAACATCCAGTCCTGCAGAAAGTTTCTCTCCATAAAAGAATTTTCCAGTACAGTACTGGCAGGACAATCTTCTGCAATAATCTCCTTATCAGTCCAGACCTTACCGTCCTCAAATTTGCTGCTTCTACCAACTGCTAGATCTTTACCCATCAATCGCATTGTTGGTTGGGTAGAATTTAGAATCATTTTATCTGGATATTTCTCAGGATGAACTCTCCCATGAGCATTTTGGTCCTGCTCCTGATTATATTGTCTGCATCCACCAAAAGACAGATTCAGGTCTGAATCAAGCTGGCTAACTGAGTGGCGGTTAAGCCTCTCAAAATTAAGCCCGTGAGCATCTGATCTTCCTGTACCTTCTAACTCAGTTACACCAAACCTAGCAGGTAAATGTACTTTAGGGTTCTCTATAACATAATTCTGCACAGGAAACAAGTTTAATGGATCTTTTGAATGTTCTCCCTCGGCAACCTGCCTCTTCTTCACACTCCAATAGTCACCAATACTTTGTTGCATGAAAAGATTGGGTACAGGTAAGCTACTGGAAGAATGGTGTACTGAGCTTGGCAACATCAGCTGGTCAAATGCACCTTGCCCACTTGAACTAAACGGGATTAGCTCACCTTGTGAATTCAGAGGCAAACCAAAAAATCCGTCATCCATGCACTTTTCTCGAACGGAAACTGCTCTTTGCTTACACTCTGGAAATAAACGGATGCTATTCATCAACTCCATTGGAGATGCATGACAATGTGGTTGGTAATGCATAGTATGTCCATTAAAATTCTGTGTGGCAGATTGTGATAAAAATGGCAACCTCCTGTTAGCATTTTCATCTGACACAAAACAAGATGATGAGGGTGGTGAAGATAACCTCGTATTTGATATTGAACTTATTACAGGAACTCCATGGATAGAATCAACAAAATGATCAATTGACTTTCCACTCTCATTGAAAGCTCTGACAACATTGCCACCTACTTGAGCATTTACACAAGTATTGCGCCTTCCATCAAGTGCAGAAACGAATCTGTGTACTTCATTATTATGAATTGCAACTTGACTTGGAGAAACTGATTTCTCTGGAAAACACTTTGCTTTGTCTTGGCAAGTAACATGTGGTCTCAGATTCTTCTGTATATCCACATGACCATGAGTATTGAGCAAATGCTCCCTTCCAGCTATAGGTAGAACTCCAGTTCCATTATCTGTACTGGCAAAAACAACATCCTGGGTTCCCTCGATCTCCATCGGGGAAACTTTATCACGTTCATTGGAATGGCACTCCTCGGATGAAGCAGCAAAGGCATCTGAAAAAAGTTTGCTCGTACAGTGCACAAAGGCATCTGAAATCTTTTTTGTCTTTGGACCAAGAATGTCATCCTTACCTGAGAATCTCACATGTCTGTCAGGCCGATGAATACCAGAATGATTTATTTGAGTACCACATTGCAAGGGGCAAGTTGCAGATTTGAGCCCAGGAATAACTTTTTTATGGTCTTTGAGAATGCTACGAACAGGAAACTCTGGCTTCTGTTCCTTTGCAATAGATTTGGACGTTTGAACAACTTTGAGCCTCTTTTGCAAGGATAAGCAGTTCAGACTTGGTTTCTTTCCTCGGATAAAAGAAGCATCCAAGATATCCTCAGGAATCCTCTTATTACAAAATGAACCGATTGGTTTTACTGTAAAATCAACATGTGGTGGCAGTTTGATCTTATGCAAAGTCTCCTGACAGAAAAGAAGGCCATAACAAAAGTCAAATGCAGTTTTAAGAATTACAATGCTTCCAACAATATATTTCATCTGATGGGATAAACTAGTCTACATAATCATCTTGTATGCTTAATTTTAGGCTTTGCAACATTACTTCCAATTTTAATATAATAGAATCAACAGAGATAGTATTCCCTATGCTTAGCAGTAGAATGCCATGATGTGCAATATAATCAAGAAATCGCATCCATGGATCCTGGAAGAAAATTCAATTAAAACATTGAAACTTTGATATGAATCTCCAGTCTGCTTTTCAAAATGGTTATTCTCTTATGTCCCCTAGATTCTAGGATAGCGTGATAGTAGATGATATGATTGGCATCATTTGTTCCGCAGTTTCGGATAAGGCACTACATATTAATAGTTGCACTGTATACCAGAAATGGAAGTATATTTGATTCATTTCAATCTTGATGAACTATGTTCATGCCATGATATGTAATTGGTGCTCCTAGATGATTCCAAGGATGGCTAATATCTAACATATGTCTTCAATATGCTGTAAGTTTTCTTGTTAATGGTGTACCAAGAGCAGAAATAAAGTGAATGAACCAACTTGTAATGCTCCAATGGAAAGCACAAACCACATGGCCTATACTCCAAAATGACTAGTCAATGATATAATTGGAGTCCCATTAGAATTTGATAAAGAGCAAAAACTTCTCGTCCCCAAGTAATGTAAGATTTCATTTACCACTTACCCTTATCTTTATCATATGAGATATCACAATCTATCCCCCTTAAATTCTCGATGTCCTCGTTAATCGTGTACCAAAAGCAGAAATAAAGTGAATGAACCAACTTGTAACGCTCCAATGGAATGCCCAAACTACATGGTCTATACTCTAAAAGAACTAATCAATGATATAATTAGAGTCTCGTTAGACTTTGAGACTCCAATTGTATCATTGACTAGTCCTTTTAAAGTATAGGCCATGTGCTTTGAGCGTTCCATTTGTAATGCCCTAATGAAAGGCCAAAATCACATGTCGTATACTCCAAAATAACTAATCAATTGTGCAATTGGAGCCCCACTAAAACCTTATAAAAAATAAGAATTTCTCCTTCCAAACAATGTAAGATCTCTTTCACCACCTACCCCTATATTTATGATATAGGGTATCACAATCTACCCCCTTAAGTTTCTAACGTCCTCACCTGGCCTATCCTTCGTAAGTGGCACGGCTCAAATCCCACATTTCTAGTTTGAACCTAACTCTAATACCATTTGTAATGCCTCAATGGAAGGTCCAAACCATATAGCCTATACTCCAAAAAGACTAGTCAACGATACATTTGAAGCCCCATTGGAGTTCAAAACTCCACAAGTGAAGTTTGATTATAGTGATTCCCCATATGATAAAGATAAGGGTAGTGGTGAATAGAATCTCACATTACTTGAAAAAGAAAAGTTCTTATTCTTTATAAAGTTTTAATGAGATTCTAATTATATCATTGACTGGTTGTTTTAGAGTATAAACCATATGGTTTGGGACCTTCTATTGGGGCATTATAAATGAAAGGCCCAAACCACATGTCCCTAATGGAAGGCCCAAACCACATGCCTATAATCCAAAATACTAGTCAATGATACAATTGGAGCCCAAACAATGTGGGATATTCAACACCTACCCTTATCATTATCATATGAGGTATCACACAACTCTGCCTAAAACAGGGGGTAGAAAATATTTGTTTTATAGTTGGTGGTCAAGCAAAAAGCAGTTCTAATTATAATGTTTGCCCATTAGGTGAGTGCTATTGAGGATATTCAACACCAGATTCTCTCATAGAATAGTTGAAGGGGCAGGTGCAATCCAAATTGAGTGCTAGCATCAAAACTTTGGCCACTATTAGTTGTTTCTTTTCTTTATTAACAACAAAGATTCTAAATTGCATTATCCTAATCTTATCCCATGCAACGGTTAGAATCAAGGTTCAGCCACTTAATTATGGCAAAGACAGCACCCTATAATGTGCTGTCTTTATAATATGATGCCATGGACATGTGTCATGCTGGAGAATTCTATCAATTCTATTCCAAGGTGGATGCCCATATGCAGTGTTGCAAGCTCTTCCACAACATTGGCCACTACAGCTTTTTTTTCTTTTTTAAATTGAGAAAGCATTGAAACTGTTTCCTCTAATCTATCCTATGCAAAGTCTAGCATCAAGGTTTAGCCATATGATTAAGCCTGTTAGATTGAGTGGAAAGAGGTATATGTGTGAAAAGAAAAGCTGATTTTCAGTACAGTACTTAGTCTTTCCTTTTTTTTTCCTATAAATCTTTTCTTTATAGGATGACAGCTGGTGGGACATCCCTCAAGCCACCTCAACTATAGATTCTAGAGCTTCCTTTGTATAAAGAATACATATTACCGTAGCCCTAAAAAATAATTCTAGACCTCCCCATAAAGCTGGAACGCATATTTCATAAAAGCCCAGCTTAGAACAATCACTTTTATTGATTGACACAAGGAGTTTCTGAACATACCAGCAAGCTGGTCCTCAGATTTAACAAATAGTGTAGGTAACTACTAAGAATATTCTCTCAATGTAAATGGTTTGTTAATGGAATACAAAGTTGCAGGCAATCTGTAGAGTAGTTTGATTATCATAGGCTAGTGGAATAGAAGTAAGAGTTGGGAGGCCTATCTTCTAGAGAAAAGATTATGAAGTCAGTTCTCATTAGCATTATGGGATTTCCCATATTGATGTTAAGTGTAGATGGTGTATGAGATCCCACATTACTAAGGAATGACAAGTTCTTGCTTTTCATAATAATTCCGATGGGACTCAAATTTATACCATTGACTAGTCCTTTTGGAGAATAGGCTTAGATGTGGCTTGGGTCTTCTATTGAGGCCTTACAAATGGTATCATAGCCTATTCCAACCACAAGTTTGGTACTTCAGTCATGCTACCTATGATAGAATGGCCCAACGAGAACGTCAAGAATTTAGGAGGGTGCAGCTGATACCTAATTGTGATTATAAGTGTAAGTGATGTATGGAATCCTACATTACTTGGAAGGGAGAATTTTTTTCTCTTTGTAATGATTCTAATAGGACTCCAATCGTACCATTAACTAGTCATCTTGGAGTATAAGCTCTTAGATCTCCCCTTGGGGCATTACACAATATGAGTCATTGTCTTATACACAATTTTGCACTTGATCCAATGACTGCAATTTGTTTCTTACATTTTCTTGTAATTTTTTTTTTTTTTTTGTGTAATTAGATATCAATATCCTGTAGGGGGACCTTCAATCTGATGGTTATCCTGTCCAAAATTGGCTTACCACACTAACCATTCCTCACATCTAAGTTGTGGTTTGGATCCATGAGTGTTAACAAGTCAAACACCAAGTAAACCCTATCTCCCCAACTTTTTTTTTTTAGCAAAAAGTCAAGGTCACATGTCCAGTGGTAGCCCCTACTCCAATTTTATTAATAAGACTCTCCCTTATAGCGGAAGAATACCAAGGTAACATCAATACACTTAGGGGATTACAAAATATAGAAATAATAAATACCCAAAGCCAAGTGTGCAAACAAACCAAAAAAAACTCAAACTAAAACCAGCAGTAAACAAGATTCTAACAAAGCCTGAAAACAAAACCAACAATAAACAAAATTCTAAGCATGCCTGAAAAAACAAGAGAAAAAAACAAAACAACCTGACGCTCCTACTTTGTCCAAAAGCATCTTATTATAAGCTAGCATCGCATGTACGGAAGACCTATTTTGTCCACCTTTAAGATTCCTTTTAAGCATCTTAGGAATACCATTATAATTAATCCACATACCCTATTGACGTCGCAGAGCCAAACGAGCAGGAAAATTTGCTCCTGCAGTACCTTCTCTGTAAATGTGCCTTATCTTGATTTGCATGCTCAAAATAATTTCTTGAATTTTGTTCCAATAATCTTCAAGATACCAGATTCCACATCTACATTTTTCCAACCAACTAACTATAAGCAAAGAATCGAGCTCAATCTCAACTCTATGAATATCCAATTCCTTGCAATGTTGCAAACCATAATAAAGAGCTAGAAGCTCTGCTTCATTATTAAACCCATGACTCAATTCGTTAGCAAAGGCCATCCTCAAGCCACCTTGATCATCTCGAATAATACCACCCGCCCCCATAGAACCCGGATAATCCCTATCTCCCCAACTCACCACATACTTTACCAAAGAAATTAAGAGGTGATACCCCATACTGACTGATAATGATAAGGGTTGATGGTGTATGAAAACTTACATTACTTGAAAATGAGAAATTTTTGCTCTTTATGATGGTTTCAATGGGGCTCCAATTATAGTATTAACTAGTCTTTTTTTAGTAAAGGCCCAGATGTGGCTTGGGTCGGCCTTGGGGCGTTACATGATACCTAGTAAAGATCTTGAAACTTCAATCCCCAAGAAATACCAACGCTTATCTAGAACTTTGGTGTGGAAACATCATTGTAGAAATTCTTTCAACATGGCGAGCCTCCATAGTCAATTTTGGGGATCACAAAATCATCTACTGATTCGATCTAGTAGGATGTACCTTGCATCAAAATGTAACTTGAGTTTCCAAAGGAGATAAAGATGCAGAGTTCGACTTGAAAACAAACAACCGGAACTGCCCCCTCTCATTTGAAGGTAGACAGGGCACAAGAATGTTAGATCATTAAAATGCTATCACATCTCACTCTCAATAGATCTCCTACTATTTCTAAATTTTCTAAGAATGCACGGTTATATTATTGTAAGTTCTTTGTTTTGAACATTTCCTCACAAGTTTTGCATCAAGAAACAACTCTACTGCAATGGTAAAGGGTCCAAAGTACCCAAAGCACTGGAGTGATTCAATAGCCAGGAAGAAGCCTAGAAGTTCCTACTACCATACCACACTACACTTGGCTCTACACATTTAAAAGAGATCAATCATTAGGACGATACATTTTCACAACAGCAATGAGTAGCAGTGAACTTTAAAACCTCAAAGATCTTCCCAAACCATAGTCTCAATAGTGCTTGAGACCATATAATCCATTTTTAAATTTTTAAACACTACCTCATCACTTCCCCTTGAGCAACAAACTTAGATGGTTGCTTCATATAAACCTATACAAGCGGATCACCATGTATAAGCATTCTAGAAACCTAGATAATAGTTGGACCAATCCGGATTGGAAACAAGAGATCAACAAACAAACAAAAGATATGTTAGCAACCAAAATGAATATGTCAAATTATATTTGATGCTTTATGTGTAGCCCTAAGCAACAAGGAGAGCCTTCAGGCGATCACCAAAACCATTACGATGAAATTTGACTATACATACCTATTTGCAGCCAATAGTTCACTTCCTATATAGTAGGAGGAAAGTTCCAATTCTCAGTCTATTGTACAGCTTCCATGTACAATTCCAAATCCTTCTTCAAACCCAGTTCAAATAGTGCATCTTGAACAATCTTAAAGATGCAGACAAGGTAAAGATTGGAGATAAAACACAAGGAAGAAGATAAGGAATAAAAACCAACGCAGTACTTAGCAACATGAGCAACTACATTTTCCACAGAGCAATTGGTAGAAAAGCAAAGTCACGAGATGATGCCAGGTTTTAAAGCAATGAGGGGAGGGAAGGGGACTATACTATCATTCATGGACATTGTAGCCATACTTGTAACGAAGCTGATGCCTTTGGAGGCATAGGTACAGTGAAAGAGTCAAAAACAAAGCTAGAAGGTAAAAAGTTCTTAGTTGGAGAAGTGATAGAAGGTATAGAATAGGCGAGCTCCGACAACATCACGCGTCGGTTATTGTGCTCAACAATGCAATTATGTTGTGGGATTTAAGGACAAATGGCTTGATCCTTTGTTAGACAAAAAAGAAACAAAGGAATAGCAAATATAATTCTTTCGCATTGTCATTTTAAAATACAACTTTTCTAGCACAAATGAGTTTTGAAGTCTTCTTGATGAAGCTGAAAGGTTGTCATTAAATCTTAACAATTGCCTTTCCTGCTGTTTATAGGACTGCGTGTAGACAGGACACATCGGTGGATGTTATTGGAGAAGTCAGGTAGTTCTCCTTAATGGAACATTCCATGTTAGCTTCCTCAGGGTGGCACATGAATGGGAAGTACGGTGTTTTTTCAGAATTCTTCAGCCTATTGTGGACTCCCTCGCTCTAGGAAAGGAAAACTCTTCATAAGCTCATTCTATAAGGCCATCACTCTTTAGGATAACAGTCCTTTTTTCTTAGAGGAACATTAGAAGAAGTAAGGCACTTCTAAAAGTTGCTTTCTTTGTCTAGACAGCTTCCTTGGGGAATATCCTAACCATGGAGTACCTATAGAAATGCTAGATTGTAACTGAATAATGCTGCATGTTTAGAAAAATTGGTGAAGCTGTGGATCACTTGCTATACATTGTGAGGTTGCCAGGGCCCTATGGGATAATATGTTCAGCAAAGTTAGGTTAGAATAAATCAAGCCTGGGCGGATGGTTGATCTTCATGTCTTTTGGAGAAGTCTATGTCATCTTGCAAATTGTAACAATATGGAAGGTGGTCCCCATATGCCTTCTGTGGTGCACTTGGAGAGAGAAATCAGCAGAACTTCAAAGACAAAGAATGTTCGTTAAGTGACCTAGAAATCTCTTTTTCAAATTTAAGGGCACAATTTTCATAATTTTCCTTTTTTTTTTATTGGCACTAGATGTCAAGGAACAAAGTCCCAGCTAATTCCGGGGGTGCACAAGCTCTCAGTAAAGAGTTTCCCACAAATGCACCTAGAGTAATTAAGGAAATTTCCCTAATTTGATGGCCCCTAAAAATTGTTTGCACCCAAGGGTCCTAACCTGGGACCTATAAAGAGCATACTTCCAAGACTAAGGCTCTTACCACTTGAGCCAATTCCTAGGAATTAATTTTTATAATTTATTGATAACTATTTCTTCTTCCTAACAAAATATTTTCTCCTGTATACATCTTGAGTAGTTGGCTATTCCTATTCTTCTGTTAGTATAAATCAAATATATTACTTGCATATATATATGAAACAACTTTTGATAAAGTACAACCAAGTCATTTAGGAGTAGTCATCAACAAAAGTAACAAAATACTGAAATAAAAAAAGTAACAAAGTCCTGAAATAAAAAAGTAACAAAGTAATGAAATTTATTGGAGTATTAAAAGGAGCCCATGCATCGAAGTAAACTAATTCAAATGGATTGAAAGCTTGACAAACTATCCTAGTCCTGAAGTGCACGATGTGGATGGTGTGTAAAAATAGATGGTGTTGAAGCGCACAACAGATAGCCAGCCATCAAGGCAAGTGCCAGGCCCCGATGAATAGGAGACAAAGTTGTCGCTACTTCAACCAAAATAAGGGCGAGCCCCTGTTTAAACCAAGTACCTTACCTCACTTAGAGAGAAGTAGTTGAAGTTGGGCACCAAACTATAAGAGTTTGCTTTTATTTCATGTTTCTACGAGAGGTCGGTGCTACTAAATTGAAGGATCTTATCAATGTCCATGAATGATAAATTACTAAACCTTGCCCTTGAGTCATATGATGTCCTTCTTAATAGTGTCATAATGGTAAAATGAAGTTTTGAACTAGAGATTTTAGTTAAGCATTTGCAAACAATGCAACAAAAAGGGCCCTTTTTCTAAATTTTAAAAAAAAAAAGGGAGGGGAAAGGTAAAGAAATTCGATCATGGTCATGAAGGAGAATTAGGAAAGCTCTTGTAAGGTGCTCCATCCAGTCAACTAGGACCCTGCAATTTCAATACTATAAATATGTGATTAGGATTAGGATCCCTCAAATTGGTTATTGTATTTTTTTTTTTTTACTCTTGATGATGGGGGAACCACCCCATGCCATAGCCGTTAGGACTCACCCATGGTTATTGTAAATTAATGATTGAATAAACGACATATACTAATAGTTGTAGAGAAGTTAAGAGAAAGGGAAAACGGAAAAGAGAGAGATCTAGCTAGGAATTCAAGACTCCAAACAACAGCAGAATATAGCTCCACAATATTTACCACAGCAAACACCCTCTCATCCTCTTCTTACACAAAACTCCTCAGCGCAGGTCCAAGTAACGACCATAATGTTGGTATGTTCTATAGCATCGTACAGAAATCAAACAAGTTCTATACAAAAAAAATCTTTTTAAGTCTAAAAATCAAAGACAAGGAAGTACATACTAAATAAGCGAAACTTACAGAAAAAGAAATGGAGAAAAATGAATGCCAAGCATAATCAACAAAAACATTTGACACTCCCAATATTATTGTGCAATCAGCTATACCATAGAGATGACTAAACATTTTATTAAAATAAAATGGTGTTGTTGTCTTCATCATAAAGAGACGATGAAGTTTCGCATATACTGATACAAGGTACTGCTTGCTTAAAATGTGGGAAAAACTAATTGTTCTTTTGTTGGAAAACTTTTTTTCAACGAAATAAGCCCAAATCATTTTCAATCCAGGGTTCTATGTATTTCCAATAATTCCATTACCTTCAAAATAGAAGGTGAGCTAGTAATGTTATACAAAGTTTCTTACAGGCTAGTGGATATATGTTGTTCGAATTTTGAAAATGCAAAAAAGCTTATGGATAACTATTAAAGAAATGTGAAGTATTCTGAGGGATAGATGAAATAACAATCCAGTCCAACAGATTATGAAATCCTAACATTCCATTTATATAATTTGTAAATTGGAAGTTAATATGTCCTTTTATATAAGTGTAAGTTAATATGTACTTGTTAGCATATCATTCTTTTTTTTAAAGAGGTAAAAGAAATTTTATATTATAATAGGAAATAGGCATAACCCAAGTACACAAGACACATACAAGAGAAGACACCTAGTTAAGAACTAGAAAGAGATACAAGAAATTCCTGGAAGCTAAGTCCATTGAAATCTATAGCAATGGCCCACGACATTAGTGTGTTGAAGAAGAAGCATCTAAGTTCATCCATTGAGCGTTCCTTCTCCTCAAAGTTCCGATCATTCCTTTCCCTCCATTTGCAGTACGTATGGGGTCCATCTTCCATATTTCTATGATTTGCGAAATGCCATATAGACCTCTTCATATGGCAAAACAAATACCCTCCCAGGCATAACCCATGCTAGCCCACTGTACAGAAGCTCTCGTCCCAAATAGCCCTAGCCACCTCAAAATGAAGAAGAAAACAATCCACTATCCATCCACTTCTCCTAATTCAACACCAATCAATTGTTATGATCCATCTTTTCCTTGGGTTGTATGGTCAAAATCTTCCCCAAAAGAAGAAAGGCCTTAAGAAGCGCCCTACTCCTCCAAATACTCGCCCAAGGGAGCGGATTGTGGCTGATAACTACTCGTCGGACTGATCACTTCCCACTCCAACCCTATCTCTCCATGTTCGCATATGCCACTCATGTTGTAAGCAATAATCCTACAACAAACATAGTTTAACCTCCCTTTGTCCCGAACACCACTTCCCTACCTCTAACCACCTCATGCCTATCGTCATCAAAAGCAGCGAGAACCACCACTTGCAGCCAAATATCCACCAAACCCATACAACTTCTCTCCACTTTGGCACCTGGTGTCGGGTGAAAGTCCCAACTACTTCCATGGGTGCACCTACACCTTAGGTAGGGAGTTTTCCCAAGTGCACTTCTGGTAATTTAAGTAGAAATTCCCCTAGTCCGATGGCTCCGTTTTATATGGCTCGCCCCCAGACCACTCCACCACCTCTTGGGGTTACTTGAACATAAACATATTACGCTGCCATTCTTGGTCACCAATTTTCCCTCGTGGAATGTTCCACCTCTTCCCAATTCAAATGGCTGTCAAACTCCTTGGAAAATTGGCAAAGCAAGTCACTTCTAATCGGAGCTACCAAATAAAAACTCTCTTCCTTCGAAGAGCATGGGTCTCAATGCCATCAATTAGGTCTTGAGGAACTCGATCTAGGTCATTGTGAAAGAGGCATGCCTTCAACTGGTATAAAATGTATGAAGCATTCAAGGAGGTTGCTCAATCAATGCTCCTTATAACATGTGAAGAAGATATTTCAGAGTGACAAAAAGAAAAGGAACAAAAAACAAAGATCAAAATGTTATAAGCTTTAAGCATGGGATAGTGCAATGTTAAGGGGGGTCGGATATTGAACAAAGGGATTGGAGGTATATTAAGAACAAAAGGCACTTGATGGCACATGTTTCATCAAGATGTAATAGTTTACATAATAGCCTCACTTACTCAATATAGATTACAATGTTACCTTTCAACTATAATGAGAAATAACAACTGAATGTAAAAATACAAGGAGATTTCTTGTAAAGGTTGTTGAAGAAAGTTAATAAAAGTTCATTCTTGGAGGATCTAATCCCTCGAAGATCAGAAGTTGTGCATTTCCTAGTTCTTTGTTACAATTGGTATCAAAACAGCGGCCACGTCACGAGTTCAATTCACGGAGAGGGCGGCCTATTGGCTAAATTAAAATGCCTTGGTACTATGTATGGGCATGATGTTAAGTCATTGAATACTAATAGATAAGTGAAGCCACCAAAGGGAAAGGGCTCCACGGGTCAGTTCTATAGAGTGGGCCGCCGTTGACATTGGATTTAGAAGCGTTGTGGAATGCTATGATCCTCAGTGTTAAAAGATTAACCAAATTAGTATCCAACAACCCTAAGGCTTTTGGATCAATGGTTAGGTTTTTAACAATTGGTATCAGAGAACTTTAGATCAGAGGAGCCAAGATCACAAAATAAATCTCAAAGAGGGTACATTATTGTCTCTATTAGGCCATATAGGTATCCTTTTGTCCAAAAATTTGAGATTGAAAAGATAGTTAAAGAGTTGTTAGAAGCAGGAGTAATAAGGCGCAGTCACTTTTTTTCTCACATGTCGTTTTAGTGAGAAAAGTTAATGGATGCGTATGTGCATTGATTACAGAGCATTAAACAAGGAAATTGTTAAAAATAAGTTTCTCATTCTAGTGGTAGATGAGCTACTCAATGAGTTGTGTGGAGCTACATTTTTTTTCCAAGCTAGACCTTAGGTCTGGTTATCATCAGATTCGGGAAAGGGAGTTTGATATTGAGAAACTACATTCAAAATCCACCAAGGTCATTATGAGTTTTTGGTTATGCCTTTTGGCTTAACCAATACTCCTGCTACTTTCTGGTCATTGATAAATGAGGTGTTTCAACCATTTTTAAGAAAATTTGTTATAGTTTTCTTTGATGATATTTTGATATAAAGTAAGAACAGGGAAGATCATTTACAGCACTTAGTTTTGGAGTTGGATGTTTTAGCAAAACATACATTATTTGCTAAAAGAAGCAAACGTAGATCTGGCCCATTTGGCTACAAGCAAATTGATTATCTTGGACATTTGGTATCTGCTGAAGGAGTGTAGGCAAATCCATCAAGGCCAAAGGCTATGGTTGAGTGGCATTTGCCCAAGTCCATTAAATCCATGAGGGGATTCCTTGGATTAACTGGCTATTATAGAAAGTTTGTGAGAAGCTATGGATTGATTGCTACTACTCTCACTGACTTGCTTAAGAAAGATGCATTTCCCTAGGGCCCTATAGCTACATAGGCTTTTGAGGCATTAAAATAGGCTATTCCTCTCCCACCTGTTTTAGCATCGCCTGATTTTTATAATCCATTCTCAATTGAGTGTGATGCATCAGGCAAGGAAATTGGGGTTGTACTGATGCAGAATGGGAGACCCTTGGCTTTCCTTAGTCAACCATTGAAAGGCAAAACATTGGATTTATCTACATATGAGAAGGAAGCCTTAGCATTGGTGTTGGCTATCAAGGAAGCCATAGCATTGGAAGCCTTACCTTTTGGAAGCCACCTTTGTGATTAGGACTGATCAACAAAGTTTAAAATTTTTGTTGGAGCAAAAGATAAGGACCCCATCACAACAAAAGTGGATAAACAAGTTCATTGGTTATGATTTTAATATTGAGTACAAAAAAGGTAGAGAGAATGTGGCTGCAGATGCTTTCTCACAAAGGGATGAAGTGGTAAAGGAAGAAGCAGTGTTATCTGCTATCATAGTCTTGGATCCAATATGGTTAGAACAGTTGAAGGATTCATATTTGCAAGATGAAGAGTTTCTAGAATTTGCAAGAAGCTGCAACAAGGAGATATGCCAAACCAATCCTTTACAGTGAAGAATGGACAATTATTCAAGAAAGGAAGATTATTTATGTCAGCCCAATCTCCTTTAAAACAACAAGCACTGCACTTCATACACAGCAATGCTTTTGGTGGCCACTTAGGGTATCAGAAATCTTTACACAGAGCTAAGGCTGACTTTACTTGGATTGGAATGAGGAAGGATATTAAGAACCACATAAAAGAATTGGAATCTGTTAGAAATGCAATGTACAGAATTTGCAACCAGCTGGCTTGTTATAACCACTACTTATTCCCATCAAGTCATGGAGTGATATCTCTAAGGACTTTGTTGATGCTCTTCCTATTTCTAAAGGGTTTTGTCATTTTTGTCATTTTTGTGGTAGTTGATCGATTTACAAAATACGCTCACATTTTGCCCTTGTCTCATTCTTATATTGCAGTTTCCAGGGTTGTGCAGGAACTGGCCGGACCGATCGTCGCCAATGGAGACCGGTCACCACATTTAGGAACTGGTCGAAATCAAAAGAGAACCTGTCGGCCGGCAGCAAAAAATACTAAGAACCGACGTCGGCCGATTTAGTCCCAATTCAACCATGGTTTGAACCAGCCGATGGTTTATAGTATATCTTTTTATATGTGTTACAAAACGACGTCGTTTCACATGAAATGATGTCTTTTTAGTTTAAAACCCAACAGAAAAAGTTAATCATACAAACAATGTCGTTCTGGCTCGGGTTAGCCATCAAAAAAAAATCCCCCCTTCTCTTTTTTTTGCCATCACTCAGTCTCACGCCACTGCACAGACTCTCTCCCACGCTCACCTCTGCTCACTCTCTCTCTCACCGTTGTCACGTCCTCCTCGACGTCACTCGCCGCAACCAACCACCACCTCTTCCTCTCTCGGCGCCAAACCCCCACGGCGCCAACGCCTCTCTCCAACGTCTCCGTGAGTATTATTTATTGTTTTTTAATTTTTGTTGTTATGTGTAATATGATGACCAAGGGCAGTAAAGCTTCAACGAACACAAAATAGACTTTGTTGTGTTGTAAAAGTGTAGATGCGTATAAGGAAATGGTGATTCTGGAATGTAATGGAAATATGCAGGTGAGGTGTTTGTGAAATTGACAATCAGAATTGAATAAAAATGTAATGATATTAAATTATTAATTATTAGGGTCCACAGAGAAGCCATAACAAATACAAGCTCATCTGCTTAATTGGTATTGTCAGCAAGTAAGATTCTCGTGTCATTATTTTTCTCATTAGTCCTTCACTATTTGAAATGTAGAACAATGGTTGGATAAATACAAAAATATTTAAATATTAAGAAGCTAAGGCAAATCAGACATATAGGAAACCAATTATACTGAACCTCGATTTGCTGTGATGAAATTGTGTTATTGTGAATTTGCGATTCCCTAATTGCTAATTTGTTGTGATGAAATTGTATTGTTGTGTTGAAATTGCTGTTTCTAAAGAAATTTTGATATAAATGAGAAAAGATGAGCGAACTAAAACTTAGATTATAGTCTTGCACTTGTGATGTTTGCCATATTGCAAACTAGCTGTTGTGTAATTATAGTTTATTAACTTGTTATGCACTATGTATAATTTGTAACATTGTTTTTTATAAGTAAAAATATTATATTATATACATATATATATATATTAATAGAAGTAACTAAGTACACTGGATGTAAACAAGAAAACACCTAGTAGACACTGGAGAGCTCTTAATAAAATAATTTGTAATATTTACGTTTTGTTTTATAGATGGATTCTTCGTTGACTCCTATTGATCTTGATTCAAATGAACTAAGTCCAACCATTAATTTAGAAGATGAAATGAGGGAGACCAAACATCAAAACCCCCTAGTACCCCTAGTAGTACTACTTGTCCATTACCTAAAAAACGGAAAGGAAAAGATCCATCGATTGTATGAGACCATTTTACAAAGGTGGAGGGTTGTACTATAGATGATCCAAAGGCTAAATGTAATTATTGTGGCAAGATGTATGCTTGCCACTCAAAAATGAATGAAACTTCAACAATGCAAAATTATTTGTCTTCATGTCCTAAAAATCTCCATAAACATGAGCCTGTGGATAAGGACCAAAAACCATTGACAATTGAGGCAACACTAGAGAAGGGAGTTGGAGAGAGTAATGGTACTACATTAAAGAGTCTTGTAACTCATAAATATAGTGAAGAGGCTTTGAGGTTGGCAAATGCAGAGATGGTAATTATTGATGATATGCCATTTAGAGTTGTTGAGCACTTGAACCTCAATTTAAGGTGCCATGTCATGTGACAGTTGAAAGAGATTGTATGAAATTGTATGAGTCTAAAAAGGGAAAACTTTAAAAAGTGTTTAAAGATGGTGGCATGAGGATTTCGTTGATGACCAATACATGGACAGCGATACAGGATTTGAATTATATGTATTTAACTACACACTTCATTGATCAAGATTGTATATTGCAGTAAAAAAATCATTAATTTTTGTTTGATCCCTAATCATCAAAAGGATAATATTAGGATATATGCTGAGTCGTGTTTTCTTGACTAGGCATTGATAGAATATTTACTGTAATTATTGATAATCCAAGTTCGAATGATATTGCAATTGCATATTTAAAACAGTTTTTTACAGGAAATGTGTTGAGAGGTAAGTATATGCACATGCGATGTTGTACTCATATCTTGAATCTTATTGTAAATAAGGATTTGAAGGAGTGCAATAACGCCATCACAATGGTTAGGAATATGGTTAAATGTGCGTTCATCTCCCATAAGATTAGACAAGTTTAAGAGATATGCAGAAGAGAAAAAAGAATTGATTGTAAAAAAAACATCGTATCTTGATGTACAGACACGGTGGAACTCGGCCTATATGATGTTGGAGGCGGCTAAGAAGTTTGAGAAGGCTTTCAAGAGGATGGAGAGTGAGAATTATAATTTACTTTCTTACTTTGATGATGAGGCCTTCTAAAGCTAGGGAGTGGGAGTCTGTGCGGGTGTTTATTAAGTTCTTGGAAATATTTTATGATGCTACTGACAGATGTTCTTGGTCTTTTTATGTGACAGCCAACAACGGTTTTCTGGAGACCTCTCATACTAAATGCTGACTTGGATACAACTGTGAAAACAAGCATGGCCAATTAGTCTCGTGCAATCCTCACGAGTATAGGATAATTAGGCTCATTAATTTGTCACCAAGTCAAACGATGCGTTCAATGCTTCACAACCATCTAATAAATATCAGTCCACTTCTGTTTTGGCAATATTAGATCCCATGGAAGAAGATGCTTTATACCACTCGTAGAACCATTTCGACTCACATTTGTCATCACCATCATTCATGGTTCTAGATGTTGGAAGGGGCTCATGTTTTCAGGTACTCATGGTAGAACCAAGTGTAGCATTATACTCATCATACAAATCTGCTAATACCTATCTCACACGTGAAACCAACTCCTCAACAAGAAACTCATCATGTGCTTTCTTCGTGTGGAAAGTAAGAAGCCCTAACTTGCTTCGTGGATCAAGCAAAACTACAATTAACATGAATAAGTTCATTCTATCTAATGATCCAAAATTGGTTAAGGCATTCGTCAACAATCATTGATATCCAAGAGGCTTTGGATAATGTGGAGAGCTTCGAAGTAAAATTGGATAAGGTTTTCTATGTTTTCACTTTTCATTGTAATTTAATTCACACTTATTTGATGTTATTCATATTATTAATTCTTTAATATTTATTAATGTTTGTTTATAGAGGTGGGTGCACAATCCAACGTGACAATTAGTGAAGGTTGAAGGCTTGAAGCATCAAACATGAAGATTGAAGATCACTCTCAATTTGTTGGCATGTTGCCATTTATTTTTTTTATTGGCACTAGGTATCCAGAACAGCGTCCCGACTACCCGAGAGTGCACAGGTTCTCGGCAAAGAGTTTTCCACAAGTGCATCTCAATTAATTCAAAGGAAAAATCTCCTAATCCGATAGCCCCTAGATATTGGTTGCACCCAAGGGGATTTGAACCTTAAACCTAGGAGGAGCATACCTGATACCCCTATCTAAGCTCAAGGTCTTTACCACTTGAGCCAATCCCTAGGAGTTAACATGTTGCCATTTATCTATATTCTATGTCATGCTTTTTTGTTGCTATGTTTAGACAATTTATCTTATTTTGTAATATGTAATACTAAACATCTAGTGAAGTTATGTTTATTTTTTTACTATGAATTATTTTTCTTGATTAACAATAGTGGTATATAGAAAGTTGCAAGTAATATAGTTAGTATTAATAATTTAGTATATATAATAATACGAATATAAATGATATTACTTTAATGTGGTCACTTTAAAGTGCTTGAATGCAATGGAAAATGGCATACAAGTTGGAATTGCCACAAAATTTATCTGTACATCCAGTCTTTCTTGTGTCCAAATTAAAGAAGCATGTGGGGCCAATAAAGAGTGTTTCATCTACATTACCATTGTTGGATTCTCATGGGGCATTCAGAATTGAGCCTAAGGTGATATTGCAAAGAAGGATGACTTCTGTTGATAACAAACCATTTATTGAGTTGTTGGTTAAATGGCGTGGATCCTTTGAGGAAGATGCTACTTGGGTCCCTGTAGAGCAGCTGAGGATGCATTACCCTAACCTTGTGGGCAAGGTCTTTTTAAGGGGGTGAATAGTTATGAGCCTTAAGCATGGGACAATTCAATGTTAAGGGGGGTCGAAGATTTAAGGAAGGGATTCAAGGTGTATTAAGGAGAGGAAGGCACGCGATGGCACATGTATCATTAGGATGTAATAGTTTATGTTAATAGCCTCACTTACTCAATATAGATTACAATATTACCCTTTCAACTTTAATGAGAAATATCGAGAAATAACAACTGAATTGTATAAATACAGGAGATTTCTTGTAAAGGTTGTTGAAAAAAGTTAATAAAAGTTCATTCTTGGAGGATCTAATCCCTCGAAAATCAGAAGTTGTGGATTTCCTAGTTCTTTATTACACAAAATCAAGGTTCTTTGTAGTCCTTGAAAAGTCTCTATTAAGTCAATGTTAAGAAAAGTATTTAAATACTTTTACTCCCTTCTAATCATAGTTTTGTTTTAAGTTCAAAGGCTTCTGAATACAGACAAACGGATATTACAACACTCTGATTTCCAGTTAAAGTTTAGAAGAGAAGGGAGTAGCCAGTAGGAAATGGAATGCCTTTGGAAACTTGCTAAAGCTTGTATAAACAGAGATGTTAAGCGTCAGGCATGAAATATATCAAGCAAGAGTTTTGCTTCTTGAAAAGCTTTCAGTCAATGCTTTTATATAGAAATCCTACTTTCATATAAGCAACTAGCTCAAAATATATGCAATTAATTTTGTTTTTACCACATTCCAATGTGTTTTAGAATGTATAAGTTATTAAGCAGTTTAATTTGTCATCAAATTTCACATTATTTTTGTTAGAATGCTGCATCAGCAGCATGTGTAATTCGTTATGAATGTAAGTGCTTAAACCATTCTGCAGTCAGAAGGCCGTATCTTGCAAAAGAAATATTTAAAGACAGCAGAAGTTTGTCTGACCATTATAAGGAGACCAAAACCTGAAACCATTGTCAAGCAAACAAGTGATTATGTGTCTCATCATCAGATTTATTCACATATTTCTACTTTTTGGAAAATGAGTGCAGTAGTAAAGATAAAACCATTTTTCTAGCTGACTGGCTTTTCATTAGTTTCCCATATATAGCATCCAGTAAAATAATTTAGATAATTTCTTCAATATCCTAGGATTCGGATCTAGACATATTGCTTATATTAGTTGTAGAAAGAAAATATAAGTAGAATCGACACTGAACGACACGAAGGTGTACAAACCCTTGGCAAAGAGTTTCCCGCAAGTACACATCAGCTAATTCAAGAGAAAAATCTCTCAATCCAATAGCCTCTAGAGATAGTTTGCACTCAAGAGGATTTGAACCTTAGACTTAGAAGAAGCATACCCTAAGCCCAAAGTCTTTACCACTTGAGTCAACACCTAGAGATTATGGATAGCAACTAATTAGCTAGAAAACTGAATTTCAGAAAAAATATTAATAAGCTGTAAAAAAAATTAACATTAATTAAGGCATTGTCTTTGTAAATGACTCCTAAGCTTCTTAAACACAAATCATTAAAAAAATAACCTGGAATGCTTAAATAAAATACTAAAGACCCAAAAAAACAAAAATAATTTCTTTGCTGACAAGTTAAATATATAAGAGGAAATACATTCATATGCAATTCGTGCCCAGACCATGACTTAGATGTTATAGGTCTCTCCCAGCTTAAACAAAGGAATACCAACGCAGAGGTTGTTTCTGAAACATGTTTACTTCCATCCATATGTTTGTTGTAGTTGAACTAAAGAAAGCTATTAGAAGGAATCAATCTGTTTGGATCCAAATGATAATCCTAGCATAACACGAGGAAAATACATGACTATCTTTCTCTTTAAAATCATGATTCCTAGCAGAAGGCCAATAAAATAATAAGTACCGAATTATATTTGATCAGGCAACCGTAAAAGGTTGTATAAATAGATTTAATCCACTGTTGTAAATAATCCAGCTGACTTTGGAGAACCAACAAGATCAAAACAACTCATAGTGGCATGATTTCACGTCTTTACTCATGCAATCTTGTTCTTTAGCGCCTTTTCGCGTGCTAGATCAAAATAAAAGTCTGCCTAACATTCCTTCTGAAAAACCACATGAGTTATCATATAGCTGTCAAATGATGTCCAATAACACATTATAGTCTGACTGACAGCAGATATCATATGAAAGTACTATTGCCATTTTCAATGACATTCAGCATTCTCCTGATCAGCTGGCCGTTCTAGATAAAGATAGAATAGTACCGATACGTACGAAGCATTCAATCTCCAACTGGAAACGTTGATCTTAAAAAACAAATTTCGTCTCTCAAAATTATAGGCATAAACAGAATTTTTGCTCAAATAATTTCCCTTCCGATCAAAGCATAGAGCTGAGTCCAATGGACGAGTTGTAGCTTAGAGCAAGAAACTTCAAGTTTCTCAGAATCCCATCATGTCCTTTAAATAATTAATTATAAAAAAGTACCCACATAAGGCCACCCTGGATTCTTCATTAGGATCAAGAAGAAGCACGCAGCTAGCTTGGAATGACAAGTAATAAATAACATGTTGATCGCAGCAACATAACATCCAGATACTTACATGCAGGTGGCCATCCAATAAGCAACACCAATTGGGATACAGCTCTCTAACAAGTTTAAGATAATGCATGCTGATATATGCCTGCTCAAATTTTCAACTGATTTGTAATCATTCTTGGACATCATTCCCTTCTATCCATCCAGAAAAGAGGCTAACAAGATCAAAATGCTCAACCAAAGGGCATGGCCAGAATGCCAAAATAACAAAACGAAACGAACAATAAACCCATTGGCTTTCATTAACATGGCAGCATATATATTAAGAAATCATCTTGTCTATTTCACAGGAAAAAGCAATGACGGTGACGTAAGTCCCAGTTCGGCAGATAATGGCCATGTGATAATGATGCAAATCATTCCAAGTCACCATAGTCCGATGAGGTGATCATCTAGAACAACGTATCATGATCAACAAAACCTTTTAACCAAACACAACCCCAGTTTTCCTCAACCCATTTAACCTCTTAGACAGTTTTTTCAAACTGTCAAAATACAGAAAGCAGATCCAATAACCCATATGATATATCTCCTATTCATATATATTCCACCGATCATAATCATCAAATACCACCAAGCTAAAATCTGAGCGGCTCCAAGGCCCAAATGATTATCTCCCGAAGATATTATATATATATATAGATTTCTGCAATATTTCAAAAAGCATCATCATCAATCATGGGCACTTTTGCTACCCCAAGGCCCTTATAAAGCCCGCACTGCCTGAACCGTACCATACAGCTGGAGAACCACATCAGACCCTCCCCCTCCATTAACCTGCTAATTATCCTTCCTAAACATGAGAACCCTATTCCTAGTTTTGTTTACTTTTACTCTTTATACTGAGCCTCATTGCCGCCCAGTTCACACATCAAGTACAGTTGCAAGCTCACTGCCCTCGTCCACAAACGTATTGCTGCCTTTAACCAGCTTTTTCAGTAGTAATACCACGCAGAAAAGCAAAAGAGAGCAAATATATACCCAATTGAGAACATAGCGTAGCTATCAACTCAGATCACAAGACTACAGTAATCAGGAAAATAATATTGTTGACTACATGGGACAAATTACATCCAACATGAATGTGCTACAACCAAAATCATACAAACGAAACACGAGTTCAAAGATATCATAAAAATGAACGATATTTTATGAGAAAAATCACATACCTTCTTTGCAATTGACCCATTTTTCACGGCCGCCTTTTTGAACTTCTTGTTTTTCTTCAATTTGCTCACAATTGCCATACCACTCTCTTCTAAAGCCCGTTTCTTCTTCTTCTTTTTCTTCTTCAGCTTCATCCTCTTATTAATGTTCTTCTTACCCTTGATTATAGAGACCACATTATCCCTACTTGAAAACTTGCAACTGCCGAACATTTCTCCTCCACCACTGCTATCTTCATCCCCACTTTCATCATCAACATCTACTGTTTCGATCTGTGGCGCTACCGCGAAAATCTCCGCAATCGATCTTTTCTTGGGCGCCTTGGACGTCTTTGCCTTCATTTGCCGCCTCGCCTCCTTCTTCGAAGGCTGCGCGAGGCAACTATCCATATGCGCATTCACAGCATTCACCGTAGCCGCCGTGAAAACCAGGCAAACCGGGCAAACCATCTCCAATTTCTCATCGTCCACCTGTGATTTCTTGAACTCGGCCCTTTCAGCGTCAAAGTCACTGCCATTTCTTCGAAGTTCTACTTCCTCTCCTCGAACATTTGCGTTGCCTCCGTCGATTTGATCGTGTTTTCGGATTCCTTCGAGCTCGTGGGACCACCAGCGGAACTTCGTGACAGTAATCGGAGGGAGCAACAAGTTGATATCTTCTTTCTTCATCTCTTCAGCTGGGTCTATGCCGAACGGCCAGCACTTCCCCACGTCGACGGTCCTCATCTTCGCTGCATACTCTCTGTCGACATATATACCCAATTCATAACGCATAAAGAGAAGTTAAAGAAAGATTGAGAAGAACGAGAGGTTAATTTAGAACCAAAAGCAAAAAGAATATTCAGTCATAACAACATGTTACCGGATCGAGAAGCCCTGAAACGCCACGGCCATGGCTCCAGAGAAGAAACCGAACAAGGACTAACACAACAACAACAACAACGTTGAACCCGAAGGGAAAAGATGAAGCATGTGTCTACATGCTGAAATCAGATGGGAGAAAAAGATAGAAGATGAACTGATGAAAGTGAAGGAGAGCACGGAAATTAGGTTGGAGAGAGAGAGAGAGAGAGACAGAGAGACAGAAGAGAGAGACAGCTTTTACTTTTCTTTACATTATATTTCCCGCTCTAGAGGGGAGAGAGATGTTTTCTTTATATATACCTCTTTCCGCTTTCCCCTAATTTATGACTGATAGCGACGTATGAGAGCGTTTGCCAACGCTTTTTAATGTGAAGTTGTGTACCCACACTCCCACAGAATATCAACCATTATTCTCTCTTCTTTGTTTTTTCCTTTTTTTTTTTAACTTATTACTATTATAATTATTTAATTGAATAAGTTGATAAAATAAAAAAACTTCATATCTATTATCTAATACTATTCATATGTAAATATCATCAGATAGTGGTTCCGTAGTTTTTTTTTTTTTTTTTTTTCTCTGAAGGATAGTGGTTCAGTAGTTACTTATTAAGTATGTAATACTAAGACGGTGAAATTACTTATTACATTGCATGTGATCAATAAATATCATCAGATAGTGGTCCAGCAGTTGTTAAATTATTTCTAATTAATTCCACATATAGAAGATTATGGTTTCCAGTTAAAATAATGATTTATCTTGCTACTATTATTATGGATATGAGATTTTTTTATCTAGAAGTCGATGGGTCATTGGGTAAAACGCACGCTTCATTTTATTAATATGACAATATTCAATTTATTAAAAACTTAAATTAGAATTTCTGATTAATCGAATCCTACCATATAGAAGAATTGTACTGATATAAGATAGCATTATTGATATGATAAGTCTGATTTGTTAAAAATTAAATTAATTAAATTCTTTTATAGAATAAGATAATCTTTTGACATTATCACTATAAAAATAAAGAAAAATTGTATTAATCATCCACACACCCGCATAATACAATTTTTTATTTTTTTTTTCTCTTATTAAATTTGTGGTATAAGGATAATATGTAAAATAATTTAATTAATTTAGGAAAAATAAAACTAAATAAAATCTAAAAAATTTAAAAGAATACTGGTATAATTATAAAGAAATTACACAAAAATAATCACACAAATTGATATAGTTTCGTGTGATTTTTTAAATCTATTTTATAATAAAAATCATTTTACAATCTGATAAATTATATAAAATCACATCAATTTATAAAATTATATTTCTCTAGTCTATTTGTTACTAAAATACTTTTCTATTAATAATAATTTTTATAAAAACATATGACACCCGGGGCAAAACCACTTTTTTTAGTCATTACCCCATCCAAGAGTCAAGATTTACCCAAAACCAAGCCCATGAACTAGGGAAGATTCCATGCACGTATAAAATAATTTTTATGAAAACATGTAACACCCAGGGCAAAACCATCTTTTTCCTCCTCTAGAATTTCTCAATCACCTATAAATATACATATATTCCTCCCATGCATTTAAAAAAAAATTGTCACTGTCACAAACCACATACCCACATTGTAGGATTGTATTCTGACCCGACCCCGAAACGTTATCAGGCATTTCTGACCCAATCTAATTTTTGTGTAGTCATGCTCTTTCGTTAATTGCTATTATTTGATAATTTTTTTTCTTGATTGTCAACACTTGAAATTCAAATGGAGGTTTCATTTTATCAGTAAACAAACACTTTATTGATAGTGTGGTTTGGTTATCAATGCCTGAGATTCGAACGGTTAATGGAATCCAACATATAGCACAATATGTAAAGATATAATCAAATATAATTATAAAAAAAAATCCAAGAACACTAGACCTAAGATCATAATCCAAGAACATCAAACCCTAGCCCGATTGGCAAAATCCAAGAACACCAGTCCTAATACTATAATCCAAGAACACCAAACCCTAATAACCAGAATCCAAGAAAAGTAAAAGAGAAACCATTAATCTAAAAAGTGAACCTATCGATGAGAAAAACTCAATTAACCAAAATCAATTAATCAACTCGATTAACCCGATTTGGTGATGAACTCGAGTTTTTGGAGAATATGATTTTACATTTTTGTTTTTTTGGCAACCTTCGTCGATGGAAACGCTGCGCAAAGCCCAACACCGTGCTCTAGTGGCCTTGCCGATGCAATATTTTTGCTACCGGAGCCTTCGTGGTCATCTTTCGTAACTGCCAGAATGTTATCCGGTGACAACGACAACATTGCTACCCAGAGAGAGAGAGAGAGAGGAGATTGAATGAGAAGAAAATGGAAGAGATTTTAATTGGTAACGAGAATACCTGTTTCCGATTTTAATTCTTATCGAGTCAAAATTTTGGGTCGGTATTAATCGAAATAACGGGTCAGGTCAAAAATCGGGTTATTTGTACAACCCTAGCTGTGACCTAAAGCCTTTCGCCGCTACAACTAGATGGATTAAGAGATTAAAAAAAAAAAAAAACAAAGCCATAGCTCAATCCACGTTCAATGCTGCACCACAACCCCTCCATGTGCTTCGCCAACCGCCACCACCACCACATTGTCTTTCCCCTATAAACTATAGCCACCCAAACACACGGCAAGCCGCCAACCCCACATAACAAGTTAGCCCAACACCCTCACGGCCTTTCCTCGGCCTTATCACTTAGAACTACAGCTTTCCAAAGAGATCAAGCCACTGCCTACTCCTCCACAACGTTACCCTACACCACTATTGCCCAGCCACCAAAAATACCAAGTAGCAATCTATTCCGCCACATCGAATCAAAGTAATATCTATACCTTGAATCAGCCACCACGTCGCCAACCCCCGCCCTAATGACACCACCTGCATAGAAAGGGTAGTCAGGCACTTCACGCCACCCCAAGCCGCCACTCTTTCTCGATAGGCTTTTGTTTCTCCCTGACGTTGTGCTCACTCTCTCTATGTCTCTCTCTCATCACTTTCTCTCTCTCTCTCTTTCTCCCAGTGCTTCACCATCGAGATAGCCACCGTCTACTCACCCAGCTTCCTCGCAACTCCTTCCATTATGGTGAGTTTGTCGCATGGTGCTCCCCTTATGACTATTGCTTTTAGTCGAAAATGGCTTGTTATTTTTTACGTGTAGTTTTTGTAAACATTTACAATAGACACAATTAGTTTTTTTCATTAATTGGTTACCTTGGACCACATGGGCTTTGTTCATGTACTGGGTTTTCTGTTTATTCAAATTGGGTTCTAAATAATTTTGGGTTAGGTACTATTTTAGTTATAGCAATGTTATATTACTAAAGTGGGTGGAGCTTGGCTCTTAAATAGACTTGTGATTGAGTTGAATTTTGATTGAAGTAAATACTAAATTGACATTGATCATGAAATTTGGGTAGTAATGATATTTTAGGGTAAAGAGATTTTGAGCATTTAAGAAAAGATGTGTTATTTTAGCATTTAAGGTACAAGTATCTAAATAAGTGTTCAATCAAAATTTACATGACTATTTTATAGGTGAAAATTAATATTTGCTCAACACTATGTAGGGAAACTTCCGAGTAGAAAAAGTTATGTGTAGGAAAACTTTCGAGGGTGCGGTGCACAGTACCGAGATTTATTTTGCAAGAGTGGGTTCAAAAGGTCCTATCTTGGAGAAATTCCCTGACGTAAAAAAAAAATGTGCTCAACACTTTCATGGAAAAATTCTAAAAAACTAAAAACATTGGATAATGGTCGTTCCTATGCTAGGCTTTGCATAAAAGAAATTACTGAGTTTGATATTTTAAAAAATATGCACGTCTTGTGTTGAAAATAAATTTGAACAATAACCTCAATTATTTATTCTACATTACGAATGAAATCTTATGAAAGAGATTTTTTTTTTTTTTTTATGTCATGACTTGTGTAAACATAAGCTTATTTTTGACATTCTGTTACGAAACAGAGAAAATGAAGGGAGTATAAAATTTAATAATTTTTGCATGTGAAGTGAAAATATTTTGAATTTGTTTTAAGAAACTGTGAAATGATCTGAATTCATTTCAATACTCTTTTTTGATATAATGTGGCATTTTGATAAACCATTAACATGTTTTTCTTATTTTATATATGTATTATATTCTATTCTTGATTGGTTCTATTAAGGCCTCATCATGGGTATAATAGTAGCATACGACCTAATTATGGATGATAATTGTGGCATACAGTCCAACCATGGGTGATAATATGGCATACGACCCAATTTTCGATGATAATAGATGTATCCACCACGGGTATAATGATGGTTTATAATTCTACCAAAATGGTTAAACATGGTATACAGTCCTGCTACGAGTATAATGGTGGTTTATAATCCTACTACGAAATTAAACATGGTATTTATTCTAATATGGTATGAAAATTATGTCTTAGATTTTGATATGCCAAAGAATTTTTGAATAAGATTTTTTTAAAAGTTTTTGCTCTGATGTTTTCATAACTACTTATTTTGATTTTGTATTCTAAAAATAAATATTAGATCTGATTTTGCATTTTGAAAATAAATATTTTTTTATGCATTTTGAATCATGTAAATGCTAATGTTTATATGCTAATATATGTTCTCTATTTACTAAGTTATTGATAATTCACATATTTACAAATAATATTAATAATTCAGTTGAAGATCAAGAGTAAGAAGTATTAGCAAAGTTTGATAATCATAAAGGAATAAGTATCAAACAGTACAAATATATATTGGCGAGCCTGATTTAGTAGATTTATTATTTTAATTTTGATATTTTGAGACGTGGATATTTTTAGAGTCTTTATGAAGGTTTTTAATTTGTTCTTGTTGAGATTTTCTTTAGCATCCTTGTTGAGGAACATAAATTTTGATTGAAACAATCAGACTTATATTTTATGGAGTATTTGAAATAAATATAATTGTATTATAGAGAAATTCTCAAGTGACAATTAAAGCTAACTCTTCGTACTTTAAAAAACGGAGCCTTATAAAAAAAACGTGTTTAAATTTTTCTTTAAAATTTCCTATATGGTTGTGTAGTAAAAACCACCGAGCAAATGAGGATTTGATGCAGAGGATGTGTCGCACGTGCTCCTTGCAAGAGCACGTATACTATACGCGCATAGGCCACATGGATATAGCTAGACGGGACAAATGGGAATATGTTACAAAAAATTCTATAAGAAAATCTAGTATTATATATTCTCATATAATTAACATGTAATTTATTATTTTTTATTATTTTGTTATAATGCTTAAATATTTGTATTTAAATAGAATGACAAAAATAAAACACATATATTAATAATTAGGTGGGATATATGATGTAGAGCTTCCATCAACATTTCATTATTATTATTGGCTTATTGAGGGTAAATATAATGAAATTCTACATTGAAGTCTTACACCGCATATTTCTATTTAATTAATATGTAATTTATTATTTAATCATTCTATCTTAATACTTAAATATGTGTGTTTAAATAGAAAGTTCAAAAAAGATAATTCAGATCATATTAATTAACTAGATATAAATATTGTGTATGGTAAGGTACTTTCTTCGTAGCATTTTTCAAAAACAAAACTCGTAAAAAATTATTAATAAAAGGAATTAAATCGGATGGTCATGTAACATTGTATATACCGAAAAAACACAAAAAATTAATTTGCCTCTACGTGGCCTACACCACTATAATAATAAAGTCTCGTGTGGTCCAGTACAGCTCACCACCGGAATTATGAAATCTAGTTGAGATTTTCAGCTCAATTAATCATGATTATCCAGATATAGAAATAAAAATAAAAAATAAAGATTAAGGTTTGGTTTAGATTTAAAATTCTTCTTAATTCATTTCAATTTATTTTTATTTTATTATTATATTTTTTTAATTTTTCATATAAAATACAAATTTTTATATATATATTTCAAATTTTAATATACATTTTTTAAATTTTAATACATATTTTTTAAATCTCAATTCAAATTTTGATATTTTTTATAATTATAGAACGACCTTTAACAAATTATGTTTAGCTATCAACTTATGCTAACAGTATTGCTTTATAAAAAGAAAACATAATAATATATTTACAATTATAATTCGCATTCCAAATGTATAGGTAATATTGATAGATTTACTACTTTCTTATTACCTCTTTATTAGTAGTATTATTAGTGTGTTTGAAGTTTTTTTTTTATTATTTCTAAATATTTTTTTAATATTCTTAATTGTTAATGGGAAAAAAATAAAAAAAATATAATTTTATTAATAATTATTTTCTTAACTATTAAATAAAAAAATTAAAAAGATAGTAAAAATAATAATAAAAGGATAATAAGACTATTAATATTTCTTTTAATATATTAGATAAGGCCCACAACAATTATAAATTAATAATATTATATGTTCTGACTTTTAATTTTTAGAAGTAGTGTTAATGATAAGCAAGATGTAGATACATGTCCCGATCGAGTTTTATATCTAGACGATTACGAAGGCTAGCTGCAAGTGCAAGCTCATGCCCCTCACGTATAACCAATTAACCATGTGTCCGACATGTGTGTACAAACGTACATGAGCACTAGCGTTCAAAAACTCGTACCACATGGTATACAAATTCCTTTATAGGGGCATGTTAGGTAGCGCCATTGCACACGCGAGACACCACATTCAATTTTTTTTTCCTTTTTTTCTTCTTCAGTGTGCAGCAGCCGGCCACATCATTTTTGTTAAACCAACATTACCGAACGGCTGTCCCCATGACAGGCAATTATATTACTTGAATGGCTCAGTTGCTAGTTGATCTAATTTATGATTTTGACAAATATATTCAATAATTTTGTGCGCGCACATCTCATGCATGTTGTTAAATAAAGCTCGCTCTCGCTCTCTGATCTATATATACGTAGTTGCTAGCTAGCTTGTCGCCTTATTGGCAGGAATTCGAAGAAAAATATTTTCTTTATAATCTTTTTATTTAAAAGATTTAAAAGAAAATCCTTTTAAATTTGATATGATATTTGATATTATATAATAAATGAAATTTTACGTGGAAGTCTTAATAGTACCATTATAGTACCACATATTGTATTCGCCTAATCATTTATCATTTTTATTATTTTAATTTAATGTTTAAATATATATTTTTAAATAAAAATAATACTTATAAATCATATATTAAATAAATAAAAAGACATGCTGCAAAGGAACATTTTAGATTAAGAGAAATACTGAGGGTTGATCGGGCTAACTCTTTCATTAAAAGCAGTCCGTCGGTTTGGACCTATTTCGGATTTAAAGTCGTCGGGAGAAGGTGGGAGGTCGGTGAGGATCGCCGTCGCAAGGATGAGGTCGTCAGAACCCACCGGTCCCGATGGCATGGGCGCCCATTGCCACTGGCGGCAACTCCGTCTAATCTGAGGCCGAAAGTTCCATATCAAATCATCTTCATTTTATTTTTTTATTGTATTTTTTATTATATTTTCTTCATTTTATTTTTTTCTTATATTTTTTTTATCGTGTTTTTTAAATTTTATTTTTTTATTATATTTTTTATTGTATTTTTATTATATTTTTATAGGAAATATATGAGTGGACTACTTTTGACGTTAGGGATAGCCCAACCGATCTCCAACGTCACCCTTAGATTAATGTAAGATAAGATGAGATGGTCTTAAATAGAATTTAAAAGTTAAATAAAATATTATTAGAATGTTATTTATTATTATTATTTTAAATTTTTAAAAATTGAAAAAATTAAATTATTTAGTATATTAAAAAAAATAAAAAATTTATAATAATAAAATAAAATAAAATGAGATAAACAAGTCTAAATAAGATGTAAAACTTTCGGATGACATTTGATTTTTGTGCACAAGTAGATTTTAGTTTAGTAGAGTAATATTATAAGTAGTCATGTTGTTGTAAGTATAATCGTCTAATTAATTTAAAAAATAAAAATTAATTTCAAAAAATTAATTTTTTTTATATATAAACTTTATATTTATTAATTTTTTTTCAAAATAATTACACCACACTTACAATTTCACAATCTTAACTATCTTTTCTCAATTTTATAACATCATTTTATAGACGGAAATTGGAATAGTTATGCAAAACTCCGTCGCAAGCTATTTACGGAACCTCCTGCACGGGTCAGGTTGGAGATCAGCGCTTAATTCCTAGGCGCGGTTTGACCCTCCACGTGGAGCAATATTCCACTTTTAACAAGGTTCCAATTCTCTGACAGCTAGCTCATGCCTACCACTCTACCACTTTCTCCGCTCCATTTCCCTAGTTAACTCAGCTCTTCTTTTAGAACTATCCTTCCTCTTCCATCCTTTTCTTGGAACTGTGTGTGAGAATGTAGTCGTTAACGTGGCGCATCACAGGAAAAGAGAAAAACCCTGCCTCCAATTAGTTGAAATGTTCTGGATAAAAAAAAAAACCAGTGCATCCTGATCCCAAGATGGAGAACTAATATGGTTAGATCATGAAACTCATATATAATTCATTAAATTAACAGATCGATTCATCATGCATGTGTGATATTGATCATATTAATGGGCCTTATTTATTTTTTCAAATTTTTATAAAAAAAAAAATATATGATTTAATTTTTTCAAATTTAAAAATATATTTTTTTTAAATTTCAAAACAAAATTAATATTAAAAATATATATTATAATAATATATATTTTTTTTAATTTTTATCTCATCTCCTTTCTTTTCATCTATAAAAATAAACAGGCCGAAATGAGATGAAAATTCATCTCGCCTCCATATAAATCGAACAGGACGTTCCAACTCTTAAATTGATCATTTTTACCACATGATGACTAAAATGACTTGCATTTATATAAGTTGCAGAGGCTAGAAATTAAATTTCTCCATTCAGGGAATTAGAAAAGCATAATATATATATATATATATAATATGAGTACTGCATATTCTGGGTGGCATTATTTTCTTTATAATATATAGGCAATTGATGAGGAATATAACAAGCTGCTAGCTAGACCATGCCAGTACTGTAAATGTTAAACAATAAACACGTCATGAGTTGTAAAGCTGGAATCCATTTAACTTGTGGAATCAGTGAGAGAAAAATGAATTAGGCAAGAGGATCATCAGGAGTACTGTTTATTGCTAGTGCAGTAGTGTCCCATGCATTTTGTCGGATCATGATGTTCTAAATTTCTAATATATAATATTCTGGATATATTATATGAATCTTCAATATATTATCAAGATGAATTTCTATTGAAGATCCATAGATCAATATTCTGATATATATATATATATATATATATCTATGGATTCAGCTTAATTACGATCTAAACTAGCTAGCACTGATCGGATATAAGAAACCCAATGATCTGTCGTTTCTACATGGATCGATCTTTCATGGTTTTGTTATTTATTATTAATTGTTAATTTCTGAGAGTTGTTTTCTATTGTAACTCCGTTAGAATAAGAGTACTGTACATGCATGAGTTTTTTATTACAGCAAGTAGGCAAGCAGCATGACCAGGATGAAGGTTATCTGCCTCGGGGGCTACTCATCTCAGCTCATCCAATTGAAAGTAGAAAATTCCTTAAAAAAAAAAAAAATCGAAGATTGAACCATTTCTTCTGGTTCTTTTTCAAATTTAATAATGCTAGCTAGGGCCGGTACAATGCATCGATCGCTTAGTCCAACGCAAAAATGTGAGATTAATAGTGTCTCGTACGTGTAGGAAGAGATCAGATCGAAGCCATTAACGAGTCAGTTAAGCCAAATATGTGCGGAGAATATTGTAGTAGTACGACTAGTGCTCATGTCATGTAGTATATATGGATATTAATGCTATGCATATTATATATAATATATATATATATATGATCGATAAAATTGTTTTGCTTTGAGTACTGTTGATGAAATCTCTTTATCAAAACAAACAAATTAAAACTAGCTGCCTAGTTTTTTTTTCCCTTATTTTTTAATTCATTTTGAACTAAATGCAAAAAGGTTTCGTGGGATATGACCATGCAATATCGACTCTCGATTTGATATGGTTTTATTAAGTAGTCCATTAATGAAAAAAATTGCCAAGTACGTATCTCATGCATGCCTTCATTAATGAAATAACTAAAAAGTAGCCAGCTCGTAGATCAATGCAAATTGAGAGAGAGATCTGGTTTGTTGGATCCGTGTACTTGTTCCCTGGGCTTCATGCATATTGCAGCTTTCAGATCTGAACGAAGTGATCTGTAAAATTAATTGTTGATCAGATCGATTTCGATCAGGTGGATTTTGTTTTTATGTTACTTTTAGCTAGCTAACTATAGCATGCAGCTGTTCTTTTAGATCACTAATTGTGTGTGCATGTGTATATATATAATATTGTTCAAGGCTTATATATATATATATTAGAAGTAAGCTGACTTAATTTCATTCAACTAATAAATATGAAGTTTACAAATATGATTGGTATATTTGAAAAAGCTCATTATTCAAGTGATCAACTAAGATTACTAAATGTGACTGATATAATATATATTATAAAATAAAGGTTATCATGTATGTATATATATATATATATATATATATATTATCATGTAGAGCTTTAATTTTGGTGAAATTGTTACAGCTCGCATATATTTCGTTCTAGCTGATCCCCTTAATTGGAATATGATATTAAGAAAAATTCTTGTTGTAGGCTATTTGTGCAATCACTGCGTACCCATCTGACGTGACAAGTGAAACGATGCGCATTTGACTATAGTTCCAACTGCAAAATTGCACGTAGCCCCGCTGTGGGATTCCGAAATTTTGAATCCATTATTAAAGATACTGAAATTGAAAACGTAACCCTTTCGTATGCATCTCCTCCCGCACCCTTCCCTTCTCCTGTTGCTTTCGCACCCTTCCCCTTCTCATCGGAAACGAGACCAGTCGCCTAGAATGCTGGCAGTGGCGCGGATTCTCTCTGATTATTGATCATAACTTTTCAAGAATTGGCGTGGGTGAGAATTTTGTATGTGGGTCATCGCATTTATGTTTCTTGCTCTGGGAGCAATAGTCAAGTTGCTGGCACAGAGCTTAAAGGGGACTATAATGTGGTTTCTGTTGGGTTCAGGCATGCTTGTGCCATCTATTTGGACAATATTAGCTTGGATTACTGGGGAGATATGGTGGGCGAGAAATCTTGGGGGGAGTTTACATCATTGGCTTTGGGAGAGAACTGTAGTTGCACTCTGAAGCTTGATGCTTGTTGCTTTGCCCCACTAAGGGCAGGGCACTCATTTGTAAATTGATATTTGCAAGACCAAATCAATATACAAGTCTTCAATTTATCAATGAGATTCTCAAACTCAATATACACATTTTTTTAATGTAGATGATCTTTCATGAGCTTTCCATGGCAATGGAGGAAATGGAAATGGATTTACTGTTGAGAAATATACAACTCGTGAAATGGAAATGAGTTTATTTATTGTTGAGAAATATACAACCCAGTATGAAATGGATTTAATGTACATGATCTTTTCACGAGTTCACTGCTAAGCCGACCATTTCATATGAGCTTAACCGACAACTGCTAAAAATACAACTCATGTTACAAATAACCGAAATGGTATGGTTCTTGATATGAGCTTAACCAACCACTTCACTGCTAGTTTGCATCAGACACAAAACAGATCAAAATGGCAAGCTACTTTTAGTTTGGCACTTAAAAAGGTACATTAACATGATGATCACTGCAACAAAAACACATGATGCTTTTAGCTTCTAATCACATGAATTAAACACAACAAAAACTATCAAACTATGATTTTAAAGATCAAAACAAACAAATGTTGCACTATCTTAAAATAGTAATACAAAACTAATGAATGCTACAATGTCCTCTATTATATTAAAAAAGCATACGCATTAACTATCGTCCGGTCAATAGTGTCCTAGTAACAACAAACTCAGAAAACAAAACCAGCAAAAATTATATATTTGATAAGAGAACAAAATCCTCAGTTTTATAAATGAGTTTATATGAGTTCAAGGCGACCTTGCTCATGGAACTAGTTTTTTACTTGAATCATGATTCATAACGTCTTACTAACACAAAATATGTGATGTTCCTAGATTGGTCTTTCCGTTGCAATTGGTTTCACCACATACAACATGATGAAATTTTGGCTCCAAATTCCACCTAGATCAAAGACTCAAGCAATATTTGCTGCTTGAAGAATGAGTCGGTCTCATGAATATTGCTATTTAGGGACTTGCCAAATCTTCTTACAACGAGGAGGTATGTATAAATCGTTTTCTAGACCCCAAGCTAGTAGGATCATCACTATCAACAATATTAATTGAAGGGAGACTTGAAATCAAATAATCATTTTTCCCAAATTTTGGGCATGAACCAATTTTTTTTTTCCGAAGGAAAATTATACTCAAAAATTGTTTTGCAAACCACCATTTCATTTGTCTCCTGATGTTAACATAAATTCACTCTTGGACCACTCAAATTGATCCCACTCACTCATCCGACCATCGTAATGAAAAAGCACAATCATAAAATCTCTAGAAAATATTTCAAATGCTTCATCAATATTATTTTTTTGACAAAAAAAAAAAAATCAAAAAACCTCCACAAAATACGTACAAATTTCATCAAGTACCTCCATTTGTCAACATTGTTCCAAACAAGAACTCCCAAAAACTAAGAAGCTAAAGCAAGTAAAAAAAAGGTTCTTTACCATAATCAAGTTTTTCCAAAGCTACTGACGAAGATGACCTAGTAGATACCCTCATCGATGAGTCACATGAAGATGACAGTAGAAAATATCCACACCGATGAACCCCATGAAGATTACCTACACGAAGATGACCCAATAAAAAATACCCATGAAGATGACCCGTGAAGAAGAAGATCAGTTCAGGCTCATCCACTTGAAGAGAGCACAAATCAATGAAGATGACCTGCGAAGAAGATGACCCGAATCTAAGCCTGCTTATCTTCTCGACTTTTCATCTATTTCTCGCTGTTTCTACTTTTGGTTTTGTTTAGATTTTTTTAATATAAACATCCACGTCAGCATCGATGCGCAATAGTTGCGCAGTGTTGCTTGTACCTAGCAGCACCTTAATATTAATGAAGAGAAAGCTACGTACGTACGTATACATACATTCTAAGTTTTTATATTTATATGTAGCCGTTAGTCTCCTTCTTTTTTCTTTTTTTTTTTTCTTTTTTCTTTTTTCTTTTTTATGAAAAGGGACCTGTTGGGCCATTTCATTAAACCAAGTGTGAAATACAGGGACGAGAGTCCTCCATGGTTACAGTACATTCTAAAATGGTAAGAGAAGACTTTGCAAGTAAGTGGGCTAAGATGTTTTTGGTTCTCCTCACATGAGAAATCGACCACTTTGCAAAAGATTTTAAACGCTCTCGAGCTTCATGTATAAAAATGTTGAACAGATACACCTTCCAAGACAATTTGTCTCAGTCCAATGTCTATAACAAAACTAGTTGCCCTTAAAGTACCATAAGATTCAGTTAGGAGAGGTTCAGGATGAAATTCTTTTTAGTCCTTCACTACAAGGATAAAGGCCTTTACCGATTCAGGATTTTGCTGCTAATAATGTGAAAAAACGCCGAACTTGACCTTTAGCTGCTATGTTATAGGCGTCGAACGAATTTCGATACAATCGATACGCCAAAAAGTTAAAGCTTCCATTGGTTGTAAGTGCCGAGGTTGTTAGATTTTTTTCGGCGATTGCAAGGCGCAACAGATAGAGATAATTTTGCGACAAATACTACCTTCATTTGCAGTACGTATAATGCTAGGGAAGTGAATAACTGGCGCTAGACCACCAACGCAATAACCTTGGAGTTCGCCGCTATAATTTTCACCCCACTAAAAATGTTCGTTGTTGTTTGATATTTGTCCGCCGCAACAAAATTGATGCTGCGATTAATTATTAGTTGCCGCCTATATATTTTTCACATATCTTGGAGTTAATTATGACATTACAAATAAGCGCCAATTCTTACCTTATCAAAATCTAGTTCTTTTTATTTTATTGGCCAGTTTCATTGTGTATGGACCCACGTATTTGGATAAAAGTTAATACACCCCTACTTAATAATATATACTTGTATTAATTAAAAATCCAATGAAATTAAAATGGTTACTATAATTCATTAACAATTTGATTAAAAATGTTATTTAAAATGGTAAAAACTTGTGTTAATTAAAACTGTTGAGAAATTCATACAATTTCCTCATTTAACATTAATCCAACGACACATATCATTAATCCCAAGTTGCATAGCTAACTAACTTTTGGTATGTGTACTAATGCAAATTTATCTATCTTGTTGTACCAAAAAAAAGTTGTCTTTCAATGGCCTACACATACTCAAGCAACCTAAATAGAGACCACATGCATTTTAGTAAAATGTTTTACACATTCAAGACAATAAGCATCCATGCAATGACAACACCGACATTAACCTTGAGTGATAACAAATTTACTACATTATATTACCAAGTATATGAAGGAGTCCAGATTTCACAAACTATTCCTTTTAACACCTTAGTAACTCTTACACAAATAGCATGTGCTAAGCCATATTAACACGCTCATATACTACTAATTTAACAAGGGGTCGTTAATAATCATGAACAACCAAATATTTCATATATGATTTCTTGTAAGGGTGTATGAGATCTCCAACATCACTTCAACCCAGAGCTGAGCCAGCTTTCAACAATCTATCCCGATGCCACCAACAATGAATTCTGAATCACTTCATGAAACATGCTCCATCATTAAATCCATTTTTCTTGTAAAATGGTGATATCTCTACCACCTAAACAGAAACAGCTTGCATAAAAATTATGCAACACTAATAATATAAAATGCCACATGTAATTTGTTTTAGGCATCGATATACACATTAAAGATGGAAGAAGTTATTATTGAGAAATTTAATGGAGGAGGCAATGTAGTATGGGAATGGGAATGGTGGGGTTGCAATAAACCTAGACTATCCACTACATTATCTGAACCCACTTTATTTTTCCCTTAACACTAGGGTTTAACAAGATTAACTATGCCTAAACTGCTCATCAAATTGTTTCCAGAGTACTACTATATATAATCCACTAAATTGAAAGCTACAAAATTACTATATTGCAATCCAAGATACAAAATTACTATATAGTCCTTCATTTTATTGGGGAAATTACTAAATTGTCCTCTTCCTCTTCAACAAGAAACACGATTTTTGAAATTAAAAGATACCATTCTCGCCTCCAAGCCACACCTCCCTCTCACTATCATCGACGACCGCTCTCGCTTGCCAAGCCACACCTCCCACCAGCGTTGATGGGGGTTTGAGAAGTCCTGTGAAGCCACTCTTCAAGCCTAAACAACTAGAATACCATTCTCGCGTATGTTGTCTGCTCTTTTGTGTTTGTTTGCTTCTTTTTTTTCCCCTTTTTGCATTGCCTTGGTTCTTGCTGATTTACCCCAAGACACTGCCTTGGTTTCTTTTTGCATTGCCTTAGTTCCTTTTTCTTCAATATTTTTACTTCTTGTATGCGCTATCCATGTAATTAAATTGTACTGATTTACCCCAAAAGCACTCATTTTGTCTTTGTAAACTTGTATAGTTAAAAGGGAAAAAAGGTCAAAAGGAGAGAAGTAAAGTTAAATCTATCTTTTTTGGTTATCCAAAGAGAGCTAGAGCCTTCCACTCGATGCAGACAACATTTGAAATTACTATTGTTCATGTAATTGGTGGTTTGAGAATTGGGAGAATTTGGTTTAAAAAAATGCATAACAAGTTCCTCTGTTTGATTCAAGAAATTGGAAATTGAAATTTGCATGCATGCATTTCAATAAAGGCATATACATTCTTTGCATTCTTTGCATTGAAAATTCTTATAAAGGCATATACATGCATTCTCTACATGTACATTCCTCTAGTGATCGAATATGCATGCATTCTCTGCGTTGAAAATTCTTATAAAGGCATATACAGAAAACAAACCTACAAAAAAGAGAGCACAACACAATAGCAACGAAGGGAGCATGCTGTTGCAAACTTGAATTCCACATGAACTAGTCATTCAAAACCATCCAGAAAATTATGTGTATCATGTTAATAATAAAGAAAACAAAAGAGGGGGGGGGCGGGGAGAAAGAGAGAAAGAGAGAGAGAAAGGTCTGTATACAGAGGAAGAAAAATGTCCAAGAGAGATTGAAAAGTAGTATTAGAAGTTGAAGCAAACGGTACCATTCTCTACATATTTAAAAAGACATATACATCATATCCAAAAAAGAAGATATATACATGTGAATTTTGCATTGCCATTTCCTTTTTCTTCTTCCCTCTTTCCAACATGGAAATAATGATGTCGTTCTTTAATATCACAAGAATTCTTGTTTGTTTGTTTATAGATAAAAGAAAATCTTATTAATAGGTAAGGTTGAAAGATAGGCATAGCCCCAGTATACACTATCTATATGAAGGTTATAGTATAGCTTTGGTTTGTCATTTTTTATTCTTGATTTTTCTAGCTCAAAGCAGTGGTCTTCAGCTTGTTCATAAGAAAAAAAAGGCACTTGTTGACAATTTTTTTTATCTTTTAATTTGTAAATTGGTATGCATATCAAATTGCTTAAATGTATTCTCTTTTTTATCTTTTCCTTGCCTAACTTGAGTACTAATTTTTTTTCTTTTTTTTTTTTATACTTTCATGTTGTGCTTAAATATATCAAGATTGTTCTTGATGGGGAAAAGAAAAGAAAACACATCTACTAGACGATTGTTGCTCGTGGTGTAGTGCTGGGTAATGATAATGATGATGTGATTTTAGATCCAATGTCAAGAAATGATGATGATGGAGTTTTAGAGCCAATATCGAAAAATGATGATAATGGGGATTTAGAGCAAATATTGGGAAATAATGATGTAGGAGTTTTAGAGCCAACACCGAGGATGTTTTTCAAAACTGAGAAAAAACTCATGGACTACTACAAGTAATATGGGAGACAGAATAGATTTGGTGTAATGACCCAAAGAAGTAGAAGCTGGAAAGATGATGTGAGTGTTAGATACGTAATACTTGGCTATACTCGTAGTGGTAAGGCAAGGAAACGTATTGCCAATATTGCTAAACCACGCCTGATACTAAAGACTGATTGTAAGACGAGGATCAACACAGTTTTGGTTGATGGTGTCTTACACATAACAACTGTATATAATGCACACAACCATGGGTTAAGTCCACAAAAAACAATATTTTTTTAGATGTAATTGCACAATTGATGATTCTGTAAAAAGACAGTTAGATATTAACGACAAGGCAAGCATATGTTTAGCCAAATGTTTTAACGCAATAGTTGTAAGGGCTGGTGGCTTTGAGAAACTTTCATTTATTCAAAAAGATGCAAGGAATTATATTCAGAAAACTCGACACCTTTGACTTGGCAAAAGAGATGCTGATGCGATTCATGGTTATTTTGACAGGATGCAGTATAAAAAAGATGGATTTTACTCATCGATTGATTTGGATGATGATTGTCGATTAAAAAATGTATTTTGGGCCTATGCGTGCAGCAGAGTAACATATAGATATTTTGGGGATGTTATAACATTTGATACAACATACCTAACATATAGACATGGCATGTCATTTGCCCTATTTGTTGGTATTAACCATTATGGACAATCAATACTTTTGGGAGCAGACTTGATATCAAGTGAAAATACTTAGACATTTGTTTGGTTATTTAACCTTGGTTAAAATGTATGGATGTGAGAGCGCCAAAAGCTATCATCACCGATCAAGATAGAGTTATGAAAAATGAAATTACAACCACTCATACTTCCATTGACGCTGAAACTAAAAGTTCGAAAAAAAAGCTAAGTTCTCGCGTTGCTAGAGGCAAAAGGAGGCCCCCAACGAAGAGAAGATAACCTATAATAGAAAAGTTGCAAACCAAAAATAAAAATGTTATTTAATTTATTTATATTATTCAAATGTAGACAATATCACATACGGAAGGTGTATTAAACCCCACAAATTCAGCAATACTGCATGGGACCCCACAAAGTGTTGTATCACAACTACCTGGTATGCAACAAAGCGTTATTTCTAACGTAAATGTGAAATATTATTCCCTTTTGTCTATATTTTGAACAACTAATGCCAACTTTTGCATGGTTTTAGTGCATTTATTTTTAAATTATTTAATTTGTTTATGTTATTCAAATATAGACAACACCTCCTACGAAAGATGTTTTAGACCCCACAAATTCGGCAATAGTGCATGAGACCCCACAAAGTGTTGTATCGCAACTGCCTAGTGTACAATAGAGCATTATTTCTGAGGTAAATGTGAAATAATATTCCCTTTTGTCTATATTTTGAATAACTATTAGGTTTTTACTTAATGATTGGAACTACTTGCAGATTAATAGAAGCCATTGTAAACTGCTACATGTTGTTCATTGTTAAGAGATGGCAGAAGACATAGTAGACTACTACATTTTGTTAATTGTTAAGAGATGGTAGAAGATATAGTAGACTGTTGCATTTTGACTCCCAAATGTTAAGAATTTGAAGACATTGTATACTGTTTATGTTGACTATGTTCATAACTTCTAACTATATTTTAGAATTTTGTAAATTTGATGTATTGTTATAATGTTGGATATTTTAACCATTTTATAGGTATGGAGATATATAAATTTTGGTGACATTTCGATTTTAGTATTGAAAACATAGCAACTCAAATTGTCTGAAAGTATAACAACAACTATACTATAATGTAGGATATCACAATTTCAAAATGTTACTCATACACAACTGTTGTGTTTATCTCTTGTACGATATTGACAAAAGTGGTAAACCAATTTATTACAATAGTAACATCATTACATCATTTGATACGCATCTATTTAATCTATAATTGATCTTGATCCTATCCAACAACAAAATATTAGAATTGCGAGTCCCCAATACACGCAAGGTCGCATGTGTGCATTATTAATGTTTTCCATTAGACGATGAAGCTCGTCCCAATCATTTTGGATGTCTTCTTTCTGTTTTTGAATTTGTACTCCTGTACATTTCAATTCTTCCTCCCTCTTTTGGAGTTCTTCCTCCCACTTTTGGATATAACGTTCTATTTCACAAACAACTTTTCCTTCATTTTCTACGTCAATATCTGCCCATAAAAAGTACTCGCATCCGAACTTTCTGTTGAACTAAGCAACGCTGGCTTTGAGCTACAAATAAGTCTCTTTTGCAATCTTGCCTTCACCTGGATGAGGCTCTGAATATGTAGAATTAAGACATTGTCAGCCAGAAAGGTCCCTGAATCATACAACCAAACTAGTTTATTGATCAGTGAATCAAATAACAAAACAAGCACTCAATAAATAGCAAAAACACTCAATATAATAAAATAGATACATGTAGGCACAGACAGCCTCTACATAAAAGTTGATGGGCTTTATGATAGACAAATTTTGATGTCATCCATTGTATTAAAAATCTCCACTTCTTCGAAGCCAACAGAAGATTTAATGTCAATTTATATCTAGGAGCAGGTAAACATCGGTCCAAAAATTTTGGGGCAGCACTACAAAGTTAACACATGCAAAAGTAAAGAAAGGATTTGGACTTCCTTAGAAAAAGCCCGTAGACTCCATGATTGCACACTTAGTTAGATGCTACTATGGCAACCAAAGAATCAATGTGAATGATGAAATATTGAAAGATTAAAAAATGTAGTAACAGATGTATTTCTTAAATTTGAATCAAGAAAGGATAAAACTCAGTGACCAAGGTACACCCATCATTGAACATATTGATGCTCTATCAAAGATGCCAAGGAAATGGTCAAATACAAGTAACAATTCCTTCTGCTTTATTTCAACTTCATGGGTGGGGACTTTTTCAATTTCAAACTCTCCACCAACAAGAATATAAACTCTTGGAGAATCCATCATATAAACACATATCTAAAACAATGAAAAAATAAGTGACAACCAAAATATAGCAGAAGCTAATAGGCATGACAACTACAACCATGGAATACCTTAGAGTTTTGCCATTACGGAAACCTGATAGAGCTTATCTGCACCTTTGCATTAGACAAGTACCAGCGAGATCTTTCATAAGGCTTTTTAGAATAAGTATTTGCCACATTTTTTATTGTCATGCCATCATTTATGCTAATGCTGTAATCGAGTCGAGTCTAGTTGGCTCAAAATATTCGAGCTCGAGCTCGATATTTTTATTTATTTTTTATTCGAGTTCAACTCGATAAGCTAAACTTCTAATTCGAACTTGAGCTCAAGCTCGTTCCACAAACGAACTTGAGTCGAGGTCGATTTAAAAAAAATGGAATAAAATCTAATAAAAATTAATACTTAATATCTAATTAGTTTATTCATCATAACAATATGTTATATACTTATACATTATTAATAAATACACATAATATGATAGCATATATGTATTGCATACATGGTTCTCACATATTAATATATAAAATTATTAAATTTTATAGATTAATTATTGTACAAATTATAAAATATAACTATGAAGTATATTCATTATATAGATATAAGTATTTAGATTACATATTTAATTATAAAAGTGATATACTTATATTATTAGGAATACATATTTATAACATATATATATGTATATATTTATAAATATATGAATTAACTTTAATCGAGTCGAACTAATGATTCGATTCGAGCATACACGAGCGAGTCTTAACGAGCCTTAACCGAGTCGAATTTTGTCAAGTATGTGTCATTTACTAATCGAGCGGGTATATGTTTTCACGAGCAAACTTTTTTTTTCACGAGTTGAATTCGGTTCAAGTTTAACCAAACGAGTACCAAGCATGCTGTCAAGTAGCTTGATTCATTTACAACCCTAATTTATGCATAAAAAATCCATTTTGTAGTTATCAACTAAATTTGATTTATTCTGAACAACATCAATAGCATCTTGTCTATGAATAATGGTACCAGAAACATAGTCATTTCTCTCTGCCCAATCTGACCTTCTACATAAATCCCACCACTGATTAGGTTCAACGTTCACTCTTAACTCATCTTCATGCATATGTACAAATGAAGATGACTGGATCCTCAAACCATTTTCAAATCCTTCGATCCCTACTGTTGGCAAAAGTTCATGTTGAACTACATAGCCCGATGAAGTATAAACCAACAGATGCTCCAAGGTATTGGCCCTTGAGTTAGCATGCTGAAGACTTTGAGATAACTATATCAAAACAAGTTAATAGAAGACAAAATCAATAGATAAAATGTATTCCAAATGGTGCTTAGCTGGAATTACTGAAATTACTATATGGAAGTCATTTACAAATTTTTACAAATAGGTAGAGTGCACACAAGGAAAATTAGAAAACTTAACCAAAATGCTGAAGATCTTAACCCAAATTTACATAGTCACAAATTCGAAATTTCCAGAACCAAACAATAATTACAAATAGAATTTACAAAACCCTACAAGCAATTTTACGAGAACCAAACACAACAGAACCGAACCATAACAAATCTGAAAAATGCGAGAGGAGGCGACGACAACCATTTGCTATGTGGGCTAGAGGAGAGACCTTTGCTAGTTCTGACATTTGTGGGCGAGAGAAGAGACCTTGCGAGTTTCATGGGAATCAACTGAACACTTTGTTTAGGTGGGTTCTAACACTTCGTTTCTATGAGTACATTCCTTAGTTCTAATATAAATGAAATGCAGTATTTTATTTAAATGAAATGCTGCATTTAATTTAGGATTGGATTGCAGTCCACAACCTTGGACTACAATCAGCATTATTCTTGTTTTCAATACTTATATCAATGATGCATAATGTGACACACCCCAAGTTGTTCAACAACATTCATTGCATACTGCTCATCAATGGTTGATGCATAATTATCAAAAAAACTCCTACACTTAGAATTCATCAATAAAAGGTGTAAGATAAACAATTAACAACTACTATTGTTTGTCATTAATTAACAATTACCATTTAACCTTTTTTACTCCAAATATTTAATGTCTATACTTTTCTTCTCTCAATATACAGGTAGTCAAATAGGTTTATTTTTACATTTACTACTAGTTTCTTTGCATGTTACAATAGACAACTACAGTATAGACAACACATAGAATAAAATACTAGAGAACAGTTAATCCATACTTCAAAAGAATGTATCAGCCACAAAATAATGATGTAATATGATGATGAAATACTTTTCCATTTTCCTTTCCTAATGACTCCAACAATTGACTCTCTTACTTATATCTGTATGTCATATAGGTAGGCATTATGTGAAACAAAAATCAAGAAATGCTATAAACTTACATCAGCCAGCCTATCAGGAGCAGCACTCCTAGATTATTCATCTTCCACATAAATATTTGAAAGCAACCTAAGAGAGATTTTACCTGAAAGGGAAAACACAATTTCACCAAAATTGCTCTAAAAGAGACAATAGCAACCAAGGGTACCAGAACCAAGATTAGCAAAATACCAGAATAGAGAAAGGAAGAACAAGAGAATAACACAGCCGATCTTAAAAAACTGTAGTTTTTTCTCCCATCTCAGTTAGTTATAGAGGTTTGGAAAGCTAGTTATGCCAATGTTTGGACATCTAATAATATTCATAATAACTACTTAGCCTTTTGCGAAACTTTTCACTCAAACATATAATTATCAAGTTGTTTAAATCACAAACAATTTCATGTATAAAAAAGTATCAAAGTAAAGAAAAATGTTATAACTAATGAGTTTAGATCCTTACATTGAGGAATGAAAATAGAAACTGATGTCATTCCCAATCTACGTAATCCTCATATTTTCTGGTAGCTTCTTCAACAAGATTTTGTTTCATATAGGAAATTTTCTGTTTAATAGGTACATATGTCTACATTAAACACTTCTAGAATAGAGTTTCAAATTCCTCAAACTAAAATAGTATGAGCTTTGAAACCAAGAAAATAAAGCTCTGATATGAACCATATATTCATTCACAAGAAAAATTTCCAAAGCTTGGGAGATTAACCAAAGATTTTTTTTTTTAATTTTTTGCAAGTTATGTAATCTCATAAGTACATACAAGATATATGGTAACCTCATAAACATGTATCATATTCAATAGAAAAAAATAACATAGGATATATTCAATTGACCCAAGGTATATCGAGTGATAAAGTCTACATAGACAGATGAAATGTTTCCTTTAAACCACATCAATGATCTATCTAATATATAAAAACTATTCATCCTTATTTGGAGAATTGTTGTAAGTTGAAGCCATACTTTTTTTTCTTGCCATATCATCCCGCTCAATGAGGCGTCTTGTACAATATAGAAGGAGTTGCATGTCCTTGTTGCGTACGCCTACAAATGCACTAAATATTTATAAGCATGCTAATGCGAATGGTGCAAGTCATAAGAAATATGTCATTTAGGAACAAGGTTCAACACAAGCTAATTCCACCATATTTGTAGTCTAGATATTTATAGTTGATCACGAGAAGAGAAATTCCATAGACAAACGTCTGTAAAAAAGCAGCAGACAAATGGCTGATGTGGCACAGTGCCACGTCACTCGTTACTTATATATATATATATTTTTTAAAAGTCAAGAACGAAAAAAAGAGGGAAGTTATTTTTCATTTTTCCTTTCCCACTTGCTTGCAGAGCTCTTCTTCAACCCATCGTCGGCCTCGTCGTCAACCTTGTCGGTTCCGTTTGCAGAGCTCTGGTTCCATAATTGTCGGCTTGCATTTTCTTGGTTCCGTTTACTGGGTTTCTCTCCTTCATTTCTCTCGTTGGTTCATCGCCCAGCTTCACGAAAAATGATGTCCATGTAGCAGCTTCGGTTTAGCTCTATTGACAAACACGAGTTTTGTGGTGACGTTGTGGCCGAGCGACTCGATGATGCCACTGGTCGGTGAGTATGGGTTTATTTATTGTCCAATTAATTCTATCTTTCCGAATGTTATTTCATAGATCGTTGCATTCTAGACGTGGTTTGTGAAATCGGTATCATCCAAGTTCTTAAACTTGCTCGTTCATGAATAAAACCACAATAAACAATAGTTTTTAGAACTCAAGATCACACACTACAAGAAAAATAGGATTAATTATCTCCAATCAAACTTGCATTTATACGTTCCTATGCTGCTAGCGATAATATCTCAGTTTTCATGTCTGATTTGTATGCGTGTAAGTAATAAATGTGCTGGAAATCAAAGCAAAATTATTATGGGCTAGATCCAAGAACTTGTAAATAAATAGGGCTCTTGAGCCACTAGTACATATCTCCAACAAAGACATTTTTTGTCTTGATTGTTTTCAAGAGTTGAGTGCGTGCGTGGCCTCTGTTTCCAGAGATTGGAATACATGAAAAATAGTAATATATTTGTGCCATACTTTTCTTTTGGTCTGAGACTAAATGAAGCAGCTGGGTGACTAACCGAAGTTGAGAGAGATGAAGAGGATTTACAGAAGAGAGATTTGGGATCACTGTCAAAAGAGATTCGGGATGATAGATGGAGAGAGAATAAATCGGTAGAGAGAAGTAAAGCAAAAGGCCCATAAGGAGTTTCGTGCTTCTCCATTTCGTGCCTTCTAGCATTTTTCAATGAAAAATAACTTCCCCATTTTTTTCATTCTTGACTTTTTTTTTTTAATTTAAGTAACGGCTGACGTGGCACTATGCCACATCAGTCGTTTGTCTGCCACTTTTCTACAGATGTTTGTCTGTAGAATTTCTCTCACGGGAATATGTTAGTGTCCATAAGATCAATAGAATGAGTTTAGTGCATTCTTTTACGCAATATTTTTGACTCTGCCATTGTAGTCCAACACCGAACTTCCCAACATTCTAACTTTAGCTTATTTGAGTTGAAGTAGCTTTCACTAGAAGCTTTATTTGAGGTGCTACAGTCTGAGGCAGAGGTAACATGTTCCTTGGGCAACTACCATTTTTTTTCCCAAGGATTTCCTTTTTCTACCCTCACATGTCTTTTTGTTCGTGGTTGAAAATTTTGATGGATTCCCCTTCATCATCTTCAATTTAATTATTAAAGATGAGCGAACTTCAAATGATTTAAATACATTTCTTTTTTGGACTTAATGACTCAAATTCAAAGAAATATACCTATCAATTGAACCAAAAATATTATTTATGCCCAGTAATATAGTCATATTATAGCTAATAAATGGTAAATATTATATAGTCCATTTAATAGCATGTCTATCCTTCTATTGTTTGAGATCCTTAATTTGGATAAGACATTTAAATGTATATTTTTCTTTGAATATTAACAGAATTTTGGGGGTCCTCTTTGACTTCTTTTTTATACCTGGCCATGCATCAAATGCATGTCATTATTGTGTTTGATTAAATAAATATAAGTTGAAATATTAATGACCGGGTGAAAACAAATTATGACATTGTTAAAGTTTGGTACAAATTATAATAAGTAGTAAGAACTCTATAATTGTAACCCAGTTTATCATTTTCAGAAACAACTTCCACACATTCCTATTTTTCATCACAGCAAACATCTTTTAAAGACTCCATCCATTTCTTTAGTTACATCATAGTCATTCACAATAGGTCCATTACAAAACCAACCCTAGAAACAACAATCTAAAGCAAGACTACTTTACAACCCATCCCTTGGGAATTTTATTTTGTAGGTTGAGAAATAAGGAGGAGGAGCTGAAATACATTTCTTCAAAGCCTCGAAATTAAAGCAAATAGCATCTAAAAATTTTTAATGTTAAATGTTTGGGCAAAAAATACCTTTTTGCTGGCAAAATAGAACAATTTGTGGTTCGGCTTCCATGCTCCTCCCACAAATCAAGCTCTCAATCACAAAATATCAATGGTGGGATCCTTCCTCCAAGTCATGCCCAACTTTAATATTTGAATGATAGTTGTGCCAAATAGAGTGGAATTAAGATAAGAACAACATATTGAATGATAGCCCCATAAATTCTAACTATTTATGTACCTATTGAAGAAATGAACGGAAGGAGATGAGGCTCGAGATTACTATTTCCCTACCTTAGGATTTGGGCCAGATCAAACCTTTAAGAGCCAAACCCTTCAATAGACCTTCAATTCAATTTGGGAAAGGAATATTGAAACTTAAGAACAGAGTCAAAGTTATGTTCAATGTTGTGGGAAGCAATTTTGAAATACCAGCATACGAGAACTTGGGGGAAAAAAATAATATGTGATTTTCTGCGGCATTTCTATAAGCCCCGCCGTAATAAGTCCTCATCCACGAAGAAAAAAAGTGATAAAAAATGCACATGCAAGTTGCGACAATATAATCGCCGTAAAAGGAACCCAATGTCGTCGCTAATTATTTTTTAACTGTTCACTCACGCTTTTAAAAGGCCTGCGCTCAATTGCTCTTCGGCGACTTTGAATCAGTTGCTAAAAACGATTATCTTCATCGTTTTATATTGCGACAATTTGAAAAATGCCGGTGAAAGATTTGTTTCTTATAGTGCCTCATGGTAGCCATTACCTGTCCCTGATAGTCTACCTGTCTCTGACAGTCTCTGATCACAATACCTATGCCAATGAGACCCTTTCTGTTGTTAGTTGCATGCACCATCCAAGTTAACTTTATACCAATCCCTTTGGGGGGCTTTTCAGTCATCACTTGATGTGCAGACTTGAGGTTTCAGTTGATTCTGGGGGGTGGAATCTTGGAGCATGGATAGTTTGGTTCTTGCCTCTTGGATGATCACTTGGGGAGGGAGGAGTACTTGTTTGAATAAGAGGATGTTTCTTCTCAGCCATAGCTATCTTGCAATCACAACAAACTCTGCTTGTTCTACCTCCTCTAGTTTTATGAGCATGGATTCAAGGAATACCTTTATCGATTCTTGGAAGGGGGAGCACTTTTGTAGCTTCTTAGAGCAGTCACTCCATACATCCTTAGCTACCTCACAGCTCTATAGAACATATGTAATACATTCTACTTCACGTTTACAAATAGGCCAGAGGGGGTCTTTCCAGACTTTCCTCTTTACCAGATTTACTCGAGTTGGAAGAGCATCATGGGATGCTCTCCATATGAACATCTTATCATTAGGAGTAACTGGTAGCTTCCAGGTGCTATGCCAAAAAGCCTTGAAACTTTTACTAGAGGATGCCTCTCCTGCTTCAGCTAGTTGGCTTGTCTTGAGCATGTGGTAAGCATTTTTAACCGAAAAAGTGCCATCCTTAGTGCCATGTCAATTGAGCTTATCTCTAGTTCTCATTGTAATGTGGGGAGTCCTAGTAATGGCAGTAGCCTTTTTTGGTTCAAAAATGACATTCACTAGCTCCTTGTTCCATGTTCTGGTATCGAGGTCTATCAGTTCTAAGACAGTTGCATTGTCATCTAGGACTTTGACTCGACTATTAATTTTGCTAGGAGATAGTTTAGCTACCCATTTTTCTTTCCAAATTCTAATACTCTCGCCTGTTCTTAGCCTTCAATAGGAGCCTTCTTCCATAATCTATCTAGCTGCTAGGAAACTCCTCCACACAAATGAGAGTTTTAAACCAAGTTTTGCAAATTTGAAGGTCAAGGCAGGGAAATACTTTGCTCTGAGTACTCTGAAAACAAGTGCTGAGGGGTCTTGGATAATCTTCCATCATTGCTTTGAGAGTAGGGCCTTATTGAAGAGCTCTAAGTCCCGAAAGCCTAATCATCTTCCTGACTTTGCTTAGCCCATTTTCTTCCAAGAGGTCCAGTGAATTTTGTGGTTCTTTTCAGATTGTCCCCACCAATAATTCTTTATCATGTTGTTGATGGTTTGGAGTAAGGTTATGGGCAGCTTAAACACACTCATTGTGTAAGTGAGTAGGGCTTGAACAACAGCCTTGAGGAAAATTTCTTTCCCAGCCATTGAGAGGACTTTGGTCTTTTGGCTACTTAATTTGGTTCTTATACTATCCCAGATGGACTTAAAAGTTTTGAATCTGTTCTTTCCCACAACAGAGGGTAAACCTAAGTACTTTTCATATGCCATAGCTGACCTCAATCCTGCAATAGAGTATGTGATCCTGGGTGATTCTGGTTGTGTTCCTACTGAAAATAATTGATGTTTTTTCTACATTTAGCCTTTGACTAGAGGCCCCCTCATAGGTTTTCAGTAGTTGGATGAGTCTAACCCACTCCTCAAACTTAGCTTTGCAGAAAATGAGGCTGTCGTCAACAAAAAATAAATGAAAAATTATCATTTAATCCTAGGCTATTGGGACTCCAGTAATAGATTTACTTTCATTGGCCTTACTTAAAAGGTTGCTTAAAGCTTCTACACACAAGATAAAAAGGTAAGGTGATATTGGATCACCTTGCCTTATGCCATAAGAGGAGAAGAAGGGTTCTTGGGGTTCACCATTGACTAATATCGAGTATGAAACTGATTCTTAGTATTGCATCACCAGGTTCATCCACTTTTGATAGAAACCAAGATTGATAAGAATTGCTCTGAGGAATGACCATTCTACACGATCATATGCCTTGCACATATCTAGCTTAAGGGCCATGAAACCTTTCATTCCTGTCATCTTAATTCTCATTATATGTAAAGTCTCAAAAGCTACAATAATGTTATTAGAAATGAGTCTTTTAGGCACAAAAGCTAACTGTGTTTCTGAAATAACACTAGGCAGGATTTGTTTCAACTTGTTTGTTATTACTTTACAGACGAGTTTATAGATTATATTACAAAGAGATCTAGGTCGAGATTCTGTAATTTTTGTGGGTTTTCTTTTTGGAAATAAGTGCAATAAACATGTGATTAATCTCCTTCATACTAGCTTGACAGTTTAGGACTTTGAGGACAACTTTGCTTATAAGGGTTCCCATTATACTCCAATGTGTTTGATAAAAGCAGGCTAGAAAGCCATCAGGGTCTGGGGAGTTGAGTCCATTCATGGAGAAAAAGGCTTCTTCAATTTCTTGCTGGTAATAAGGCTTAGATATAAATGAATTCTGAGCTTCTGTGACTCGAGATTCCAGAGAGCTGATGCAGTCAGCAGGGTGGCAAGGGATGGAGGTTGTGAAAAGCTCATAGAAATAGGCCTGGAACATGTCATTGATACCTTTTTGAGACTTCACCATCTGACCTTCATTACTCAGAACTTGACTGATTCTGTTGACTTTTTTTCTTGTGGGAGGCCACTTGGTGGAAGTATTTTGTATTCCTGTCACTTTCCTTTAACCACTTTTGTTTTGCTCGTTGCTTTCATTTAATGTTCTCTATTTTCAAGAGTCTATCAATCCTCCTTTGAGTTTCTTTGATTTCTTCTATTAGCCAACCTGTGTTTCTTTCTTGTAGCTCAACCAGTTGCTTCATCTGTTTACAAATCTACTCCTGATTGTTGCCTTGTTATGTTTGATCCATTGTTCTAGTCTCTGTTGGCATCTAATGAGGTCTACAGTTGTGTGTTCAATAGGACTTAAGGCTAATCTTGGTTCTTTCCATGCTTCTGCTACTGTGGTGGAACAATCTTCACTAAGGGACCAGCTAGCCTCATATCTTAACAACTTTTGATGTCTTAGAGATTGCATGTTAAATTGCTTCATTGTTATCCAAAGGAGGCTATGGTCTGAGTTCATGGTGGGAAGAACATGGACTTTCGAGTCAAAGAATAGATCAGACCAAGTGGAATTGCATAAAGCTCTATCTAATCTCTCCTTAGTGAAGGCAATCCCATGTCTCCCATTTGACTATGTGTATTTATTTCCTACAAAGCCCATGTCTAGAAGCTCACATCTCTCAATTGTTGTCCTTAACTCAACCATTTGTTTGAAAGGCCTCATAGGTCCACCTCTTTTCTTCCTAGAGGAAAGTATCTCATTAAAGTCTCCGGCACACAGCCACCCAGTGGTGTCATCAGGTTTAATGCCTTGTAAAAGATCCCAGCTAGCTTGTCTCATCTTTGTTTGTTGGTCACCATAGAAGCTTGTGAAGTTCCAGGTGGCACCCCTTTTCATTCCTTGTACTGCCCGTGTGATATGGTGTCGAGTGTAGCTAATTACTTTAACTTCAGTTTCTTCTTTCAGAAGAGAGAAAGTCCACCTTTGGTTCTTATTAAGTTGATAGCAAAACTTCTCTCAAAATTCAGCTTCTATCTCATATCTTCTATTATTTCATTACTACTTTTTGTCTCCATTAAGAAGACAATGGATGGGGACTTAGAGTGCACCAAGTGGCACAGATTATTAACGGATCGAGGGTTTCCAAACTCTTAGCAGTTCTATACTAAGCAAGTTATGGTGATTGGTGGGGTTGGGGACCAACCACCACCTTTCCTGATTTGGTGTGAACTAAATAAACTTCAGACTCAGTTTTTGTTTTCATTATCTCGTGCTCCTCAATTGCAAAGTGGACCTGAAATGCACCTCTTCTTGCACCACAGTTTTTGTTTTCTTTGTCAAGCCCATGATCACTTAGGACGGTAGCAAAGCTCTTATTTCTAGCCTTTCTTTTCCAGGAAGCTTGTTTATTTATCTTGTGAAGGACTTGTACTTGGTTTGAGATAAAATGGGCTAGTGAGGATTCTTGGGCCTTTAGATCATTATGCTTTGCAGGGTCCAGCAGCCCATTTGACTCAAGGATTATATGTTTAGTGTCTAGTTTACATGCAGGTGTGGCAGAAACCTTAGCTTCATGCATTGGGCAGTCCCCTCCAGCATTAACAATCTGTCCTATGATGTCCTGAACAAGGTGTCTTTTTAGTTTCCTTAAGGAAGATTCGAGTATACTCAGATACCTGTGGAGTGGATGGTTGCTTTCCACTTTCCTTTTTGGTTTTTGAGTAGTCACCATCTTGCATAGGAAGAAATTGACTTGTAGCGGTTGGGGCAGGTGTGTCGAAGACTGTGTCATCCCTAACCTTTGGCTCCATCCCTTTTAGTTGTTCCTCAACTTGGCCAAGCTAGGTGTCACCCCCATAATTTTTCCTCACCAAGTCAGCTTCTTTTGATGCAGGGGCTCTAAGCCATGGGCCATACTGCTATTTGAGGTTAAGGGAGTGTTGAATGGTGTGATCTTTCTAAGAATGTTTTATTAGCCCACATTTGAAGCAAAAAGTGGGCAGTCTCTCATACTTGAGAGGGATCCAAACTTTCTTTTCTTAAATCTTTAGAAAAAGACCCCTTTGTAGAGGTTTAGAAATGTTAAGGCGCACTTTGATTTGTAGGCACTATCCTAAGCATAGTCCTCTGTCACTTGCTTGAACAGTTAGAAAGGTACCTAAAGAGTCACCTATTTGCTTCCCAAATGTATAGTTCATACTTGAGAAAGGCATGTTAAACACCTGTACCCAAAACTCCTCGATATTAAATGGGACATCATTAATGGACATGTTACCATTGAAGGGATGTATACATACAAGCCAACGGTCAAACGTCCATGGTCTTCCCTGTATTACTTGTTTCAGGTCATGCTTTTGATGAAACTCTATTAGGAATTTGTTAGTGCCCATGCCAAAGAACTTTATCCAACTTTTGCACCTCCAGACCTTTGACATCTTCAATTTGAAGGCTTCCTTATTCATCTATTGATCTGCTATAACCATAGCTAGCAAGCGAAAGTTACTAACTTGCCTAGCGTTATTGGAGGGGTTGAGCATCAGAATGACTTCTCCCTTTTCCTCCATTAAGCTAAGCAGTTCCCAGTGTCTCGCAAGCTCGTCCTCTATCTATTCTCTTCAACCAATAGAGGAATTAGTTCTAGGGACCTACTCTGCTAGAGAAAAAAACCCCACCCTTTACCAAAGGAGAGGACCTTGGAGATTTCAAGGCACACTTAAGAGAGCTAGATTTTCCTACAAAAACCGGAGGTGTATCGACTTGTTTAGTCTCCTTCTTTTAAGGGTACGTATGTACGCACTCAGCAGTTGGAAGGTTCGTGATTCATGTAGTATCTAACTAGCTTGAAAAGACAAGTATTTTGGAACGTGTGTTAGGGTTTAATGTATTTATTTCTTGTAATGAAGAGATGAGGTGTCTCATGTCTGGTCAAATAATTGGACAAGAAATAGTGATAAATGTCTCCTAGTCATATGGTTGAGTAATATTATGTTTGAAAATATTATATATTAAGTCTGGTTTGTTTGGCAGGTTTATTTTCATTGATGAGATAAGATAAAGTAAGATAAAAATTTTAAAAAAATATTGTTATAATATATATTTTTAATATTAATTTAGTTTTAAAATTTGAAAAAATTGAATTGTTTATATTATTTTATATGAAAATTAGAAAAAAAATATAATGATAAGTTTGAAATAAGATGAGATGGCTTAGGAAAACAAACAAAGCCTAAATTTTAATGCATGAGCCATGCATATTATATGTGACTGATCTCATACCAGTGTTTCCCGATAATATTATTGGAAATAATTATGAAAAACAACATTGGTTTTCAGAGTAATAGTACATATGCTTTATTTATATATACTAGGGAGTAACGTGCAAACGTTTTCCTAATTTAATAAAACGGTTAATTTTAAGAAATGATATGTTTTATAAATAAATAAATTTTGACCAATAATACAACACATAAAGGAAAAAAATGTATGTTCTAATTAATATTTGACGAGTAATAAAAGGAAAATATCTTAACAACGAAATAATTATATAAAAATAAATTAGAAACTGATATGAAGTAATGAAAGATAACTATTTAATAATATATATATATATATATTTTTAATATATAAAGAAAGATTAGAAGTTTTAAATCATATATATATATATATATTAAAATTTATCTAAATTTAAATTTATATATAATTTAGATATAATTTAAAATTTGTCTAAATTTAAATTTATATTAATTTCGATATAATTTAAAATTACATATCTAACTAATCTCATCTAAATTTTAAATCATATCTAAATTATAATCATATATAATATCTAAATTTAACTTTATAGATAGAATTTAGATATAATTTAATTTAGATATAATTTAAAACTTACATAATTTATATAATTTATATAATTTAAAGTTAATATAATTTATAATAATTAATATATTATATTATCTAAATTTATATATTTTATATAGTTTAAAACTTATATAATTATATCATCTAAATTATATAAAGACAGAAAAAATGAAATAATTTATTCGAGTTTATAATTTATAACTTATCTAATTTAAACAAATGGAATAATTTATGATCTAAATTATAATATATATAAAAATTTATAATTTAAATATAATTTAAAATTATATAACTAGTTATTCTCATCTAAGTTTTAAATTATATATCTAACTAATCTCATCTAAATTTTAAATTATATTTAGTATTTTAAATATCTAATGTTAAGTGGCCTTTAAATTTAATGGAAGAAACAAATAAATTTAACGAAAAAACGAAAAAATCCAATAAGTGACCATTAAATAGCTACTTATTATAATAAAAAGATATGCGTCTACATATTTCGTTTAATATAACTTCTTGTCTAGACTACTTAAATCAAATAGTGAAGAGACATTTATAGTCCTAGAAGAAATAGGCTCAATTGAGATTCAAGAAGCCCAAATAATGTGAGCCCAAGACTAGAATGGATTAATAGCTTAAGTCTCTTAGGCTTGAACATGAAAGCAGATGAGCTCATTTGAGTTGCAATCAAATTTAAGCCTAGCACAATATCCAACACACAACTCTCAAATTACTAAACATCACTAATTCAATATCTCTTTACACCTGAGACAACAATTTTTTTTTTAACTCAACATCTTTTTAATTACATGCAAGACCTAAAAACATTTTTCAATACTTTTCATAAATATATTTAAACTCATCTTAACATCTAAACTAACCTTAAGTGAGCCTCACAAAACTCTATCATCTCAACTCACTATTATTCATAAATAGTTTAACCCATCTCAATTTAGCTTATCATCCAAACATAGCATTAGAGACCAATACAAAACCATAAGATAACTACCAAGCAGGCCAAATAAGATGATTAGGCTAGCATGTTGGGATAAGCCTGCCATTTTTAAGATGACCATCATGAGTAAGCCAATTGTTGTGCTTGCTTAATCTTTTGTTGTGCCTATTGTGATCTAGTGAAAACAAAATTTGGAGATAATAGACCATCTTCAAAAACTCATTTATTCCTTCTAGTCCACAATGCCTTTGTTGTTTTTGCAAAAAGACAGATTTCCTTCTAGTCATTTCTATTAGACATAGATAGAAAAAAAGATCCAAACTCTTCACCTATTATAATAGCTTTCTGAAATTTTTTGCTTGTTAAACTCCACACATCCTGTGTAGCAGGGCATGACTAGAAAATATGAGTTAGGGTTTCACTTGTGCTTTGGAAAATGGGGCAAAGTAGATCTATAGTGACCTTTCTCTTGTATAAATTTTGTTTTGTAGGTAAAACATCTTTTCATGCTCTTCAAATAAACACTTTGACTAAGTTTTTTGTTTTTAGATTCCATATCAATTTGCATATTTTACCTTGATCTCCTTTTGTTAAGCATTCACCCATTTTGCTTCTTTGTTGTTGAATGTGCAAGTGATATGCACTCCTGACAAGATTCTATCCATTTGCAATGCCCTTCCACATAAGGTTGTCTTTAATAGCTCACTATGATACATATAGCTTCAAGATGAGGAACATTGCTAAGAGGTCCATCCATTAAAATAGGAAAATCAATCCTCCATTTAGACAACGCCACCTCGATAGACTCATGCGCATGTGATAGGTGAGACAAAACACAAACAATATTAGTTGCTTAGCCAAACACCAGACTCCAGAAATGTCGAGCAGACCTCCAATGCCACTAGCCCACTAGCCCAAAACAAAATCAGGTTCTAACAAAATCACTCTGTGATGTGATTTTTCAAAACCACATTCAACAACAAGATCTAATTTGTCGATTGTCAACCTCCTAGTGCCGCTAATAAGATTCTTTACTTAGTGCTGCCACCAACATCTTTCTGGCATAAACCCAGTGCCAGTCCATCGCATCTTGTCTTGATCTCTTTTCCGCTCTATCACATCTTTTATGCCCCATATACTTCTTGCTCTGGCAATTGCAATGGCTTGAAATGGAATTTGTAAAGAAATCTGGGTTGTTGTATAGGATGAGTATGGGTGACTGAAGGAATAGTGAAATTTGTATGGTGATTGCGGTGTAGGGAAATGTGTATGGATGGAGATTTAGGTTTTGGTTTGATAGGCAAATTAATTGATTTTGGTTTGATAGGAAAATCAGTTTTGCCGCCATTTCTCGCTGGGAAAACCTAAAAAAACCCACAGAAGTTGCCGGTCTTCACCTTCTCGTCATCCCCGAGCCGCCTAGATCCCTCACGGGAGCCATTGCCCAAATAACTCAATGCCTTGTCCCTCATGGTGAGCCATTGCAAATTGAGAAAGGGGATGAGGGTGCTTTTGCAAATTGAGGAAGGAGAGGGGAGGGGTTCTGTTTGCACATGGGAATGGATTTGTTGATGATTCGGTGTAGTGTTGGTTAACATTAACTGTGGTGGAGTGCTTATGTGTCAAAAAAACAACTGGCATGCTGTTATATGGAGATAATTGATCAGACTGTCTAGAAGGATAACTCCTTCAAGATTTCTTTGACCTTTTTCTCACTCAAAGCATTTTTGAGAAGTTGCATATTCCACCACATACTGGATTGATCTATCAACTCTGCCACCTTTGCATTTTCTAGCAAAACTTGATTAGTGATTGAATTTTGCTCATTTCAGGTCTTGGGATCCATTTATCTTTCCACACTTTAATTCTTTCCTCATTTTCTACTCTCCAAATGCTTCCATCCTTTACAAGGTCAATTACTGAGTGTATACTTCTCTAAGCAAATGAGGGTCTTCATCCTAACTTGGCTTGCATAATAGATGAGTTAGTAGGATTCTTTCAATTGTTGAGTGTATACTTCTCTAAGCAAATGTGGGTCTTCATCCTAGCTTGGCTTGCAGAATAGACGAATTAGTAGGGTTCTTTCAAGATTCTAACTACCAAAAAAGTTGAATAATTGAGAATTCTCCATACTTGCTTAGCTAAAAGAATAAGGTTGAAGCTCACCAAATCTCTAAAATCCATCCTCCCATCTGATTTGCTTATGCATATACTATTCCATTTTTCCTAATAGATTCTTGAGTGATTCTCTTGAGCTCCCTACCAGAAATTTGTCATTAAATTATTAAGTTTATTGCACAGTGTCTGAGGTAGAGAAAACACACTCATACAATGAGTTGGAATAATTTGCATGACTACCTTTATCAATATCTCTTTAATAGGCTGTGAAAGAAACTTATTTTTCCAGTTTTCTAATCTCTTGTTGACCCTCTTCATTATGCTATGAAATTTCTTAACTTTTGACCTACCAATTAGGATTAGCAATCCCAAATATTTTTTCAAGTGAAAGGAAGCTCTCAAGCTTGCAATCTAATTTTTTGTAAGATGCTTGGTATTAGAGTTGAAAAATAGTGATTTTTTTCTCTATTCAACTGGTGTCCAAAAGACTGCTCATAACTCTATAGGATTTGATTTAATTCAACCGACTCTTGCATAGATGCCTTGCAGAACAATATGCTATCACAAAAAAAAAAGGATTCTTCTTTATTTTTTCTTTGTTAATGAAACTTCAGAAATAAGCTCCTTCTATTCAGCTTGCAATAATTTGGCAGACAATGTCTCATCACAAATTTCAAATAAAAAATGGGATAATGGACAACCTTATCTTAACCCTCTAAAGAGTTTAAATATTTCTTGAGCCACTCTATTCAATAAAACAGAAAAGGAAGATGAGAATATGCACATTTGAATCAAATTTATCCACTGGGTACCAAAGCCCATCTTAAGCATTAGTTTTTGAAAAATCACCATCAAATCCATCATAAGTTTTGCTTATATCTAAGTTTATACTCATATAACTTTTCTTTTCATGTATTTTTATTTTTATTATGTGAAAAATATTTTTTAAAACTAGTCTTTATTAATGTATTATAAAAAAATGGGTTCTTTTGTAAATCTTTAGACACCGGCTCTTTTCGGAATTGAAGTCGAAACGAGGCAACAACTAGAAATATAAAGATTCTAGACCCTTTCCCACAAAAATCCAAGTATATACTCGACTTAAAAAAAAAACTCTCAGAACTCTCAACTACGATTACAGCAAAAGAAAACAACGCATATTTATAGGCGACTTCAAGTAATTAGGGTTTTTCCTTTCCCTCCAACCGTCTCTCTCTCCGTGGCAAGATCGGTACTACTGCTTAATCCAGCAGGTTCTTCTCCCCTTACTATTCTTCTCTCCTTACTATTCTTGCTTCTCCGGTTTCCATGATAAGTCAGGAAAAAGAAAGAAAAATGACGTATTTTGCAGTTTAAAGAGAAACTTCGATTTCAATGCATTGCTGTTTCCTTCGATTTCTCGGCAAGCAACCAAACGGGAAAAAACTGAATTCTTGAGTTAAGAGTGATAGTGGTTTGGATTTTTCAACAGAAAGCTCTTATAGGCTAGCGGCTGAGCTCTAGTGGGGTTTATATTTGGAAGCGTTTATTTTCTCATGTCCCAGCCATAACTTCGAATTTGTATGTGCGTGTGGCTGCTGCATGCAGCATTTGAGCAACATTTAGGTCTATTTTAAATTAGTATTGACACTTGTTAAGCGTTTTCATTAATGAATATTGTACTTTTTATATAAACTTGTAGTATTTAGATTTATGTGAATTACGGATGTTAGCCCAAGTTGATTCACTTGTTTGAGTTATATGTCTAGTGAGAAAATAGTAAATACTGGTCGAGTTCATACAATTTCAAGTCTTGCTTTATAAGCATTGGTAAATGTGTGCTTAGGCGCAAAGTACCAAGTATTGCTTTAGAAAAGACCTTCACATGCGATTTATATGCTTTGATCCCAATATAATCATCCATGGTAGCTTTCTAGATGGTTTGATATTTGAATGCTTATGTTAGTGTAAAAGTCAATAAAATATTTAAGCTTTTTTGGTCATGGTCCTTTTTTGTATATTTTGATTGAACCATGTACTTTAATTTGATACGGCTATCAAATATTATAGATTTGGATATTTAATAAAGCTCAAGAGAATTATAGATTTTTTTATTATTTAAATGTCTTGTAATTAGATGATTACTTCATTTTTCGTATTGCACAATACTTCAATAAATTGAGTGAACAGTATAAACGTGTTACCATCATCTTTAAACCATTTTGTTTTTATCTTTTAACCATAATTCTCTAATAAATTGTTTTTAAACCCCTTTTTGATTTTATTTTATGTTTGTTTTTGTTATCATACATCATCTTTAAAAATGTGCACTTTGTATTTAATCAAGCGCGTCTTATTACTCATAAAAAAGTTATATTTAAAAAAAAAAAATTTAATCAGGCATGTGCTTGGGGTTTGCGCTTTGTGCCTAGGTTCTAGACGGCATTTGTGCTTTAGTGTGCCTAGACCTTTCACCAAAATAGAGCTTTATAGTTTTTTGTTTTGACACATTTAGCATGCCAGTATTAATGTCCTTTTTAGGCTTTTGCAGTTTTGAAGGAAGTTTGTTTGCCACTATAGTTTTATCATGTAAATATATCATAAAATAATACAACTATACTAGCAAACAAAATTCCTTTCTTTATGAATCATTTTAAAAAAAGGTTTTGGTCTGGTTTGGTTATAAAGATGAGATGAAATTGGATAAAAAGTTGAAAGTTGAATTGTTTATTATATTTTGTATAGGAGTTTGGGAAAATTGTAATAATTATATAAGATGAGATGAAATCATTTGTGTAACCAAACTAGCCCTTTGTTATGTGAAATACTGCACATTGTGCCTCATGTACCATTTCTACAAAATGCAACAATTGAAAGTATGGGAGGTTAGAGCATAGTATTTCATTGTTTAGACATTCTTTTCAAAAAGTGTTTTTTTTTTTTTTTTTTTTATAGTTTGTGTGCTCTTGTGGTGCTTTTCTTCTCCTCCCTTTATTATTATTTTTTTGAATATGAACCAAGGTCTTAAATTTCGTACCGTAATGGCTGGTACGACTGAAATACGTCATACCGGAATAGTAACTTGTACAGAGAAGAGTCATGTTTGGGAAACATTTCGGTTGTATTGGTGTGTTTCGGCTGATATTCAACTTTTGCCCGGTACGATTAACTGCCGAATATGGATGGCATTTTGGTAATTTAAATAATGTTGCAAGGTCATTTGACCGCGATTCATACCAGATGGAAGAATTACCTCTATTATGCGTCTATAGAAAAAAAGGGTGAAAATTGAGTGACAAGAATGTAAGTAGTCTGATAACTTTTAATAGAAGCATTTCATTTTATTTGATGTGACAACAACATTTGATAAGTAGTCAGGTTCTCTCTCTTTTGAAAATAAAACATATTAATAATTTCTCTTTTGAAAATAAAAGTATGGAAATGATATTATAACTGAACAGGTTTTTAATGGGCTGATGTAATCACATATAAAATCTAGAATAAATCTATTTATAAGTTTTTTAATATGCTAAACGTATATCTGAAGTGAAAATTTGTCACATAAATGATAAATTTATCTGAAAAATAGGTTTTTTAACTTTTCTATAATCCAATGAGTGCTATAGTAAATATATATTACGAGTAGTATGATAGAATTATTTTATAAAATTATTTTTTGATATATCCGAAACGGTACCGTTATCGAAATATTTTGTTCCAGCAGTGCTTTGACCAAAACAGCTACCGAAACGGTATTCAAAACATTGATATGAACTCAAGATTTTGATTCTTAGGCCTTGTTTGTTTTCAGAGATGAAATAAGATAAGATGAGATAAAAGTGAAAAAAAGAATAAAATATTATTGTAAAATATTTTTTTAATATTAATTTTGTATGGGGATTTGAAAGAGTGGTATGAGAATTTGAAAAAATTTAATTTTTTATTATATTTTGTATGAGAATTTGAAAAAGTGTAATGATAAGTTTGAAATGTATTTTGAGTTTTTGGTCTCATTCCCCAAAACAAACAAGGCCTTAGTGACTCTCTTGTAAGGGTTCTGTGTTTAGGTTTAGTGTTGGTAATATTTTGTTTACATTTGCATTGGTTTTGCCCTCATCTTTTGTCCAGAGGTTAATTTTTTTCATGATAACTTATGGCCTATGAGCCATAGGTCTAGTTATATAATGTTTCCCCATCCATTTTGTGCCTAGTTGACCTTGGAAACATTGTTTTAGCAAGTCCAAGTTGACAAGGTTGATTGTGGCCGCTATGTTGGGCTTTAATCATATAATCTTAGATCCTTTTCCCCTCTTAATCTTGTGCCTAGTTGATATTGGGAACATTTTTCAGCAAGTTCAAGTTGACAAGGTTGATTGCGCAGTTATGTTTGGTTTTAATCATATAATATTGGTCATCAATGGGAAGGTTTATCAAAATCATTGCGAACGTCAATTCATTTGGATCCTTTTGTTTTCTCTCTGTACAACATCATCTCTGATGATGGCCTATGTTTAATGTGGAATTCTTTTTCGATAGACTAATTTAGGGTTAGTGAGAAGCATGGGTGCTTCAAAATAGCTTTTGTTAGTCTAAATTTTTTAAGTCATGATGGAAGGTAACTCCGTCACATCATTGAGGAGTTGGAAATTCATGAAGGAGTTGTTTATGGGTTGTAGATGGTGAAATGGTTCATCAGAATGTTGGAGGGATTGTGCATCAGGCAACATAAAGGAATTTTACGTTTCTTTAAGGGACAACAATAGGAGCTTTATAGCCCATAGATCTTCTAATGTCTATTGGTGTTTCATGGCACTAGTGGAGTATGGTGGTGGTCGCAGACGAAACTTTCTATTCATATCGGAAGAAATAGAAGGTAGGGGATGGAAGAAACTAGCAATTGCTCTATGAGAAATTCAAGAGAGTCTAGAGGTTGGAGGTAACGACGGTCACAACAAAGGGAGGTTGGGCTCTAGTTGAATGGAAGAAAATCCTAGAGGAAGGAAGTTGGCTTTGGGGTCGACGGTGGAGGCTCATCACGACTCCTACAAGGAGGAAGCAAATGGTCAAGCCCTATGTGCCTGTAATGGGTTGCTCCAATGGGCGTCAAGCAAGAGGCCAAGACGAAGGAAAAAACAAAATGGAATCGGGCCATGATTTATCCTGACTTAGGTGGTTGGCCTGAGGAAAGGGTGAACTTGCAAGTCGTTGGCTGCTGGGAACCAACCACCCATGCCAGAAAAGCCTCATTCGACCTCAAGATAGGCCAACGAAACGTTTTTAACGATTCAAACGGAACAAAATCGATGAGGAAATGGTGGCAGAGCTTGTAAGAGCCACAATCACGGGTCAAGCTGGAAACTCACTGCCTGACATTGGTTCCTCGACCCAAAATGGATAGACAATAATGATTGATTACAAGTAACCTTTGCGAAGGAGATGTAGGGGACATCATCTCTGGTGAAGGATTTATAGACTATCGGGAGGCTTATTGAGTGTAGGGTTGAGTTACCATCATGCGTTGGTTCGTTGGCTAAAAAAGGACAGAAAATAGATCACAAGGAACCTTTTCCACTGGAGTCCCAATGGGTGTCACTTTTGGAGAAGGACTTGCAAAGGATCAGGGGCCTTACAGAGGGCTGTGTTGAGCTTGAGGGTGACTTACGGCTGCTGGTAGTTATGAATGAGGATCAAGATTGGGTGGGTAGGTCTTTGTTTTGTAAAGGAGAGACGGGGGACTTGATGGAATTGCAGTGGGCACCACGAAAGGTATTGAGATGGCAAATGAACCCATTCCTCTAAATTCTCTGCCGCCGTGTCAACCTAGATTAGTTTCCTCTTAATGGATGTAACACAAGATGAAGGAAACTCAAAATTGTGTTGGGATTGAGTATGAAGGTTTTGAGGAACAATTTATGGCATTGCTCATGACCATTGAAGGATGACATGCTCAGTCTAAGAAGTTGGGTTCTAAAAAATAGAGGGAGCCAAATAGATTGACATGGTCTATTAATTATGAGGGTAGCTCATGCAGAGGAAAAGCCATTAAGAGGTGGCCGACAATGCTTTATGAAGTTGAAGATTGTATCTTGGAATGTTTGAGAATGTAGACCCCCGTTTGGATTGAGAGATGAGATGAATTGAGATGAAAGTTGAAAATTGAATAAAATATTGATAGAATATTATTTTTATATTATTATTGTTTTGAAATTCAAAAAATTTGAATTGAGATTTGAAAAATTTGAATTGTTTATTATATTTTGTGTGGAAATGTGAAAAAAATTGTAATGATGGATAATATGAGTTGAAATGATTTCTGAATACAAATGGGGGCTTAATGAGGAAAACAAGCGTCTTTGGATGAAATCTGCTTCAGGTGTGGAGGGTGGATATTATTTGCTTGTAGGAAACTAAGTTGGAAAGTATTTCAAGAAGCATGGTGTGTAACTTGTGGAACTATCCATATGTTGACTATTAACTCATATCTCTTAGGGCCCTAAGTGGTATATTAGCTATGTGGGATCAAAAGGTAGTGAATAAAATTGAGGAATACATTGGAGAATAAATAGTGGCATCTTCATTTAAAAATGTAGAAGATGACTTTATGTGGGCCTTTGCTAAAATTTATGTGCCGAATCTAGACAACCAAAGAAGACTTCTATGGGGGAGATTGTTGGGTTTCATAGTTGGTGGGACATGCCTTGGTGCATAGGAGGCGATTTTAATGTTGTAAGGTTCCCAAGTCGTGAGAGAGTAGGCTTCGGCCTACAATGACTGAGTTTTTAGATTTTATGTTTGATTTGGGTTTGGTGGACATTGCTCTCATGGGTGGAGCATACACATGGCAAACCACCAAACATAGATTAGATTTGATAGACTTTTAGGCCTGGTTTGTTTTCATAGATTAGATGAGATGAGATGAGATAAGAAGAGATAAAAGTTAAAAAAAAGAATAAAATAGTGTTGTAATATATTTTTTTAATATTAGTTTTGTTTTGGGATTTGAAAGAATTGTATTGGAATTTGAAAAAGATGAATTATTTATTTTATTCTGTATGGAAATTTGAAAAAGTGTAATGATGAGTTTGAGATGAGATTAGATGAGATGAGATGAGATAGTTTAGGAAAACAATCAGGGCCTTAGTCTCCTTGGATTGGGAAACTAATTACTCGGAGTTATATCAGAGAAGGCTAACTCATCTATGTTCGGATCATTTTTCTATTTTGTTGGTTTGTAGAGGTATTCATGGAGGGCGTAGGTACTTAAAGTTTGATAATATGTGGCTAAAAATTGAAGGCTTTGTGGAAAGGGTCAGGCAATGGCAGGCCCCCTATCTAATCCATGGCTTCAAAGTTTTGTTTTGGCAGGTAAGCTGAAATCTTTAAAAAGAGATCTCAAGATTTGGATTGCACAAGTTTTTGGAGATGTAGGCGATTGAAAAAAGTATCTATTGGAGGAGTTACAAGAGGTAGAAAGGGCAGATGAGGGTTGGGCACCATTTATGGAGGAACTATCATGGAAGATAGAATTAGTTTCAAAACTTAAGAGAGTTATTTTATTGGAGGAGATTTCATATTTGCCAAAAAGCTCTGACATTGTGGTTAAAATCAATCGAGGCACGAAGTTCTTCCATAGAATGGCCAATTGACATAGGAGGACTAACACCATTGAGATGATAAATATTGATGGTGTTGTGTCAATGGAGCTTCTAGTGATTCAAGATCATGTTGCTGGTTTATTTTGAACAATTGCTTATTTAGCAGGTAGAGTGGCAGTCAAAACTTGATGGACTAGCATTGAGACCATTGAGCAGCAAAGTGTTGCCTGGTTGGAGAGGCTTTTCAATGTGACAAAGGTTTATTAAGTGTGAGAAGATGGTCTAAGACAAATCACCTAGTTTAGACAGTTTCTCTATGTGATTCTTTCCAGTCTTGCTAGGTGGTGGTGAACGATGGTTTGATGAAGGTTTCTAGGAATTTTTCTCATTTGGTAAGTTCGAGAAAAGTATCAATGCCACTTTTATTGCGCTCATTTCCAAGAAGGTTGGGGCTTTGAATGTTAAAGATTTTTGGTCTATTAGTCTTGTGAATGGAGTTTATAAGATTATTTTAAAGGTTTTAGCAATTCGCTTTTGGCAGGTCTTAGGGAGGATTATTTTGAGACCAAAGGGAAGACAAATGATGGATCCAGTGTTGATTGCCAATGAATGTTTAGACAACATATTAAAATTTGGAGTACCGAGTGTTTTTATGTAAGCTAGATATGGACAAGGCATACGATCATGTTAACTAGGACTTCCTAATATACTTGCTTGGGAGATGTGGATTTTGGGAGAGATGGTGCTCAAAAGGTGGTAGGAGTACCTTAATTAAGAGCGCGTTGTCCAATTTCCCAACTCATCTCCTATCTCTATTCCCAATTTCGGCAAGTCTGGCTTATCCAAATAGAGAAACTTTAGCATGACCTTCTTTGTAGTGAGTTGGGGGATGAGTTTAAGTTCCATGTGTGGTCAAATGGAATAAGGTATACTCTCCAATTTCTATTGGCGGGTTGGGAATTAGAAGCTTGAGGGTATTCAATCGGGCTCTTATTGGGAAATGGTTGTGGCGGTATAACATGGAGAGGGTAGCTTTATGGCTATATGTTGGGGTTACTAGGGAGTTACAAGGGGCAAATGGAGCAGGAGGTTGGAAGCACTTCATAGAGGTCGGGGGTGTTTGCTTGGCATAGTAGAATTGTGATGGGTGACGGTTTTGGCATGATTTCTGGTGTGGAGATTGATCCCTTGAAGACACATTCCCTATAGTTTTTAAGATTGCATGTGAACAAGAAGCATTAGTGGTGAATCTCATGGAGATGTCCGGTTGCTCAATCCACTGGAATGTGAACTTTATGCATGCGTCTCATGATTGGGAAGTTGGCAGCTTTGCGCTGATTTTTTCAAAACATTGTATGCCATGAGATTGAGCACTCAAGGAATTAATAAATTGTGGTGGATGGCACTAGGAAAGGCGTCTTTTTTGTTCGCTGCTTCTATAAGGCCCTATCAACCCACAACACAATATCTTTCCATGGAGAAGTATTTGGAGAAATAATGTGCCTCTTAAGGTAATTTTTCTTTTTCTTGGACAACATCTTTGGGCAAGATCTTTACTATGAATAACTTACGAAAACACCTTGTGATTGTTGTGTATGGGTGCTATGTGTGCAGGAAAAATGGTGAGATTGTGGATCATCTTTTATTGCATTGTGAGGTCACTAGATCGTTATGGGATATCTCTTTAGAAGATTGGAGGTAGCTTGGGTTATGCTTGTTATGGTGGTTGAACTCCTAGCCAGTTAGAAGACTTTGGGCAGAATTTCACAAATCACAGCTGTGTGGAAGATGGTGCCTATATGGATCCTTAGGTGGCTATGAAAGGAACGAAGTGATCGGACTTTTGAAGATAAGGAGCAAACATTGGAGGATATTAGATTGTTCTTTGTTAAAACTTTGTTCCTATGGATGAATGTTGTAGATTGCTATGGTCTAGATTTTCATGATTTCTTGTTTCTATCTCTTCCTTTTAGCTAGATGTAAACTCTTGTATACTCCCAGAGCACTTGGATTATGCCTATTCTCATAATAAAATTTGTTACTTATAAAAATAAAATAAAAATATTTATCAACAATGCTTGATGGGCTCTTTTCTAAGTTTAAAACATCATTTGTCTCTCCAATTCTCCTGGCACACGGATTTCCAAATGGTTAGCTAATTTATTGTTTCTTACTTTTTCTTATGGAGCAGGTAAAGCACTGTAAAGACAGGATATTAGGATGGTCATGACATTTATTAACTACTAAGATTCAACGTACTCCTTGTAGATACCAAAGGTTATGCCCATTATGGAAACTGAAAAGTCTAACATTTCACATGCCGAAGAAGTCAAAGTTCTAGCCAATGAAGCATTCAAAGGTATTAATGTGCCTGCTTCATGCTTCTTAGGTTACTTCTATATATGTATGTGTATTGGTATTATAAATTCTTTTTCGCATGTGTGATTATCAACTAATGCATTATCCTCTTAGCATAATCTGAAATTTGAATATAGTACTGGAAATCTAAACTCATCAGATTGGGTTCAAAGCTTTTAAATTTTTTAGCCTCGGTAGAATATGGTTTACTCACTCTGTAGACAAATAAACTGAATAGAATTGCTACAAGAAAAGATATTTTAGGTTCTATATATATTATCTTGTTTGAGGTAGAAATTTTTATCAGAATTTTGCTGGTTAAGGTTTTTAAGGACAGTTAGCTGCCTCTTTCATGATGTTTTCATGGTTTTGATATGTGCTGTTCCTGTCAAATTTTCTTTCAGCTCACAAATATGCACAAGCTATTGATCTGTATACCCAAGCAATTGAACTGAACAATCAGAATGCTGTATACTGGGCCAACCGTGCATTTGCACACATTAAACTTGAGGAATATGGTAGTGCCATACAGGATGCATCAACCGCCATAAACGTCGATCCCAAATATTCGAAGGCATGCTTGAAATCTGAAAATGAAGACTATGCAATTTAATGTTTGTGATTATGTTCTGATGGTTGTCTTTTTTTACAGGGCTATTACAGACGAGGAGCTGCCTATCTTTCCATGGGGAAGTTTAAAGATGCACTTAAGGATTTTCAGCAGGTACTTGTTTTGCCATGATTGGCTTTAATCATCATCATTTCAAGATGTTTGCTTCCTGTTCTTTATTTATTTTTGTTTCTGATTAGTTTGGAGATTATTGGTTCAATGTTTCTCTCATTAAATATTTGGATTTTTTTTAATAATGTTGTGAAACATTTAATTGAATTTTATTGGCTCTAAGTCTGACATAATTGACTCTGACAGTTAAATACATTCAATTCTTTCAGCTTTTATGGCTGTAGTTTAGTTTCTACTACCTTCAATATTATTCCAGTTGAGCATGTATAATGTGTGTTCTTGTTTCAGTTACCCAAGTACTTTCTTATCAAGTAATTTCTTATCAATACAACTATTTTGTGTTAGAATAAGTTCTCATCAATATGATGTATGATTGTCATGTTACTAATTTTCAAACTAAGTTCTAGGCCAGAGAACCATCAAAGTCCAGAGGCTTTCGTAAACAATTTGGAGTGTTGATGGATTTGCTATTTTTATTAGCAACTTTTCCATTTGCAAAGAAAACCTTTTAATGGGATGGAGTTTATATACTTTTGTACCAATATATAGCCATTTTTACCAATCATTGCTTTGGCATTCCATTCTCAACAAGAAAAATATTTTGCTAATGGAGAAAGCATATCCAAAAAGTGAGGTGCCATGTCTCATGTCTCAAGACAAAAACTCTTTGTGATTCCTTTTTCCTTGAAGCTTTATTATGGTTTGCAACTATACAAAGAACAAATCCTCATAGAGCTTCGCATGCTGTTTATTCTCTTTATAGAAACATCTGTTATTCCATTTAGTTTCTAATTTGACGTCAGCCCATCATCACATCCTTTCATGACCTCTAAAGGCTATCCTTGTACTACTTTGGATGCAGACAAGAGATTAGTGATAGTATGATTTCGAATATGTCAGGGGATAAGTTGTTCTAACCTAGGTTCAAGTCAATGAAGCACATTTGAAGTATTTAAAGGCTTCCTATCTCCATTGGCACCCAAAGTGAAAAATGTTTTTTTTTTTTTCTTACAAGTAAAGATTTGTTAACATCAACAGGTGTAGCTAAGTACACTAGATGTATACAAGAGAAAAGACCTAGCTGGGAAGTAGAAATAGATACATGGAAATTATGAACATTAAGCCCATGATAGGGAAATGGTCCAAACTGTTGGGTTTGTGGAGCCTGGTTTGTTGGTGTGTTAGCCCGATTTGATGACTGACCCAGAAATGTTGCTTTATGGTTTTTTGGTGAATTTTGAAGTAAAAGTTAGCTCAACGTTCATGCGACAGGTAGCTTGAGCGAAGCTCAGGCAAAGAATTTGCTTGAGTCTCGCTAGAGCGAATGTCAGATATATTGCTCGAGCGAATAATGCTGGCAAGTGAAAATAAGGGTTTTCGCCATGTGACACTATAAAATATATACTTAGTGAATAGTATAGGAGTTCCAAGGGTTTTGAACATTGACATTTCGCCCGAAAGTGTATTTTGTGTTTCGTTAGTACAATAAAATCCTATGTAGGTCTATGGACCTAGGCATATTGTCGAACTACGTTAATTTTGTGTCTTGCGATTGATTTGCTGGTGTTTGCTTAGTTTGTCATCGTTTTCTCAACACAAACAAATGTCAAGATGGAGAAATTAGAAACCTATCCAATCTAGACATTGGAAATATCCAAGTACATAGAATTATCCTCCAATCTCTTGCTTGGGACAAAGACGTGGCTCCCCTGATCTCTCACTTGGGAACTGGGTAATGTTGAAGCCACCTCCAATGTACAAGGAATGTCCTACCAATCTAGGTTTTGGCCCATAAAATCCTGCAAAGGCCCACTCGAAATCATCTACCTCCTTCTTTAAAAAGTAAGCCAATGTAAGTTCTCGAACACACTTGAAGCTCCCTTAGAAGTTAAATAGGACCATCCTACGTACGACAATCAAGAAACTTAGAATGATCCAATGAGAAATATATTCTGTTTTTGTTTCCAGAAAACGTCATACAATATCAACTTTCCACGAGTAGAGCAAGTTTTTAGGAGATGCTTATTAAACTCATATAGTCCTTGGACATTCTAAGTCAGAATCTTGGGCTTTGTTATACAACATGTTTTGTCCTCCCACTAGTCCTCCCTTGCCTTGGACTACCACCTTTATCATCGTAGTTGCTTGTCCAAGTAAGACGCTTTAACTCTCTCATCTTCTTAGATCTTGATTTTGTTTCAAGAAAGTGACCTGCCTTAATTGCATGGGTTAGTTTTGTGAATTGGTTTATAAATCCTCCACATGTAATCTTCACATAGTTCTGTATCTCGTTAACCTTTTGCAAAATCCGATTTGATGAATTACTAACTATATTGTTGATTGGTGGAAGAGATATCAATGGGATAGTATCTTCCCCAGACTCAGCTCCAAACCATACACAAGGCTTTAAATATTTCTCCTTTCAATACACCAATGACAACCCACCATCTCATCTCCTCTACACCATTTCTTGCATACAAGTCCTTCACTTGCTCAACAACTTCATTGTTGCTTCACTACCTTGTTCGAAGCTATGTGTTGACACACAAGGTGCTTGAAGAGATTAGGACAAATCGGTTCTCTCCGTCATGGGTGGTGGGGCCATGGTCACCATTTGAAGTTCTGGGTTGGCGGCAAACCCCAAAAGTCCTCTACGTCTGAGCAATACATCAAGTTTCTTCATTGTAGAGAACATTGATTGGAGGTGTGCTCCTAACTGGCAATATTTTTAGTGCCACTTTGATAGACCCTACAACTCCCCCAAGCCTCAGCATGCTATGTTACGCCATCTTCCTTCAGCCCTGGTGTGGGTGCCCATATTTCGTCAGAGATAATACTGACCAGGGGTGTAGCACTTATAGACGAACTTTTTGTGTCAGATGTGATGGAGGGTAGTCCATTTTGACCATTTCTAAGCCAATAACTGATGTAGAATTCAAGCTGAATATATATGACCCAATGTTCCTTTAGACCCGCCACCCTCTCCTAGATCTGGATATAGAAATTGGGCCAAACCCAACTTTCTTTTTTCCTTTACCCAATTTATAGAATTTGGCCCATCTCTGATCACACCTAGTCCATTCCTTTGTGTAAATGACTTATGATTCGGGCCTATCTTGGGCTCCCCTTATTGGGACTTACAGCCCCTTTACAACTTCCCAAAAGTAAGTCTTCATAGATTATAAGGAAACCACTGTGTTTAACTCGACAAGTTGGTTTTGCATCTCTTTTAGTTTACTTTGTATCTCTCTTTCAGCCATACTACCATTGGGAAGACCAAAATCATCCTTGTTGTGTAAGAAATGGTTCTTAAGCTTTCAGAGGAATCAGATCTCTTCTATTTCATAGTTCCCCTTCTTGCCTTTAGCATCAAGCTAAGTCCTTGAAGCATGACTTATATTCAGAGCTACTGCATATGGTATCAAAGAAAACCCTAGTTTCCTTTGATATATGTTTGCCTCGCCATTGTGGTTATGCTCGGGTCTTTTTGCTTCAGTTCCATATTTTTGTTCTCATGACCAATGTGTTCTCTTGGTTGTTGGCCCATGACCCATCACCACGAATGGAGAAAAATAGAGAAATGAATCTATGTAACTTGACAACAAATTTCTCCCAGCCTAGACCTTCATACCCTTCTGAAATGACTTGACCTTCTTGCTGACCTCCTCTACCATATTCAGTAACAGTTAAATATCTTCTAGCATGTATGTTGGAGCAGAGCCCTGAAGGCTTTGTGTCCTTCCTGCATGTATTTTATGAATTTTGATTGCCTTTGCCTGCATCACTACTTCAACTGTAGCCACCAACAACCTTATACTACTACAACTTAGAACTACAAATCTCCAAACCCTTATGCTCTTGAGCACAACTTTATTGAGGGCCTCCATGATTTTTGTGAAGACTCGAAAGCCTTCAATTCCACCTAGAAGCGCACAACCTAATCCATAATAACCCATGATCTAAACAAAGAAAAAAATGGAATGAAAACTATTTCATTCCTCTCCTTGCAAAGGAACAACCATACACAAAGTAAGCTCATCCGTTGATTGGTTGCGATTTGCATATAAAACACCAATCCATCCCAACAATTCGGTCTTTCTCAAGATTTTCTAGAGTGAGAATCTTCCTAGGAAGGCTGTCCAAACAAAGAAAGCTACTTAGGCGTGCCTTACTTCCCTTTCTTCTAAGGATACCATGTTGTCTTATCTGCATTTCTCACTCTCAATCTAGTTGAGTACACAAGATTATTGAACTTGGTTAATGTGTTAACTTCTCAATCTCGTGCTGCTATGAAGAAAGTGACATTCCATTGAGGCAATTGGATAGCTCTAGAAGATCTATAATTGAGGTTTCCTGCATTCACACAATTCCATAGAGTTCTAGAAAGGGATCCTTGAGAGCCCTCTTGCCACACCATAGGTCATGCCAGAATTTGATTATGGACCCATTACCCCCACTTCAAACTAATATATCTAGAGAAAACTCCCAATCATTTTCTTATGTGCTTCCAAAGCCTGACCTCATGCGGCCCACTCACCTCATTCAAACACTATCCACGCTAAGCACCACCAAATTTTGAAGCTATAGGAGCCTCCAAAGTCTCCCTTTATTGTTGGTATCTCCACTGCCACTTCGCCAATCCATGAGATCATTTTACAAAAAGCTTCCATTACAAAACCAAAGAGTAATGGATATAAATGATCACCTTGTCTCAATCCTGGGGAGCTTTTGGAGAAGCCCAGGGACAGAAACGATAGACTGCTCAATCCAAGAATGCCATTTCTCCTTGAGACCACATCTTTCGAGCATATGAAACATGAATTTCCAATTGACTCAATAGGGCTTTTCCATGTCCAGCTTGCAAAGTAACCTTGGCACTCCTGACCTAAGCCTATTTTCCAAGCATTATGTTTTAATGTGATAGAAGTTATAAGTACTGAACATCATTTGCTGTAAAGGGACATTTGGAACTTTTCATGCCATGTGGTTCCTTTATGTATATTTTAATGTGGTAAATCTAAAATTATCATCTTATTTGCAGTCTGCGGTTGTTTTCTTAAAAAAAATTTAAATTCAGTTAATCAATATGAACATGATTTTTTCAAGATACACAAAATTATAGCTGACAACCCCGTTCTCTCCCCCTCTCTCATTTCAATGTCCATGCTGCAGCTAAGTGCGTCAGTCCAGAGTTTATTTATTTGTTATGATTCTATTTTATTTCCTTTTTCTTTTGGCAAATAAATTCAAGCTGTTCAAGAAAATACTTCAACATATGATATAGCTCATGTTTCATTCTTTAAATTTAGGTAAAGAAAATCCGACCAAACGATCCTGATGCTACCAGGAAATTGAAGGAATGTGAGAAAGCAGTGATGAAGCTTAAATTTGAGGAAGCAATTGCTGCACCTCAGTCTCAAAGGCGCTCTGTGGCTGATTCTATAGACTATCATTCTATAGGTATTATAAATTTTTGTTAAGTAAAAGGTATTTTTTATTCATTTTTTGAGTATCTTCAGTTCGTCTCCTGCAATTTTAATCATACAGTATTGTTCTAATCGTTTTCTAGCTTAGAACAATCACTGCTATATTTCTTCTGATGTATACATGGGCATATATGTATATGGCTATATGCCCATTTTCATGGTATGAACGTGTGAGTTTAAACACATGGATATAATTATTGTCTGTTGTTGGAAGATCTGCTAGTGGTGGCATTGTCTCATTGCGAATGTAGGTGTCTTTTGCAAAGAAATTGTGTCGGCATTGAGTTGCACTTAATGCCTTTTTCTGTACACCTTCACTTTTACCCTATTAGTTGTTTCTTAAAGATTCATTCCTTTTAGAGACTATGGATATAATTATTGATCCCTGATTGTATAAGCTTTCCTTTCTCAGCTAAGTTGTTTGCAAAACTTGAAGCTTATATGTTGAAAATGTATTTTCAAGCATATGTTATTGTGGATGTTGTCTGGTACTTGTTCTAAAGGAAAGTAGAATTTCTTGAAGTACGATAATTTTTATTAATGATAAAAGGCACTGTCCATGTACATTGGGAATATGAAAAATTCTACAAACACACCTTCATCCCACTATGATGAGGTGGCATTGTCTATCAACCTTTTAATTCTTCTTTAAAAATTGAAGGATGATCCAAGAGTGATTAAAGTGTCACATTTTACATAGTGGGATGAGGGTGTGGTTTGTAGTATTACTATGAAAATATACATCAGATTTCCCTAGTGAGGGAGTAAAAGATTGAGGAAATCCTGAAAATTAAATATAGAGAAACATAAGTTGGCTTTTATCCACAGGTATATAGCTTGTTAAGGTAATGATCTTGCCTAATGCAGTTGTTCAAACGGAGGCCTCCCTCATGGGGCCTTTTACTTCCTAGATCTGGGGTAGAAAAACAATGGCATGAAGGATGAATGCATTAGAGAGCAAAGGCTGATTGTATCTTGTTGTCTTCTCCCTTTCGTCTCTTGCACGTAGAATACAATCTAGCATAGATTGAATTGAAGAGGCATGTTCCAATCATGTGCTGTCTGATAAAATCTATTACCCAACTCTCCCTGACCCTTTCTACTATGTTTCCTAGTCCAACCCCATATGTTCCATCCACCACATTAAAGCTCCATTTGCCCTATGCACTACCATTATTTGTATCAATCATTGTTCTCTAGTGGCTCTCTCTCCAATTGCTTTACCTTTGGTCACTTTTCCAAGAGGGCTCAGTTGAATGTAATCAGTCTTTTGATATTGAAACTGCTTTCAGAGATTGAGGGGAGCACACTTTAGGTCAGTTCACTTGGAGGAACTTCAACTCCTCCCCCTTAGTACCCTATAATAAGTCCCTTTTTAGTTTCTCAGTGCGATTGGCAATACCAACTAGGAGAGGGAATAAGGAAATAGAATCAGTAGGAAGATTAGAGAGCTGCCCTTCGATAAATGCACCCTCTTTCATCCAAGCAACGAATGTTCCACTACTTTGTATACTTTACCTAATTGTGTTGGCTTTGAAATGCGCACCCAATGGGAGATTGAAATAAGTCAAGGAACGAATATAGGCTAGCCTATTGTATCGTTTGAATTGATAACATAAGCAACCCAACCTTAACCAAAATTGATCTTCAACCCTAATACCGCCTTGAAAAAAGACATGCACCACAAGGAATGAGTATGCTCAGGGTTTCCCTTGCAGAAAATCAACGTATTGTTTGTATATAAAGGTGTGACACTTCTCTTGCTTTCCGGGTTCCCACTGAGAAACCTATTGAAGTACCCTCATGTGGGGCATGGGATGGATGGTACTCAAACGAGGTGAGTGGACCACATGTCGTGGGGCTTTGAAAGCATATATATAAGAAGAGGATGGGATACTTTCTCTAGGTACACTTGCTTTGAGGTGCTTCTTGGGTCCATAACTAAATTTTAGCATATTTTTGGTGTGGCAACTGGGCTCTCAAGGAAGCCTTCCTAGTTATTTATGGAATTGCAAGGGTGCAGGAAGCTTTAGTTGCATATTTTCTTGACCTATCTAGTGGTATTTTCCAATGGTAAATTACTGTTGTTTTAGAGTTGCACAAGATTGGGAAGTCGATGCATTATTTGAGGTTTACAATCTTGTGCACTCTTTTGGATTGAGGGTTGAAAGGGAAATTAAACGTTCGTTCATTTGACAAGTCTCTCAAGATGTACAATGCAAACTATTTCCCATGGATTAGACAACCTCATTGGGAAATCTAAGAAAATGTTGGTTTATTATTATGGATTGGTGTTGCATGTGCATAAAGAGTGGGGAGACTGTTGATCATTTACTTCTTTATTATGAGGTGACCATGACACATTGGAATGACCTCTTTGCTAGAGTGGGATTAGCTTGGGTGATGCCAAGGAGGGTGGTTGAGTTCCTAGCAGAAATGGTGTACGTGGTTATGCTCAGATTGCGACAATATGGAAGATGTTCACAATTTGTCTATGTGGTGACTTTGGAGGGGGAGGAATGAAATAAGTTTTTGAGGTTTGTGAGCGGTTAATGGACGAGCTTTAAACTCCTAAGGTTTTGCTCAAGTGTAAAGGTCTCGATCTTAGTGGTATGCTTCTCCAAGTCTAAGGTTCGAATCCTCTTGGGTTCAAACAATTCCTAGGGGTCATAGATTGAGGGATTTTTTCCTTGAATTACTTGAGGTGTACTCACGGGAAATTCCTTGATGAGGGCCTATGCACCTCTGGGATTAGTCAGAACGTTGTTCTTGGACACCCGATGCCAATAAAAATAAACATGGATGAGCTTAAAACTCTTTTTCTAGTACTTTATTTTATTGGTCGATTGCAATAGACTTCAATGGCTTGAATAGTCATGATTTTCTTGTATCGGTAGACACTCATGCTTAGGAGTTAGGTGTCGCTCTTGTATATGTCCCATGTACATAGGTTACGCCTATTTATATCATGAATAAAATCATTCTACTGAGAGCTTCCATAATGGCAAATGATAACCGTGATAGGGATCTCCCTATCTTAGCTCGTGAACTATCAAAGAAGCCTGTAGGAGTGCCATTTACCTGGAGAGAGAAACACATCGTGGATTGTAGTGAACTACCCAACCATACCTTTTCTCTTCAACACTGCTCCTAAGCATATTATTAAACAAATTGTAATTCACATCGTCATTTGCTTTACTCTCTCAAGGTCCAACTTGCAAAGTACATCCAGCTTCCTCATTCTAATTTGGTTGTCCATGTGCTTATTGGCGATAAGAAGTGAATCTAGAATTTACCTTTATTGAATGAATGTGATTTAGAATTTGGAAATAATCTTGCTGAACACCAACTTCAATCTATTGGCAAGAACTTTAGCCAATATTTTGTAAATCTTCAATATCTAAAACACCTATTTTTTCCCTGAATTAGGGCTATGAAAGTTTCATTAAGGCATTTAGTGAATCTGACATTGACATGAAAAGCATGGCAAAACCTTATTTTCCATCACCACAACCGAGTAGGCTTGGAAGAAAGCCATGATATTGCTATCTAGCATCGAGGCCTTATCTCCATTCAAATATTTCACTATCCCACAAAACTTATCTTCTTTAAATGGCCTTTCCGTGCATCTTGCGGCTTCCACTACCAGAAAATCTTGTGGCCTTTCCTGTGCATCTTGCGGCTTCCATTACCAAATAATCTTGTGGCCTTTCCATGCATATATCACCTCCACTATACTGTTAGGGTACAATCTTTGAAATAATTGTATGACATGATCACCAATCTCTTTGCATCTGATAGGTCACTGCCCTTTAGATACAAGAAGTATGCATAATTATTTCTCCTAGGTGAATTAAGCACTTGGCGAAAGAACTTGGTGCCACCTATCACCCTCCCCAACCAAAACAGCCTGAGTTTTTGTTGCCGAAAGACTCCTCTAGTAAGGTAAAATGTTCCAGCTCACTACAAGTGAGATCCCTCATTTTCTCCTCGTTATCTAAAGCCCTCCTCTTGTGCAAGGGTGTGTAGCTCATCCACAAGGAGTTTTTTCCTTTTCTCTAGATGGTCAAACACCTCATTCAAAACCTTCAAATCCAGCTTAAAGTTTGGAGCTTGCATTCTAAGACATAACTTGGCCCCTGAAGGCGGTATGAAGTCCACCACTCTTTTACCTTCTTTACAAGACCCTCTGATTTCAGCCACATTCTTGAACTTAATGCGCCTTTTGCCTTTTCTCCAGATGACCAAACACCTCATTCAAACCCTTCAAAACTGGCTTAAAGTTTGGAGCATGCATTCTAAGACATAACTTGGCACCTGAAGGCGGTACAAAGTCCACCACTCTTTTACCTTCTCCACAAAACCCTCTGATTTCCGCCACATATTCTTGAACTTAATGTGCCTTTTACCATTCTGGAAAAAATGTTTGCAATTGAGGATGGGAAAATTATCAGAGCAAAGTCATTGTTATCTTTGTAGGGCCACTTCAAGGAACAACAATTTTCATTCAAGGGATATGAGGAATCAATCAATCCTTGATAACGAAGGTATATCTCAATTGTTGGACCACTTGAACTTCCCCCTTCCAGTTGGGAGAACAATCAGGTTTTGCTCAAAGATAAAATCAGAGAATTGCTCCATATTGGGGCTACAATGTCACATGATTTCCTGCTGATGGGTCTGATGAAAACCTCACCAACTAATCACACTGCCAGCTCATACCTAAGCAGTCTTCAATCTTGATTCAGGTTAGGGCCATAGATTCTTTCAAATGCCCATGTAGAGAGATCTTCCACGTATCTTCATGAGCAAGCCACCGTGAATTTTGTTATGCACATATCCATCTTTTCCACTACTACTGTCTTAACATTAGCAAGATTCCTCCAGAGGCCCGTGGGATTTTTATGACGCCTATCTACTTGGTGGTATCCACATTCCCATAAACTATAGAGAATGCTGCTGGTCATGCTCTAATTCAGTTTCTTGAATAAAAATGATGTCAACCTTCCAGTCCTTGAGCATATTCTCACCCTTAATTCTCACCCTAAGGTGCTTGTGTTGTTTGTTCAGCCTCAAACATTCTAGGATAGTATTTTCGGCTTCATGGAGAACCAAAGACACCCCTCCCCTTGATTATACTTCGACTTGAACTTCTACCCCTTGAATCATAATTAATTTAGCATGTTAGTGTTTACAATCTTATTCGTCTATGGCCCTTCCTCTTTGATTTAGGGTTGGGATGTGGGAACCATCGTCTCCTGCTAATGACTAGCCTTAATGGCTGTAAACAAGGCCATTAACTCCTCTTCAAAACTATCACATGATATCCCCACAAAATGTCTAAAGCTTCTCACTTTCTTCATAACCCTATTAAACTTTTCTGACCTTTTTTTAACCAAAATAATTGTTTTCATTAGGGAAACAAATGGCTCCTGGCCAACGGCTTATGGCATATTGGTTCCGCTTGAGTATCCTTGCTTGCATTAAAACAAGCCCTTGTGTTACTGCCTGGCTCAGTCCCAACCAGCAATGATAATTCACTACCCTTGTTGGAGTTCCTGCACTAACGACCAATTTACACCCTATCTTTATCCCTTTTAGATGCTTCCCCTTCAATGAGGCTTCTTTCGCCTGAACTACTACTTTCACCAATATCATCTGGTTTGCACCATGGTCTCTTGTTCTCTGAATTTGCTAATAGAGTGGGAAGGAGGCACCGAGAGGGGGTTCGACACCAAAATCTGGTTCGTGAAAATCTCAACCTAGTGATGAATAAAAACCAATGCCTTCAGCAGGTTTTCTGCGTTTACCAAGGTGCTTCCCCACCGCTTAGAGTAAATACTTAAGTACATTATGATAATTATGATTTTTAATCACTCATAAGCTCTACATGCATGAGCTTGCTGGCGTGAGACTGGTCTAAAGGCTGTTGGCACACTATCTGAAGCTTCAGAATCCAATGACAATCCAATATGTGCTTCGTTGAGATGAGATTTTGAACTTTCCTGTGGCTCTGCAACAAGATTTCTGTAGCAAGTATATGCAGTATAACATAGCAGAATTTTAGTAATTTGAACATTGGCTAAATATGATGACAGCTCCACTAATTTTCATTATAGTTGTGATGGTGACATTGGTTGAAGCTTTAACTGTGACAATCATTATGGCTGCTGGGACTCTTCTATGTCAATGGGGAAGTCTATGGTGGTATTGGGAGTGGCATTGATTGTAATATTTCCCATTGCAGCAATAATGGTGATATTATTGTTTTCAATTTAACAAAGGTTCAACTAGTGTGGTTTTTGCCTTGCATGCATATTTTGATTTGTTTTTTGGTCCTGATTTGAAAGAGAGTTATTTCAAGTTTAATTGAGTTCTTTATTTAACTTAAGCAGACAAAAGAGCTTTTGGGTTGGTCTGGGACCCTGGGTCTAAGCCGGGAGTTTCGTTTGAATAATTCTGTCTCCTGAGGTGGTCTTCACTAGGCTTGTTTGATCGATTGTATTTATTTTAATAATTTATAGGTACATCTAATGTAAGGTTCGTTGGTATTAGATAACAATTAGTATTAATAATTACTATTTTATATATCGTTATAGGAACGAGCCCTAGTTCATCATCAGTGCCCACCGAAGTGACCATAGCAGCAGTGGCAGTTGCAGTTGTGGCAGCAGTGATGGTGATAGTGGGAACAACAGCGGCCACAGTGGTAGCAATAATAGTGGTGGTGGTACTGGTGGTCCTTGGGGCACGTTGGTGGGATGGCCGCAATGGTGGTGTCGTCCATGGGAGTCGAATACATGACCTAGGTTTGAGCTTGCAGTCAATGAAGTATTGTAGAATGGCCATAAATCATTCTAATAATTCCAAACATCCGAAAATCTTTACTTTTAGGACTTCAATTTATGTGGCATTTTTCCTTGAGAATGTGTTACCATCCATCATTCCTTTCATAATTCAAGGGGGTGAAAGAAAGTGAGGGATTATATTTGCCTTATAAAAATGTGTGCGACATTATGCACTAAATGGAATGTTTAGCCTTTTCTGCTGGCATGTGAACCAAGCGTGGTGGGTCACTGGGAGATTTTTCATGTTCATGCATTGCATTTCGCTACCATAGAGTAATCTGATGGGACCTGGTTGACAGTGGCTTATTTGTGGTAGTCTTACATGGAACTGATTTGAAAGAAGTTTTGCTGACCTATCAATTGGGATTAGGATTAGTTTTTTCCCTCTCTTTTTTGGTTTGAGTTAGAGTTGGCTGTATTTGAAGAATGTGTATTGCTATAGATTGCGCCATTTTTTATGATAAAACTGATTTTGGTACAGTTTATAATTTTTGTTATAGCTACGTATCAAAGAATGATTTTAATTATAGCTGCTTTCATCTCCTCAGCCTTGTGAAATTTCTTTTCTATTTGAAATCTAGATGTTGAGCCAGAATATTCTGGTGCAAGAATCGATGGAGATGTAGTTACTCTGGATTTTGTGAAGAAAATGATCGATGATTTCAAGCATGAGAAGTGCTTACATAAACGGTATGTGTATCAAGCATAATGCTCAGTGTTACAAATTTTGTTGCTCTAGTTTTTTGTTGCTCTGAATCTTCTTGTTGACATTGCAGCTATGCATACCAGATTGTCTTGCAAATAAGAGAAATATTACGAGTCTTGCCTTCGCTTGTTGATATAACTGTTCCTGATGGCAATCATTTCACTGTTTGTGGTGACGTACATGGCCAGGTAGTTAGATGACATTGATATCTTTATAACTCTTGAGCAGGGGCTTTGTTTTTAATTGACATCAAATATACCATTTCTTTTTATTAAAAAAAAAAAATAGCATATGGTTGTGGAGACCAAAGCCTATGTGTTGTGGTTCCACTTCTAATCTTCCTGGGCCTAGCACTCCTCCCAAGCCTGGAGCGCCTTGGCCCTAGTATAGTCTTTCAATGCATCATTTCACACTTTTTTTTTTTTTTTTTTTACAAGAAGTAATATGTACCTCAGGCTGCTAAAATCAAAGAGTGCCCCAATGCAATTGTGGTCCTTCACAGGCTCCGCAACAACTTTGACATTCCTCAACTGTATCACCTCAACATCACTATAGTCTGGCATGTCGCCTAGTTGTGCAAGGCCAGGTGGAATTTTGGCATTTTTAGGGTGATTCCCAAATGGATTGTTGAGACTTCTAGAGACAAAACCTCCACCCTTGACAGGCTCTTTCTTGCTGCAACTGTCAATGGACGGCAAAGTTGTCCATAATTGTTCTTTCCGTATTTTCTCTAGTTACTTCTCTGTACAGTTAGGCATATATTTTGACAGATGATAGCTTCCATGTATAGAACTAGAGATAGGTGTATACTTAGTTGTTTCGATGCACGGTCTTGTTCTAAAAACATATACACAATACAGAACCAAAAAGGCTAATTCATTTGGCCATTTCATACAAAAGCTTTGTTTATTGACATGGTATCAAGAGCCAACTACTAGGGTTCTTCTCATGGCTCGATTTGTTTTGCTTCTTGATTTCAGTATTTCTAGTTTCGGTGAGTCTGGTCTGTTCTTGGTACATCGACGTCTCTGGCTTAGTGATTTTGGCTTCTTTTTCCTGGGTTGGTGCTGTCAGCACCTTCCGGCTCTGGCTTAGTGATTTTGGCTATCTGTGTTTCTGTTTTGGGATTCACGGCACCTCTATGGCTTGGTGGCTGTCAGCGCAGCCTTCCCTTGGTTGTTTTGGTATCTCTCTGGCTTGGTTACTCTCGGAATAGTGCTGTCCCTCTCGGCACAGTAACCCCGAAACAATATTCTACCGTTTGTGGGTATTTTCTCATAACATTTTGCTTTCGGCTTTGTGGGTATTTTATTTGATTCTCGACAGTTTTTTGTCTCGTTTTTCATTTATTTATGATGTACTCCGCACCCATGCCAAATTGACGGGCAACAATTATTCTACATGGGCTTTTCAATTTGAACTTTTTATGAAGGGAAAAGATCTTTGGGGCCATATTGATGGCACAAATGTTGCACAAACATCTAACACTAAGGATCCACTGTCATCTCCTTCATTAGTTGTGCTTAATGTATGGATCATATTTTGGCTTCTTGATTAAGCGAAGCCACATTGTCACAAACTTGCGGCCTCATTGATCTGCTCAATCCATGTAGAGTTACTTGAAGAAGGTTTATCATTAAGATAATGACACTTGTTGTTTTTAGTTAGAACATGCAATTGCCATGTTTCAACATGGTAGTCTTTCCATCCAAGACTACCACTCGACATTTCTGACTCTTTGGCATGAATATACTGATCTGGTTACAATGGATGTTCCTGTTGCCGCTCTTTCAACTATTCAGGGTTTTCACAAGACTAGTTGTTCTGATCAGTTTCTTATGAAACTTCGCCCCGAATATGAATATGTTCGATCCTCTTTGCTTATTCGGTCTCCAGCTCTTTCTCTTGATGTTTGTTTCAATGAGTTACTTTGCAAAGAACGTTTTAGTACTCAAGCTACTCTGGAGCAATCTCATGACAATTCAGGGTCAGCGATTGTGGCTTATGTTGCCCACGGATGAGGACTGACCATGCATTCTAAAAGCTTGCAGTGTTTCTGTTGCAAGGAATATGGGTATACCGCTGTCAGTTGTCCTAAGAAATATTGTTCTTATTGCAAGGACGGCCACATTATCGAAGAGTGTCGTATTCGCCCTCCAGAATTGTTAAGCTCAAGCCTTTTAGACTTCTATTGTTGTACCTCTAGCAGCAACTTTTGCGGCAAATGGCTCCTCTAGGTGATTCCTTTGTTCCTGCACCTCCTGCAACGACTTACTGCACATCCGAAATGGTGCAGTAGATGCTAATTTTGGCCTTATCAGCAATGGAGTTCCAAGGTAACCATTCTACTAAACTCTGGTATGTGGACTCGGAGGTCTTTAATCACATGACGAATAATCCCATAGCTTTGTCATATTCGGTCCTATGATGGAAATTCTGCTATTCAAACTGCCAATGGCAGTTCCTTGCCAATAGTTGCGGTTGGAGATGCCTCTTCTAAATTCACTTGTGTTTCTTGCTCCTCAGCTTTCCATGAATCTTATTTCTGTCAGTCAATTAGTTGATAACAATTGTGCAGTTAGTTTTTCTGGTGATGGTTGTGTTGTGCAGGACCAGGTAATGGGAAAGACGATTGTGAAGGAACCTAAAGTGGGGTGCTTGTTTCCACTATTTTTGCCTGTTCCAGTTTTTTCTTCTGTTTCTCCTAGTTTTTTGTTTGCTTGTAATAATGTTACAAATTGGAGTATGGTGTGGCACCATTGTATAGGCCATCCCAATACTTAGATCTTATCCCATGTATTGAACTCTGGTTTACTTGGTAATAAAAAAAATTGCTCTTCCTCTCTTGAGTGTGCTTCTTGTAAGCTTGGTAAAAGCAAAACGATTCCTTCTCCTTTGCAGGCGAGTTGAGCTTCTCATTGTTTTGATCTTATCCGTAATGATTTTTGGGGACCTTCCCTAGTTGGTTCACATGAAAATTTTAAATTTATGTGATGTTCATTGATGATCATAACAGATTTAGTTGGGTCTATTTTCTTCGCTCTAAATCTAAGGTTTTTCTCATTTACACCATGTTTTTAACGCATGTTGAAATCAATTTTCCGCTTCTATCAAGACATTATGCACAGATTCCGGTGGTGAATATTTGTGTAATGAGTTTTAGGAATTCTTGGCTTCTAAAGGTATTATTCATCAACGTTTGTGTCCAGCTACTCCACAAGAAAATGTAGTGGCTGAACGCAAGAATCATTATCTTCTGGATATGGTACGTACTTTCTCGTTCGAATCCTCTGTTCCATCCATGTTTCAAGCTCTACACATGGAGTCTCCCTATTTTTGCTTGTTACGATAATCTCCATACCTTTGGTTGTGTATGCTTTGTCCATTTACCTCCTCATGAGCGACATAAATTATTTGCTCAAGCTATTCGATGTCTGTTCTTGGAGTATAATGTTTGTCAAAAAGGATTTGTTGGCTATGATCCTACGTTACATCATACATGTATTTTCGAAATGTTATTTTTTTTTAAAATCAACAATTCGTTCCTGTGTCTTCGGTGTCTACTACTGTGGTCCTCCCCTCCTTTGAGCAACAGTTCTCAGATTCTACTTTTCTTAGCTCTTGCTTTAAACTAGGCATGGTGTATATCAGACGTTCTCGCTCACAGTCTCTTCCAGTGGCTCAACCGATATCTGATCCTACCACGCTCCAGATTCAGTCAGTTGTAGCACCTATAGTGCCATTGGTACGTCACTTTCCTCAAGTGTTTGTACCCTTGGATAGGTATGTGTTTCCTTCTTCCAGTTCTGAAAATTCTATTTGAGCTCTTATTGCTGTATTGTCCAATTTTGATATTCCTACATCCTACTCACAAGCTGCCAAGCATGAATGTTGGCGACAAGCTATGTAGGAAAAAATCGTCGCTCTAGAGGCCAATCACACCCAAGACAATGAGTTTTGTCCTCCCACCATTACTTCTCTGGGTTGCAAATGGGTCTATTTAGTTAAGGTCCGATCTGATGGAAGTTTGGATCATTACAAAGCTTGGTTGGTTGCACTTAGGAATAATCAAGAATATGGTGTCAATCCTTTGCTCCTGTGGCCAAGATGACTATTGTTCGTACTATTCTGGCTTTTGTTGCTTCTAATGATTGACCACTACATCAGATGGATGTTAATAATGTTTTTCTTCATGGGGATCTTAAAGAGTGTATTTATATGAAGCTACCTCTAGGATTGTTCCCTTCTCTGACTTTATAGGTGTGTAAGCTTCGTCACTCCCTTTATGGTATCAACAAGATCTGAGGGCTTGGTTTGATAAATTTTGAATTACTCTATTACAATTTTCATTCAAGCAATGCAAGTATGACACTTCCTTGTTTCATAAAAAATCAGACATGGGTATTGTTGTTCTTTTGGTTTATGTTGATGACATTATAATTACTGGTTCGGATTCTGCTTTACCTGACCAACTCAAGAATCATCTCTCAAGAGTCCTTTCATATGAAAGATCTTGGGTCTCTCACTTGTTTTATTGGTCTTGAGTTACATTGTAGTCTATTAGATATTTCACTCAATCAACGTAAGTATGCTAGTGACCTGGTGGTTACTGTTGGCCTACAGGAGGCCACCACTGTTGATACCCTCTCATGGAATTGAATGTCAAGCATTACAAAGAGGAAGGTGATTTACTTGCTGATATCAGAAGTTGGTGGGTAGCCTTGTCTACCTTACCATTACTAGATTGAACATTTCTTTTGCCGTCCAGCAACGCAGCTCGTTTCTTTAGACTCTTCATTTGGCTGCTGTTTGTAGGATCATACCCTATGTTCAAGGCACTTTTGACCGTGGTTTATTTTTTCCTGCAGACAATTCTCCTCCTCTTGTTGTTTATAGCGATGCTGATTGGGCTAGTTGTGCTGATACACATCGCTCAATTGATTGGTGTGTTCTTGGGTGATGCATTGATCTCCAGGAAGAGTTAGAAGCAAGACAGAGTTTCTAAGTCGTCCACAAAATTTGAATATCGAGTGATGTCTCTTACTTGTTCCGAGATTATTTTGCTTTGTGGTTTACTTATTGAGTTAGACTTCTCCGAGACCGATCCTACTCTTCTACCTGTAGATAATACGAGTGCTATTTAGATTGGTCAATCCTGTCTATCATGAGTGGACAAAGCATATTAAAGTCTATTGCACTATATCAGTGAAGCATTTGAAACTCGTGTTATCACACTTCCACATGTTTCCATTGAGTTCCAAATTGCTAATATATTCACCAAATCTCTCACTCGCCATTGACATTGCTTCTTAAGTGGCAAATTAATGTTTGTTGATCAATCCACATCAATTTAAGGGGGGCTGTCAATGAAGAGCAAAGCTGTCCATAATTGCTCTTTCCTTATTTTCTCTAGTTACTTCTCTGTACAATTAGGCGTATATTTTGACAGATGATAGCTTCCACGTATAGAACTAGAGATAGGTGTATACTGAGTTGTTTCCATGTATAGACTTGTTCTGAAAACATATATACAATACATACCCAAAAAGGCTAATTCATTCGGCCATTTCATACAAAAACTTTGTTTATTGACCAACAAGCACCTTGACCAATGTCAATTTGCCAATAAACTGTGCCACTATCTCCACAAAATTAATTAAAACATAAAAAATTAAAAATTAAAAAATGCCATCATTTCAACTCGTAAGGCATCCACCCAGAGACTTTTGAGAATGCTTCACTTCGGGACCATCGTTGAACCACGCCTTGAAGATACTTGAGGCCAATCATAAACAAGAAATTTGCTTCCAACCTTGACCATTTATTACTTGTGGTATGATAATGAACCCTCTTTAATCCCCTCCATATTTTGCATAGACACATAATCTGCATTGGCTGTTCGAGCAACGCTGGGGAATTAAGGTTGTGTTGCCAACTTTTGACGTATTTGCATATTCCTTTAACCCTTCCCCCCTGAAACAAGGCAGCTCCAACAATGACCCCACTGATATTACCCAAAGATACTTCTCGGACTGAACCTCTGCATCATGCTATTAATGTACCACCGAAATGCCCTCCATTGCCCATATCTCAAAGGCCTTGGCTTCAATATTTCAACCCAATATTTTAGCCCTGCAGCCTAAAATAATGCTTCCACTACCTCCAACAGCCAGCCTAAAATAGTGTACTTTTGGTTTGAACGTTAGCTCAAACCTTCAAAGATTGCAAAAGGGATGGCGCTTGAAGTAAAAGAGCCGTTTTGTGGATGGCTGCAAGGTAGCTTTTGTTTCTCCAGTTTTGTAGATTTCATGAACTTGTGTTCTTTTTCTTCTTCCCCTAGTTTGTATGTTCCTATTGTATCTGTTATGTGTCCTAGGGTTGTACCATATGAACTTTGAATAAGATGGCTTCATTGGAAAAAAAGATACACTTCAAAGCATGACAAATTAATAAAGCCAAAACCATCACTCCTTTTACTACCATGTGAACACTCTTGATTTGCCATCAATGCCATCATGTTCAGTTATTGCAATTGCAGAAATTCAACAAGAGATATTGTTTGAATTACTTGAAGGGTTCGCGGGAGCACTCGAACCATATGCAATTGTGTGTGACATTTGAAACTCAGCAGACTAAGTAATCATTACGTTACAAAGCAATTGAATAGCAGCATTGGGAAGAATGTGTGTGCGTGGATGGGGGAGGAGGACTACCATCTCTCTCTCCTAAAACTTTTTTTCTCAATACACTTTAGAACTCTGGTTTCCTTTAGCATCGCATTTCATCTATGATGCTTGTAGTGGTTTTTACCTAGCACTTTGTGTGTAAGTAGTTGATGGCCCTGATGGGCCATCAAATAGAGGTTGTGATTGAGTCAAAGTGCTTCATCTTGGCAAATGATGATGGTCTCTGCGCCATCACTAAGAAAACTTGGAAGACTAAGCGCAAGATTTTGTTGGGAGCCACCTCTGTTCGGTGGTTGGTGAAGGTGCTTGAGGAATGTTTGAATGGGGGAAAGAAGAAAGAAGTTTATTCAGCCTCTAGGGACGGTTATCGTAGCTTTATTGCCCAGGTGTTCGAACAATAAGGGTCTTTTCTTAGAGATTTTTGAGTACAACCAAGGAGGAAGAGTGAATGTACTTTGTTTTCCGGAAGGAGATGAAGAATGGGGTTGGCAAAGAATGAAGGATGAGCTGGTGGCTTGGAGCAAATGGTCGAAAAGCAAGGGCGAAGGGGAAAGGACTGCTAAGCTGACACAAAAAGGTGGTAAATGGGAAAAGGGTGAGTCCTCGAGGTTGTGCAAGGTGTTATCTTCGAAGGCTCTGCTAGAGAAGAGAGGAAGGGAAAGGACTACGAAGCCTGCCGTTGGAGATTCTTGGAAGGAAAGGAAGACAACACAATATCAGAGGACACCTTGAGTCTCACCATTGTCAGGTCTGAAGCTTGGGAGCAGTGCTAACTGCTTAGGGAGATGCAAGCTCAATTGAAAAGGTTGTAGAAGAACATGGAGGTCGTAGTACGTTTTGTTGGGCTCCTTAAGGAAGGTGATGAAATGGGAGGCCTTTTTGCCATTTGACAATCGAGTAAGTCAAAAGCAGTTGGGTCAGATGCGGTGCAGGGCGAAACCCAACTTAAATCGAAAGGCAAAGGTTGGTTTTCTTGGAGGCCGGCGGGTGGGCCTGGACCACGGCCCATGACAACCACAATTGTGTGTAGAAGTGTCCAGGGAAGGGACTGGGCCTGCCAAGCCCATCACTAGCCCGGAACCCATTGCTAGCTACAAAGCGTAGTGCCAGCCGGGCGAAGGGTTTGGGCTTTCTAAGCCCATGCCAAATCCAGCCCATAGCCTTTCAACTTCGCCCAGCGTAGGAAATGAACCTAGATCGGGGCATATCCAAGTCTCTTTTTGCCCCGAATCAGCTCCCATTTGCTTCAAAACGCAGTTCTAGCAACTAGGTTTCGTGCTGGAAATGTTGCCGATAGGGGAGGGGCTGGAGGGCAAATCTCAGAGGATGCCGATGGAGTCAATGGCGAGCTCCGTTGACAGCGGGTTGGTGCAGTGTGCCCAGAAGGCCTTGGTTGAGATTGACAAGCCACTTTCTTCTTCAACGAGGACACTGAACTCGCCGATGAAGGGAGGGGGAGAGACCTCGCCGGTGAATCAGTCTTTACATTTTGATGATTATGACGAGCTGATTGAGGATGATGAATCCGAGGACTATTTTGAGCCTTTCACTTCAGATTCTCTACAAGGATTAGAGGACATTTTGGTTGTGGAGAAGTTCCAGAATCCCAGCCCTTTGAACTATTTTTTTCTTGATCAAGGGTCAGATTGGGCATTGTAAATGGTATGAGGGATTCAACAAATGGTGGGCATTGGGTGTGTTGGATATGAGGAACAATTCTTGTCTTTGTTTACTGCCATTGAAGTAGGTCACAAATTTAAGCAGGTCACAAATTTAAGCGTAGAGGGGATTTAAAACAAGTAAAGGAACTAAAACGGTTGGAGTGATCTATGAACTTAGAGGGACCTTCCAGTAAAGGAAGGGCGAAAGGAAAGGGGTCAGCCATTTTCCAATGAAACCAAAGATGGTGTCCTGGAATGTCTGCGGACTTAATGATGCTAATAAGCAGCTGCAAATTTGGAATTTGGTTTGAGTTTGGAAAGCAGATATAGTGTGTCTCCAGGAGATGAAATTGAAGTTTATTAATAGGAGAATTGTGTGAGGTTTGTAGAGTGGTGCTCATGTGGGTTTATATGGCATCCTCGAGAGCGTTGGGAGGGATTATTTTGATGTGGGATAGGCGGGTGGTGCAAAAAGGGATGTACATCGGATGCTACACTTTAGCGTATATGTTTAAATGTGTGATAATTTTTTGTGGGCTTTTGCAGGTGTTTACGATCCTAACCTTGATGCATAAAGAAGAGTTATGTGGGAAGAGCTTGCTAGACTACATAGTTGGTGGGAAGCTTCGTGGTGTATTGGAGGTGATTTCAATATTGCTAGATTCTCAAGCAAACACTTCGGTAATAGAAGAGTGAGACAAGCTAGTATGGATTTTTTAGAGTGTATTTTTGACTTGAACCTGATTGACACTGGGGGGCCAACTACATGGTCAAATAACCACATGTGGTCCAGATTGGATCGTTTTCTTTTCTCTTCTGAATTGGAAAATCACTTCCTAGACATGTGGCAAAAACGATTGGATCGGATTTCCTTGGACCACTGGCCTATCTTGCTCGACTGCGGAGGTCTACGAAGGGGTGCTGCTACTTTAAATTTGAGAACATGTGGTTGAAATCGGAAAGTTTTGAGGATTGGGTTAAACAGTGGTAGACCTCCTATCAGTTTTACGGTTCCCCTAGTTTTATTTTTGCAAGCAAGTTGAAGGCTTTAAAGAGCGACTTGAAGATTTGGAACACTCAGTTTTTCGGCATCTTGGTGGAAAATAAGAAGGCCATATGAGAGATAATCCTAATCATACTGGCCCCTTATCCAACGCCACCGGTGTAAGAGGGATGGTCACCCACTCAGGAAGAACAAGCTCAGAAAACTACACTGGTGTTAGAACTAGAGCGGATGATTTTACAAGAAGAAGTGTCTTGGCGCCAGAAATCAAGAGCACTATGGTTAAGGGAAGGAGACCGTAATACAAAATTATTTCATAGAATCGCAAATTCTCATAGAAGGAATAATAATATTGAGGTATTATGGATTGATGGGATTGAATGCAAAGAAGGGGTTATTCAAAATCACAGTCAACTTTTATGAGAACTTACTCACAGAGCAGGAGGATTGGAGACCTAATCTTAATGGCCTATCTTTTGACACTATAGACCCAGATGATGTAGCTCGGCTAGAACGGACATTCGAGGAGGAAGAGGTGTTCAATGTTATACGGAAAATGGGTAATGATAAAGCGTCCAGGTCAGATAGGTTCTCAATGGGTTTCTTCCAAAAATGTTGGGAGGTGATTAAAGAAGACCTGAAGTGGGTTTTCCCGAGTTTTTCACGGTAGGAAAATTCGAGAAAAGTATTAATACCACCTTTCTCGCCCTTATTCCCAAAAAGGTGGGGGCTATGGAGATTAAGGATTTTCAGCCGATTAGCTTAGTAAACGGGGTCTATAAGATTATTTCAAAAGTGCTTGCTAATCATTTAAGTGAGGTGATTGAGAAGATTATCACTAAGCCCCAGAATGCCTTTGTAAAAGGTAGACAAATCCTTGATGCGGTCCTAATAGCCAATGAATGCATTAATAGCAAAATGAAAACAAACAGTATAGGGATTTTGTGTAAACTAGATATGGAAAAAGCGTATGATCATGTTAATTGGGACTTTCTAATGTATATGCTTGGTAGGTGCAGTTTCGAGGAAAGGTGGAAGTCTTGGATTAGGTGGTGCATAACTATTGCAAGATTCTCAGTGCTGATCAATGGTAGTCTCGAAGGCTTCTTCCCAAGCTCTTGGGGTTTGAGACAAGGCGACCTGTTATCCCTTTTGTTGTTTGTGATTGTCATGGAGGCGTTAAGTAGGATGATCTTGGCCTCGGTGAATCATGGTGTCATTAATGGGTTCCCAATTGGAACCCCGAGAGAGGTTTTACTAGCATATCTTATTTATTATTTGCACTAGTCCTTTGCGAGGCTGATCGTGACTAGGTTCGAGTTTTGAAGGTTCTACTCTTGTGTTTTGAAGTTGTCTCGGGTTTGAAAGTGAACTACGACAAATTTGAAATGGTGCTGATTGGAGATGTTCGACGTATGCGAGAGTTGGCCACAACTCTTGGATGAAGATTGTTGCTCGGCCCATGACTTATTTGGGGCTTCCTTTGGGATCAGTAGCAACGGCGGCCGCGATCTGGGACACGGTAATTGAAAAAGTGGATAGGAAACTAGCAGGGTGGAAGATGATGTATCTATCAAAAAGGGCCTTGTTACTTTGATTAAGAGCACCTTGTTCAACCTACACACTTCTTCACTCTTTCCTTTACTGGTTAGTGTGGAGAGGCGCTATAGAAAGTGCTAATTGATCACAAATATGGGGAGGATTTTTTTATTTTTATTTTTTGGGTAGCCCCGGGGGGGGGGGGGGTGGGGCACATGAAGTTAGGGGAATAGGCGGGGTGGGGGTGTGGAAAAACATAAGTAGTTGGGAGGTTTTTCTGCGGCAAATGAGGCTTCAGTTGGGTGCTGGCACAAGAATTAAATTTTGGAAAGATATCTGGTGCGAAGATAGGGCACTAAGTGACCAGTTTCCCTATCTTTTTCAGATTGCAAGTGCTAAGAATATCATACTAGTGGAGGTTTTAGGGTTACCTGAGGGACAGATTCATTGGAACATTAACTTCAATCGAGTGGCAGATTGAGAGTTGAGTAGTTTTAGTTTTGTGGATTTCTAGTCTCATCTACTCGTAATGACCAAACTTTCAGAATGAATATGGCCTGTGGTGGACCCCTCCTGGGGGAGGTATTTTCACTAGTCAATCCTTCTATAAAGTTCTCACACAGGTCCCAAACAACCAGTTTTCTTGGAAGAAGCTTTGGCTTCATAATGCTTCTTCGAAAGTGGCTTTCTTTGTATGGACAACAACAGTAAGCAAGATTCTTATAACGGACAATTTGAGGAAGTGAGTCATCATAGCAGACTGGTGTTACATGTGCCGAAAGAGGGGCAAGTCGGTGAATCACCTTCTCTTGCATTGAGAGGTAGCTAGGGTTCTTTGGGATGAGGTTTTCAATAGATTGAACTTAGCTTGGGTCATGCCGGAATCTGTGGTGGATGCATTGGTGTCTTGGACTTCCTTACGAGGCACGCGACAAATCAAAACTGTATGGAAGATGATTCCCATCTGTATCATGTGGTGTCTATGAAGACAATGAGAGATTGAGAGAGGAGTTGATTGTTTTATTTTTTAGAACTTTATGTACTTGGTCCATTGTTTTGGATTTTCATGGCATTAACCTTCATGATTTTCTTGTATTTAATGTGCCTATTTTATAGGCCATGAGAACCTTGTAATTGGCTTCACCCTTTCATTGATTGTTAATACATTTTTACTTCAAAAAAAATGTGTGTGGGTGGGTGTGATATTTAAAATTCAGTAGACTAAAGAAGCATTATTTTACAGAGCAATTGATTAGGTGCTGCCAGGCACACTAGATTTGTTAAAGCTTTAATTAATTGGTATAAGATGGTTGAAATATCTAGGAAAGATTAATGGTCAAACTTTTTAATAGGTAAAACAAATTTTTACTACGCAAAAAATTGGCATAGCCCAAGTATGCAGGACAGGACGTATACAAGAGAATGCACCTAATTCGGAGCCAGAGATAGATACAAAGAAGTCGTGAAATTAATTTCATTGAAGTCTATTGCTGTAGCCTAGAGAAATAAGGTATTGAAGAAAAACTTTTAAGATCATCTAGAGATTGGTTGCAATTATCAAAGCTTCATTCCTTTCCACCCAAATGCACCACAGTAAGCAAATGGGAGCCACTTCTACACTTGTAATTTGGTGATTGCCATGGCGACCTCTCCTATTAGCAAGAAGATCAGCTGCCTCCTGGGCATATCCATGCTAGTCCCTCTGTTGGAAAATCATTCCATATAGTTCTGGCAATCTCACAAGGAAGGAACAAATGATTAACTGTTTCTCCACTTATTTTTGCACATACAACACTAGTCAATAGTGATGATCGGGCATTTTTTTAGGTTGTCCATTGCCAGGATCATCCCCCCCTATCATACAAAGAAGCCAAACTTAGGAGGTGCCTTAATCTTCCAGATGCCTTCCAAGGAAATGGATTGTTATCCTGAGTGGTGATCGCCTTATAGAATGAATGGATAGAGAGTTTCCCTTTTCTAAAGGGAATTCATAACATCCTGTCTACCTCTTAATTTCTTACTCTGCCGATGAGTACAGAAAATTGATAGAAGGTGCCAAACTTTCTAATCATGTGCTGCTACCCCAATGAAGCTGACATTCCACTGTGTTGAGCCTTCATATATTTCCCTCAACTCAGCCACTAAAGCCTCCTGCTCTCTTCCGATCATATTTCAAGCTAGGCATCCATGTGTAATGCCAAAAACTGATCCCAGAACCATTCCCCACCACCAATCTAGTGTGTAGAAAATGTCCCCCAACCTCTTCTGATTATTTTCCACATCTGGACTCCATAGGCATTGAACGTCATTGGAAACCACCCCCCCCCCCCCCCCAAAAAAAAAAAAATAGCACCTGTACTTGAAATCACCTTCCACAAGTGGCGCTCAGAAAGAGTGTGTTAATCACTATATACAAAATGAAGCAGCAGCTAGCAGGCTAAGAATGGTAAGTGAAGGAGGCATGCCCAAAGGGCAGCAGCAGTAGTGTGGTTCTTGGAGTCAAAACATCCACTAGCGGCTAGAGCACCCTATTGCATGGCACCATCCAAGCTTGCAGAATTGAGGGACTTCGGGACAGAAGAAACTAAAGACTGTTTACCGACGGGACAAGACGAAAGATATCGTTCTTTTTCAAGTATTCACTCCTTTCCCTTGTCAGGCCTTTTCGTCAAGAGTCTGGTAGCCTCCCTCTCTAGGTTCTAATGCCACGACCATTTCCCTAGGAAGGTCAAGTCACTGCATTCGGGCCTGGGGGCAGATAATGCAGAGGGACAGTATCGTCCCTAACCTCCCTCCACCCTGTATTCAAAAGTCCCAAAAACTCCACTGTATGCATGGCCCCACCCACACCACCCTATATCTAGCCTTCTTGGCCACACTATTAGCCCATCGACAATTTTGATTCTTTATTTTCTAAAAAAAAAAGAGAGGAAAATAGAAGCTCTAGTCCTTGTGAAAGTGTAATCTATATTTTCCAAATATGTAGTCGCTACTTAATATCTTGCTCTGCTCCCCCCCCCCCCCCCCCCCCCCCCCCCCCCCCCCCAAACCAAAAAAAAAAAGAACAGAAGTAATCAGTGTTTCTATTTGTTGTGAGAGGTATAGGCATCTATCTTATATACACTATATATTGATACTTCTCATTGATCTGTATGTTGTTTGTTAGGTCATGTTGCAAACTGTCCGGTGTTTCAGCAGGCCTTTTTTTTTTGGTGTGTGTGTGTGTCTTTTACTGATGCATTGATCTATGTTTCTTCTAATGCATGCAGTTCTATGATCTCTTAAACATTTTTGAGCTTAATGGGCTTCCCTCGGATGACAATCCATATCTTTTCAACGGTGACTTTGTGGACAGGGGATCATTTTCTTTGGAGGTCATACTCACTTTGTTTGCGTTTAAGTGCATGTCTCCATCAGGTGAACTTGAATTACTTGATCTGCTTAAGAGTACCTTTAATACCTTTTCATTTAACTTTAGCACTTCTGGTGCATGCATTTTTATTCGTAAAGCAATTTTCCGAAATTATAGCAGTCATTTTTGCCATGTCATTAGTCACTAATTTTTCTGCCGCCTCCTGTTCTAGTAGAACTAAATCCAGTTTGACCTAATAACAGCTCTTTCCACCTCTGTTTCTAAAATGTGCTGCACCTTCATGCCTTCATTTACTTTATTTAAATCTTCAGTATCATTTGTATTTTATATTTTGTATCTGTTCCTTTTACTTTCAGCTATATATCTCGCTAGAGGAAATCACGAGAGCAAGAGCATGAATAAGATATATGGTTTTGAGGGCGAGGTTCGGTCGAAGTTGAGTGAAACATTTGTGGAACTATTTGCTGAAGTGTTCTGTTGTTTGCCTTTGGCACACGTAATAAATGAGAAGATATTTGTAGTTCATGGAGGTCTCTTTAGTGTTGATGGGGTGAAACTCTCTGACATAAAAGCAATTGACCGCTTTTGCGAACCACCCGAGGAAGGTATGTTGCTCCCCACCCCCACACCCACACAACCCTCTTTTCTTTTTCTGTGAATTATTTCCTGAATTCTTGAGTTATGCTATCATAATCAGTATGAATATAGGGATATAATTTTTATCGCTAGGCTTTTATATATACTATGATGGATTTACTCAGGTTTGATGTGTGAATTACTTTGGAGTGATCCACAACCCCACCCTGGAAGAGGTCCCAGCAAGCGTGGTGTTGGTCTTTCTTTTGGTGCAGATGTGACGAAGAGGTTTCTGCAAGAAAACAATTTAGGTATATTTATTTTTGTGAGTTTCAATATTTCTTGTCTCAATATTTAAGTGTTTTCATACCGTATTTAAGCCAATGATTTCACACGGTTTCTTTCAATGGATAGATTTAGTTGTGAGATCTCACGAAGTTAAGGATGAGGGTCATGAGGTTGAGCATGATGGTAAACTTATTACCGTGTTTTCTGCTCCAAACTACTGTGATCAGGTAATTTAGTCATTGCTCATCACTTTTTGTCACAATCACACCGATTTTATTGCAGGTTTGTATAAAGGTTGTGCTAGCAATTGGTGTTGCTCAAGGTTAATTGTAATCCTTTCCATGAATGTGTGGCGAAGCTGTCTCTGAGGATATTTATGCTTTTGCTGGGGAGTGTGTTTTGGGTCCTCTCACTCTGAATTCCTTTTTCCAACCTCCTTGATTAGATGTTCTATGCATGCGTTAATAAACAAGTTACAGACTGTCCATTGTTTAGGGGGCTGTTGGTTGTTTTATATAGTTTCCTTTGTGTAATTTAAGTTGATCAAGTGTATACTGTAAGTCCAAGAATGCAATATCCATAGTGTTGGTCCTGATTGCTTCATAGATTGAAATACTGTGACTGACGTATATTGTTACATCTAGAACATCCAGATCAGTGTGCCAAACTTATGCATAATAAGGGTTCGCAATTTGTGCATTGCAGATGGGTAACAAGGGTGCCTTCATTCGTTTTGAAGCACCTGATCTGAAGCCTAACATTGTTACATTCGCAGCAGTGGTCAGTAGCTCTTGTTTCAAATGGCTGCCTCTCTCTCTCTCTCTCTCTCTCTGTGTGTTTTAAACCGTTTTCATTACAATATTTTTATTGGGTTGATTGATGCATTGTCACTGTTTATAATTCATTTGCAGCCACACCCTGAAGTTATGCCAATGGCATATGCAAACAACTTCCTGCGACTGTTTTCATAGTTTATTTAGCTTACTGGAATTGCAAATGGTATATTCTCTGTTCGATATCTTTTCTAAAGTTCAAAATCTTTGAGGTGGGCTGGAGAAGAGCCAGTGCATGTCGACAAGAGGCAGTTACATGTCATGGTTTTTTTTTTAAAGTGTCTTTCCTCTTTTTTCCACGTAATTCTCACCTGTATAAGAATCTCTGGACGCATCTGTTTTCATGCTTTACCTCCGTGGATGCAGAAAAGACCGTCCGGGAAAATGGTACCAGCGTAACTGTCATTAAACTGTATGCTATTTTTTTTTTTAATTTTCTTGTATCCCATGGTGCAATTATTTTTTCTGCCATTACATTACGGACTCCAAACTCCATGCACACAGAGGCAAGAGGTGAAATTTACAATGTCAGTACATCTGTTTTTGGACTAGAAGGCCCTTCCAGCCACCAATTTGGGTTTCTGAACTCGGGAGGAAGTGAGCAAGGAGGTGATTGATCGTGCAGGATATAGCTTAGATCAGTTTTAGAAACCCATAATCCTTTAAGTGCATACTGACTCACTGAGTGCAAGGCATGCCCCGACATGATTCACCACTGCACCTTTCATGTCCACTACAAGCCCACTCCCCTTCCGAAGAAATCCTCCCCCATTCACTCTGGAAGCACTAGTTTCCTTTTTATGAGTTTTGTTATTGATTGCTAAACTCTTGGGATTGGCCTTCTGTTGTAGGAGGCTAGCAATCCTTTTTTTTTTTTTCTATTTTTATATATCATTGCGTAGTAGCTTGGAAATTCCATATTGACAATTGCCTAAACAGGGACGAACTTCAAATTATGGCCAAAACGCTGTCCAATCGTAGTTCTAGGTTCGGGGCCCTACAAAGGGCATTAAGGCTTAGGATATGTTTTTGGACTTGTGTCAGAGCTTAGGTTCAAAAGGTGTTAAAGTCTTCTTTTAAGGCTTGAGGAATAAAATTATAATATTTTACTATTGGTCGAACTCAGAAGTAGGATGATGTCTTGATATTTGAGAACTAAGGTTTAGATCGAGTTTAGATAATTGATGGGAATAATTGGGCTTGTTTTGCTATAGATTCAATAAATATTATATTATTTTATGTACCCCACATATATAAATCGTTTTGGTAATGAATCTAGGTTGAATAGGCCATCAAAGCAAAAGGTCGTTGCCAAAATTTCTACTTCTAAATGTATCTTGGAGGAAGAAAGGTCTAAGATCAGTCCTGAGATGGATGAGCTTGTCGATAGAATATTCAGAGTTTTAAGAAACAAAACCCCTACCTTTTATGGAAACAAATCCTATAACATTCTTCTCCCAAATAAAGCATTTTTAAAATATTTTAGGGATCTAATGTGTTACTAAAATTTTTCTTTACAAAATATACCAGGTATGAATGTTTTATAATAAATGAAAGTCTTTATGAAAATTAAAAAGAGTCAGCGGAAGCATTTAATTAAAAATGTTGAAATTTCATGTGTTTTGCAAAAATATTTTATTCATTGAAGACCATAAAATAAAACTAATATACTGGTTAGGCCTCTGCATCGCTTCCTTGAGTCGAATCTTGTCAGCTATGTATTCTCATTACTTGTGATGATTTTTCAAAGAAAATAAGGAAATATAAAAATAAAAACAAAATGAGTCGAATACTTAATAAAAAATAAATTATACGGTAAAAATAATAATTGATTTTTATGCATACTCATAGATACATATATAATAACGTGAATATGAACCTTTCATAAATGCTAAACATAAGGTTTTTTATATAAATGCTTAAAACATGAGCTTTTCATAATGATGACACCTGAACTTTTATAAATCAAGAACTTTTCATAAAAACATGAACACGAATTTGAGCTTAATATATCATATCATATCGTTTTATATAATAAGTTGTTATCTACTGTTGATCCTATGAGTTAGAGTTAGCGAATCTAAAGAGATTTTGATTATGTTCGTAGCTGCAGGTTGTGGAATCAATATATAAGGAAGGCATACTGGATAAACTATTAGCATGTACGACCTGGCAATGAAATATATCCATACATAGGTACAGATTTTATATCATACATAGGTCGCTTGCATATCTTATCATACTTGCATATTTATCATAACATAGATTTCAAAAGAAATTTTATATTTTCGTAACATGTTGTGATACATGCTTCCTCGTATGAATTCATAATCTTTCAAAAATAATTTTATGCACTCTTACATAAAATTACGACTTTTCATAAATAACTTTAATGCATAAAATCATGATATTTCATAAATGTCTTAATGTATAAACTTTTCGTAAAGCATGCATGATTTTTCATAAATTTTCATGACTTAGGTACATAAAAAGGAGCTTCCAAATAATGGACATATATACATACTAATTTTATAAAACATGTTTATCGTACATGCGTAAAAAGTATGATTATGCTATTTACCTCTTAGTGCTGCTTCTTGATTTTACATTGTAGTTCGCAATATATACGAGACACTAATCGTTACTATTTTACTAGATAAACGTAATGACAAATTTTAATCGTTTAAAATCATAATTAAAATAGACTAAAACTAAACTTTTAAAAATATGCTTAAAAACCCTTTAAAAATAATAGGAAGGTCTAAAATAATTTATGAAATGCTAAGAGAATTGACCCAATAATTTATTTTAAAAAATAGGTTCAATAAGCTTAAAATAAAAGCACTAGATTAAATTGGGCTTTAAAGTCTAAGGCCTGTTTAAACTCAAGGATTTGGATGGTGGCGTTGAGAGTTACCAGGGGCATGATTGAAACACTTCAAACCATTAAACAAGACTATGAAGACCAAAATAACAAGGGAATAGAAAGCAAAGTTCGCATGATGTTTATTGAGAGAAGGGCTAGGTGCGTTGCAAGCTTCTACGAGGGAGGCACCCTGCGACGGTACTGGATAATTGGATCTGCACGGGATTGGTCTAAGGAGGTCTATTTATAGTGGCTGATGGGGAATGGTCCGACGTGATTAGGCTCTTTGTGATTGTGGGTTACAATGGCTCGACGTTGGGAAAGGCTGGTCTATTTTAAGGGCTGAAAATATGAGATTTTTATTCACTGGTTTGTAGTGATTTTGGTGAGTCAACGTGGATCTTGATGGTGGGCTATGGGTGGAAATAACGTTGCATTGAGGAGGCGGCCGTGAGGCTGCTGCATGCGTGTATGCGAGATTAGGGGTGTTCATCCGGGTTCCAAATTTAAGAATCCGGAACCCGGATTCAAAATTTCCTTAAATATTTAAAAAAAAAAATCAAAAGTATTAATAAATAAATAAAATTTTAAACCGGATCGGGTACAACCCGGCCCGGATGAACAGGTCTATGCGAGATGACTGTCCAATGAACCTAGCCCTGAGAAAGAGTAGTTTCACTCTTTGAATTTGTGTATTTAACTATGTATTTTGTGGGTATTTATAGATGAAGGAGAGGAAGGAAAATGTAGATAATCTGAAGTTAGTTTCAATCAGAGGAGGTTTTCAAATAGGATAATAATCGAGTGATTTGAAGTGTTTTCGTTGGCTAGAGTATGAATTTGATCAAAAATTTGAATTTGGGTTTGAAGTTGATTTCGTTGGTGGTAATATCCGAGTTGATATTTTGAATTTAAATTAAGAGTTTAGGCTAGAATTTGAGATGGAATGTACTTTGAGAAGTAGGATTTTGAATGATGATTTAATTAGAAAATAAATGATTAAATCTAATAGAGAGAAATACGGCTAAGAGAAGAACAATAATAATTATTATTTTAAAACACATTTAAAATTGATAATAATAATAATAATAATAATAATTTAATCTAAAGAATATTGGAGTCGGGATGAAACAAATCCGGTGGACCGGTGGTAGTAAAGAAATGATTGCCAAGATATGGACAAATTATTGATAAACAAAAAAGGGAGATATGCAACTTTCATCCTAGAGAATTGTGCAAAGAGGTGCTGGGACGATGTAAAATTGCTATTTAAAGGAGGAACTTGGCTTTATCACTACAATTACTTTGCAAAATATAAGGAAGCTTTTAACGAGACTGACGACCCAGTGTAGATTCCAATTCAATTCCGATTTGTCTGAGTGGAGTCAGATTTGGGTTTGTTTTTAACTTTATATTTAGCATATTTTTAAAAGAGATTTTTTTGTGAGCTTTTAAATTTTAGGTTTTTAGAAAACTAAAACCAAAAACTAAATTATTCTCTACTGATTTATTTGTATGCTAATATCTATTATTTTTATATTAGAATTATACTAACTAGGGTGTATTTATATGTTATCATACTTTTGTACATATTATTTCTAGTGATAATTACATGTTATTATACTATACTATAACATATTATTATATCATACTAGTGTCTAACTTATTTTTATGGTAGACCTTTTTTTTTTAAATGATTTTGACGCTATACTTAAATCAAGTGTTTATTTACATGGTATTATATTTTAGTAATTCAGCATTTATTAACCTATTATACTAGGCTTATTAGTTATTTATATACTAGTTTCTAATTGATTAATTAGTATTACATGTTGTTATACTAATGTCTAAATTATTTATAACTTAATTATATACTAGACTTTCTAGTTTCTAATTATATGTTATTATACTTTAGTAAATTAGTAGTGTTATTGACTTATTATATGAAGCTTATTTCAATATTAGTGTCTAACTGATTTATGTATGGTAGTAATACTATGATGTTTACATGTATATTCTAAACTACTATTAATTTATTTATATTATATTAAGTATATTATTTTATAATAATTCACTCATACTAGTATATTATTGAATTTAATTGTATAAGTTCTAGTTATATAGCTATACAAATATACTAGTATATATAATAAGTATACTTATAAATACATATTTTATAACATATGTACAATATAGGAGTTGGATTTGAAGTTGGAAGTTGGAGTCGGATTAGGTTGAAATTGGTCCAGCGACATCTCAAATTGACTCACTCTATTTTGTCAGAGTCGAAGCGAAGTTTGGAGGGAGTTGGGTTTTTTGATTTTTGCTTAGCCTTTGTCTCTGATAATAGAACAATGTGTTGCTAAGTTAATTGCAATCTCCGGTTTTTCCCCTTCACTTAATTCCATATGAAGGAAAAAAGGGTTTGGAAATTCCAAAAAGGCTTAGTGATAGAGTTCGTCACCTAATATTGGTTTCTAGCTTTAATATGTATATACTGAAATAATGAGAAGAGTCATGGTCCTTCAGAAAGGTTTTGGCCTTGTGGATGATAGAGAACAATAATAAGGCCTTATGATGGAAACATAAAGAGCTACAAAATTTAAGAAGAAGATTATGTAGCCTTGGTTTGAATTGGGAGACAACTCTCTCATATGGTAAAACAATCTTCAATCCAAACGCTAATTAAGTGCCTTTTCAGAGATGTTTTCACATGGTTTCACTAACGAGGAGTGTTATGTTTTTTACTTTTCAATCTGATATTATTTTTGTAGATGAAAAAGAAAACTTATCTCCAGGCTCCAATGGGTAAAATTTTTGAACACTCTTCACTGTCTCCTACACCTCATCTCGCATTCCTCCGAACCCAAACCTAGAGAAAAGGTCCTTGCGTGATCACAATGCCGATTTCGTCAAAGGACGGAGGAAATTTTCATGATCGTGCGTCCATAAAAATGTTTTTTATTATATAAGAAAAAATATAAAATGTAATAATAAAAATGATATATTTTGTCAAACTTTCTACGTAATTTTTATAATAATAAAAATACTAAATAAACTGATTTTATAAATATCTTATAATTATTTAAGAATGTTGTAAATAAAATATTTTTTTATTTGATATTTTTTGTATAATTTGATTTTATAAAAATCCTGTCATCTTATTATATTATTCTGAATTATATTATTAAAAACTTGGGTATGTTATTTAAAAAATTATTATTACTTATTTCTAAATATATTTCTAAATAAAAAAATCATTACAAATACTACGTAATCATTTGTAGGATCCACATCTATATCATCTCCAACAACTTAAAACCATCTTATCTTACTTCTAATGCAAATACAGAATTTTCAAAAACATCTCAATTCACAAATCTCAATATTATTTACAAATTATCTTAACTTATCTCATCTCATCTCTCATTCCAAATGGGGCTAAGTCACAATTTCCAACTTATAATCAATTTGTTCAATAGAATTTGTGACACCCTTAACTTTGTAAAGAGTTACTTTGCCATTTATTTGAGGTTGTTCTTTTATGTGGATTTTTACGTTAAAAATTTGGCTTTAGGTTATATTAGGTTTTTAATTTGAACTTGTTAAGGTTTACATTTTGAGCCCTTATTTGACGTTTTCAATTCTTACTCGGGATTTGACGAAGATCAAAGTGTCAGGATATGCAACACAATATTATATATGATAAATAAGAATGTAATGTACCTAACATGCTTATAGCAATATGTAAAAATTGCAATGAATTGTAAGTGATTCAACATAATTATATTAGCAGGACGACTAATTAATCATAGCAAAATTTAAGTGATTCAATATAATTATAGTACTAAAACGACTGATACCCCAACTTCAAATTAATTGAAAATACACCTTACTTTCTAAATATTTTCCAAGTAAGGCAAAAACTAAAAACGTAACATAATCAGGAAATCTCAACTCCTTATTACAAAATGATAACATAACATGTCATCAACTAACATATGCAGAAACATTCAATTATCTTTTTTATTTTCATGATGAAAACCATCTATAGAAACATCACGATCAACTCCATCTTCCTATTTGGTTCAGGTTTGTCCTCAACCAATTTCATCCAAGAGGCTTTCTTCGACACCATCTCGCTTAGGAGAAACCGGTTCTGCTAAGACTTCTACTATTTCGTGGAGATGGTACGTTGTTGGAGACTACCACGATGAGATTCTTTGAAATCTTAGTAATTTAGCAACTAATATACACAATGATAATATAAGCACGATAGATAATAAACCTAAGATGAATGTATGGACATGTTTCATAAAACTAAATTTTTCTCCCCTCCAGTTTTCCCAATATCTTTCAAAAAATACTAATGCACATTTTCTTATTAAAAACACATATTTCTTACTCATTAGTACTAGAGTGTTGAACACAAGGTTTCAAGTTTTGTGTAATTATAAATCTACACATGGATTTTGATGATAACAAATGAATTCAAAGAATAAAGGAGTCTCAAGCTCAAGTTGTCCACACAATAGAATCAAGCACATCAAGGAACCAAGCATGAGCAAGAAGGGAACAAGTTCACATTAAAATCATAGAGTAATATTGTAAATCTCTTAAAAATTCGAAATTAGAATTAAGGCTCAAAATTAATATTTTATCATAAAGCATTAAAATACATTTTCCACATGTGCATGAATATTTTGAAAATTAAATTTGAAAATTTTGAAAGATGATTGATTGTCATCTTTCACATGTGCATGACATGATTAAAGGTTTGAACTTTGAAAATATTAAGATGATTGATTGTCATCTTTCACATGTGCATGTTTTATTTGAATATTTTCAAAAGTGGTGGATGCTTTTCTTGACTTATACAAAAGATAGATGCCTTTATTTGAAAATTTTGAAAAGTAAAGTGTGCTCTTTTTGTCATATGCAAAAAGTAAAATATTAGGTTTGAAATTTTTGAAAAGTAAAGTGTGCTCCTTTTGTCACATGTAAAAAGTAAAAAGATTTGATTTGAAATTTTTGAAAAGTGAATGATGATGTCTTGGACATGGGAATCTTTTCAAATTTGAAATTGAAGACTCATTTGCCTATAAATAGCTCACTTGAGTTTTGCAAAAATCACCACAAGAGCTTACACATCTATTGCTAAGTTTTGCATCATTCCTTCAAAGCTCTCATTCTCTCTTTTCTAAAGTTTTGAGCCTTAATTCTTATTCTTGTTGAGAGAGATATAGGTTGTGCTGTATTGTTTCTATCTCACTCATTGAGGAGTGTTTTCTGATAGCCTACCCACTATCAATTTTTGTATCAGTAAAAGGGTGTGTATAACCCTTCTGTGTGTAGAAGGTGTTCTACACGGGGAATAGTTAAATCACCAAGTGTGAGGTGATTGGAAGTGTAGAGGGTGTTCTACACGGATTCTTTAGAGCGGTGCTGCTCAAAAGTGTAATAGGTTTCTATCTCCACCTAAAGGAGTTTGACTAGTGAATTCGGGATCCTCAAGGGGTAGCTTGAGGCGAGGACGTAGGCAGTGCGGCTGAACCTCGTAAAAATACTGAGTTTGCTTTCTCTTACCCTACTCTTTACATTTCTTACTGTTTTACATTCTGTTTATATTTTATATTGTGTATTTGATTAATAAGTGTTAATTTTTATAATATAACCCAATTCACCCCCCTCTTGTGTTAGTCATCTGGGCAACATAGAGTCTCATTTGTTTTTGTAGATGAGATAAATTAAAATAAAAGTTAAAAATTAGACAAAATATTGATTGAATATATGTTTTTAATATTACTTTTGTTTGAGATTTGAATATGTTGAATTATTTATATTATTTTGTGTGAAAATTTAATACAGTTATAATGATGAAATGAGATGAGATTTTTTTGAAAACTACAAGGCCTTAGTGCTTCATCAATTCCATATGGTATCTCTAGAGAATCATTCATCATTCTGATGGTACCTCACGATTTTCCATTCGACTATGTGAACTTACGAGTTATCACATCACAGATCACGAGAGTGAATGCGTCATAAATAACCTTATGATAGGTGGAATTAACCATTACCATGAGTCTTAGTGGCACCCACAAATATTAGAAATACTTACTTCGAATATCTTTTGATCTTGTTCGAAGTTTGTTGACTGTTCTTTGCCAATCAAGAGGACTCCACTCTATTCTTTATCATTTTAAAATGGACAGAATTCTATTATGATAATACCCTATTTTAGCATTGGGTTGTGACAATACATTTTCGTGTTGTGTTATGCATCATGACACCATTGACGTCAATCATTTTTCATGACAAAAACATATTTCATGACGTGTTAATATTTGGTAATGTGTAATCATGCTTCATGCTAAATGACATATTTTCATACGTAATGCAAAAATGAAATATAATCTAATTATTGCTTGCAAATCATGTAAGTGACAAAATACTTATAACATAGCATATGCTCATGATAAAAATTAACATGTATTGACATGAATGTGGCATTTATACGAAGTTGTATAAATGATATCTAAGAGTAATTTAAATGCCAACTTACAAGCTCCTTGTGTTCTATAAACTATTGTGGGCTGAAATAAGAGATATACTAAGGTAGGAATCACATAACTAAGGAAAATACATGATCCAACATACTTAGAGCAGTATTTGCAAACCTGCCCCTTAACACTTGGAAAATTGTAAATATACTCTCCAAAACTTTCACAAGTTGCATTTTGGCCCCAATTTTCACCCAAAAAAAAAAAAAAAATATATCTTGTATTCTCTATTCTAAATCCATTTATGGCCCTAGAAAATAATGAATCACATAGCAACTTTGATAAATCCTCTTCAAAACTGAAACATGTGATATTCACAACTCACATGTTAATAACTCAAAATTCAAGTGTGATTTAAGTCTATTGGCATGTTATTAACCACTTAACTGAAAACTAATACTTAAATACTACTTAAATAATAACTTAATTACATATTAACTTACTATATTCATATCATACAGGACCATACATGACCAGACATTCATCATATGAAGTAACTAACACAATCTCAACACTAATCATTAATCGAGACATAGCAAGATGTTCCTAATTTTCCTTTTGCATATGAATACTAAGAACTTTAATAAAACACAAATCTGAATCTCTAACATGCTAGTACTCATTTTTGGAATTATAAGATAGGTACACATAAAATTATAAAAATAATGAGACAAAATTTAGCAAACAACAGTTGCACAATTTCACTAATGCACCTTAAATTTCAATCATCTTTATGTAGTATATTCTCCATACTAGTGATTAATTCTACATTAAGATGTTAAAATATAAGAAATTAATATCGAACAATGATAGAATCAAGATATATAACGAAAACTAAAAAACAATTAGATACATTACCTGAGTCTAATTTATGACTAGTTAAATAGCACGTTTAATCATATTGAAACAATCCCAAACTAATAACACAGCATTTGTGTATATCTTCATCATGCACAGCCCTAAGTTTAAAAGTATACAAAAGCATGCTAAAACATCCCAAGTTATAATATATATATATATAAATATATATATATATATTATCATCATCATTATACTTGCATACCAATGAAAAGATACTTCTTTCATACTAATGAAACAAATAAGCATAGTGTCTTTTCAATAGACAGTTAAGTTTAGTGCCTCGAAATTTGCAAGTAAAATGTGGTGACTGCTTTAGTTGAAAATGTTCAACTCAATGAATGTCTCTCATACCATTGCTATGTGATATGCCCCAACCTCTGCTTGGGATGAAATGAAAGTTTTGGAGCATCAGGACATTCAATACGTGGTTACAAATGTTCATGACAGTTAATATGCAATGCATCCTAGTATGCATCTAGTAGTATGTAATAGTCGCAGCGAAATTAAAGATGTCAAGAATATTTGATGCTAGAATGAACTAAACATCCTAATGATTAATAAATCATAATTATATACTTCCTCACTTAGGAGGTCCATATAAGTTCAACATAAAGTGGGAGATAGAATCTCCTTAGTATAGATACTACATAGTCAAATCAACTCTCTCATCCGCTCTATGGTATATAAAGTCTTTGTTATAAATAATAGAATCACATCCAGTCTTTTCACAGGATCAAGCTCATTCTCAACCATTTGAAGCTAGCAATTCATCTTGCTAGTCGTATATTAGTCCTAACACAAATTCATGTTATCCATACTCATGATGGTGTCCCCTACTTTCAATTTTATGTTATAAGTACTCGTGCTTGTGTATATACCTAACACGGGATACATACATTATGTTTTTCATAGTATGTGCAAATATCAGTGAACTAGTATACATAGGTTAACGCACTCACAACTGGTATAAATACTTGTATTATGATGTGATAATCGATAGAGACAAACGACTCAAGAGGCATTGTGTAGCACCCATATAGTCACTTTTACTAATCATGCTATTAATGAATAAGATTTCCAATTCATGTATTTGATGTTCAAACTCATTTTATTTCACGTTCAGTTCAAGTTCAATCCATATTCAGTCCATGTTCAAGTACGTCTCATGTTAGTTCAAGTCATGTCAATACATGACATATTAAAAGTCAAGTTACGTCAAGCTTATTTATGCTCATGTTATGTATTCATATTTTTACTGTCAAATATGTATCTTTAAGCTACTAGTTAAGTTTTTTTTTTGTTAACTTATTGATATATGTATTCAAATCTCAATGTGTTACTCTCATTTACCATTCTCTCCGAAATAGTAGAAGACGTGTTAAGACAGGGAGAGATAATAGGCCTTGGCAGACTGGACATGGTCAACTAGGCAATGCAGACATGATGTGGAGCTTGTAGCCTCCATGATCTAATTCATAGATCATTTTATAGCATCCCGGACCTAGCTACTCGACGAATTAGCCTAGCAGATGATTCAGTTAATGCGTGCACTTACGAAACTCTATCTCCCACACTTTTGTGAGTACAGATATTTTAAACTAATGTTATAATTAAGAATGTTTGTCACTTTAATTTTTGTGTATTTTGTTTCAAAGTTTTTGGGATATATCTCATTCGGTGCATGGTATTGTTCAAGAAAAAAATATATCTACTACAAATATTACATATTGCATTATGAATAATAGGTGCATTGTATCTTTAATTATGATGAATGGGGACAAATAACTTTGTCTTGTATATCCCAATACTTCAGAGTATGTCCAATCCCAAATAGAATCTAAGGATGTCATAGGTCAGCCGCTAATTTAACCATAAATGTGAGCGTAGAATGTGTATACAAATTTGAAACTCAAATTAGGCTTGGAAATGATCTATGAGAAAATCAAGTTAGAAATGTCATATGTTTAAAAGTATCAAAATGAATGTCTTAAATTTTCTCTTTAAAAGTATTTTGGTTTATGCAGACTTGATATTCTAGGAAGTGATCTTCATCATGACTATGTTTAGGGCAAAAAAAAAGAAGACACTTTGACGTTTTAAGAATAAAAAATACAAAGGAAGTAAGGTACCTTAGATCAAGTCCCTGTTTTTGAGGATTGGTGACCAAATGTATGTTGAATGATATGAAGTTGTTAACTTTGAAGAAACTGGGGGTTAGATTGTAATGTTGAGAGTTTAGAACTTAAGTAGCAATTTGTGAGAGTTAAGGGATAAAGTGAAACTTTCTCTAGGTTTTAGAAATTTATAAATTTTGCAATTCCTTTTGATTCAATTAAGGACTCTCTAACGTTAGTGCACATTTACTTTAGTCAATGAAGATTATACTCTTTGTAAGCAAAGAAAAGTTTGTAAATTAGCTACTAACTTACTTTTAGATAATATAGTAAGTGGCTTTTTGTAAACTTTGCATTTTGGTTTCTCAAATTGGATTATGGAATTGGTATTTGTTACATCCTATAAATCGTATCTTATATGTGCATGCTATTTTCCAACGTTGCTTGATAAAATTGTTGGTTCAAATGACATGTTTGGAATTTTGGGACATGATATATGCTTTGTTGAGCTTTTATATGTTGTATACAAGTATATATTTTAGCATGTTCTAATTCTTTCAAGCTATGCACAAGATGTATATGATACTGTTATATGCAAATTACATGGTTATATGTCACATATTTTTGGGTTAATGCATTAAACATTTTGTCACAAGTACATGCCACATGCATTTTGGGTTGTGCATTAAAAGAAAAGAAAGAAAAAATAGTTTTGTCACGACCCCAAATACTAGGATGGGGGCATATCCTAGTGGAATTCCTCTATCAATGCTGGAATGCTTAAATTAGAGTGGTAACCCCTAAGTTGTTGAAGTACAGTCAACAAACTCTGAATGGTTCTTTTTAAAGGATTTAGAAGTGAAGTAGCACCTTACGCTTGTGGGTGCAACACATTAAAAATACGGTGAAGGCGAATTGCGAGCTGTCGCGCCATATAGACTATAGTGTAATCACACCTGATCAAGAAGGCCGATAATGTGATGCAATAACTAGTAGAGAGCCACGATACTTAGGGGAGTCCTGAGGTATGAACATGCATTGTTATATTAAAAAAATTACAAGAGATTAATAAGAAACAACACTTTGTTATATGATTATTTTGTTACTTGGTTACAAGTTTAGTATTTTTAAAAAAAGAAAGAGTACATATGGGAGGACAAAAATGTATTGTTGGTCAAAGTAGATTTTCATGCATTTATACTTATAGTTTACCTTATACATGTTTATATTATCTCTGTGTATCTTTTTGGTTAACTTATTGAGATTTATTAAAATCTCATTATGGTATCTTCCACTATTATTTTTTTCTCGAATGACATAACTTTTAGCAAGACTAGGAGTAGCTAGTTAGGTGAATGATCAAGTCGACGATGAGCTCGACCTAAAAAGGAGACCGGAATTAGTCATGACATACCTGAAGATAGCATATGTTAGAAATTTGTTTAATGATTTCTTTATTAGAAAAAGGCCTTTGAAGGCAATACTTGTTAGGTTAAAGTGCAACAAAGATTTGATACTCTATCACAGTGAAGTATGATTTAAAGTTATGAATGAAATTGAGATATTAGTTTTATTCTGTTACAACATTTTATAAAATGAAATATTCTGTTGCGATTATTGTGTACTACTAGTATTATGGTCGGAGCATTGCATGTTAATTGTCATGAACGAGAAGTATGTAGTGTTGTGTTGTATACTCGATGCTTCAATCACCATCAAATCCTAAACAGGGTCTAGGGGTGTCATACATATGCACAATATCTTGTATTTAATGAGAAAATCACCTTTCTGTTCTTGAGGTTTGTGATGGACAGAATTACCTCTTTGTCTTTGAGGTTTGTATTTGATGGGTAAAATTATCTCTTTGTTCTTGAGTTTTTAAATTATTTTTGTTTGATGGAAAAAATATCAAGGTTTTCATGTAGATGATTAGTCTCTTGTTTTTTTTAATCTTTTCCTTGATGTTTATTTTGCCTTAATTTAATTGCATTGTCTCCTAAATAAATTTATATGTTTTCACCCCTGACATTTCTTTTGAGTAAATTTGGTCATCTCCTTGTACTATAACCTGGTTAGGATTAGGTTACTGTGTGATATTTTTTTTTATGAACGACACCATATGTTATGAATTATTTAGAAATCAGACAGTCCAATAATATTTCTTAACATCTACAAAAAACATGTTCCAATCTTAAAAGTTGGCATACTAAAGGAAGTTAAAACTAGTGTTCTATTCTTGTTCCCTTCCCTTTTACATTCTCGTTAGTTTAATTCAAACATTCAACTTTCAAGATCATCTTCATTTATATAAAAAAAATACATAGACCTGGATATGAGTCTTGCAGTCAAGAAAAACTATATATGAGTTAGGAAGATCAATTTTACGAACAAAAGTTTTCAAAATCGTCTTTATGATGTAGACCTAGACATGAGCCTTGCAAAAAAGAAAAACTATAAATCAGTTGGGAAGATCAATTTTACGAAAAAAAATCATATCTTTCAAACAAATTAACTATCTTCTTAATAATATGATCCCGCACCTATTAAATACTAAATTTTACAATAGTTGTATTATTGAATATATGCCCCTTGATATAACTTGTTCAAAAATCACGCTTCAACTCTCTTATTTATCATTAATTTGGTGCTTTTGACACTATCGGATTAATAATTATTTTTTGGAATTGATAAAACTCTAATACACTTCATATTGTTTAGTTGATTATTATGTTAACAGTTATTATTTTTCTTTGCCGATTCTCAATATTAATGATTAATTTATGAGTTTTGTTACTCATCATTTTCACATACTACATATCATATCTAATTTTATTTATTTTTAATTTATTGTAATTTTTTTATTCGTCCTAAACTAATTGAGTTTTTCTACTCATCATCTATACACTAAACATTTGATAAGAGGAAAAAAATAATGTGTGATGTAAGGATGATGAATAGAATTTTTCTTAATTTATTATCATGTTAATATTTTTTTTATTATTCTCAATTTTAATAACTAGTTTTAATTTATATGAATTTTAAAGATTATATTATTATGTAAAAATAAAGTGGTTGCTATGCCTAGAATACATAAGAGCACTGTCAATAAATTGTTCAAAGTTAAAGGACAATTTTAATCAATGAAAGAGGAATTTGACTTTTGACTATTCTATTTAATAAGTCTCCACATTAGATTAACTATTTTTTCATTATATAATCATAAAATAATATAACAATAATTTAGCTTTAGCTATTCATATCAAATCTCTATATTAAATTATCTATTTATTTATTATATAGTAATAAGTAATTAATAATTAAAAATTAAAAATATATTGAAGTTTTTGTAATTGTTAATTTAATTTATTTTATCATATTTTACCATTCTACCTATTATATATTAATTAATAATCATATTTTAATTAAATTATGGATTAAAAAATTAATTAGTAATTATATTCTATTTAAATTAAATTAATAATTTAAAAAAATTACTAAATAAAATAAATATTTGCATGAATATAGACATTTGCTCTATACCAAAAAAATTAATAAAATAGACAACAATTTGAATAAGAGAAAGAAGAAATTAATAAATAATTAGTCAATTATAAAGTGATTGTCAAAGATGAAAAATTTTTGACAATTAAATAGCTAAAATCTAAAATTTTTGGACTTTAATCAATCAAATATAGCTTATTTTAAGATTCATTAACTAACGAGCAATGCTAAAAAGAAGTTATATTTATTACACTCACCCATATATGAATAATAATATATTACTGTTTATATATGTGAATATAATAAATGTAACTTCACCCAATATTTTCTCTTAACTAAATAATAGATGAATATGAGATTTATCCAATAATATGAGTGCTCTAATTCGTGCAAAAAATAGAGCACACCTCCTCTTCCTTTACCCGTTCCCCGCTCTTTCCATTAATGGCGGGGACCCGTACGAAAGATTCTTGCTTAACGTCGCATTGCCCCTATCTGTTTCTTTCACGGCCAGTGTCTCTTTATTTGAGGAAAAAAGTATATTTTTCTCGAACTTTCTCGTGCAGATATCATAGGGAACCCATTTCCCACTTATCTACGACATTTTCTTTATCCGGGCCTCACGGGTTTCACTTTTTCTCCCACTCTTTTACATTTTTTTCGAGTGTTTAGTTTAGACCAGGTTTTGATGAATTGGGTTTGTTTCTTCCAATAAAAGTTAAACGAGTAACTGTAGAAATTTCATTGAGAAGTTCCTCTGCTAAATAAACAAATAAGTTAGCGGGACGAAAACAAAGTACCAGAGGGTGGGAGAGATGGCGGCTCGGAACTTGGAGAAGTTGGCTTCAATTGATGCTCAATTGAGGCTATTGGCACCGGGGAAGGTGTCTGAGGATGACAAACTAGTGGAGTATGATGCTCTGCTGTTGGACAGGTTCCTGGATATTCTTCAGGATTTGCATGGGGAGAATCTCAGAGAAACGGTAACGAGTTCTAATTTTCTTTTGGACTGCTTACAAAGTCATTTTTACTCCCATTGAATCGTCGATATTATTGTCTTCGTGATAATGACTGTAATGTATATTATATCATAATGTAGACATTCATTACATATCCACGTAAACTTCGGTGAAGTTTCGTTCTTTCTTAAAACTATTGTGGTCTTAGATTGACTAGTAGTTGGTTTCGAGGATACCCACTTCGAATTTATGCACCGAGTATGATATATGGTGTGGAACTTTCTTGAGTTTATGTTTTGATGGGAATAATTTTTGGCCCCCATCCAAGAGAGGGATAGTCAGTGTTCTCTCTTTTCTGTAATGTCACCATTCCTATAACTACTTATTTACTTAGAAAATTATTTGGCTCATTCAGAGCTGCATCTTTTGCTTTGTGGACAGCCTCCCTTGAGAATTTCCTACCATGAAACCCTAGTGGTTGGTGCAAGTGGTAAGTGCCTTGGTATTGGTACGAATAAGATTTTTTGCATAGATGGGGCGGATTTTGTTTTGGCACACCTAAATTTTAGTGTAGTTCAGGCTGTGATATTTCCAGTTGCAATACCTCTTCCCATCAGACATTGGATGCTAAATATCATTCATACCTTTGTGCAAATATTAAAAAATATGTAAACCGAACACCTAGCAACCTTAATTAATAATCTCAGTCAACAGACCATGTAACATACTCATGAATAGAAACTTTAACATTCAACTTAATTTTTAATACGAGAAATATCATCCTAACTTGGTCATCATTCTGAAAATAGCATACCGATCATAAAGTTTCCATTGTGCTACCAGTACTTATTAAAAAGTATTTTCTAGGTAATGACTCATACTCTATATTCTTTGCCCTGTAGTGCTGTCTTCAATAGTATCTTGGGTAACTATAACCTAAAGACTATATCATACAGTAAAACTTATAAATATCTTTTATCTTGAGAAACACAATCTTGTTAAAACATTGCATACATATAAAAATTGTTTTTTCATTTGATCTCTTTGGTGGCCTACACACATTTCTTTGTGTTGACAATGACAAGGATCTTGCGTGGCCGAGTGGAGGCATGTCTCAGATGTAGACATTACTCAACAAATGTTGGTGCACTTAAATGAATCCTTAGCTTTGGTATCAGCTCACATCATTTCATGCAGTCAAACAAATTTAAAATCAAGTCATATCTTCGTACTTCATGTTTCTTTCTTTTCAGTTTCTCCTATTCTTTTCTTTCTTATAACTTCTTATAACATGGCATATTCATTGCATCGGCATTGCGAGATCATAAAAACTTTTGAGTAAACTTTCTAACATAGTATATCATATAAGTTACAGTAAAAAGAAGATTCCGAAGAGAGGGTCAATAATTTATAACACATACATAACTTGAAAAGTTCTTGAGAGAAGTCACATTATCAAAAAGTTGTATTAATAAGGTTGTATCATTATATCATCTTACCTCACTCAGCTTCAAGAATATAACAAATTTGACTTTACAAATTTACCAATCATATGTATAAATAATCACCCCTCATTAACATATCCAACACTTAAAGGTACTTGTTTTATGCTTTAAGATTAGCTTCAGCATTGAATAATCACAGAATGCATGCAGTCTAGCTTATCTCAAATATATAATGTAATCTATATTAACTTGACTTTACAAATTTACCTATCATATGTATAAATAATTGCCCCTCATTAACATAAAGGTATTTGTTATATGCTTTAAGATTAGCTTCAGCATTGAATAATCACAGTATGCATGCAGTCTAGCTTATCTCACATATATAATGTCATGTATATTCTGTTTTATGATATGATTTGTGCTCATATCTAACCTTATTCAAAAGTAGCCTTCATAAAGTCATTAGGCCTCTAAAATATGGTTTTTTAAGTTGGATGCGATCATACCTGCACTAATGCACCGGATCCCATCAGAACTCTGCAGGTAAGTGTGCTTGGGCGAGAGAAGTACTAGGATGGGTGACTGGGAAGTCTTCGTGTTGCACCCCCCTTTTTCCATTTTACTTATCAAAAAAAAAAATATGGTTTTTAAGTCACTAGTTTCAGTTTTGAAGCTTGCTGAAACTCTATCTATTTATAGCCTTTTAAACTAGGTTGCATATGGTAGATTTAAATAGAAATTCTATCCTCCATTCATTTGATTTTGAGGTCTCTTTTTCTTGGCTTGTTGCAGTAACCGCTAGTGGCTTTAAGCTTTAAACTCTGCTCCCATGCAATGTCATAATACTGTCACCATGATCATAGTTAAGATATATAAAATGAGGAGGAGTTTGTCAAATGCTTGACAAGCTGCTCCCTTAGCTTTACACTTGGCCATGAACCTCATTTGGATTTTCTATTTACCCAACTATTCCATTTTCCGATCTAAAGAGAAGAAAGTAACAAAAAAAAAAAAAAAAAAGAAACCACGACATTTTCTCCCAACTCTAAATTTTGGAAGTTCAAAGTTTACCTACTTATTTGTCTAAGCAGTAGTCATAAAAGCCTAGGAAAAAGTAGTCTTCAATGTATTTGAGGAACATAAATTGGTTGGTTATTTTTCATTTAAGCACAATCCATTTTTCTACCTAATTAGAACTTTCTTCATGCATACAGTTCTCTGCATCTTTTATATAAATAGGTGTATGTTGTTTGTATACCTCTTATGTACTTGGGCTATGCCTATTTGCTACTATTAATATATTGTTAGAAATGTTTGACTAAAGCAAAAGTGAAAAATGTGTGCTGAGAGAAAAGACTCTGATGAGAAATACCCTTCACCCACCCTAGCCAGCAAGTGACACCTCACCACCATCATAGACAAGGTCAACGCGATCCGGAGACTTTGTTGTGGGCCATCTGGTGTCTGTCCTTCCTCCGACGAAATTGAAGGTTTGAAAATAATATGGGTCAGTTGGTGTGCTTTTGGGTGGAATCAAAGGCTTTTGAGTTTTTACCAAAAGCATGGAGGTCCTCATTAAAAATTGTGGAGAGGAGTAGAAGGGGTTGGAGGTCTGTAGCTATAGGTCGTAGTGGTATAAGATATTGGTGGCTACGGTGGAAGCAGTATTATAGGCGAGGAGAAATTTGGAATTCAGAAAACATATGTGCAAAGGGAATAGCACATTCATGGCTCAACGATGCTTATGATGGTCTGGGTTAGGAGAAATTTGTTGATGAATTACGCAGGAATCATGGATATGTTTTTTTTTTCCTTTCATGCTGATGGGTCAAGGAAGGTAAGCTAGAAGAGGACATTCGATCATGAGAACATCAACTTGGAGTTGAAACAAAAAGACTCAAGCACGACCACAGTCTGGAGGCGATCATATTCGGTAGCTCTGAAGACGGGTAATGCTTCGGTGATCAGAGTGAGAGGATTTGTGAAAGTGGTATTTAGATCATGCAAGCTTAGAACTAGCTTGTGTGATTCACAATAGATAAAAGGAGATGGAAACCTAGCTTGTCAAGTTGAAGGCAATGATCGCTTTCTTGTCTACGAAAATAGACTTGCTTTCAACTGAAGGTAACATGGTTGTAAGAAACACCTAAGATGGGCATGAATCCTTCAAACTCAAATAAAGGAAAACGGATTCGGCCTTGTCCCTATAACCAGATCCAAGAGTCTAGAGAATCAAAAGGAAAACCGGGCTATTTGAAGTGAGTTTTATATCAGGTATCGGTATGGAGAGATCCATAATTGAATACCCTTCGCCACAGGTGACACAGGAAAGACCGATAGTTGATGTTATACCCTTGGTCAATGTTCGCCCCAAAGAAACTATGGCACTCATGTCGAAGTTGAAGGATAGTGCTGTAACGCCGAGGTTTGAAGGAGATGTAGGGTTTGTCAAAGTTGGACATAAAGGGTCGTTGGAGGTGAAGGGACTTGCTGCCAAATCAGAATCTGTAATGGTGACCATGACCTTACCATTGGAGAGAACCAATGGAGTTGTTGAGGAGGTATGGAATTTGAATATGGGTTTGTAGTTGGTGCCTTGCGAGGATGAAGGTTTAGGACCTGATATTCAATTGAGAACTATGCATGGGGAAGATGTTGTCCCCTTGGTATCTTTTCCTCCATTAAACAATATAGCTGGATCATCATCAGATTGGGTTTTGCAAAAATTTAATGAGATATAGCAGTATGTGGGGATTACATGTGGAGGATTTGGCAATCAATTCACAACACTACTCAGCAATTGGGGCTGGTCACTTGCTTGAAACAAAATCAAGATTTAAGAAGAGCAGGGAGTTAAAACGTCCTACTTGGGCAATCAACTACGATGCAAAGGGAGGTAGAACAAGTCGAGGGAGGACTAGAGGGACGGCATAAAGCCTTCCTAAGTCCTTGTAGGATTGCTCGGTTGGAATATTAATTGTGTGGGAAACAAAGGGTTGGGGTAGTTACAATGACTTGCTTTGCATTGGGAAGGCATGTTTTGTCCCAATAGGGTTTGGTGTGTATTGGATAGGTTTCTAATTTCTCCCTCTTTGGGAGATGTTCATTAGGGGCTCTCTTTTATGGGCTAGGTGTTATCTCTTGAATACACTCAGTGTATTTGGTTACGCCTATTGATATTAATATATTTTCACTTATAAAAATAATTTATTGTTATCTTAGTTATAAAAAATATATATATATATATATAGTTCTCTGCAATCAATAGCTTTCTTTACATTTAATTGCCAAGCATATACTGATATTAGTTTTTATTGATATTTTTTACCACATCAATCTTGAACTCCAATTAACAGGTTCTGGAAACATCATGGTCTAGAATCAATTTCTTTGTACCAGTCAGTTCCTTCTTTAACCATCATCATCTTTGCTATGGGGCTGCTTTGACATCCTCTCTCTCTCTCTTCATTTTTTTAAAATCACAACACACATACTATTTTCACTAAACAATTTCATTATTCACGCTCATTCGCATAGGTCTGCAAATAGTTTCTATAGCATAGGTGAATTGATTGAAAATCCTGCGTTGGTGTCATAGAAGATTAGTTGCCGTAATTTCTACAAGTGTCCTAAAGATACTAGGTTTGAACCATTTAAAAGACAACTCATTGTATGCTTAGGCTGTGCTTAGGTAGTCCACTACTATTCAATGTTTTATCATTACTTTTCACCTACTTTTTACTACTATTCAATATTTATCATTACTTTTTCACCATTTTTTTCACTACTATTCACAAATCATTTGAAATCACCTCACTACCCAAACGTGGCCTTAGTCTCAAATTTTACTCTTAAGAAAAACACCAACAGCCACCTTGGTATGGGACTGCATTGTTGTAGAAAATTCTGCGAGACCCAGAAATTCATCCCAAGTTTTCTAGGAAGCATGAAACAAATAAGTGCTTACGCGTGGTTTGTGCTGCTGCCTTAACATTCATTCATTCATTGTGAAATCATGCAGGTCATAAACATGTTAATGAAAGCCCTAATCTAGTGCTGTTGAGAATATGCAGACAAATTGTAAAAACTTTGTTTCCTATGAATTCCAAACAGCACTCTTGGAGCATCGTTTATGATCTTTCTGCTATGCTGAACACTTGAAAATGATACTAAATATCAGTATTAGCTTACCTTATAGGATTTTTTACCAAAACTCATTGAAAACCACACCAGTGGCAGGTAGAGAATCTTGATGAAATTATACTGATTTGTGTGAAAGATTGATTATTACCCTTGAGTTAATGATAAAACCATTCATGGATAAAATAATTTATTAGAAAGGTTGTTTAAGAATTACAGTTGAATCTTTGAGGAGAAAACTTAAGAAAACTCACCTAAACCACCAAAGAGAGACCAACATCTAGGGTTTATGTTGAGAAAATAGAAGGTCTATGACTTTTATGATAATATTTGAGTTTGGAGAGCTTGAAGGGGTGGCAACAGGGGTAATTATGGATGAGTTGAAATAAGTGGGTTAGGGTCTTTTTATGAGAAAAAGTTAGGGAAAATGATGCACCTAAACGTTCTAGATGTGAAGAATAGTTGAGAAGTATTAAGATGAAAGTTTGAGATCAAGTTCAAATGATCTTTGTGAAATTTGTGGGCCACATTAAAGATATGTTAGGATGGTAAAATTTTCGCAGAAATATTTGAAAAATCTAATTATTTAAATTAAAAACTATAAAGATAAAAAGAAAAAGGAAAAAGAAGAAAGAATCAGGTAGCCTTGTTGCCACACCGTGGATGGCTCATATGCCCATTGTCACCACCCCATGGGCGGTTGGCACCATGGGTGGCTCAGATGCCCGTTGTCAGCCACCCCATAAGCAGTCGGCAACAAGCTATGTGCTTAAAAGCACACTTAAGTGCAAGTGCCAATGTCGAAGAGCTTCGCTTACCAAAAGCGAGCTTTAAGCACGCTTTTGGGTCTTTTTGTGCGAGCTTAAAGCATAGAAAAGTGCATTTTTTATATATATTTTTTTTAAATTGTAAAATATCATTTCACAACCCAAAAAAGGATGTAACAAATACTCTTTAAGTATTTAGTTGATATTGAAGGTCATATATGTTCCATGGTGCCATATGTTGTCATATGTGATGTAGATGCTTCTGTTTATGGGTAAGAACGACTTTATTAATAGGAATGTAATAGGCATTGCCCACAACATATAGGGAGTATACAAAAGAAAATGCCTAGTTACACTCTAGTATACAAAAGAAAGCGCCTAGTTACATTCTAAGAACCCAAAAAATAAAAATGAAAATCATAAGCACTAGTTCCATTGAGTACATTAGCTGAAAACCAAAGCAATAAAGAATGCACAAAAAGATTTCGAGATTCATTGATGGTGCGTCCCTATATGCAAGGCTGCTGAGAATAAGGTTCTACTCCCTGTAGATTTTTTTTTTTTTTCCTTTATGTTAATAATGATAAGATTTTGAACAAATTCAAATATCTCTTGGAAAAGCTGGCAATGAATAATAAGGAAAATCCTAAACTTGTTTCTTGGCTTTTTATCAAAGCTGGCAGCAGATGGGAGTGTTGGACTCATTTAGAAGTTGGCTTCCTTGGAGATAGGTTTGCAAAGAACTCCTATAATTTCTTGGAAAATCTGGCAGCAAATTGGAAAAGGGGAGTCCTTAATTCTATGATTTTCACAGAGAAAGGGGTTGACAGATCTGATTAGACAAGAGAAATCTTTAAATCCTGCAAGAATTCCTAGATTTTCTTGGATTTTTTTATCAATTATAATAGAACATAGATTAGGTGTTGTTTCTCCTTAATATTACAGTTTTTCAAATCCATAAAATAATTTTATGAATATTAGAAGAAAACACAAAAAATGGTGAAAGTTTCCCATAATGCTATTTAATGAAGTCATAGGTGTGACCAGTCTTCCAGGTTGGTGTTAGGTTTCATGTATGAAGTTTCTTCTAAAATGTTCTATTGGACAGACTTAATGAAGGGATTAAAAATTTGTGTGGGTAATCGTATGAGATTTTCTGATGATAATGGAGCAACTGATTAACTATTACCATCTGTTATGAATTAGGTTCAAGATTGTTATGAGCTTTCAGCTGAGTATGAAGGGAAGCATAGTCCGCAAAAGTTGGAGGAGCTTGGGAATGTCCTAACGAGTTTGGATCCTGGGGACTCAATTGTTGTTGCTAAATCATTTTCTCACATGCTTAATTTGGCCAACTTGGCAGAAGAAGTTCAAATTGCTTACCGGAGGAGGATCAAGTTAAAGAAGGGAGATTTTGCTGATGAGAACTCTGCCACTACTGAATCAGACATTGAGGAGACTTTCAAGAGGCTTGTGGGGCAACTGAAGAAGTCCCCCGAAGAAGTTTTTGATGCTTTGAAGAACCAAACAGTAGACTTGGTTCTAACTGCACATCCCACTCAGTCTGTTCGAAGATCTTTGCTGCAAAAGCATGCAAGGTTTGTTTATCACTTACTTTCATGGTTAGTTTTCTTATGCTACCAGAGAAATTGTAGAAGTCTACATCGTAATGAGCTTACTGAGAATATGTATAATCTGTCTCCAGCACACCACTGTAATTTTTTATGCTACTTGCTTCTGCATTCTAATAGTACACAAATTAGAGTGTGATGGGATCTTTTTTTTCACGATTCTTGTTAGTGTTTTTTGTTAATATTTTCAGGATAAGGGATTGTTTGACTCAGTTGTATGCCAAAGACATTACTCCTGATGATAAGCAGGAACTTGACGAGGCTTTACAAAGGGAGGTATGTGAATACCATTGATGGGAAATCTTTTCCTGATATCATGTATGTAAATATGTTAAGAGATATTTTCAATTGCATGTTCCTAATTGTCATATAATGTAACCCAAACTATTTGCGTAGTAATTCTATAAGTTTCTGTCAAAACAGTAGGGCAGAAAATTCTTTATTAGAAAAGAATTTCAAGGAGACAGTTTGGTTGCTTCACCTTCAAATCAGTTGGAACCTCGTTTTGTTCCCTTACCTGCCTAGAAGCATTTTTCAATTACGACCAATGAAATCAAACTGCCCCACTTCAATTTCCACTTCTTCTCGTACTTTTGTTGTGGTAATCGTCGGAGCTAGAATATTGTGTTGATTCTTGCCTGTGAATTCCTGATGGGGTCAGACTTGTCTGTTGCCATGGTTGAGAAGGGTGTCCCTTCTTCCGGCATCTCTTTATTGATGTTGTCCACTTTTTCTATGAGGAAAAACCTATGGAGCTTCGTTTTCTCGTTATCCTCGCTAGCTCACAAAGGTAAGAGATGGATCCTCCTTACTGATGATAGGAGGGGAAGACAACTTTGCTGGTAGCAGGTCTTTCATGGAGGTGTTATTTAAGGAGGTGAAGCTGCATTTTTCGTAACCTCTCGCCCAAGGAGGAGGTGTTGCAGGGCCCCTACTTTTCCTCTGGTAGTTCCCATTGGGCATAGAAATGCTCAAACCGTCCAAATGTGACCCATGTTCTTGTTCCTAATTCCAACACTCTTACGGTCTTACCACTTTGTGTGTTATAGAGGACGAGGTGCTTGTTGTGAACCATACTTTCAAAAGGATGGGTTCTCAATTGGGGAGATTGAAAGATGAGGTGCACTTAGTTTTAGGTTATCTAGGCCTAGCTTTAAGGCCTCGTTTATATATTCTAACAGCATCATTTGTTAAACTACCTACAATATGTTCATTTTCTTTTCTGTTTTTATGATATAGATTCAAGCTGCATTTCGTACGGATGAAATACGAAGGACAGCACCAACTCCACAAGATGAGATGAGGGCTGGAATGAGCTACTTCCATGAGACAATCTGGAAAGGTGTACCAAAATTCTTGCGCCGTGTTGATACAGCTTTGAAGAACCTAGGGATCAATGAACGTGTTCCTTACAATGCTCCCCTCATTCAATTCTCTTCTTGGATGGGTGGCGATCGGGATGGTGCGTCCCTTCTTCCACTAGAACTTACGTAACTTGCATGTTGTGTCCTGATTTTCTTGATCATTAAGAAAGTTCAATATATTAGTCACGGTCATCTTATTAGATACATAAAGAAAAAGGTAGGACGAAGTTTTATGGAATATATCAAAACAAAGTAAAAGTATGAATTGCTTATATCATTTACCATGATGCAACATCAGTCTAAAGAAATAAAATTTTTGAACTGTTATTTTGGTTTCCTCATTATGTACTTAAAAGTTTATAAATTTCCTTGTCTATTTGATTTCATTATCTCTCTCTCTCTCTCTCTCTCTCTCTCTCTCTCTCTCTCTCTCTCAAGCGTGCATGCCTCTTGTGGTCATGATGCTTTGCTTATAACTATTTTATGTTTGCTGCAGGGAACCCCCGGGTTACTCCTGAAGTTACAAGGGACGTGTGCCTACTGGCTAGAATGATGGCTGCTAATCTGTACTTTTCCCAGATTGAGGATCTCATGTTTGAGGTATCTAAACCATACTGGCACTCCTGAACATGTTAATTGCATCAAACACACACAGCCAAACCCAATCTCCAGGAGAGAGCATTATCACAATCTTAATCTTATGTTGTTTCTGTATTTTCTTCGGTAGTTATCAATGTGGCGTTGCAGTGATGAACTTCGTGTTCATGCTGATGAACTTCACAGGTCCTCGAAGAAAGATGCAAAACACTACATAGGTATACAATTATAACATTGTCATTTGTAGCAGTTTCGTCATTGATAGAAACGTTTATCTGAACTCAATTTTTCGTTGTTTTGGTTATGGAAACTCATTCTCTTACTGTAAATTGAACTCGTCGAATATTAGCATAAGCAATTAATGGTTAATTGATGCAGAATTTTGGAAACAAGTTCCTCCAAATGAGCCATATCGTGTTATTCTTGGTGATGTAAGAGACAAGCTGTATAACACACGTGAGCGTGCTCGTCATTTATTAGCTAATGGGATCTCTGATATTCCTGAAGACACAACATTCACTAACATTGAACAGGTATTTACTATTCTAATAATTTCTCTTTTTGAGGATGTGAGGATAGTCTAGCTGATTTTTTATCCAGTTTCTTTGAGGTATATAAAACTGAATGCTTAGTTCTTTTCCCCAATGGCATTTGAATGTTGCAGAAATATGTTGTTCTGGTGATCTGATGTGGTTTCACAACATTTTTGCTTTTGGGTGCTCAAATATTCTTCGCCTTTAGGTTATTGGCACTTCAGGCAGTTTTTTTTTTCACCTAGTGTTTATGTATTTTGGTTGTGGAAGTTATATTAACTGAGCTGTTGCATTTAGCTTTAATGGTGATCTCTTGTTGACAATAGAGTCTATTCTAACTTGTCATGAACCAGAGAAAAAAAAAAAACACTAACCAAATTTTATAGATAAAATAAAGATACACTTCTGTGCTTTCAGCCTTTTTCTTTTAAGACCCGAGAATTTAAATGTGACTTCTAGAACCTTAGCTTTGACTATGTTGAAATCAAGGACCCTTCTCTACTTTTTGTCCAATTATTAACAAAAATAACATGAAAGCGTATTTACAACAGAATTGACTTCCTCAGGCCTCCATGCAGCCTATCTATGTGAGGTGGAAAATCCCCTTAGTGTGACCCACCCCGCATGGGTTGGACAATGCAAACATTTAGCAAGGGGTATCCCATGAGTGGTGGTCCCTGAGTTTGCATGGCACAAGGGGTAAATCCCCCATGCTCAAGTCTGCACATATAACGACCCAATAGAAACTCAAGCTATACTTGAGCCTATACATCTAAAAAAATTGCCCAATGTTACAAAGTTGAGCCCATTGGAATCATTATAATGGGCAAGAACTTCTCCCTTCCAAGTAATGTAGGATCTTATTCACTCACATACTGAATACAGCTTATTACAATGTCCCTCCCTTAAACTCTCAACGTCCTTGTTAGGCCATTCCGTTGTAAGTGGCATGACTCAAGTCTCCCATATTTCTGGTCTGGATTGGCTTTGATACCATTTTACCACCTTCCTATACTCACTTGGGGATATTACAACATGGCCAACCTCTAGCTTGGGTTGGCCGTGCAAAGAGAACCTCAATGTGAGCCAATGATAACTTGTTTTTTAATCTTTTATTTTGATGAATATGAATGTGATTTTAATTTTTTTGTTGCTGATAGAACAAAAATATGGAGGAAGGTCCTGATTTCAACATAAGCCAAATTTTAGGTCCTAAAAGCCCAAGAGGGCAAAGCACATGGGATGTTTCTACTTTTCCACTTAACTATGGCTTATTTACTTAACAGAAAAAGAAAATGTGGTATGCCTCTATTTTTTTCCAGTTATATATATTTATTGATTTTCATACATCAGAAGTGGTTCAGACCTAGAATAGCTGGTTAAGCTGTAAATAAATACATCCTTGAATGATTTAGTTTGACAACAATATTTACAATTTATAAAACCTCATAAATAACAGGTGTTTAATCTCTTTTCTTTTTCCTTTTCTGTTATTCAGTTTTTTTTAATTTGTAGTATTTTTATTTATTTCTTCATTTTATGTCTAATTGTAATAACTACATCATATTACCTCCCTATTTCTTGAGCAATGGCTATGAAGAACTGAAAATTTTTGCTTCTGGCTCTTGCTTTTATATTGATATAGATAATCTTTCTACGTTCAACTGACTTCATTTTTTTTTGTTTATAATCTATCTTGTTTGGCATGGTAGTAGAGTTTCTAGAGGATTTTTTTTATAATAAAGAAAAAATAGTTTTTTTTGAACCTTTATTATAACATACAAGTTCGCTGTGTAATTAGTGATTGAACTGCAATTATGTTCATCTTTCTGCGCATGATTTATTGCTTCCAACATATGCAAGTAACAACCTGCATTGCTGGGCCTTATTAAGGCCAAGGCTATAGGCAAATTTAGGTCTTTTGTAATTTTATGAGATGACTTCAATCCCTCAACCAATTTGCTTTGCCCCAAATTTGCAATAGCTTGTACATAACATTAGATCCAAGTAATTTGTCCTGGCTCAAAAGTGCGTTATCTGTGGTGTTGATTTTTATTTTTCTCCTTGTAGTTCCTGGAGCCTCTTGAACTCTGTTACAGGTCACTCTGCTCATGTGGTGACCGGCCGATTGCTGATGGTAGCCTTCTTGATTTCTTAAGACAAGTTTCTACCTTTGGGCTTTCACTTGTAAAACTTGATATCCGGCAAGAATCAGACAGGCACACTGATGTTATTGATGCTATCACAAAGCACTTGGGCATCGGGTCTTATAAAGAATGGTCAGAGGAATGCAGGCAAGAATGGCTCTTGTCTGAGCTCAGTGGCAAGCGTCCTCTTTTTGGGCCCGATCTTCCCAAAACTGATGAAATTGCTGATGTCTTGGACACTTTCCATGTCGTTTCAGAACTTTCTCCGGACAACTTCGGTGCCTATATAATCTCAATGGCAACAGCCGCATCTGATGTGCTTGCCGTTGAGCTTTTGCAACGAGAATGTCATGTGAAGAAGCCCTTAAGAGTTGTCCCATTGTTTGAAAAGCTTGCTGATCTTGAGGCTGCTCCTGCTGCTGTGGCTCGACTCTTCTCAATAGAATGGTACAGAAACAGGATCAATGGGAAGCAAGAAGTCATGATAGGGTACTCAGATTCTGGAAAAGATGCAGGCCGGCTGTCTGCTGCCTGGCAATTATATAAGGCTCAAGAAGAGCTAATAAAGGTGTCAAAGCAATATGGGATTAAGCTTACGATGTTTCATGGCCGTGGTGGGACAGTTGGTAGAGGAGGAGGACCCACCCATCTTGCTATACTATCTCAGCCACCTGACACCATTCATGGTTCACTTCGTGTGACAGTTCAAGGCGAAGTCATTGAACAGTCATTTGGCGAGGAGCACTTGTGCTTTAGGACACTGCAACGTTTCACAGCTGCTACACTTGAGCATGGTATGCATCCACCTGTCTCGCCAAAGCCAGAATGGCGTGCACTCATGGATGAGATGGCAGTTATTGCAACAAAGGAATACCGCTCCGTAGTTTTCCAGGAACCTCGTTTTGTTGAATACTTCCGCCTCGTAAGTTCTTAATCCTTCCTGATTTCTTACAATATATCTGAAGTAAAGTAACATTTGTAATAAAACCTCCCTCCACATTTTGAATGATGAGTCCATACTAACTTGTGGTTTAAGTCCAGTACTGCTTTTAATTTGATATCTCTGTAACGTCCAGTACCCCTAGGGTTATTAATAACACTAATTTAAGAAAATAAAGGGATCAATGTGCTACAAACCTTGCCTTCATAAATCTTTCTTCTTAACGAAGAGCCAGGTACAAAATATCCCATAAAATAATCGAAGTCATTCTTTATAAAAATACTAAAAATATAAAAGTCTAAGGAAGCACTTATAAAAAATCTCTCAAACCTTGTAACATAAAAATATAGCTTAAAAGTTGTTTACATGATGTAGGCCTCTACCTTGCCTCTCTGAACCAAGTCCTCTCCTCTTGCCTCCATCCTAAAACAGATCCTTACCTGGGTTGGTTAAAATATAAAAACATACAAAAATGAGTCAATATTCAATAAGTAACACATTATACAATAAATATAATATAAACATAGAGTTTCTTGAAAAACATGAATCTAAAATGTGCATTAAATTCTGTCTTTCATTTTTCCTCATTAGTTGGTATCCATTCTTGACCCCATGAGTTACTGTTAGTAAATCTTGAAGATTCTACTACCGCCCGTGGCCATGGATTGAGAATCCATACAAGGACGATAATACCGGATGCACTACCAGTTTGTCCATTCTGGCAAATGCAACATACCCCTTAACCTTATGGTACCATCTTCATTGTCATTTGAACATAGAAATATTACATAATCCACCATAATAAATTTTGGGCGCATGGACTATTCGAAAGAATCCAATAAACCTCAATTGGGCTTCTAAAAGTATAGGCCAATTAATATCTTCAAAAATCATTATCTAAATCTGGACGAGTCTTAAAATGAGCTCTAAGACTTGTGGGCCTAACTAAAATTTCTTGCTGACCTCAATAAATAACAGCTCGTGGACTTATCCAATATGGCCCATTAAACCGACCCAATAAAATTATCCATATTACATCCCTAATAATATTAGATCGGGGTGTTACAAATTACAATCTCATCTAAATTCACTCTCATATGCTTCTCTGTCATTTATTGCTGTACCCCACTAAAATTCAGTTACTAATTAGATGTATTTAATTGAAAGCTTCCTGGATTAGGTTTCCACATTTACATTCAGTGTTTTTTATTCATGGTGTGTTCGTCGAATAATTCTCAAGTCCCTGAAAGTTGTCAGATTGTTCACGGCATTATATGATCCTCTTCCTTTAACACTGCAGGCAACACCAGAGTTGGAATATGGTCGGATGAACATTGGAAGTCGTCCATCAAAAAGGAAGCCAAGTGGGGGCATTGAATCTCTCCGCGCAATTCCTTGGATCTTTGCATGGACCCAAACAAGGTTTCATCTACCAGTGTGGCTTGGATTTGGTGCAGCTTTTAAGAACATAATTGAGAAGAACATAAAGAATCTCCACGTGCTTCAGGAGATGTATAATCAGTGGCCTTTCTTCAGGGTCACAATTGACCTAGTTGAGATGGTGTTTGCCAAGGGAGACCCAGGAATTGCGGCTCTATATGACAAGCTCCTAGTGTCAGAAGAACTGTGGTCATTTGGAGAGCGATTGAGAGCCAACTATGAAGAAACTAAGCAGCTTCTCCTCCAGGTAATTAATTTAAGTGGAAAACCCATTGCCATAAGTAACCTTTAGTTTCTCCAAAATTATAAATCACCAGCTCTTACTTTGGGATCAAAACATAAATACCCAATTTTTAAAGCAAAAACACGTAACTTTGGTCGAATCACCTTTCAATATAGCACTCAGAAATGATTGCTTTTAAAACATATTGTGATGCTGTTTACTTTAGGGTTTTTAATGACAGAGTTAAATGTTTGGAAAGATAACTGGTTTCAAATCCAAGCCTTGGTATTCATTCATCCATCCATGATGTATGATGTGGTTGCAACTTGCATAAGATAATTGTCTGTTAAATGGTATTATAGTCGGTTAGTTGATGATGCGGTTTCATAGGGATAAACTGTGCTTTGAGAATTATATTTACTGGTCGTACGCCAACGCTATGTATATAGGATAAAAGTCCCTGAAATCATTATAGGAAAAGAATAAATAAAAGGGTTAACTATAAAATGAGTCCCTGTGTTTTAGTCCGTTCTCAAATCACTTACTCGATTTCGTTTTTTATTATTTACTCCTTGTGTATGCAAATGTTTGTAGTTGGATCCCTCTAACCATCTTTCGTCAGGTCATCTAACGACAAGGTTGCCAAGTGGTATTATTGCCCCATGGCAACCACTCAAGAGTGCGACATGTGGTACACTTATTAAAATTAATAATAATAATATGAAAAGAAAAAATAATAATTTAAAAAATAAAAAAATAGATAAATAATTAAAACGAAATCGATGGATGAATTGGCGGAATTAATGGACGAGGGATCTAATTTCAAGAATTTTCATACACAAGGAGTAACTAATAAAAAATGAAACCTAGTGAGTGATTTGCAAACGGGCAAAAACCCAGGGACTAATTTTTTTTTTTTTTTTTTACGAGAGGGACTAATTAAATTAACCCAAAGTAAAAAAGAAAAAAGTCCTGATTTCTTGTAGTAATTACAATTGAAGTGGGAACCCGAAGGGTCTTTTGGAAAGGGGAAAATTGAAATCGATGGTTCTTTAACTTCTTTTGGTAATTGAAAATCTATGGGTTTTTTATGCAGCAAATGATTAGTTAAATAGTAGAAGTGTAATAAACGGTCTCAAATAAATGATCACAATAGGAAAAGTGGAAAGGTTGTGTTGTGATTTGGAGAGGAAGGAAATTCAGGAACCAATAAAATAGTACAAAAAAAATGTTGAGGCAGCTCGGTAAAAGAAGACAAAAGTGTTTCTGACCTTTGAAACTCCATGTGTTTTAAATTATTGTTATTTATGGTCAATTATTTTAGACAGTAGAAACTGAAAGGTTTACTTATCAGGGAAAAAAAAAAAAGAGAAACTGAAAGGTCTTCTGGAAATAGGAACGGAATGGTCTTTTGTAATAGTAAGTTATGCTATTATAGTTAAGGAAACAATAAAACTTAATAAAATGACTATAGGTGAGAATAAAAAACCTAAGAAAATGGTAAAAGGATAAATTTATTAAGAGAATGTTGGCATGGCTCAATAGAATACAAGAATATGCTTTAGAAGTTAGATAGGTAATAGATACATACATATAACAAGTTACACTTTCCAGAAGAAAAAATATATATCTAATTAAACTGTAAATTTATATTTAAAATTGAATTAAATGAAAAATAATATCTCTATTTAAATTACTAATTTTTATCCAGATTTGGTAGCCTTTTAATTTTCCTGACATGTGTCTTTAATGTTTCCTCAACTATGCCCTTCTAGTTTTGTGACCAATAGATTTATAAAGCTTATTGAATATTAAATTAATGAAAGGGGAATAAGGGGATAAAAAATCAAGATCATCAATCAGGATTTGGAGATCAAGATGCTAACAATCTAGGTCAATATGCTTGGTTCTCATGGGATGTGGGTTTGGAGACAATGTGTAGAGCAGCTTGGTTACCACAGGAAGTTGGAATTGGAGTTGTTAGTGAGCTGACTTGGCTATACAGTAGGAGTATCAATGGGTCCAATACCTAGAAACCCATCACCTCGAGGATGTCCAGTACTTCATCTCGCATAACATAATGCTTAAGATTTTGCAACCTCAATTCCCAAGAAGTGCCCAAAGTTTCCCCGAGTCTATAGTGTGGAGGCATTGCTGCGGAAACTGTTTCAACCTGATGTGACGATGTCATTTACGTAACCATCCAGTAGGATATAAATGGCATCAGTATGTAAGTTAAAAGTGATGGGTTTGAGGTTTCCTCACTTTCTCTCCTTGAGAACACTCATGACCTAAGAATATATTCCACCAAACTCTGATTGCCATCCACAAGCCCAACTTATTTGTTCCTAAATTTGATACATCAAGTGACATTCTTGGCTCCTGAATAGACGTTGCAAATGATCCCAAATGGCCTTTGCATATCTAAGATGCTATAGAGTGGGCCCAATGCTGGGTTCTGTGCTATAGAAAGCATGAGGCACTTTACCAACCAAAAATCAATGAACCATCAGAAACTCGACCTGTATTGGTCACTGGATACCTGAACAAGCTTAGTTCAAGATATGTCATCGTCAACATTATGCTTTCAGGTTTATTTGAGTTGAAACAAGGTTGGAAATTTTTGACTTTGGCTGATAAGACCAGGCTGAATCTCCGATCCAAACTTTTTATGTGCTTATCCAAAATCAAGACAGACTGATCCAAAATCCAAAAATGACTTGGGCTGATCCCAAATCGAAACTGTTGAGCCCAAATCACTAGGAATCCCAGTTATGATGTCTTCCAATTCTTTTGACAACTTCAGAACCAGAATACAATTTCAGTACCAGTGCAGTTGGGCATCTATGTCTGAAAATGAGAAATGAGGGAAACTAGAAAATATAGAAAAGGAAAAAGGAAATGAAGAAGTTTAAGCTAACAGAGGCAAATAATCAAATCCTTGCTTTGATTCCATGTTGATTGCTGGGAGGAGAGTTTGTGGAAAGAGAAGCTGATTTCAGTATCTGGCACTCTGCTATTCATTCCTTGTGTATATGAGAAGTAATTTTGGGCAAGTGTATGAGAAGTTAGTTACAATAGAAGAACATTCTAAGAATGACAGCTGCTGGGGACTCCATGTTTCCTTCAAGAAAAGTACAATTATTTTTTGGCTAAAAAAAAACAATTCATTAAAGCATTCCCCCCTTTTTCTAACGGTTCTCTTTCCTTCTAAGAAGTGAATTGGTATAATGATGTACAGCTGCAAGCTGCAAACCAATTTCTTTCCTGTAATTTTTGTAGATTGCCGGTCATAAGGATCTACTGGAAGGAGACCCATACTTGCGGCAGAGACTCCGTCTTCGTGATTCCTACATCACAACTCTTAATGTCTGCCAAGCCTACACGCTGAAACGCATCCGTGATCCTGACTACCATGTGAAGGTAAGGCCCCACTTGTCAAAGGAATACACAGAATCAAGAAAACAAGCTGCAGAGCTTGTGAAGCTTAACCCAATGAGCGAGTATGCTCCAGGTTTGGAAGATACCCTTATTTTAACAATGAAAGGTATTGCTGCTGGGATGCAGAACACCGGTTAGCGCATGGTTTTGCAATGTTGTCTTTAGATGTGTTGTTGGTCAACTCACTTTCGTATTATGTATATATAAATATTGACTTGTTTATCAGAGCTTTGAACAAGCATGTAATAAATCATCCCACAAAAACCCTTAATTAAAATAGAAATTTGGCTTGTCCCATAAAACATGATATCATCCCTTAATTCCATTCGGTCTGAAGAATGGAAATTGTTTACTTTTGGTTTTTAGGCGGCCGGGGGTGATGGTATAATTTGGTTGCTTTTCGTTAGGCTTTCCAGTATGCATTTTCTATACATATTCAGTTGGAAGTTTCATAGGCCGTAGATTCATGAAAATCGGAGGTTACCTAGCTTAGTTTTCTAGTGTGACAAATAATAAATAAAGCATATTTGCATAGTGGAGGAACTTCAAAACAATTACACGGTAATTTATAAACTTTGAGTAAAATAAAATTTCCTGTTTCACATTAAAATATATCTCCACGGTTTAGATGTCTGGAATTATCATGATGTCAGCCCTATGCGGGTGGGTTGTTAAATATTTTAACATGACATTAATAAATGTATTTTTAATTTTCTATGATCCACAATAATAAAATAATAATAAATTAAGACGTACATTTCTCTATCTGATTGATGAAAAATTAATTTGATTATGAGAGAATAATTACTCTAGTAACTTTGCCTCAAATGTCTTGTGATGGCTATAGACACTCTAATATTATAGGTAAGAACACTTAAACTTCTCAGTATTATTTATAAATTTTTGATCATCAAAATATCTAAGAGTTTATATCTGACTATAAATTAGAGATTAAGAGTTTTATTATCTCTTAGGAGTATTTTTATCACATCATAACTCAAATATTAACCGATAAGGTTTGAGTTATTTTAAACTCTATTAAAACGAATGTGTGGGACGTATAGTTTAAATAAAACTCTTACATTCTCCTACTTGGCCCATACATCTATAATATTTTCCGTTCATGGCTTAGCAAAGAAAATTAATCATACTACACAAATTTATTTCTTAAAATTTTTTATAATTCAAAACACATTTCATGAGTTCTATAATGTCAATGTCAAACTAACTATTAATGCGAGTTATGGCGGTCCTTTATTATATAATCAACAGATTTTCTTCCATGTACTACAATACTAGTAACTTAATTTAACATGATCTTTAATTGGGATAATTAAAGCTAATATTGTAATGCATTTGGATTCTAAATCATCTTTTGTAAACAATATCTTATCATCATTCATCCACATCTTTAAATGTACATATTAAATTGAAAGATAAGAAAATAGAAACAACTATGATAGATATCTTTTATTGTCCAGTAACAAAATACTCATTATATAAATGTGTTTATATCATGGGTATAAGTAATTAAGCATACAACCCATTTTTTTAGCATGTCCTTTAAAGTGTAATTATTAACACACGATTGTTATGAACATATTTATTTCTGTACTTTCTCCTTAGTAATTAGGTATTTAAAATTTCATTAAATACTTATCATTCAAAGAAAAATACTTTGAGAACATACATTTTTAGTTGCTTGACTATAAGTCGACAATTCCAAATCTTAAGATAAATTTTTTCAGCCATAAACTATATACTGTAGTCTCAAAGCATGCCACAAATTCATAATAACTCGTAAAATCAAAGTCTGAATATCCAGGTACTTCCAAACAATCAGATCTTTTGAATGTAAGTTGATAATCCTTAATTCATTGCAAGTATCGTAAAACTTTTTTATTGTTTTCTAATAATGAACAATTTTTAATACTAAAATTTTCAAGAACTCTTTCTATATAATTTTTTTTAGACAATCCCAACAGTCCTTATTTTCGATCTTAAAAAATTTTGATCTCAATCACAAACGATGATTCACCCATATATTTTATTTCAAAATTCTTAGAGAGAAAATCCTTGATTTTATAAAGTAAGCCAAGATGACTACTAGGCAATAAGATATCAGCAACATACAATATCAAAATTATGAACTTACTCCCACTGACATTTAGGTATATATAAACCGATCAACGATGTTCTCTTTAAAATCAAAGACAGTAATGATATCATTGAACTTTAAGTACCATTATCATAATGTTTTCTTATGCCTGTATATTAATTTCATAAGCCTACATACTAGGTGATCTTTGTCCCTTTTTGAAAAGCCCTTTAGCTGCTCCATGTAAACCACTTCATCCAAATTTCTATTTAAAAAAATTGTTTTTACATCCATCTAATATAACTCTAAATCATAATGAGTCATTAATACCATAATGATTCTAAAAGAATCATTTTTAGATACTGGAGAAAAAATCTATTTATAATCAATACCTTCTTTCTGAGTGAAACCCTCAATAACAAGTATGACCTTATATCGTTCGATGTTACCTTTTGAATCCCGTTTGGTCTTAAAAATCCATTTACACGTGACTATTTTACTCCTTTCTGACAACTCAATGAGATCTCAAATTTGATTCTGATCCATGGGTTTCAACTCTTCGTTCATAACATCGATCCATTTACTAGAATCACTTTCCTCTATGGCTTGCGAAAACTTTAGTGGATTTTACTTGTCCTAATATCAAATTTAGATTCCTAAAGATACACCACATAATCTGTCGAAATGGCAGGTCTTCGATCTCTCTGAGGTCTATGCAAGACAAATTGTTTTGGTGACTCTGAGTTGGTTCATCAGTGGTATTATTATTCTAAGATGGGTGATCATTTACTTGTTCCAAGATATCATCGTAATAATCAATTAGAGGAACAATTATCTTTTCTGAGGATGTAGGTATAGGAACATTTACCCATACCTCCTCAATGATCACATCTCTAGGTTCAATTCTCTCACTGATCTTGACAAGTTTAATAAATTTGGCATTTCCTATTTTCACCATTCTCGGATTGTGATTAGGACAGTAAAACATGTACCCTTTGGATCTCTCTAGGTAGCCAATGAAATACCCGTTTACTGTTCTAAGATCCAATTTCTTTTAATGTGGGTTATAAAGTCTCGCTTCGACTGGGCAACTCCAAACATACATATGTCTCAAACTTGGTGTCTTGGTAGTTCATAGTTCAAAATTAGTTTTTGGAACTAATTTACTAGGAACCTTCACCCCACAATGATTTGGGTAAAGTAGAATTGTTTATCATAGTTCTGACCATATCTAATAAGGTTCGATTACGCCTTTCAGCAATTTCATTCTACTGTGGCATTTAAAGTATCGTGTACTGTGCAACAATATCACGCCGTTCAAGAAGTTTGGTGCATGAGTCCAGATTATGGCCTGTTCCATCATACTTTTCACAGTATTCGCCACCTCGATCTAACATAATAATTTTCACATTTCTATCTAATTGTCTTTCCACCTCTATGAGAAATACCTCAAATACCAATACAGTTTGAGATTTCTCATATAACAGATAGATGTATCCAAAACGTAAAAAATAGCTACAAATGTGAAAAAATACTTTTCTCCACCAAAACATTTTGTGGAGAATGGTTTACATATATCTGTGTGAATTATTTCAAGAAATTTGTTACTTCTTATGGCGCATTTCTTAGCATATTTAGTTTACTTTCCTTTTATACAACCCACACACACTTCAAGATTAGTAAAATTAAGATGCAAAAGAATCCACTCTTTTACTAATCTCTGCAACATTTATTTGGAGATGTACCCCAATCTTTTATATCACAAGTCATCATGTTTTTTTTTTAGTTCCAATACTTATTTCATAGTGCTGGGTATATGTATTTTTAATAAATGTACTATCAAGACAAAATTGATAAAGGCCATAAAAAAGAAACTTAGAACCAACAGAAAAATTATTTTAAATATTTTCAAACTAGCATTATGGAATGAAATTATGCCTCACAAAAAATGCACATATACTTTGTTATAAAAATCTAAACAATGATCGATATTCAAAACTAAATAAAAAGTTTCAGTTGTTAAAACTTCAGCTTTATTCTTATTTTCTATAAAGATAAATATTTACTGGAGTTTAGTGTTTGCCTTTAAGGTATCATTAACGGTTATAAAAATATGAACATTAGCACATAAATCTAGCTACCAAAAATTAGTAGAAATATTTACAAGATTTGATTCAAGACATACAAAGGTAAGTGACTTAACTTTCTTTTCAAATCAAGTCTTATGTTTCAGACACTCAACTTTTATGCGTCTATGTTCCTTACAAAAGTAGCATTTGCTACTGTTATGCTGAACATGATTAACTTTCATAGGTTATTTTCTTTTCAATGGTCTAGTTCGTTTCTTTTTATCATAATGATACATTTTCTTTCAAATTTCTTTATTTACAAAATTAATAGAGTAATGTCCTTGTTATTTCAGTTTTGCCTTCCATGAACTACATTATTTGCCAACTAATTCACAATACATATATTTTTAATAGCATTTTAATGTGTCTGGAATGGATCATTCTTAGATGGTAATGAGTTCAAAATAAACTGAACAACGAATGGCTTCTCTACTTTCATTCTCAAGGTTTGTAATCTGATAACAATATTTATCATATAAACGCTTTGAGTTAAACACTTATAAACTGTAATCGAAATTTAAACAATTGTGGATGAACTAGTAGTGTCATCAAGACCCTCTTTTGAGAATTGATCTTAACACACGAAGTGTTCCCTTCGGTATTAAATTTTGTGAATTAACTAATTGTATTATTAGAATTCTCTTTTGGGAGTAAATTCTAACATACAAAGTGTTCCCTCCAACCATATTTTTATGGATGAACTAGCAGTGTCATCAAAAATCTCCTTTGGAAGTAGGTCTTAACATACAAAGTGTTTCCTCCAGTCTTACTTTTGATGGATGAACTAGTAGTGTCATCAAGATTCTCATTTGGAAATAGATCTTGACACACAAGGTGTTCCCTCCAACATATCATTTTTATCATAAGTTTTAATGATTTATCATCAAAACTAAGAAAATTTTGAACATTTGGGCAACCAATCTTTTCTTTAATTTTGATGTAATCATCTATCCCACATTGGATAAACAATAATATATGGCATGATAATAAGAGCCAAAATGAAAAATTCATACATGTTTAACAATAATAGCATGTATATAAATTTAATAAAATTTTCATACATGTAGATGACAATAATAACATGTATATAGGGGTGCAAGAAAAAATCGATGAACCGATAAACCGGACCGAACCAGTGTAATCGGTCCAATTTTAGATAGGTAGTGGTTTGAAATTGATTTTCATAATGTTAAAACCACTAAATACCAGTTCAATTCTAGTTCTAAACTTTTTAGAACCAGATCGGACCAGTTCAATATAATATATATTTTAAATTAATTATTTTTAATATGATACATAATATAAAATATTCTTTTAATTATATATAATATGTTATACATTAGTATATAATATAAATTAGTTACACTTTATATTTTATGACCTAATATTAATAGTATAATACTATATTACTATTAATAATATACTTTAAATCTATATATAAATTATTGTACTAAATAATTATAAATGAAATAATAATATATTAATACTAATACAAATTTTTTTTTTGAACTAATACTAATAATATTAGTTATAACTATCGATGATATAATTATAAAAAATTAATCTTATTATAACAAATACTGATATATAATTCTATCATTATAAATAATACTAATATATATATATATATTAATAGTCTAATAAACTAATATAGATTAACTTAAAACCAAAAATCAGATCAAAATCGATAAAATCGAAGCTACTGATTTTGGAGAATAACCGATGCGTAATCAGTTTTAAAAAATAGAAAACTGATAGTACCAATTAAATTCTAGATTTTATCCAAAACCAGATCGAACCGGACTGATTACACCCCTACATGTATATAATTTAATAAAGATTTTACACGTGTAGGTTACAATAATAATATGTACATAATTTAATAAAATTTTTCATACATTTGCATAACAATAAAGCATGCATAGAAAATAAACTTTAATCAAAACCTTCAATGCCTTGATGAATTTTACTGAATATATGAATAATACTATTAAATAAGTTTTCAGAAAAGATATTTTTTTTTTAGATAGAATTTCAAAATTTTCAAGAAAGATTGGAGGTCGCATTGGACATACTTAAGTACCAATCTCTAAGACAGAACTGTTTTAAACTGTACGTATCCACAATCTCATAGCAAAAATCCATAAAATTTTTCATATCAAAACAATTTTTGATCTCACAAAAAAATCACAATAATAACATGTATAGAAATTTAATAAACTTTCCATACATGTACTTAACAACAATAACATGTATATGAAAATTAATATATGTACTTAACAATAATTACATAGAAATTTAATAAACTTTTCATACATGTACATAACAATAATAACATGTATATAAAATTTAAATACATGCAAATACTAATAAAATATGCATATAAGAGAGAATAATAAAACAAAATATTTTTTTTTTTTGTTTTTGCAAAAAGTAATAAAAAGAATAAAATATTATTATTTAATCTGACCGGTCTGATTCAGTAAACCAAGTGGAGACCCGGTTCTATTAAAGCAATCAACTTTGACTATTGACCTGGGTCGGGCCTATTGCTCAAGCCTAATTCTCTCCTCCTTTTGTTTGTTTTCTTTTAGTCTCAATTTGGGCCAGACCCCAAGCTCGACTCAGAAGCCTTCTTTTTTTTTCTTTTTTTATTGGGCTGAGCAGCAGTCCGTAGCCCACTTGTTTTTCTTTTCTTTTTACTCCTTACTGGGCCAAAGCCCACGGCCCGAAATCATAACTCTAATCTTATCTTTAACTTCCAGCCGAAGTAACCATCGCCCCTTTCTCTTCAAGTTGTGGTCTGCCGCAACTAGCACATCTATGGATGTCGTCGACCCATCCCCTGCCGCTGACAGCAGGTCATGTTCCCCCCTATTTTTTTTTATTGCCCATACCAGAACCGTCGCAACAATGGGCTTTAGAGCCCTTTGCCGCCGTTACAAAGACGCCTGCGAGGAGGTTCTCAGCCTCCTCATGACGCCCACCTCCACCTCATCCGAGGAGAACAAAGAACGCGATGGAATTTTTAGTATAGTGTGTTTCAAGTAGTGGTTTCCAGTGCAATGTGTTTTAGGCAAAATGATTGGGCATCTCAGCCTTTTTACGTTGCTTTTAAGGCTACCATACATCCCACAGGCAGGGATTTCGATCACCACATACAACGACTACATACGATTTTTCTACTTTCTCTAACACGCAACCCACTCCTCAAATTCCTTTCTCCCAGTGCAAAACACAATATGAAACAATACGACAATGTATATCACAATGCGAAAATAGAATCGAAGCAAAGTTCAGATGCATTGTTATCTAATACATGCATAAAAAAATAATAGAGAAATAAGATAAAACCAAAACAAGGAGATGTTTCAATATAGAGTTTCTTTTCCTCATACAGATTCATTACAGCAAAGTGACATCTAAATTAAATGCATAATGTACTTGTGGGTTCCCGTGAAATGAATGTTTTTTAAAACATTGTCATAAGTTATATGTCGATACAATAAAATCACATATACATGTAAATATATATTCATTGTATATTTTATTGAGATCATAAAAAATTTATAATCTGATACTCTGATATCACATGTGAAATATTTTACATGATATTAATAAATGGATTTTTGATTTTCTATGGTCCATAATAATAAAATAATAATAATTAAGATGTACATTTATCTATATGATTAATAAAGAGTTAATCTAACTATGAGAGAATGACTACCTTAGCAACTTTGCTTCACAATTGTCTCATGATAGATATGGGCACTTTAATGTTGTAGATGAAAACCATTGAACCTCCTAATATTATTTATATACTTCTGACCATCAAGAAATCTAAGAGTTTGTATCTGATTATAATTAGAGAGAGTTTTAATCTTATCTCTTATGAGTAATCTTATCCCATTATAATTCAAATATTAACCAATAAGGTTTAAGCTATTTCAAACTCCATTATGATGGGTGTGTGGGACACATAACTTAAACAAAACTCTTACATGGGTAGCTGCCCTCCCGCTGCCCCTACTTGGGCAAAGTGATCCTATGCTCCCTCCACCCTCATCATTCGTTGAATGGGCAAGCAGATTGTATCATATTTTTTGGTTGGAAGCTCGCTTGCTATTCCACAAGCACTATAAATAACTCCTTAAGGTTGGCTCAAGTGGTAAAGGCCTTGAGTTTAGGGGTATGCTCTCCCTAGGTCTAAGGTTCAAATATTGGGTGCAAACAATCTTTACGAGCCCATTAGATTGGAGATTTTTCACTTGAGTTATTCAATGTGCACTTATGGAAAACTCCTTACCTAGAGCTTGTACATCTCCAGATTTGGTTGGGATGCGTTCTATACACCTAATGCCAAAAAAAAACATTAAAAATGAAATAAATATACAAAAATCAGCACAAATGAAAGAAACTACAGGTAGATCTGCTAAAGAACTGTCTATTCCAACAAATAAAAGAATCATAAACAGGAAAAAAGCAAATGATGAACAAGGAGATAGTCTTATGTCTCAACCAACAAATATACAGAGACACAGGGCATGCTTATGGTAAGCTGAAAACCCTGATATTTATATAATTTTATCCTCTTATAAAATTAAAACCAACTTAGCTCCACTTACGTGATTTTGCCAAATGTAGAGAATTGGCATCGGTACTCAAAAGCGAAAACCAGCTAATTTAGAGTATAGACATTGGATTGTTCATCCCAATTTTTAAGATTTTAAAAATATATAACCTTTTTACTTTTAGCTAATCACTCAAAACTTGAAGTTTATATTGGATCAGCCATCATATTTCTTATAATGATAAAATATTATTCTTTTTTATTATTTATATTTCTTCAATTAATTTATATTTTTTTAAATAATTTTATTTTTATTTTCATAATCTCCAATAACTCTTCCATAAGTGATATTTCGAAAAATAAATAGATTTATGACTCATCTAGTAAATATCACAATTCTTCCAAAACAACATGACAAAGTAAGCATCACATACAAGGATACATGCTAAAAACATCACAATTTTGATGCATTTAATTACACGGTGGCATTCATAGAAAGAAAATTGACGAGCCATTAAAATTTTGTAAAGTGAGAATGAAGATGAACTACAGCAATAAGAAGAAGATTTGATGCGGATTAGATAAAACTAATGATTGCTTTTATAAAGATGGAAATAAGTAAAAGACAAACTGTCATCTCTTCAAATCTTACTTAGTCAAGCTTACAAGATATGCCGGATGCATATAGTCAAAAGTTACCGAACTAAGCCAGCGAGATTAATTATAATTGTCCCTGTTTCTCTTGTGAAACGGTGCCATTATCTGCTGATGTTGACTCTGTGATTGAACTCTCACTCGTTCCGATTCCTCTATTCGAAGTTTCAGAACACGAGCTAATTCCGTCAAATCTTTATTTTCTTACTTTAACCTTTTATTTTTTCTACCTTTATTTGCAAGTTTTTGATACAGAACAGATATTTGATTGTTAAGTCGATCAACCTCATTTACCCTTGCTAGTAATCTCCAAGACATGGTCGTAACAGAGGCAGCATATTGAGCACTGAAAGTTCTTGACGTTGCAACAACCTCAGAATCAGTTCTACTTGAAAAATACATATTTGCTTCTATCATAGTGTTGACAACCTCAAGAGATAAAATGACTAGTTGAGACGGTTCCTTATTCAAATCCAGAAGATTATTAGACGAAATTTTTTCCGCCATTCTATCGTTTTGGATAAACAGATACTTGATCAATGAGCAATGTGAGATTTGTTTTAGCATTCGGTGGGTGAAAATGGTCATTTAAATAGAAATCGAAAACTTTCAAATCTTTACATATCTTATTTGTCAACAACATCAAGTGGATTTGAATATCTTTCCGCACCGAATTGTCAGAGCTAGACCTCCAACCTTTGCAGGTTTTGTCGGACACGCATGGCTCTGCACCGAATTGCCAGAGCTAGACCTCCAAACTTTGCAGGTTTTGTCGTACACGCGTGGCTCCGCACCGAATTCTCTACAGTCTCTACTAACGCACCGTTTTATTTGTCTATTGGTTATTATAGGAAGATGTCTTATTGAGCTAATTATGATTCCTTTTTAATGATGCCAAAAGGGGGAGAAATTTTATACGTAAATATTTAGATTTTTAACTCTATTATATATGCTGGAATTATGTTTATCTATTGCTTGAAAAATTAACGCATATTTTCAGGGAGAGTTTAAGCATTACTGCAAATCTCAAAATTCTACTAAGTATTTGTCATCATCAAAAAGGGGGAGATTGTTGAATCCAAAGTTTCAAATTTCGTATCTACATGTATATTTTGATGATAACAAATAAATTCAAATCTCAAACTCAGATTATTTACGCAATGGAGTGAAACGTACATCAAGTATAAAAGAACAAGTCTACAAATGAAACTCATAGATTATTTTTGTACATTTCTTAATAAAATTCGAAATTGGATTAAGGCTCCAAATTACTCTTTTTTCTCATAAAACATCAAATTATTTTTTTCACATATACAAGACATCTTTAAATGTCTTAGTTTTGAAAATTATGTTTTTCACATGTGCATAACATCATCAAACAATATAATTTCAAAAACTATATTTTTTTTATATAAAAATTTGAATTTATAAGATGATTGATTATCATATTTGACATGTGCATATTTTGTTTGAAAGTCTTGATGGGTGGTTGTGTGTTTTTTTCACAAATGCAAAAGGTAGATAATTTTGTTTGAAAATCTTGAAGGGTAGTTGTGTTTTTTTTTTACAAATGCAAAATGTAGATAATTTTGTTTGAAAATCTTAAAGGGTGGTTGTGTGTTTTTTTTATATATACAAAAAGAAGATGATTTGGTTTGAAAAATAAATCATGCTCATTTTACCATGTATGAAAAGCAAAAGATTTGATTTGATTTCTTTGAAAAATTAATGGAGCTGTCTTTGACAAATGCAAAAAAGAAATGCTTTTATTTAAATTTTTTGAAAAGTGAATAGTGCTCTCATTTGACATGTGAATTTTTTTAAATTTGAAATTGAAGACTCATTTGCCTATAAATAACTCACTTGAGTTTTGCAAAAATTATAAAAAGAGCTTATACATCTATTGTTAAGTTTTGCATTATTCTTTCAAAACTCTCATTTTCTCTTTTCTAAAGTTTTGAGCCTTAATTCTTATTCTTTTTTAGAGAGATATAGGTTGCGCTGTATTATTTCAATCTCACTCATTGAGGAGTGTACTTTGATAGTCTACCCACTATCAACTCTTGTATCAGTAAGATGGTGCGTATAACTCTTGTGTGTGTAGAAGGTGTTCTACACAGGGAATAGTTGAATCACCAAATGTGAGGTGATTGGAAGTATAGAGGGTGTTCTACATGGATTCTTTGGAGCGATGCTGCTCAAAGGTATAATAGGTTTCTATCTCCACCTAAAGGAGATTGAATAGTGAATTTGGGATCCTCAAGGGGTAACTTGAGGCGAGGACATAGGTAGTGGGGCTGAACCTCGTAAAAATACTGAGTTTGCTTCTTTTTATCCTACTCTTTACATTTCTTGCTGCTTTATATTCTATTTATATTTTATATTGTGTATTTGATTTATAAGTGTTAATTTTTATAATATAACCCAATTCACCCCATCTCTTGTGTTAGTCATCTGGGCAACAAAGCATAAAGAAGCGGAAGCAACCTTTGCAACTGCATTTGCGGAGGAGAGCAGTGATAATTTGGCAATTGGAATAGTCAGCTTTGACCAGCAGAACCCTCAACCTTTTCCACTTGACCACCTTATGTCCGGGCCCATCCTTGTTCTCAGCGTCCCCATATTTTATCTCCATTTCAATGCCTTCCCCAACTCTTCACCAGTCATCATACACCCCAAATCAATAGGAAAGTAAGAAAATAAAAACGCAGAGAGCAAAATAAAACCCTAATCCCCGAAGATTTACAGAAAAAGAATAGTAGCACCATGTGGTAGCATATGGAAATGTAAAAGCAAAGTGAAGCAAAAGAAAACTATATATGATTTGGAGAGAAGCTCTGAGCAGTTGTTGTAAAGGAGATGATTGTGGGAAGAAGGAGATGTGCAGGAAAAGGAATAGAAAAAGAAAAGAAATAGGAAAAGAAGAAGATGGTCGTGCGAAGAAGGAGATGTGCAAGGAAATGAATGTGCAGGAAAGAAGGAGAAGGTAGCGGGAAGGAAAATGAAAAAAATGCATGAGATAGACTAGAGGGAAGGAAAAGGGAAACAGTGGGACAGGAAATAATAAAAACTCGTATGAAGGAGGTATAGCTCTTTTTGGATTGTGGGAAGGAGTTATTATAGCTAATATTTTAGATAAAAAGGGTTTAGCTAATTCAATATGGGCTCAATTTAATGAATATTTTCTAAAATATTAAAGGTACTGACATTTGACTTATTTAATGTCACTGCTCCTATTTAGACTTGATATGTGTTGAATCTTACAATGAGAAGGCTAATTAAGGAATCTTATATCATATGTGCTTCAGAAATGAGACTGAAGTGAGTAAAGTTGGGGACTTCTCTTTTATCATTTTTGTTGTTTATTTTTCAGATTGCTGCTATTATTAGTGTTCTATCATTTGAAGTTATAATCTTTTGTGCTAACTAGATTTTTTTTATTGGAATACCTGCTAGCTTAGATAAGTAAGGTTACAACGCACTATCATTGTATTTTTATCTCATTACTTAAAATTTGACTATACTCGTTTGGATTTAAAGTTAATCTTAATTTATTTTATTTTACTAATTCATTACAATTTTTTTAGATTTTTAAATAAAATATAATAAATAATTCAATTTTTTTAAATCTCAAAAACAATAATAATATTGAAAAATAATATTTTAACAATATTTTATTTAATTTTTAATTTTTATTTTAGTTTATCTCATTTTAACTCGCTAGCCAAATTCTTACATTTATCATCTTCGAATATATTTTTTTAATAGATAAATTAAAGTATAATAAGCAATACTATCTCATCAAAAAATTAAAATGAAACTTAGTAGTTGTAATTTTCTAATTCCATACTGCAAATCAAAATTAAGGTTGGGTTTGGGTCATGTTGTTAGGGGTGGTAGTTTGTGTTCACGTGCCATATTTGTGCCGTATTAAATCATGAATTAACTATATATGTCAATTTGAACACAATCTATTAAACTAAACATGTTAAACCTACAAACTCTAACATAACTCATCTTAATAACAGTTGATATAAGTTTTGTCCGTTTAATAATTAACTAAAAATATATTTACATAATACGACTCATTTTAACTTTTTATTTTTATATATATGGGTTGATTGACCTGCAGAATCTATTTGACCCGCTTAATATAATCTTACATAAAAGTTAACATCTATATTTATTAAAAATCACAATATATATATAAAAAAAAAAACAATAAATACCTACTAATAAAATATATCAGTATTTCTCATATTTTCTCCTATAATAAAATGAATATTACAAATTCAATACTAAAAAATATGAACGTAGTTCCAAAAATATAAGTACACTGAGAATGGACCTGTTACTCTGGTGCCCAGCATGTACAATTGGGCGTACTCCCAGTGCAATTGTACTTTTTTTAAAAATATTTTTTAATCATATTTAAATATTTTAGATATAATCTTATTTTATTATTATAATAAATATCTATATAATAACATTCTCATTAAATTATCTAAAATTATTTTTTTAAAATATAAATTTATATAGTTATCAAAAAAACTAATCATATTTAATTAAAAATAAAAAAATAAAAGTAGAAAATGAGAATAAAAATATTTTTTATAAATAGAAACTAAAACTTTGTTCAACTTTAATTTTATTATTTATAAAAAATATTTTTATTTTCTTCTCTTATTTTTATCTTTCACTTGATCATTAAATATGATTAACTTTTTTTAATAAATATATAAATATATATTTTTTAAAAATTAATTTTAAATAATTTAATAAAAATGATCTAACAAACCAATAATAATCTTTCTTATTTTTTGTTAGATTTGTTTGTAAGTCCTGTCAGTCCATCTTCCCCGTTCTAGCATTTATTTTCTTTTCTTCCTTTCTGGCTTCTCGGCTAGCGCGCACGCGCTCTCTCTCTCTCTCCTGACCCAAATGCCATTTTCTTCTCTTCCCTCTTCCCTTGTCTCTCATTTTCTATAGCTTCTAATATATTTGAGAGATTGCCTGAGTATTTATTGGAATCGCAGACACACAGCGCCTAGAATGGTGATTGCCGAGTCATGGGCTCAGGAGCCTCACTACTGCGCGCCCATGGCTCCTAAATCGGCGTCCCTCTTCAAACTTCGCCTCTCAATCTTCTTCTTCAATGGCTGAGGACTCGACCGAGGATCCATAGCCTAGCGCCTCCAAGCCCAGTAAGTCCAAAAAGTCATACTTCCCGAAGCGAGGCTAGACCTTGGAGCTACTATGCGAGTCCCTGGCTTTGAAGGGGAAAGATCTTTGCAAGGTGGCGGACATCGGGTTCATTGTCATGTGCGACCGTGCACTTCTTGGTGAGCGATTCATTGGGCGTGTCACTTGCAAGAAGGAAAACTATGTGGAGGTATTTTCAGGCTCTGTTTGGTTTCTGAGAAAATGAAGCAATTAGTAAGAAGGAAATTAAAATAAGTCGTCGGGTCTCATTTTTCTTTGTTGGTTTTGAGTTTGGACGTCTAAGGTGAGAGTGGGCATGTCCGGGTTTGAATGTTTTTGTGAGTGTTTATGTGAGAGAAGACTTTAAGGCAATTGCTAGACCAAGATGACTCTTGTGGTTGAATTAGAATCTGACATCAATTGCTCAAAACATTTAAATTTAGGTTTGGTACCTCAGTACCGGTTTATAGGGATTGCATAGGTGCTGAAGAAATTGAGCGGTGGAATTGGGAGTTTTTTTTTTTTTTTTTTTTAAATCAACATAAAATAAACCAATGCCCTGTTACCGATAATACATAGTTCTCAAATATCATCCTGAACCATCCCACATTTCTTAAATACAATTACAACCAGCCATTACAATCATTGAAACAACTATTTTCTCGCTTGCAATAAATAGTTTGTAACCAACTATTTTCTTCCACATTATACTTCAATGTAGACATCTCAACCCACTCCAACATGTTCTTGTCTTGCTCGACCTAACCATCCTCTTCAATCATCTCAATATCATCGTCGCTATCACGGTTTAAAATCTCAACATAATCTCTTTATATATTCATAAAGCACTCTCATTGGATTGTTCATAATTTTTTTTTTTGAAAGTATACATTTATAATTTAAAAAATTATTATTTATTTTTAAAAATAAAATATACTTTTATTTTTTTTTATTTTTAATTAAATATGATCTAAATTTTTTTAATAAATTTATACTTTTTTTTAAAAAAAAATGATGCCAATTTAATGAGAGAGCTCTAATTCACTCAACCCAAAAAAGAGCCGATTTCGCGTGGTGGAGTGAGCTGGTTGCGTCACGCAGGTGGGGGCTCGAGAGGGTTATATAATTTAGTATAATTTATTCCCAATTGTTTTCTTTAGAGTTTAATCTGGCTTGGACTTTTTTTTATATACGTCAGTTCTATTTTTTTGCTTTTGTATATTTTAGTTGGCATTTATTTAAGCATGTGGGTTCAAAATTTTTATTTTCTGAATGTATGTGTATTAATTTTTTTCAAAATTTATATATTTTGTTGACATTATTATATTTTATCTTGAGGGGCTTTAGAGAAATTAAATATTTTTTTAATATAAATTTTATTTTAAAATTTGAAATAGTTATTTTGAGATTTGAAAAAATTAAATTATTTATTTTATTTTATATAAGAAATTAAAAAAATAATAATAATGAGATAAAATGAGATAAGAGGAATTGTAAAAATAAATAAAATCTTAAGTTTTGCTTTTTCACATTAAAAGTCAAGGTTTTCTTTAAAATAGAGTTATGCTTATGATTTTGTTAATATTCGGTTTTAAAAATAGATTCTTCTCACGTTGCGTGCATTCACATGCATGCCAAAGTGCAAATTGAAGTGAGTAGATGCACGTGGGTAGCTACAGTGGTTGGCTTGAAAAATATAAATATTATTTAATTCATACTTAATAATATAAATATGTCCTTTTTAAAATTAAAGATACGCCCCTCGTTAGATAAGTAAAAAAAATTAAAATTATTTGTTTTAGACCATTGGTATCCCACTTGACTAAATTATCATTATCTAAAAATATTTGTTAAAACCTATTCTCTTTTTTATGTATTAAATTATTCATTAATCAATATTTTGTAAAAATATTATTTTTGTAAAACAATTATTTCATCCAACTGGGTAAACAAGTTTTGCACATTTTTCATACCTAGTATATTATATATATAGAGAGAGTACACTAATAATAACTTGCTTAAACATTTAAAAAAATGAAAAGAATTAAAATACATTAACGATCAAATGTAGTAATACTCTTGAGAAATATAGTAATACGGTCCGAAAATAATAAATTATAATTTTAAAGTTAAATTTAAGTGGGTTATTGCGGGATATTTTGGTTAAACGAATTGACCTGGTTATTAGTCTTATCTTACTGAGTCAACTCGTTTCGTATTTTTCAATTGTTAATTTTATTGATAAATTATTCCTGGATTCAACTAATTTTGACTTGAATCAATTTATATTAAACTTAGAACAGGTTTGAAATTGAGTTTAAAGCTCAAAAAATGCTTTTAACTACTTGAAAATTCTTTTAAAGAAAAAATAAATATTTGATAAATTTATAAATTAAAAAAAAATTATTTTAATCACTTAAACAAATTGAAAGTCTTTTTTTTTTTAAATATCAAATTGAAACTTTTATCAAAAAATTCATTTGAATAATTGTATATTTAAAAAAAATTACTGTAACTAATTTTAAAAATACTTTAAATATATGTTTATCAAATAGCAAACAGTTTTTAAAATATAGAATTTATTATTTAAGTTAGGGTGACGCTAGGGTGCGGTCAGGCTGTACTCCAGCGTCTTTGCAGCCCACCCCCTAAACCCTTATAATTTTTATAAAAACATAATAAAAAATATTAAAAAATATAATAAAAAATTTAAAAAAAAAATTTAAAAATACAATAAAATAATAAAATGAAGAAAACATAATAAAAAATATAATAAAAACACAATAAAAAATAAAATGAAGATGAATTTTTAAGGGAGATTCGGTCTCACCCAGCCTCCACCGCCTCCGGGGACGGCGAGGGCTGCAATAGGGGAGTTCGGTCGGACCGAACCTCAAGATTTTTCTTTAAATTATAAGTTATAAATCCTAAAGTTATAAACTATATTTTTCATCGTAATCCTAAACATATATTTAAATTAATAATTTTGTATAGTGTGTACAGTTGTTTATGAATTATGTTACATATTACTATGTTGTTCGAGCCATAACCAAAACGATATAAATTAAAGAATGAAAATTCAATATAAGGTTTGGTTTCGATAATAAATTTGAAATGATATGGTATGAAATCAAAATTGGATAAACTTATAAGCTTGATAGTGTTAAAATATTTTAACACTAGCTAATAAACTTATAATCATTCTTGCAGGCTTGCAGTTGGATGGGTGCAAAACCCTAGGGTTTGAACCTAGTTTCCTTTGGTCAAATTAGGGACTCTATATTTGATGTTTTGAGATTTTTAGGGTAAGATGACCTATAAAAAAAAGTTTTTGGAGTAAGATCCGTGGCGTTGTGTGTAAACACCGCGATTTTGTTAATTTAGCCCCTTTTGCGAATTGAACTTTACCGTTGCATGACTTTGAAAATCTTAGGGTTTTCATCAAGTTTCCTTTGATCAAATTGGAGCCTCTGTGTTAGGATTTTTATAGTTTTTGGGATAAAAATTGTGACATTGTGCTAGAGTTTTGATTTTGGAGTTCAATGATGATGAATTTTTTTATTGTGTGTTTTAATTAACCCATTTGATTATCCTCATTTTTTATTGGACCCGTGGCATTGATCATTTCTGAAATTCCCTTTTTATTCTTGTATGATCGAATATATCTAACAATTTTCACAATCAAATTTATTAGATTTCAATCGTGTGAATATTCAGAAATATGCAATAAATAAATTACTAAGCATAAACACATCGATTGGTTATGAAGGGAAACCTTTTGAAGAACTCTTCAAAAGTAAAACTCTGCGGGACAACCAAACCCAGGAAATTCATTTTTATTAATTGAAAATCAGTTTACAAGTAAGTTATTCAATTACAAAATCTTTGTCAATTGTTCCCTTACTTGACCGGACAAACGACCAGTTTATCTCTACCGCGGTAGCAGTCAGAACTTCTGGCGATCTTCAATCTATGTCTTCCTACTGGAACCTCCAGTGGTTGATCTCGTACACTAATCAACGATCTTCTCAAACTTTAAACAAGATCACACTCGCAAGTATATAAAAATCATGGGAAAAATTCTCTACTAATTTTCCTCTCAAACGGCTCTCAAATATGTCTAAATATCAGCTCTGGCCAAAATGTCTTACTAAGGTTTCAATATGACTTTATTTAAATAGACAATCCAAAAAATGCTGCTGAAACGTATCTGCTGACAGGTCATCCTTCATCAGAATCTGTCTGCTAACAGGTTGCTAACAAGTTGCTAACAAGTTTCCGGATTTACTACTACAATTTGAATTTCAAATTTGCCTTCTGATTTTATCCTTCTAGATCTCGAAATTCAACTTTCCAGCCTCTTTATCAGACTCCCTAGACTCTTAAATGGACTCAAAATACTATGGATAAATCTCATAGTTTAAATTACATTCATTCAAAAATCAAAACTTATCCTATTTGAATTCAAACTCAACAATTCAAAATTACAGCTTTAAAGATAAAATGAAATCTTATCCTATTTGAATTCAAATACGTCAACAATAATCCAATTAAAAAAAATATGCATTAATAATCTCCTCCTTTGGCTGATTGGTGACAAAACATTTTTATAAATGTATGTTTCCTACGATCATGAACAAAATAAAAAACAATCAGTTAAAACTGAAAATCATATCACATCACATTTAGTCTACCATAGTATTCATCATTTTTATATATCAACATATCAAGTATGGTTCCAAAAAAATAATGACACTATTATCAAAATAAACTTTTCTAAATTCATGCATCAAAACAAAAAGATCAGCAGCTAGTTCAACTCGCAAGTCCTGCTCGGGCTTTCTTCCCCTTATAAATGCTTCTCTCCCTTAGTCTGTGATGTTGCTCTCCCTTACTCCTCACTTTTCTCTCCATTTTTGTCATCAATTTAACTAAATTAATACCATGTAGAAACTGAAAGTGCAGTCTCACTTAAGAAATTAGGTAAGTGAGGATTTCGCTTTTTCTTTAGTTCTCATCTGAGCACACACAACCAAAATGTTAGAGAAAACAAATACAAGTTAGTTTCATAGAAGAACCTGAGAATGAAACATGTAAAAAAAATATTAAAAAAATAAGCAATATGCTTTGGTATTGAGCAAATATTAAGTGTCGTGCATGACATATGCCTATTATGACCCAATGTAAAACAACTTGACTTACTTGAAGCACTCGAGTAGTGTCTCCTTGGGACTTAAACACAATATAAACTCATAAAAAGCACTCTTTTTGTGTTCCACTAGTAAATATCCATTTTACATGAACATCAACAAGCCCTAAAATAATGTCTCTCATGCACTTGCAAAATTAAAAATTGACCCAATTTTTTTAAAAAAATAAACTGGTCCGAAAATAAATTGCCAAAAAAAAAATGTTTATAAGAAATGTTTATTTCTTTTTTTTAAATAAAAAACAATGGCAATGTGACAAGTAGCATAACGAGATGCATTTAGGTTCAATCAAAGTGCTACTCACAAAATAAATTCAAGATCATACATCGTCTTGATTGCAACACCTACAATAGATTTTCACTCCTCATAAAATCATCAAAGTCAAGGTTCATGTGAGTGTGTGAGTAAGCAACTTATGAATTATAGCAACTTTTTCTTGATGATTTTATTCCTTATTTTTTCATGAGTTTTTTTTTTTATCATCATTTTTAATAAGAATCTTCTTTTAAAAAATGCTCACAAAATATTGTCACTCACCTTAAGGTAAACTTTATGTTAAGGTCTAGATACATAAGTGTCTTTTCTAAATACTTTACTTGCATAGCCTTTTTGGTTCATTTTTATTACTTATTTTTTTTACAATGATAGGAGTAATGATTTTTTCTATAAAAACTTCCAAGGTTAGATCCGTGTGGGGTGTGAGTCTTTTTCCGCAATGAATTTCACACCGACTTTTTTTATATGGATCAACAAGTGGTGTTTGGCAAAGGAAGACCTTTTTAATAGTTGTACTAGGTTCAACTAGTATTAGTCAATTATTTGAACTCCCTCTATGATGAGCATATCAATACACTTATTCAGCCTTTTTTTTTATCAAACAAAAATGTATCCACACAAATTTCTCACAGTACATTAAGAGTGAACATTTACTATGATGACCCATAGAGTTAGAAAGCACAAGGTGGGATGCTTAACAAAGAAGAAATGCATGAGTTTCAGAATTTATTAAGTGAGTATCAACATGCTCAAGAAGTTCAATACACCATCAATCATGCACTTTACATCATTGGGTCGAAAAACACATTTTTCTTTTATAAAAAAAGGAAACCTGAACCAATCAAAAAAATATTCTCTTTTTTTTTAAAGAAATATAAACAAAACAAAACACAATAAAAATGCATGTCCTATACTAATGATATGCAAGAAATACAAGAACATGCATGTGGTCCTATAAACTAATGTGACACGACATCCTTTTTGACCACCCATTTTGTTTTACGATTTTGCTTGTCCTTTCCATTTTTTTGAATACCTAGCCTAATCAATTCACCAAACTCACGACTTACAAAATTAATTTGTTGGTCCATCTCATCAACTTGGTTTTGTAGGTTTTTTCCACTCATTTTGGGACTTTTTTCACTTTTGATTTTCTGCACTTGAGACACATTAAAGCAATGTGGTCTTATATGCCCAACAATTCCATAATTATGACAAGTATGAGTAAATTTATCTTCATATCTACCTTTCTTCATCATGGTTGATGGAGAATTTTTGTGCAAGTCTCTTAAGTGATTAGCTTTTAGTACGGAAGGATTGTTGTGATTCTTTTTTGGACTTTCCTTTACAAACACAATATCTTTGGAGCTCAACGCAGTGGATGAGGATATTTGTTTTCCTTTTCCCTTAGAAGCCACATATCCTAATCTCATCCTATCATTGTGTAACACTTCTATGGTGGAACCAAGGGTTTCGGTAATCTCATTGGAGGCTTCGAGAAATGAGTGACTAAAGGCTATCGGCAGACGTGTGTTAGTTTGTTGAAGTTGTATTGATTTGGGCCGTGGGCCTTTTATCGGTTGGAGTATGCTGTTTTAATTAGATGGGTTGTTTATATTTTGGTTAAAAAAAGTGGCCCAGTTGCTATGACTGATGGCCCATTAATTGTAGAAGACGATGTCGTTTACCCTTTTTGTTCTAGAAGTGTAATATCCCGACCCAGATATTAGGGTATTGATATAGATCATTTGTTTTTTTATAATATTGTAGAGTTTCAATTTTATTATTTTTAGTATTATCACTTCGACAGGATTTAATAAGAATAAAAAAAATAGTTCTTTTTAAAATGTGAACTTCATTATAAATATTATATTTGTTAGTATTTTATCATCATCATCATGTTTATTATTATTATTATTTATTATTTATTATTATTATTACTATTATTGTTGTTATTATTATTATTATTATTTCTTGACATGTTTTGAGATGGGAATTTATTTTGAATAAATTTTAAAATTATTAACAGATCAGATTTTTTTTTTTAATCACCTCTCTATATCGAAACCAAGACCACTTTCACTCACGCACGTCTCTCACCAACATGCACGTCTCTTCTTTTTCTTCATCACTAGGGTTTTGTTTCCAAACGCCTATAAATATACGTATCGTATTGACTGCCGCCAGCCCCTCACGTTCCCAAACCACCAGTTGCAACCATCACTGCCGCCCCTCTTCACCATGAAACCTTCAGCCACCCACACGTGAGAGAACACCACACTGCCACCGTGAGAAGGTCCCATGCACGCAGCCACGCCCATTAGCCACCGAGAGCTCCTCCACGTTGGAACCCCACGTTTGACAGTTCGAGTAAGGGAGACATCAACCCGAAGCCTGGAACCATCGCTGAAACCTCACGGCCATCTTCCTCCTCGGACAGCAAGGGACCGTATGTGAATGCAGCCTCTGTTTTTCTATGCCAAAACAGAGCATGGCAGCCCCGTATTGGACCACCATGAAACCTCCACACAACACCACCTTGCACCATGCCGAGAACCATTGCAGAAAACCCCATTGAAACCTCCATGCCCAGCCACTTAGAAGCACTGCAAGCAGTGCTCTGTTTCAACCAACCGAAAGTAGAGCCCCTCATTCCTAACCGCAAGCCTTTCATTTGTACCAGTAGGACACGATGCCACTGCCATCAGCCTCCGACAGCGCCGGCCAGTCCATTCCTAAAGAGCCCATTTATTTTTCCAACAAGCCGATGCGATCCAACCTCTCCCTCCCTCTGGTTCAGTTACAGCCATCTCTCTCTATCTCTCTCACTCACGTCCGCGTCGCAGCACCCTTCTCAGTGAAGCCCAGTGCATTTCCGGCCACCATCAACCACCAGTGTGGTCTTCATTTCTTCCCCTTCGATAAGCGCCCTGCTTCGTATAAACTCCCCTCTTTGGGTCTCCGCTGTGTCTCGTTTCAAGTCTATCAAGCCCCCGCCCGTAAGCTTTTAAAGCTTTAATTATAACATATCAGATGCTTTTCAAATAGTTTTACGTAGGTTTGATTAAATTACTTATATATTTTTCAGTTAATGTTTTATGTTACGTGGGTATGATTTATGTTAACTCATAAACCTATATTTGTAAATTTACTTATATTTTGTTTTGATTAAATTGTAAGATTTGATTTCAGTATTATATAGTAGACAGTTTAATCTTGATTTAAACACTTTAAGTTCAATGTCTATTGAATGAAATAAATCTTTAATATTATCCTTATAGATTTGATATATTATTTGGTAGATTATAATTGAAAAACTATACATGATACTGTTGTTTGAATAATTATATGATATTGATAGATTTATTGTAAGATTGGATAATTATAGTAATTATAAAAAGGTAAACCTATTTTAAGGATTTAGATTTTCACAACTTATTTTGATAGAACATGAATATAGTTCAAAGTATCTTCTATGTTTTAATATGTTATTAGTATTTAAATATTTTAAAATATAAGTATTCAGTAATTTCTATGTTAATAGAATATTCATTAATTATTTCAATTAAATAGAAATATGACTTATTGAATATAGCTTTGATTGTGTTTCTAAAGCCTATTTTAAATGTAAAATATTTTATAAATATTTTATTTTATTATATTAGTATTTAATGTCTTTTGTATGAAGTATAATGTGTATTATATTATTTTTTCACGATATGTATTAATTCAGTAGAACAATTCAGCATGTTACTTTTAGAAATGTTAGTGACGATTTGATAACTTCGTATAGGTATCATCGAACTATGAAGGAGAATTTAGGAAGCAGCGCTACGAGGTAAGTGAATTTGATCACAAAATTAGAATCCTCACATTAGTTTATATTATTAGTAAAGCCAGTTCTTTGATAGCCATTTTCAAATACCTCTCACGTCATGCAAGCATGTCATTTAGTACAGCATACGATCATGTCATCAGTATCATGTTTAGACTCAGCGAATTACAGTTATTTATGATAGTATGTATTATGCATATCATGCCACATAAGTCACATAAGTTGAGTTAAGTTCAAGTATAAAATTAAGTCAGATCAAAAAGTAATTAATCAATTAAGCAGTCATCCAGTTAAATCAGTCAGTTAAAACAGTTTAGCTAGTTTCAGTTCAGTAAATCAGTTATTTCAGATGGCCATTTCAGTTACATGGTACCAATGCATATCAGATCAGGGTGGATGTGCAAGCCACGGACCTAAGCGTGGTCCACCATAGTACATTAGAGTACTATCAGTGGCTCCCCTTGCTGCAGCGGGACGTGGGGCCGATGCACAACCTTGCACACAGGGTTAAGTGTGTTGGCCAATCAACTCAGTTAGATCAGTTCAGCTAAACCAGTACAGCCAAATCAGATCATTTAAATCAATTCAGTTAATCAGTTTAGATCAGTCAAACCTATTAGTTAATTCGGACCAGTCACTTAAGTCAGTTAGTCAGTCAAGTCAGTCATGCATGGCATCAACATTAACATGTACAATCATATTCCAAAATTCAGCATAAGTTTTATGAAAACTTCTTATAATATTATCTCGCGTTGTGGTGGATTTATTTACTGAGTCATCGACTCATTTCAGTTTATTTCTTGTTTTTAAAACCACCCAGGTGATGAAGACGAATAGTACGAGCAGACAGGCCATGAGTAATTTGAGCAGCTATTTAAAATCTTTAAGATTTATTAAAAATAAGTGTCTTTATGAAACAAATTGATTTTATTTTTCAGTTAAGCTTATGTTTTCTAGCAAATAAGTGTCTTACGACACAAGCTACTTTCAGTTATGTCCAGTTAAGGTCGCAAAAAGACATTTTTATTATAACTTCGATTTTGGAATAAATGTTATTTATTTTCTATTATTAAAACTAAGAATTTCTTTTTCCGGGTTAAATGTTTTAGAAAAAGTTAAGTGAATCTCCTAACCTACGAGAATGGGGTGTTACAAGAAGGGAACCTGTTGCTACGTCTGGAGTGTTAGACCTATATGGGGCACGTCTGGCGTCCTTTTTCTGTTATGCATATTCTCATCAAAAAGTTGTTATTCAACATCGATTCTCTTCTTCTCTCTCTGCTATTCTATTGAGGTTCTCACCCTCTAAGTGAACTATTACCTTTACATTTTCATGTGAATATTAGGGAGGTATTACAAGTGGTATCAAGGCATCGTTCCCTAGTGACCAGCATTCACCATGGCTGACGGTACGCGTCTCAAAGATCTACGGGAGGACCTTTCTGCCTTTAAGATGACTACCGAGTCCCAGTTCCAAAACCTACAATCAGAAATGAAAGCATTATGTGAGTCAGTCCAGCAATAGTTCGCTTGATTTGCAATGGAGCTTCAAAAATGCTATAAAGACAAACACAAGGAAGATAGCTCTTCCCCTTCGCATAACTCAAAACCTCACTGTGACCATAATTAGGAGCTATTGTCGAGACAGGTACATGTGGATTTTCCTTCTTTTCAGGGGACAAGTCCCTAGGAGTGGTTGTATAAGGCCAACCATTATTTCGATTTTTATGATACTCTACCACATAACAAGATTCGTTTGGCATCCTTCCACATGGATGGACCAGCTTTGGTGTGGTTTCAAGACTTGGAAAAATCTGGAAAAACTAAGGAGTGGGAGGACTTTACTAAGGCCCTCTTAGTACGTTTTGGACCATCCTCGTATGATGATCCAATGGAGTCTCTTACTAGACTCAGACATACTGGATTTGTGGAAGAGTACAAGACTAGTTTTGAAATGCTGTCAAATAGAGTGGAGTTATATAAAGAAAACAAGTTTAGTTGTTTCCTTAGTGGGCTGAAAGATGAAGTAAGAATTGCTGTCCGCATGTTTAATCCAAGGGATTTGTTGTCAGCCTACAGTTTGGCAAAACTGCAGGAAGAGAATGTGTATTTGACCAAAAATGTGAGAGGAGTTGGCTATAACCCGGAACCTGGCCTGCTTAAAACCCCACCTAATTACCTAAAAGCCATTATCCCAGTCCAGAAAATTAAACCCCACCAAATGAAAGACCGGAGAGACAGGGTCTTTGCTATTACTATGATTCCAAATGGAGTCCAGGCCATAGGTGTCAAAAACCTAAATTATTCCTCATTGAGGAAGTCGAGGAGGAGTCGGATGATACATTGAAAGTGGAGGAAGTGGTGCATGGTGGAGAAACCTTGAATTTTGTTACTAATTCTGTTCAACCAGAAATAACTCTACATGCATTGGTAGGGTCACTTAACCCTAGAACCATGAGGGTTAAAGGCAGGGTGGGAAACCAAGAAATGGTGATTCTAATTGATTCGGGCAGCACCCACAATTTCATAGATCCTTCTATGGTTACACGGGCTCGGACTCCAGTGGACAATAACAAAAAGGTTAAGGTAAAGGTGGCTAATGGGGAAGAAGTCATGGGGGAAGGGAGTTGCTCCTCTCTGACTATTAAAATCCAAGGCCATGTATTTGTGACTGATGCTTGTGTGCTAGTATTAGCTGGTTGTGACATGGTGTTAGGAGCATATTGGTTACAAGAGTTGGATTCTATTACATGGAATTTCAAACATTTGTTTATGAAATTTATGTATGACAACAAGTTCATTGAGCTGAAGGGATTGTGCCCAACTAATTTGATTGAAGTGGGAAGTTTGAACCAAAACAATAAACTGGAGCAAAAAGGAGTGCTGTTACAGTTGGTGAGTGTTGAAAATGAACCCAGCCTAAGCCCAGATATACACCTTGCTGTCCAGAAATTACTAAATGACTACCAGTCAATTTTTGGAGAACCGAAAGGCCTTCCCCCTATCCGAACCCACGACCATAGCATTAACCTACAGCCCAATACCCCACCCATCTCTGTCCGGCCCTATCGATACCCTTATTTCCAAAAGGATGAGATAGAAAAGATTGTGAATGAGCTAATTTCCTTAGGAGTTATAAGGCCCAGCCAAAGTCCTTATTCATCACTTGTTCTGCTAGTGAGGAAGGCAGATGACACTTGGCGCATGTGTGTAGACTACAGGTCTTTAAACAGGGTAACAATTAAAGACAAATTTCTCATTCCAGTGGTGGAAGAATTGTTAGATGAATTGAGTGGAGCAAGGGTGTTCTCCAAGCTGGATTTGCGCTCTGGATATCATCAGATTCGAGTCAAACTTGAAGACATTCCCAAGACAGCTTTTAGAACTCATGAGGGGCACTATGAGTTCTTAGTTATGCCTTTTGGGTTGACGAACGCTCCTAGCACATTCCAAAGTCTTATGAATGAAGTCTTCAAGCCTTATTTAAGGAAATTCATTCTGGTTTTTTTTTATGATATTTTGCTTTATAGTGTTGACCTTGATGATCATCTCAGGCACCTACATATAACACTAGAGGTTTTACAGCAGCATAGCCTATTGGCTAAACTTTCTAAATGCAGGTTTGCTGTTCCGGAGGTGTCCTACCTAGGCCATGTCATCTCAGCTGAAGGTGTAAGAGCCGATTTAGATAAATTGGTAGCGGTGACAAATTGGCCTTTCCCTACGTCCTTAAAGGTTCTAAGGGGCTTCCTTGGATCAACAAGATATTATAGGTGATTCATTAAGGGTTACGGAAGTATAGCTACACCATTGACACAACTGCTAAAAAAAAAACGAGTTTACTTGGAATGAGGAGGCTAAGGAAGCTTTTCAATGTCTTAAGGAAGCGATGAGTCAACCTCCTGTTTTGGCTCTTCCAGATTTCTCTATTCCCTTTGTAATTGAATGTGACGCTTCCGGGGAAGTGATTGGGGCAGTTCTGATGCAAAAGAAAAGACCATTAGCCTATTTCAGCCAAGCTTTGAGGGGCAGAATCCTAAACCTGTCTACATATGAAAAGGAATTGTATGCTTTGGTGATGGCAGTACAAAAATGGAGGTCATATTTATTGGGACACCCCTTTGTTGTTAGAACAAACAACCAAAGCTTGAAGTATCTTATATAGCAGAAAGTGGGTACGCCTATGCAACAAAAGTGGATATCTAAGTTGCTAGGATATGACATATTGGTGGAATATAAGAAGGGATTAGAGAATAAGGCCACGGATGCCTTATCCAGATTAGACGGGGGAGTAGAGCAAAAGGTGGAAGTCACCTTGGCCATAATATCGGTTCCTACTTTGGATTGGTTAGAAGAGATAAAAGAAGGGTATAGAGAGGATCCTAAGTTGTTGGAATTGCTGGAAAAGTTCCAGAAGAGGGAGTTATCACAGGATTACTTGGTGAGGGAAGGAGTGCCGTTTTACTAACAGAGAATGGTAGTGGTTGATGCTACTTTTAAACAGAAGTTACTGCAGTTAGTTCATTCGAGTGTGATGGGTGGACACTCAGGCTATGACAAGACGCTGCACAGGTTGAGGAGAGATTTTTTCTGGGTTGGGATGAAAAAATTAGTGAAGGAATATATCAGAAATTGTGAAGTTTGTCAGTGTGTTAAAAGCAACCTAACTAAACTGAGTGGGCTGCTTCAACCCCTTCCAATTCTTGCCCAACATTGGACTCAAATATCGATGGATTTCATAGAAGGGCTACCTCCCTCTCACGGTTTCAACAGCTTATGGGTGGTGGTAGATAGGCTTACCAAGTACAGTCACTTCATTCCTATAACCCACCCCTATACAGCCAAAACCATAGCCCAGCTATTCACCAAACACATCTTGAAGCTACATGGAATGCGCAACTCTATAGTGTCGGATCGTGACAGCATTTTCACTAGCAATTTTTGGAAGAAATTGTTTGAAATTCAGGGGGTTCAGTTAGCCTTCAGTACTGCGTATCATCCACAGTCTAACGGGCAAATTGAGGCGGTGAATAAGTGTGTGGAAAATTTTCTTAGGTGTTATGCGGGCGACAGACCCTGAGATTGGTCATAGTGGATTCCTTTGGCCGAATGGTGGAACAACACCACCCAACACTCATCCACACAAATCACCCCTTTTCAAGCACTTTATGGCTATGTACCACCCAAGTTGACTAGCTATATACCCAGACTTTCCAAAGTGGAAGCGGTGGAAGAAGGGTTGAGAACAAGGGAGTATATGAATCAGCTACTCAAGCACAATATTCAGAAAGCCCAGAATCGCATGAAGAGATATTATGATCTGAGGAGAAAGGAGCAGCAATTCCAAGTGGGACAAGTGGTTTACCTGCGTTTACAACCCTACAGGCAGATGAGTGTAGCTCACCATAGGAGCCTGAAACTAGCCCCGCGCTTTTACAGACCATTTCCCATCACCAAGAAGATCGGGTCCGTGGCGTATCAGCTCCAATTACCACCTACAGCCACCATACATCCGGTGTTTCATGTATCACAGCTGAAGAAAACCCTAGGGAGGAAGCATGTGCACTTACCTACTTTTCCACCAACGGCAGCAAATGGGGCTACCAAGCCCGAACCAGAGCATATCCTAGAAAGGAGGATGAGGAAAAGTGGGAATCGGGGCATCATAGAGTGCTTGGTGTAGTGGCGCGGACAGGCAGCGGACGATGCTACTTGGGAAGCGTATGAGCTGTTGAAGGAGTCCTACCCGCACCTTGTGAGCAAGGTGCTCTAAAGGGGGAAGCTTTGTAACACTTCCATGGTGGAACCAAGGGTTTCGGTGATCTCATTGGAGGCTTCGAGAAATGAGTGACTAGAGGCTGTCGGTAGACGTGTGTTAGTTTGTTTAAATTGTATTGATTTGGGCCGTGGGCCTTTTGTGGGTTGGAGTAGGTTGTTTTAATTAGATGGGTGGTTTATATTTTGGTTAAAAAAAGTGGCCCAGTTGCTGTGACTGATGGCCCATTAATTGTAGAAGACGGTGTTGTTTACCCTTTTTGTTCTAGAAGGAAACCTGTTGCTACGTCTGAAGTGTCACACCGATATGGGGCACGCCCGGCATCCTTTTTCTGTTATGCATATTCTCATCAGAAAGTTATTATTCAACATCGATTCTCTTCTTCTCTCTCTGCTATTCTATGGAGGTTCTCACCCTCTAAGTGAGCTATTACGTTTACATTTTCTAGTGAATATTAGGGAGGTATTACACATTGCTTGGTTTTTGAAACCTCAACATTTCATTTAATTTTTGGGTTGCTGAGTTTTGTTCACAATCTTGAAAAATTTTCAATTTCTGTTCTAGTGCAACTTTTTGATTTTTTAGTCTCAACACCTCAACCTTAGAAACTTTTACAGCCTCAATCAAATTATTTTTCTCATTTTCTATAGCTATAAGGTTTTTATACAGCTTTTTGTTGAGTTTTTTCAGCTTGACTACATTTTCACACACTTCATTGAAAGCATCTTGAACACTAAGTTCTTGGTCGGCATCAACTAGATTAATGTTTAAATTACTAGAAGCACAATTATTTTCAGATTTTGTTAGTGAATTTTCAGTCAAATCATTCACAATCTATAAAAGATTTCTCATTTTTCGAAAATGAATTTTCACTTTCAGAATTTGAAGTATCACTAGAATACACATTTGATGCTTTTCTTTTATTTTTCTTGAAATTAGGACACTCAATTCTCATATGACCATAGTCTAAGCATTCATAGCATTTTACCTTATATTTTTTCTCAATTTTTTCTTTATTCCAATTTTCTAAATCATTCTTCTTTGCTGAAAATTCTTTCACTCTCTTTTGTTTTCATTCTTTTTCTTAAACATAAATTTTTTAAATTTCCTAGCAATAAGAGCCATATCTTTATCATTTAGACTCTCATCATCACAAATACCATCATGCTCTTCTTTCACAGTTTTCAAAATAATAGATTTACTTTTTCTCTTTTAGGGAAGAAATGATTCATACGTTTGTAAGGACCCGACTAGCTCTTCAACTTTGATTGCATCTAAGTCTTTGCTTTCCTCAATGGCTGTGACTTTGGGTCGAAATCTCTCAGGTAGAGACCTCAAGATTTTTTTCACGACTCTTGAGTCTTCAACCTTCTCTCCAAGATTAAACCTGGAATTCACAAGATCATTTAGTTTAGCATAAAAATCATTAAAGCATTCATTTTCAAGCATCTTAATTTCTTCAAATCTAGATGTTAGCAATTGTAATTTAAAATTTTTCACAATAATTGTTCCTTCATGTGTGACTTCCAATATGTCTCATACCTCTTTTGCTATCTCACACATGGAGATCCTTTTGAATTCTTCTTGAGATACCACCATGAAGATGGCGTTCAATCCTTTGATATTAAAGTTGCTATCGCTCAACTCTTCTTTTGACTAAGTTTCGATACCGCTCTTGGGTTTTTTCCAGTCTTTTTCAACGGTGTGCCGTACTCGTTCATCCAATGACTTTAGGAATGCTCTCATATGTACTTTCCAATACGCATAGTTTTCACCATCAAATTACGGTAGAACATACAAAGATGCCATCTCTATCAGGGGAATGAATCACGCTCGGACGAGTGAACCCGCTCTGATGCCAATTGAAATTCCCTTTGTACCCCTGTATGGTCGAATATATTTAACAATTTTCACAATCAAATTTGTTAGAATTCAATCGTGTGAATATTCAGAAATATGCAATAAATAATTACTAAGCATAAACATATCGATTGGTTACGAATAAAAACTTTTTGAAGAACTTTTCAAAAGTAAAACCCTACGAGACAACCAAACCCAGGATATTCATTTTTATTAATTGAAAATCAGTTTACAAGTAAGCTATTCAATTACAAAACCTTTGTCAATTGACTCTCTTACTTGACCGCACAAATGACCCGTTTATCCCTACTGCGATAGCAGCCGGAACCTTTGGCGATCTTCAGTCTATGCCTTCCTACTGGAATCTCTGGTGGTTGATCTCGTACACCAATCAACGATCTTTTCAAACCTTGAGCAAGATCACACTCGAAAGTGTATAAAAATTACAGGAAAAATTCTCTACTAATTTTCCTCTCAAACGACCCTCAAATATGTCTAAATATCAGCTCTGACCGAAATTCCTTGCTAGGGTTACAATATGACTTCATTTAAATAGACAATCCAAAAAGTGCTGCTGAAACGCGTCTGTTGACAGATCATTCTTCATCAGAATCTATCTGCTAACAGGTTGCTAACAAGCTTCCGGATTTACTGCTGCAATTTGAATTTTGAATTTGCATTTTGATTTTATCTTTCCAGATCTCAAAATTCAACTTTTCAGCCTCTTTAACAGACTCCCTAGACTCTTAAATGGACTCAAAATACTATAGATAAATCTCATAATTTAAATTACATTCATTCAAAAATTAAAATTTATCCTATTTGAATTCAAATACGTCAACACTAATCCAAACCAACAAAATCTGCATTAACAATCCCCATTGTGCTATAATTTTTTTGTGGATTTTCAAAAATCATTTTTATGAATTTGGAATTGGTATTGTATCGGTGCTTCTCTTGACAACATCGATCATCTCATTGTGTTAGTATTGGCATTGTGTTGGTATTATGGATGCTTTGTTGATGCTTCTGTTGACATCCGAGTTTTCTGACCCCTTTTGTTGTCTCTAAATTTGCCGTGGTGGTGGCTAGAGTATTAATTGGTTGTAATATTCGCATACTGAGCATTTTGTTTAAACAAATTTATAACTCGTGTTGACCTTTTTAGTTTCATATTGAGCTTGTCGTTGGCCCTAAATCTGGCTCGTTTGGTGGTTTGTAGCTAATTAGCTATGATATTTATATACTGAGTATATTTTGTAAAATTTAAGACATATTCTTTGTGATTGATGTTTGGATTTGCATCTTTATAGCATTAGCTAGACATCTTCACATCCGAATCCTCATTTGTTATGTCTTTGAGATGTGAACCATTATTTGCCTATCATGAGTGATTTGTTGCTAATTAACGTAAGACTATGATGAGTGAGGTAATGATTCATAGTGTTTTGGCTAAGAGATCCATTGATTATGGCAGGGTAATCTGTGAACCCTAGAAGGCCAGTATGCGGCAAACAGGGTCCACGGTTTGAGTCGTTCATGTGCTCCTCTAGCCTTTACACTTTAACATGTTGTGCATTTTCTCGCCCCTTTTTTTAATGTTTGTTTACAAACTTAAAGCCTAAAAAAAATTACACCCAAATATGATGGCATCTAGTAGTAGCACAACCACATCCTCACGCTCAGGAAATAATCTTCGTGTCGAATACCCAGTATGTTATTGTGGTATTAAAACATGCTGACGAACCACACATATTCAAAAAAATGATGGATAACAATTTCTTGGTTGCCAAAACTATGAGGTAATCGAATCTAACTCTTAATGTTATAAGTATTTGGGATGTTTGGAAAATTAGGTTCATATTGTTATGCTGATATGATTTCATTGTTTCTGGGTTTATTGTCAACCATCTAGGTTGGGCAGTCATGCGAGTTTTTTTATTGATATGATCCAAAAATACCAACATATGGAAAGAAGACGATGACCCGATTAAGAACCGACCTTCAGAAGATACAAGCGTCAATGGAGGTTCAAACGAGAAGACATAGATTAGAACCTAATGTAGAGAGACATAAATGAAAAATAAAACAATTTACTTTTATTACTTGTATTTCGATGTCCTAGTTACTTATAGTTGTAATGTATTTTAGTAAATTCTTACTAAGTAAGGGCTCAATTCTAATTATGATTTATTTATATATATATTTTTTGTATTTTTATATTTTTTTAAATTTATCCTTACTATAAACAAGAGAAAAAAAAACAAAAAATCCTTTAAAATTGGAAATTTATTATTTTACAATGGTGTAACATGTTTAATTAATCGGGTAACGCGATAACAAATAATTATATTTAATTTGTTGAGTTTAATTGAAGTTGAAAATATTAAAAATAGAAAAAAGATAAAATAGTAAGAGGTTGAAAATGGAAATGGAGGTGAGAGAATAAAATAATAAAGAAAGAATTGTAAAATGTTATTGTAATATATGAGAAAAAGTATAAAGAATGTGATGTAGGAAATTTTTAAAAAATGAATAAAATTTAGAAAAAATTTATTGAAAGTTGAGTTTTTAATTAAAATTTGGAGAAAAATTCAAAAAACTTGATGTAGATGCTATAAGAGCAGTCACAACGGACTCGCTAAAAGCATGCTTTTTGTAAAATATAATGCAAAGTTGGCAAAATCAAATTCCAACGGATACTTTAAAATAGCGGGATTATACATTTGTGAATAATATTTGCGCTACATGTAGCGCAAGTATAACACAACTTCAAACATTTTTTATTAATATTTTTTTGTACAGTATGTTGTAACCGTCGGTCGTGTGAGTGAGTTTGACCCACTGCCGGCCGTTAATGGCTATACCGCCAGAATCATTGGCATTAGATGACGCCGGCGACCAAAACTCTGCCGATCCCAGCTCCAATCAACCTCCGCTAGCCTCCCACACGCAGATCGAAGTCCGAAATGAGTTTCAGACTATTTGAAACCCGTTCAATCCACCGTCGACCTCGTCGGACTGGCCTCAAGCCGGCGATCAACTCTATAAAATTTGATCTTCGGCAAAGTCTTCGACGTCTTCCACGCACCTCACACGCCTTTTGGCAACTAGTGTTTTTATTTTTAAATTTATAAGATAAATTTTATTAAAATAAAATATGAATACGAGAGTGCTTTTAAGAGGTGTAATAGATCAAAAATTACACACATATAGTGAATTATTTTCTCTCTCCTCCCCGCCCTACCCCCGTAGCCTGCAACTGCAAGCCCTCTCTCTCTCTCTCTGGCCATCTCGCTGCTCTGCCCGCTCTCAGCTCCAACCTCGTCGTCTATCCTCGAGGACCCTCGATTATTTGTGAAAGTGGGTACTTCTCTTGGAATTCAAAAGTCCCCAGCTTTCCTTCACCGCAACAAGCTCTTCTCTGCTTTAATCATTCACCCAACTGGGACATGCTTTAGCTCCCCATTTGCCGAGTCCTTGGAACATATCCCCAAGCAATTCAGGGAAGAAAATCTCAAAGATGGATTTGAGTCTTTTCACTTTTCCTCTTTTAAAATTTTCGAAGCCACTATTTTTCTTTAAAGGTTTTGTCCCTTCCAATCTCAATTCTCTCTCTCTCTCTTTTTTGGATTAATTACAATCTGCTCGGTCGATTAAATTTTGTGTTTACTTATATTAAACTTATTTTTTCGGAGTTTACTTATATTACTTGCTCTTGAGATGACGTAGTTTTCTTGTTCTTTCTGATGAGTTTTAATATAAGAATATTTTTATTGAATTATTTAAAATTAAATTTAAAAAATATAAGTTTATATATATATTACAAAATTTTGATCATATTTAATTAAAATAAAGAAAAAAAAATAAAAATTTTGTTTTTTTTAAAATAAATAATAAAATTAAAAATTACAAAAATTTTTATAAGATTTTAATAAAAGGAAAAATCATTTTTTATAAAATTTTTAAAAATTTTATAATAATTAAATAAGATAACTTTATGCAAACAAACCAAGCCTAAATAAAAGTAAAAGAAGTCAAATATACTTCAATTCGACTACAACCACCCTGGGATTTGGGTATATAGGTGGGAGTGGCGAGTGGGACTCAAATTAAAGTCTTCACTGCAAATCCCTGTGATCTCCGAGCGATCGGCCATGGCTTCCCGCGACAACTTCGTCTACATCGCTAAGCTCGCCGAGCAGGCCGAGCGCTACGATGGTCAGGGTTTCTCTCTCTCTCTCTCTCTCTCTTCTCTGAGTTTGTCTGTGCCCGTTATTTACGTATGTATGTATGTGTAAATTTTTGCTAGGCTTTCGTAAAGTAATCCGTGAAGTTTGAGATTGGTCACCGCATCTCTCTTTCTCTCTGTGTATTCAGTTGGAGATCTCAGTGTACCTTTTCTTTAATTTAATTTCGGAAAGCCTCCGTTTGTTTATTAGAAAATAAGGTTGAGTTTGTTTTGGGAACAATTTTTTTTAAGATTAAGACGAAGAAATCGTGGCAGTTATACTTTTCTTAGAATAATATGAGCAGCTATTCTTATGTAATATTTCCCGGCAAAAAAAAAAGAAAAGAAAAAAACTCATGGAACTTAATCAGTGGCAGTTATAATCCGTTTGTGTTCTATTTTCCACAAAAATTTCTCATTGAAACAAAGCAGGGCCTAAGTGAAGTAATTTGAGTGGGGATCTCAATATGTTCTGGGTTTCGGAATGGCTAGATCTACTTGTTAAAGTGTGTACACGTATTGTTTATTCATCTTTTTGACTTTTCTACTGCTGAATTCATCAAGATTTATAATCGGTGGGTAAAACTTCCTTTAAAGTGTCATTGGCCTTTCCGTGACTAAAATCAGTTTAGCAGTTGTTTACTCATCGAAAATGAAAAGCTTCCCTATTTTCCACGCTTTATGTTTATAATTCTCAACAGAGATGGTGGACGCAATGAAGAAGGTTGCAAGCCTTGATGTTGAGTTGACAGTTGAAGAGAGGAACTTGCTCTCTGTTGGATACAAGAATGTTATAGGCGCTCGTAGAGCATCATGGAGGATCCTATCATCAATAGAGCAGAAAGAAGAGGCAAGAGGAAATGAAGTAAACGTGAAGCGAATCAAAGAGTACAGACAAAAGGTCGAATCAGAGCTAACTGATATTTGCAATGACATAATGACAGTGGTTGATGAGCATATTATTCCTTCAGCTGCTGCCGGTGAATCAACTGTGTTTTACCATAAGATGTGGGGCTATATTTTTTTTTATGAAAATAAGCTTATAATTCTTGCTCTTAGAGGCGGACATTTCAGATTATTGAAATACTGATGGCTGCAGGAAAGGAGATTATTACCGATATCTTGCAGAATTCAAGACTGGAAATGAAAAGAAAGAGGCTGCTGATCACTCAATGAAAGCTTATGAGGTGTGTAATTTTTTAACCTTCTTTTTCTTGGTGACATGTGCCTTTATTGTATCAAGTAAATGCACTCAGTTTTTTCCTTGGTTGAGGAAAGTTATAGAATTGATATGTTGGTGCAGTGGGTCATTATGATTGTTACCTCTTTTGATTGTCTTTACACACACACATGTTCTTTGTCCTAGTTGATGTGGCTGTTCATAGTTCCGTTGGAAAAACAGTTGCTTATTCATAATCTTTTTGGGAACTTATAACAACTAAATGATAAACTGAGCCAGTTTTGTTACTGGTTCAAATTTTAATGGCTGATATAAAAAGGACTTGGGTCAGAACTCAAAATGCTGGTTGTTATCTTGAGACAAGAGGCTGCTACTTTGCCTTAATTTTCTATCCCAGTTTTATGATCAGTGAACCCCTTACTTTTTCTCTAAGGTTATTTGAGGTGTCACAGTGTTGCTGAAGGTCAATGTTTTCATCCATTCCCTTAAATTCGCCTGTATCTGTATGTTTCCATCAGAAAGAACGGCTAACTATTTTTCCATTGCTTTCTGTTCTCTGTTGCTTGATCTGGTTGTTTGGCATGATATCCTATGATTTTGGATAAATTGTTTGGCCTCATGGTTCACATATTGGTGGTTCGAGGTTGTTTTCCTGAAAAAAATCAGAGGACCATTCCTAAGAAAGATGGAATCAATGTGAGCCATGCCATTCCACAGCATACCACATGGAAATTCATTCAGGAGACATAAGAGGAAATCTTTTTCCAGGATGTTATTATTGATGAATTTTATTTTGTCAGTATTACAGCATCTGTTAGTGTGATGCAATTATAGGCACAAAAAGGATGATTTGCTTTCGACTATCAGTCATTTATCATATTGATCTCTTGTTTTAGGTTTAGGCTAGTTATAAGATCCTTCTAAAATACCAAAAGTGGTAATTTATTACTTTTTTTATAAGTAAACATGTATTATTGATCAAAGAATGGCCAAAATGTCAATTGCAAAGACTTTTATGCCCTATCAAGTAGAAACATTAGAAACAAGAAAATCATGCACGTCCATGCCGTTAAAGTCCACGGCAATGGCCCAAGTACATATGGTTCTAAAAAATAAAACTTTAAGCTTCTCCATCAATCTCTCTTTGTCCTCAAAAGTCCGCTCGTTTTGCTCTTGCCACAAACACCACATAATACAGATAGGGATTGACGTCCAACACGCCAATGTTGCCACCACAGTCTCCGATATTACCCATGCTATGTCTTGTCTGCTAAATACCTCGTTCTAGAGAACCCTGGCTCTCTCACATTGTAGAAGTAGTTGGTTTACCACCCCTGTTCGACACATGAAACACCAGTCGGCTATGGTAACCCTCCTTTTCCTCAAAGATCATAAGTAGGGATGCAGTCTTGCACCATCCCAGTGTATTTTATTAATTCCTTGTTCTGATGTAGTTGGTTCTTTAAATAGTTTGGTTGGGCGGTAGGTAATACATAACTATCTTTTTATCATTTGCTGGAAGGATTTTTCTCTCCTTCCTCCAGCTATAAACATTTTTACTTTTCTTGCTTTTAATATTATGTATTTTCAGTGTTTTCCATTTCCTAATTGTGCTTTGCACTCAGAAAAGCATATCCTGACTTGCTGTTTGAATATGCTTTTATTTTCAGATTCTCTTTTGGTTGGGAATGTTTTATTCATTTCTGACTTGTTTCAAATTGAATCTTAATATGATCTCTCTGCAGACTGCTACCACGGCAGCTGAGGGTGATTTGCCCCCTACACATCCCATCCGATTGGGTCTGGCTTTGAATTTCTCAGTCTTCTATTATGAGATCATGAATTCACCTGAGAGGTTGTAAATTACTATTTTCAGCCTGAACTATGGAAATATGTTATGATTTTCTGTTTTACATGGAAGTTGCCTTTGGTTTTGTTTTCCAGGGCCTGCCACCTTGCAAAGCTAGCTTTTGATGAAGCTATCTCAGAGCTTGACACCCTCAGTGAGGAGTCATACAAAGATAGCACCTTAATTATGCAGCTGCTTAGGGACAACCTCACCTTGTGGACTTCGGACCTCCCGGAGGATGGAGGTGATTATAGTGCTTATTACAGGACATAATTATGCAATTTCGTTCTTAGTGCAAATTATTTTCTTTGGATCAGCTCCTTTTTATTTTTTTCAAATCAATTGTTTACATGGATTTTGAATGTACTGTTGTGTTGAGATATCTTCACCTATCCGAGTGTTTTCATAGTTGCCCGAAATACTGGAATATATACCATCAGTAATGAAGATTTATGGCATTTTGAGGTAGTTCTTATATTTTCCATGTGTATGTAGCGGTACAAATATAACTTATTAGAGGACTTATGTAAGATGCTATTAAGTGTGGCACGGAGTATTAGGGCCTGATAAATCTGTTCTTAAAAAAAAAAGATGCATTTTTTTCAAAACAATAAAGTTAAAGGAATGAGGCATGGACATAAACTGAAATATATGCATGTATGTTTTCTTTAAGTATACGAATATATGTGTTTATGGATAGATAGTATATATGTTTTTAACTAGTTCTTGTTCACTTATGAAAAAGAAGATAAATATATATGTTTTATTTTCTTACTGCTTACTGTCACCTGACTAGCTTTGATTGAAGAAAAGGGAAAAAGTCAGTTGCATAAAACCTTGTTAGTTGTTGCTTTCATTTGAGAGTGTGAATCTAATATATTCTAAATCAGAGCCTGTGTTGTGAATTATTTTGTTGATATGGAGAAATTTTAAGAGTAAGAGATATCTCATGATCATATCTATTCCTAGAAGTTATTTTAGTGTAGGTCCTTATTTCTTTTAACTTGCCTTCTTAAAGAACATAAACTTTATCATAGGGTTTTTTCAATATCTTAGTTGGTGTCTGAGAAATTTTGGTTAATGCTTCATAATCTCATAATTGTATGATTAAAAATTTGGCCATCCTCTTGTTGAAATGAACTTTATTTTTTCTTGGTTATCTGACTCTGAATAAATAGAAGGGCCAGTTACATCAAGATACCATGGGTTCTTAGCAGTTTATACCAAGCTGCCTGAAACTTTATAACACACTTGGTTGTAAAATAAAAGAGAACCATGAAATTGGCTTCTCCTGTCATCTATTTCCCTTAAAAAATTTTATGTGGTATGGATCCTTCACCCCTCATTTGTGGGCATTTTAGGAGGGTGGAGAAACAGATAAACACAATCACCACTCTCTACTCAAGACTCTGCTAAAATGACATATCTTTTAAACTCCATAAGTGAAAGGAGCAAATTATCTTTTTATTTATGTATGTGGCTTGGGAACAATAACACTATAAAACTTGGATTGAAGGCATCCACAGGATAGTTCAAGATTTTATGATTTAGTAGCATTTAGATGTAAGTTTATCAATACCATGAAGAACGAATTTACTGTAGACATAGACAAGGTTAAGTTGATTTGAACACAGAAGGCAAATATAAGGGGGAATTTTCATGCTGACAATCTTATATGGGGAACCAAACAAAATGGTAGTCATACAGTAAATTGTAAATTTTAGGAAAACCATTTGGAGACCGATTTTCATTCAAACGTTTGTCTTTTATGCATAAAGCCCCAATGTAGAAGTTAATTTTCCTGAAGGGATGCAGCTCCATTGGATGAATGGCACTGCCATATCTGTTTTCGTTACAGCACGTGTCATTTGAGACTACCATTTTTTCTATTTTCCTTTTCTTGTAGAAAGACAGAATAATTGACAATCTTGTCGTGTTCCACTGTGATACCCCATATTGACCAATGGGTGTAGTGTATGGGATCCAGCATTGCTTGTAAGAGAGAAGTTCTTGTTCTTTATAACGATTCATTGATTCCAATGGGGCTCCAATTATATCATTGACTAGTCTTTTTGGAGTAAAGCCCAGATGTGGTTTGGGCCTCCATTGGGGCATTACAGCCACTTGCAGAATACACTTCTTGATTTGACTTCTTTCCTTTTTTTTTTTTAAAAAAAAATCCTTTTATATGAATAAATAAACCACAGAGTATGTGTACATTGCAATATGCTTGTCATCTCCAGTTAAATAAATATCCTTTTTTGTGAGTTTAATGCCCGTAGAAAATTGATGGATCGAGTGTTTATGAGTCTTACAAGAGCAGTTTGGTGCTACCTTTCCGCCTCCTCAAAGATTGATTTTTTACAAGGATTTAAGATGCTGTAATTAAGGGTGGAATTTTGCTAGGCAACAATAAAAGAAACCCGAAGGAGCAAAATGCTTTGCATGCAGTACTTTCCTCTTATTGTATGGTTGTATGTGAAATTCTTTTCTTGTATGGATGAGGACAAAAGGCAACAACAATATTTGTTGAATCATTGGTGATGATGAAATGGAAAAAATAAATGTTGAGATGAGTTTTAGTTGTAGGGACCTGGTGATTATGGTTGCACTTAGGACTTTTTGCAAGTCAATGGAGACTGGGATGAGAATGGCTTAAATCTTTAGTGGCATGGGTTAATATACATGTTCTATCCGGGAAAGTGTTATTTTCACAGTTTTGGATGATGGAACTACAATATCCTTGTCTAATAGGAGATAGGTTGCAAACCAGAATATATATATTTTTTATTTCTTTTCCCTGAGCGCTAAATATGGAACTTGTTTTTAGGAGTCGTCAGTATTCCAGCTTATGTTTGGGGCTGAAAAGTTTGTTGTACATCTATTTAAGTTTCTGTTTTTTTGCTTGCAACAATCTAATCACTTGTTGCATTACATAGTAACCATACACATTAACATACATATGACGTTATTGATGATATCATTGAGCTCAAATTGAAAGATGTAATATTAAATACAATACTAGATATGATATGGGAGGGACTGATGGGAGACAAGCATAATCTCTTACTGTAGTATGCCCCTTGATTGATCACTTTGAAGCAAATTTTTAGTTGTTACAAATTGAAGTAAACTCTGTAATTACAAGACCAAGTTTTGACCTGGTAAAGGTGACAAGCCCTCTGTTATTAGGTTTCTATGAGTATGTAGTCATGATTAGTGAATGCTACATTGAAATGTTGCTAATGTGTTTATATTAAAAAGTGACGTCTGATATGGTCATTTTGTAGCAAGGGCATTCTATAACACCTTTATGCTTTTCTCGGTATTGACCCAATAGAACTGTAGAAGGTTTAGGGATAAGAGTTTAGCAACTTTAAACCCATAGCACACTGGAATCCACCAGGAAAATAGAAAAAAAAAACCCTCTGAAAAACATTTTAATTGATGTCTAAAAGGTACTTGAATAATTGATTTGTATTAAACATGCTTTTATATGGTCTCTATCATATAATCGAGTTACTCGAGTATTAAAATAGTACAAAAGTAGCTTGCTAGAATGTAATTAGGTGTCTCACTTTGTATACTTTCTGTGTACTTGGGCATTGCCTAGTTTCATTCAATAAAGACTATTACTAAAAAAAAAAATAGTACAAAAGTATGCTTCAAAACATGTAAAAAATAAACAAAAAGCATGTGAACAATCAATAACCACAAAACTGTTGCTGCAACAATGAAAGTAGGGGTCAAACAATCATTTAACTCCTTGTTGAGCTTTGTTGTCGATCGCAACATCAACCAAAATTTTGACTGCTACAATCCATCTAATTCTGGTTGATCTTGACATCGGCCAAAGTTCAATGATGCAATATGTCCAACCTTGAAGACTCCCACTTGACCAAGATTTTCATGTTATCCAACTTGTGATATGTAATTACCCAAGTTTAGTATGATAGAGTGGTACGTAGGATCTCACGTTATTTGGAAGGAGAAGTTCATGCCCTTCAAATGATTTCAAGGATCTTCATTTGTAACATTGACAAGTCTTTTTGGAGTTTAGGCTCATATGTGACTTGAACCTTCTTTGGGTCTTTACAAATGATAGCAAAGCCGGGTTTCAAAGAGAAGCGTGAGATTTGAGCGGTGCCATTTATGATAGAATGGCCCGACTAGGACGCCAAAGATATATGGTGGGAAATTGTAATACCCCAGGTTTAGTATGATTAGGTGTTGATGGGTCCCACATTATACTCTTTATAAATGATTTTAAGGAGCTCTAATTGTACATTGACCAGACCATTTGAACAGATGTGGTTTGGGCCTTCTTTGGTCGTTACACCTTCCTAATCGTTTTTTCCTAATTTAAAGCATGCACTTTTCCTACAGCAGCCCCTCCACTTCAAAGATCTCAGCCCCAAGTTATGATTAGAATGAAGAGAATCCTCCTTAAACCCCTTGTAGAACATTATCATTGTATCTTCTTGAAATGCCTTGGATGATTGACTAAGAAGGCTGAGCTATTCTCTGAGCACAATGACTTTTATGCTACTTACCGTAGCGAGTAGCATGTAGGTCAGCTTTTTCTTGTATACCTGTGAACTCGGGCGTTGCCTATTTACACGGATTAATAAAACTTCACTTTATAAAAAAAAATTCGCTGAGCACAATGTTCAGCTTGGATTATGTCAGCTGCTGTCCAAGACATTAGCGAAAAAGTGGTGGTGCATGCAACCATTGAAGTTAATCGTGTAATGTGACTGTAGTGTTAGGATTGCTGTCTTTGTGGATCCTCCTTTAGAACTTGTAGAGCTTGCCCTAACACAGATGCTATTTCCAACAACTCAGATGCAACCCATGTTCTTCATTTGAAACTGGTTGGTTGAATCAGCTATTGTCTTTTATGCTCCCTGTGTAAACAAACCACAATCAATCAAGGTCACCTTTTGGCGCTCGTTATCACTTAAATCGATCTGCATAATCCAAAGCATTTCCAAATTATTAGATGTATAAGGCAAGTGTACTTTACCTCAGTGAATAAGATCACAAATCCTTTGACATTGGAAAATCATTGTTGTCTTCTTGGATGACTCTCGATTGTTTCTTCACAGTCTACATCGCTACTACCAAAGTACTCTTTAAATAATATGACCAATAGCATGTAAGAATTTTTATCATCACCTACCATGCTTGTTCTCTCCTTCAATTTCATTGACAGAATACCTCCATAAAGATTAAGAATGAGCTTGATGTTGTTATCACCTGTGATAACAACTTTAGTTTACGCACAAAGTCATCATGTCCGTTGGTGGTATATGTGGGCCTTTTAAAGTTCTTTGTTGGGTGAGAAGACACTCTTGCAGAGATACAAATAGGTATCAATTGCAATAGAAACACCCTCCAATTCCTAGATGCGTATAAGAATTATGATTGATTCAAATAGCAACATAAAGCCCTCATTAGAGGGGTTTTCATTACACTTATTTTAAAAAAGGAGGGGTTTTCATTAGATGTATTAAAAATTTCTATTGCACGCTTGACTTCTGACTCAACCAACCATGGACTTAACAATGGTTTGACTTGATTGTCCCCCTCCATTCCAGAAGTTTTGGTTGATTACCACTCTGTTTCAGAATTTATGGGGTATATCTTTCCATGTTTTTGGAGGAACAGTAACAATTACCTTTGCACACCAAGTGATAGTATATGCATGTCTTTACCCTATAAGTGCCATTTACATCGTATTTCCAGGGTTTTCTTAATAAAACAGGATGACCATCGAATCAACATCCAAGAAAGTGTTTTATGTTTTTATTTTTATTTTTTATTTTTATATGTAATCAAGAATTTTTGTTCATAAAAGTAGGCAAAGCCCAAGTGCATAGGAAGTATACATGAAAAATATCTAACTAGAGTTTACAACTAAAAGTAGAAAATCATGGACACGTAGCCCTTTACAAACAATGGCCCCTGCCCATAAGAACAATGATTTAAAAAGAAAACTTTAAGCTCCTCCAATTGTTCTCTCACGATCTTCAAAGCTTCCATCATTTTTATCCCTCCAAATACACCAACACATACATATAGGAACCATTGCTGCCACTTGTGAATTACCTTGGAGGGATCTCTAGCTTGCTAAGAAATCCACTAGTCTAAGAGGCATAACCCATGATAATCCAATCCCCACAAAAAGATATCCCACATATGTTTGTGCACTTGATGAGCTGGAACAAAATTTGTGCACTGGTGTCTTGTGGGGGCTTGGGAATCAGAAATTTAAGGCTTTTTAATAAGGCTCTTCTTGGGAAATGGCTTTGGAGGTACGTCGTTGAGAAAGCTGCATTTTGGAGAAAGATTGTGCATGCCAAGTATGGTAGTATCAAGTATTAGGGGTAATTGGCGTACAAATGAAGTTAAAGGATCCTTTGGATTGAGCTTATGGAAATCTATTCGTTTGGGTTGGTGCGATTTTGTCAACAACATTAGATTTAAAGTGGGGGATGGGAGCAACATTCTTTTTTGGCATGATGTTTGGTGTGGTATTTCAGCTATTAAATTATCTATCCTAATCTCTATCGGATAGCTAGAAATAAAGGGGCTACTGTGGCTGATTCGTTTCAGATTTTAAATAATTTGCTACATTGGAAAGTGGAGTTTAATAGGGATATTCAGGATTGGGAGCTTTGTGAAGCTTCTGATTTTCTTGCTAAGTTTTATGATATGAAGATTGACTCTTCTAAGGAGGATAAGATGTTGTGGATTCATGATTCTAAATCCACTTTTTCAGTTAAATCCTATTACAAAGTGCTGAATTGCAAGGGCGATAAAGCTTTTTCTTGGAAATACATCTGGAAATCTAAAGTCCCTAGTAAAGTCACATTTTTTGGCTGGTTGGTCTGTTTTGAGAAAATTCTAACCGTTGACAACTTGAGGAAAAGGGGGCTGCTCATTATTGATTGGTGCTTTATGTGTAAGAAATCTGTGGAATCTGTTAATCATCTCTTCCTGCATTGTGATGTGGCGTCAGCCTTGTGGAATGAAATTTTTAATAGGGCTGGTATTGCTTGGGTTATGCCTTTACGTGTGGTGGATTTTTTGGCAAGCTGGAACACCTTTTTAGCTAGGGGAAGCAGTGCAGATTTTTGGAGAGTGGTCCCTTTATGTTTATTTTGGTGTTCATGGTCTGAGAGGAATGGAAGGTGTTTTGACGATTGTGAACGCTCTTTTGGGACATTTAGGGACTTTTTCTTTAGTACTCTCAATTTTTGGGTGCACAACCTTGTAAGGGAAGGGATTTATTGTAATGTCTTGTCTTAGCTTTCCTTTCTAGCTTGTATTTAGGTTTTTTTCTTGTACACTTCCTGTGTACTTGGTTTGGCCTATTTACACGAATAAAATTCTTATTACCTAAAAAAAAAAAAAGATATCCCACATGGTCCTGGTCACCCTGCAATGTAAAAGTAGATCATCAACTGATTCACCATTCTTCTTACACATGCAACATCAGTCCAATACCATTACCCAATGCTTCCTTAAATTATATGTGGTGAGAACTTTGTCCAATGGCACTGTCCAAATAAAAAAAGCTGCTTTTCAAGGAACTTTCGTCTGTCATATGCTCTTTCAAGGGAATGTGGTCATTCCAAGGCTTGTTAAAGCTTGATAACACGATCTGACAGTGAATCTATCTTTCTTGGAGGGGTTCTAGTTCATCTTATTTATGGTACCCTTGGTCATGCTTACGGACATTGCTGGAAAGAACTCTGCGATAGCATGTAACTCCCAATCTTGGGCTGCCCTAATGAAATCTACATCCCATTGAGGGAAGGAGTCACTAGAAAAGACCAAGAGATCAGCTATCACTGCATCCTTCGTGTCTTGGAGGCTTCGTGTTGGTACCACCACAACCATTTACCCATTAGGGTTTGGTTGAACTTCCTCAAGTTATGAATCCCCAATTCACCTCCAGAAATTGGATTACAAACTACTGATTAATTTACCAAATGAAATTTGAACTCTTACCCTAATCCATTTCATAAGAAATCTCGTTGTAACTTCTCTATACAGTTGGCAACTTTCATGGAGAGAGGGAGCAAGGATAGAAACTAGGTGGGTAGGTTAGAAATAGTACTTTTAATCAAAGTGAGCCTACCACTTTTAACAAATACAACCTCTTCCATGAAGTCAATCTTGCACTCTACCTTTTCAACCATGAAAATTCATATCCTCTCTGTTTTATAGGAAGCACCTAGTGGCAATTCAAGATTCTTCAAGAGTAAAGAAGATACCTTACATCCCAAGAAAGACTAAATTCTCTGTTTCGAGGACAACCTCACCTGCACAAATTCAGCTTTGAGAAATTAACTTTCAAACTCGAGACAACTTCAAAACAAAAGAAGTAGAGCCCTCAAGGATTGGATATGCCTGAGATTGGCTTCACAGAAGACGAGAGTAACATTAGCAAAAAACAGGTGAGAAATAAATGGAGCTATAATCACCATTCCCTATTGAGAAACCATAGAGAAAACCACCTTTCATAAGGCCCACAATCATTTTATTGAGAGTTTCCACGACAAATTAGAAAGTAAAAGTAAAAGAGAGAGGGATCCCCTGTCTCAAACCACGGGAGGAGTCGAAGAAATCCACTAGTGAACCATTCACCAAGATAGAGAAGGGACTGTAGAGATGCAAAACCCTACCCAATTTTGCCATTTTTGCCCAAAGCCACATCTTGCAAGTAAATAGAGTAAGAACTTCTAGTTGATGTGATCATAGGCTTTCTCTATGTCTAATTTGCAAAAGTAGCTTAGGTTCTCTAGATTTGAGTCGTTCGTCCAAAATTTCATTTGCAATTAAGACCGAATCTAGGATTTGTCTGCCATCTAGGTTTTGTGGCTTCGAAATTAACTTTCCATCACCGTACTCAATTTATTAGTTAACGCTTTAGAAAGAATCTTGTACACTCCATTTACAAGGCTAATGGGGCATCTAGGGTTCAGAGACTCACCTTGATGGGAATGAGCATTAGAAAAGTAGCATTAAGACTTTTTTCAAACCGGGCATTAGTATGAAATCTTGGCAACCTGCATGAAATCACCATTGATCACATCCAACAAGTTTGGAAAAAGCCCATGGTAAAGCCTTCAGGGCCTAGAGCCTTGTCACTAGCCATGTCACAGATTACTTTGCACACTTCAATATGCAAAAGGGTCTCTCGAGCCATCCTATGCACTATTCATCTAATACTGAAAAAGATAAACCATCCACTTTTGGTCTTCATGTTTTGATAATGTTGATAATGCTTAGCAATAGAATTAGGGAGATAGCAAGTTTCTATGAGCTTTCCCTTGGGGCATTTCTTAGTTTCTATATGGAATTCTGAATAATTCACAAGTCTCTTTGCCACCAAATTCTTGTAACCCTCATTATCCACAATTGATTCACAAAAATTTTGATCAATGTGACATAATAATTGATAGGTAAAATAACATTTTCTTGATTGCAAAGTAGGTTTAACCCAAGTACACTGGGTGAATACAAAGAACACACCTAACAACTAGGAATTGATACAAGCAAATTATGAAAACTAGTCCCACTACAATCAATAACAGCAGCTCTAGATGCATGTTGTAATATAATCTCTTAAGCTCATACAAGGACCGTCTCGGTCTTCAAAACGCCGACTTTTTTCTTTCCATCCAAAGACACTACATGATAAAAAGAGGAATCATCTTTCCACACAGCAGCTATATAGGTGTTATTCTTAAGACCTCTCAAGCACTAAAAGATATCCACCAACCTCTTAGGCATAACCCAAGCGACACCCATCCGCTTGAAGATGTCATCTCACGAAAACCTGGCCACCTTGCAATGTAATAACGAATGATCCACCATTCCCAATTATTCTTACACAAGTAACACCAATCCATTACGATAAGGCCACGCCTCCTCAAATTGTCAATGGTGAAGATTTCCCGAGAGAAGTAGTCCAACCAAAGAAAGCAAACTTGGTGACTGATTTGTTGGAATCAATCACAGCCCTCTGCCAGGCCTCCTCATCTTGCTGATATCTTTAGAATCACTTCCCTGAGAGGGCCTTATTAAAATTTCTCAAGTTACGAACACCCAAGCCGCCACCAGGATCGGGGAACAAACTTTATCCCAACCAACCAGATGGAATATTGCTTCATCCCCAATACCACCCGAAAGAAAAGCATGAAAGACTTTTTCAATGTAGGATGCTACACCTGCAAGGAAAGGAAAGATAGAGAGAATATGTAAGGAGGTTAGAAAGTGTGCTTTTGATTAAAGTGATTCTGGTCGCTTTAGACAAGTAAAATTGCTTTCATCTTGTTAATTTTCTTTTAAACTTCTATAGCACACCATCCCAAATAGCTTTCTCCTTAAAAGGAGCCTCCGAAGGGAGCCCAAGATATCTTAGGAAGCGAAGCAACCTTACATCTCATAATGCATGCCAGACTCTGAATATTACTCATGAGATCCAAAGGTACCATCTCGGGCTTCAAGACATTCACCTTCAATTCTGGGACAGTTTCGAAACAAAGCAAAAGTGCCCTCAAATATTAAATATTGACGTGACCAAGATTAGGACCTCCCACTGAGAACCCTGAAAAAAAACTTTCATTAACGGCAGCATCCAGCATACGATTGAGAGCATCCATGACAATGACAAATAGAAAAGGTGATGGAACATCCCCCTGCCTCGACCCCTGAGAACTATTGAAGAAACCCTCCGGAAGGACCACAATGACTGTATTTAGCTCAAACCAATGTGCCATTTTCCTTCTTTGTCATTGGATCTATTCTCATATTCAGAAGATGGATGAGGACTACTCTGACTTGGTCACTCCATTGTGTGTGAGAATCATCGAACTTGAGCATGTATCAACAGGCTGGCCAACAGCAACATCGATGGTGCTCATCCTATTGTTGGGTTGATGATGGTGTCTGTTAATAAGTTGGCTGCACAAATTTCCAGTGCATGTTTACTGTTTGGTTTTTGTGTATATTGAAAGCAGTGCCCTCACCGCTTATCTCCTACAAGCAACATTGTTGAGAATTATTTCTTCGGCTTTGTTATTTGTCATCTAGTTGGGCAAAATCCTTGATTTGATACCATTTGGCAAGATGGAAGGTATGGGGATAAGGGTTACTTAATGTTAAACCCAAAGTGAACTAGACTCCACAAAGAAAAAAGAGAAAACCTCGCTGAATAACTTACAAGTTAAAATGATGGCTAAAAGATCTATGGATGAATAATTAGTCAAACCTGCCTTGGCTGTATCGTAAAACCTAGCTCTAGTAACATAATAGTACAAAAAACTACTATCAATTGAACAGACATCTTCTGTTCCTTTTTGTCAGGCCTTGCAGTAGGTCGGAACATCAACTGGACTGACTGCGACAGTGTCTTACAGCCGTAGGTTGGGACACGGACAGAAAACTGACTGATGCAGTCTGTCTGAACTGCAGAAGTCCCATTTGACTTGCCTTCTTTCGTAACCCTCTTTTCGAATTTGGATAGGGTACTGCCCCTACATCAAAAATACATTGGGAGGCCTATCCTGAGTGTTAACTTTCCATCTTGATTAACAGTTATGATATCTGTGTATTGATTGAATAGATTTTTTTGTTTTTAGGAAAACAGCTTCCCACTTATCTGTCTTATATTTTGTTGTTTATTTTTTGAAGAGCTTGTTAGGAAGGACCTCCTCCATCTTGTATTGTTTACCCTGTTCAGAAAATTCAAAGTTTTGAACTACGGCAGACTTGTTTTATAGCTTTTAACTGAGTGGCAGTCACGCAAAAGCTGCTTTGCTTTGGGATTGGTCGTGAGTAGCTCCATGGAGGCAACAAAGGTCTTGTTCCTGACTTAGTAGCATCGATCGTAAACCCATCAATGTAGGAGGATTAGTAATGTAGTAATCAGCCGTGTGTCACCAAGGGCATAAGGGGCATGGTGACTTAAAGTCATTCTCACCTTCCTCCAGCTTATCACTGGAAGTCTGCTCCACCTGTGATTACTGGACCTCTTCACATAACTTCCATTCCTTAGTCTGAGCTTGCTTGTGAACTAAGATGGTTGGCTAACTTTTAGGGAGACATCATTTTAAATCATTGTCTTTCAAATAAAATACATGGTTTCAATACCATTTGCCCCAAATTGTTTCAGATATTGTAATTGCTTTCTTAGTTTTAATAAAACTGGGTCATATTTGGAGAGTTAGTAAATTATTGTCATTCTGACTTCTACAATGTTCTGGAACAGCCAAAATAAAATACAAGCTAAACTATACGTGATAGAGGAATGATAAACGGTTAAGTCAACAAGCATTCACATCCATGTTTAGATTTGGAGAATGAAATATGGAAGTGAACTTGCAAATACTTCATTCCAGGGAGTTCCCTTAAGTGGTGGTAGCTGATTTTTACCACAATCTTTTACGAGCTTAAACAACAGTATTTAGGGCCTTCTCTTACTCCTAAAATTTCTCTTGCTTCTAAAATTTTTCATATTAGAAACGCGAACCAGAGCACAAAATGTGCATGCAAAGTAAGACTGATATTGAATAGGGAACATGCTGAGCAATCTTTCATTACTCAAATATGCAAGCAGAATTGAGTTTATGATGTGTGTAATGTATTATTGGCATTTGCACGGTAATGAATATATTTCTTTGGAATTTTGACCACATAATTTATGTATCATCCTTGGTGTATTTTCTTTCTATTCCTTTTTCTTTTTTCTCTCCCAAGCATCAATTTTTTAATTTAGTTCTTTCCTTCTCTTGCAGCTACAGAAGACGCCCAGAGGGTTAATGGCACCACTAAGGTTGGTGTGGTGGAAAATGCAGAGGTGGGTTCTTACATATTCTTCATTTTTTTTTCTGATGCTTTATTTTTATTTTTTCCTTTTCTGTTGTTAGCATATTATGATGTCTTACCAATCTTCTCATTGTATTTGTTTTTTCTTTATTGACTGCAGTGATGAAAGTGATGCCTTACAACTGTATGTATCTGGGGATGAATCATAATGTCTTGATGCCTTTAATCTTGAGGATTTGCTAAAAATAGGGCTTATTGTTTATCTGTTTCTTATTTTCTTGTCATTCTGTTGCTTGGGTTACCAAATACTGGTGTGGTTTATCGAGTGTGATGTCTGGACATGGTCGGTCCAATGTGCATCTACCCTTGCTTTTCCTTCCTAGTAGTGATGGTAGATGAATTGGAGGATTGACCTTATTGCTTAAGGTGATTTTCTTGTTTTGATGAAAAATGCCACAGCCCAGATGGAGGATTTCTATTGTTTGTATATCATCTATACCTTTTTAGTTTAAAAGTAATTTTTTCCATCTATGATATTATTTATTGTTCTGTGGTGGTGGTATGGTTTTTGAGAATTTGTTCTGCTTGCGTTTGCATTGATGTTGCTAACATGGTTTAGGCTCCATTTAATTAGTAAAATGAGATGAGATGAGATGGTTTTAGATGAAAGTTGAATAAAATATTATTAGAATATTATTTTTTGATATTATTATTGTTTTAGAATTTGAAAAAGATAATTATTTATTATATTTTAAATGAGAATTTGAAAAAGTTGTAATAATGATTTGAGATGAAACTTATTAAAGAAGTCCTCATTCGAGAATGATTGCCATTGAGCAACCTATCTTCAAAATACTTGGCGGCTTTCATCATAACCGTTGCATCCTATGAAGAACAAATTGTTTTGGTTGAAAATGATGCAGAACAGATGAAAATGAGGTCCTCACTAGGTGGGAAGAAAAGAAAGGCTCTCTCAAATTCTTTGTTCGTTATCAATTAGTAGCAAGGAATCTAAAGTTAAAGAACATGGCAGCACGAGCTATGCAAAAAACTACGATATAAGAAATATAACCAAGACACTTATTTCCAACCGCAAAATTCACAGATCAGTGGGTCATTTTGGTAGGTTTGCACTGGACGAGGAGGAGATGGGTATTCTGCTGAGACATAGAACATGAATGGGTATTCCTATAGGTATTCCAAAAACCATTCATTTCAATTCTTCTAAGACATTCAAATTCTTAAAGGAATGGGAATAGAAAGGAACGGGAATGTCACTTCCATTAATAGGCGTAAAGGTAGTACAGAGTTTTGAAAATAAATGAAACGAATACGAGATGGAAGGATTTTCCATAGAATACGTAGACGATTTTGTCCACAATAGTACTATAATATGGCAAAGTTTTATAGACGTAATATATAACCTCCACAATCTACGTATATAATTTTTGAATGATAGGAGTTGAGAGGACTAAAAATAAGCTTTGCCTTGTACTTCAAACGAGGTAATAGACATTTGCTTTGATGATAGTTTTTAACCTTTATGTGGTCGGATAAGAGGCTTGCATTGCTATATCACATAGGCCTTCCTTTGCATCATCATCTTTTTGTATCCTTATGTGCCATTCTTCATCCCATTGTATACCCCTCAAGTTTTTCACTAGCCAACAATAGTGATCCCATAACCAACAATAGTAACACCATGGTCTAGGCTAGTGCTACACTCTCCTATAGAAATACCACTTGAATAAAACTGAAAATCGGAGCCTCCAACATCTATTGCAACAGAAACTGGTTGATTAGCTATAGCCTTAAGAAGTGCTTTTTCAATATTGGCTGGCACATCTTCATAACTATTTATCTTGGTTGCATGGTTGGCTTTTTCCTTTGTATTGCAGGTTCCATCAATACCCTTGTAAGAATAGTTGGCTTCTGTAGTGAGGTCTTGATTATGATAGATGAATTGGAATGTATTGTCCATCAAACCGCTACCACAACCTTATTCAATTCCTTTAATGTCACAGTTAACCAACTCTCAGACAAAGAGATTAATTTATCAGTTGATAACTTAGTAATTCCCTCCATGGCTGCTACTGCTGAAAATGCCCAGCAACATCCTACGTTTCATCACAATAAAGAGTTAACAATCTTACAACAAGTACAATTCATTTAAAAATTAAACACTTACCATATTGGCCTTGGTCTTTGATGGGTGTTACAACTATTTTCTTCTCTAGTTCATTGCAGAAGGCAACACAGTTATATTTTCATATTTGAAAGAAGAAATCTTTGTCGAGCATTCATGTGCCATGAATCTATTTCGCGTCGCTGTGAACTCTTCATTTGTCAGATCTGCAAATTGGTTGATTCCTAACTTGTATGGTTTGTTTCTTGCACCATTAATTGATTCTATGTATGCAACATTCTCTTTGAATATTTTTGAATGCTTCTCTTTCTCATAATTATTCTCATAAACACGTCCATAATGAGTCATCCATTGCTCGTACTTCTCATCCATTGCTACATCTTGGAGGGTGCGAGCAGTAGCATGAGAAGCCAAAGCTCTCAAAGTGAGGATCGAAGCTAAGGAAATGCATTGACAATGGTTAGTGAACCTCATGATTTATACGAGTTGTAGATATGATTTGATGAATTGAATGAGTGATTGGCATACATGCTCAAATGGTTTATATAAAGTTAATCATGCTTGAATTGCATACTAATCTATGGTAGCACTAAAGGTGGACTTACTCATCATCATGCTTGAGATAATTTCCTGATTTGGACCCATAAAACTATCTAATTTGGTCAATTTTCAATTGCTGTTTTGTAGTTTCTTATTACTTGTCTCTTTATGATCAATTGGTCTATATTTATATGGCTCAAGTCGTAAAGGGATATGTGCTTTGGTTGATAGCAAGTGGTTTATTATTTTGTAATAGTACTTGGGGCTTTTCACCAATCAAATCCAAGCAAAATGGTCTCACCGCAACCTTTCGTTTATATATAAAAGAAAAGTTGCAACACAAATAGACATAACATTGGAGAAACAATGTTTTTGACAAGTATTCAATACACTAATATACTAGGAGCTAATTTATCTATTGTTGGATGTCAACATCATTTTAAAACTTTGGACTTGCTCTATTATTAAAAAAATATATGGACTCCTTGTCCACCTTATCATGAGCATATTGTAGGCGCCAAGTTAGGAATTTGAGTATCCTTCAACTTCATCTGCAGATGTCTTCTATTGTTGAGCTAGTTCAAATCTCCAATGATTTGGTTATGATTGTTCTCTTTGTGTTGGCTTGAACATGATGGTAAAGACTGGAAGAATATATGAGATAAGGTATAATATAAATATAATAATTGGGCCTTTCCATCTAAAATGTATAACTTCTATAATAATTGGTTAATATTTAGAATTTGGTAGTATATAATTTCTAGCATATGGGCTACGTACAAACACCCAGATTTGTTTTACAAGGTCTGACAAAAAATAAGGATATCCCTAAATATTGGCTAAAATGGAATAGACTACTTTAGGAAGATGATTTACCTTTGGGGATAAAGGTTTATTTAGATTTTCTTGATGAAATACCTAAATATAAGTTCATCATCAGCTTATGGCAGATGAACTTCTTTACTTGCCAAACTCAACGTAAAACATGGACAAACCAAACTATTATATCGAATTTTGCATAATAATGCAGATAACAAACCATTTAATTTCAGCGCTTTCTCATGTCCTACATTATAATCGTGGGGATGCATTGCTGATTTTTCTCTTTATCATAAAAAATACTTACGATAGATAGTTATATGGGATTTTAATCTTTTTCACAAAGATTGGTTTGTCATAAATCTACCTAGTTTGGTTACACAGCTCAAAGTATCTCATCTTTCTCTTCTCATATAATTATTACAACTTTCTCAAATTTTCACACAAACTATAAAACAATTAAATGCTTTTTCAAATCTCAAAATAGAAATAGTATTAAAGACTTATATTTTAACAATATATTATTCAACTTTCAGCTTTAATCTTATTTCATCCAAAACAAAAATCAAATAAAAAAATATTATTCATTTTCTTTTCTTCAGCTAAAAAAAATATTTGTTTTATTTTTCAATGTTGTTGAAAAATTGTAGACTTGACTTTTGTTGATCTTGAAGAAAGAAAATAAACTAAGAAATGAGTGAATGCGAGAGAGGAGGAGGAGAAAAGAGGAAAGGAGAGGGAGAAGGAGGAGGACTAGCCTCCTCTGGTAAGAAAATCAGATGTAGAAGTTTTCTTTGGGAGTGAGAGAGATGCATGTAATTTTTTTTACAGTATATATTTGCCTGATGATCAATTATGTCTTAAGTTACTTTACTTTTATTTTTTTAATCTAATATATAGGATACCCAGTTTTAAATTTCTTTTTCTTTAGAGGCTTCAAGTCATAGACTTTATCTCAGAATGTAAAGTGAGATATCGTTCTAATGTATATATAGATTGTTTGAACGACCTCAAATTGACATTCAAAAGGTTGGAGCAAACCTTCAAACGGTCTATACCCAATTTGTAGAATTAAACACAAATGCATTATTTCCAGAATATAGAATATATCATCAAAATAGAGCAATACTTTTTATGCATTACAATATAATTTTCATTATATTATAGATCATCCATAAACATACGAATTAATTTCAAAAACAACTATAATCCGACAAGATTTACCTTAAATGCAAATATGGAGAGCTACTATGTACAATTTCTTGTTAGAACTCCTTTGCAGTCATATGATTGAATCGGCTAAATTACTTCTATTTTTATCTTTGAAAGGATTAAATTGCACTTGTTTTCAAAACCAACGTAGTCCTAAAATAAAAATTAATAAATTTTTTTTTTAATTTTTTCAATCATTGTTTTAATATTTTTGAACATTTTTGTTAAAATTGACAATATTATTAAAAAGATTTCCTTAATTACTAAGTAAAATATAAAAATATAAAAATTATTTATTAGGACATCTCAGGACAAAACAATCAGAACAATGTGACACCCCCAATTTACGGTCATAATTCGACGTAAATTAAAGTGTCAGGGTTAGTAAATCGTAGGCTACTCACCACCATACTTATCGAAATTTAATGTAAATTGTAGCGAAAAAGTTCTGAATAAAAATTTATTTCTAGTGATCACATGGTAGCATAAAAACCACAATAACATTTTATCCTTACATGCATAGCCCAGTTAGGTTCTTTCTTTACTTCGGGAATCTTTTTCTCTATGCTGATGCCGGTCCCTACTACTACTTACTCGTCAAAAACTTTTAAAAAGAGAGAGTACTCCGAGAGTCCTTTAGGGTTTCTCCGAGTCTCTCGAGTAACTAGAGTCTTGCCCATGCTCAACATTGAACCCTGCAGTGAAGTTAAAATTTCAAAAGAGAAAAGAAACATACAAGAATGAGATTTTCTTAGAAATCTCAGTAAGTACACACTTAACTTAATAAAAATATAGGTATAACAAAATAATCACATACAAGCCAGACAGCCATAATATGCACTTATGAAATGCTTCATGTGATTTATGCATAACTTAGACTTATTTTTTTGTCTTTTTCTTATTCATAGTGTGTCAGCAGTTATGTATTACCTTCACCATCGAGTTTTCCACTATTATTATCCGTAGTAGGGCCATATTCAATATTGTTAACCCTGGTTGAGCCATATCAACTTTCTGAACCTCAACAGACATTACGTATTGCCGTTCCTTCCAGGTTCTTATTTTCGCCAGTCGTCCGGACATTACGTATCACCGTCCCTGTCATGACGTGACTGACTTCTTAATCTTTCCACTTGTAAAGTTTGTCGTCCGGGCGTTACGTATCGTCGTCCCCGTCATGACGTGACTGACTTCTTAATTTTTCCACTTGTAAAGTTTTCTTAAAGTATTTTCTTATAACATACATCATGACTTATGATGACACTTATATGTGACGAAATGTAACGTATGAATAAACTTAGATTTATGACATGCATGTTTCATGTCTTCATAATTCATATGACATATAAAAATATATCATAAGAACATATATCACATGTACGTGCACTTATGTCAGACAAATTTATAACTTCAAAACTTAACGAATAATGTTTAAATAATTAAATAAAATATTAAAATATTATCAAAACTCAAGCTAGCCGAAACTCATGGGATCTAAATCTTATTTATTTATTTATTTAGTTTATTCAACTCAAGTAAAAAATTTACATATTTAGCATATCAAGTTTCTCCTTAATCAATTTATGCATATTAAATTGTTTTTCTTAGCATTTTTTCTATAATTTTTAGCAAAATGATTCTTGAAAATTTCTCTAAGCAATTTAGAGTTTCTAAACTCATTATAATCACTAAAATATTATGCAAATATTTAAAAACCAATAGATAAAATTTAGAACTAAAATTTCACAAAAAATCCTATTAAGGCCGAATTATCCTAGGGAGTTTTTCTCAATTTTTTCTCCAACCAAGATCTCATAATTTCTCATAATCCTCTTAATATATTATCATAGAATATATTTCTGAGGTCCTATAATTTTCCTAGCATTTTTCCATAACAAAAATCACTCCAAAATTCAATAGGTTTCAATTTAACACATAAACAATGTTTAAACTCAAACAAGTATCAAACATTATCCAATCATAAAACCACTTATTCTATGCCAAGATTAGGTTAAGTAGTGTACTTACAAATTTCTCAAAACTTGGTTGGATGATAGGATTGAGCTTTAGGTAGTTTTCCCTTTAAGGCCTCTAGTTTGCCTTCTTTTTGGTGTTCTAGTGATATGAGTATGTTTTGGTTAATTTTCATCTTTCCTATTCTTGTGTGACCATGGGAATGGACTAAAGGGAGACTTGGAACAATGTTCACACATATATATAGGTGAGTGGCGCAATACATAAGGGCTTAAGGGTGAGAAATACCCAAGGCCTTCGATTTTCTTCCTTGGTCGACCATGTGGGGTGTTCTCCTCACTTAGGCCTACTCATATCTCTAATTTAGGTTTTGTTTTATTTTAATATTCATCCCAAGGTCTTGCTTACTCCACCTATAAATTCTCTTTTGATCAATGGCTCATATAATTACAACACATGGAGATAAAATAGAAACAAAAAATCTAAGAAATTTTGGGTGAGATTTAATCAACCACTTGGCTATTTCTTGTGCCCCACGGCTTCTAGGGTATTTTCCTCCCTTCTACCACATGTTCCAGCCCTCATTGGTACATTTGGGATGACTGAGAAGATATTTCCAAAACTTAGTTAGCCATTGGTTATGAACAAATGGGTGGTTTGGCTAGTTCCTCATCAATCAGATTTGCTCCCAATTATTTCATGGTTATAGGCTAATTATCCTTCTAGAAACTCTTCCACCACATGACACTTACCTCCCTATACATTTCTAGAAGATAGAAATGGAAAGAACCAATCAAATTTAAGCATCTAAAGTAAGTCGGTGGTGAATTTTATTTTCGAGCTTTAGTTTTTGTCCACTTCAAGTCAGTCCACTTCCAGTCTAAATAATCTCTTGATCCAATTTAATTCTCCAAAAACTCAAAACATAAAAGTTTAGATCATTCTCTTAGTGATCTATAGAATTTTTAATCACCTAATTACAAGGTCTGATGAGAGAGATAGAACCATTTTACCAAAACATGTTGGATTAACTCGAGAACTCAATTTTGAGCTACATATGTGTTTTTTTATTCCATTTTTAATTTTCTCAATTTTACTCTTAATCTCCTTAATATAATTATCCTCCAAGTTCAACCTAAAATGTTCTAATTTACACTTTACTCAATTTCCAAAATTTGATCAAAATTCATCATATTTTATCTAATACTTTAAGTGTCTCTAATTTAGACTTTAGATCTAAATGTCATAAATTCTCAAAAATTTCTTAAAATAATAAATCAAATTTTAAATGAATATATAACCTAAGGAAATCTTTTAAAATTAAGGGTTATTACAATAAATAGATTTATCCTTCACTTAAACGAAATGGTTGGTTTCATTTAAGTAAGGCCTGCATACACAGTTCGTATTTAGGGACTGCAAATAGAATTTCTCAAACAGAAGAGAGCTATTAGATATATAAAGGCATAAAAAAAGCTTTAAGAACCTTACCAAGACACATAAGAGAACCAAAATCACTCTCTACACAAAATCTCTCTCTCACGCACTCTTCTCTCTCTCACACACTCAAACAACCTCTCTCTCCCACCCTCTTGCTCTCTCTATATATGTCTCTTTCTCTATCTCACTCTCTCTCACACTCGCTCAAGAGCCCCCTCTCTACTCTAAGCTTGGTCCTTGCAAATGTAAAATATGTAAGGATGGAAGAAAGAGAGAGTTTTATGTATTCTAAAATATTTGAACTTATTACAGTGGTAAATATAGCTTTAATAAGTTCTCACGCAGCAATACAATGTCGTCTAACTTAAGGATCATCTAATTATGGTGGAAAAACTTGCCAACTAGGCCTCTAATTTCATACGTTTTGTTTGAATGGTTTAAATGTTCCGTTCAAACATGAAAATTTTGCTTCTTCCTGCTTGGCTAATTTAGGTCTATCACATTTGAACCAACCAAATAACTATTTGAAAGATTTCAAATTATTAAGAAATCGCCATTAGTTTCCATTGGTCAAACATCATAGCTAGTATTTGAACACATTATTTCTCATTCATATTCACTCAAACGGTGGCATAAGCATTTGTGCAAGTATCATAAACGTTCAAACAGACAATTTTGCGAATATTTCAATTTATTATATATAATACTCACTACATATAAATAACTAATTAAGTGTTTGATGAAAATGTTCGACCTAATATCATTTGAATGCTAGTGGTCTACTATAGAATATTTTTGAATATCCTTGAATTCCATTTGGACGTAATGATTAAGCGTTTGAAGTTGTTATGTATCGCAATATTAGAACCATATATTCTGTACATAGTGTTTAGTGTTTGAACGATAATAGCTTCTTTAAAGAAACTATTCGACTGGATATTATCGTTCAAACGTGTATAGGATACCCTCGAACAATACTAAAACCCTTGAAAGTCCATTCAAATGTTCTATTTAAACATTCAAGCAGTATTACACTTATAAGTTCATTGGGGTTAGGGGTATTGAAATGTTTGAACTCCAAATCTTTAACTTCACTTTGTCGAGACTTTCCATTGCATCCAAATGCCGCCATTGTCAACACCATCGTCAACCTCTACTCCAAATCTAACCAAGTACGTCTAATTTGACTTATTGGCTCATATGAATTGTAATTTTTTAGAATATTTATATAAAATATGGCTTTTTAGAATGTTAATTCTCACTACAAATGGGACACCGTAGATTGTTGGAAAGACAAGGTTATGATACATCTATGCTTATTCATGTGTATGCCTGTTCTTTGTGGAAGAATGAAAGGAATTCACTGAATCTTGTAATTTCTACTGTCCATTGAGTTGACTCAATGAAACCTTGCTTTGCATCGCTCTCTCTTTAGAAATCCTAACGAAAACCAACTCAAAAGGGGGTGGGAGTTTCGGCTCCTCCCTCTCTGCCTTCCTCATGCCATAAGCTTTTCTTTGGTTTTGGTGTGTTTTTTTTTCAGTCAAGTATGGAGAAGTGGTGTTTGACATTTTTCAGTGGCCAGCGACCACCATGTGCCCCACTATAGGATTTCTAAGCCATTGATCTATCAGATTGCTGAAAGGTTCGTCAAAAAGAGCGGCATGTGATCCACATGCATGGGTTAAAGTGCGCCCGTGGCCTCCAAGCGCCACCACACAGAGGAATTTGCCGCTTCCATGCACAATGTTTCTTGGGTCAGCAACTTTGGTAGCTTCATGATCAACGGTCTGGCATACTCCTAGTATGGCAGGTGTCCTTCACGCGCCACGATAGCCTCCTTGCTCAGTATTTTTTTGGTTTTCAGTGTTTTTTCATTTCTATTTTGTTGTTTTTCTATTTTATCAGTAATTTCTATGTAATTATGTTTTGTTGTTTGTGTTAAACAAAAATAAAAATTAATAGGCTATTTCCCTGGTGTCCCACTCCTCATTTGGAGGATGTGGGTGGCTCTTCACTCTATTCTTTTAGATTATAGGGGTTTGATTATCTATGTTTTTACATAGTATTATACTCTCAGACAAATCGGAATTGAAATCTCAAAAAGTTTTATTATTAGAGAGTTTATAGAAGTTAAGACAATGTGTGTTATAAAGAAATTTGTGTGCAAGGATAAAAATGAGTAATTTGGCTTGTAATCTAGATTTTTCCTGTATTTATCAGTCACAACTATAACTTCAATTTCATAGAATGAAATGATGTCTTTTTCCATAAAAAATGCCTGGATATTCTATAAGAACAATACTCAATTTTCTGATTTGTACTTCATTATAATTTATCTCAATTCTTTACAACGTTAAGCTCTTAGGAATTTGGAAGTGGAAAATGTGTCATCATTTTTTATAAGATTTGGACAATGATAATAAATTTTTAATAGAAACCTAAATGTATGATTCCTTAATTTCTTATTTTTTTAAAGCCATTACTATTTTAAATTTTCGTGCAGTTAAGGAGTTTTTCGTGTCTGAAACGTTTCTAAAACAATAATCATACTTTTATAAATTTAAACAAAAACTAAGAAATAATCTTTATTTTCAAAAATACATTAGACTGCAGTAACACCCCTACCTTCTCCAAGGCTTGTAAAATTGTAGAAATTGGATGCTACTGAAATTAAAACATGTGTTTTTTGTGTCAAGTATAAAAGACCCTATAAATAAAGTGCTCACTAGATATTTTGATAAAAAAATATAAAAATAAACTTGCTCGATAGTCTAACATTTCTCTAATTGTCTAGCTTGTCTTTACTAATAGTCTAACTTGTGTTATGCGTTACAGAAATGTAAGTCATCTAATATCAAAGATAAAAATCTAAATAATCTACCAAGCCTCAAGTCTCTTGTTGTGAATGTCCACCTCTTGGATAGCATTCTCGCATGCAGCATTCTCAAAACCTTCCTCACCTAATATAAGTAAACATTTAAAAATAATTAAAATGAGTCGAATACTCAATAAGAACCACATCATGCAATAAGCATAATATAAATATAGTATTTTTATTTTAAATTTATCATTCTTTTAATAAAAACTTACCTTTAAACATACATAAAACATTAACCTTAAAGCATTAAGAAACATTCTTTTACCTCAACCTCAAAACATAAGCATTTATTTCCTCAATTTCAATAATTAATAATTTGATTAACTTAACCTCTCATCTTTACCAAGAGAGTGGGGTACGAATGGTGTGGGAAGACTAGATGGCAGTAATTGAATTTGTAACTCGTAAGGATGCAAGGAGTGTAGTGCACTTGAGGAGCAAAGTGTTTGTGTGTGTATTGGGTTCTATAAATGTTGTCTGTGGGGTGCAAATCTAAGTGGGATGAGACTTCTAATGTTATGCCCTAGTAAGGAATCCGAAATAGACTTGGGGTCTAAGTTATCCTACGGTTTTCGATTGATGTTAGGTCATTTGGACTCCGTTTGGATGCTAAGAGTATCTCATATGATCTGAGTTTATCTATGAATAATAGTGAGTTATGATGTTTGATTAGGTTTTGTGGGTGCAATTAAGATATATTTGGATGTGTAAAATAGGTTGAGATATATTTAACCTTTTTTTATGGGAGTTTAAAAAGTGGTTAGTCCCATCAATGATAGGTTTGTTGTTGTAATGATAGAATAAATATTTTATTTAAATGTTTTACAAATTAATGTTGTTTCAATGAATACTGTTAAGTTCAGATGGAAAAGTGAAGTTATTTGAGATGAAATAAGATGTATGTGTTTGGATGAGGAGTATATTCATATATACAAAACTATCTTGAATGAACTGAAATAGTCATGCTATCCAAAGTGACACTTAAGGTTTTCGGTTAAGACTAGGTCTTAGGGTTTTTGGCTAGGGCTAGGAGATGTGGTTACCTTAGGAGTTATGAATAGGTTAGGAATTGTAATTAAATTTAGAGTTATATTGATTCTAATGTAACTTTGACTTTCCTAAATTAGAAACTTGAAGGTTCAAGGTGTTACAACCATTATTGCATTACAATTAAAAATTGACAATTCATTTTGATTCAAATCTATTTTTTATTTGTATGTTTTGGCATTCTTTACTGCATGTACAACTAGACACGTATATGGTATGATGTAGGCCTACAACCTGATCTACCACAACTGGGTTTGAGCAAAACCTGACCCACTGAAATTAGATTGAGCTCAATTTGGTTTTTTTTTTTCCTTCTTTGTTCTGTTAAGATTTTTTATTACAAAAGTCTCAACTGTTAATTTCATTTCATCCAGTAGAGGGGCTTTGTATCCAATTTCTATATTGAATATCAATTTCGATTCCAACCTAATCAAGGCTTCAACTTTGGAGCTTATCTATACTTTCAATCATAATGATCTCTATAGGAATAAAAAATTTAAAATTAAAAAAAAAATGCGTTGCACTGCACCATGAGATGTCTTTTTGAATTATTACAAACCTACACATACACAAATTAATAGAGGCTACAAATAAAATTCAATGGCATGATTTCTATATATAAGCACCTTGGGTAGATGCTGAACTACCAAGTAAGGATTGTAAGGACCGCGTTGAAGCACTAGAAGAGAACCCTTCTTGTGGGCAAGTGCTATGAGGAACTGCTTGATGCTAAAGGGAACCGACTATTCTTGGAGTTCAATGGAAGGTAAAATATGATAGACTCCGGTGGTTTAGGGAAAGCAACATCGGGTAAAGCAAAATACAGCTAGTCCAACATCTAGGCAAGCAAGCACCTTGTGAGATGCCCAATTGATAAGTCCTAGAGTGAGGTGTATATAAGTATCCCGACCATGGTAGGTGAGCAAGAAAGTCACCTACTATGAAGACAAGAATGAGGAGTTGAAGAAGTTAATGAACTTGAACGAAATACTAGTTACTTGCCCAAGGCAAGATAAGACTACTTGCCCAGGATGAGCAATGGTTAAGAATTAACCAAACTAGACATGGAATCTATCGAGATTACACTAGATGACTTGGAAAGGTAGCAGTGTTGTACACAGACGCCCATAGTCCATCTTAAAGGTCACATTTGGAGTGGCTTTGCAATAAAAGCTGAAGACTTGATGAGTCATGTCGTCTGATACAGCAGTACAACTCAAACCACACACTTAGAAAAAGTCAAAGTACCAAGTGTGTGGACCATACTTGGTGGTCTATTTCTGTCATCCATCTAGAGTTAAAGATTCATTAGAAAAGACATCTGACAATCTCACTCTATTTAAAAGGACCTAGATGTGGGAAAAATCTCTCCTAGATGCCTAAGAACTTGTGAAGGCAATTGTTTTTGAAAGTAAGCAATGGAGAGGCAACAAAAGAACTTCTGACATAGGAAGGTAGGTTAGCTTCTAAGATGGTATTGGGTAATGTGGGTAAGAGGCATTGCATGTTTTTGCAACTTGCTTCCATTCTACAAGCATGAATAAATATTTTAACCATTATGTTTATAGCTATATTTACTCATTGAATTTTCAGGCCTTTCAATGTTTTAATTATTTTCAATACTTGACCTATGTGGTAATCCTTGATCTCCCTATAGGTGTGTTTGTTTCTATGTGATGATTCGTTAGCTTGAATCTATATTCATGGGATGCGATAGATGATTCCAAACAACTACGCAAAATATTACCACGTACGCATGAGAAGGAGAATGCCTTGTGGGGAGGGGTGGGACGACGTCGTATTTGGTCACACCAAGTAGATAGGATAAGGGATCCCAGGACGTATAACAGGGTGTTGTCCTTGAGTTGGTTGGCCTGGTAGAACAACTTCCATGATACAACAAGTTTCTTTGTGTGAGAGACCCGTGTGACGAATGCATGCCTTTGTGACGAATACATGCATGAATGGTGAATGCCTGCTTGTGTGACGAGTATCTATATATGAGCACCTATGTAGTAGAAAAATGTTGCTAGGCCAAATATGCTAAATACTAGTTTTTACAGTTTTTGTACATATATGGGAATGGACTATGGGTTGTCATAATATTACTAATGTGTTTTCGTATATTTTGCATAAAGAAAGGGCAAAGTCCCAAAATGGTGATTCCTCTTTGTGCCTATGTATATACTTGTTAATTGAGAGGAAGATTCCTCGTCATGTTTTTTCCTCTAGAAAATTATCACCTATTCAACTCCCTCTTCTGGGGCATCGATTGATCGGCCAACATCCTTGACACCATTAGTTGTTGTGTAGACTTTCATGAGTGAAGGGCACCACAAATATTGTGGAACAAGGGACAATAGGACAAGAAAAATGTAGGTAGTCCAAGAGATGAGTGAACGACACTACGTAGAAAGTTTGGTAAACTTGGTTCAACATTGGGTAACCAAGGATGGCGCGCCCAACATTAGATGAACAAAGAACTTGCTGATAGTATAAGGGTGAGAATAAAGAACTCAAAAGACAAGTAATTCTAGAAAATGGGGGATTTTAACACAATAGAGAGACACGATCAATGACAAGACTGATACGGACGTGAGAGCTTTTCAAGACAACCTAGAAATGCTCAAAGGTAGCATGTATCGTACATAGAGGCCATACTCCAAAAGAGTTGATAAGTTTGAAGTGAGTTTATAGAAAAATGACTACAAATTTGCAGGTTATATGGTCATCTGATCAAAGAGGTATGGTTTAGACCACGCGAGGAACGCTAATTTAGAGACGAATTAAGGGATTTGATCAAAGGCAAGCGATGAAAGATATGCATGCCTTTTTGTCATATGTTTCTCCCACTCTGCAAGACCAAAAAGCAAATGGAGGAACGAGATCAAAAGTCAACCATTCAAGTATGTATGTAGCATGACAGAATCATAAATATGACTAGTCATCCCACAGTTTAAAAGGCATTGGATGAAAGTCAAAATCCTGTTTTTGTGTCAGTTAAGTGTTTACCCTTGCATCTAGACATAGTCATTAAGAAAGCAAGTTGTTCAGTATGGTTAGCTCTTACAAACATATTGGAAATATGATGTAAATGTTTGTGAGTATGTTTTAAAGGTTTGTATTGCATTTTGTAACTCTCATTCTTTTCTACATGAAAATAATACACATTTTTTCATTATGTTTATGGATTATATTTATGTCATGATTTTGAGATGATAAGCTTGAATATTGCAAACTGATGATGATTGCAATTTTTAAGTTTGGGTCTTATCATGTGTCAGTCATCTTAGGTAGGTTAAGGAGTCCCCACGCCATCTCTATAACATGTTGCCATAATTTTCATACAGATAACATAATTCCTCGATAATAATCGGGGTGGAACGCCTTTCTATTGACCTCACTTGATAATATGGGTAGAGAGATTCCCCGAGTTGATGATGAGTGTTGTCTTCGAGTCAGTTGATTGATTATAGAGATTATCCAAATTGATCATGTGTGTTTTTCTAGAGTGTTGATTGGGTTAAATGATTTCTAGTGTCAGATGATTTAAAATTTGTGAATTAACTTGCAAGTTGGCCAGGTAGAATGATTCCTGTGTCATATAGTGAAGTGATTACTTATTTTATATTTTTATAATTAGATATGATGAATTTTATGTACTTTGATAAGAGGGTGATTCATCGCCATAAGTATGAATACATGTGTTTTTGATTATAAAGTGATTTCTCTTTATAAATAAATATGTGTTTACATATTAATTTAGCCATTGAGATTTCTTAGAATTCTCATTGTGGTGATTCCACCTGTGATTACATTTATGGAGCCATAGATATTAATGCATACATTGTCTAAGTGGAGTTTCTCAGAAGGAGAACTACTTGCACCCAAGTTGTAGATATGAAAACTTGTCTCAAATATTAGTCATTAGTATTTGTTAAGATGCGCCTTTTGGTTAGGCGACGAACCATGTTCTATTCATCTTTCTTAAACATAAGAAATGAACACTTGACTAAGTATAATATTATTTAGGAAGAAGTGTCAATGACATATGGATATTATTATTAATGGACAAACTTCTTATTAGTTTAGAAATCTAATACAACTAGCAATTAGTATATTCCACTGCAACTTCTTTTACTTATCGTGTTTCATGACAACACACGTCCTGGCAATGATAGCTGGGGTGTTGCCTACTTATTAGCATCCGTAGCATGCCAAATTCTCACCAGGCTCTTTACCAATTAATGAGATGCCACAAATTGGTATTGTACCATTTCATGATTTAAGGTAAACCTATAATTTCATGTAGGGATAATACTAGAGAAATAAGGATTGATTTGTAGCAACACATGCTTGAATTTTAGCATGATAGGATTCATCTCTAGTAATTAGGAGAGAGTAATAGGCTTGGGTTGTGTGAAAATTAATCATATCACATATGTGCTGCAATAGCAACATGAGTTCATCTAATGGCATGTACAAATACAACAAGTTAATCACTCTAGAGACAAGCAACGATGACGTATATATAAGCGATTTTTGGCCTACCATGTTCTAAGATTCTTTAGTAACGAGGACCAATGAAAACTGCAAGGTGGATTATGGAGATTGAGAAACTTACGAAATGTGTGGTTTCCCACTAGGTTAGAATGTGCTATATGCAAGTTATCTGCTCTAAAGAGAAGCGACAATATGGTGGAGTGCCAAGAGTCAATTGTTTGTCATAGAATTGAGATCTATGAAGGCATTTTCTTGAAAAAATATTTAAGAAAGAGTTCGACAAATGATATTTTCTGCCATTGTGAGACACTATAAATCAAAGGGTTTAACTAATTTAGATTAGGGTATCATGACATTCAAACAATATGTTGCTAAGTTCATGGAGTTAGGATGGTTTATCCTTACCTTATCTCTATGGGTGAGCACCACCCCATCAGAATTTTAATCCATACTTCGACTTCGATTTCTTTTTATGTAGGCTTCGATTACGACTTTGACTTATTAGAGTGGAGTCAGATTTATACTTTTTTTTAAAGGTACTTTTAGCTTCATATCTAACCTAATTTTAAACACTATTTTTTGGGGACTTTCAAATTTCAAGTTTACTTTTACTAAAACAATATTACTAAAATATAATCAAAGTTATTTGAATAAGATCAACAAGGTACCCTGGTTAATGTTCATTCCACATCAGTATTTCAAGTATATATTTAATAATAAAATGTATTAACAATAATCTTAACTTAGAAATGGAGTGCAAAATGAAGAAATGACCTTAGATCTTTGTGTATTGACCCCAAATCGAATTGCTTGGGATTATGAAGTTAAGGAAATCATTTTATATACCTATAGTGGACAAATTGACATATTACCCAATCATGTTCTATTGCCATAGTTGTAGATATTGGTATTTTGAAAATATGCCTTAATGACAAATGTATAGCAATGGCTCAGATGGGTGGTTTCATTAGAATGGGCAATAATAAGATTAATGTTTTAATAAATAATACGAAGAATGATAGTGACATTGATCCATAAAAAGTTCATTAAACTTTTGAAATACGGTTATTAATATGATTTCCTAAATAGAGGTTATTAATAATAAAGGAAGAAAATCATAAGTTTAAAATTTAGATATTGCCTATCTTAGACTCATACTATAGTATGAATTATATATTATTATTCTTTATTACATATTATTATATCATACTAGTGTCTAACTTTTTCTTATTATACTAGACATTTATTATAGTATCTATAGTGTGAAATTATTTGCGTTATTAACTTATTATACTAGACATTTATTATACTATCTAATTACATTGTTATCATACATTAATATTACATGTTATTGTACATAATATCTAACTCTTTGCTAACTTAATTATATACTGGACTTCCTAGTGTCTAATTATATGTTATTATACTTTAGTAAATTAGTATTATTTGTTATTAACTTATTATACTAGAGTTATTTCAATATTAGTGTCCAATTTATTTCTATATTTGATTATGTATGTTAGTAATATTATGATGTTTATATACTAAACTATTGTAAGTCTATTTATAGTATAGTATAAGTATATTATTTTATAATAATGATCTCATTCTAGTATATAATTAAACCTAACTATATAAGTTCTAGTTATATAACTATACTAGTATATAGTATGACCAATATATAGATAAAAACATATTTTTATAACATATGATACTATTATACCTGGACGTAGGAAATGAATATGTGAATTGTGTAATATTACTTCAGAAGTGACAATGACATAAATATTTTTCTCTTAATCAAGGAACGTTTTTCTAATTTAGACATTTGGTGCAAATATCACTTAATCCTTGGAATGTCATATCAATTGAGGATCCTCACTAAATTTTAATAATGAATTTTATAATAAAGAAGAGAGGATATAGGGCAGTGTTGGTGCAAGGGAACAAATCGTTTTCAATGACAAAGGGAAGGTAAAAAAGAGAGTATTTCCACATAACTGAAGTTGTAATGGTCTACATAGTACAACTAGTTCAATTAAGATGAGATACACTATGTGGAAAGTTGGTTGATAGTGACACACCTCATCACTGGGTGAAATAAAGGATTTGTTACCAAAAATTGGTTAAGTGAGAAAAGGAACCAACCATACAAAGATGAGAAAGGCTAGTACAAAGGGTGATTTATAAGCTTAAGGTAAGCAATGGTCAAGGACAAGACCAACACACATTTAAGGATTTTTTGGGATATTATGAAAATCCTAAAAATACAGTAGTGTTGTGGTATCTTCTTCCTCATGAAAGACTAGGTGAGGTTTTGGATGCCTAGGATGCTGGCCGACTTGTCAACACCCAAGGAGATTGTTAGGAGTATAGTAATCTTGAAAAAAGTATATGTATATGAAATTCAGTTGATGATAACACGGTTGAAATATAAATGGAACACGTCATAGTAACAACGTAGACATGATTGTATTAGAAACTAGACTTTATATAAAAAAAAGATTCTTTCTCTTCATAACCTCACAATATTACATGATCTAGGATACATAGAGTTAGTCACCATAAGTGGCCGATTAAATTATAAAAGAGTATTCATCTCAGTAATGCACATCCTACAAAAGGCATACTAGGATCAAAACTGGTGCTAAAACGGGTTATAGTCTCCTTAACCAGGACTTAGACATGATTGATTCCTCTTCCTTAGGTATCATGATAGGGCTTAAACTTGCATGAAAGTTTATGGTCCTGAGAATAGAACCATAGGTAGGCTTGGTAGGTATGATGAGACCGTGAATGAAATATAATGCTATTGAAAATACATTAAAAATTTACATGCAAATATACTAAAAGAACACGCATGTGTGTGAAAAGGTATCACCCTCTCTCTTGCAGCTACATGTATCCTCAAAACTTGGTGAGGAATCACCATCTCAATATATATATATATATATATATATACATGGTGAAGGATCACCCTCTCGAAATTTAGCCCTTTCTTCATGCAAAGATAGCCTCGAAAGAAGTTTTCGAAGAAGAAGTATTGAGATATTAAGGACAAATGTGTGAAGCCAAGCATTGCTTGCCACAAAGTCCCACGTGCAGTCATATCCACATATGATGAAGGGAGCTAGGGTGTGTATACACTAATTTTAAGGGACACTACAGTGGGTACGTTACAAAGCAATCTTGTAATGATGAGTTAATGAGAGGTCATGAGATTCTCAGATTTATTAGCTTTGGATTTAAGTCGAGCTTGAGATGCATAGAAGGAGCTTTATTAAGTTGAAGCAGTATTATTTATGATTTCTTGGAATATTCATAACTAGATTAGATACAATGTTTTGTTTTTCTGATTTCTTAAATTTTGAATATTACAGAGAGTGTTTGGTTGGTTTTGTCCCAGTGTTTAAATCTAAAAACATACAGAAATTATTTATTTATGTTGCTCGGGATGTGAAATACCCTGATGTGAATAGATTGCTTGATTTTTTTTTATTTCTTTCACAAGTAAGTTTCATTATCTTGACTTCATTATATGTCACTTTTTTGTTCCTTCATTGTCATCACTTATATTTTATGTCTTGTCGTGACTTCTTATTTGTTAAATTTTTTGAAATTTCATCATGATAGTTTCACTAGGGTTTCGCTCTTAGGAACTTTAGATTTTAATGCAGATATTGACTTGAAAGGTGGGTATGAGAAAGAATGAAAGAATATCCATCACAAACTGTAGAGTGAGACTGGGGGGTCCCTTTTGGATAAAGATCATGCAGATATATTGGTTTTATATTATTGAGAGATTTTGAAAAACTCATATTGGAATGTAATAACTTTGGTTCTTTTTTTAAACATACTTCATTCATAATAACCAAGCTTACATAGGAGAATCAATCCAAAGGATATTAGTAGGTACATCAGGGTATGCACCTCACCATAAACTAATGTCCCTAACACTTAAACCAAAGTTGGAAAATGTATGTGTTGGCTCATTCCAACTTCTATTGACATGTTGAACTGTATAAGAGTTCAACCAAGCCATCAGCTCCTTTGCTTCCTTGATCACATTATCAATTATAGCGTTAGATGAACCCTATTAGTTAAGTTCATTAACAACAAGTAAAGAGTTACTTTCAATCAAATGATGATGGATGCCTAAGTGAACACTAAGATGAAGTCCTCAAGGAATAGCTAACCCCTCAACCTCTGTTGCATTAAAAAAATGATGATCCCTTTTAGCAATTGACATAATAACATCCCCCTTTAAGTCTCTTAAAATTGTTCCAACACCTACAATTGAATCATTAGTGGCTAAAGCACCATCAACATTAGGTTTAAAAATGCCAGGAGGGGGAATTCCCATTTGCAATGGTGTTTAACTACAAGTAAATGTTTGCACTTCAATTTTTTAAAAGTCTTCTTCATTGCCAAGGCATTTCCTATTGCAACATCTGTACTCAAACACTTCCCCTTACAGATAATCATGTTTCTTCAATACCAACAACTCCAACAGATTAGGAAAAAAGGTTCGACCACTCCTTTGGATGTACCCTCTAGCTGCCTCAGATCAACATCAACAAATAGATCAGAATTACTGGTATGGAGCATCTTAGAAAAATGATTTAGCTAGACAACTTTGAAAGACGAGTAGCAACATAGAGCACACAAAACATTTTCCCTTTCAGCACCATAGAGAACACATTCCTCATCAACCATCACCTATTTCTTCCTGAGATCATATTTGATAAGCAGGATGCATTTAACAACATTCTAAGCAAAAATCTTCACCTTGGATGGAAGTTTCATGTTTCAAATATTTTTCCAAATTCTCTTCAAAGTTGCAGCATTAGAACATTCACCACCCTGCATATTCTTATTCAAAACTTTAAACAATATATAGGCACTTTTTACTATATATTCACCATTTGAGTCCTAAACCCAACAAAGTAAATTAGGCTTCCTAGGATTTAGAATAATACTCAAATCTCAGAAGCTACAATTGGTTGAAACATAATAGTAATCTTACCACATCCCACATTCGATTATCAGCATCCATTAGAGAATTCATAATGGCATCTTCCTCATACACCCCTCCCCAACTCTGCATATCTGCTAGATTTTTCATACTAGGTACCCAAAGATCTTTCCAAATTCTCATAACTTGGCCTCCTCCATTGACACCCAGCTGCCAGCTTATGTTTAGTGCTCTAAATTCCTCTCCAAAGAAAAGAAGATTATGACTTAGTGCAACATCCAAAAACTAGTCTCTAGGAAAATATTTAACTTTGGAAACCCTTTGCAACAAAGAATTAGTATGTTGCATAACTCTCCAATCTTGTTTGAACAAAAGGGAATAATTGAATACCATAATATCTTTAGAATGCATACCCCCATCCTGTTTAGTCTCACACATCCTAGACCAACTCTTCTATTGGATTTTATGAGAATTGGTGACTTATTGGTATTCATGATTTAAAATATGGAGATTGTATTAATGTCTTTGGTAATAAGTTTCTAAACTTCAATAATGTCTAATTTGCTATCTTTCTAGTTTGAATTGTTTCACATACATATGTTGAATACGGGCACACATTAGTATCATAAAGGCAATGGGTGTGATCCTCACAGAGCACATCTCCAGCACCATTATTCTTTGTCAAACAACAAACAAGAGTTGGGGGTGCCACATAATATATTATAATAATCGTTAATAATAGAATCTAGCTCAATTGGAATGGACATTAAGATCTATTTGAATAAGGTATGAATAAGGAATTCATAAGATCAAGTATAACGAAAACATATATTATAAAGAGAATAAATATACTAGATTTTGATGAAACACCATCAATACCATTCTAAAGCTTCCTAGCATTGGTCATGGGCTGACCAATGGATTTTCTTAGTTTACCAACACAAAGCTTTTGATATTCTCTATTTTTTTAACATATTTTTTTTTATCAAGTAAATAAAATTTTATTGAACATAAGAATAGTAATGTTCTACAAGAGCATAAGTACACGGGTCATCTAAAAGAGTGAGGTTCTAGTAATATAAGAAATTCATGGATGGTCATGCCATTAAAATCAATTACAATCGACTATTAGAAAAAAAGTGTTGAAAAAGAATGGTCTAAGTTCATACAATAATAGCTCATGATCTTCAAAGTTTTGGTCATTCCTCTTCCTCCCAAGACACCAACGTAGACATGTCAAAACCATCTTCCAAATTGCATCAATTTGAGAACTACCATGAAGCTAAGAGGTCAATCACCCTTCTTGGCATCACCCAAGCTACACCCACCCAAGTAAAAAAGTCATTCCACAAAGTCTTGGCAATTTTGCAATGCATTTGTAGATGATCAACGAATTCTTTACTTTTTTGACACATACAATACCAACCCAATACTATTTACATCATTTTTTAGATTTTTAATAATGAGAAGTTTCCCCAAAGAAGTTTTCCATAAAAAAAATGTTGCCTTTAAAGGGTCTTTGTATTTTAGATGCTCTTCCATGGAAATGGATTTGCATTATGCTTAGAGATGGATTGGTAGAAGAACATACTCTGAACTTCCCTTTCATTAAGGGGCAACAAAAAAAAATTGTCTTCACTTCTCCTCTCGTAGGGATTGAATAGACTAGGGTGTAGTAATATTAAAATGCCTTTGTGAAGGGGAGGTAAATACTTGATGCGATACTTGTTGCCAATGAATGTTTAGATAGTAGCCTCAAGTTGGGAGAGTGATGGCTTCTTTGCAAATTAGATATAGAAAAGATCTATGCTTGAGTTAATTGGAGATTCTTACTATATATGCTAGAGCGGTGGGTTTGGGGTGAAATGGTACTCATGGATCAAATATTGCATTTCTACCGCATTCTCTATTTTGATTAATGGCACAACAAGTGGTTTCTTTTAAAGTTTGCGGGATTGAGATAGGGGGATCCCTTATCTCCATTACTTTTTATTTTTGTAATGGAAGCAATTAGCAAAATGATCAACAGTGTGGTATGGCTTTATATCCAGCTTCATAGTGGGGAAGCCAATACTAGCTCTCTCAATATTTCTTATCTCTTATTTTCCAATGATACCTTGGTATTTTGTGAGGCTAGCCATGATCATATTCATGCATTGAGGGCTCTTCTATTCTTCAAAGTCATTTTCGATTTGAATGTGAATTGGAAAATCATATATAGTTTCAGTGGGGACAGTCTGGCTTCTATCTTAGGATGTAAGATATCTCATTTGCCCATGAAATATCTTAGCCTCCCGTTGGGTGCTCATTACAGATTGATATCCATTTATGTCTTACAAAAGATTGAGCGAAAACTCTCTAGTTGGAAGCGGATATACTAATCCAAATGTGGTAGAGTCACATTAAAAAAATTCTACTTATCATCCTCATATCACACATTACACATGATATTTTAATTTTTTAATTTTTTCCCTTGCCAAATGTGTGTTGTATAAATGATGAGTAGAATAAAACAAAAAAGAAATTAAGAAATAAAATAAAAATATGTGTGGTGTGTGGGATGATGAGTATTAAAACTCTTGAAAGTATCCTATCCAACCTACTGACTTATTTCCTCTTTCATAATAGGTAGCATACAGCATGGATAAAATACAACAGGATTTCCTATTGAAAGGGATGAATAATGAGTTCAAATTTTATTTGCTAAAATGAGACACTATTTGTTCCCAAACTTTTCAAGGAGGCTTGGGTATCTAAAATTTGCAGCTTTTTAACAAGACTTTGTTGGGTAAATGACTACGGCAATATCCCTTAAAACATGGAGCTATGTGAAGCCCACTTTAGATTCAAAGTATGTTAGAGCATGAAAATTTGGTACTCGAATGAGGTAAGTGGATCCAATAGGATGGGGATCTGGAAGCACATAAGAAGTGGATGTAATATATTTTATAATTTTATCCGTTTCGAGGTAGGTGACGAATCTTGTATCAAATTTTGACATGGCATATGATGTGGTGACAAGGCACTTAAGTAAGCCAATCTAGACAATATAATAAGCATGAAATAAGTTTCGATCATGGATCTCCTTACTAGTCTACTGGCACCCCTGAATGGAACGTTACATTCCTTAGCGCTATTATTTTGTTAAAATTTGTCTTATTGATTTGTTACAATTTCTTTCATCTTAAAGAATATGGGTGTAATTGATTCGGTTCTGTTTGGACAAAATTTGGAATTAAACCGATATACATTGATTTTGCATTTTTAAGGACTGATTCCTCAACGGTTATCCTCCTAAACTAATACTTTCGATTTTGCCGATTCAATCCGGTTTAGTCTGATTTTTCAGTTTAATAAAATAAAATTTGTCGTTAAAAATCTGTTTTGAATTTTAATTTAATAAAACTATACAATAGTATTAGTATAGATATTAGTATAACATATCATTGATAATATTAATTTTGCTTATCATATAGTGATATAGCATTAATATAATGAATACAATAGTGATTTATATAGTAATTTATATATAGACTTTTTTTTATAACTAATTTATATATTATTTAAAGTATATTATTAATAGTAATATAGTATTAGTATAAGGTCATAAAGTATAAATTGTAATTAATATGCATTACTTACTAATGTATATTAGTATTACTAATTTATTAATGTACTTATCAAAAGGAATATATTGAAGATTAATAGGCTATTAAATCTTATTAATATGTGTATATATATAAATAATATTTAAAGCATATGATCAAATAAATATTTATGTTTGAGATTAAATTTTATGTTATAAATTATAATAATATTATCTTAATTATAATTTATATGATTATCCATAATATTAAAAAAGTTATTTTAAAATATATAATATATTGAATTGGTCTAGTTTGGTCCGTCTAAAAAGTGTAAAATTAGAACTAGATCGGAATCGGCCAATTTTGAGACTAAGGAAACTGATTTTGACCCAATTTTCTGGTCTCCCGATCATTTTTTACACTTCTACTTGAGGATAGAAGGGTTGGGTTGTCTTGATAAATTTGGTATGAAACACGAAGTCCTTTAAAATATATTAATCTTCAAGTTCTATCAAGGCCGGCTCAAAGAAATAGCCAACTAAGCCACCGCTTAAGACCTCTACTTTAAGTAGGCTTTCACATTTTGTCTAAAAGATGAAAATTAAAAAAAAAAAATGATAAATATGTAATTTTTACTCAAAAAGATTTTGTTCCAAATGTACAAAATTTTCAAATAATAGTAAAATTAGAATAAAAATAATAAAATGATGTATATTTTAAAGTTGATGGCCTTATTTATTTTGAAAATTAAGTATTAAAAGAAGTAGGTATTACTTAAAATAAAAGTAAATATTTAAATTATAAAAAAATATACTATATTTACAGAAAAATCAAATTCTCTTTCAAACTTTTATATTACTTATAGATATTATTCATAAAAATAATTTTAATATTTATTTTGTATTTCAAAATTTTCAAATAAAATTTCATTATTTAAAATTGAAATATTATTTTTAAATTAAAGTATAATATATTTAATGATTGTCTTAATTCATAAATTATATTGAGCCGCCTCCTAATCTAAAATAGCTCCCTTAAAAAAAAATCGATAATAACTGCTACTTTATTTAAATACACAACAGAATATTTATGAAACTCAATGTTTTTTTTTTTTCTTTATAATACCAGGTTCCATTTTTCCTTGAAGGTTATCAATACTGATTATTTGTTGTCGTATTATATTATAAGTAACCTCCTTTTATACTTTTTTTTTTTTTTTTTTTTTTAAACAGGCAATCAAGTAATGCAAACAAACAAATAATTGCAGTGTCTGCGCTGTAGCAGTTGGGAGAAGGGTTCGTGGAGAAAAAGTACCAAAATTTTCAAGTCAAACGCCTTCAATATACCAGTTAATACCATTTCCATACACGCAGCCGCTGCGTTGTATCTTCCCTGTTCTCTGCGTCAAGCTCTTTCTCTCTCACTCTCCCTCCCCCTCTCTCTCTCATCTTCCAAAAGGATCAATGGCTAACAGCAATCTACCCCGAAGAATTATTAAGGTCCACTTTCCGATCTCTCTCTGTATGTTTGTACATACATAAATGTTCTTTCAAGTGGTTTTGATATTGGTTCTTCATGACCTTGGAAATGGACAGGAAACCCAGCGGCTCCTCAGTGAACCAGGTCTCTCTCTCTCTCTCTCTCTCTCTCTCTCTCTCTCTCTCTCTCTCTCTCTCTATATATATATATATATTATATAATATACTTTAAATAATGTCTATTTTATTGTGTTTTGGGTCGCTGAATCTGAAATTCTACAATTTTGGTTGGTGTCTTTTCTTCGACATTGGTGGCAGTTTGGGTTTACACATAAATGCTACGGAAACTATGCTTATCGTTGAACGCTTGAGTACCTTTTGATTCGCTATTTTATTTCTTTTCCTGGGGTGAGCCCCTGTCCTCTTAAAGAAGTGTAAACGACATTTATTTTCTTTTGTGAAGTCTTTCGTTATATGCGAAAATTACAATAGCTGGCTTGGAAACGAGTTAATTCCTGGTTTTGGTGCGATTTCCCCTGGCTCTTCGTGGCCTGAAATTATTAGAAGATGTTTGTCCCGTGGTATTCTGACATGGGTAATGCTAGATATAGTCTTGAAGTATGCAATTCCTGCATATTCTATTTGAAGAAAAAATGAGGTCCATCATTAAAAAAAATTATTATTTTTTTTCATATGGATCCCAAATTTATCCCCTTTTTTCAAAAGGAGTGCCGAGTGCGCGATGCTTGAACATCAAAAGATTGTAAATATAATTTCTCTCCTGACATTGCATTATAGTTTGTTTTCTTTTCTCTCGAGTATAGTAGGATTATAGTGAGGGTGAGAATAGTAAGTGGCATATCAAGGGCAGCGGTTGGGAAAACATGGTCACAGTGGAGTGATTTATTTCTTTGCATTTTGCCCTTACCCAAACATTGTAACATTTTCCATGTTCAAAACATGTTTTTGTGCTGATTTGGGATAGTATACCTCTCAAACAAGCAACAGATATATGCTATAGAGTATGCTTGAATGTTAGACTATGGACAGAGTAACATACCCATCATTGTTGTCAGCACAATATTATTTCACATGAGACTCAAGGTACATTTGGTATGGAAAATAGATCCGTGGAATGGAATAACTATTCCCAATTCTTCTATAGTTTGGGTAGCTTTTGATGACAAGGAAAATATATCCCTAAAAAATGAGGATTACCTATTCCTCTCAAAAACATAAGAGGAATGGCTATTCCTAGGGCATTAGAATAAGATAAAAAAAAATTATTAAGGTAAAATTAAAACACAAATTGTTGAAATACATCCACAGTAATGGCAGAAATAGATACAAGGAAATGCACTTTTTACTCCCGATGACATCAGGAATGCCTAGGCCACCCCCAATGGTAGTCAAGGGTGGCTGGTCGCCATGTTGTATTTATGAAAAAAAAATGGTTGAAAAATAAAAGGGGGTATTTTTAGGAAAAGACTTTGTGGATTTGGGTATTAAGTTACCTCGTGTATACCATCTTGTATATTTGGGCTATGCCTATTCTTATTAATATAATCATTTACTTATAAAAACAAAGTATTTTACAAAATGACATTGTATATTGCCACCAAACAAAGGCATAGGAATGACATTCCTATTATTTTGGAAACAGTAATGGACATTCCCCTTACGAAACAAACCCAATGTCATCAGCCAATCCACCTCAGACTAGGTGTGCCCAAAAGCTTATTTTGTTTTACTACTTTTTCAAACAGTCTCTTTAGAATTTTTAGTATACCCAAAGTTCAATGTACTTGTTCATATATATAGCCAAGCAAATGGAAAACAAACCACCTCATGCACTAATTACAGAATAGGATGCCGGCACTAATGCAATTTTATTTAAGCTTGTGTTGGGGTCACAACATCTTTCTATCCAAAAGTCACATGTGTCAAGGTAACATCATTTGACTGGTTTGGAAGGCAATGTACCTTAGCAGTTATTCAACTGAGTTCAGTTTGGGTAGTGGTATATTTGAATGCTGGAACTTCAATACTTTAATGGCTCAAGTAAGCCTTCTTTAGTTGTCCTCATTAAAGTAATTCTAATCAAGTGTTACATGTACTTGAGCATGCTTTGTGAAATTTGTATGCAGTTCCCAGACATTTTAATGTTGGAGCTTTAATGTTCTCATGGCCCAATTTAGCTTTCTTTAGTTATTCTTATTAATGTAGTCCCATTCAGAGGCCTACATGTATTAAACATGCTTTATGAAATTTGTATGCAGCTCCTGGAATAAGTGCCTCTCCTTCTGAGGACAACATGAGATATTTTAATGTTATGATTCTCGGGCCAGCTCAATCTCCTTATGAAGGTAAATTAACATACAAAAAAGTAATCTTTTCTAGTAAGCTATTTAATGTCCAGCTCCTGTTATTTTCTTTTTTCTAGTACGCTATTTAATATTTGAAATAGTAAATATATATATATTTACCTATGAGCTTCATGGGTCAGAATAGTTGTGATTGTGAATTATTATGACACAAATAACATAACAACAGCTGATAGTATCCTTCTGAACTTTTTGGATCGTATGAAATTCAGGAGCTACGTAAATGGATTTGTTATCACTTGGTTTCTTGTATTAGTTCCTGTTTCACATGCTGGTACATGGTGTAATATCATTTTCTTATATACGTAGGTGGAGTTTTCAAGTTAGAATTGTTTCTATCTGAAGAGTACCCAATGGCAGCTCCCAAGGTAATATGATATTTAGATTTCTTTTCACGCTGTGTAATGCTATCTTTTTGAGCATCTATAGTTGCTTGTCTTGTTTTTATGAAGGCATTCATTCGCCTTATCTTGCTTAAGAGTTCGGATACTGTTATATCTGCTGTTTCAGGTGGTTGCCTGTTTGAAGAGAGGGCTTATTTCATAACTTTATTTTTGGCCCTCTCACCAAGGATTTAATGTTGGGTTTTTAAATTCTTTGGTCATCTTAAATAAGCAAAATGCTTGGTACATTGGGGTAACAGGAATAGTACATTTACTTTTCACAGGAACGGTAAATGTACTGTTCATTGAGGTAATTAAAATGCCTTACATAATCTGAAAGATGGGAATAATTTCTTAAGTACGGATAAACTTGATAAGTTTTTCTCCCATGGATTTTTGTGTGCATTTTTATTCATTAGCATGCTACATACAAGGTCAAGAAATGTTGGCTCAGTGATTGTCAGTTACCAAAACAGTTAATAGGGTTGATTGTCCATTTATAAAACAGTGAAAATTGAAGTGCAAATCATCTATTGGAGAAAGAAACACAGGGGAATGAGATTTTTGAGGCTTGCAAAATTAAAAATAAAAATAAAACGCAGAGAGAGATAATTGAGGCTTCTAAATTCATTTTGTTGATTTATTAGCTAGTGATGCAATTACTAGTAGGTTGAATCTTCATGCAGCCTATATATTTGATGCAGCAAATATAATCTTTAACCCTGTGTAACCATTTGCTGATAGGTCGAAATTATGATTTATAAGAAGGTGGGGGAAGTCGAGGGTATGTTCTGGCAGAGCTTATTTCTTGGAAAAATAAGTTGTCTTGTTTGTTTTCAGAGATGAGATGAGATAAAAGTTAAAAAAAGAATAAAATATTATTGTAAGATATTTTTTTAATATTAGTTTTGTACGAGGATTTGAAAAAGTGGTATGAGAATTTGTAAAAGTTAAAATTTTTATTATATTTTGTATGAAAAATTTAAAAAGTGCAATGATTAATTTAAAATGTGCTTAGATTTTTGATCTTATTTTTGTAAGCAAACCAGGTCATTAGCTGTCGATATTCTTTGTTGAAGTTTATCGATAAGGGATTGGACCAGTTAATGGATTTGGGCCGTGTGTCTAGTAAGGACTTTAGTTTGCGTCTGCAGTAAACGATGAGGTGCGGGGCGTTAATTGGGAAGTAGGTAATTTAGTTGGGCCTGTTAAAATCCCGGCCCAGAAGCATGTAGAGGGGTCGTGTTCGACTGAAGGGCCTCGTGTTGTCATCGGGGGAGTGCTGGGTTTCGTCCAATGCCCTCGACACCAGGTTCTGTGCTAGGGTCTGGCCCACCTTCACAGACTTTGTCGCCGGCGAGGGGCGAAGCATCGGGGACTATTCCGGCAACGATATCTGCGACGGCGAAATGCGTAGAGGGACTGCATTTATCGGCGAACCAGATAAGGGATCAGTCCTCGAAAGAGGAGGCTTCGAACTTGAAGCTGACTTCACAGAAAAAGTCGACTGAGATTGGGGAGTCTCCCGGATGCTCTTCGATGCTGAGATTATCCCCGATAGGTGAGATGGACGGTGGTAGTCCTTTGGAGAGGCGTACGCTGGAGTCAGTGGAACCTTCGATGAACCAAGAGATGAGGTTTGAAGAATATGTAGCAAATGGGAGTGGGGAAGGGTTTCGAGGGTGCGATACGTTAGTAAATGAGGTTCCTTGTACGCATTCAGTCAACCCAAATCTTCAGTTGGTGTTGGGGCGGGCGGGGGGGGGTGAGGGAGACACAAATTCTTGTGAATCTGGGGAGTTTTTAGATTCTGATGAGGACCTCAACCCTGTCCCTCTGAGTTGCATTAATCCAGGTATTGAGTGGTCCAGTAATTGTTCAGATTGGGTTATCAGAAAGGCAGAGGAAATAAGAGAAATTGTTGGGATTTCTTTCCAAGGGTATGAAGAGCAGTTTAGAGCGGTGTTGATTGCTATTGAAGCTGGGCAACCAGCCTTGGCTAAATCAGCTTTTGAAAAGGAGAGGGAACTGAAGAGATTGGAGTGTTCGATTAATTATAAGTCAAGGGATAGGAGTGTTTGGAGGAATAAAGGTAATAAAAGGGCTGTTTCTTATTCGTCATGAAGCCCAAAATTATTTCTTGGAACGTTCGGGGATTAAATAATTTTAGGAAACGTCTTCGAGTGAAACATGTTGCGTCAATGGAAGGTTGATGTGGTTTGTCTTCAAGAGACTAAGTTGAAATTAGTTAATCAATCTATCGTTTAGAGTTTGTGGAATGTTAGCAGCATGGGATTGGTAGAGTTAGTATCTAATGGGGCTTCCGGTGGAATTTTAATGTTGTGGAATAGGAGGGTGGCGGAGTTGTTGGATTACTTTATGGGGGATTTCTTGGTTGCGTGTCATTTTAAGAATATTGAGGATGGGTTTGAATGGGCGTTTGCTGGGGTTTATGGTTCTAAGAGCATTAGCAATGGATCCATCAAAATTTTCTTTCAAAAAGTACAAGTTTGCACACATATCAAAAAATTTTTGTCATATTTGATTAAATGTAAAGAAAAGAAAGTGGAGAGGATGGAATAAAAGTACGTTTTGTTTAACTTTTAAATAGTGATCTATCAAAAGTGAAAATTTTTTTATATGTGCAGACTTGTACTTTTTGAAGGAAAATTCTGATAGGTCCATTGCTAGTACTCATGTGGACGATAGAAGGAATCCTTTATGGGTCAAGATGTCGGGGGTTTATGGTTGGTGGGATTTGCCGTGGTGTTTTGGAGGGGGTTTTAATCTCACTCGTTTATGTAGTGAGAGATCGGGTGGTTCTTGTTTATCATCAGCTATGCCTTCTTTTTCAAATTTAATTTTTGAATTAAATCTGATTGATTTACCTTTAGTGGGAGGGGATTACACTTGGTCTAATGGTCGATCTTTTTCAAGGCCTGACAGGTTTCTGGTTTTGCCTTCTTGGGAGGCTCATTTTGCTGGTTTGTCTCAGAAATTATTGCCAAGGCTGTGCTCTGACCATTTTGCCATTATGTTGGATTGTGGAGGTATTGGGAATGTGAGAAGATATTTTAAATTTAAGAACATGTGGCTTAAAGAGGAGGCTTTCGTTGATAAGGTGAGAACTTGGTGGAATTCCTATAATATTTCTGGTACTCCTAGCTTTATATTGGCTGGTAAATTGAAATCTCTTAAGAAAGATCTAAAGATATGGAACAAAGAAGAGTTTGGGATGTTGGCTAATAAGAGGAATGACCTTAGGAAAGAGTTGAGAGATTTGGAAGAGAAGGAGGTGCAATGGGTGTTATCGGAAGAAGGAAAAACCAGAAAATTAATGGTGGCTTCAGAACTGGAAAATATTGCATTAATGGAGGAAATTTTGTGGAGACATAAATCTAGGGTGTTGTGGTTGAAGGAAGGTGACAGATGCACCAAATTTTTTCATCAAATGGCGAATTCCCATAGAAGAAATAACATGATTGAGGTTTTAAGGGAAGGGGATAGATTTGTCAAGGATCAAGAAGATATTGAGGCTCTCATTGTGAAATACTACAAGCAGTTATTTTTAGAAAGTTTCTCTTGGAGGCCAAAGCTGGACAGTCTTGATTTTGATTCTACAGATCAGTTTGAAGTTGACTGGTTGGAGAGAGAGTTCGAAGATGAAGAAGTTCTTGATGTGGTAAAATGAATGGATAAGGATAAGGCACCGGGTCCGGATGGCTTCTCTTTGGCATTTTTTGAAGTGTGCTGGGACATTGTTTTTTGATAAATAAGAAGTAATTTCATTGATATGAATATAAATAGGCAAAGCCCAAGTACACAGGAGGGTATACAAATGAGATGCCTAAATACATTCTAATAAACTCTAGATTAAGGAAAGGAAATCATGCACATTATTGCCATTAGGTACAATGGCTGAGAACCAAAGGATTAAAGTATACAAAAAGAAATTCTGGAACTCCGCCATTGTTTGCTCTGTCTTCGAAGCACCATGCATTCCTTTTTGACCAAACATACCACATAATGCACAAAGGGATTGTCTTCCATGCTGTACCACCTGTGGACAGCCGTGGATGCCCCTCTAGCATGTAATCAAATTAACTACCTTGGTCGGCATAACCCATGCAGCATCCACTCGGCTAAAAATCCCATTCCACAACGCTCTTGTAACCTCACAGTGTAGCAATAGATGATCCACTGATTCACCATGATTTTTGCTCAAATAACACTAATCCGTCACTATGAGTCCCCTCTTCCTTAGATTATTCGTAGTTAGAATATTTTCAAGGGCTGCAGTCCACACAATGAAAGCCAATTTGGAGGGTACATAAGTTCTCCAAATGTTCTTCCACGAAAATGATGCATTATTAGGTGTAGATAGAATTTTATTATAGACCATGATTATTTCTTACTAGCTGCAGACCGTCATATTATCCTGTCACCCTGTGTTAGTCTACTTCCTAGGGAGTATAGCAAGTTGAAAAAATCTGCAATAGTAGACAATTCCCAGTTGTGATTATCCCTGGTGAAAAGGATATTCCACTAGGGGGAGCCATGAGCAAAAGTGTACATGTCTGCCACTGAAGCCTCCTGGTTAGCTACAATACTATGAAGACTGGGATAGGCCCTCTCAAGAGAGCGTTCTCCACACCATACATCCTGCCAAAATCTGATTCTGGTGCCCTTTCTCGACACAAAACAGATACTGTTTACAAAACACTGCCAACCCCCCTTAATATACTTCCACAATCCCACACCATGGCCCCCCTCACATCATTAGTGCACCAACTCCCCAGGCTCCTGCATGTCTAGAAATTATAACTTCCTTTCACAAAGACTCCCATTCCATTTGATATCTCCACAACCATTTTCTCAGTAGAGCTTTATTGAATAGTCTCAGATTACGCACTCCCAAACCCGCACTAGATATCGGGGAGCAAACTTGATTCCACTTGACAAGGTGGAGTTTAACTAGGGGAGAGCTCGGTCCGGTTCAGTCGGTCCTGGGGGAGTTTGCCGGACCGGACCGGACCTATTCGGTCTAGGGTGGGTCCTGGGGGAGTTTGCCAGACCGGACCTATTTGGTCCAGGGTTTTCCCACCCTGGACTAGATCGAGAACCTCTAGGACCGGACCAGACTAGACTGGTCCATTTCGGTCTGGTCCGGTCCGGTCGGTTTATTCGGTTCATTCCAAAATATATTATACTATTATAAATATATACATATACAATATACTATATTTATACTATAAGTTTATAACTATTAACTCTCATAATATGTTAATAAATTAAATTAATACAATATATACTAAATTATTAATATGATATATTAGTAAATTAATTTTAATGTATTATTATTATTCTTAATGTATAAGTTAATTAAATAATATATAATATTTTTAAAATATATATAAGGTAGGTTCGGTCCAGTCCAGGTTGGAAAAGACCCAGACCCAGACCCAGATCGGGACCGAGACCGACCAAGACCAGTCTTGGTTCGGTCCAGTCCGGTCCAAAATGACCGGTCCGGTCGGTTTGGCCGGTCTGGACTGGCCAATGCTCTCCCCTAAGTTTAACTTCCTCTCCCAAACCCCCCATAAGAAAGGTCGGAATAACTTCTTGGTCCTATTTGCCACCCCTGTAGGCAAAGGGAATAGAGACAAAAAAAATATGTTGGAAGGTTAAATAAAGTGCTCTTGATCAATGTGAGCTGCCCTCCCTTGGATAGATATAGTTGTTTCCACCCAGCCAACCTTTTCTCCACTTTCTCAATGACACTATCCCAAATAGCTCTAGCTTTAAATGTTGCCCCCAGCAGAAGACCCAAGTATTTCTTAGGTAAAGAGGACACTTTGCGACCCATGAGCTCTGCTAGGCTATTGATACTAGGCACCACACCCACTGCCACCATCTCAGATTTACTAAGGTTTATCTTGAGATGCGATACAACTTCAAAACATAACAGGAGTGCACGTAAGACTTGAATTTGGCCTTGATTCGCTTCACAAAAGAGAAGTGTGTCATTTGCAAACAAGAGGTGTGAAATCATAATTGAGCTGCTAGTACTGTTACCCACTGAAAAACCAGCTAAGTAGCCGCCCTCTACAGTTGCCTTCATCATCCGGTCAAGGGCTTCCATAACAATGACAGAGGAAAGGAGACAATGGATTCCCTTGTCGCAACCCATGGGAACTATTAAAGAATCCCATAGGTGTACCATTAACCAACACCGAGAAGCGAATCGTTGTGACACAATACCGAATCCAAGAAATCTACTTATCACCGAAACCACATATTTCCAGCAGGTAAAACAGAAAGTTCTAGTTTCCATGGTTGTAAGCTTTCTCCATGTCAAGCTTATATAAAATGCCAAGTATGCCTTCCTTCAGCCTATGATCCAAACACTCATTGGTTATGAGTTTTGAATCAAGTATCTGTCTCCCCTGAACAAAGGCATTCTGTGATTTAGAAATTATTTGCTGAGTTTCATTGCTAGGGAGGATGTTATGAAGGTGTTTGCTGAGTTTCATTCACATATGAGGTTTGAGAAGAGTTTTAATGTAACTTTTATTGCTCTTATCCCGAAAAAGATGGGGGCAGTGGAGATAAAGGATTTTAGACCAATTAGCTTGGTAAATGGAGTTTATAAGATCATCTCCAAGGTGCTGGCGAATCGCTTGAGGAGGGTGATGAAGATGATTATTTTTAAAGCTCAAAATGCCTTTGTAAGGGAAGACAAATTTTAGATTCAGTTCTAATTGCAAATGAATGCTTGGAGAGCAGATTTAAGATGGAGAAAGCTGGAGTTTTAATAAAATTGGACATGGAAAAAGCCTATGACTATGTATATTGGGATTTTCTTGATTATATGTTGAGGAGGTTTGGCTTCGGAGTTAAGTGGCATTCCTGGATGAAGTTTTGTGTGACGACCCCTAAATTTTCTGTTCTAGTGAATGGTGAACCGGTTGGTTTCTTTAGTAGTTCCCGTGGTTTGAGGAAATGTGACCCCATTTCCCATTTTCTATTTGTTATGGTTATGGATGCCTCGAGTAGAATGATAGAGAAAGCCGCTGAGGGTAATTTTCTGTCCAGTTTTGTGGTGGGTAAGGAGAGTCGGAATTGTTTAAAAATATTGCATTTATTATTTGCTGATGATACGTTAATTTTTAGTGATTCCAAACCTGAAAATTTACGTGCTTTAAGAGCACTATTGCTGTGTCTCAAAGCTGTTTCGGGGTTAAGAGTTAGTTTATTGAAATCTGAAATTGTTCCTGTCGGGCCCATTCAGAATATTTCAGATTTGGTGAACATTTTGGATTGCAGAATCTCCTCTTCCTTTGAGGTATCTTGGACTTCCTTTAGGGGCTCCTTTCAAATCTACTAAAATTTGGGATGAGGTGATTGAAAAAATTGAGAGAAGGCTGGCTGGTTGGAAGATGATCTACTTGTCAAAGGGGGGGAAGATTAACTCTTTTTTGACAAGGGTTGAAAAAAGAATAGAGACTTTATTTCAGAATTTTTTATGGGGTGGTAATGGTAGGGAACAAAAGATCCATTTGGTTAGTTAGAAAAAAGTGTGTCAACCGCTGGACTATGGTGAGCTGGGAATCAAGGATTTGAAGGTCTTCAATAGAGCATTACTTGGTAAATGGTTTTGGAGACATCATTTGGAAATTAATGCTCTATTGAAAAATGTTATATAGGTGAAGTATGGAAGTTTAAAGGGTGGATGGTGTTCTAAAGATACTAGTGGTGCATATGGGGTGAGTTTGTGGAAATTTATTAGAAAAGATTGGGGGTCTTTTTCTCTTCATTGTAAATTGAAGGTGGGCGATAGGAAGAAGACATTCTTTTGACATGATTTATGGTGTGGGGAATATTCCCTTAAGCTGGATTTTCCAGCAATTTTCAGACTAGCCAGGAATCAAAATGCTACTGTTTGTGAGTCTTACAGTAGTATTGATAATCATTTTGAGTGGAATGTTAATTTGATGAGGGAAGTAAATGATTGGGAAGTGGATGATGTTAAAGCTCTGCTGGACAGGCTTTATAGTACTAAGCCGCTGAACGGTAGAGAGGATAGTTTGTTGTGGACCCCCGCTGGAAATTTGAGGTTCTCAATTTCTTCTTATTGTAGATTGTTGATCAGACATAGAAGCTGTGTATTCCCCTGGAAAAATATTTGGAAAGTGAAAATTCCTTCCAAAGTTGCTTTTTTCTGTTGGGTGGCGTCTTTGGGCAAAGTGTTGACTAATGAGAACCTTAGAAGAAGAGGACTGTTAATTGTCGATTGGTGCGCGATATGTAAAAAGGATGGAGATTTAGTTAATCATCTATTTCTCCATTGTGAAGTGGCAAGATTCTTGTGGGAGGAGGTTTTCAAATGGTTAGGATTTCTTTGGGTCATGCCTAAAGACGTGGTGAATGTGATAGATGGGTGGAAGTGCTTAAAAGGCAGCAAGATTGGCAAGAGTGTTTGGAAGATAATTCTCATCTTATGTGGTGCATATGGTTTGAAAGAAATGTGAGATGCTTTGAAGTTAAAAACCGCTCTATGGGAGATTTTAGGGATTTTTTCTTTAGCACTTTGTGTAGTTGGGCCAAAGCTTTTGTAATGGAAGAAATTTGTTGATTTATGTTTTTTAGCTTTTTGTAGTTTCTTTTTTGTTTGTGGAAAGATGTAGGGATTTCCTTTGTATACTACCTATGTATTTGGTCTTATGCCTATTTCTTTGGAATGAAGTCTTTTATTACCTATAAAAAAAAAAAACTATTTCACATAGGCAGCTGAGATTCACCTTGTACCCTTTGTTTGGAAACGAAGAAAAAAAATCGAGTTTTTCCCTCATTAACTTTTATATATGAAGACTCATCCAAAAATAAGGTCTTATCAAAATGATTACATAGGCTTAACGATTATACCTGCTGCATTAAATGTCAGATAAAATAAAGTTACCATCTTGTGATCTAATATAGGCCCTAATTGTTTCTAGGGGATGTAAATCGTCTTATATATGAGTCATGCTACATACAGTCGTGGAGTTGTAAACGGCATGTAGTCGCTTTAAAAAAAAGTTAATTTTTTTTCATGTGGATCCTATATATATTTACTTTTTCTCAAAATGACTGCACACCACTTGTAACTCCATGACTACATCTATCATTTCTTATATATATATTGTACATATATATATGTATATATATATATATATATAAAGTTACCATTAATTTCTATCCTAGTCCATCATCCCCTCTGGATTGGATTGGATAGATCGTCCCTGGTGGATTGGACCGGACTGGTAGCTATTGGTCCGTTCCAATGTAGTCAGTTCTTTTGGTCTAGCGTAGTTATTTTGTTTCATCTTTCTGTTTTTTTGGCAAATAAATTAAGAAAAAATATTTAAATTGTTAAAATTAAAATTAAGTGAATTATAATGAGGATTATGTAACTAATTCATTAAAAAAATATTTTATTATAATTATATTTATGATGTTAATAGTATTTTTTGATAAGTAATAATCTTTATTGATGAAAACAACTAGGCAAAGCCCATTTATATAGGGATTATATAAAGGAGACACCTAGTTGCACTCTAGCAAGTTGAAAAGAACTCAAAAACTTATTAATATTCCCTCCCTTTAGTATAATAGCAGAAAACTATTGAACCGAAGATGATACAAAAAAGTTCCAGATTTCCCCCCATAGTCATCTCCTTGTTGTTGAAGCATCTCTCATTTCTTTCCATCCATAGGCACCATAATAATCATAAAAGGATCATTTGCCACGGCGCTGACATTTTATCGCATTGATGGTATCTTTTCCAGCATGCTAGGAGATACGACACTCTTGGGCAAGACCCAAGACAAATCAGCTCTCCTAAGTAGTCCATCCCATAGCTCTCTTGCCACATCATAGTGCAGAAAAATGTGATCAATAGTTTTCCCACTTTTCTTATATAAGTAGCACCATTCTACTATAATCACCCCTCTTTTCCTTAGGTTGTCAGCTGTTAAAATGGTACCTAGAGCCGCTGTCCACATGAAACAAGCGACTTTAGGTGGTGTCAGAGCTCTCCATATGGCCTTCCAAGGGAACCCTACTGGCTGGCAGTCTTGCAATACCTTGTAGAAAGACTTGACTGAAAACTTATGGTTTCCGGATCGTGTCCACTTCATTCTATCCCTCCCGATACCTCCAACCTGCCTAGAGTAAATGAAGCTATAAAATTTTGCTACCTCATCCACTTTCCAATCTTGAATATTTCGAAAAAAATCAGATTTTAACACATTGTGCCATTATTGCGACACAACACATCTGACATAGCGGCATTTTGGTTATCTACTAGACTGAAAACTCTTGGAAAGACAGCATGCAGGGGCCTCTTTCCACACCATCTATTAAGCCAAAAACTTTTTCTTGTACCATCACCAACCACAAAATTTTTGTGTATTGCAAACCCCTTCCACCCCTTCCGGATGAACTTCCAAAAACTCTCTCCATACGACCCCCGCCCCTCCTTAGTGCTCCAACAACCCCATTCACTTCCATACTTTCCCACCACCACCATTCTCCACAATGAGTCTTTTTTCAAGTGAAATCTTCACAACCACTTTCCTAAAAGTGTCTTATTAAAAGTGATCAAATTACGTATCCCCAAAGCACCCACTTCCTTTGGGTTACACACTTTGGGCCATGCCATTAGATAAAATTTGTGGTCTTCTACCAAACCACCACCCACCCACCCAAGAATTCTCTAAAAGGTTTTATAATTTGATTGGCCACCCCCACCGGTATAGGAATTGGAAAGAGAGAGAGATAGTATGTGGGGAGGTTGGAGATGGTATTTTTGATGAGAGTTAACCTCCCCCCTTTTGAGAGGTAAAGCCGCTTCCACCCCGACAAACGTTTTTCCACCTTCTCTACTGCACCATCCCAAATAGTTGTTGCTATAAAAGAAGCTCCCAAAGGGAGTCCAAGGTACCTCCATGGTAATGCAGCCACCCCTACACCCCAACAACTCGGCTAAGTGGTTGATATTCGTTACCTCCCCCACCGGAACCATTTCTGACTATCCCAAGTTTACCTTGAGACCTGAAACCGCCTCAAAACACAATAGTACAGCCCTTGAGGCTTGGATTTGCCCACTGTCTGCATCACAGAAAATTAGGGTATCATCCGCATACAATAAATGGGAGACTGATAAACCGTCATTATGATTTCCCACAGCAAAACCAGTTATAAAGCCTCCCCGGACAGCAGCATCTACCGTTCTACTTAACGCCTCCATTACTACGACAAATAAGAATGGAGATAACAGGTCCCCTTGCCTCAAACTCCTTGAACTCGAAAAAAAACCGCACGGCTTGCCATTCACAAAACGAAAAAGTGAGCGGTCGAAACACAATGAGAGACCCAACCACACCATCTCTCTTTAAAACCACATCTCTTCAACATATAAAGCAAAAAGTCCCAACTCACATGGTCATAAGCCTTCTCCATATCCAACTTGCAAAACACTTTTGGAAGACCATCCCTTAACCGACTATCTAAGCACTCATTTGCTATTAATACTGATTCCAGGATTTAGCGACCCCGAATGAAGGCATTTTGCAGTTTAGAGATTATTTTGTCCATTGCCAACTTCGTACGACAGGCAAGCACCTTCGAAATGATTTTATACATCCCTCCAACCAAATTTATTGGACGGAAATCCTTCAACTCTATTGCTCCTCCCATCTTAGGAATTAGAGTGATAAAGGTGGCATGAAGGGAATTCTCAAATTTTTGACCAAGGTGGAACTCATGTTAATAGTTACTACTCACTAACTTAGACCTTACTTATTAGTATGCATAATTATTAATAATATTCTACATTTTATATATGGTTAATGAATATCAAATAAATTTATTGTAAATAGTAGAGTGTGTATAAATGTATTTATATATAATGACATAACTTATCATATGATTTATGATATATTATTAATTGATAGCATATATTATTTAACATTTTATATGGTCAATGACAATAGATTAGATGAAGATTACATAATTAACTTATATAATATTTAAAAAAAATAAATATAGTTCGGTCGGTTTCATCAAATAAAACATTTAAGAGTTGTGAACACTATCTGCGTTATCATACGAGTGACATAGATGGAGTTTTGTTAGACACCATGCATAAAATCTTCCTTGGTGTGAAAATAATTGGTCGATTGGGCTGTATTTACCCTTCCGATATAATAATCGATTTAATACATTGATTGCATGGTAGATGATTAAGCATAAGTAGCAGGGTCCAACATAGTCGGAGTTTAGATGTCAGACTTGTGTTGGCTCTGATCTGACTTCGACATGTCAGAACAGAGTCGGATTTGAGCTTTTATGGGTTGTTTTTTATTATTTATTTTTAAGCGTTAGCCCATTTTAAGAAAAGAATTTTTCGTGGGCTTTTAAATTTTAGTTTTTCCAAAAATTAAAAATTAAAACTAAATCATTCACTGTTAATTTACATCTATACTAATTATCTAATTCATTTTTATACTAGACTTATTTTATAGTTCTAATTACATTTTATCATACTATAGTGTTACATGTTATTTTTAATGTCTAATTACATGTTATTATACTATAGTATTATGTGTCATTAACTTATTATATTAGACTTATTTCTATACCGTCTTAAGTCATTTCTATAGTATACTTATTATTATAGTGTCTAATTATATGCTATTATGCTATGGTATTAGATGTTATTATATATATTGGTGTCTAACTTATTTCTGTGCTAGACTTATTTCTAGTGTCTAATTACATATTTATACTTTAGTAAATTAGTATTATGTTTTATTAACTTATTAAACTAGACTTAGTTATTTCTATACTAGTGTCTAATTAATTTATATACAAGACTTATACTATAGTATCTACTGTTATTATACATTAGGATTGCATGTTATTACTAATTATCAAAAAAAGTATTGCATGTTTTTATACTAATTTCTAACTTATTTATAATTTATTTCTAACTTAATCATATGCTAGACTTTCTAGTTTCTAATTACATGCTATTGTACTTTAGTAAATTAGCATTTTGTGTTATTAACTTATTGTACTAGGCTTATTTCAATGTTCTTTAACTTATTTCTATACTTGATTATTGGAAGTAATACTATGTGTTTAGATATACTAAATTATTATTAGTTTATTTATATTAGTATATTATTTTATTATAATTAACTTAGACTAGTATATTATTGAATTTAACTATATAAGTTCTAATTATATAACTATATGAATATACTAGTATGTATGATAAATATGTAAATAAATACATTTTTTTATTACATATATACAATATGGAGTTGGATTGAAGTTGGAGTTGGATTCGGAGGGCAAAGTCAGAGTCAGAGTATAAAGTCAGATTGGATCGGAGTCTGAGTTGGTCCAATGACGCCTCCGTCTCCTGCTGAAAAATTAAAAAAAATCCAATTAGGACTCCGTTGTGTCGGAATTGGATTGAGTCGTAGTTGGATTTTTGCTCAGTCCTAGTTTTAAGTGATTTGGGACTCGGGTGACTTAAATATATATAAAATCTGTACTTCTATAAAAATTATATATGAAATTTGTGTCAAAATATTGTTCTGATATTTTCACGGACACTGTAATATATGATCTCTGAGTCTCTGACTACTAATTTTTAGTATGTGAGAATTATTCTTGTTTACGATGTACTTATTCTCAATTGAGGCACTTAGTTTACAGTTTCAATTCTTTCTACATCACTCACATAACAATATATCATATCGATTTAAATTTCAAGATATCTGTGTTGTAGTTCTTTTATTATCTTCTATACAAAAATTAGAAGAAAATAACATATCGACTAATATTGCATTCTGTTTGTTTATCCTTTTTTGGCCCATACAGAGCTAAATGCATGGTTGAATAAGTGATTTTTTTTTCTCCCTTTCCCATGCTCAAGCGTGTACTGTTATATATATGAAGAACCTTTCCAGAAGTCTCAGTTTCTTTTGTATTTTTCCTTACAATATGTAGATGAGTTTTTTGTTCTCAAATCTTTTTGCGTTTGCACTTATTTTTGTTTCTGTAAACTGCTTTTTCCTGACAGGTTCGGTTCCTGACCAAAATATATCATCCTAATATTGATAAGGTAAGTAGTATCTGCTTCTTTTACTCCTTTCCCTTGCTTGAAATTTGAGGTTTCTTGTTTCTGGATATAATGAATGTTTTTATCAGCTTGGACGGATATGCCTTGATATTCTTAAAGACAAATGGAGTCCAGCCCTCCAAATCCGAACAGTATTGCTGAGGTGATTTTGTGCATCCCCAATAATTTCTTGATTTGGAAATTATCTTCTCATAGGGAGAAGGAAAAAAAAGTATAGGATAGAATTAATATAAACCGTGTGGAAATAGAAAGGTAAATAGGAAAACATGGATGATTTAAATGATGGGATCTTGGGTCATGAAATGATATCTAAACCAAAGTGAGATGACTTTACTAACAAAATGTTGTATGATTTACTGGATCAGCATCCAAGCTCTTTTAAGTGCTCCAAACCCTGATGATCCCCTTTCCGAGAACATTGCAAAGCATTGGAAGACAAATGAAACTGAAGCTGTTGAGACAGGTAATATTAATTATTTGTAGTAGTTGTTAAGATGCTAGCATGAGACCTAAAACCATCTTTAATACTGTTTTTAAGGGTATCTACCTTCTATCACTTGTTTTCATTTTACTATGTGGAGCATAAATTGTCGCTTATTGTTTTCCTTTTTATTTTTTATTTTTTTCACTGTAAGATAATTAATCTGATTTGGTGGAAATGATTTCAGTTGGCTTTACAAGCATTTCTCATTCATGTCGTTACTAATTACTAATCCCCTGTTGGTTGGAAACTTGCAGCGAAGGAATGGACTCGTTTATATGCAACTGGAGCTTGATTTTGCTTTGAAGATCAATTTCTGAAGTGTATGTCAAAACTATAACATGAGGATAAGACTTATGAATTGATCTATGATAGTAGAAGACTTCAAAGAACTTCAAATTAACTGTATGCCATCTTCAGGATATAGGAAAGATGAATATTGTGAAGAAGTTAATCATCAAATAGTCATCTTAATAAACTAGAACGGACTTAAGGAAAAAAAGAAAAGAAAAGAAGAGAATAGAAAAAAGGGCTTTAAGGTTGCATGATTATGTTGAAGTTTGATGTCAATTTTCTACTTATGACGTTCTTGATATGGAGCGTTTTGATCAACCCAGTTATTCAAAATGTTTGAGTGCTGCAAATGAGATATGAATAGTTTTGGCTCTTCTCTCTCTCTCTCTCTCATATAACTTTCTTGAAAAATTATCGAGGTTGAATACAAGCCAGGAATATGATTTTCTATTTATGTTCAGAGATCAGGAAGCTTTCCCAGTGTTGAAATGGGCGAAGATGATTTTTTTTTTCTTATTTTGCGTTCACGACCTTTGTAAAGATGCTAAACCAAGTTTTCATTATGGTGGCAATAGTTGAAATCTGAATATTGAGAGGGAGATGCTTCAACTTATATTCCTATTGTAGATCATGATTTTTGATGGAGCGTTATTACTTCGCGGCTTGAATAGCACTTCTCCAACTGACCGCTAGGCTGAAATTAATCTTTTATATTTTTCAATTTCTTTTTTGTATCTTTTTTAGCATTTTAAAACAAGTTTTTTTTTTCAAAAAAAAAAAAATCAATACATTAATAATTATTTCTTTAACTATTAAGTAAAGAAAAAAAAATAAAAATAAAAATACATGAGATATCAAAATGAGTGTTATAAAAATAGAATAAAAAAAAACCAATTCACTAATAATTATTTCTTTAATTATTAAGTAAACAAAAAAATAAAAATAAAAATACATGAGATATCCAAATGAGTGTTATAAAAATAAAATAAAAATTATTATTGTAAGAAAAAATATTTGAAATTCTTTATTTTTCAAGAACTGATTTTTTCTATTCATTTCTTTCTCTCATCTATTTTTTCTTTTCTTTTCTTTTCTTCTTTTTCTTTCTTGATACTTCGTTTCTTTTCTATTTCTGTGTACATAAACCGATTGGCCAAAGCTCGTATTTATAAGCATAAATTATTGTATAAATTACTGTGCAAATTAAGAAAAAACGATTATTGTGGGGAATGGTCACATGGGTATTAAGGGGGGGTCATTCATTGACCTCTCCATAATTGTTCTCATAACACTCCTCCTTAAATGACTACCCATAAAGAATTTATTTCGTTAAAACCTTGTCAAGAATAAACCCAGTAGAAAGAAAAAAACCAATGGCGAAGGAAAAAGAGTACAGTATTCTTATGTACCTTCAAGTGTTTTAAGATTGCCTCATTAAAACCTTGCAGAGGAAAATCTAATGGGACAAAACCTCAGTGAAGGAAAAAGAGTACAATCAGCACAAGTCTTCAAAACATTTGCTCCTCTTGAAAAGTGCATGTCGATAGATCTTTGCATTTTCGTATTCCAATGTTCTGCACAATTTTTTTGAATGTCGCAATTGGTAATGCCTTTGTGAATAAATCTGCCAGATTATCACTTGATCGTATCTGTCACCTTTGATATATCCTCATCTGATTTAAGTGATACAAACAGTATTATCTTCATATAAAATTGTTAGGCTATCATTGATCATGGGGAGTCCACATTTTTTTTTGGATATGTTGAATTAGTGATCTCAGCCAAATACGCTATCGACTTGCTTCATGAATAGCAATGATCTCTGAGTGATTTGAAGATGTGGTAGATAGAATTTGCTTGACAGATCTCCATGATATGACAGTATTTCTATAAGTAAATAAATATCCAGTTTGAGATCTACCTTTGTGTGGATCTGAAAGATAACCTATATCTGCATACCCAATCAATTGTGGACTTGATCTACGTTGATAAAATAATCCCATATCAACCGTACTATGAAGGTAACGAAAAACATGTTTAATGCCATTCCAATACATTCGAGTTGGTGTAGAACTATATCTTGCAAGCAAATTAACTGAGAATGTAATATCAGGCCAAGTACAATTTGTAAGATACATCAAAACTCTAATTGCACTGAAATATGATATTTCAGGACCAATAATTTCTTCATTGTCATCACAAGGACGGAATGAATCATTATTCACATCAAGTGATCGAACAATCATTGGAATACTTAGGGGATGAATTTTGTCTATATAAAAGTGCTTTAGGACTTTTTCTGTATATATGGATTGATGAATAAAAATTTCATTTGACAAGTGCTCAAGCTACAGGCAGGGACAAAGTTTTGTTGTGCCAAAATCTTTTATTTTAAATTCATTTTTTAAATATATAGCGATTCTTGAGATCTCTTCAGGAGTTCCCACAATATTTAAATCATTAACATAAACCACAATAATGGCAAATCCAAATTCTGATTTCTTAATAAAAACACATGGACATATAGGATTATTCTCAAATCATTCTTTCAATAGATAATCGCGTAGGCGATTATACCATATGCGTCCGGATTGTTTTAACCCATATAAAGATATTTGAAATTTGATAGAGTACATACTTTTAGAAATACTTGTAGATGCTCCAAGCATTTTATATGCTTCAAACAATTTATATCTTTCAGAGATTCTCATTTATATGTCATGGTCTGAGGATCCATATAAATATGCAATCACCGCATCCATCAATCACATCTTTAATCCTTTTGTAACAACCAGATTAATAAAAAATCTGAATGTGTTTACATCCATAATAGGAGAATATATTTCTTCATAATCAATCCCAAGTTTCTGCAGGAAACCTGACAAGCCTTGCTTTGTATCGCACAATTTCATTTTTTTCATTACGTTTTCGTACAAATACCCACTTATATCCAACAGGCATTATACCTTTTTGGTGTTTGGAAAACAGGTCCAAATACTTCTCGCTTTGCTAGCGAGTTTACTTCAGTTTCAATAGCTGCTTTCCATTTTGCCTAATCATTTCTACGTCGACATTCTTCGATGGTTCTTGGCTCACTTTTTTCATTACTTCTGGTAATGTCAAGGGCCATTTTATATGAAAATATGTTGTCGGCAACAGTTTTATTTCTATCCAGAATTTCTCTAGTACTCATGAAATGTATTGAGATCTCATTATTTTCAAATACCTGTTCATCTTCAGGAAAAAAATATTTCATGAAATACCTCTTAAGGAGGTCCCTTTCCAGGAGATTTTGAGATTGAAGATTTGACCTCTTCAGGAGCATCAAATATATTTTTAGCTTGTATTATGAGTATGGGTTCTTAAGGAACACCAAATTTATTTTGTATTTTTTTCTTTCGAAAAATTTTATCTTTTGCACTTATAGGTCTTCCACGCTTCGGGTGTGTTTTAGACTCACCTATTGCTGTATTGACAACTTATCCTTCAGGGACTTCAATCCTTACTGGAATATTAACAGTAGGAATATATGATTTTACTACACTTCTAGTAGCAGTAAATATATCCGGTAATTGATTTGCAACACTTTGTAAATGAATAATCCTCTGAACTTCCAGTTTACATTCATTTGTAGGAGGATCAAATTGAGACAAGGCTTTATTATCTCAAGTAATTTCTTATCGTGCTTCAGACACCGATTTTTCATTACTAATTAATGGAAAAGTGGATTCGTCAAAGTGATAATCCTCAATACTTGCTTTAAACATATCTCTTGTAAGGGGTTAAAGAGATCTGATAATAGATGGAAAATCAAAACCAATATATATCCCAAGTCTACGTTGATGACCCATTTTGGTACGCTGTGGAGGTGCAATAGGAACATATACAGTACATCCAAAAGTATGAAGATGAGAAATATTTTGTTGTTGACCAAATGCAAGCTCTAATGGAGAATATTTATGATATGCAGATAGTCTAATTCGAATTAATGATGCTGCATGAAGTATGACATGTTCTCAAGCAGAAACATGTAGTCTTGATTTTATAAGTAAAGGTCTAGCGATTAGCTAAAGCTTTTTAATCAAAAATTCAGTTAAACTGTTTTGAGTGTGTGTATGGGTAACAGGATGTTCAACATATATTCCTATTGACATACAATAGTTATCAAAAGTTTGAGATGAAAATTCACCTGCATTATCCAATCGAATGATTTTAATTGGATAATCAGGAAATTGTACTCGTAGTTTGATTATCTGAGCAAGAAATCTAGCAAATGCAACATTTCTAGTAGAAATCAGACAAACATGTGACTATCAACTTGATGCATCAATCAAAATCATAAAATATCTAAATGGTCCACTAAATGGATGAATAGACCCACATATATCTTCGTGAATCGTTTGTCAAAATGATGGAGATTTAATAATGACTTTTGAGGGAGATGACCTGATAATCAACTTACCTTGGGTTCATGCAGAGCATGGATATTCATTGGGTAAAATAATTTTTTGATTCTTTAAGGGATGCCCATGTGAATTATTAATGATTCGTCTCATCATTATTGATCCCAGATGTCCAAGGCGATCATGTCAAATCATAAATATTTTGGGGTCAATGCATTTCTGGTACACTATCACATATGATTCAATTGTTCTCATCTTTGTATAATACAATCCAGAAGATAGAGCAAACATTTTTTTTAATATGAGCTTCTGACCTGATATTATTTTAATAATGAGAAGATGCTCTTTACTGCCTTTATTGGTCGTTTCAATATGGTAATTATTACGACGTATATCTTTAAAACTTAATAAATTTATTCTAGATTGTGAAGAAAATAAAGTATCATCAATACAAAATCTAGTGCCGTTAGACAACACAATATAAGCTCTTTCGGAGCCCTCAATTAAATTTGATGAACCTGATATGGTATGTACATAGGTTTTACTTAGTGTTAGATTTTAAAAATATTTCTTATCTTTAAGAATTGTGTTAGTTGTAGTACTGTCAGCTAGACATACATCTTTATCACTCAACTCAGAGATAAAAAACTCATCAATGTGATCCATGATTCTACAAAATATACAAAACTTTTATTACAAATAAAGAAAATACATTAATTGAGTGGAACACTTCCATCTTTAATTAAGTGATCAATTTTACCATCAGAATCTTTAAAGAAATTACAAACATCAAGATGAGTGACATCTACATATACTGATTTTAATAAATCATCTGATGGTTCTACTAAATTTGTTTTACGCATTTTATTCTTTCATTTTTTAGATGCTTGATATAAATCAGTTAAGTGCCTAGCCGTACGACAGGTACGTGACTAATGTCCAGTCATATCACATCTATGGTACACCTCTTCATTTTTCCTTGAAGAATTATTTTAGAGGCTTTTACCTCTTTCTGAGTTGTACCACTTCTGGTAATACGTTATATTATTATTATCCCTTTTAATATGGTCACTTATGGGACCAATATTTCTAAAATTTCTTCTACCACGTCCACACTACCGATTTTTTCGAAAGGATACACCATTCGCTTTTGAGAATAATGCAAACCTATTACCATTCACTTCAGGGAATGATGTTGAACCAATAGGGCGTGATTGATGGTTTTTCAATAAAAGTTAATTGTTCTGCTCAGCTACTAGAAAATATGATATAAGTTCAGAATATTTCTTGAACTTTCTCTCTCGATACTGCTGCTGCAGGAGCACATTTGAGGCATGAAAAATAGTAAATGTCTTCTCTAATATATCATTATCGATAATTTTTTCACCACATAATTTTAATACTGAGCTTATTTTAAAAAGTGCAGAATTATATTCATTAACACTTTTATGATTTTGCAACCTCAGGTACAATCATTCATAACGAGTTTTTGGGAGGATAACAGACTTCTAGTGTTTATACACTTTTCTTAAATTATTCCACAAAATAAAGGGATATTTTATTGTAAGATAATCAGTTTTTAATTCTTCGTGAAGATGGTGGCGAAGAAAAATTATTGCTCTAGCACGGTCCTGCAGGGACGCTTGATTTCCTTCTTTAATTATTTTACCCAGGTTCATAGCATTCAGATGGATTTCAGCATCAAGAATCTATGCTAAATAATTTTTCCTAGAAATATCAAATGCAACGAATTCTAATTTTGTAAGGTTTGCCATTTTTTGAAGAATAAGATCACTAGCTTCAGAATTGATAGAACCGTTGTGCTGATAACGTGTTATAAAATTAGAATAAAAACTATTATTGCAAGAGAAAATATTTAGAACTCTTTATTTCTCAAGAACTGAGTTTTTTTTATTCATTTCTTTCTTTCTTTCTCTTCTCTTTCTTTCTTTTCTTTTCTTTTCTTCTCTTCTCTTCATTTTCTTTTCTGATACTTTGTTTCTTTTCTATTTCTGTGTATATAAACCGATCAGTCGAAACTCGTATTTATAAGCACAAATTACTGTACAAGTTACTGTGCATAAGAAAAAGCGATTATGGTGGAGAATGGTCACATGAGCGTTAGGAGGGGGGTCATTCATTGCCCCCTCCATAATTGTTCTCATAACAATGAGGTATTAAAACTACAAGATATATTAATATTTTCTTTTTTAGTAATGCTAGAAAGCAACCACACTCAAGTGCACACACTCACATGAACAGTAGCATGAACAGTAGCATATTACTATTCATGTGAGTGTGTGTACTTGAGTGTGGTTGCTATCCATCATTTTTATTCCTTTTTTGATAAAGTGACATGGTTACATTGGTTTGTAATCAATGTAAACAAACCAATGTAAAAGAGTTGTAAATGTATCATCGTACTAAATAGAATGGTATATTTAGTCTATGAAGTGCTAGACAATCTTGTATAAAAGCAAATTAAAGCAAATCTTAATGTTTTTTAAACTTTGACATTCAAGGAATTTAATCTCTCTTTGATTACTTTTATAAATACTAGGGTTAGCGAAACCTTTGCTCAATGTCAAAGTAAAAAGAAGGTGCATGTGTCTAGTCTAGCCTAACGAAACCGAACTAAACTAACTATTTAGTTAAAAATTGCAATCGCTTATGCTCGTATAGTTGGTCGGAGAAGGGAGAGAATTCCCTACCCGGTTAGGTGCGATCGGAGTACGCTTTGATGGTAGAACCTGTCGGGATGAGGCCCATTGATTTGTACATACATCTCCATGGGGCATCTTCATACAAGTTTGTTAGTCAATACAAGTATAAAGGCCAATAATTGAATACGCACCTAATTCTCCAGTACGCCACATTTATAGCAATACTGACACCAATGGATGATTGGATTCTCCTAAAAGAAAATGGATTATTAGAGATTGAGTTGAACTATTGATTAGTCCAATTGTTTGAATTCGAAGCTGAATGTGTCTTTGTTTTAACCACCGCGTAAGCCCATAAGCATACATTTGTGTTACGGACCCTATTCACCATGATATTATCAACTCTAATCATAAAAAGGCATCTGATTGCAGAGATGGTGTAAATCTGAGATTATTTAGACTTATAATTTTATGTATAAGAATGATTTTATCAATTTTCTTTTTAGATTCAAATTTTGATTTCTAAATTTTATAATCTTCAGCATTTCAATAGCTAACAAGTCAATATGTATTGTTATGTAAGTAAAATCTATAAGTAAATATAGCATTTTCCAATCGAGAAAGTTGTACTTAAGGGTTTTAATTTCTTGTGAGTAGAGAACGCATTTGGGGTCTATAGTGCTAGAGCTATTGGGAATAGAGGACAACCTATCCTTTGTTGGAAGGACATTCCAAACATTTTTCTAAAGGAAACGGCTTTTGAGCCTTTTATGATTTATCTGATTTTAGATTCCATAGATTGTAATTCATAAAAGTGGAGGGGTAGGATTGGTGTTGGGATGCCCAATGTAACAGTCTTAAAGGTTGATTTAAGACGGATGATTAAGATTTTGAGGATAAAGTTTCATGTTGTTTTTCTCCTTCCAACCTTTTAAAGAAGGTGCCCAAGGAGTTTTTTTTTTTTTTTTTTTTGTAGGAGAGAGGATGGCAAGAAAAGTATTTTTTTGGGGCACTCTTTGAACGATAGTACAATTTTTAGAGTAGTTTTGTTGAAGACAAATAGTTCATTTTAGGACTAAAGGGCTAAAGAAGAGCTCCATGCATTGATGATACATCAAGATCACGACAAAGAATAACTTTGAGGTCTATGTTTACGCATAGAACCAAGAAAAATCGAGTCTTAGAATATGAAGTCCGAAGGCAGAATTACAAAACAGGGTGTGAAACTCACCTACGGCCTAGAGCGATCCATCATGCAGTTATTTTTTTTTGTCACTTCTACATAGTTTTGAAGACAAAGGTTGGCGAGCATGATGGTGTGGCACATATTACATATTGGTGGTCGGAACTGGAAGACAGTAGATCAAAACATTTTTCTGACAAAAAGAAAAAAAGAAAAAAAAAAAGGAAAATGTTAATTTGTCCACCCATCTTGACAACTCATTTTGACGCTTCATGCATTTTTTTAATTTTTTAATTTATTTTACTTAATAATTAAGGAAGTAATTATTAGTGTATTCATATTTTTTTAATATTTTTTTAAAATGTTTTAAAATGATAAAAGAAAAGAGTATAAAAAAAAATGGTCTAGCAGTCTGCTGACCGCTTTAGCAAACATGCTAGCAGTACCCAAAAATTATAGGCAAAAGAGTGGGAGGAGCAATTTTTATTTATTTATTTTAAACAACTTTATCTTCATTTCATTAATAGGCATTTGAATTGTGCTCATTACACTGTTTTTCAGCCTCTGTCACATGCGACACGTCTGCTGGTGCTTCCTCTATCCAATGTTGATCATTGAGCTGTTTTATAGCCTTTTTGGCTAACTTATGAGTCACAGTATTTGCTTCTCTATACACATTATTAATATTCCGTGTTGGTCTATGAGAGAGGACTTATTTGATATCCTGTACAAGCTGGCAACTCGCTCCGTTATATGTTATTTGTCTCTGTATTGCTTTTGTGACTTCTTGAGCGTCTCCTTCGAACATAGCTTCTTGAACATGCAATTCCTCAACTATTTCCATGGCCTTCCACAAACCTAGTGTCTCAGCCATTTCACTGTCCCCAATAAAACTTTTACTAATACAAGAAGTGAACATGACTTGTCCTTCTGATTTTCTTGCTATAACTATTCCAAGATGCTTTTTTGAATTGTCAATAGCTGCATCGTAGTTGATCTTTGTCTGGTTAACATGGGTTGGCCGCCATTTGACTTGTCTCCTGAGAGCTGCATTTCTATGATGAAGTGGTCTGTTTTTCTGGTCTGCTTTCAGGAACAACTCAAGCATGTTTTCTGCCCTTTTGAGTACCATTTCTGGGCTGTTAAATTTGCCTTGGAACACAATTTTATTCCTTTTGTACCATATGCTTGCTATGATCACTGCTATCTTTTGCACTTTCTCTTGGGATAACAGTAATACAAATTTTAACCATTGCTGGATAAACTCGATCTCTTTTGAATCCCAAACATCATTTGCTGCTGGGCAATGCCATAAAATGGGGCACATTGCATCTTGGGTCACCTTCTTCTTATATAGATTCTCCTCAGTAGGTAATATAGAATGTAAAGCTTTCCACATGAAATGCTTAACTTTACCTGGTACATTGAGACTCCATAATTCTTTCCACATTGACTGTATTTGCAGCCAATTTGAGCTTTGACCTTCTTCTTGTTCAGACAGATTTTTACATACATAATATGCACTTCTTACAGTAAACAAGCCATTCTTAGTAAATTTCCATGCAAGTTGGTCTTCTTTTCCCGTTTTGCTCAATGGAATTTTACTGATTAAAGTGCTTCATCCTTCATAAAAATTCCTTTAATTAAGTCATCTTTCCAGCTACATGTTTGTTGATTAATAAGCTCAACTACTTTAGCATTCCTTGGTAGCATTTGAACAGGTGAAACAACCCTGTGAGTAGCAGATTGAGGAATCCAAGGGTCCCTCCATATGTTTACTTGCTTTCCATTTCCTACTCGCCATATCATACCTTCTTTAACTAGATGTTGAGCAGCCAACATACTTTTCCAAATATATGAAGGTCTACCTCCCAATTTAGCTTCAACAAATTGACAGTTTCTAAAATATTTTTCTTTGAAAACCTGTGTAACCAAGGAGTCCTGATTGGTTTGGAGCTGCCAGCCTTGCTTAGCTAGCAAGGCTTTATTGAAAGCCTCAATGTCTCTGAAACCCATGCCTCCCTTGGATTTGTTTTCTCCCATATTAGTCCACTTTTTCCAATGAATAGCTGTTTTATCTTCACTATTCTGCCACCAGAACTTTGAAATTATAGAGTTAATATCTTTTGATAGACTTTTAGGCAAAAGGAAAACATTCATCGTGTAAGTTGGGATAGATTGTAAAATTGCTTTTATCAAAATCTCTTTCCCAGCCTTGGATAGAGGTGTATCCTTCCACTTATGCAATTTCCTCCAAATCCTATCTTTAATTCCTCTGAAAGAGTGGATTTTTGCTCTGCCAATCATTGTTGGTAAGGGTACTTGTCCTGCTCCACATATTAATTACATTTTACCTTGGGAGCCTTGTAAAGTTTCTTTAGATCGTGCATGCCAGATCTACAAGTATATTCCCTATTAAAATATCAAGCAAGTACCATACAAGCATACGCGATTATTTCGGACTAAATTGGAGTATTTGCGCAAATGAGATTGAAACATCACTATTACTTATCAAAAAAAAAAAAAAAAAAAACAGATTGAAACATCACTATTACCAAATTTCAAAGAAGAGGGAAAACTATGCGGATCTATTTTGGCAAGTTGCGGACAAAATTTGATGTTACCATTGGGGATGAGAAATGTTATTTATAATTTTTTTGACAATCATTATTTCATCTTATCTGTTATCAAATTATTGAAGGACTTTATTTTCTTCCTTCAGTTATATGCAATTGATGCCATATCAGAGATGATGAAAGAATAATGGTTACAAATATGAGAAATATTCTCTCTCTTTAGAGACAACAAAATATAATAAACAGTTCAATTTTCTTGAATTAAAAAAAATAATATTAAAAAATAATATTTTAATAATATTTTATTCAACTTTTAGTTTTTATCTCATCTCAACTTAGTATCCAAACATTTCATATTGTTACTAGTTTTGTTAATGTCGTGTCTTGCATGCCTTTGGGCTGGGTTCTAGCCACTCGAGTCTTTGGATCTTTCACCTGGAATCTTAGAGCTCTCTCAATGGCTTCTTCATCTCTATCCTTTAAAATCCATCATCAAAACTTACTTTTTCTCTTTTACATATAAATTTTTACAATATATCATATATCATCTTATCTATTTTTTTTATATCATTTAAATATTAAACTTTTTAATATATATTTTATTTCATTTCAAAGATTTTCTCTTACTATTAGTAACATCTTCACATCTTTTGATAACTTTTGAGCAGCGGAAAAAAATTAAAGGGGGAGAAATTAATGTAAAATATTTTAGGGTTGTGAACAATATCTCCTACATCTAGGAGAATTAACGTAGCAAAATGTGTAAAAAAGATAAAATACAACATCCATTGAAATGGGCTTTTGAGCAACTTTATTTATATCATACAAAAAAACGTATTTTACAAGAGTCATTGTCAATGCTCTTAGGAAAAACTCAGAGAATGGAGGCCTTGGTAGAGTTAAGGAAGTTTTCCATATCAAAATCACTATATTGCCTTAATATATTGTGCATAAACTTAAAAAATTTGGAGAGAGTTCTTCGTATGTAGGATTGACTTTTATTCTAGATTTCGGGGTGGGATAGTTCGTATCTAACTCTATGGAGCTTATGTCATTTCAATTGTTCACTTTAGTCATTAATTTTAATGTGGTATGGCTTCTAGGATGGCGCCATTAATACGGTATGTGGTCTTGGGAGTGGTGCCATTAATGTGGCATAGTTTGCTCATTGTTAAGCTCCTTCATGCTTGTTGCCAGGAGATTAAAGACTTCCTTTATTTCATGCCCACTTGCTTGTAGGGCTGTAATCGATTCGAGCTGAGTCAAGTTTTTGAGTTATCGAGTTGAGCTAGACTCAAATAACTTGAGCTCGAGCTCGAGCTCGAGTTCGAGTTGAGAGCTTGCCGAGCTGAGCCGAGCCGAGTTCGAGCGAATCAAACATGATCTTGACCCGAGTCGAGTTATTTATCGATCTTGATTTTTATTCTTTAACGAGTTTGAGTTCAGTCGAGCCGAGTCGAGTTATTATTCGAGTTTTATTTATACTTATATATATTTTTTGAATAAATTGAAAAATTAAAAATACCAAATTATAAAATAATATATTAAATATAATAATAAATAATTAATATAAACTTTATATTAAACTGTAAAGTTATAACATCTTTATGAATATATTTTTTATATGGTTACACATTATAGTATATAATGAAATCACTAAGTCTTATATTCTAACTATTAAACATTGTACATATACTATAATTATTCACTTAAGTACTTACTTAACTAATATATCATTATAAATTATATTCAATATATAGGTATAAATGATTAAGCATAAGTAACTGGGTTATTTATTACATATTTAATTTTCAAGATAACTATATTTATGTTATTAAATTTAATATGTATAGAAGTATGTGTGTAAAAATACTAATATATAGAAAAAAATTATAAATATTCAAGATTTATGGACGAGTTCTAATCGAGTCGAGCTAACGAACCGAGTTGAGTCTGAACGAGCGAGCTTTAATGAGCGTTAATCGAGTCGAGTCGAGTTTAATAGAGTATGTGTCACTTACTAATCGAGCGAGTTTCTGCTTTCACGATCGAGTTTTTTTTTCACGAGTCGAGCTCGATCCGAGTTTAGCCGAGCGAGTATCGGACGAGCAATCGAGTTGTCTGGTTCATTTTCAACCCTACTTGCCTGAATAGGTACTCAAGGGTAAGGTGTCGTCGGAGAGGTGTTGGGACAGCGAGTCCCATCTCTCCTATATTGTCTACTCTCTCATGCGTGGGTTACTTCGTGGGAGAGTTTTGCTCATGGTCCGAAGGCCTTGTAGGAGCCTACCGACTCTTTTTAGAGCAGGGTCATTGGGTGTGGCTAGGTATAGTTGGGCGTTTTGAGTTACCACCCTAATAATCCCTCGCAGGCTTGCCACACGAAAGCTCTGTTTTTTTAATCAGTCTTGTTTTCTCCTTGCAAATGCTGGTTTTGGTTAACAATATATGGGAATGAGCTAGAGTGACTTAACAAGAGTCCGTACGATTTTGAAGGAGGGTACTTTGTTTTAACTTATTATGATCGTTAATTCCAAGTAGAATATGTGACGTTATCTATATTACCAAGCATAGATTTCAAGTGTTCCATGCTTAGGTATATAATATGTTTCGGCTATGAAACCTTTTGCAATATATATTAATCAAATTAAACGTTTCTTTCACAAAGAAATCAAGGGATTTAAATAACTTAAATCTTCGGCTACAGCTGATAGTTTTCTAGATCCAGCTGCAACTAAAGCTCACAATTATTTTAGTTTAAAGAATAAAATGGGCAAGTTACTGTGTACAAAAATGCTTATTGACAAGGGAGAGTAAAATTAACGGAACAAGCCAAGTGACGAGCCTTACAATGACATAAACATTGTTTTCTACGAATAAGTTTGTCTCGCAAGTTTGGTCTCTTGTCTACATAAAGAAGTACATAAATAGCACCATTTTTCCTCTTGGCAACCACATTGAAGATAAGTCATATAATCAAGAGCTTTTAATTACCACCAAAAAGACTTTCAATTTAAGGATCAATGGCAGATAACAAGGCAGGAGGCATTGTGAAGAAGGGGCACGAGGAGGGCATGAAAATGACCACCTCTCTTCTCCAAGAATTTGAGCTCCCGTTGGGGCTTCTGCCTCTGGCCGATGTCATTGAAGTTGGGTACGTGAAAGAGACGGGATAAATGTGAACTGTGCAGAGGAAGAAGATCGAGCACGAGTTCAAGAAGATCGGTAAGCTGGTGAGCTATGACACTGAGATAACAGGGTTCATTCAGAAGAACAAGATCAAGAAGCTCAAGGGAGTGAAGGCTAAGGAGCTCATGCTGTGGCCTCCAGTGAGTGAGATCATTGCCGATGATTCACCAACTGGGAAGATTCACTTCAAGAGTCTAGCTGGGATTACAAAGACTTTCCCTGTGAGGCATTTGCTGCTGGCCAGTAATGTAATTTTGCATGGCCTTCGTCCTTTGCCTTTACATGGTCTGCTATTTAGTTTCTTGTGGAAGTTCTCCTCTCCCTTTATTGTATGAGCCTCTTTGCATGTTTTTCTTTGGCTCAGTGTTTTAAGGTTGAATGACAGTTGTTGCAGTGAGAATAAAAATTGAAAGTATTTTTATAGTCTTTGCTATGTCACTGGATTTGGTTATATTTTAAATCCATCCCGTTTCTCTTCCTTGTTGCTAAAATCACACCATTTCTTGATTAAAGGTTCAATGGGCCACATCCTACTGTATAAGCATAAAAAGGGTCAGATTCCTCAACTTTATGACTCTTTCAAATACGGTTTTCGAGGGGAATAATTCAGAACAGCAGTACACTCTTCTCATCCTGTGTACTTTCCAATCAATGCTCCTACCAACTCAGCAGTCACCACCTTCATACTCTAAACACCATGCCTATTGCCCACACCACATAATAAGCACATCCCCAACAATCATTTCCATTTTCCCATTCCACCTCCCATCTCTCCCTACATCTGGAGGGACAACACGGAGTGTTCATGGGTGGGCATTTTCTATTGAGATGAGAAATCAAGACTTTAATTTGTCCAAAAGAATGGTTTTTGGTTCAGGCCAATGGCCTAATCCGCTGTTTCGGTGGTTACCACCTCTCCACAGAATCTGAAAGAGAACTGCTATAGATATAAAAGATTTCGTAAAAATAAATTTACAAATTGATGTAATTTCATGTGATATGTTAGATTTATTTTACACTAAAAAGTAACTTTATAATCTGGCATATTGCATCAAGCCATATTAATTTATAAATTTACTTTTGTGTAATCTTGTTGTGATTAAAGTATTTTTCAATCCAAAATATGTCTAAATATGTAATTAAAAGAATAAAAGGGGGAGGAGTTGTCGAGGGATGCGGGCAATATATCAAAACGTTAAGGATCTTTTGCGAAAGGCCATCCTCAGAAAGTGACAGAAGTCGCAAAAAGCAAAGCCAGCTTTTAAGAGAAGCAAATACTGATGACACCACCCAAATTTGGGAGACACTCGAGGACCCGGAGTGGGGTGTTGAAAATCAAGTTTTCATATCCTGCATACCAGGAAAAACATTATAGTGGGCAATGTCGGTGGGGATATTAACCCATCATTTTCTTAGTTTTCATTTAAGCAAATATGGTAATCACTTCATCAGGGAAAAGGAAGGGATTCCCTCAAAAGCTAAACTACAAAAACTTGCATATTGAATACCATTGACATACCATGAAGCTTGTTTGTTGGTGAAAATTTTAGAGGAATGTACAAGGCCAAAAATTCCAGCATATATCAAGGTTAAGGGTTTCGTGGGCACCGGGAAAGCCACTCTCTTGTTGTGTAGTGCATTTTCATCTTTGAACCAAAACAAACAGACAAATGTGAAGGACGGAATCAGCCAGCCACAATGCAGCCTCTCATTGCTTTCAATACTTGGATATATCATCTACGTACAAAGTGTCACTAACACCAACTCTCTCTCTCTTCTCTCTCATTCTCTCATATGTAGATTTTAACAAAGCAGACAATAAAATAAATTGTACAATTTTTCAGCTCTTTCCTCAAAATATGCAACATGAGGATATAAGAATAAGCTGACAAAAAATTAGGACAACTAGTGGAACTGAAAAGTGGAAGAATGAACCACAGACATTGAAATGGAAAGAACATATAATCCTACAAATATGAACTAAGACGCCAATTTCCAGAGGGTTTTCTGATTTAAAACTCTATGAAACAATTATGTAGGTAATTGCCTACCAGGTAGAACTAATAATCCTAGATTGAGTTGAGTAGATATGGTGAATACTGGACAGTTACCATAGAATGGCTGTATGGTTGGGCATTGCTCTAGGTACTGCAATTCCTCACTGAGTCCTCCAATAATTGATGGGTTGGGCGGATTAGCTCCATCACTTTCTCTCCATTCCTATATATCTTAAATGTTGGAACGGTTCTTACATTCTCAGCTTTTGCCAGTGCTAAGAGATCCTCTACATCCACCTTCAATAAAAATACATTAAAATTGTTTACAGATCCAACATAAAATAATCAGAAGGATTATAACAGGCAAAGAAACCAGACATGACTTCTGAAAATTCAAGAATATAATGAATCATACACAGCAAAAGCTCATTTTGAATACCATATGGAAAGCGGTGGATTTTTTTTTTTTTCATATATATGTATAGGTGGAATGCAATGGAATGATCTAAATAGTACAAGCTAGGTAAAGACCCTGAGTCACCTACCTTAAAGAAATTAACAGATGGATATCGAACGCACAGCATATTTATGAACGGGGATATTTCTTTACATTGTTCATTTGCTTCCACTTTGAAATGAAGTACCGAAACACCTGGAATTCCAAATTTTCATTCAGACAGGGTTGAGATAAAATGACGGGTGGAGCTGATAGTATGAGAAGCAACACCAGGAGCAAATAAAAACACTGAACTCACCAGGAGAAGATACTGCAGCTTTAAACTTATTTAGGCTGGAAATGTCTTCTACTTCACCACCAAAGCTCATACCAACTTCCTCTCCACGAGATTTCTGTAAAGCAATTTGTGCACTCTGTAGAGATTTAGCAACCTCGTTGTCTCCAGGAAGTTCCCTCCTCAATAACTTGTAATCTCTCACAGCTTCCACCCACCTCTCAAGCTATAACATCCCACAAGAAGCGATGCCAACTAGTTAAATATAACTTAACAAACTGCAAAATCAGAGTAAAACAGCACCATCAACACAAATAATGGCATACCAACTCACCCTTGCATTTGAGACCGCCCTCCTCAGAAGGGCCTTGGTGTAATTGGGTTGGATTTTGAGGGCCTGGTTGCAGTCTTCAACAGATTGTTCCCATAGTCCAAGCTTAGACCAACAGATTGCTCTATTACAGTAGAGAACAGAATTGGAGCTATCATATTTTAGGCCTTCTCCATAGGCCGAACAGGCTTCAGCAAACCTTCCAGAGCTAAAGAGATCATTACCCACGGAGCGAGCTCTTGCCACCATTTTCACATTGGTTAACATCCTCGAAACCTCAACATTACTATAATCAATCAGGCCAGCCTTCTCTGCTGCCACAATAGCATTTTCAAACCTGCAAGGAATCTTCTAAATGTTCTCACTCACCCCAAAAGCCATAACTACTCTGCATTTGAGTTTTATACATCATAGCATACCTTCCCAATGCCATCTCAATCTGGGCTCGGACATAGAGCAGGTAAGATTCAGCAAGCATACCAAAGAACTTGGTTTGTGAGCAGGAAGGAGGAAAATTGTCCAAATTAGGAATGTTCAGTAGAATAGACTCTGCTTCTTCAAGGTTATGGAGCTTTAGAAGGGCTTCAGCTTTACAAGCAACAAGCTGTAAATACTACTTTAATAAGTTGCCAGTTTATTACTTCGCACCAGATAAATTTGAAAATTGAGATACTTCAGCCTAGGGCTCTACCTGAGGGGAGGAATCTGCTCCTACTTCCATGGCCGCATCAGATTCCCTAATTGCACTCTTCCAATCACCTATCTTTCGAGAATCTGCACATCGGTTCAGATGCTTCTCCAATGACTTTAGCTTCTGCAAGTCAGATTGATCAGGCTGTTGCCCGGTGAAATATAGGTGGCGCTGGGCAAATTCGACCAGCCCAAAACTGTAGAAAATCGCGACCAGTAAGTTAAACGATCTGTGAATGTTAATCCAATGATCTTATTAATCTTACAGATGGTAACAATAACTCAAGACAAACTTATTCTTCTAAACATGAATTTGTAAAAACAAAGGTTCAGTAACTCAAAAATTATGAGTAGAAAAAAATTTGAAACCGGTCTTAACTTCTCCCATTATTGAATGAAGGAAACATAATAATAGCAACTTTAGTCTTTAACGACCAGCGAACCAGGAATCATTCATTCTAATTGGGTATATTACAGACCGGAATACAACAAACTAGGGTTCGGAGCAGACTCCAGCTCACCAGTGCAAAAGAATACAAAAGTTAGCAAAAGCCAATCACTCAATGAGAAGACGCACACAAATGCACCAAACCAATGTAAACACAACGAAGATCAAAACAACACGGAGCAATCAGACTAATCCAAGCAAAAATCCCCAAAACAGAAAGAAACATTCTTTCCAAGGAACATGATCAAGCAATCAAAATAGAAACAAAGAAAACAACAGTTGAAACCATAAACTTCCAATTCTAGTTGCAACACTCACCGGAGACAAAGAGATGCCAACCTCTGGTGTGCCCTCCCATAACCAGGATCCAATCTCACGGCCTCCTCACACTCCGATGCCGCCTCGCCCAATCTCCCCAGTGCCGTCAATGCCGCCGCCCGATTACTCCTGTAGGCCGCATTATCCGGCCACAGCGAAACAGCCCGATCATACAAGGACAAGGCCTCCGCATAATGCCCTCTCTTGTACAGCTCATTCCCAGCCTTTTTCACCTCCTCGGGATCAGTACTCGCCATTGCACGCTTAGGCATCACCCCTTCTCCTGCAAACTGTATATTCCCAGTTACATTAGTTTCTGCAGCACTTCCAGCAGAAGCCCATTTAGCACCACCACGGATTATGCTACCGTGGCCATAGTTACCAGTCCCAGAACCCAAAACATCAGTCCTAGTGGCATTTTTAGGAGCGGTACCAGCCTTTAAGATTTTCCCAGGGGAGCAAATGTTGCCACTGGGTAATGCATTCGTGCTCGAACTGGATGAAGCTGAAGTTGCTCCGTTGCCAGAGGCATTGTTGCTAGCACTACTGAAGCTCTTACCTGAGTAGATCAATGGAGGTCCAGCAGAGACCGATCGCCGATGACCCGGTTTCGAACTATGGTTACTTTTAACGGATCGGAGGCTCTCGGGGGTAATTGGGCTGGTTTCAGATAAACCGGAGGGCTCACTAGAGAGGTTGTTTGGCTTACTCTCGGATCTCTTAACCAATTGATTGTTGTTATTCTTACCCGAAATCGATCCAGACGAGCTCGAACTGCAGCTCGAAGTGGCTGCACCACCACAAATACCATTGGCAACGGAGCCCCGAGTGGTAGTCATCAGGGGAGAGACGGGCGAGCCCAGATCGAGTTCTCTGAAGTCGGGCTTGTTTTGGTCGCAACCAAGCGAGTCCTGGAACCGAGTTATTAAGGAATCGACGCCCATTTCTTGTATGGGTTTCGCAGAATGTGACATGACGTACAAGTTTGAAGATTGTTTGTGAAGAGTTGGAGAGTCTTTCCGGTCTAGAAGTATGTTCTTTCTGCAATGTTTGCGTTTAACAGTACAAAGAGGACGGACGTGATAGCGGAGAAACTTTGAGGAAGAGACAGAGAGATGGAGGGAAATGGGGATCTCGTGACATGAGGATGAAGCAAAGAATGAATGTGAGTAATGGAAAGTGATTTTAAGAGAGAGGTAGACGTAGTGGAAGAGGGAAAAGCAAAATAGATATAATGCTTCTCTCTCTCTCTCTCTGTCTCTCTCTCTCAATCTTCTAATTCCCATCTTGTCATCGCTTGTATTCTATTTTCATCAGGAAGAGTAAATATGAAATAGTAAATTAGGTGGAAATAAACTAATATAAAAATTAAAGTTTTATTTGACTTTAAAAGGACTCTTAATTTATTTTATTATTATAATTTTTATAAAGTTTCACAAAAAATATATTAAATAATCAAGTTTTTTTAAATATTAAAATAATAATAATAATATTAAAAAATAATATTTTATTCAACTTTCAATTTTGATCTCAACTCATTTCATTTTAATTTACTATACAAACCTAATTTAAAAGTTAAATAAAATATTGTTAAAATATTATTTTTATTTTAAGATTTGTAAAAGTTGAATTGTTTATTATATTTTATGTGTGAGTTTGAAAAATTTGTAATGATTAGATGAGATGAGTTAGGAGACTCTCTCAATCTAAACAATTCCTTAGTGACCAATATGCAATCCTTTTGACTCACTAATTTTAGCATGAAATGAAATTAAATGAGATCGAGATGCAGATTAAAAATCAAATAAAATATTGTTAAAATGCTACTCTTATTTTGAGATTTAAAATTTTTGAAATGTTTATTACATTTTATATTTGAGTTTGAAAAAGTTATAATGATTAGATAAGATGAGTTGAGATACTCTCTCAATTTAAACAACTGTGTTGATGCTGTCTTTTCATACCCTGGGCAATGAGTCTTAGAGGTGTACGAAGATCGAACCGAACTAATTGGACCGGACCGAACATTTTCGATCTAGTCCTGGTCCAGGGCATTTCTCCCCCTGGACAAGAATAGACCGAATGCACATCAATTATTTATTTATTTATTATTATATATATGTATATATAAATAATAGTATATAAATTATAATATTAATATTAATATAAATTAAGAGTAGTAATATAATATATTAATATATGATGTATACTCTTATAATATTAACATATTATAATTTATAATAGTTGACTAGTTGTAGTATAAAAATATAAATTATAGGATGTCTATATAGAGTATTAGTAATAATTTATAAGTAAATGTAATAAGTGTATTATTATTATTATTATTATTTAATATATCATTACTAATTTATCACTATTTACTAACATATAAATTTATAATATACTAATGTAATAGTATAATACTTAAATTTGAGATAAAAATTATTTTTCATCATTACAAGATTTTGGATAAAATTTTAACTCATTAAATCATATCAGGTGACCCTGATCTGGACTGGACCGCCCTTAGACCGAACTGAACCGGACCGGTATAGACTGAATAGGAGTTCGGTTCGTTTCAAGGTGAGAGAATTCTTAGACCAAATAGAACCGGTCCATATTTTTTCCGGATCGGACTATTTACACCCATAATGAGTCTTGTTCGCTATTTTGGCCTTACAAAGTTTGATGAAAGGGGCTTGGTGGGTATGGAGTATCTCCGATACTTACGTCACATTTTTTGTACACGGTGGGAGTGTAATATGAAATCAAAGGGAGAGAGAGATCTCTCTACCTGAGTTCTTGGTGCTTATCTATAGTAAGTCAGGGTGGTCCACATGACTGCCAATGGATCTTGTCAAGCCGTACTATGCACCATTTTTGTAATACCTCAGTTCTACATGGGTTGAAAAGTTACTACTTGTCACTTAAACTCACATTCCAACAATATATTTATAGTCTCCAAATTCTCAATGTCATAGAAAAATTAGAATTTCAAACCAAGTCATCGAAATATGACAAAGTTAGTTAATAAAATTTCTCAGTACTTATATAAACTTTCTATGCTTAATCTACTATGCTTAAATCATTTCAGTCGTGCTATATAATCTTGGTTCTCAATTAAAATATTCAAATCATTTGAAATATATTATGAAGATAAAGGGTGAGTTCTCAACAACTTAGTAAACAGAAAACATATACTATTATGTAAATATGAGCATTTGTAAAGTTCAAAATGTGGAACAAAACATTTACTTTTAGAATGCAGAATTAAAACATCTCCTTTTAGAATTCATAACCAAAATAGGTTATCGAGCAGAGCGAAGCTTTCAAAAATTCTTACTAAAAAATTCTTTGGTATAATATAACTGAACATCATCATCTTATTCTATCATATCATATCATATTAAAGTAGAGACAATGTTTAACCCTCGTAGTAAGGTTGTGTACTTTGCAAAAAAGCTAAACAGAACATAAATCACCATGACACCAAAGCAATAGACCACTATTATATCCCGTGGCAGGGCTAGATGTTACTATTATGTCCTGTGATGGGACTAGAGGTTACTATTGTCTCTCGTGGCAGGGCTAGAGGCCACTATTATATCCCGTGGCTAAACTAGAGGTCACTATTATGTGGCACTACCTCTTCTTCACGGTTGAGACCTTCTGAAGGGACCTACAAGTTGAACTAGGATGCAACTATTAATGTAGCCAAGAGATTAGTTAATGTTGGTGCTAGGGGTGTACAGGAACTGATGAAACCGGTCGGGAATTGACCAGATTGATTGTCGGAGCACAGAACTTGCTTGAACTGACAAGGAACCAGTTGGCGAGCGAGAAGATTTGAGGAAAAATCGAAATCAGCGGTTTGATGCCGGTTTGAATCCCTAGAAGATTGCTGAATCGATCGATCCTTTATATATATATATATTAATTATGTGTACATAAAACGACATTGTTTCACTTAAAAGAGTGAAACCCCGTCATTTTGGTGCCTAGAAGTTAAGAAAAAACATATAGAACCACATTGTTTGGCTTAAAGCCAAACGACACCGTTTTGAACTAGGTTTAATAAACCCCATTTTCTTCTTTTTCCTCGCGTATTCTTCTTCCCTACTGTACGCTGTTTCCTCTGCAACCCTAAATCCTAAGCCTTATACTCTCACTCAACAATGGATGTGGCATCCCTCCTTTGTCACAGAGACGTTGATGGTAGACTGAAGAACCGAACTACGATGTGTCAAGGTCGATAATATCAATTTCCTTCCCCAATCGACTGATTATAGCCGATGCTAAGCTATCATGGTAGATGCCAGTGGGGTCTCAATTTGGCACCAAAACCGATGTTGAATCTATTGGTGTACAGCTGTAGTTGGTGCAATTCTAAGAGGCTATACTTGCCATCTCATTAGTATCCTTAAAGCTAGAAGAAGTCTAAGAGAAAATTCTTTTAATGGTGAAGTTATGCTACGATGCTTGGTGTTATTTTATGCAAGGAAATGAGTTTTTCAAAGTTCATCCTAGAGGGTGATTCTTTGAGGTAGTCAATATTTTGAAAGAGTCAAAATATGAGGTGTACGACAAAACGGTTGAGAAAATGTCAAGAGTAGTTGATGAAATGAAGAAAACAATAGTATCGCAACACAAAGAGAGAAATCAAAATAAAACTAGCACATATTTCCAATTTACTGCAGATAAACAAAGGGGGTATGAATGATAGAATCAAAGCTCTACAGAGGGAAGTTGACAGACTACTTGAAGAGGATTATACAAAATGGAAATAATGTATAAAACAAAGGTGGTAAAGAAAGAGGATAGAAACATAAAATTTTTCCGTCAATGTACTACTCAGAGAAGAAATTTTAATTCAATTAAAAGACTCATAGAGGATGATGGAAAGGAGGTGACTACCCCTGAAGAAATTAGTGAGCAATCCAGCCCTTTTTTAGGAACTTTTCACCACATCTGACTGGAACATGTTGAAGAGTGTTGGGCTATTATGGAAGCTTGGGTAAGTGCATGTATGAATGGACAGTTGCTGAGAGATTATTCCTATTAGGACATTGAAAAGGCCATGTTTTAGATGAAAGATCTCTACTTCCCTAATTCATATGTCTTCTCAGCAACTTTCTATCTATACTATTGGAGCACAATGGGAAAAGAGGTCAGTGAAGTAGTTTCATATGTCCTAAATTCTGGAGGTTCAATTGAAGCTATAAATGCGACCTTTATAGCACTTATTTCAAAGAAAAAGTCCCCTACTAAGTTGTCTGACTTTAGGCCCATTTCTCTTTGTAATCTCATTTAGAAGCTCATTTCAAAAATCTTAGCTAACAGGTTAAAGAAAATCATACCAAGTATTATATCTCATAATCATTCAACTTTGGTACCTAGCAGACTAATCTTTGATAACATCATGGTTGCTTTTTGAAGCAATGTATACCATGAATTGTAATATGGCCGGAAAGGAAGGGTATATGGAAATGAGGCTTGATTTGAGTAAGGCATATGATAGAACTGAGTGGAGTTTTCTCAGATCAGTGATGAGCAGTATGAGTTGTGATCAAAGTTGGGTTGATTTAGTGATGAAGTGCATAGAGTTAGTATCCTATTCTATTTTAGTTAATGGGATTTCTAAAATTGCTTTTAAGCCATCATCAAGAATTAGGCAAGATGACCCTTTATTATCTTACCTTTTTATTATGCGTGTAGAGACTTTGGGAACTTTGATAAGGAAAATAGATTAGTAAGGGCTAATTATTGGAGTTCCTTTTGCAAGAGGTCAAGTACAACTTCCTCATCTATTCTTTTGCAAGTGATAATCTCTTGTTTTACGAAGCAAATCCTATTGAATGAAGCAGAATGTTTAGTCTTCTAAGACTTTATAAAGAAGCCTCTTGACTTGGATTGAAATTAGAGAAGACCTCAATACAATTTAGTAAAAATACTGCCTAGGAAACTTAAGAATACATCTTAAGCATAACTTGGGTCAGATCCTCAATGCCTTAAAAAAAATATCTTGGTTTGCAAAGTTTTATGGGAAGAGCAAGAGAACAGTCCTCTAAAAGTATATTGGATAGATTAAGAATGAGGCTTACTAATAATACGGTGAAGACACTACCCAAAGTTAGAAATGAGGTATTCGTTAAAAAGCAATGGTACAGGCCCTTCCAACATATAGCACGAGTGTTTTTAAGCTACCAAATAGATTGCTCAGAAACATAAATAGTATGATGTAGAATTTCCGGTGGGTCAATATGAGACTGAGAAAAAGACTCATTGGGTATCATAGAGCACAATAGGGAAGGCTAAATTAGAAGGAGGAATGGGGTTTAGACATTTGAATAGTTTTAGTCTTGCTATGCTTGCCAAATAAGGGTGGAGATTGCTCCAAAACCTTCATTCTCTAGCATCTCAAAGTAATATAAGTAAAGTATTATAAAGGGTCTCCTTTCTTGCAAGCTAAAATGGAAAAGAATGCCTTTATATATGGAGGAGCATACTTGCAACCAGGCCGGTGATTGAACCAGGTTCATATTGGAGGATAGGCAATGGTGATTAGGTTATCATATAGGAAGACAAATGGATTCTCAAGCTAGCACCAAGACAGACTCAAAGTCCTATCAAGATACCGGACAGTAAGGCCAAAGTTCAAGGGATGATTGATGCAAGAGTAAACACTTGGAGAACTAATCTGGCAGAGGAGATTTATTTGGAAATTATAGATAACGCCAGGTGATAAGGTATTCCTTTGGAGAGCTTGCCTGATGCCTTACCTACTTAAGCTAACCTTTTTAAAAGGAATATAGTGGAGCATCCAAAGTGTTGTATTTGTTCCAGTGCCGTTGAGACACTTGTTCATGCATTTTGGGAGTGTGAATCAGCTAAGGATGTATGGGTCACTGTTCAAAGAAGGTCCAAAAGAGTCACGTTTCCAACAGGAATGTATTGGAGCTGAGAGGCTATGCCAACCACTTGGAAATTGAATTGATGCAGGAATTTGCAGTGACGGCTAGGAAAACTTGACTGAGAAGAAATGAACTCATTTTCAACACAAAGTTTAAATTCCCAATAGAGTGATGAGGGATGCACAACAACCTCTGCAACAATTACTTGAGATAGAAAAACAGTAGGTCATGACCACTAGTCCAGAAAGAAGCACAGTACTAAACAAATGGGAAACTCCACCATTCAATACTTACAAATTTAATTGCGATGCAGCAATAGATAAGGCTCATTCTAGAATTGGGATAGGTGTTATTGCTCGAGACTATAAAGAGAAGGTTATTGCTACTATGAAAATGAAAAGGAGCCTGTTCCAGATCCCCTACTTGTTGAATCATACAACACACCTCAAGCAACAATCTTTGCTTTAAAGTTGGGGCTTAAAAATGTTATAATTGAAGGAGAGTCTTTACAGATTATTAAGGTTTTGAATAATCGAAAATGTTTGTACTACTGCAGAGATGTTTGTGATGGAAGCCAAGGATAACTTGAAGAGTTTTTCAAAGCGGGAGGTTCATCACATTAGAAGAAATTCCAATATAATTGCGCATGTCTTAGCAAAAGATTCTTTCACTATATCTGATCATGTTATTGTAATAATGGAGAAAAATCTTCCATATATTTCATCCTTGTTAGAGAAAGTGATCATCAATACAGCTTCCTTCTAAAAAAATAATAATTAACGTCTATAATCCTACTATTAATAAAACTCTTGCCTCCAAAGTGTCAAGACAACAAAGCACGTTGTCCTTAGACACCAAATTGTTTGGGATTGAACAGAAATCAAGAAAAAGTGTTGTGTTGCACATCTAACACATACTTGTCAGAAGTCTTGTTCGAAGTTTCCAACATTTAACTTCGTAGTTTAGAAGGAATTATTTAAAGTTGAGATTTGGTATTTAAAAGTCAGCATGTTAACATTAATAAAACCTTTTACAATATAAATATTTTCTTTATACTAATTGAAGTGTTAAGCCTTCGTATCACATCATGAAAGGATGGAAAAATTATAAAAAAAGAGATGATGAATAATATTACTAATTGGATATTTATATATTTGATATGACAAGAAACGTATTTTATAAAATCTTATTTGGACAAAATCCTAGCTAGCTACTAACTCTAAATATGAAGGACAGGTTTACAATCCAAGCCTTCACTAAGGCCAGTTTGGATGCTGATATCCTCTCAACCCATTTTATTCTATTTTATTTTATATCATTTCATCTCATCACAATATTTAAACATAATTCAAATGCAAATTACTTTACAATTTTAAATTTTAATTTTTTTCATCTAATCATTACTTAAACATTATAACTTTTTCAAATTTCAAATAAAATGAAAAAACAAGTCAGTTTTTTCAAATTTAAGAAAACATAATATCAAAAATTTATATTCTAATAATATTTTAACCTTAGAACTTTTATGTTTTACTTTTTTTTCTCATATTTCTCAAAATTCCTGCATAAGACATCTTAATTCAAATAATCTCACTATTATTTATATATTATTTCACTATTATTCACAAATTTCTCATATCATCTCAACATTAAAAAAAAATCTAACAATGAAAGTTGGACAAGGCAACCCATTAAGTAGGAATGCAAAGAATGCAAAAATTCAGTTAGCAAATAATGATTAATTATGGTATTTTTATCTTTAGGTGCCTTCAATTTCCTAAATTATGTTTAGCAAATTAGCAGTTAACTCCAGTCTTAAATGACCCATTTGCTGCCCCCAAAACAAGAAAAGTTCATTCCAATTTTGCATATCCAAGGCTATTCACAGACAAAGCTTAGTATTTGGATGGAAAGTCCAACCATAAATTGCCTTCTTTTCTGGGTTTATATTTAATGATAAAAGGCCTATTCATTAATGTTTATTCCATCTGTTGCAGGGGAAAAAAAATCACTTCAATCGTTGTATTGTGCAATTGGGCTCCATGTAGTGTTGCTCGTATGAAATTTTTATCAGTGAAAAATATTTAAGTTTTGGTACAGAAAAATAAACCAGATTTAAATTAAGATTTGTACTTCTTTATAGGTTGCTGGGTAAATGCATAGTTTATTATACAATTATGGTAATAAAGACAATTTCAAAACAAAAATATTAAATATTGTAGGATTTATTTTATACGTCTATCTCTCTCTGTTATTAATTTGAAGTCCTTCAGTCCGGAGATAAAAACTTGTGTTTAATGTGAAACAAAAGAAACTCATGTGACATAATTAATGATGGGATCTTACATTTAGTTAGTCATCCAAAAATATAAAGAAGCTTTTATCCCTAAAGTTATCCATAATCCTAAAGTAATCTATTGCATACCAATACATATATTGTACTTTCATTTTAGTTTTAATAAATTTAGTTTGTCTTGCTTTCAAATTCATCACATTATTTTATACAAACACCATATATATAGTTAATTCGTGGGTCACGTAAAACAATATTTAATGGCTAAAAATCTCGATTAGCTAATTAATGGGATATGGTGTTTCCAATTAGAATCTCCTAAGATTTGAAGGGGCCTAAGTGACTTTTGATTTAGCTATCATTTAGTTTATAAGTTATCATCTTCACCCATATAATCTACGGCCAATTAATGCTTAACTTAAGTTTGACAATGTTTTTTTTTAATTAATGCTTTCATCGTTTTATAAAACAGCTCATGCCCAATTATTATATTTATTTTATATCCTGCTTCACATAATTTCTTCTAATCTTCTCCCACGTCTTGGCTCGATAAAAAAGAGAACAGATCCAACAAAGCCCAACAATATTGGAATTTTGCACATAAAGTTGAATGATAGTCAAATTCCTAGCTTCGAGGATGCAGTATGTTAATCATGCTAAGGTGGACAAAGAGTGGATTCCAATTTCACTAATGGGGGAAGTACTCCAAAGCTTTTAGAATGACGTTCACATGGGACTATACATACATGTCAAGCATATATTGTTTCATGTCTAACGTTGTACTGTCTATTTGTGTTTGAACTTTTCTTCCATATATAAAGGAAACGTTCCGGTGATACTACTTTAGTTTGATTTGGTTGGTGAGAGCACCAGCTATAGTTACAAAATATTAAACTATTTGCCAACAATCAAAGCACATATGATTGCACCCATATAAATTTAGATCAATATGATCATAAAGAGACAAGTATCTAGAGTAAGAGACTCCAAGAGACCGTTTGAAAATTAATAAAATTGGATAGTTTCATGAGTCCAAATCAGGAAATTCTCTCTAGCACAACGATGAGCAAGTCTTCCTCTAACATACGTTACCATAGATGAGTTTGAAAATGATCAGGGTATAAAAACCTCGAAAGCAATGTCCATGTTAGTCACTTACCCAATTTATCAATTCTTATCTATAGATAGTACAAGTCATGGGGTTCACTAATCATTGCAAATATATTTGTTTGGCTTTAATCCTCACTTTGGGAGCTTTTGCTTCTTAAGTTGCCGCTCGCACTCTCCCAGGTGAAGCAATGCATGAGAAGTATGAGCACTAGATGGCTCTTTATAGACTTGTATTTGAGGACATTGATGAGAAGGAGAAGCATTTCAAAATATTCAAAGAAAAGCATGGCATATATCGAATCATTTAATCGTGCAGGAAACAAATTGTACAAGCTAGGAATCAACCAATTTGTAGATCTCACAAATGAAGAATTCGTAGCCACACAAAATAGATTCATGGCGCATGAGTGCTTGACAAAAACCTCTTCTTTCAAATATGAAAATGTAATTGTGATGTCTTCTGCAATAGATTGGAGAAAGAAAGGAGTTGTAACAACCATCAAAGACCAAGGCCGATGCGATAAGTACCTAGCTAATTATAAAACGAACTATATGCATTGCAAGATTGCTAACTCTTAATTCTTGTGATGAATTGTAGGATGTTGCTGGCCTTTTCAGCAGTAGCAACCATGGAAGGAATCACTAAGTTATCAACTGGTAAATTAATGATCTCTTTCTCTAAGCAAGAGTTGGTCAACTATGATGTTGAAGGAATTGACCAAGGATGTAGTGGCAGTTTGATGGACAATGCATCTCAATTCATCCAACAAAATCAACGCCTCACTATAGAAGCCAATTATCCTTACAAGGGTGTTGATGGAACCTGCAATACAAAGAAATAAACCAACCATGTAGCCAAGATAAATGCTATGAATATGTGCCAGACAATAGCGAAAAGACACTTTTTAAGGTTCTAGCTAATCAACCAGTTTCTATTTCCATAGATGCTAGACGTTTGGATTTTGAATTCTATTCAAGTGATATTTTTATAGGAGAATGTGGTACTAGTTTGAACCATGATGTTACTATTGTTGGTTATGGGCTCACTAATGACGGGACCAAGTATTAATTGGTGAAGAACTCGTGGGGCACTAAATGGGGTGAACAAGGGTATATAAGGATGTATAGAGATGTTGATATAGAAGAAGGCCCATGTGGTATAGACATGCAAGCCTCTTATCCAACCACATAAGTTTAGAAACTAAAATCAATGTCATAAAATATAATGCATTGCTCATTTTATATCCTCTAAATTCTTGTTGTTAAGAGTCTATGAATGTGAGTCTTTGGTATCCAAACAATTACATATTTATTAAAATTTGCAATACCATATTATTGTGGACAATATCTTTTATTACTTCTATGAAGATCTCATCCACTTAATCTCAAAATGCATACATTTGCTTACTTTTTTAGGGGAAAGTATCGCTAAACTTTGCACCTCTACTCTTATTCGTGGTGGAGAGATACATACTCTATTGCCAAAAAATTTTAGTGTTTAAAAAAATCTAAAGATCAAGCTTGTAAAATAAATCCATCGCATCCTGCATGTATCTATACAAAACAATGTATGAGGAACTAAAGCTAGCTATACAAGACCTCTGTGAAGTCTCATCCACTCAATTTTGTAACCCATGTTATTGCTAGCTTTTTAGGGGCAAGTAAACATATAGCTTGTGTAACTTTCTTAGTCAAGAGAACTATCAATGGAAGTTATTTAATGGAAGCAACTACTCACCTAGTTCTCAGGTTGACAACTCCAACCAGTGGATGCAAGAAATCTTGGGCCCATCTTTAATTAGTTGTGTTGGGAATGAAGGAAAATTTGTCCACCTATCGCTTTTGTTTGCAAGATTAATCATTGATGTAAATGTAATTTATGTTTGGCTAGGATTAAATGAGTCTGTATTTAAATTCGAATAATGGATAAATGTAATTTGAAGTAGGACTCTAGGATTGCATTCGATAAGGATGAGTATTTGAATATAAGTTATCTGATAAGGATAAGTGTTTGAGTGGTAACTCTTATCAAAACTTATTTAAATCATAAGATAAAAGTCTACAAGAGTCTTATGTATGTTTTGAGTCTAAGAGTCAATTGAAGAGATAAAGACGCAAGCTTTAATGAAGAAACTGAAGCTGATTTAAACTTGATACGTTTCAGAAGAAGTGATCTAGTCCAAGATGTTCGCAAATCGTTAGCAATGTATCTGACTGAGATTCTGGATAAACCTATCACCAAAGTCTTTCTCCAAATCAATCATTGCATTGCCTATTTATAGAGGAGTAGGTTGAGGTTTGAATCAACACTTCAACAGCACACTTTCACAAACATTAAGAGCTTGAAGATCTAGGTAGAGCTTCAAGAGATCGTGTGAGAGAAAATTCTTGAATGAAGAATTTTTCAAGAAGCTCAATCCACGGGATTAAGTGGGAGCACACTCTAAGGAGGAGTTGTTATGTTCGTAATCAACCACTAGAGGTCCCAGTAGAAAAGACAAAGATTGAAGAGCCTCAGAGGTTTTGGCTACCTACTGCAGTAAAAGATAAGGGGGTCGCGTGTCGTGGATAAACGTGTCTAGTTACAAAAGTTTTGTAAACGTTTTACTTGTAATACTCTCAATCAATAAAATTGACTTTTCTGAGTTTGATTGCCCTGTAGGGTTTTACTTTTGAGGGGTTTTTCAAAGGGTTTTCCTTCATAATCAAATACGTGTGTCAATGTTTTTAATATTTGTTATTGGTTACTAATCAGTGTTAATAGCTTTTGTTTAGCATTAACGTGTATAACCAGAGGTACTTAGGTAATTTCAATTGACTTTCTCACTTTGTTCTCCTCCAATCAAAAGCACTCGAGGACTTTTGTACCTATGTCAATGGGTAAAGCATTCATTGTAGTTAAAACATAATCCACGTTCTCGTCTATGCTGCATTCCCTCCCAATTTAGCTTCTTCATTGTGGGCAAAAGTGGTTGTAGATTATTCCTTGTTCGAGGGAAACGTGGAGCTATTTTACTTACTCTCACTAAGGGTGTCATTGGTCTTCCGGTGGGACAAAAGGCCATGATGTTCTTCATGGTAGTTTGTACGTAAGTACCGCTTTGTCTCCAAATGCTAGGTGCCGTATTGCACCTTGTGTGCATCGAACTCAAGTTTGTCAATGTGTTCTTCTTTTGTAGCCATCTTTGATACCAATGAAAGGTCTTAGTTAGAGAGTACGAACAAGACACTTCATCAAAGACTACCTCTTTCTAATTGAAGTAACCCATTTACGGGAAAATTGCCTACCTGATATGACCATCACATTTCCTATTTACAGAATCTCAATATAACTTAACTACCCATTCCATACACTTAAACTACCCAAATGCACATAATACATACTATTTAAATTATAAAACGAATTAACATGAGCTAAAGCACGTAATTGTTTAGAGCGACCTGAAACCATCCCCACCTTGCATGGCTCTTCCATAGGTGTATCTTATACCACCACAACTCAATTGAGTTTTCGTGATGGCTTTGAATTTGTGATAGTCATAAATTCATTACAACAAATAATTTTTTGTGATGATTAGTAAACGAGAAATGATTATACGTTCAAACGATAATAATGTCTCGTTTCAACATAACTCAGATGATGTCATTTTGGAATGATTATATTCTAATGTATAACACCAAGCCCTCATCCATACGTGCAAACATGTAAGTCATTTGTTTAAATGTTTGAACGATAGTCATTAATGTTCGAACGTGAGTTGTTTTAAAATTAAAAATCTAATTTCAAATTAAAAAGATTAAGAATTGAAATACAAAAGTACTAGATATATTAAATGATATTGTTCATTACATAAAATATAGAAAAAGAAATATATTAAAATATAATACAAAATATGAAAAAAAGTGCAAAACATTGAGAACGTGTTGTTTACAAATGCAGTGGTGGAACCAACAATTTTTTTAGGGGGATCAACTTTTCTCTCACACGAGATATTTAAGTAAATTGCAAAAAATATTACAAAATTATAAAGCATATATAAAATTAAATCTTGATAATTTGACAAATAATGTAAAAACACAACTTAATGTCTGTTTCAGAAAGTAATATTCATCCATTATTATTTTTGTAAATATGAAATATTTAGAAATTATATTCTTTGTAGAAATTATCAAATGATCTTTTAAAATCTCATCTTTCATTCTAATATCTAAAGTAATTGATCAAATTTAATGTTAAATCTATCTATTTTGGTGTCACATTAAGAATAGAATATTACAAATGAGATCTCAAATAAACTTTTCTTTGCTCAATAAAATTTAGAGGATAAATTATCTCTATTAGTTTTTATATAAATCATCAATCTTAAATGATTTTTATGGTATTTTCACTTTGGATTCTATATTAAGAAACTCGACAGTGTATAATAAAGAATTTGGGTAAATGTTAATAGTTTATTTTTTAATTTAATTAGAGAGGGACATTTTTATGTATACTAAAACTTTGTAAAATTTTATAAAGCATATAGGAATAAGGAAATTATAAATTTTTTTGAGGGGATATCTTCTATGTACATGAAATTATGAATAAAATTTAGTGGTTATTTTAAATTTTGAAAAAAATGACCCCTTGCCCCTACATAGTTCCGCCGTTGTACAAATGTATGAAACTCCTTAGTCAATGTACTAATCTTTTCATTTAGGATATCTACACAATGGTTAACCTGGGTGACACTTTGCTATAGATTCACGATCTGTTGGTCGATGTGTGCATGGTAATGTTTGAGACCATCGCATCAATCCAAGCAGTATGCGCATCCCATGTAGATGTACCCATTAACTGTTGACTAGTACTCCTATAGGGAGCAACATAAGCTCAGATTGGGTCAAAGGAACAAGATTTGGTGTAGGCCCAAGCTCACACCAAACACGCCCCTTTCCTTGTCTAATGATGCAATGATAGGAGGTCAAGTCAAGGGAATTCATCTACTCATTCAATCACTCTTACATTTCGGGTGGCACTCTCAGGTCTAGTAACAATTGAGTAATGATCACCCCACATAGAAGTTCGTTAGTAGAGATAGTGCTTGTCTTGTAACGAAGCCTCTAAAATATCCAAAATGGCAAGTCGATGGGCTCTTTATGTGCCACTCGTGTGAGAAACTGTGCACGAGCTAGACTGAAGGTGGCCATATTTGTCACAGGATCCACGTGATCCACGTTTGTTACAACTCTAAGATGCAACATGCGAAAAAATTGTAGCAGAAATTCTTGAGAACATGTTATTCTTCTCAAACGGTGTGTTGTATCTCCTAGTGAGGATAAAGAAATCATCATTGTGATCATCATTCTCAAGCTGATCAATCTCCTTGTCCACCGACTAGTCTACATCTCTGGCCAAAGACTTGACTATAAGTAGGTGATGCAGATGTTCCTACATTTGTTGTGTCCTTAGCTTGAGCATCCACTGTAGCCCATGCCTTAAATACGTGACAGACCGCGAGTAGCTCGACAATGCAATCTGTCAAAACCTCGAATTGAACATCACGCTCAATCAAGGTGTGAGATGATGCATCTTGAGGCATGGAGGATATCTCCATGTCAAACTCTCAAAGCATGGAGGGTATATCCTCCCCTTAGTGCACATATGTTGAACCAACTTCTAGAAACAAAGACGGACCTTAGACTTCCCCCCCCCCCCAAATAATAGCTCGTCGAACTCGTTGATATACACGTCGCATCTGGCCATAATAGTTCTATAGCCTATTCGATAAGTGTTTTTGATTCCTTCCCTCTCCCATTTTCTAGTTGTCAAAGGATGAGCCATATTCTACAAAACAGAAAAAATATTAGTGCATATATATATATATATAAAGGAGGAAAGTTAAATATGTGTCTGAAGAACATTCGAATGTAGAACTTAACGTTCGGATGTAAAATGATAACATTCTATGATACCTCATATGATAAGGGTAGTTGGTGTATGTGATCACATTGCTTAGAGAATGAGAAGTTCTTGCTCATTATAAGGTTCCAGTAGGACTTTAATTATTTTAATGACTAGTCCTTTTAGAGTATAAATCATGTGGTTTGGACATTTCAGTTGGGTGTTATAAATGATATTAGAGCTTATTTTAACAAAAAAGTGAGAGTTGAGTCGTGCCACTTACAACAAACATATCCGATGAGGATGTCAAAAATTTAAGAGGGATAGATTGTGATACCCCATATGGTAAAGGTAGGTGATGGGTGTATGCAATATCACATTGTTAGGGAAGAAGAAGTTCCTACTCTTTATAAGATTTCAATGAGGCTCTAATTGTACCATTCACTAGTCTTTTAGAGTATAGATCGTGCGGTTTGGGCTTTCCATTAGGGTGTTACACATTTGGACGTGTATATAATTACGTTCAAATGTTATCAGTGAAAATACCTAAGGAACCATACATTCGAATGTTTCGTGCAAATACATTAGAACGTGCAAGCGCATTTGAACATATTAATGTAACATATTTAATGAACATTTGAACATATGCAGGTATACATTTGAACGTTAGGACTAAAACCTTCCACGGGACCTTACATTTGAACATTTGATGCATACAACTTGAACCTTCCATTGACACTTCAACCCAGAAATGGCTGAGTCGATTTAGACATTTTCGATTTTCTCAAATAACATGATAATCTTGTAATGGCCACCATAGAGATGTACAAATAGAGTGTAGACTATCTATGGTGGCCATTGGCTACTCATGGTGGTCAGAAAATCAAGAATGAACTCTGGCCACCAAAATGGGTTTCGTTGCATACCAAAAATCCTTATAAATATTGGAAAAAATATAATAAAAGAGAGAGATATGAACACTAACTTCTTATGTGACGGTTATGGTGGCGATTGATGGTAGCGTGTGATGATTTCGATGGTAGAGTGTAGGGATTCAATTTTTTAACTTGGGTTGAAATCTCGTTTGAAGTTCGGACAGACAACATATATATACACGTAACATTCGAACGTGACTTTAAAATATATTTGAACTAACTAACAAAATAATTGATTAGGCAAATATATGCTTTAAAAAATTACATTTATATTAAAAGGGAAAAAGAATAAATTTAAAACTTCTTATGCAATGATAAATATTAATTAACAACATAGTAGTATAGGGTAGAGTGATACTTTGAAAAAAAAAAAGACATTTACATTAAAAGGGAAAAAAATAGATTTAAAACTTAGAAACATATATGTTAGATTTAAAAAAATATTTCAACTAACTAAAACATAATTAATTAGGAAAATATTTAGTTTTAAAAATATTACATTTGTATTAAAACTTATCTTTTTTAGGTGATGTCCATCTTTAACGATTTGTATGTGCAATTTCATATCATGTATATTGCATCAAAGAAATTAGACTGGTTTAGGAGTTATCAATCCGCGATGATAAGTATATAAGTATTATTATGTATATATTATAATCTGTTTAAATTAAAAATATTATTATATCTGTGGTAAAACTAATTTTCTCTTATGTGTATAAACATGGTTACCCTACATACTAAATCTGCTTCTGATCAAGATTTCTCAATAAGTGATGTTGACGTTTTAAGAAAAATCTTTGGGTCTATGTTCAAGATATTTGAAAGGCTTAAATTATTGCGTCAAACCTTTAAGCTTGTACTCACCATCCAATATTGCCTTCAACATTTTCAGAATTTAGATGAAGCTAGACTTGAGATTGAGCATAACTAACATAACAAGCATATATGAGAATGTGATTGAAAATAACAAGAACTACAACAAGAGGAGTTTAGGAGAGAGATGCAACTCATAATGCAGATGTTTAGGCAACAATTTAGACCTCCGAACAACAGAATTGGTTTATAAATTCTTACAACTATTTCGACGTGATGAACATTGTTTTCTTTATTTGGTTCGCACCTATGAGACAACTTCTTATGTTTGTTGAAAAAATTATAATATATTTTTAAAGACATTCTGTATGTATGTTTGGTTTTTCAATATTGGGTTAAAAAAAATTCCTACTATTTGAACGAATTGTTAAGGATATTACTGAAGATCCTAAAGATCCTAATCTATTGCTTTCTGTTTCATTCTCTATTGTTGAATATTAGTTGTAATCTTTTTAAATAAATCTTGAGAATAGTGGGTTTGTTAGTATTTTGAATAGTTTCCGCATTGTATTGGCTACTGCTACTAATGTGGCCTGATTTGTAAATTTCTATATATGCAATTCAATATAACACATTTTTGATATCATGCCAAAACATACTTTTCCACAATATTGTACTCTCTTTCATGGTATCACAAGCCACCAGCTTATGTGCTTTTTTTGTTTTGTTTTTTTTCCAAATCTTACTTATGCTTTTCTCATCATGGCTAAGTTTGATTCCTCCTCTTCATCCAATTTTATTCTTCCCAACCCCACACAGCTTGTCTCCATCAAACTTGATGAGAAAAAGTATCTAGCGTGGCTGCACAATTCAAAGCTACTCTCAAAAGCCATTATCTCCTTAATTTTATTGATGGATCCTCCATCTGTTCTCCAACGTTTCTTGATGATACTGTTGGGAAAGATGAGGATATTAATCCAACTTATGCCTGTTGGTAAAACCATGACCAACTTCTCCTCAATTGGATTATATCTTCTATTTCTCCTTCTCTAGTCGCATCTCTCTATGGGTTGGACACGTCCTTTTTAGCCTGGCAATCTCTTGTTGCTCGCTATGCCTCTCAATCAAAGTCTAGGATCTCCCACCTAAAATGTCAACTACAAAACCTCCAACAAGGCATTATAACATGTGCCTCATATATATCTAAAGCCATGTTCTTGGCTAATCAACCAATATGCTGTTGGAAAACTTGTGGATGATGATGACCTCATTTCATTCATCATAGGTGGACTTAATACTAGCTACACTCAATATATAACTTCTTACTCTTTTCACACTAGAGAGACCTCTATGTCTTTATTTGATTTCTGGTCAGAGTTGTTGAATCATGAGATTTTGTTGAACCAACATACTCAAGTAAGTGCATGTTGCTTCAGAGACGTCCTTGCTTCAGCTTGTGAAGCACAAGATGCCCTTCACAATGTTTTCGACTACAAATTATGATGGTTCTACTAGACCAAAGCAACCCTTAAAACCCGTAACTCCTATGTTTTCAAAGGGTTTTGCTCATGCAAGTGCAGTTGGTTAGTCAACTTTTAGTTTATGTTCTCCATGTCAAATTTGCAAGAGGACTAATCATCACGCGTTGGATTTCTTTCAACGTATGTATTTCTCCTTTCAAGGACGTCATCCCCTTGCCGACCTTGCTGCAATGGTGGCTAATATAAACTTTGAATTTACTAACCACCAATGGCTTGCAGATAGTGGTGGCCATGTGCACATGACCAATAATGTTGAAAACATTGATTCTAAGTGCAAGTTTGATGGTAATAAGACTATTGGTGTAGATTGTCCATAAAACATATTGGTTTATCTATTGTTCATTCCAATAACAATCAATTTCTTCTTGATCATATTATTCACTGTCCTCAAGCAGCCACCAACTTACTCTCTATCAACAAATTTTGTATCGACAAAAATGTTACTTTTCACCTCACTCATAATGCTTATTCTATTCAGGACAATCAGACGGGAATCACGCTCCTTCAAAGTCCGAGTAACAATGGACTTTATCCTATCAATTTGACCAATTTGTCGCATAATAAGCGCATAGGTTTAAGTACTTTCATGGGAATCAAGGCATCTAGCACTCTTGGGCATTGTCATTTAGGTCATCCGTCTGAGTCTGTCCTTTATGGTTCGATGAGGAAGGGTGTTGTTTGTGACTCTTACCAACTTGGAAAATCGAAACAATTACCCTTTTCTTTTTCCCATCGTGAGACATTGAATATTTAGAGTTAGTACACTGATGTTTGAGTTGCACATCTTTCTTCCAATTCTGGTTTTACATTTTGTGTGACATTTATTGAAAATTTCAATTGTTATTAATGGTTATATCCAATTGCAAATAAATTTGATATCTTTTGATCTTTCATTCAATTCCATCTTCTTGTGGAAAAACAATTTTCATGCTTCATTAAACAATTACAAACTGATAGTGGCAATTAATACATTTCTTCTAACTTCACCAAACATCTTAGTGATAATGGTATTTTTCATAGGCGAACCTGTCCACATACGTCTCAACAAAATGAGATAACCGAATGAAAACATCACCACATAATTGAAATGGTGATATAGCAGGCGAGATACCAGGGATGGACCACCAGCAAATTCAGCCATAAATCAAGGATGATTGTAGTAGCAGCTTTCCTAAAGAGGTCTTATAGATTTTTATTTCCATTCCAATAAAGTTCCCTTAGCATTTAATTTTATAGTAGTCTTCTTTCCATCTTGAATAAGTTTCCTTAAGTTGTTTAAACCTTTTTTATAACAGGATCGAATATTGTAATGAAGAGTTGATATTATTATGATTTTGTAAATGTTGCATAAAGTTTATCAATAAACTTGCGGCCGGCTTCATTCAAGGAGACACATCTCATCTTTCATTTTAATTTCCATTTGTTTTCGCTACTTTAATTGGCATTAGAGCAAGGTTTCGCCTGGCTCAATGGCAAGAAATGAGAACAACCAACCCTAAGATGAGGGTTGTGGTGTGCAAGCTCTTTGGGAATCCATCCAAACACAAAACCAGCAGGGGTTTGAAGGGATTGAGCGTATACTACAAGAGATTCAAAGGTCCATAGCCAAAATGAGGGGCATCGAGATCGGTTTCACCCAAGTGGGGGTAAGGGATTTAGATGGCCACCGCAAGACCATGCTAGGGACAACTCCTCCAGTGATGAAGAATCTAAAGACATGATGGGAGAAGGAAATCAAAGGAGTTGTGAGGGTAATAGGTGTCGACTTACCTTGTTTTAATGGACGTTTCCATGTTGAGAGCTTCCTTGATTGGCTCCTGGAAGTGGAGAACTTCTTTGACTATATGCAAATACCAGAAAATCAGCAGGTGAACATGGTGGCCTACAAACTAAGTGGTGGAGCATAAGCTTGGTGGGAACAGACGCAGAATAACAAAAGGCAACAAGGCAAACAACCCATTTGCGTGTGGCCCAAGATGAAAAGACTGATGAGGGCTTGATTTCTTCCACGAGATTATAAGCAACTTCTCTATCAACAATACCAAAATTGTAGGCAAGAAACTAGGTCCATCAATGAATACACTAAGGAGCCTATCGCCTAAATTCCCAAAACAACCTTTCGAAAATAGAAAGACAACAAGTAACAAGGTATATTGGGGGCTATGCATCACCATCCAAGATACGGTAATGTTGCACACCATATGGACCCTCTCAGAGGTAGCTAATCTGGCAATGAAAATTAGATTACAACTTTTTTGACTCCCACCAGGACACCAAGTTTCGCATTAACAAGCAAGGGACCGAACCAACAGTTCAGTTAAATCCACCACATGTTGCTTCATCCAGTTGTGACTAGAGGACACAGAATAACTATTAGGCTCCTAAGTCCACCACCACCACGGCGGGGAGTAGAGGGAGCATCAGCCAAAAGCCTTACAACAAATCGATTGCCGGGAAGTGTTTCCATTGCGACTAGCTAGGGCACCGCTCCAATGCACTGCTTATGAGAAAGTTAGTAGACATGTGATGGTGAAGATTCGACTAGGGAAAATGGTGAGGAGTTAAGAAGAAGATGGTGAGCTTGTCAAAGGGGAAGAGGGCAACTTGGTGAATTGCATCATCCAGCGACTCTTTTTAATGCCGAAGCAGGAAGATCATATCCAATGGGACATTATCTTCAAGACTCGTTGCACCATTAATCACAAAGTTTGCAACTTGATCATCGACAGTGGGAATTGTGAAACTATTGCGTCAAGGGCGCTGGTTTCAGCCTTACGACTAGGCATAGAGAAGCATCCTAAGCCTTACAAGATCAATTGGATCAAGACCAGGGCTGAAATGAAGGTAACTACCACTTATAGAGTTCCTTTTTCAATTGGTAAATTCTATAATGATGTGGCAGATATGGATGCTTGTCACGTGTTACTTGGGAGGCCATGGCAATACGATGTGGACGCCACATACAAGGGACGCGACAACACTTACATATTTTGGTGGCATGAACGAAAGGTTATATTGCTACCCACAGGAGACCGACCACCTAATGCGACGGTACTTGAGAAGAAAACTAATTTTCTTATCGTGAATGAAGACCAATTCTTGATTGATGCAAAAGAATGTGGCAAAATTGTAACGTTGGTTGTGAAGGGTAGAATAGAGGAAGCCACTTCCGAGTTGCCACCATCTATTTAGCAGTTGCTTGAGGAATTTTTGGACATCACTCCACAAGAACTACTAGCAGGACTCCCTCCCATGCTTGACATACAATATTTCATCGACTTGGTGCCAAGCACTAGCCTCCCCTACTTGCCACACCACCGAATAAGCCCTAACGAACACAAAGTCTTGCAAGATTAAGTCGAGGACCTCATCTGTCGGCGCCCCAGCTTGTGCTTGGGATCGTACACAAACCGTGACATTGGGGATGAGCATCATAGGGAAGTTCACCCCTCGTCTTATCGTGTACTATGGTTTTTTTTTCTTAAAACAGATAATAAAGATTTTCGTAGCGAAAAATGTCAAACCTTTCTAAGCGTACATCACATGGCTTAACAAAATAATATCCCAAAATATTGTATTACTATTCACATAAACATAAAGATCGTCCATAAGTGTTCATTCTTCCAAAACAATGGAAGACCAAAATATATGCAATAAATACAAAAGCTGCATAGAAGATCCCTTGCCATCTTTTCCTAAACCATGGGTTTCTTCTTAATCTCTTTGAAATTTGGGCTATAACGAAGATGGTCCAAATCTAAGGTCGGTCCCACCTCATAATTCATCTCGAAGGATAACTCATATAGGCGATCCGTGTGGAGGGAATCGTCTATGCCAAGGACCAAACAACACCCAATAGGGCGAAAGTCCCTCAAAACTGTAACTATTTATACCGTCCCGAAAGAGGGCGATAGTGGAAAAATAAAAAAGGGTGAGATTTCGGGGGAAATCTCAGTAAGGACATTTATATCTTAACAAAAGTATTTCAAGTATACCGTTAAATGAATAGCAAATAATCAGCTATACTTTATGCATTATGAGACTCATGACTTTACTCTATGCACACGCTTATGCTCATGCCGTTTCTTTTTCAATTTTCTTTTCCTTTCTTATTCCTTTCATATGCTTGCTTGTAATCTCATAAAACAAAACGTTTGAGCTCTTTTCAAAATTCATCTTTTCGTAAATGCTTTTTATTTTCTCTTATCTTAGGCGCTACTTATCATATCATATATAGCCCGAAAGCCCATCTTTTGTTATGACCTTTGTTGGACACCTCATGGTTCCCCTACGCACCGTGTGTTCCTGCTAGTTACCGTAGCACCCGGTGACCGTATCAAACCTAAGTAGCTACGTTTCGCGCCCTTTTGCGCTCTTCATCACTCGGCAATTGATCACTCCTAGAGCGACTACAAACTTTTCTGTAGCGGTAAGACAAAAGCCTACACTGTCCTGTAGGCACCCACTAGCTTTAGGTGCGACCACGCTTCGGACACCTTCTGGAGCCATACATGGTTTGAGCCATACATGGTTTGCTAACGGTTCTTTGTCGACGCAGGGGTTTTTACTCAACTTTAGACACTCCTGAGTGAACACAGAGTTCCACTAGGATACTACCCCGTTCCAGCCTTTGAGGTTCTTATAAAACTTTAATTATTTTCTTTCCTTTTTAAAAACATGTTTAAAACATGATTTTCGTGCTGTATGCATGAGACATGATACTCATATCACTGAACATGTGAAATGTGAGATGAACATAACGCGTATTCTACATCAAGCTCTTTCACAATTTTTGCACCACATAGTTCCACTATTTTTCTACCCAAACACACTTATTGGATCTCACACATACACCTAGGGGTACTCAGCCCCTTCCCACTAGAATTGGGCCAAGACCCTCCCTTGGTGATTCCTAACTTTTCTTCTCCTATTCTTCTCCAAACACTCCAATTTAACTTCAACCACTTAAGTATATTTTTTTAACCCTAAAAACATAACTTGGCCGAAACCCTATGTCCATTAAATTATTATTTTAATCAATTCTCTTTTCATCAAGCTAGCTTGCTTAATTAATTAGGTGAATATCACAAATCATACTAGCATATTCCTTTCGTTCATATACTTCTCATTTCTCCAAATGTTTAAAATTTTAATCATAGCATAGAACAATGATTGAAAAGATGGCTAAACTCAAAACCTTAAATCCGAAATACATACATGCACAAAGCCAACATTTTTCACCTCCAAGTCAAATCTAACAAGTATATTTTCACCTTCACTCATTATGATGATCACACCACATTCTTCCTTTATATCAAATATTCAAATTCCCAACATGAATTAATCTTTATTCTTAGCAAGATATTTAAACTTAGACATGGATTTTTACCACCAAATAAACAACACTAAAGGCATAATCCAATATCATACTAATTAACCTAAGGTCATGCATGCATCTCTTTCATTCCTCCTCATGTGGAGTAAGCTAACTGAAACCATATATCGTTTTAGATCCTCAACTTAGTAAAATATCATAACTTAAGTATGAATTTCTATTTAACTAAGCATGGAAATTTTTCTTTCTAAGGAGTTTCATTTTAGCATACATAAGCAAAGATTCAAACAACACAACCAAATTCATCCAAAAATATACTAAAATTGCTAAGGGTAAGATAAAAATACACTTACAATACTCCTAGCTAGTTTAGATGAAAATCTGAAATCATATTAAGCACTTCATTAGATTAATCTAAAAACATAGCATTTTTTTTAAGGAAAACTCTATACAAAGACATAGATGTGGTGTGTGCTCTTCTCTAGGTTTTTAGGCTTGATCTTGACTTAAAAGATACTTACCTCTTCAAGAGAAATTCCTCTTCAAAATATTTGTTCTAACTCCTCTAAACTTAAGATTATTTGATGTTTAAAGGGTAGGAGAAAGTGAAACAAAAGAAGATTGAGAGAGAAATGGAGTTGGCCGAGAGGTAGAGAGAATGAGAGAGCTTGTGAGAATGTGAGATAACCCAGTGAGGTATGAGCCTTCTCAAAGTCATTCGGCCATACCTCTTTTTCTAGGGCTCAAGCACACTCCACCATACCTTTGGGGTTGAAAGACAAATGATTGGACAAGGGTGGTTGCATGGGAAAAGAAAGCAAATGATGAAAGTGTGAGGAAGTAAGAAACTAGTTTGTGTTTCCTTAGGGTAGCTAAATTCCTCATGAGAGGTGGACTAAAATGGCAAGGTCCCATCCCATCCCAAGGATATTCCTAAGATCTAACATCACATCAAGGCCATTCCTCTAGAAGATCTTCTCATTTTAGAATGAAATCCTCAAAAAACAACAAGACCTAAGGCATTCGGTTTCCTTGCCTTCCTAGTTGTCTCAACCGAAATTTTTATCCCTCTTGTCTCATTCTCTTGTCATTTCAATCCTCTTACACACTCATCTAACCACTCTCATGTCAATCCAAAAGATCTTAAAACCATGCTTTTGGGAAAATGAGCATGCATGGTTCGGCCATGCCTTCCCCTTGGTTTCATCCAAAACCTCTTCTCCTTCTCCCTTAGTTTCCTTCCTTTACAAGCAACCCTCAATCATTTCCTTAAACCACCATACCTTCTTACACCTTGTACTTCATATTTTTACACATATCTAAAGTGTCCCCTCAATTAGATTTGAAAATGCTCTAGCAAATCTCCAATGTAGCTCACGGCATGCCTCACCCTAACCCCTTAGTTTTCTTTTCTTTTTTTTTTTTCCTTTTCTCTTCCTCAAGACATCTCTCTGCACTTGTCAATCATCTTGTCATCTCTTTCTTACATGATCCTATGTGTGATCATTGACTTGGATTATAAAAGATCACATGGAAAACACCCCAAAGGGGTTTTGGCTACATGCCCAACCGAATCCCTCATTCTCTTCTCTTCCACTTCCTATTTCATCTACAAGTGTCACTTATCTAAATATGGCATATACTAGATAGACTAAAATAGATAATATCTTAGTATTTTTCCAAGATATCCCAATGATGGAAAAATCTCATCATGAAATTTCACAACCTACCCTACCAACCATTCACCAGTCAAATTCCTACTTACTAGTAATTTTTCATTTTCACCTACTAGTCTTACGTGACTTACTAAGGTTTCTCTAAGGGTGACAAGTGTCTCATGTGTGGGTTTGGTGGGTCATGGGTCAACCTCATGGGCTTGTGGGCTTGTTATCCCTTTCTAGGTCCAATGACTTACTCTAGACTTTCAAGGCTCAAATCTTAAGCCCAAGCCTTCCTTCTCTCCTCCCAATATTATTCTAATTAAATAAAATAATTACTTAGTTAAAATAATATGAGATGAAAATCTCGGGTCGTCACATCATCCGCAAAGGAATGATCAGAGAAAGTATGCATCCCTGCATTGTTTGGGCCTTGCTCACTCCCAAGAAGGACGAAAGTTGGTGGATGTGCTTGGATGGTCGCTTTGTCAACAAAATTATGGTAAAGTATAGGTTCCCTAGACCACGACTGAATGATATGCTAGACATGCTTGTAGAATCAAAATTTTTCTCAAAGCTCGACCTGAGGAGCGGCTACCACCAAATAAGAGTCTGGCTTGGAGACGAATGGAAGACAGCTTTTAAAATGAAGGAAAGACTTTACGAGTGGATGGTCATGCCATTCGGTTTATCAAATGTGCCTAGCACCTTTATGGAGTTATGCATCAAACTCTTAAGCACTTCATTGGCAAGTTTGTTGTTGTGTATTTCGATGATATCCTCTTATACAGTCAAGATGAGCAGCAACACATGTTGCATTGGATGGAAGCGCTATTTGTTTTAAGTAGAAAAAGTTGTACATCAAGTTAAAAAATGCAATTTCTTCACTAGCAATTTGCTTTTCCTTGGATTCGTCGTTGGCATAAAAGGAGTCCAAGTAGATGAAGCAAAGGTCCGAGCTATCTGAGAGTGGCCCCGTCCATCCTTTATTACTCAAGTCCATAGTTTCATGGATTAGCCACCTTTTACGGGAGTTTTCTATGAAATTTTAGCATGCTTGCTGCCCCAATTACAAAATGTATGAAAAAGGAGATGTTTCAGTGGGGTGATGAGCAAGATGTGAGTTTTACTGTCATCAAACAAAAGTTGTTTACTACCCATGTTCTTGCTCTGCCTAGCTTTAAGAAGTTGTTTGAAGTAGAGTGTGATGCCTCAATTGTTGGTATTGGGGCCATTCTCTCACAAGAAGGTAGACCCATTGAGTTTTTCAGCAAAAAATTAAATGAGGCACGATGCAAATGGACTATCTATGAACTAGAGTTCTATGCTATCGTCAGGGCATTGAAACATTGGGAGTATTAGTTAATCCAGCAAGAGTTTGTGATATACAGTAACCACCATGCCTTAAATTCATCAACATGCAAACCCACATGAATCAAATGCATGCAAAATGGGTTGCTTTGATACAAAAGTTTACAATGGTCTTTAAGTACAAATCCGGTCTGCACAACATAGTGGCCAATGCCCTTAGCTGATGAGGAGAACTCTTGGTAATCCTACAAATGGATATTACTAGTTTTGAGCAGCTCAAAGATCTTTATGTGGAAGATGACCATTTTGCAAAGGTATGGAGGAAGTGTAAATTCAAGCAACCCACGATGGATACCTGTTTCATGGAAATCAGTTATCCATACCATGGACATCTCTACATGAGCATCTAATATGTGAGTTGCATGGAGGTGGTCTGGGAGAACATGTGGGACGAGACAAGACAATAACTTTATTAGCTGAACGCTACTACTGGCCCCAACTGAAGCGAGATGTGAGGCGATTTGTCAAAAAATGTTCTATTTGTCAAGTGGGGAAGAATTACTCACAGAACACCTATTTGTACACACCTTTGTCTATTGACGTAGCGGAAAAATAATAAAATTAAAGAAGAACTGTGTCTTCTCCGAACAATAGCCGGAAATGGCCAATCACACGTTTATTGAGCACTCTGCTTTCAAACTTGATAAAACTTAACATGACCATTCTCTTCCCACTTACAATGTATTTGTAGGAGGAGAATAACAATTGAAGGAAAGTTGAGAGAATAACAATTAAAGGAATATTGCCATATTGAAAAAAGTAACTATGGAAAGAAATAAACTTATAATGGGAAAATAAACAGAGCTTATCTTCCTCTTATTTTCCGTGGGAAGGAAAGAAATCCAGGGAATTTATTGTTGCTGCGTTAGTTTGATTCGAGATCAATCACTACCATCCTGAGGTGCGCCAGCAGCATGATTGTTGGTGTCTTTCTTGTTGGAGTCTTGCATCAACGCACGCCCTGTTGGAAGTAGACTCAACCACGAGTCGGAAGCGTCATAAAATTGCTCATCCGGCGGGTGGTACTCATATAAGTCTGCCACGTTAAATGTTGGGCAAATTGCCATGTCTCCTGGCAGCTCTATCACATAGGCATTATTACTGATTTTCTTGAGGACACGAAACAGACCACATTTCTTATTCAGTAGCTTACTATATGCACCAGATGGTAAACGTCCCTTGTGTAAGTAAACCATGACCAGGTCACCCTCGACAAATACCTTAGCTCGCTTGTGCTGGTCGGCTACTGCTTTGTATTTCTCATTGGCATTTTTCAAATTACGACGAACTTTGGACTGCACTTGCTGAATTTTTTAGGCCATATTCTCAGCTGCTGTGCTCACGCCTAGTAACTTAAGAAGTGGTACTAAATTCAGCGCTTGTTTAGGGATGTGAGTATACACAATCTCAAATGGGGATTTTCTTGTCGAGCGGTTGCACATGCTATTAAAAGCAAACTCAATTTGTGGGAGGCTCACATCCCACTGTTTGGGTTTATCTCTAGAGATACACCTGAGCATGTTACCCAAGGTTTGGTTTGTGACTTCGGTCTGGCCGTCTGTTTGGGGATGGAAGGTACTGCTATACTTGAGCGATGTTCTGAACTTCTTCCACAAAGTGACCCAAAAATGGCTGAGAAATTTGGAGTCTCGATCCGAGGTGATGCTTTTGAGGACTCCAAGCAATCGCACCACCTCTTTAAAGAACAGATGAGCTACGTTGGAGGCGTCCGATGTCTTGTGGCAGGTTATGAAATGAGCCATTTTTGAGAATTTGTCAACGACCACAAAAAATGAATAAACTCCTCTTTGGGTTTGGGGCAAGCCTAGTACGAAATCCATACTCAGATCTTCCCAAATATTTTCAGGCACAGGTAGTGGCATATAGCGCACAGTGTTTTGTGATTGGCCTTTCCCTACTTGGAAAATAGGGCATCGATGAACAAACCTCCCCATATCCCTCTTTAATTATGGCCAAAAGTACCACTTGGCTACTAGAGAGATGGTCTTGTTCTTGCCACATGTCCTCCTAAGCCTCCCCCATGAAGTTCTCGGATTAGGTGCTCACGCAAAGAGGTCCGAGGAATGCAACGTCGGTTCCCTGGGAAGAGGTAGCCTTCTTGCACAAGAAAATCTCCTACATCTTGATCACTCAAGCACTTGCTCCACAAGATAGAGAAATCCAAATCATCCACGTACAAGTCTTGCAACTGCTCAAAACCTGTTAGCTCAGCCCTTAATGTCACCGGCAATGTTGTTCGACGACTGAGGGCGTCAGCAACCTTATTTTGCTGCCCCAACTTGTGCTTTAACACCATTTTGAATTTTTGCATAAAACTGATCCATCTTGCATGCATTCGGCTCAAGTTGTTTTGGGTGTTGATAAACTTCAATGCATGATGATCACTATATAAAACAAATTCCCTTTGAATCAAATAATGATCCCGATGTTTGAGGGATTGAATAACGGCATAGAACTCCAACTCGTAAGTCGTCCATTTTTTTCGAGGCTTAATCAACTTTTCACTAAAGTATTCTACAAGCCAACCTTCTTGTGACAGAACCGCTCCAATGCCCACTATGGAGGCATCGCATTCTACCTCGAAGAGCTTTTCAAAGTTTGGCAATGCCAATACTGGTGCTGTGGAGAGTCTCTCTTTTATAAGAGCAAAACTCACCTCTTGCTCTTCTCCCCACCTGAACTGGTATTTCTTTATGCACTCAGTAATTGGAGCCACGATGGAGCTGAAGTTTCTGATGAACCTTCGATAAAATGTTTCTAATGAACCTTCGACCCTTATAAATAGCGTCCACATCAAATTGGCATGGCCGCCCCAACAGCAAATGACATGCATCCATTTTGACTACATCACACACGACTTCGTCCTGATAGAATTTCCCAATGGAGAACGGAACTCTACAAAGATTGTTGATGTGAGTCTTAGCTCCCTTTCGAGTCCAACTGATTTTATAGGGTCGTGGGTGTTTTTCTGTCTTCAAACTAAGTGCAGTAATAAGAGCCTTGGGAACAATATTTTCACAGCTACCGCCATCGATAATCACGTTACATACCTTGTTGTTGATAGTGAAACGTGCTTTGAATATAGCGTGTCATTGATTTTCCTCTTCAACTTTTGGTGCTAACATCATCCGTTGGATAACACAATTCACTGGCTCACCCTTGTCACCTTCAACAAACTCCCCTAAATCTTCCCCTTCGCTGTCATTTGCATCTTCCGAGACCTCATCTCCTTCCTCAATGATATGCATTGATCGATGCGTGGGACACTCATTGGAACGGTATCCCGGTTGATTGCATCATAAGCATTTTCCTGTCATGGGTTTGGTGTATGGATTATTGCTGGTGCCGCTCTTTTGTGTTGTCGGGGTGGCTGGACCCTTCACGGTCTGATTGCTAGTGCTTCCCCTTTGAGGTAATGTAGATGGGCTTGTTTGTGATTGATTCATTTGTGGTTTCTGCTCAGTGTTCCGATTAGGCTGTACAAATGCTGGTGCTCTAGACTGAGGCTGGGACATTTGCATTTCAATTTTTAGAGCCAAATTGACAACCTCTGCTAGTTTCCAAATGGCATGCAATGTGACTTTGTCTTGGATGGCTAGGCGCGATCCCCCTACGAACCTTGCAACTTGTTGTCCCCCAGACTTAGACAAGTTGTTGCGCGAATTTAGCTTATAAAACTCCTCGGTATATTCGCTGACTCTCCTCAACCCTTGCTTACAATTTTGGTATAGCTGGTATAAGACTTGCTCATAATCCGGAGGAAGGAACCTTACTCTCATAAGCTTCTTCATCTTGGGCAAGCACAAACCGGTTGCTTCCTTTGCCGTCGCCGATTGCTTTGCATTTGCTCCCACCATGCCGACGCGCCACCTCGCAATTTATATACCACTAATTTTACCTGCTACACTTCCAGGATTTGCATGTAATCAAAAAAATTTTCCACCTCCACTAGTCAATCGAGGAAGCTTTCCACATGGAGATGTCCATTAAAGCATGGCAAATCGATTTTAATTCGAAAGTTATTATTTTGTTTTGGACCCTTCCGATTATCTAGGCCTCCTCTGTCTCCGCCAATGACCTCTTCATCATTGGATGAATCATTGTGTACCTGGTTTCGTCCCCCTATCACAAGGCCACGGTCTCTACGTCCATGGTCTCGATCCCTTCTATTTTCGTTGTGTCCATTGCCTCCATTGTCACCAACATTGAAGTTGGTAATGGTTCTTTGGATCTCTTACAACATCTTTTCAATTCCTTCAAACCTTTGGTTTTGTGTTTAGATAGCAGCCGATAGTGCTGGTATTCCACGTTCATTGTCATGGGAATTGCCTTCTTGTCGAGCCATTGAACCAGGCGTAACCTTGCTCTGATTACCAATTGACATAGCAGAAGAATAATAAAATTAAAGAAGAGTTGTGTCTTCTGAGAACAATAGTTGGAAATGGCCAATCACATGTTTATTGAGCACTCTGCTTTTAAACTTGATAAAACTTAACAAGACCATTCTCTTCCCACTTACAACGTATTTGTAGGAGGAAAATAACAATTAAAGGAAAGTTGAGAGAATAACAATTAAAGGAATATTGCCATACTGAAAAAATAACTATGGAAAGAAATAAACTTATAATGGGAAAATAAACAGAGCATATCTTCGTCTTATTTGATGTGGGAAGGAAAGAAATCCAGGGAATTTATTATTGTTGCGTTAGTTTGATCCGAGATCAATCACTACCATCCTGAGGTACGCTAGCGGCGTGATTGTTGGTGTCTTGCTTGTCGGAGTCCTACATCACCTATGCATGAGAACATTTAGGAAGACGGGAGTATGGACTTTGTGCTCAATCTCCAGCGAACCCAACATAGGGTGAAATTTGTCTATGTAGTTGTCGATCGGCTCTAAAAAATGGTCCACTTCATCCCTTATTGAAGGATAGCCAATGCTTCCAACATTGCACACCTCTTCTTTGAGGAAGTTGTGCCATTTCATGGAATCCTGAAATCAATTACCTCCGATAGGGATGTCAAGTTCTTCAGCCACTTTTGGATCACCCCTCAGAAAGAAGTTTGATACAACCCTTAAATACAGCACTACTTGCCATCCACAAACAGATCGAAAAATAGAGGGTGACCAACTGCACATTGGGCAATATGGTCTGGTGCATTTCAGGGGACAAGCCAAAAGAATGGAATGTATGCCTTTTACAGGTAGATTTCATGTGACGCCCCCAATTTACATTTATCCACATCATTCATTCTTATAATAACATGGTATTATTACATATATAACCCAATTAGTTTTGTCGGTCATGTACATAATTTATTCTCAAAACCTAGACTAACTTTATGGCCATCCAGACTCCTTTGATTTCTTTAAGTCATTGGGCATTCCCTTATCTCAGTCATCAATCCTGCAACATAATTTTATATTTCCAAAATTAGAAATATATAAGAGTGAGATTTCCTTGGAAATCTCAGTAAGTACACACGTAACTTAATAAAAGCATAGATATCATAAAATAATCACATACAAGCCAGACAACCAGAGTATACATTTATGGAATGCTTCATGTGGCTCATGCATGACTTAGACTTACAAACTTGTATCATGAATGAACTTTTCATTCTTATCTTAAAATTCTTATTTTTATAAATCTTTACTTATATCCACTATTATTACCCGTGGTTGGGCCATAACATTATTACTACCTGTGGTTGGGCCATTCCATATCCTTTCTTATTTCTTTAATACTTGACATGACTTATGACGACACTTACTTGATGACATGTAACATAGACTTTTTTTAAAATAGACGTCATGACTTATGATGACACATGTATGTGACAAAATGCAATATACACATAACTTAGGCTTATGACATGTATGTTTCATGTCTTCATAATTCATGTGACATACAAAAACATATCCCAAGAACATACAACACATATACATGCACTTATGTCACATAAATTTGTAACGTCAAAACTTAACAAATAATGCTTACTATGGTAAACTCGGTTTTGCCACTTCAATCCCAATTTCATCCTTTATTGAGTCCTTATCTCTTAAAACTCAAAACATAAAATTTGTATATCTTTCTCTTATCTTTCCATAGCCTCTTAAATTATTCAAATCCGATATTAAACGAACAAGTTATGTCTAATTTATCAAAATATGTCAAGTTAAGGCCGAAATTCACTAGAGTTGTTTCTTCATTCTTTTCCATAGAAAAATCTCATGTTTTTACATATTTCTCTTCATATAACATCATAGAATATATTTCTAAAATTTTATAATTTTCCTAACATTTTTCTATAGCAAAAACCACTTCAAAATTCAATATGTTTCAATTTAACACACAAACAAAGATTAAACTCAAATAAATATCAAATATAATCCAATCACCAAACCACTTATTATATGCCAAGATTAAGTTAATATATGCATTTAAAATTTTTTTCCAAAGCTAGATTGGATGTCTAAGGTTGATCTTGCACCACTTTTCCTCTTATACTCTCACTTAGCTCCTTTTTGAGGTTTAGGTATGGTGAGTGGCATTTTGGATATTTTTCTTGGCTTTTTCTCAAGGTGGTCGAATGGTTTCTCTAAAGGAGAAATAATTGAAGCTAACACACCTATATATATGCATAGGAGGCGTTGGAGGCAAGGGGTTTAAGGGGAAAACACTTAAGCACTTCAACAGCCCCCAGTTAGCTGATTGTGAGGTATCCCTATGTTTGTAGCTTCATTATCACATCAAATCCTATAAAACTTTGCTGAGATTTTTATCTAATGGTTAGGCTTAATCCACCTCTAAAGTAATCTTGATCAATGGCTCAAAGAATTACAATACATGGATATAAAAATAAATCAAAAGTCTAGAAAATCAAATGGGAGCTTCAACCGGCCACTAGGCATCTCCTTGCACCCCATGACTTCTAGAGCATTTCTTCCCTTCTTGCCACATGTTCCAGCATTTATTGACACACTTGGGACATTTTTGAAGAATTTCCTTAAGGCTTGGTTGGCTATTGGTTAATAATAGAGGGGTAACTTGACTGATTTGGTTAGTTCTAAACCAATCAGATTTGTTCCTACTTCTCCCATGATTATAGACTAATTTTCCTTCTAGAGACTCTTCCACCACAAAACACAAACCTTCTGACACATGTCTAGAAGATATAAATGTAGAGAACCAATCAAATTCGAGCTTCTAAAGTAAGTCGGTAGTGTGATTCATTTTCGGGCTTCAGTTTATGCTCAAATCAGATGAGCTTGTTTCCATCCCAAATAACCCATTGATCCACTTTGATTCTCCAAAAACTCAAAACATAAAAGTTTTATATCATACTCTTAGTGATAAAAGTTTTATATCATACTCTTAGTGATCCATAGGATTTTAAATCACCTAATTATGAGGTCATATGAGAGAGATATGATTAATTCACCAAAACACGTTAAAACCACCCGAGAACACCCAATCCGAGTTCTCCACTTGTTTTCCTTTGTTTTCTTACCCACCAAGGGTTCTAGATGAATTCTTATCAAATTGCCACATGTTCCCACACATTTGAAGACCTCAAAAAAATTGATAGCCAATCACAATTTTCATCACATGGCCGAACATAAGACAACTCATCTAAGTCGGTTACCAGTTGTAATAGCCCAAATTTTTTCTAAGGTAAATTATTTTATGGATATTATTTTAAGGAGATTTATTTGATGCTTTTATTTATTAGGAAATTAGAATGGGAGATTTAGTTGAGGAATGTGATATTACACTTAGTATTGGAAATTATGCATTTTCGGATTAATCTGTCGAGTTTTAGAAAAACGGGCATAAGTTATTCATATGGGGTCCAAATGAAGTGATTACAATTGGTATAGAACCTTAAGAGATATATCTAAAACTTTTATGTTTGAAGTTTCCTGAGATTCGGAAGGAATCAATAGCTTATTTGGGAATCAAGTAGGCAGCTTTGGAATGGGCTTAAATGGAACCCGAATTGGATAATTGAACTAGATTGGGGCATGTAACTAATTAGGCAACTGGTTTTATGATTCTCTGGGATTAGGACATGTGTAAGGATAGTTAGGAATGGATGGAAAGTTGATTTGGAAGTCAATTGAATAGTTAGTGTGATGGGAACTCAAGGGGAGCCAAAATCTGGTTGATTGGTGACTAAGTGGATCAAATTTGGCTCTACCTTAACTAAACTATGAAGTGACCTTCTAGAACTTGTTGAGGGAAGACCTAAGGGAGTTGGGAAGGAACCAAATGGGTAGGAAAAGCTGGAGATGCGTGTGACACAAGGGGAGAGCTGGAGATGAGAGATGCATGCATGGTTAGGTGAAATGCCACCTCACCTCTTATTCCTTTAGCTTACTTCTCAGCCATGGATCAAAATGGGCAGCCAAACCATCTCAAATGTGAGCCCTTGGATGACTAATTTAGCTGCAAAGCCTATGATTTGGGAGGCTTAATCCTCATCATTAGATTCACTTAGATGGACACCTCATCACATGCAAATCTGGCAACTAGTGCACCTTAGGTGCATTTCCTTTTCTCTCCCTCATGTTGGTCGACCACCACCCTATATATAGAGCCTTAAGAGCTTCCCAAGCTCCTTTAGAAGGAGAGAACACTTGCCTTTTGAAGCTATACCAGAAAACCCTCCCCAAACCCTCAAAGTGATCACTTGTGAGCTAAGTGAGTGTGTGTGGGAGATAACTTGTAGGAAGTTGGTTGGATCAATTCTCTTGAGCTTGGAAGAAATTGTAAGTCCATATTCTAGCTTAATTTAAGCATGGAAATGGTTTATTGGCATGATTGAGTTATGTTTACTAGTAATGAACATTTGAGAACATGATTAAGTGGAAATGAACACATGAGTAGAGTTGATTGTAATTTGTCTTGTTAATATGTTCAATAAAATTGTAGAAACTTAGATTTAAGTTTTTAAGAAGATAAATAGGGTGTATGGAAGAGATTGGCATGTTTGAATAGAGAAAATCCTTAGAGCCGTAAGTTCGCTCGACCCTCGCTCGACATGTGAGTCGAGCGAAGGCAAAATATGAACCCTCGCTAGAGTTTCGCTCGACACCCGCTCGAGCGAGTCCCAACCCGAGACTTCGCTCGATACTCGCTCGACAAGCCGCTCGAGCGAGATGCCCTGTTTTGCTTAGACTTAGGGTTTCCTTAGAATAGAAGTGGGGGTTTCAAATGGGAAGGGTTATAAGTGAAATAACTCATATGAATAAGAGAGAAACAAAAAGAAAGAAATCAATTTATATAAAGATTAAGTTAGTCACATCGTGACGGGGACGGCGATACGTAACGCTCGGATGACCGACGTGCCGACAGGGACGGCGATACGTAACGCCTGTCGCGATATAAGAATATGTGATCTCCACGGGGACGGCGAGACGTAACGCCCGTGTGATTGATCCTCATGGGGACGGCGAGACGTAACGCCCGCAGTAATATGTGTATATGTTTCGTGTCAGGACGAGGACGGCGAGACGTAACGCCCGAATGAGTGACACCAGACTCATCATAACTGGGACGGCGAGACGTAACGCCCGGATGATTGATGAGTGTATGTGATAGGGACGGCGATATGTAACGCCCATCAGTGATAAGAAAGAATAAAAATCTTAAAGGGAAAACGATGTAATTTAATATAAGATCATGGGTGAGTTGAGAAAAGTATCTGTTAGACAGTGGTCTTGTGAGGGGTATATTAGGGTATTTCCCTTGTCATTGGTGGTAATAACTTTATGGGTGTTTTCCCTGTTTCCTTTAAGCTGTTTATGTACTTACTGAGATTTCATTCGAAATCTCACTCTTTTGTGGCTCCATATATTTTGTGCATATTATTTTATACAGGATTCGATGACCAGCAGGGGGACAGCCCCGATGAGGCAGGAGACTTCGGGGAGTCCTGAGGGACTTTCTGACTATAGTCCTTATCTGGACATTTCTTTTGTTTCCTTCGGACCTCCTATCAGTAGTTGATCCATCGGAGCTTGGAGTCTTGACGCATCCACTTTTGTTGAGGAGAGGCGACGTACGGGATGCTGCATAACCTTAGGAGTAGACGGCTCATTGTCCATGTGTGGAGTTTGTGTGACTCCACAGGGACAACAGCTCCAGCGAGACTTTAGTATTAGCATGGATAGGTTTCGCTATGGGAGAGAATATCCCGAGGTTAAGAGGGAGAAAGAGTGAGGTGAAGGAAAGTTCTTTTGGGATGAATGTAAAATATTTTACTACAGTTTGGACTTGTATATGTAAGAAGTACAATGTTTAAGTTTTCATGAATGTTGTATATATACTTCCGTGTAATCTTTAGAAAGTTGTATATTGCAAAACCTGATCCGCTGCGAATTTAGTGATTTATGCTTTTATTCTTGTTAAGTACAAGGGTGAGTAGCCAAGTGTTGCTCATCCAGACACCTTAATTTACGTTAAATCCCAGACGTAAGTTGGGGGCGTCACACCAGTTGACTCTCATTTCCATCCATCCACTTCACACCAGATTTACTCCTTGATCCATTCATTTTCTTCAAAAACCCAAAAAATTAAAGTTCTATATATACCTCTTAGGGTTTTATAAGAATTATAATCACCTCGTTCTGACCTTATTTGAATGAGTTATGATTATTACACCAAAATCCGACGGATCAGCCCGAGAACTCGTTTTGGCACACCAAGTATTTGATATTTTGTTCTATCACTTTCCTTTGAATTTCTTCATCAAATTTTTAAAATTTATCTCTTTCTTGGTTCAAATTGAATTTTTCTAGTTGACACCTTTTTCTTCGAATTTTTCTAAAATTCCCAAAGGTCAATCCAAACTTTTTCTTCGAATGCATCTAAGCCTCAAATCCTATTTTCATGGAAAAAATATCCTTCCAATAAATCCTTATAAAATATTCTCAAGTAAATGTTTTATGTTAAAAAATTTGGGTTATTACAATTCGCCTTCAACAATATGACCAATCGATCAACTGGGAATACTCCCTTTGAATTTGTGTACATTCAGCCTCCAAAGCACACTTTAGACCTAATTCCCCTCCCCAGACTTCTAGGACTAGTTACAATAGCAGAAAGCATGGCCAAGAGAATTCAGCAAGTCCATTCTAATGTCCATCTCAATTTGTAGATGTCTAATTCACTTACAAGCAAGCAACAAACAAGCAAAGGTGAGATTTTTCGAGAAGGAAACTTTGGTGATGGTTCACCTCCGCAAGTAGCTTTCCTGTAGGGACGTACAACAAGTTTAAGTACAAAGAGTTTGCACCATGTCGAGTAGTGAAAGAGGATAAATGATAATGCTTATGTGGTCGACCTTCTCGATGATATGATGATTTCCTCTACTTTCAACATTGCAGACATCTTCGAGTGCCATCCTCCAGAAGAGGCATTCTACGTGGACAAAAGCTTGAGGTTGAGCTTCCATCTAAGTGGGGAAGAATCTGATGCAGTAGGTGAGATACCAATGGTGGACCACCAGAAAATTCAGCCATAAACCAAGGATGATTGCAGCAGTAGCTTTCTTAAAGAGTTCTTGAAGATTTCTATTCCCATTCCAATAAAGTTCCCTTAGTTGTTAATTTTACAGCAGTCTTCTTTCCATCTTGAATAAGTTTTCTTAAGTTGCTTAAACCTTCTTTATAAGATATTATTATAATTTTGTAAAAGTTGCAGAAAGTTGCTATTTTCATTCAAGAAAACACAACTTTTCTTTCATTTTATTTTCTATTTGTTTCTGGTACGTTAAATGGGCTTAACGTTACTTGCTCAATCTAGTGTTGTTGTCGGGCCTATCCTTTGTTACATCCATATGTAATTAATAAATTGTCTTATTGAAGTGTTCTATGCATTTTTATTGGTTACTACTCAAATAAAAAGGGCTATAGGTGCTTTGATCCCATTAGTGAGTGTGTTTACATCTCTCGTAACATTGTGTTTGATGAGATGTTATTTCAAGCCAAGATTGACGTTTCGATTCACTCTCCTGATGGTGTTGTGTCTCCTGCTGGTAAGTCTTCTAACTCACTTCAAATTCCATTTCAAACTTCAAACTTCAAATTCAAATTCAAATTCAAATTCAAGTATCCCTGATTCCTTACTTGTCTCAACTTCTACTACCTCATCTATCTCCCATATTATTACACGATCATAAATTGGTCACTCATGCCCTCAACAATTTCCTGACTATATCACTCATTATTCATCCCGACATCCTCTTAAATTGTTTTATTCTAATGTCATCCCCCCTGGGCCTAAAACATTCACACAGTCTCTAAACTTGAGTGGCATGTAGCAATGGAAACTGAGTTTAAAGCATTATTGGAAAATTGTACTCGATCACTTTGTCCACGACCATTTGCTCAATACTTTGTCCACAATAAATGGGTTTACAAGATCAAATAGAAACCTGATGGTTCTATTGATCGTTACAAGTGGTTTGGTCACCAAAGGGTATGATTAGAGGCCTGGTGTCGACTATTTTGAGACTTTTAGCCAGGTTGTTAGTCCGAAAACTATTCGCATTATTCTTTCTTTGATCGTACAGTTTCATTGGACTACATGGTAGCTAAAGGTCTCCAACGCTTTTCTTCAAGGGTACCTTGATGAAGAAGTTGATATCAAGCAACCAAAAGGGTTTATAAGTGTTGAGCATCTTGGCTTTGTCTGTCGATTACATCGCTCTATTTATGGGGTTAAGTAGGCACCCCGAGCTTGTTTTACTCGCCTCTCTTTATGGGATTTTCTAGTTCGCATGTTGGCAACCCCCTCTCCACCCTTCATAGAGATAATCTGCATATTTTTATTCTAATTTATGTATGTGATATCAATGTCACGGGCAATGATAATTCTACAATTTTCTCTATTATTTCACAATTGAAGTTTGAGTTTGTGATGAAGGATTTAGGTGACTTGAGTTATATTTTGGAGACAGAGGCTACATGTGATGCTACTGGTCAGCATTTACGTCAATGTAGGTATATTGCCAAATTATTTGATCGTGCCAATATGGTTGGTGCTTGGCCTTACAAGGCTCCTTGTGTTTCTGGTACCAAAATGTTCAAGTTTGATGGTGACTTGTTGAACGACCCCTCTGAATATCGGCATATAGTGGTCCACTACAATATGTTATTATTACACGACCTAATATTGCATACCCTGTAAATCAATTGTGTCAACATAAATAGGCTTCAACCAGTACACATTGCACGTCAGCCAAAAGGGTTCTCCAGTATTTAATGCTCACTTCTGGCTTTGGTTTGTATTATTAGCCAAGTACAATTGCTCTACATGTTTTCTGTGATGCGGATTGGGTCAGTAATCCGGATGATCAAAGGTCTTCTAATGGCTATGGGATTTTTCTTGGGAAATGCTTAATTTCCTAGTCTTCCAAAAAGCAGCCTATGGTTTCTTGATCTAGCACTAAAGTATAATATAGGAGTTTGGCCTTAACAACTGCAAAAGTGTATTGGATTTGAATGCTTTTTCGTGAATTGTGCATATTTTTACCCTCTCCTCCTACAGTTTGGTGTGATAATCTCAGTGCTATGTCAATAGCATTTAACCCTATCTTTCATGCTAGAACAAAACATATTGAGATTGATTACCATTTTGTTCAAGAAAAGGCAGTCAATAAAGGTGTCATTGTTCATTACATCAAAACTAGCAATCAAATTATTGACATCTTTACTAAAGGACACACATCGGATCGATTTTGTTGTTTACGTGACAAATTGTTGGTCTATTCCCTACCCTTCAATTTGCGGAAGGGTCTTATGCATCTTGCAAAAGATCCCCAAAGATCCTAATCTATTAATTTTTGTTTCATAGTCTGTTGTTGAATATTAATTGTAATCTTTTAAGTAAATCTTGAGAATAATGGGTTTGTTAGTATTTTGAATAGTTCTCGCATTGTTTTGGCTAATGCTACTAATGTGGCCTCATTTGTAAACTTATATATATATATATACAATTCAATATAACACAATTTTGGTATCCTGCCAAAACATACTTTTCAGCAATATTGTACTCTATTTCACAAATAACCGTTCGAATATGTAGTAAGTCCAAATATTGAATGGTTACAGAGAACCTTTAACACTGTAATCAATGTTCTAACAACAATGAACTCCCCTTTCAAACTTTAAGTGTTTGAATGCTTTCTGATCACATTGAACATTACATATACTTTCGAAGACTATGTTGAACATTGGAACATCTTCTCCTAATAACACATTCGAACATAGTTATATGGTCAACCACTAATTTAACATTCGAACGTTTTTTCGTATCAATACATTCAAACAAACTTATTTCGATCATCTATCTAGTACAAAATTTATTGTGCAAAAAAATTTCCGTCTGAATGCTATCGAACAACTTTGTTCAATTTCATTTCAGGAAAAAAAATTCAAAGTTTTGTCCTAAAAGATCTTTTGCAATAGTGATATTGGGATGATCTTTGGATGATATCGTCCCAAAAAACCTTTTTTGTTGTAGTGATGAGTTAGAATAAAAATGATGTTTTCTTTTCAGACCAAATACTTGTGGTTATCAATCTTGAAGGGAAACTTTATGCAACCTCTCTCTCTCTCTGTCATGCAAGGTCACTGCTCATCAAGTAATTCTTGCCTTGCACGACACTAGTTCATGCATAAGTAGCAGCAAAAAAAAACAAGGTAGCATCTTCAAACAAATTTCTTTGAACGGCTTTTTTTTAGTCAAGATTTGTGTTGGAGTCTCACTAATTTAGTGTGTATATATATATATATATATATATATTTTAATTTGTAGAAGCCAATCAGAAAGTTGTGGATACTTTAGTTGTTAGTAGAGTTAGTAAAGAGAAAGGTTATGCTGCTAGAATGTTGGTGTTACCTCCAAACAATGTACTCGAGGCACACAACTCTGAGAAAGTAGGGTGATTAAGTATTGTGAAATAGATTAGGGTAAAGTTGTTGGTAGTAGACTATGAAAGGGAGGAGGTTATTTAGGGAAGCATACAAAGACCTTCATCACAACTCTTAGTGCTCGAATCAAGTTGTTTTTGTTTTATAGGAGCCTTTATGGTTGATGTTTTAAATATTTCTTTGTTCGTAGTTGTAATGCCCCGCCCTGAAGGTCCGAAGAGTTAACTCATTTTCCTATAAAAACATCTCCAATAATACAAAAACAAAACCACATCCCTGAAACTCTATAACGATATCAAAATTTAACTGATCAACATAAATATTCATGGAGCTTCATAAAAGTACCAACAAGAAATCCTCAATAACAAAGTATAAATCTCCATAAAGGCAGAAAATATCCAAACTTGACAAATTTAAAAGAATAACCGACTACAATAACTCTGCTAAAAAGACCCAAATTACAACTTGTACCCTCAGGCACTTATTCCTTTACGATCACCATACCTCTCTAAAATTGACTACTGTTGCTCTCTAGCCGAACCATCACAGTCATCTGAAACTGTTATGGAGATAAGGGGTGAGTTATCAACAACTCAATAAACAAAGAACATATACTAGTGTGCAAACATGAGCATCTACCAAATATAGAATATAGAACAAAAAAAATATTTCTTATTTTCAGAATGCAGAAACAGATCATGTTGTCAAAAATCAGAGCGAAGGTTCAGTATAAATAGAATCAAATCCCTTTGGCATAGCATAACTGAAACATCTTATCAGAACAGAATACCATGTTTAACCCCCGTGGTAGAGTTGTACAAATCCCAGTGGCCAACCAAGCAGAAACAGAATGTGAATATTTCCTTTATTATTCTCGAAGTTCTAAGTGTGTATGCAGGAAAGACCACACAGAAAACCACTTTACAAACAAAGTGGGTGCACCGAAAACAAAGAAGTTTCTACCAACCTGTGACGCCCCCAATTTACGTTCGTAATTTAACGCAAATTGAAGTGTCAGGGTAAGTAACACTTGGTTACTCATCCCCGTACTTATCGAAATTTGAGGCAAATCGTAGCGAAAAAAGTAAAATTAAAAATTCTAGAGATCACATGGTTACACAAAACCTTAGTATTCATATCATCCATTCTTAAAATATCATTGTATCATTACATGCCATATCATCCATTCTTAAAATATCATTGTATCATTACATGCATAATCCAGTTAGTTTTCTCAGTCGAAATACAAATTTATCAAAACTTTTGTCTTAAAGCAGCCTAGGCTTCTTCTTCATTTCGGGAAACTCTTTCTTCATGCCCGTGCTAGTCCCTATTACTACAAACTGGTCATAAACTTTTATGGAGAGAGAGTACTCCGGGGAACCCTCAGGGTTTCTCCAAGTCTCTCGAGTAACTAGGGTCTAGTCCATGACCGTAATCCAATCCTGCAGCAAAAATTATATTCCAAAAGAAAAGGAACCATACAAGAATGAGATTTCTAGGAAAATCTCAGTAAGTACACATTTAACTTAATAAAAGCATAGACATCGTGAAATAGTCACATATAAGAATCAAATCATATGTTTATGACATGATTCATGTGACTCATGTATAAATTAAACTTATCTCTTATGTGGACTTACATAAGCTTGTATCATGAATGGACTTTTCATTCTTAGCCATATCATTTTCATATCTTTTTATCATAATCCACTATTATTACCCGTGGTTGGGCCATGCCACTGTTATTACCCGTGGTCGGGCCTTGCTACTATTATTACCCGTGGAAGGGCCATGTCACTATTATTACCCGTGGAAGGGCCATGCCATTATTATTACCCGAATAAGGGCCATGCCACTATTATTATCCGTGGTTGGGCCATACCATTATTATTACCCATGGAAGGGCCATGCCTTATCTTTTCTTATTTCATTTCTCATATCCTTAACCTTATCATCTCATAGTGTCATAACATAACAAATAATACTTGAATAACAAATTATCATAAAATCATGGATGACCAATCACTTTATGAATTCAACATCTTATTTTTCTTTACTTGAATCATAACTCTTCAATTAATAAAATCTCAAAATCAAACATAATAGGGTATTTCGCTCGAGCCAAACGTTGATCAAGGGTCGAGCCAAATTTATGCCTAAATCTCGTTTTGTCAACTAAATCCAGATTTTGTCCTTTATTTATTTCTTATATCATAAAACTTAAAACATAACGTTGTAGATCTCTGTCTTAGCTTTCCATAGTCTCTTGAATCATTTAATTCTAATATCACACTAACAAGTTATGACCATTTTACCATAGGATGTTAAATCTGTCAACTTAACCCCTTTTAAGTCCGAAAGTTGCTAGGGTTGATCTATCAATTTTTTCCAAATAAAGACCTCATATTTTCACATAATCCTCTTAATATATCATCATAGAATATGTTTCTAAGATCTCATAATTTTTCTAGCATTTTATCATAGGAAAACCACTTCAAAACTCAATAGGCTTCAATTTAACATATAAACAAAGATTAAGCTCAAATAAATATCAAACAAAATCCAATCACCAAACCACTTATTCTATTCCAAGACTAAGTTAATATATGCACTTAAAAAATTTTTCAAAGCTAAATGATTAGTCTTGAGTTGGTTTTGCACCAGACTTCTCTCCAAGGCCCTTACTTAGCTCTCTTTTGGCAATTAAGTGATGTAAGTGGGTTTTTGTGTATTTCTCTTGGGTATTTCTCACTATGGCCGACTGGTATCTCTCATGGGGAAAGAAGAGAAGTCCATGCATCTATTTATAGGCATAATAGGCATGGAGTACAAGGGAAGAGGGCTTGGGCATTTCAGCAACTCCATTTGGCTGGATAGGTGAGGTGTCCCCTACTTGTGGTTTCATGGTCACCCCTAATCTTATGTGGATTTGCTGATATTTTAATCTCATGGTTGAGATTAATACACCTATAAAATGATCTTGATCAAGGGCTCAAAGATTTCCAACACATAGGGATGAAGACAAAATACCATCATAGGAAATCTTCTAAGGGGTGATCTGGCCACTTGGCCTCTCAAAGGGATTAGCCACGTTCCAGCCCTAATACGTCATTGATAAAATTCGATTCTTCCAAAACTCAAAACATGAAAGTTTAAGATAATCCTCTTAGGGTTCTAGAGTATTTTTAATCACCTTATTCCGATATCATATGAGAGAGATATGATTAGTTTACTGAAACACATCAAAACTTACCCGAGAATATCCAATCCGAATTCTCCATTTGTTTTCCTTTGTTTTCTTACCCACCAAGACTTCTAGATGAAATCTTATCAATTTGCCACATGTTCCCACACATGTCAAGACTTCAGAAAATATGGTAGCTAATCTTAATTTTCGTCACATGGTTGAACCTAAGACAACTCATCTAAGTCAGTTACCAGTTGACTCATATCTCTGTCCATCCACTTCACACTAGATTTAGTCCTTGATAAATTCCTTATCTTCAAAAACCCAAAACATATAATTTTTATATCTCACTCTAATGGTTCTATAAGAATTGGAATTATCTTATTTGGATCTCATATGCAAAAGTTATGATTATTACACCAAAACTCGACGGTCTAGTCCGAGAATTCATTTTGGCACACCAAGTGTTTGATGTTTTGTTCTTTCACTTCCCTTTGAATTTCTTCCTAAAATTTCGAAAATTTATTTCTTTTTAGGTCTAAATTGAATTTCTCTAGTTGTTACATTGCTAAAATTCCCAAAATGCCATCCAACATTTACCTTAGAATGCATCTAAGTCTCCTATTCTTTTTCTATAAAAATATTATTTCCAACAAATTTCTTAAAATAAATTCTCAAGAAAATATTATATCCTAAAAATTTGGGCTATTACCAAATAGAATGGAACGGAGCCAGAAATAGAATTTCATGCCAAAAGTTTCAGAAATCATATCATATCATATCAGAGTACGAAACTTTTCCAAAATAGAACAGAATCATATCAGAAATATCATTTATGCAGAAACTCTTATATTCGTTTTTTTTCAGTTCAGAAAACAGAATGCAGCAAAATTAGCTTATGTCTACACCAGTTCATGTCAGAAACACTTTATTCTTATACAGAATTATATGCATATGCGAAAAAAATAACTGAGGTGATTTCAAAGTTTCTTTTCGTAACCAAAACATGCATATTTTCCAAGATATACTTCAATTCATATTTTTATTGCAAAGTCTAGCATAAAAACTCCATTTACCTGAACTTTTTATCTTTTCAAAATATTATCCACAATGCTGAATGAAACATCAATCGTCACCTATAAAATAATTACGTAATCCCCATAAATCTCAATTGACCACAACCTTCGTAAATAGAACCTGATATATAAGACCCAATATATTTCCTTAACATCTATATATATTCGAGACTCTAAAAATCAAATCTCCCAAAATGCTTTGAATGCAAATTCTTCCAAAATTCTAAAATGTAAATTCTCCAATACCTCAATCTTCACTTAATAGTAACTTAACCCAAATTCCAATTCAAACCAAGTTTCTTTCAAAAAAACACAATTCAACCCACTTACATAATGCACACCCTGATCCGAATCAAAAAATAATTTAGAAATCGAGTCTGACCTAAATACATGTAATCGTAAAAATAATTAACAAAACACAAATAATAAATAAATAAAAGGAATTCATTAGCAACACAAGCTGAGGTGGCCCAAAGTAAAATCGGTCATCTGGAAGTATAAACCATTAAAACACATGCTTTAAAACTGAGGGCCAAAACTATAGTTTTATAAAAACCAAACCTATCACCGTGTATGTAAAGGACTTGTGAAAAAAAAAAGGACTGATATAGCAACAAATAGATCCCACAAAATCAATTCTACAAACTGACGTGGTATCATATGATCGGTTAGATCTATTTTACAATAAAACTAACTTTACAATCTGACGAATTATATAAAATCACATCAATTTGTGAGATTTATTTTGTGAAATCTTTTTGTGGCTAAAGCATTTATCAAAAAAAAAACATAGATCCACATTTTTGTTTTGTTTAAAACGTTAAAAGACAAAACTGTAATTCTACTAGACCAATTTTCTGCAACAACACGTAGCAAGTAAATCAAGAGTTATCTTGTAGGGAAACTTTATGATCACAAGAGGTACTCGTGCGACAAAAACTCATCGTGAGAGGAAGTGGCATGTGGCGGGGCAAGGGACAAGATAGTGGTATTGGCTGAACTTCTGACATTTTCTAGGCTTCCTGGGTGGTTTCTGAAAGGTGTGACTCTCGGTTGCATGGTTGCCATGATTGGCAAAACATGCTCTATTTTTAGGGTAAAAAACAGAGGTGTGCGCAGGTTATTGCTTGTGTTTCTTCGGGGGTAGCCACAAGGAGTTCCTTGGCTAGTTACGGTGGTTTATCTGGCCTGGGTTTGCTTCTCATGGAGATAATATATGGGGCTGGTGAGGTTGGGTGGTTTCTCGATGTAGGGATGAAGCCACCGGTGATTGACAAAACGGGCTATTTGTGGAGGTGATAGTGAATGGCTGGGATAGTACTGAGGATGCACAATGGTGTTTTGTGCATGAAGGAGAGGCTGATGTGGGTTGCACTGAGCAGTGCGAGGATGATGATCATGGTGGATGCGCAAGGTGAAGGTGGTGCTCTGTTTCGTGTAATGAAAATAGGGGTCCTTTTTCATTCGGTTTCCAGCGGTGGTGCAAAATGGGCTCTCGGTGGTTGGACGACGCTGGTGTCTTTTTGGTAGGTACTTTCGTGAGGCTTGGCTTGATATTTTTGCTAGCTATGCATGGACTCAAACATCGGTGACTTCCGTGAGGGCAAGAAACCGCAAGTGGTTTATATGGCTGCCTTCGGTTTGGGGTTCTCTACGTCCGTGATTGCAACAGAGGGCCTAAGTACTATGGTGCGGGAGTAATGTGGGTGAGATGGTAGTAGAAAACACATTGTGGTGGTGCGACGGCATGATTGAAGGTAAATGATATATGCATGATTAGTTTGAGGCCTATGCGACATCGAGTTTAAAATGAGAATATGAATATTTAGCGCTGCTGTGAGTTCTCGGCAAGAGACAGAAAAACTGCAAGAATCGAGGGGAGTTAAATTTACGCGAATGCTGAGTAAAGGGCTTTTTGTGAGAAACTAGAGCGGGAAAACTGCAAGAATCGAGGGGAGTTAAATTTGAGAAAAATCTGGATAGGAGATATATGGTTGCTAGATCAATGCAGTGCAGTAGTGGTATGTACAGCCGTTGATGAAAATCCAAAGGCAAGAGACGGGCGTGAAACTATGAATATAGATTATTAAAATCCTAAAAATAAATAAATAAATAAATAAAATTTTAATGGAGCTAGGACTCAATAGTCCATTTGATATAATCAAAAAACATTGAACAACAAAAAGGAAACAAAGGCTAAAACCCTGAAAGTAGAAATGGGTTCGAAATCAAAAAAAAAAAAAATAGTATAAAAAAATGATAAAAATCTCAAACGAGCTTTTTGCACAACTAAAACTAAAATAATTTTGAAAGCAAAGTGGCGCCAGAACTGGGTGTTATAGTAGTAAATTACTTGTGAACTAAAAAAATATTCCAAATAAACAATAGATCAACTAGGCTGATGTTCGAATTAAAAGTAATTAAGTGCGTACTTGAATGACATGTACAAGTTCTAGCAGCAAGCATACAATTTGATATAAAATTATAGACTAGGTCTAGCCCATTGGAAGCCAATTAACCTAGAATAAAGAAAGAGATGAGGCAAATAAGATATAAAGTAAAATATGTCAACTAAAATACAACATGGTGAGCTCTATAAAAAAAAAAAAATACAACATGGTGAGAGTGACATAAGGTAAGCAACACTCAACTACTCTATAAAAGGAATGAGACCTCTATAAAAGGAGATAAGCTCTACAAAATCTCTAGACTTCTCTATACACGAAAAGTATGGATTTACTCTCCTTGGATTATTGGCTCTCATCTCCAGATTTCTACAATGAAGGTGTTTTCATCAACCGCCTTCAAACATTATTTTCTTTATCGTATTGAGAGATGTAGGAGGCTATGAAATATTGTAAATTCACCAAAAATAGTAGATTTTAATCCCACAACCCATGGACGTAAGTTTTTGTGCTAAACTGAGTAAATCTCGGTGTCTCACTATTTATTTATATTACATATGTTTTATTTATTATTTATTTTATGGATGAGCATCCGATTATCATATCAACGTGGTCATTTGACCTTATTATTGGCCTCCAAGCCCATTGGGAAAATGCATCAACATAAAGATATTGTTTCTAATGTTTGGGTAGAAAAATGGACAGATGCATCAACATAGAGATAATGTCTCTCTCTCCCATATTCGAATTTCCCGTTGAAGTATTTGAGTTTAGTGCACAACTACATGGTTTTGAAGCTAGAAATTAATGTTAACACGACCTCAAACCTTATAGAATTGTTTAAATTTGTCACAAATTTGAACTCATTAGAAACCGTCTTTCATAAAATAAATATTGCAGAAGAGTTTCTGCCTGTGAAAGCTTTGTCTAGTAGAGATTTAGCTAGTGGAATATACTAATCAATATTCAAATGTTTGAGCAAATATGCTTATGCTACTATTTGAATGAATATGAACGAGAAATAATGCGTTCAAGCACCAACTACGATGTTTACGCCAATGGGAACTAATGGCAAGATTGTTGCCTGCCAAACCCTAGTCAATAACGTAAAATCGTTCGAATCATTATCTGGTTGCTTCAAATGTGATAGACCTAAATTACCCAAACATGGAGAAGCAAAATTGGTGTTAGAATGGAACATTAAAAGTATTCAAACAAAAGATCTGGAATTTGAGGCCTAGTTGACAAGTTTTGCCACTGTTTTAAGATGATCCTTAAGTTGGATGATATCGCATTGCTGCATGAGAACTTATTACAGCTACATTTACCACCGTAATAGGTTCAATTATTTTGAATTACATAAAACTTTGTCTTTCTTCCATCCTTACATGTTTTACATTTGCAAAGAGCAAGCTTAGAGTAGAAAGAGGGCTCTTGAGCGAGAGAGAGGGTGTGTGTGTGAGAGAGAGAGAGAGAGAGAGATATATATATATATATATACATAGAGAGCGAGAGATGGGAGAGAGAGGTTGTAGGGTGTGTGAGAGAGAGAGGAGCACGTGAGAGAGGGATTTTTTGCAGACAGTGATTACAGTTCTCTTACGTGCCTTGGTAATGTTAAAATTCTTTTATGCTTTTATATATCTAAGCTCTCTTTTGTTAGAATAATTGTATTTGCAGTTCTTGAATGGGGTCTGTGTATGCAAACCTCACTTAAATGAAATCAACCATTTCATTTAAGTTAAGAATAAATCTATTTGTCCTGAGATGTCTCGATAAATTTTTTATTATTTTTTATTTAGTGAATAAAGAAGTATTTAAAAAAATATTGTATAAAAAAATTCTAAGAATATTAAAAAAATGAATAAAAAAAATATATCTTATTATTTACTTAAGAATATATCCATTAGTTTTAAAAAAGGGTGCAATTTAGTCCATTCAAAGATAAAAATGGAAGTAATTTAATCAATTTGATCATAGGACTACAAATGAGACCCAACAAGAGCCTTGTGTGTGAAGGAGCTCTCATTGTGTTTTTCTTTTAATACTTGGGAGTATTTCCTAAAAATGGTATAGGTGATTTAGGGTGTATTGTGTTGATTTGTTAGATTATAATTGTATTTGAAATTAATTTATATGTTTATGGGTGATTTATATTATAGTGAAAATTTTGAGAATAATTAAAATATTTGTTTTGTAATGCATAAAAAACATTGTTCTATTTTGCATGATGAAATATTCTATATTCTAAAAATAACGCATCTTTGTTTAATTCTGCAAACTGGGCATAGATCGTTTGAAGGTTAGCTTAAACATTTGAATGTCAATGTGAGACTGTCCAAACAATCGATATATACGTTCGGACCAAATCCCACATTACACTCGGAGATGTTAAAATTCATGACCGAAACCAATAAAGAAAAATAAATTTAAAAATGGACGTCATATATAAAAGTAAAATAACTAACTACATAATTGATTAGGCAAATATATACTTTGAAAAAGTTACATGTATTTCTCTCCTACCCAAAGAAAATCTCTACATCTGATTTTTGTCAGAGGAGGCTCCTCCTTTCTCCCCTTCCTTCCCTCTTTTTTTCTCTCTCTCCGGCTTCTTCTTCCTCTCATTCCCTCATTTTTTTAGTTTATTTTCTTCCTTCCTTCCAAGTCTGAAAAGTTAAGTCTACAATTTTTCAACAACTTTAAAAGATAAAAGAATTATTTTTCTGAGCTCAACAAACAAAAGAAAAGGAATAAGATTTTTTTTAATTATTTTTGTTTTGGGATGAAAAATGAGATAAAAGCTGAAAGTTGAATAATATATTGTTAAGCTATGATTTTTTAAAACTGTTTTTGTTTTAATATTTGAAAAAGCGCTTAATTCTTTATTATATTTTGTGTGAAATTTTAAGAAAGTTGTAAAAATCATATGAGGTGAGATGAGATAGTTTCAACTGTGCAATCAAACCAGGTAGATTTATGAATTAAGCAGTCTTTATGAAAAATATTAAGTTCCCATATAATTATCTGTCGTAAGTATTTTTTACGATAAGAGAAAAATCAACTATGCATCCCTACAATTATATTGTGAGATACGAGAAAGTATTGAAAATAAATTGATTTGTCGCCTGCATTATTATGTAAAATTCGATATAACAGTTTGATTTGTCCATGTTGTACGTTGAGTTTGGCAAGTAAGAAAATTCATCTGAGATAAGTTGATGATGAACTTATATTTGGGTATTGATAAAAAAATCTAAAGAAACCTTTGTCCCCAAAGTTAAACCATCTTCCTAAAGTTGTCTATCCCATTTTAGCCAATATTTTGACATATCCTTATTTTTGGTCAAGCATTTTGAAACAAATGTGTGTTTGTACTTAGCTAATACATTAGGAATTATATACTCCAAAATATGAATATCCACCGATTGTTATAGAAGTTTTACATTTTAGATGGAAAGGCCCAATTGTTATATTTATATAATATCGTATTTCATATATATTCTTCCAGTCATTCCTATCATGTTAAGGCCAATACAAAAAGAACAAACATAACCAAATCATAAGGGATTTGAGCTAGCGCAAAAATAGAAGACTTTTGCACATGAAGTTGATGGATAATCAAATTTGTAGCTTGGAGCCTACAATATGCTCGTGATGAGGCGGACAAGGAGTGTATATATATATATATATATATATATATATATTAATAATAAAGCACGTCAAAAGCTTTTGAATGATGCTGACATCCAACAATAGACAAATTAGCTCCTAGTATTTTAGTATATTGAATACTTTTCAAAAACATAGTTTCTCCAATGTTGTGTCGATTTTTGTCACAACGTTTCCTTTATATATAAATGGAACGTTGCGGGAATGAGAGGGAGTGTGAGATAGAGAGACATATATAGAGTGCAAGAGAGTGGGAGAGAGAGGTTGGAGAGTGCGTGTGTGTGTGGGGGGTGAGAGGGAGGGAGAGAGAGAGAGAGAGAGAGAGAGAGAGGAGTGTGTGAGTGAGGGATTTTTATTCAGAGAGTGATTTTGATTCTCTTACATGTCTTGACAAGGTTCTTAAAAAAAAATTATGCCTTTGTCTATCTAACAACCCTGTTCTGTTTGAATTTTTCAATTTGCAATCCCTATAGGGGACATTGTAGGCAAACCACAATTAAATGAAACCAACCGTTTCGTTTAAGTGAAGAATAAATCTATTTGTCCAGATTGTTCAATCCTGTGATGTAGCGGTTAATTTTTTTAACTTAGTAACTGAGGAGGTATTTTTTTTATAATATTTTGAATTAAATTCTTTTTCTAAAATATTTAAAAATATTAGAAAAAATAATAAAATTGTTATTATTACTTTATTTTAAGAATACGTTAGTTTCGATGACATATGCAATTTAGTCCATTCAAAGAGTAAAAATAGTATGGTAAATAGTCTAATTTACCTAAACTATTTTGTTGGATTATAATTGTGTTTGAAATTAATTTGTTTGTTTCTGGGTGATTTATATTATAGTGAAAAATTCGAGAATAAGTAAAATATTTGTTTTGTAATGCTTAAAAAATATTGTTCTATTTTGCGTAATGAAATATTCTATGTTCTAAAAATACTGCATATATGTTTAATTATGCAAACTAGGTAGCTCAAACCATTTGAATGTCAATGTGAGAACGTCCGTATATATGTTCGAACCATATCCAACATTACAGTCGAAGATGTTAAAATCCATGACGTAAACCTCTAAAGAAAAAGACGCTTTAAAAATGGGTGTCATATATACTAGATTTAAAATAAAATAAAAGAAAAAAGAAAAAAGAAAAAGAAGAAGAAGTAAAGTAACTAACAGCATAATTGATTATGTAAATATATACTTTAAGAAAGTTACATGTATCTCTCTCCTTTCCAAAGTGAACCTCTACAACGAGGAGGCTACTCCTCCTCCTTCTCCCTCTCCTTCCCTCTTTTCTTCTTTTAATCCTCTCATTCTTCCTATCATTCTCTCTTTTTTTAGTTTATTTCCTTCCTTCAAAATCGAAAAAGTTAGGTCTGCAATTTTCCAGCAACTTTGAGAAATAAAATAATTATTTCTCTGAGCTTAACAAACAAAAGAAAATGAAGAATATTTTTATAAATTATTTTTGTTTAGGTATAAGAAATGAGATAAAGTTGAAAGTTGAATCATATATTGTTAAGATATGATATTTAAATACTATTTTTGTTTTGGGATTTGAAAAAATATTTTATTCTTTATTATATTTTGTGTGAAATTTTGAGAAAGTTGTAATAATTATATTAGGTGAGACGAGATGAGATAGTTTCAACTGTGCAATCAAACTAGGTAGATTTATGAATTAAACGGTCTTTATGAAAAAGATTAAGTTCCCATAGAATTATCTGTCGTAAGTATTTTTTACGATAAGAGAAAAATCAACTTTGCATCCCCACAATTATATCGCGAGACACAAGAAAGCATTGAAAATAAATTGATTTGTTGCCTGCGTTATTATGCAAAATTCGATAAAACAATTTGATTTGTCCATGTTGTATGTTGAGTTTGGCAAGTAAGGAAATTCATTTGAGATAAGCTGATGATGAACTTATATTTGGGTATTGATAAAAAAAATCTAAAGAAACCTCTATCCCCAAACTTAAACCATCTTCCTAAAGTAGTCTATCCCATTTTAGCCAATATTTTGGCATATCCTTATTTTTGGTCAAACATTTTGAAACAAATATGTGTGTTTGTAGTTAGCTAATACGTTAGGAATTATATACTACCAAATTACGAATATCCACCAATTGTTATAGAAGTTTTACATTTTAGATGAAAATGCCCAATTATTATATTTATATTATATCATATCTCATATATATTCTTCTAGTCATTCCCATTATGTTAAGGCCAATACAAAAAGAATAAACATAACCAAATCATAGGGGATTTGAGCTAGCACAAAAATAGAAGACTTTTGTATATAAAGTTGAAGGACAATCAAATTCGTAGCTTGGAGCCTACAATATGCTCATGATGAGGCGGACAAGGAGTGTATGTATGTATGTATATATATATATATATATATATATATTTTAACAATAGAGCAAGTCCAAAGCTTTAGAATGATGCTTACATCCAACAATAGATAAATTATCTCCTAGTATTTTAGTGTATTGAATACTTTTCAGAAACATCATTTCTCCAATGTTGTGTTGATTTTTTGTCGCAACGTTTCCTTTATATATAAATGGAACGTTGCGGCGAGACCTTTTTGCATGGATTTGATTGGTAAAAGCCCCAAGTACTATTACAAAATACTAAACCACTTGCTATCAACCAAAGCACATATCCATTTATGATTTGACCGATATAAATATAGATCAATTTGTCATAAAGAGATGAGTAATAAGAAACTACAAGACAACAATTGAAAATTAACCAAATTAGATAATTTTACAGGTCCAAATCAGGAAATTTTGTAAAGCACGATGATGAGCAAGTCCTCCTCTAGTGTTACCATAGATTAGTATGCAGTTCAAGCTGGGTTATCTCTATATAAACCATATGAGCATGTTTGCCAATCTCTCATTCAATTCATCAACTCTTAGCTACAACTTATACAAATCATGGGGTTCACTAACCATTTTCACTACATTTCTTTAGCTTTGATTCTCACTTTGGGAGCTTTGGCTTCTCAAGTTGCAGCTCGCACCCTTCAAGACGTAACGATGGATGAGATGTACGAGCAATGGATGGCTCATTATGGACGTGTTTATGAGGATGATTCTAAAAAATAGAAGCGTTCAAAAATATTCAAAGAAAATGTTGCATACATAGAATCATTTAATGGTACAAGAAACAAACCATGCAAGTTAGGAATCAATCAATTTGTAGATCTGACAAATGAAGAGCTCACAGCGACACGAAATAAATTTTTGGCACATGAATGCTCAACAAAGATTTCTTCTTTCAAATATGAAAATGTAACTGCATTGCCTTTTGCAATGAACTGGAGAAAGAAAGGAGCTGTAACACCCATCAAAGACCAATGCAATGTGGTTAAGTGTCTAATTTTTAAATAAATTGTGCTCATTGTAAGATTGTTTACTCTTTGTTGTGATGAAATGTAGGATGTTGCTAGGCAGTTTCAGCAGTAGCAGCCATGGAGGGAATTGCTAAGCTATCAACTGGTAAATTAATCTCTTTATCTAAGCAAGAGTTGGTTGACTGTTACATTAAAGGAATTGACCAAGGTTGTGGTGGCGGTTTGATGGAGAACGCATTCCAATTCATCCAAAAGAACAAAGGCCTCACTACAGAAGGCAACTATCCTTATAAGGGTGTTGATGGAACCTGCAACACGAAGGAAGAAGCCAACCATGCAGCCAAGATAAATGGTTATGAAGATGTGCCGGCCAATAGCAAAAAGGCACTTCTTAAGGCTATAGCCAATCAACCAGTTTCTGTTGCCATAGATGTTGGAGGCTCCGATTTTCAGTTTTATTCAAGTGGTATTTTTACAGGAGAGTGTGGCACTAGCTTAGACCATGGTATTACTGCTGTTGGTTGTGGGACCACTAATGACAGGACCAAATATTGGCTAGTAAAAGCCTCGTGGGGTACACAATGGGATAAAGAAGGGTATATAAGGATGCAGAGAGATGTTTATGCGAAGGAAGGCCTATGTGGTATAGCAATGCAAGCCTCTTATCTGACTACATAAATTTGAACATTATAATCAATTTCGTAGTCCACTATATCACATACAAATATAATGTGTTAAATGCTTTTAGTTCCTATTATTCAAAGTCTATGTATGTGAATCTCTAGTTTCCATAATGTTACACATTTATGAAAATTTGTACTACTATTTTATTGAGGACAAAATCATTTGTTAATTTTACGAAAACTCCATTCACTCGAATTCAAAATGCATACTATCGTTCATAACTTGGGATTGTCTATGATACCACCTTGTAATGCCCGTACTTGTGGCGGTACTTAAGAAAATAATTTTTGAAAACATGATTGGAATCCTTGAAATTTGTAAAAGTAGGAGCATTGACTTGACATGTTTTTCTGCCATAATAAGATTATCCTTAAGTTGGACGACTCCGTATTGTTTCAAGAGAATTTATTCCAGCTATATTTACCGTCGTACTATGTTCAAATATTTTTGGAATATATAAAACTCTCTCTTTCTTCCATCTTGAAATATTTCACATTTGCAAGGAGCAAGCTTAGAGTAGAGAGAGGGCTCTTGGGTGAGCATGAAAGGGAGTGTGAGATTGAGAGACATATATAGAGTGCAAGAGAGTGGGAGAGAGAGGTTGGAGAATGTGTGTGTGTTGGGGGGGGGGGGGTTGAGAGGGAGATAGAGAGAGAGAGAGAGAGAAGTGTGTGAGAGAGAGGGATTTTTATGTAGAGAGTGATTCCGATTCTCTTACATGCCTTGACAAGGTTTTTTTTTTAAAAACAATTAGGCCTTTCTCTATCTAACAACTCTCTTTTGTTTGAAAAATTCAATTTCCAATCCCTATAGGGGACTATGTATGCAAACCACACTTAAATGAAACCAATCATTTTGTTTAAGTGAAGAATAAATCTATTTGTCAAGATTGTTTTATTCCGAGATGTAGTAATAAATTTTTTTAACTTAGTAATTGAGGAGGTGATTTTTGATCAAATTTTGAATTTAAAAAAAGTAATTGTTTAAAATTGTTAAAAAATACTTGAAAAAATAATAAAATTGTTATTATTATTTTAATTTAAGAATACGTTAGTTTCGAAAACGGATGCAATTTTGTCCATTCAAAGAGAAACATTAGTATGGTAGATTGTCTAATTTACCTAAACTATTTTGCTGGCTTATAATTGTATTTGACATTAATTTGTTTGTTTATGGGTGATTTATATTATAGTGAAAATTCCAAGAATAATTAAAATATGTGTTTTGTAATGCATAAAAAATATTGTTCAATTTTGCGTGATGAAATATTCTATATTCTGAAAATAATGCATATATGTTTAATTATGCAAACTAAGTAGCTCAAACCATTTGAATGTAAATGTGAGACCGTACAAAGCAATGATATATCCGTTCGAACCATATCCAACATTACACTCGAAGATGTTAAAATCTATGACCAAAACCTCTAAAGAAAAAGAGAATTTGAAAATGGGTGTCATATATATTAGATTAAAAAAAAAAGGTAAAGTAGCTAACAACATAATTGCTTAGGTAAATATATACTTTAAAGAAGTTACACATATCTCTCTTCTTCCAAAGTAAACCTCTACATCTGATTTTCGTCAGAGGAGCCTCCTCCCCCTCATTCCCTTTTTTATACCCTTCATTCTTCCTATCATTTCCTCTTTTTTTAGTTTATTTCCTTCCTTCAAAATCAAAAAAGTTAGGTCTACAATTTTCTAGCAACTTTGAGAAATAAAACAATTATTTCTCTGAGCTCAACAAACAAAAGAAAATGAATAAGATTTTTATAAATTAGTTTTGTTTAGGGATATGAAATGAGATAAAAGTTGAAAGTTAAATCATATATTGTTAAGATATGATTTTTTAATACTATTTTTGTTTTGAGATTTGAAAAAGCATTTAATTCTTTATTATATTTTTTGTGAAATTTTGAGAAAGTTGTAACAATTATATTAGGTGAGATGACATGAGATAGTTTCAACTATACAATCAAACCAGGTAGATTTATGACTTCGTAATCACCTTGTAACTAAAGTTACTAAACGGTCTTTATGAAAAAGATTAAGTTCCCATATAATTATCTATCGCAAGTATTTTTTACGATAAGAGAAAAATCAACTTTGCATCCCAACAATTATATTGTGAGATATAAGAAAGCGTTGAAAATAGATGATTTGTTACTTGCATTATTATGCAAGATTTGATATAACAGTTTGATTTGTCCATGTTGTACTTGGAGATTGGCAAGTAAGGAAATTCATCTGAGATAAGCTCATGATGAATTTATATTTAAGTATTGATAAAAAAAAAAAAAATTCTAAAGAACCTTTGTCCCCAAACTTATATTTGGGTATTGATCCAAAAATCTAAAGAAACCTTTGTCCCCAAAGTTAAACCATCTTCCTAAAGTTGTCTATCCCATTTTAGCCAATATTTTGGCATATACTTATTTTTGGTCAAACCTTTTAAAATAAATCTGGGTGTTTGTATTTGGCACATATGCTAGGAATTATACCACTGATTTATGAATATCCACCAATTGTTATGTACTACTATAATATATTGTATCTCATATATATTCTTCTAGTCATTCCCATCATGTTAAGGCCAAGACAAAAAGAACAAACATAACCAAATCATAAGGGATTTGAGCTAGCTCAAAAATGAAAGAATTTTGCATATGAAGTTTAAGGATAATCAAATTCGTAACTTGGAGCCTACAATATGCTCGTGATGAGGTGGACAAGGAGTGTATATATATATATATATATATATATTAATAATAGAGCAAGTCCAAATCTTTAGAATGATGTTGACATCCAACAATAGATAAATTAGCTCCTAGTATATTAGTGTATCGAGTACTTTTCAAAAACATCATTTCTCCAATGTTGCGTCAATTTTTGTCGCAACGTTCCCTTTATATGTAAATGGAACGTCATGGCGAGATCATTTTGCTTGGATTTGATTGCTGAAAGCCCAAGTATGATTATAAAATACTAAACCACTTGCTATCAACCTAAATACATATGCATTTATGATTTGACAGATGTAAATATAGACCAACTTATCATAAAGAGACGAGTAATAAGAAATTACCAGACGACAATTGATAGTTGACCAAATTAGATAGTTTTGTAGGTCCAAATTAGGAAATTCTCTCGAGCTTGATGATGAGCAAGTCCGCCTCTAGTGTTACCATAGATTAGTATGCAATTCAAACTGGGTTATCTCGATATAAACCATTTGAGCATGTATTTCAATCACTCATTCAATTTCTTCAACTCTTAGCTACAATTCATACAAATCTTGGGGTTCACTAACCATTTTCAATGCATTTATTTAGCTTTGATTGTCACTTTGGGAGCTTTGGCTTCTCAAACTGATGCTCGCACCTTCCAAGCTGTAGCAATGGATGAGAAGTATGAGTAATGGATGACTCATTATGGATGTGTTTATAAGGATGATTCTGAGAAAGAGAAGTGTTCAAAAATATTCAAAGAAAATGTTGCATACATAGAATAATTTAGTGGAGTGGGAAACAAACCATACAATTTAGGAATCAACCTATTTGTAGATCTGACAAATGAAGAGTTCACAGCGACGCAAAATAGAATCATGGCGCATGAATGCTCGACAAAGATTTCTTTTTTCAAGTATGAAAATGTAACTACGTTGCCTTCTGCATTGGACTGGAGAAAGAAATGAGTTGTAACACCCATCAAAGACCAAGGCCAATGTGGTAAGTGTCTAGTTTTTAAATGAATTGTGCTTGTTGTAAGATTGTTAACTCTTTGTTGTGATGAAATGTAGGATGTTGCTAGGCATTTTCAGAAGTAGCAGCTATGGAGGGAATTACTAAGCTATCAATTGGTAAATTAATATCTTTGTTTGAGCAAGAGTTGGTTGATTGTGACATTAAAGAAATGGACCAAGGTTGTGGTGGCAATTTGATGAACAACGCATTCCAATTCATCCAACAAAACAAAGGCATAGCTACAGAAGGCAACTATCCTTACAAGGCTATTGATGGAACTTACAGCACAAAGGAAGAAACCAACCTTGCAGCCAAGATAAATGGTCGTTATGAAGATGTGTTGGCCAATAGCGAAAAGGCACTTCTTAAGGCTATAGCTAATCAAATAGTTTATGTTGTCATAGATGTTGAATGCTCCAATTTTTAGTTTTACTCAAGTGGTATTTTTACAGGAGAGTGTGGCAATAGCCTAGACCATGGTATTACCACTATTGGTTATGAGACCACTAATGACGGGACCACTATGAGTTTCGGCCTAGACCTCTCTAAGGCTAGGATTGATTTGTTTTGATTTTATTTTTATTGAAATATGCATGATTTATTTGGAAAAGAAAGATTTTCATGTATTGTCGCATGCATATGTCATGAATTGGAAATGCATGTTTTATATGTTATATGGCTCATGAATCATGTATCATGCATAGGGAAGTTCGAGTACGTTTGCATGTCCATTCATGTCACAAGTTCTATGTTTTGGATCATTATGTTTTTCAAAAGAAACAAGATAAGAATTTTAATAAGAAAATTGACAGTGAAGGCGTTTCGATCTACCATCATAATAAGAAAATTGTTGGTGAAGGCATTTTGATCTACCTCATGATAAGAAAATCGACGGTGAAGGCGTTTCGATCTACCGTCGAGAATAAAATGACAGTGAAGGCATTTCAATCTACTGTCATAACAAGAATGATATGAATAAGAATAATGATATGTAATATTAAGAATCATAAGAAAAGACATAACAAGTTCACAAAAAGTTTTGCATACGGGTCAATGAAAGCCTTTTTATGAAAACATGAAAGTCTTTGATAAAGACGCATGGTGCATAAGTCATGTCACAAGTCTCATAATCATGATACATGCATTTGTTGCATTACCTATATATGTTGATAATGCTTTTATTATGTTATCTATGTACTTATTGAGATTTTCTTGAAATCTCACTCTTTAAATTTTATCTATCATTCCTTACGGAATGATAGACGTTATTGCAGGGATAAATGGCCCAACACGAGACCTAGACTTCTCAAGAGATTCTGAGGCACCTAGAGGGCCCTACAAAATACTCCTCTTTTGATGAGATGACCCATCCCATATATGATCATCTGTTGGAGATCTTGTGGCAGGACGCATCCGAGTCGTTGGAGGGACGATGACCTATAGGGTGCTGCATAGTTTTGAGCTCAGATGGCTCATTATCCCTTGATAGTGTCTACGCGACGCCAAAGGGGTTAAGACTCCAACAGGGTGACAGTTTAAGCATTGATTTCTTTTGCTTTGGTGAGGGTTATAAGGAAGTTAAGAATGAACCTCTATAGGTGAAAAAGGGTAGTTGTATATTTGCTCTTTTGGGTTATCGAACAATGATATGTACCGTTGAGAATTTGATACACTATGCTTTATATTTTATAAAGTTATGGGTTTTTAATATAGCTTACTATGTGGTATTCGCAAAAATTTAGATTTTTTTGTCGATTATTTGGAATTGACCTTATTCTACTACGATATACATTGTATACTGCTAATAAGTTAGGTGCATGCTTATTACTTCTAACATGAACAATAGGTATGTAGCCTAGTGTTATATGTCTTGGCACTTCAGTTTACACTAGATCTCAAGCGTGAGTTGGGGGTGTCGACACCTAGGTCACTTTAATACCAAGAACAAAGGCAAGGGTCTTCCTTTCAACAAATTCACTCCAGAAGGACTAGGAAATTAGTCAAAGCCTAACCAGTTTCAAGCTCAAGGACCTCCCAACTCGAGTGGTCAACACACTGCAACTCCACTTGCTTCATCCACAACTCGAGTTCCCTGTCAAATTTGTGGGAAAACCAACCATCAAGCAGTTGACTGCTATCGCAGGATGGATTATGTCTACCAAGGAAGACATCCTCCTCCTCCTCAACTAGCAGTTTTGGTGGCCCACACAAATGCAGCCATCGAAGAACAAGAGTTGTATGCTGACAGTGGTGCTAATGCTCACATCACCAATGACCTCAATAATTTGCAGATCCAGCAGCCCTTCCAAAGTGAGGATGCTATTTCTGTGGGTAATGGTGAAGGTCTCTCCATAAGAAGTAGTGGTTGCTCTACTTTCATTTCTTCTCATAATTTCCAATCTTTATCATTAAAACATGTGCTTCATTGTCCTAATGCAACTGCCAATCTATTGTCCATTCAGAAATTATGTCTAGACAATCATTGTTATTTTTTATTAACATGCTCTCGTTTTTATGTGAAGGAAAATCAAACCAATGCAACTCTTCTGGAAGGCAAGAGGCTCTATCCAATGTAGCTTCAAGGAGTTTCTACCAGAAATCAACCCTCTTTTACTACTTTCTTAGGAATAAAGACCAACCTCTCGAGTTGGCACTCTAGGCTAGGTCATCATTCTGATAAAATTGTAAGCTCTATTGTTAAGAATCATTTCCTTCCATTTTCAAATAAAGATATCAATAAAGATGCTTCCAATGCTTGCCAATTAGGCAAAGCAATCTGTTTACCTTTCTCAGCTTCTACTCGAGTCACTTTTTATCCTCTTGAGTTAATTCATAATGATGTCTAGTATTCACCAATTCAACCTATCAATGGATGCAAATATAATGTAGTTTTTGTTGATGACTACTCGAGGTATACATGGTTAAATACTCTTCAAACAAAAGCTTATGTATATGGTGATTTTGTCAAATTCAAGTTGCTTGTTGAAAATTAGTTCACTACCAAAATAAAATAGCTACAAACTGATGGTGGTGGAGAATATTGATCTAATCATTTTCAAAAATTTCTCAATCAAAATGGCATCATTCATCGCAAGTCATGCCCCCATACCAATCAATAAAATGGATTAGCCGAAAGGAAGCTTAGACATACATTGGAAACTGGTCTCAGTTTGTTAGCTCATTGTCATCTTTTAAATAAATATTGGATAGAAGCTTTTATTACAGCAGTATATCTAATCAATAGATTGCCTAAACCTATCCCAAAGATCAATCTCCATACCTCAAATTGTTCCAAAAGGTCCTTGATTATACTGTTCTTCGAACTTTTGGCTATAAATGTTATCCTTTACTCAAACCTTTTAATAGCCATAAACTCTAAGTTTGATCCAATGCATGCCTCTTCTTAGGATATAGTCATGCTGGCTACAGATGCCTTTATCTACTCACTGACAAGTCTATTTATCTAGACATGTGATTTTTTATGAAACTTCCTTCCCTGCAATGGATCTAGCTCACTCCAATTAGGCCTCCCAGAAGACTGCAACAACTAATTCTCCTTTACTACTCTCCTCAACTCTTCAACTTTCAGAACCTATCAGATCACCATCTCAGGATCATAACCAGGTATCATCATCTCCTATTTCTCATGCATTACCTACTTATGACACTCATCACTCTTTCTTTGAGCTACCTACCAATCAATCCCCTGAAGAGGCTTCCCCTAAACCTGTTTCCTCTACTTCCAACCTTTCAATTGTTCCTTCTCCTTCACAAACTCAGACAATTCCAGCCACCACAACCAATTCCCATTCCATGCTTACCAAAATCAAAACCAATTCTCTCACACCCAAAATATATTGAGATTACCAACTATACTATTCCACCAGACATTCTATAGCCTATCACACCACACTTATTGAATCAGCCCCTACCTGTTACTCCAAAGCAGCCACTGATTCACAATGGAAGGCTGCCATGGATCAAGAATTTAAGGCTTTGCAGCAAACTAAAACATGTACTTTGTGTCCTCGACCCAAACATCACAATGTTATTCATAACAAATGGGTGAATAGGATTAAACGAAACCAAGATGGAAGCATTGACAGATTCAAAGCTCGATTAGTTGCGAAAGGATTTAAGCAACAATATGGAGTGGATTTCATAGAAACTTTCAGTCCTGTTATCAAGCCTTTCATTGTTAAAGTTCTCTCAGCCTTAGCAATCCAATTTGATTGGGATATGAGGCAGTTGGATGTCTCCAATGCATTTCTTCATGGCTCACTAGTGGAGGATGTTTATATGGAACAACCTCGAGGGTTTTATGAACAAGGAACATCCAAATTATGTTTGAAAACTAAATAAAGCTATTTATGGTCTAAAACAAGCTCTAAGAGCTTGGTTTACTAGATTGTCCACAACTTTACTTGAACTTGGTTTTAAAGCATCTCCAGTTGACAGCTCTCTATTTTTGCTTCACCATGGCAATACTCACTTATTTCTCTTGCTTTATGTGAATGATATCATTCTTACAGGAAATGACAATTCAACTCTACATTCTATCATCATCAATCTGCAGCAAACATTTCCTCTAAAGGATCTCAGCCAACTAAACTTCTTCAAGCTACTCACAGCTCCAACGGTTTGCACCTTACTCAAGCCAAATATGTGTATGATCTTTTACATAGAGCTTGCATGCTTGGTGCAAAACCCTCCAAATCTCCAATAGCAATTGGTTCCAAATTATCTAAATTTGAGAGGGAAACACTTACAAACCCTACTGAGTATTGACATATAGTTAATGCCTTGCAATATTGCACTTTAACTAGACCAAACATTGCATTCTCAGTAAACCAACTCTGTCAACACATGCATGCTCCCACTTCCACTCAATGGATTGTAGCAAAAAGAGTTCTCAAATATCTCAAAAGCACCATTGATCATGGCCTGCTTTATACCAAAGGAGATCTACATCTAACTGCCTACTGTGACTCAGACTGGGCAGGCAACCCAGATGATAGAAGATCCACTTCAGGTTTTGACATTTTTCTTGGCAATTGTCTTGTGTCATGGAGTTCAAAGAAGCAATCAGTGGTTTCCAAGTCAAGCACTGAAGCTGAGTATCGGGCCTTAGCTATTACTATAGTAGATCTATATTGGTTGAGAATGTTATTTCAAAATCTTGGTATTCCAATCCCTCATGCACCTTCAATTTGGTGTGACAATGTTAGTGCTCTAGCATTAGCCTCTAATCCTGTGTTTCACACTAGAACAAAGTATATTGAAGTAGATTATCATTTCATTCGAGAGAAGGTGCTCTATGGTAATGTTCAACTCAATTTCATTTCAACAAAGGATTAAATTGCAAATATATTTGCAAAGGGATTGACTTCTATTCATTTTTGAATTAACATCCAAGCTGCATGTGCATTCCTCCCCCATGAGCTTGCAAGGGGCTGCTAGAGATACTCTCAAGATTGACCAACTCAAGAATCAATCCCCTGAAGATTAGCACTAGATTGATCATATCTGATCTAGTTCATCTTATCTTTTCTATAACAAACTTAGTTTGAAATGCTGTTATTTTCGTTTGAATAAGTCTCACGTGTCTTATCTTTTAATTACTTTGAATTATTTTCAATCTTTCACGAGCAACAAACTCTGATATGGTTGCTATACACTTGTACTCTATATATTGACAATCAACACAATTGTTTTGGTAAGTTACCAAAACACATTTATGCAAACTCTTTCAATGTATTACATGTCTATAAAACTTTGCCATATTATAGTAGTATTGTGCACAACAACGTCAATATCTTCTATGGAAAACCCTTCAATTTCGGATTCGATGCATTTCTTTTCAGAACTATATACCACCATTACACTTCTTAATAGAAGCGTTTATTCACATTCCTTCCTATTCCCATTTCTTTAGGAATTTGAATGTCTTAAGAGGAATTGAACTGAATTTTTTTGGAACACCTTATCCATTCATGTTCTTTTGTTCCCAACAAGACGCAAATGTCTCAGGAGAATACCCATCTCTTCCTCGTCTAGTGCAAACCTACCAAGATGATCCACTGATCTGTAAAATTTGCGGTTGTCTAATGCAAATATCATAGCTTTGTGCAGGTATGCTCGTGATGCCATCTCCTTGTGACAAATTTTCCTACATTAAAATTTATTAGTTTGCATCACAATGGGATGCTATTCGGTTGAATGCCGGAGAACAGTTGTATTGATATTTTGATATTGAAATTCTTGACAGTAAATTTGAGAAGAATCACGAAATTGCAGCCTAAGTAAAGGAGAAAAGAGTTGGCGCATGAGAAATGTACAGTTGATAAATGTTTGACTTTGGACAAAAGTATTTGACGAATAACAGACTTGACATCATATTGGGAAACCGAGAAAGAACTTGGGGTGCTTTTGTGGCTACATTTTCTTTGACTAAACGTAAGTATATGAACAGAAGGTTTTCTTCTCTTCGTTAATCCTTCGGCCTTTGCAATTAAGTAGGGTGCGTTTTTTGTGACAGTGAAGGAAATCAATTGTTACAAGGCACACCAATCTTTCTTTGAAGTGGGTCTCGATCAAGAACTTTGTTCTTGAAATTTAAAAGGAAGATGTAACAATACTTGTTGTCCATGGGGCTTTAACATGAGTCTTTCTGTATCAAGATAAATGGACTAATACGTTACCTCCACTGAACTAGAATCCAATTTTTTGTGAAAACTCGAGAGCTAGGCTGTTTCGGGCAGAGGTCTCAAAGAGAAATCAGTACTTTTCTATTCTGGTATAGAGCTGGAAGATGAAGCTTTCAATCAAGGAGAGTATGAGATACGTTCCTCAAGACTGTTATAGAATATAAATTAAGTGAAATGTTTGTCACTCTTTGCAAATTTGAAATCAGTGTAATTTCACATAAATAACAGGAACTAATGTAACTATAGCTTGATCTGAAGAAAATAATACCAGCCAGCATATATTAAAGAAGAAAAGAACAAATATGACACAATTTTTCCCTCGATATCCATTTGAGTTTTGACCGTTTCATTGATTTTTATAATTTAAAGTCAATGAATGTGTCCTAAGCTGCATTCTTGTTCATCACAATACCTAGCCTTGTGACCAAAAGATACAAATTATATGCCAGATCACAAATGCTTAGAGTATTGGTATTGAAATAGTCAAAATTTTCTTTCAAAAAGAACAAGTTTGTACATATATCAAAAAAATTTGTCATATTTGATCAAAAATGAGGAGAAGAAAGTGGAAGAAGGAAATAAAAGTACTTTTTGTCTTAAAAAATGAATAACAATCCTTGAAAACTTTTTATTTTTGAAGAATTAATATTCACTTTTAAAGAATAAAAGTACTTTTATTCCATTCTCTCATTTTATTCTCCTCATTTTTTATCAAACATAACAAAAATATTTTCATGTGTATAAATTTGTATTTTTTGAATGTAAATTTCGGTTAATCCAATACCAGTACTCTTAATAAGAAGTCTGAAGTCGCTGAACTCCAAAAAATATATGGATCAGATTAGACAATGTAGATATCATGAAGTACAGAAAATGTTTTCAATGACAAAGCATAATTTGAGAATTATGGAGTCTGAAAACTCTAAAATAAATCATGAGGTTACCGACTTGTATGACGTGACGGTGAGGCAACTATTTTTACCAGAAGCCCTCAAAAGAAGGAAGCTAACATACAAGGCTTGATTATGACCAAGAAAAATGTACAAACATGACAATTAAACCATATGGGTTCATAGAAAACTATTATTGTATTTCTGGTTGGGTTATAGGCCATGCTAACAACATTTGTTGCTGGAAGCATAAGTGAAGACCCATAAACCTTTTATGAGAGACAAAATATCACTCTCCTGGTAGATTGAGCTATTCCGAATGTAGATCAAGTTCCCTGAAGCCAACCCACTAAGAATTCAACTTATATTCTGCTTCAAACTTTGAGTTGAACAGGTCCTGATAAACCTTGCATTTTCATCGCACAATTATACTTGGTTGGTGCAATAACGCCAGCCTGTGTGCACAGATCCACCACTGCTGGTGCATGGCCATAAAATTCTCTATGGGCATCCAGAAGGACAAGAGGATCCTGAGGCCGCCGCCTCCATACAATCTTAGGAGGCACCAAATCATCAACTTCTGCCTTCTTCCAGAAGTGGCCTCCCTGCCAACTCTCATACTTAAATACTCCACAGAGCCTAGCCTTGTGCCCAGATGGCCCAACATGGACTTCTGAACAGTATTTACAGACTTTTGCCGGATAAACCAACAACAACTTCAGTACACCACTTCTGAGCATCTCCCATGCTTTCAAAGTTCTATTGGCAACCATCATTAGTTCACGACACGACAATGAGTCAGCTCCTTCAATTCCAGCAGGTACATGTTCAATCGTACTACTGGAGTATAGATTTTCAACAATAGGAGAAGCTCCAGCCTGCAAGCACAGTTCAACAACTGCAGGAACACGGTCATAATCAAACCTCTGGTGGTGTTTAATAACGTCTTGGAACATGTTCTGTAGATGGAATGTTTCTACCGAAACAAGTATATCATTCACACCACCACTGATCCATTCATGAACACGATTCTTGGCATGACGCCTATAACCGCGGCAAGTCTGAATTAAGTGGCCTTTCTCACCAATATATACTTCTGGACAGAACCTGCAAAAGTATATTTTCAAGAAATGAGGACTCAATTTCCTCTTGGAGGAAGAGAACATTTCAAAAAACTGAGAAGAATCACATCCAAGTTAGATGAATTATCTTTTGGACATAACTAGCCTTCAAGTAAACATGCCAATGACTTTTGGACTGAATGGAATCTTCACTCACAATAATGGATTGGTGGTTGGGTTGCGGATTCATGTACCCTGCGGTATGCGACTTATTTAGCAGATAAAAAAAAATGTTAAGACCTCCATTAAATGAGGCATAGAAATTTGGGGAGGGAGCATAAAAACCCAATTCACCTATGAAGTAGCATCAAATCAGATAGCATAAGTAACTACATCTTTACTCCTGTGTACATGGGTTGTGCCTTGTTTCATTTGATCAATAAAATTTCTTACTTATCAAAAACATTAAGTAACTATATCTTCACAAAAACAAGCACTCCAGAGTGTTAACCTAACCACTCATATATATCAACAAAATCATACACGTAAATCATGAAACAAGTAGGAATTTGGAACTATACATCACAATCAAATACATAAAGTGGAACACCCACATTTATTATACAGAAAAGGCTAACTTTTAGGAAAAGGCTACTCTTCCCGCTCGGAGCTCCCACCGGAATTTTCTTTAATTTTTTATTTATTTTTACTTAGTAATTAAAAAAGTGGCTTCTAATTATATTGTGAATTTTTTATTTTTTAAAAGTATTTATAAGTGTTAAAAAAATGCATTTGAAAAAAAAAATACAAAATACACCAACAAGAAAAAAGTACTTGACTTACTTGCAGGCCATGACGGGAAAGACTTTGAGAAGAGTGGACACGCCATGGAAGAGGACGGATCGAGCCTTAAGGACCTCCTGGGCGACTGGCACCATGCCGCGCACCGGGTATTCCTTGGCCCGGCTCTCGATTCGTTTTAGAATCATTGGCCTGAGCTTGCTTAAGTCTACCTTGGAGCTGTAAAACCTCACATGGATAAGGCACCCAATGAAGTGCCCAAAATCATTCTGCCACGGTCTCTTCCACAAAGCCATGACCTAAATTTTTACCATTTACAAAGAAAAATAAAATAAGTTTTTAAAGAGACATTAGATCAAGCAGTAGGAAGTGATTCCGCAAGATAAACATTTTGTTGTTTAGGATCTGAAATAGTGAAGATGTAGCCCTTTTCCCAGGTTCCGAAGAAATAAATTCTATGTGTCCAATTTATCAAATCAATAAACATATAAGCTGAAGGGAAAGAAAAGCATACCAAAAGTTATAGGAATCTGAGTGCCTTGAGTTCAGACATGAAACTCGGCTGTCAATAGAGTGACCAACGAATTCTATGGTCAAAAACTCAAAACTGTTCACAACTGAAGTAAGGGACAGACGAACTCAATTAGCCAAAATCTGGATTAGATAACATAGAAAGATAGAGGAGACGGAGAAGAATGGACGAGGAAGATATAAATTTCGGAAGGCTCCCTCAGTTGTGGTTGACAGGCGCGACGTCGCCGTCCGTTCTAAGTTCTCAATTTCGGAAACACGACAGTGAGAGGGGAAAGACTGCGATTGAAAGCTTTTAAGCTTCAGATATCCCAGGTTAAAGTCGTCGTGTATGGCAGGGCCAAAGAAGGGAAATCACTAGATAGAGAGAGGTCTTGCGTTTTATCCTTCTGTTAGGGCGACGCTGGCCGTGGTTGGGCTGCACCTACCATTTTGTAGCCCATCTCTTAAATTATAAAAATTGTTATAAAAATATAATATAAAATATAAATAAATAAATAAAATTTAGAAAATATAAAAAAATAAAATGAAGATAAATTTTTAAAAAGTTTTAGCCTCAGGCCAGCCTCTGTCGCAGTCGATGGCGGTGGGTAACACCACCCATCCCGTCGGGACTGAAGAGAGACAGCGATCCCACCCTGCTACGGCGAGTTCCGATGATCTCCAATGTGCCATCGGCAGCCTTAAACTCAAAAATGAGTTCGTAGTATAGTAATTACATTTTGTAGCTAAATAAATTCTTGACATAATCATTTTGGTAATATAACACTTTACTAAAATTGGAAATCGGATCAAACCGGATCATAATTAATAAATTTGAAAATATCATCTTAGGAGGGTAACATATGCTAGATCGGTCCTTCGAAATGCAAAACCGATATATACCAATTCAGTACTAAAATTAATTCAAAATTAGATTAAACTAAATCAATTACACTCCTAAAAAACTACAAAGTAGGGAAATGCCAAATCATTTTTATGAATTATTATTGTATGTGCAAAAAAAAGTGGACCGTCTGATGATTACTTACAACTGCATTGTGACGTTGGATTTCATGGAACTTTGCTAGAAGGAGGTCCGCTTTAGTGCTGCGGCAAAAGTTGGTTGATTTTTCAGCAAACGTGCATGGATGTTAATGGCCTTGTATCTCTAGATAATCATGAGGTTGCTCGTGCATTGCCTCGTGTATATGCTCGAGTCCATTCGTTAGCTTGATTCGATTAGAGATCGTCCATAAATCATTTATCATATATAACTTTTTTATATATTAATATTCTAATATACACACACATATATGCTTTTATACATATTTAATAGCATTAATATTTTGATAATAAAATATGTAATATATAACTCAATTACTTATATCTAGTCATTTATATTTATATATTGTTAGTTAATTAAGTACTTAAGTGATTAGCTATAGTATACATATTATAAAGTGCAACAGTTATTATATAGGATGTGATGGTTTCATTATATATTACAATGTATAACCATATTAAAATTGTACTTATAAAGATATTATAATTTTATAATTCAATATAAGATTTATATATTAATTAAGACTTTCCTTATATTTAATATTTTATTTTGTAATTTGGTATTTTTAATTATTGAAAAATTATTTATAAGAATACAAACAAAACTCGAATAATAACTCAACTCAGTTCGGCTCGATAATGAGTAGAAATAAAGTTCAATAAATAACTCAATTCAACTCGAGCTCGTCTTTGATCAACTCGAACTAAGCTTGATTCGGCAAGCTCTCAACTTACACTCGAACTCAAATTATTTGAATCTAGCTCAACTCGGCTTGGATCCATTTGTTAATAACATAGGAATTAATACCCATCCAACAAACAATGAAGAGGCAAAACCAAGGAAATGTTTTTTTTTTTTAAATCAAGCGATAGATTATATTAAATAAAGGATAACAAGATACAAGTTTAAGTGGAATGAGAATCCTTTACAATCATTCCAAATATATAACACAAAATGCAACACAAAAAATAGAAACCAAATTAAAGATTCCGAAAAAAAGAAGGGCCGATCGAAACCAAATGATTAGCTCTAACCCAATTCCTAATAGAGGGAGGGGACAACCAAAAGACGGTTTAAAGTCACGATCGAAAGCTATAGTGATGAACTATGTGCTGCACAGTACTATACTATCGTGCTAGTTTAAGATAACTATAAATAACTTTCACAATCGCTATCGCTTGATCCCCAATTATTAAAAGCAAAAAATTAGTAGAATAGCTACCAGGGCCAAGTTGCCGACTAGAGAACTCCAACGGCATTGACGATGCACGCACTGAAGAGGAAGAGGAACAGACCCAATCAAGAGATTCAAAGCCTCCAACACCAATGGAACCACGCAACTCCAAACACACCACCAAACCACTTGCACGACCAAAGCCGCGCCCGCAAACCCAGGAAAAGTATTTAATTCAGCCATCATGCAATTATTTGAACCATGTTCAATAGCAAAATTTTCTAAACAGTCAGAACATCTTTCATGGAACCTAATCAAAACAAACATTGCCAACTCCAACAACATAGCTCGAATAATTTAGTCACACCACTAAGACAACATGCAGTGCCACGGCTAATTCCTTCAACAGTCGAGGAACATAAACATATAGTGGCTCTACATAAAACATAGAATAGCTAAGCCAACCAGATTTGATGATAAAAACCACAGTGCGCTCCCAAATTTTACAACTCTTTCACCCTAAAACACCCTTCAAGAAGCGATTATACTCGCCGTCTCAATTATACTTGCCGTTTCAAGGTACCGGCATTTAATTGCTAGACTGGCGCAATTCTGGTCGGACAAAGTCTGCATCTGGGGGCACCGAAATGTCAAGTGTAGGTCTCAGTTGGGCGCATACTTCAATGGCCGCATGCACTGGGTCTGACAGGAAGTTGCTGATGAGATCCTGGTTTATGGGTATACCATTGTCCACTGCAACCAAAGCCTGTTGAGTGATTATGTAGTCAAAACGTGGAGCCCATTTTCTTGATCCCATTCGCGCTGTTGTTGAGCAATTATCAACCATAAAGGAAACTCCACGTGCATGCATAAAGGGGTTTAAGGAATCAACCGACTCAATCACACTTTCATTAATGATCTCAGAGTATGAGTGTCCTTTCTTCCTCAATATCTCAATCTGAATTTTTCAAAAAGAATATCGAAAAGAAATTTGTTAGATAGAATGCAGGTTCTGGCGACACCAATGAAGAGGAAATTAAAATGGAGGCACAGTTTAATCAAGAGAAACCTATCGCTGTTGACATGCTATGTCATATAAGAAAGCTTTAAAACTACAGCATTGTGCAAGGTATCCACATCCTATAATCTATAATCATATGACTCATATCCATTCAATTGAAACTTTATGATACCATCTCCTTAAATAAGGAGGCTCATACCTGCGCCATCATTAATGCCACATAAACACCAGCAGTGAAAGGATATAATGGGCCAAGGTCACCTGCTGGCCGAGATGATCGGACACGTTCACCAACCTTCCACATCCGGGTCTGATCAATTTTACCCATTGGGAAAGCTGGTAGACCATCCTTCTCCTGCAAAATAAAGGAATATCCAGGTTACTTTCTATAAAATCAATATTACCTGGATCAATTTAAGGATTGAAAGAACTGAAACAATCATAAAGTTACAGAAGTTATCAGCTTCCAAGTTCTATGATAGTACCACACTGATATCACATATCAATTTCCCAAAAATAGATGAGAAAACATACATAAAAGCGACGCCCAGCCAAGACAACACTGCGGATCTCACTACCACTGGCCACATCTTCATAGCATTCATACAGGATGTCCATGCAGGGATAATATGATGCACTATATGCAGTCTCAAATTCCCTTTTGCCCTCTTCTGACAAGGAATTGTACACAGCCAACATGCCCTTTTATGAAGAGCAAATAAACCATTATCAATAAAGATATCCATACATAATGTATATACACGGATGCAGAAGGAAAGGAATGAGTCCCGAAATTTCAGCACTAGAATCCAACCTTGGTTGAGATGGTCTTTGATATTATCCCTGTGATGCACTCAACGGTATTCTTGTATGCCAGATCTTCACTCATCCCATTTTCTGTATACCTTCTAAACAAGGACTCCACAATTCCATGAACAGCACCAAGTAAAATGCCTATAAAGCACATGAGCAGAATTTAAGTTCAATCATTAAAGGGAGATGAAGTAAAACTGTAGGAAGTAACACTTACCACGTTCCCCAAATATGTCACTCTTATACTCCTGCTCTAGTGTTGTGGCAAATGTGAAAGGAGAGCCAAGAGCAACTGACCATCCTAGGGCAACATCTGTAGCTCTACCATCAACATCCTACAGAGACACAAAATAATCAAATGAGAAGGAGAGAGAGAAACAGAGAGACAGAGGGGATAGAGAGAGGGTGGGTACCTGGTGGACTCCAAAACTGGAATTAATCCCCGCACCATTTATCTCTTTGCCTTGGACATAAAGTCTTCTTACAGAAGGACCCATTCCCTTTGGACACACAGCAATCACACTGATGTTTTTGGGGAAATCAAGTCCCATTGACTGCAAATGGCCAAGAAGAAAACCATGGGAAAGCCCAAGTATACTGTTTGGCTTCATGTGGGAGAATACTTTTTCATAATTATCAGCCTGAAAGAATTATGAAAATGCATCCAATTAAGTGAAAAAACCTAAGCTTGGAAACAGAATTAAGACAATTCGTGGAAAATACTCAATAAATAAAATATAACTCCAAATCCTATAACAGCCTTTAATACCACACGCAAGGGGAGCAGATATAAGTCTAATCTGTATTCAAGAATAAAAATTCCAGTGTGCAATCAACTGACCTGAGCGGAGTCAGATATCAATAGCAACACAAGATCACTGTCTGAGACAGTTTCCCATATATCACCTAGAGTCCCTTTCTCTTCGGTGAAACCAGCTGAGCGAGCTTCAGCAAAGGAACGGGAACCCTTCCTAAGTCCAATCTGTCAGAAGCAATAAACCACAGATGACTAAACAGTACAATCCTACAGCAAATAACCTCAATAAAACATAAAAAACAATAATCACCTTGACCACAATATCAGATTTCACTTCGGCAAGAGAATCTCTTAAATTCTGAGCTTGAGCGGGTCCCTAAACACAAGAAACAGAGGTTAGTATATCCACACATTCTGTCAATAGATGTCCAAACTATGTCCAAAATTTCATTCAAGAAAACAAGGAAGAGAAAGTAATGAATTTACAGGGAGGAAATAAAGTATCCAAGCATAAGAAAGTGCCAATGGCCTTTGGGCAAAATGGCACCTCCAGCTTCACAAGCATGTGGTAACTTTAGTAGAGAAAAAAAAAGTAGCCATTAGTGATCGATAATCAAGTACTGCAAATTATTTCTAAGCGACTTGCACTAAAAACAACAAGATGCCACACTAAGTATAACCAAAATATTTCCTCCATGGTCATTTATAAGCAAAGTGCCTCAAAGAAGTTTGAAAAGACCTATTACTTCCCACCTCACTGACATCGCAATTTTTCTTTTATCGAGAAATAAGATTTTATTGATCATAAGAATAGGCAAACAACTCAAATCTCTTGTAGGAATTAATTTTTGTGCAAGTACAACTTGGACAAAAAAGTGCACTCAATGAGCATAAGATACACTCTTTTCCAATAAAAAAAGTGATACCTCCTCAAAATTGATAACAAGTCACATAAATCTACTCAAGTAATTGCATAATGATCAAGATATAATATTGAGCTCAATTAATTTACCTGGGAACCCCAGCCAATAACACCAATCTGCTTAATCCCCTTGAATGCATCCGGCAGCAAAGGGAATAAGTCCCTCCCTCCTCTCACAATATACTGCATTAAAAATTATATAGCACTAAACTATCATTCACCGTTCTGTTTTATGTATATAAATGTAAAACTATCATTCACCATTAAAACAGAGAATTCTCTACATTCATGCACACGCAGCCACATATATAAATAGATTTCTCTGTTGCAGAACAGAATCGAGTTTTTATCATTTTACTTTACATGCCCATACTCTATCTATACATCCATCGGACCAACAATCGTATTAAGTCAAGAAAGCTTTGTCCCAAATATTTTTCCTTTCTTTCTATTAGTATGGTAATCTCCTCTAAGAAAATGAATAATTCCAGAAATTTTTTGGTTTCCCAGAAGGAACGAGAGAAAATCAACACCAGTATTTACGCAAATCACCAAGAAATGCACACATCTGACTCATCCAGGAAAATAACACGAACATTAGGTATTCCCACGCTTTCCCTCATACATTTCCTGAGAGCAAGACAGACAGACAGAAATCCATGTACCTCTTCGTGGCCAGCGAGGTTGACCTTCTCCTTCTTAAAGACCTTGGTCTCGAAATCAAGTGAGGTCAGGGGCTTTATGGCGGGCATCGAAACCATTTTGGCACCGAGAGCAGACGCACCTACAAAACCAGGGGCTGTAGCTCTGAGAGCCCCCAGGCCCTTCGAAAAAGAGGTCGCGAAACCTAAACTGAAGGTTTTAGAGACGAGTTTAAGGGTTTTAGAAGACGACAACGATGAAGACGCAGAAAGAGCCGGAGAGAGTGAAGAGGTAGCCGCCGCCATAATAGAACGAGCCAAGTAAACAGCGGCGCTGAGGCAGAGAGAGAGAGAGAGATTGAAGGAGCAGGCAACTGACAAGGGTGAGCGAGTGAATGTAACCCCAGGGTTTCTTATTCCCACTTAAATTGGGTCAAAGTTTGGTCCTAAAGGGCCTTTAAGGCTATGTTTCCTCAAAACTTGTAATGGACTCATCCACATTACTTGAAGCCCACCAACATCCGTTTCCCCATTCTCTCTCTCTCTCTCTCTCTCTCTCTCTCTCTCTCTCTCTCTCAATTCAATGGTGTGTATGCATTATTGTTTTCTTCTTGTCTTGTATGTCTACCCCAAGTTAGAATTGTTTTTTATTTCAAATAAAATATTAGATTGAAAGTCAACATAATATACTTCTTATAGATTTAAAAGAGAATTATTAAATACTTTCAAAATATAGATAAAATGATACTTCCATTATATTAAATTATGACAAGTAATTAAATTATTTCTAAATTAACCCTTAGTTTAATGGACATAGCATTCTATAATATAATAAAAATATCTTGTAGTGTACTTTGAGAGTAGATAATAGTTACTCCTAATCAAACAAAGGTAAACTAAGAACTTATTTTGGAACTAAACACAATTGCAACAAAAAATTTTAAAAATTGACCTTCTTTCTTGAGCGCTTTTTTGAATTTTAGAGAAGGGAGGTTGTTCTATATCATAAGCTACTTTAATTCCTTTTTGTACACATTTGATAAAAACAAATCGGCTATGGACTACACGAATTGGACTTTTAAGTAATTCATGTTTATAGTTAATAAAAGTAATTGGGTGATGATTTAAATGGGTTTCATTTTGAGGCAATTCACCAACAAGATTAGATGGTTCGTTGTTTTGCTAAAGCCCAAGTCCAATTTCTTGTGCAATTATATCAAAGTTTCAAAACCACACCCGTTCTTGTATTCTCAAATCGAGAACCCCACTATCTGATTGGGATTTTATAAAGCTCCTATATGTTATTAAGGCTTAGAGTGAAGAGAGATAAAAATATAAAATGTGTCTTTTGATATTTGTTGAACTTTTTGTGGTACTTGAAAATTTTGAAAGGTAAATAATTATTGTATGGCTTACTTATATGCCATTTAAAATTTTATTAAGATTTCAAAATTCAAATAACGTCAAGATCATTATAAAAGTTGGAATTGTTTTATGAATAGTACATAAACGCAATTAAGATAAAATTATATATATATATTTTTGTGAAAGTTATAGATCTCACCTAAAAAATATATTTTAATAATAAATTTATGACCTTTTTACATTTTTATTAAAAAAAACAAAAACAAAAACACTTCTTCAGAAAAATCAAGTGGGCCAATGGGACACGTAGCCATTGGTGGCCCACCCATCACAGGTTGGCCCTCAATGGCCACCCAATCTGGCAACCTACACCTCAATTCGGCTTACCTTTTTGAAGTATATAAATAAATAAATATATATATATTAATTATTATAATCAAAAAGTGAAAATGTAAAAACATATTGAGATTGGAAGTTTTATTTGTTTGAGAACAACTTAGTAAAAAGTTTTTACTATAATTACTCTAATGCAAATTAAAAAGAGAAATAATATTTACAAATGTCATACTGAATAATAATTTGGACATAATATAATTCTTTGATACTTTTGATGAAATTCTTAGTAATATCTCAGTCTGATGGTTTTATAATTTAAAGTTAACATATTAAATGCAAATTTGATGTGGATAATTTTAAATGTTGAAAGTTTTTAATAGGAGTTTTGTACAAATTTAGAAGGTGGCAATTGCAAGTGTAAAAGCAATTTCTATTTTAATAAAACTTGATTATTTTGTTATGGAAACATGCTCCTATATCCTTAATATTCACATTGTTGCTCTTAAGACTTTGATCTGTGTTAGGAAGTTATTTCGGGATTTATGATTGTGATATTGAGGAAATGAGCTTTCATGCATGCTAAAACCAAGTAGCTAAGAACATAAACTTGATACTCTTGAATTGTGTTGTAATCTTGAGTGGGGCTGTAAATGAACTAGACTATTAGACAAATCCGCTCGGTACTCGCTTGGTTAATCTCGAATCGAATTCGACTCGTGAAAAAGAAAAAAAAAACTAGCTCATAAAAGCAGATACCCGCTCGATTAGTAAATGATACATACCCAACAAAACTCGACTTGACTCCACTAAAACTCGTTAAGACTTCTTCGTTTATGCTCGAGTTGACTTATTAGGTCGACTCAATTAAAACTCATTTATATATTGATAAATATATACACATATATATGTTATATATATATGTATTGCTAATAATATAAGTATAGCATTTTTAAAATTAAATATGTAATCTTATTACTTATATCTATATGATAAATATACTTCATAGTTATGTTTTATAATTTGTATAATAATTAGTTTATAAAATTTAATAATTTCATATACTAGTACGTGGGAAGCATGTGAAATACATATATACTATCATATTATATATATTTATTAATAATATATATAAGCATATAAAATATTATTATGATGAATAAATATCAACTAGTTAGATATTAAATATTAATTTTTATTAGTTATTTATTTATTTATTTTTAAATTTTATTCAAAAAATTTAAAAAAATCGAGTTCAAGCTCGGCTCGACTTAAGTTCATTTTTAGAACGAGCTCGAGGTCGAGTTGGAAGTTTAGTTTATCGAGTCAAGTTTAAACAAAGAATAAATAAAAATTCGAACTCGAGCTCGAACTTGGACTCGAGTATTTTGAGTTAAGCTCGAACTCGACAAGTCAAAACTCGACTCGATTACAACCCTAATCTTGAGTTTAATGCGTATATCAATTTCAGGGGTTGAAAATGAGCACATGATGCTGTTTTTTGATTGTTTAGTTCATGAAAAATTTATATCTAGTGGTTTGATAAAAATAAAAAAATCAATACATGTAGTACTCTGTTTTGGAATAAATGTATGAACGGATTATGTTGGATGATATTTTGAGATTTTTGTAGTCTTTTAATTATTGTTTTAAGCATTATAACCTTTAGGATTGATTTATGAACATATTAAGAGTATATTTCTTAAACTTTTGAAGTTTTTGGAGTTCATTTGAAGAAGGAAAGACCAAGAACATCAAGCCTTGTTCTCTGTGGTGAAAAGATTTTTAAAAAAAGTTGATGTTTCGGCATGAAGGAAAATATGATTTATATGTTGTGTTTTGTTAATGTTCGAGCATTATATTAAAGCATAGGATGTAATTTGTGTATGTTGCATGATTCAATTTTAGCATGAAAGATTGAGTTTGAAATAATTGCAACAAAAATAAAGGATTTTAGTATTTTATGCTTCTGCCTATGCTTAGTTCTTACAGTTATATTGTGTTTTAAAGTTTTCTAATTAGATAGTAGGATTTAACACAAGATTGATATAAAGAATGTAAATTTTGGAGAATTTTGGAGTTAGGATACAAATCCTTAAATTAGGGACAAACTAGTCATTTCCCACATATAAGGATAAAATAGTATTTTTGCCACGAGTTAATGATTTTATATTTCTAAGTTGGTTAATGAAGAGTTTCAAACATTTAGAAATATCTCCTTATAGTTCCAGTTAGTTCACTCTTTATTACATTATACTACATTCCGTGTAAGTTAACCTCTAACTTATTTTTAGAATATTGTGTATGTATAGTGATAACAAAAAAAAGAAGTGATAAGAAACTATCATTCATGTGGATAGGTTTTATATATATATATATGTATGTATATATATACACGTTAATTTATGTTATGCCATGTTATCTTTCTAAGTACAAAATAATTTGTGACACATTATATCAAATCATGTCATGTTTAACCGATGCACACCATGTTATGCCATGTTGTTAGTTATACTTACATGTTAAGTCCTGTCATTGCATATTATCTGTCACTTCATTTCATGCCATGTAATGTCACGAGTACGGAGTTAGTCACAAAAAATAGTATTTTACAATCAATTGAGTATTTTATGTTTAACAATCCAAGTGCTAAAATGAGATATTATCCTAGTAGAATTCTTTAGTTCATACTATAGTGTTTAAACTAGTGTAAAATTTTCTAGATTTACAAGGTAAAGATCATCAGGCTTTGAACACAACCTAAATAACTAGTTTCCAAAGTGAATTCAAGCACCAATGCGATGGTGCCAACCGCAATTCAATGTCATGTTATATACACTCGTGCAGACGCAGATACCTATCACAGGATGCATACATTATGTACTCGATACATTATGTACTCGCAGCAGGTGCAGATACCAGTGGTATGATGCTGTAACACCACATTCTCATAGGTTAAGAGTGTCACGTGATTTCCATGAAAATAAACCTGACAAGAGACTTGCATAATTTAATGGAATAATGTTCATCACTTAACAGAGTTCGTAAAATAAATTGTATTTTTACAACAAAACTAAAATTTTCAAATTGACAAAACATGGAAGACACTAAGTCACTAAGTTTTCAAACTAGAACTTTCAAACTCACTAAAGATTTTCAAACTGACTAAACTGATTAAAAGTCACTAAATTCATAGTCTGCTCTTTCCAAGCCTGGCTCACCGACTCATACTGATCATCATCCTGACCTAAGTGGTTAAAAATACGAATAAATAAATAAATAAATCGTTCACAACATGAACATAATAGACATAAGACTTTTCATCAAATTCTTATGCTAAAAGCTTAAAATATGGTTGTTCATGTTGATGTGTATGTTATGCATGACTGACTTATTTGAATTAACTGACTGATCTAATTGATTTAACTTATCTGATTGGCTAGCATACTTAACCATATATGAAGTTGTCACCAACTTCTCTTGCTGCAGCAAAGGATGCCGACTGTGTAGTTCTCTGGCGTACTACGGTGGATCACGCTTGAATTAGTAGTTTGCACATTCACCCTGATTTGAACTGCATTGATATTATACATCTGAATGGACATCTGATTAACTGATTAACGAATCTTATCTTATCTTACACTTGAACTTAAGATAGTTTATGTGTTTTATGTGACATGGGATACATGTTATATATACTGATAGAAATAATTGTAAATTTCTGAATATGAACATAATGCTAAATGATATGATCATGTGTCGTTTTGAGTGACATGCTTGCATGAGTTGTACATAAAAACGGCTGCCTAAGAATTGGTTCTGATAATAATCTATATAAGTTAAAATGTGATGATCCTAATTTGTGATCAAATTACTTATCTCACTGTACTATTTCTTGAACCTCATTTTGTAGCTCGTTCTATATAAGGTATGAATCACCACTAAACTTATAGAGAGACGTGTTATAATATTTTATCTAATTCAAATATATTATGAAAATAACTTTAATAAATATCCTATTTTATACAAAAATGTCACATAATTATTCTTAACATATCTTCATTTTCAACTAACGACATGGTAAATATTTTTATCAAAATCTTATTAAACTATACTACAAAAATGTAGTTTAAAATAGACTTAATGCATCCAAATAGAAATTTAATTTCTTATTATCATTAGTAAGTTGTAGTAAACTAATATTTAATAATATGATTTCAATAAAAATATTATTTATGCAAAAATATGATTTTTGATATCTAAAACCAAAATTTGGAAATGGAATTTTAGTAAACTAAAATATTACAAAGTCTCTCAAAATGGAGCCCACATGGGTTAAAAACATTAAGGTTGCATTTGGATGTGGAACTTAACTGAGCTGAATTGATCTAAGTTCTTTATGAATAATAGTGAGTTGAAATAGTTGAATGAGTTTTGTAGGACCCACTTAGATGACTTTAAAATATATTTAGATGTTAAAATAAGTTTAGATATATTTTTATAGGAATTTGTAAAATTGGTGGGACCCCAACTATGGACTAACCGGATTTGTTGCCTTGTCACCCAACGCGCCTACATCATTGAGAAGAAAATTTAATTGATGTGCAAAAGTTGTATGAGAAAGCAGGCCAAGTGGGAGAGAGAGGGAGATTGAGAGATAAAGGATCGGAAAAAAAAAGGCTGGATGTTAGCCAACGATCATGTCATCTATGGTACACTAAATCCATCCAAAACCTAGCTCACTTAGGTTTTTGGTTTGCTAAAGGAGTTTAAATTAAGGTGAACTTGATACAGCTTGGTTTTCAGACCGAGCCTAAAAGTAAATTTGAAACTTGGAAGGCACTCGTGATTGACGAACAACTCAATAAGACATGCAAAGGCTTTTCAACCCAAATTTGATATCGCATTAATCGAATGGCATAAACATAATTAAACCTTATGTTTTATCCCTTTACCCGATAGGATCACATCCATAAAAGTATAACTTTTCAACTACAAGGCATAACAAACGAGATAAAAGAATTGGTTGCAAAGTCATACCAAAGGGAAAGCCAAAAGAAATCGTGCGGCAAGAGAGTTTCAGACTCGTCAAGAAAAAGGGAGCGTGTGACAAATCTAGACTGGGATGAAGATGCCGATGAGGACTGGGGTTTCCCAAGAAGGAAGGAAGGTTGTGTGTGGATTTTGGGGGGCCAGAGTCAAGGTCGACATTTTTTTTTTCGTATTTCAGATTCTTGGTTGGGCTTTTATAGCCCTTTTGTCTATGGTTTTCTTATTTTGGGTGTAAAAATAATTGAGTAAGAGTTGTGAAATTTATATATACACAATATTTTATTCTCTTCAAACTTATAGAATACGTTAGGAAATTTGCTTGTGAGAGTTAAGTCAATAAAGAGGATTAATAGTGAAGTTTCTCATATAACTTAGTAATTCTGAAATCTTCATAACGAAGAAAACAATTAAAGGCCAAAATGGAAGATATCAGCTGAAGGCCAAAATCTTGTGGACCAAGCATCTCATATAAGTCGAATATTCCGAAATATTCATAACGAAAAAAGCAATTAAAGGCTAAAATAGAAGAAATTGGCTGAAGGTCGAAATCCTTTAGACCAAGCATTGTGGAAGACTTCCCAACTAATAAATCATAACTTCATAACTTTAAAAGTAGCTATGTATATATATATATATATATATAAAAAAATAATAAATACATATACTAGTAGAAATTAAATAAGAACTTCTAATAGAGAATGTGATGGGCAATGACTTCAAAATAGTGGCTAGCTGATAAGTATTCGACTTGAGATTTGCTATGATTGTGCTACTAAAAAAATATTATCGAATCCCACAAAACTATTAAATCATCCAAAATAAATTTTAGATCAATAATTGTCCAATAAGTTGCAAATGAGCTTTCTTAAATGGCTTATCAACATAATCTAGACCCAATAAAATTATCTCTATAATACTAGACCGGGTTGTTACAGATGCGTATGTTAAAGTACTCATAATTGGTACAGATACTTGTAATATGATGCGATATTAGTAGGGGCACATGGCTCAAGGGATCTGTGAAGCATTCACAGTTCATGTTTAGTTCAAGAGCTATTATGAGAACAAGATTTCAGTTCACATCATGTTCAAGTAAATTCAGTTCACGTTAGATTTGTAATAAAATTTTACTTCACTCCATTTTATCAATAGGAATATTTTGGCATTCTTGGCCAAGTTGTACGAGCTATTCGATGGTTATTTGTTACACATTATGTCATGTTATGATTTGTTCATTTGTTACATGTTATGTCTTGTGTGACGCCCCCAATTTACGCCTGAGATTTAACGAAAATTAAGGTGTCTGGATAAATAACACTTGGTTACTCACCCTCGTACTTAACAAGAATAAAATGCATATATCATGTAATTCGCAGCGGATCTGGTTTTAGATATAAAACTTTCTAAAGATCACATGAAAAATATACTTACAATATTCACATCATTCATTACTAACTTAACATTGTACCTTTTTACATATACAAGACCCAAATGGTAGCAAGTTAGCAACAAAATATAATACATTCTTCCAAAAGACTCTCCTTCACCTCACTCCTTTTCTTTGTTAACCTCGGGGAATTTTCTCCCATAGCGAAACCTATCCATACTAACACTAAAGTCTCGCTGAAGCAGTTGTCCCTGTGGAGTCACGAAAACCCCACACATGGACAACGAGCCATCTAGTTCTAATATTAAACAGCATCCTGTGCGTCGCCTCTCCTCAGCAAAAGTGGATGTGTCAAGGCTCCAAACTCCTGTAGGTTGATTACTGATAGGAGGTCCGAAGGAAACAAAAGAAATGTCCATATAAGGAATATAGTCGGAGAGTCCCTCAGGACTCCCCGAAGTCTCCTGCTTCATCAGGGCTATCCCCTTGCTGGTCATTGAATCCTGTATATATATGATATGCACAAGAAAATATAGAACTACAAAAGAGTGAGATTTCCTTTAAAATCTCAGTAAGTACATAAGTAGCTTAAAAGAAACAGGGAAAAAGCAACCATAATATTATCACCACTCTATGACTAGGGAAATTTACCCTAAGATACACATCATAAGACCACTGTCTAACTGGTACTTTTCTTAACTCAACCGAATACATAATCTTATATGGAATTACACAGTTTCCTTAAAAGTTCTTAATCTTTCTTATCACTGATAGGCGTTACGTCTCGCCGTCCCTATCACATATACTCATCAATCATCCGGGCATTATGTTTCGCCGTCCCCGTCTTGACACAAAACATATACATATATCACTGCGGGCGTTACGTATCGTCGTCCCCACTATCCAGATCAATCTCACGGGCGTTACGTATCGCCGTCTTCGCTATCCAGATCAATCTCATGGGCATTACGTATCGCCATCCCCGTGAAGACCATACACTCTTATAACACGACAGGCGTTACGTATCGCCGTCCCTGTCAACACGTCAGTCATCCGGGCGTTACGTCTCGTCGTCCCCATCACGACGTGACTAAGTTATTCTTATACATTGTTTTCTTTTTAGTTGTTCATTTCTCATTCATACGAGTTTTTCACTCATAACCCTTTCCATTTGGAACACCGATTTTATTTTAGGAAAAACCCTGAGTCTAAGCAAAACAGAGCATCTCACTCGAGCGGGTGTCGAGTGATCATTAAGCGAAGTTACTGGTTTGAACTCGCTCGAACGGGTGTCGAGCGAATATCTAACGAAGTCACGGGTTTGAACTTGCTCGAATAGAGTATCAAGCGATACTCTAGTGAGGGGTCATATTTTGCCTTAGCTCGACCCACAGGTCGAGCGAGGGTCGAGCGAGATCACGGCTCTAGGAGTTTTTCTACTCAAAACATGCCAATCTTTTTACTATACTATATTTGGCTTCTTAAAAACTTAAATCTAAGTTCTTAAAAAGTTTGTTGAACATTTTACAAGACAATTTAAATCCAACCTTACTCATATGCCACTTTGTCACTTAATCTTGTTCTTAAGAGTTCAATACTAGTAAACATAGTTTAATCACTTCATTAAACCACTTCCATACTTAAGTTAAGCTAGAATATGGACTTACAAATTCTTCAAAGTTCAAGAGAATGGATCCAACAAACTTCTTGCAAGCTTTCCTCCAAACTCAACCACTTAGCTCACAAAGAAAATCTTTAAGGGTTTTGGGAGAGTTTTTTCTAGAGTATCTTCCAAAGGGAAATATGTTCTCTCCTTCTAAAGGAACTTAGAAAGCTCTTAAGGTTCTATTTATAGGGTGGTGGTCGACCAACATGAGGGAGAGAAGAGGAAAAACACCCTAAGGTGCACTAGTTGTCAGTTTGCATGGGTGACGAGGTGTCCATCTAAGCATATCTAATGATGAGGCTTAAGTCTCCCAAATCCTAGGTTTTGCAGTTAGATTAGTCATCCAAGGGCTCACAATTGAGATATTTTGTTGCCAATTTTGATCCATGGCTGAGGAGTGAGCTAAAGAGATAAGAGGTGAGGTGGCATTTCACCTAACCATGCATGCATCTCCCATCTCCAGTCCTCTCCTTGTGTCACACGCCCCTCTCCAGATTTTTACACTCATTTGGTTACTTCCTAACTCCCTTAAGTCTCCATTTAACAAGTTCTAGAAGGCCACTTCTTAGTTTAGTTAGCGTAGAGCCAAATCTGACCCACTTAGTCACCTATCAACTAGATTTTGGCTCCCCTTGTGTTTCCATCACACTAACTAACCAATTAGCTTCCAAATCAACTTTTCATCCATTTCCAACTATCCCTACACATGTCCTAATCCCAGAAAATCTTAAAACCAATTACCTAATTAGTTACATGCCTCAAATTAGTTCAATTCATCCAACTCGGGTTCCATTTAAGCCCATTCCAAAGCTGCCCTCTTGCTTCCCAAATAAGTTATTGATCCCTTCCGAATCTCAGAAAACTTAAAACATATAAGTTTTAGATCTATCTCTCAAGGTTATATATCAATTAGAATCACCTCATTTGGACTTCATATGAATAACTTATGACCATTTCACTAAAACTCGACAGATTAATCCGAAAATGCCTAATTCTCAATACCAAGTGTTATCTCATATTCCTTAATTAAATCTCCCACTCTATTTTTATAGAAAATAAATATATCAAATAAATTTCCTTAAAGTAATTTTCATAAAATAATTTATCTTAGAAATTTTTGGGCTATTACATCTTGTCATGATCTGGTTCATATTATGTCATGTCATTCATTTTACGTACGTTGTCATATTACATTATTTCATCTCATCTGTTATTTTTTTCACGTCACTTTATGTCTCAAGTTTGGAGTATGTCTTCAAAACAGTATCTTCTAAGTCTAGTCTTGTTATGTTCACATACAGTCAAGTTATTGTTCAAGTCAATATCATTTAAGTGTCATTATGGTCGTTCCATAAAATAACAGTATCATTATGGTATCCTTATAAGACATGAACACCATGTCAACTCCATAAGATAAGGACATCATGGTAACCCCATAAGACAATAATATAGTTCAAGTTCATGTTATTCATGTTTAAGTTCCTGTTCAGTTTCAATTCAAGTTCAAGTTCAAGTTCACATTCAATTTCAAGTTCAATTCATGTTTAGTTTAGTCTATGTTCAAATTCTTCTCATATTAGTTCAAGTCACATAAATACATATCATGCTATTTGTCAATTCACGCCAAACTTATTAATGATTATGTTTTGCATTCATGTTTTTACTATCATGCATATATTTTTAAACTGGTAGTTAAGTTCTTTGTTAATATGTTAAGATTTGTACTCAAATCTTACCATGGTAGTCTCAAATATTATTTCCTCTGAAATAGTAGTTCATGTGCCAGGATCAGGAGACTGGCAAATGATCGACTGAAGGCGATCAACTAGATAACAATGGCACGACACAGAACTCATCGCTTTGGCTCAATTTCATTGATGGTATTACGGTGCCCTTGACCGAATTGTGCGAGCTACTTGATGGATTGGCCCAATAGTTACCTTAGTTTTGCATGTGCTTAGGAGCTCTGTCTCCAGTACTCTTATGGTTGCAGATCTTTTGGACTTACCATGTAACCTAAATGTCTATTATCCTTAGTTTATGAAATAAGTTTAAGTGTTATTAAATATAGTATTTTGGTACTTTATGTATTTCTCAAAGAAAACAAATTATTCATTGTGAATATTGCATGTTATCTAGATGCATGCTAGGTATATTGCATCTATAATTGTCATAAATGGATATAGACAACTTTATGTTAGATGTCTCAACATTTTAGAATCTGTTCGGTCCTATGCAAAATCTGGGAGAGTCACACCGTATCTTCTAACCGAGTTTATATATAACTTCATGTCAACCAAAATCATTTTCTGTTTTCAGTGGTGGGTCAAAACTATTATAATAATGAATATATACATTCATATTGTATGAATACCCACTACTTACGAATGCTTGTGTGTTTTGGGAGGCTGTCAAGAAATGTGAGTGAAAGAAGAGTTGTGCAGGGAGAGAAAAAGGATGAGGTGTTAGAAAATTTACCAAAATGGTATTCCTTTTTATTGCATATAGATGTTACAAATTCTAATAGTCTTAGAGCATCTTTAATGGATTAGCTAAAAGCTAAATTTATTGAATATTTAGCTATTAGACAACAAAAATCTAGTACAATAAATTAGCTAAAGTCCAAAAAATACTTTCAAATTAATTTACAAATTTGATGGTTACAGTGCATATATCAAATTGATATTTTATTATTATTCATCTTTCTTCTTCTTATCAATCATTAGAAGTTAGCATATTCTATTTGCAACTATCCCGAACAATGTGGTCTCAACGTTGTTTTTGCTCTAGGCCTTGATATGTATTTTGGTTTGTGGGTATTTTAGTGGGTGTGTGTGATGCCCACGAATCCCCCCTGGGATTTAGAAGGACTCGCGACATCAAGATGATCATCTCATGAATCAATCATCCCATCGAATAGTGTTTGAAGAGTGTGTGAAGCATGCACCAAGTGTACCGTAAATATTCGCAGCGGGAAATAAATAAAAGTCAGCCGTTCTAGTACCAGAGATTCTTTAAAAATTACAAATCAATTTAAAACAATTTTTTCAACAAGGGATTATACAGTCTTTCAAAAGAAAAAGATAAACAAATACTGCTTTCGAGATCATAATCTCGATCTTCATCCTCTCAACAAATTTCCTTTCCTGTGGAGTCTGTATCTTGAGCCAAATTCGTTTTCTGCAATCACAAACTACGATCCCGTAAAATGGGGGACCGTAGGGTGGGCGCGATCCACCGGGGTGAGATGTGAATCCCAGTAAGCAACAGATAACAAACAACATACAATCATTTCACATAACAAAACATCATCAGCATATACCAGTAAACTTAATGGGTGCATGTACCATGAATATGAGACTTACAACGTGACTTATGCACATGCACTTTCATGTAAAAACATTCGTAAACCTTGACATTTTTCAATGCTTTGCTTCATGTACTTGCTTTTCATAAAAATGCTTTCATATAACTTGACTTCTTTCATATGCATATAACTTGACTTCTTTCATATCATTGCTTTTCAAATCCTTTCTTTAAAACATTTCGCATCTTTTATTCTTTCTTAGGCGCCACTTATCATATACAGATCTTTTCTTATGGCTCGAAAGCCCTTCTTGTCATGACTTCTTATTTTGGACACCTCACGGTTCCCCTCTGCACCGTGTGCTCCCCGCTAGTTACCGTCACACCTGGCGACCAAGTCGACCTAGGTGAATACGTTTCGCGCCCTTTCGCGCTATTCGTCACTCGGTGATTTCTCCCCGAGCAACTACAAACTTATCAGATAGTGAGGCCGAGGCCAACACCGCTTATATGGCACCCACTAGCATTAGGTGCGACCACGCTCCGGACACCTATGTGGAGCCATACATGGTCTGCCGACGGTTCTTTGTCGACCCAGGGGCTTTCACTCGACTTTAATCACTCTTGAGTGAACAGGGAGTTCCACTGGGGCACTACCCCGTCCCAACCTTTGGGGTTCTTATAAAACTTTACTTCTTTTCTTTTCTTTCAAAAACTCAATCTTTTCTTTTCTTTTTCTTAAAAACATGCTTGACTCAAAACATGCTTTTCGTGCTCATGCATGGGACATGCATGTGACATGTGACTTCTTATGCAGAACATGTGAGTCATGAAACATATGATCATACATTCACAAAACATATCTCATACATATTAACATATGAACAGACACTCATCTTTAATTTATCTTCTATCTCACACATTGTGCATATTCCAGTGAAGATATAGTCAAGACCTTAAATCACATCACATCCAACCAACACTATCTCATAGGGGTTAAGGATGCAACTTATAACGGGATCAAACCTAACTTTTCTTCTCCTTTCTCTTTACCCGAAACACGCATGTTTTCTTAAGATCTTCTCATAACTTAATCACCATATAATGACCAATCATTAATCACCACATTTACATTGCATGTATAGTTATTCTCTTCAACAGATGATTCTCATATACTATTTTCTCTATTCCCAAATATTTCTCAATCTATACAGCAAGGGAATCCAAGAACACACATCGGTAGTTACTAAAAAGTAACGGAGTCATTCCACCAAATCTTTTTATCACTAATAATCGAATTACCCAATCAGATCATCTTACCACTAATAATCATTAAAATAATCAAATTACCCAATCAGATCATCTTACCACTAACAATCATCAAAATAATCGAATTACCCAATCAGATCATCTTATCACCAATAATCATCAAAATAATCGAATTACCCAATCAGATCATTTTACCGCAAATAATCATTAAAATAGTCGAGTCGTCCAATCAGATCATTTTATCTCCAATAATTACTAAAATACTAGAGTCATCCAACCAAAACATTATACCATCAACAATTACCATTCACCCAGTATTCAACCACAGTAAGATTGACTCGGAATAATCTCAATCTTTATTAAATGGCCTCAGGCCCAACTGATCTACTCTCAAAGTATTCATCATCACTAACTAACACATCAAACAAACAGAACAGAGATTAACAGTCAATCAAACAGTCAATCAGACAGTCAAACAAAAATCTGTTACTTACAGTGCATAAACGGACGCCAATCGAACATCGCGGTGATTCCCGATTCCAAGCGGGTAAATTGTGTACTATTCATCCCCAGGCACGGCGAAGTGACGGGTTGGGTTCGGGTACTTCGTTCGACACCAAAATTTAGGGGGATGCTCCTTGGAGGATGGGGAATCTCGTGGCGGTGTCGGTGAGGCGGTGCAACCACCAGAAAGCGGCTGATCTAGCTCGAAGTGGTGGAGGCTCATTTTCGGATTTTCACCCGTACAAGGGAGGTGCGGCCATGGATGGGAAAACTGTTTTAGGGGTGTGATAAACTGAGGTAGGGGAAGCTTTTGGCGGTGGTGGTGAGAGCCACGGTGGCTGGACGGCGGCGCGACGACGGAAAACTCATTTGGAGACCCATTTCGGTTCCAAGGGAGGAGAGAGAGAGTGGGTGCTCCGTTGGGGCTAATATTTCTGGTGGTAGGTCGTCTATGGGTGGCGGATCAAATGGCGGGGGTGGTGTCATGATACGGTGGCTGGTGGCGGAGATATGGGCGGCGAAAGGTGCGGCGTAGAGGTTTAAACGCCTCTCGGATTTGGGGCTGCCGGCGGGACGTGGGGCTGCGGTGGTCGACACCACCGGTGGGGTTGGACTCGCCGGAGAGTGGCGGTTCAGGTGGAGCTGGAGGTGAGGCTAGGCGGCAGGGGGTGGCACCGCCACGAGCTGAAAACCGGACTGCTCCTCCCACGGTTACTGTAGCACGTGGGAGAGAAAAGAGAGAGGAGAGAGAGAGAAGGAAAAGGGAGAGGGCGAAAATGAGAGGGTTTGACCCATTTCGCCCTATTTATAGGTCCGATGCTTTTGGGTCTTCAAACGGACAACAGATGAATTTAAAACACTGATTTGAAAGCATATAACATCAATTTAACTTAAAATTCTCAAACTAAATTAAATAAAATATTATTTCAACTTATTTTATTTTTCAACATAATATTTTTCATCAATACTTAAAATGATGAACTTTATTTAATTATTTAAAAGGAATACATCCATACATTTAAATCAGATATTGAAAGTACTTTTAAAATCTCGTACTATTTCAAATAACTAAAATCAAGTAAATAAACTAATCCTGTATAACATAGTATTTTTGGAGCTATTCAAAAGCTTCCCAACCAAAATAGAATAAACATAATAAGACTTAAGAATTTAATAAATTTAAGATCAATAAACCAGATAATGTCAGATAAAATAGAATCAATACTCCTTAATAAAAATACAGCAAATCAAACCATATTTTATAATAATTAAAACTAAAATTACTTAATATATCATTTCAGATGGAAAGACTAGTAGCAACAATTAATTACAATAATTAAAAGCACTATTATTTAAGAATCTCACAAAAGCTTATAACTATACTAAAATCAAAAACACTAAATCCAAATAATATCGATAACAATTCCAATGATAAAACCAATAATAATCTTTAAATCACTATAATATTAAAATGATAGATTTCACAAATAACTAACTCTGATCGTAAATAAAACGTACCCGAAATTAAATTTATGAGATAACAATTTAATTTATTAAAATAAATTAAAATATCCAATAACAAAATATGAGTAAATTAAAGGTATGTAAAACTGCGGGGTCTCACAGTGTGTATGCATTGAGAGAGGGTTTTACTAGTTAACATATAGTAGGTAGAATGGTAAAATATGATAAAATTAAATGAATAACTAATTTTATTTAATAAAGTTAAATAAATATTATTTTATTATTATGTAATGAATAAATGGATAATCTAATATAAAATTTCATGTCAATGGAATAGTCAAACTCAAATTTATCTCATATTATTTTATTGTTATATAATAAAAAAGTAACTATTCTAATATGAGAACTTGACGTGAGTAAAATAGTCAAAGCTAATAAAAAATGCTCTTATACATTGATAATGCTCTTATACTATGAAATGACCTGTTATTTATTTATTTCTTCAAAATCTAGCATAACCTATTTTGCCTGCAATTAATGTTAATTTGTCAGGCCATCAAAGTTAAAGATTTTCCTCATTTCCTTTGTTAATTGGTGATGAACGTGTCATCTCATTAACATTCGAATCTAGGATTGTGAACATAACATTCGTCATTCGGTAGTGGAGATTTGAAGCGGATGCGCTATTTCGTACGGAGCAGACAGAGATTTAGGTATAATAGTTGGAATTTGATGACAAATATTGACAACTTATAATATGACAACTTATTTTTATCAGTTGGCAACATTAATAAGACTCACTCTTGTGTGATTTTAGATTTCAGTTGGCAACATTAATAAGACTCCCGCATAAGTAAATATATATATATATATATATAGATTTTTAACAGTTTTAATATTATAAAAAATAATTATAATATTATTAAAAAAATATTTATTAATCATTAAGTACAAAAAGTATAGTAAGTGTGATTTTAGAGTGTGATTTTGAAGAGGAAATTTAACATTTTTCGATTAATAAATTGTCTTACATTCTCTCGTACGTGGTGGTAAACCCAGATGGCTCCAAGATTAGTTGGTGGACAACTTTTCTAGTTTTGAGCATTCTCATTGTTCAAAGAGTTTATTTGGACAATAGAGCCAAATTCAATGAGAATTTTGATAATAAAACTTATTTTAGGTCCATATTGAATTATTCAAAAGTTAAATAATTTGGCTAAAATGAATAGTAAAGTTAAAACATTTGCCAAAGATAGCCGGTCTGGTAGAAATGCCAAATTCTTAATTTATTAATTTTTCTCCATTCTCTTTTCTACTTTATTTTCTCTTTCCTTTTCTAGTTTAATTTTTTAAACTCATAATTTAATTAAAATATGATTATTAATTAATATATAATAGATAGAATAGTCAAATATGATAAAATTAGTAGAATAGTCAAATATGATAAAATTAATATAATAGTCAAATATGATAAAATTAATTAATTTAATAATTACAAATAATTAAAAATTTTAAATTATTAAATAATAATTATTATGTATCTTTATAAATTAACAATTCAATGTGGATATTTGAATAAAATAGGCAAAGCCAAAAGTTAGTTATATTATTTTATTATTATATTTTTTTAAAAATAGCTAAACCAATGTGAAGACTTATGTAAATAGAATGGTCAAAAACCAAAATCTAGATTACATTAACTAAAACTGCACTTTAGTAATGATCAATCCAATGAGAGTGCTCTTATAGTTAATTATCAACCACCATAAAAACATGTGAACTTTATTTCGGCCAAACCAAACTACCAACAATGTATATATTTGTACATATAAGAGCATTCATATTGGAGTACAAATATATAGTATACAAAATTTAACTATGATGGACTCTAGAAAACTTCTTTTTTTTGGTGTTGTTTACATTAAATTCTCGTATTCATACGCCTGAACGAGAATCCAACTTGGAGTAAAACTTTTCCTTTTGTTTCCTTACTCTTCTTTATATACACAACCTCAATTACGTATTGTCTTATATATGAGAGATCATGTCCTTTGTTATAGCGTACCCCAAACATAAAATCAGTATTGTCTCCCTCCCTTAGCACTAGTTACAACTTACAATGAAACTCTTTGCCTTCAACATTTGCAAAGCATGAAGAATCAAAGCAAATCGATCTTTATAGTAAGTCTTTTATTAATCTGAATAATTCTATTCTCATATACTCCATCAACCAAATCTCAAGAAGTTGGTATGCCCATTGTTTTCTTTTGTGATTGTTTTTCTTCATTTTGCTTGTGAGTTATTTAACTAGCTATAGCTTCCACGACACAAAGAATGAGAGAAAATTTGACCATGTAGAAGGAAGCGATAAGAGGCCACATCATTGGGGAGACATCAGGAAAGATTGGGTAGCTTGTAAGAATGAAGACATGCAATCTCCCATAGATTTGTCAAGTCAGAGAGTGAAATTGCCAGCTCCAAGTCAAGGCAACTAAAACATAACTACAAATCTTGTAATGCTACTGTCAAGAATAGAATAGATGACATTTCGATAAGGAATCAAATCTCTCAAGCTTTATGAATTATGCATTTTAATATCCTTTAGCTATTACCTTCTTCATGCATACACCTACATCAGAGATTGAACTCGAGTTCCCATTGTTCGATATTCCTTTCTTCTTTTGTTCGATTTTCCTCCTACTCAGAAGAATTATGAGATGAGAAATGATATTTGCAGTCGTGAAGTGCACATATATTGCACAATTTAAAACTAGATGATATAAAAGAAAGCAAAATATGGATATTAAGAAGAAAAATGAGAAAAGGTGATTCGATAATGCTATTCTGATATATGGCTTTTGATTTATTGAACTAGAATATGTAAAAGTTTGATGTTGAAGAAAAGAGCGAGCCCTGGTAATACTTAAATGTTGACATGAGATGTATTCATATAAATATTTTTTGGCATGGCTTTGAAGCAGCCCTTAGACATTTTGTTTGTCACGGATGCAAGTACAATGGGAAGGTGATGCGAGATCAATACAGATCAACGTTATTGATTACTTTCTACAAGAAGGCCACTGCTCACCTTCTGAGCACTCCATAAATGGCAAGAGGTCACTTTTTTTTTCTCCATATGTTTCTTCTTATAACGGAAAACTAGGAATTAATTGTTCAACATCATAATAAACATATGCTTTTCGATTTCAAATATGAGTTGGAGCTGCATATGGTTCATGTAACCAAGGACCTTAGTGTGAAAAATAAGATTGCTGTTGTCGAACGCTTCTCTTAGATTGGTTAACCTGATGCATTCATTTCAAAGGTGTGAATTCCCCTACAACAATTTTAAATTATCATTGTTTTTCCCCTTCTCTGCTGATTTCATGATGATGCTTTTGCACAAACTACTCATAGTCAAAAAAGGAATACAAAATCGAGTATCACATGATGTTATGTGAGGCCTAGTTAATTTAGTTATCAAAATGAGATAAAATATTATGAGATTTTTATCATTTCTTCTCATCTCTTATATTTTATTAATATTTTATTTAATTTTCAACTTTTATCTCAACATGTTTGTGTAACCAAACGCAATCTAAAATTTCAACGCATTTTGTCAATCAAGTTTTGTAGGTTTGTTAGAAAACATACCTTATCTCAAAATTTTTCATAATTTTCTAAACATTATTCAAACATAAATATTTTGTAATTTTTAATTTTTTGTTATCTAATCATCACCTAATTATCGCAACTTTTCTAAAATTTTCAATTGCACATAAAAAACTATTCAATTTTTTAAAATTCCATAACAGAAATATTTTAAAAATTTTATATATTCTAACAATAATTTAATTTTATAATAGATTTATTTAACTTTTACTCTTTCTTTTTTCAAAATATAATAAATTTTAACTCAAACAATTTTATTAGTACTATTCACAAATTATTTTATTATTATTTATAAAATTATCATTTCATTTTATTTCATTTTATTTCCAAACATCACATAAGCCTTAAAGATCATCAACATGAATATTTCTAATGATGTGTAAAATCATTGGCCCTGCCCACACATCTACATGGATTACATCCCTAGATAGCTGATATGTTCGAATGATTAATTGTCATTTTTTTTATTTTGGTTTCAGTTGATGAGAAATATAACGTCCGTGGCTAATAAAAAGGGAGAACAAAGAATGAAAATGATTGATCCTATAGAATCAAAATGGGTTGCAACAAGTACTACATATACATGGGTCCACTCACTTTTCCGCCATGCACTGAAGGTGTTAGTTGGACAATCAATAAAAAGGTAAACACCTTAAAATATACATGGTCATTCCTTCTTAATTTTTACTTTCTAAATTACTTGTTTCTGTTAATTTGGTGGCCGAGAATATGACCCTTGACTACATTTAAAATGTTCCCTTAATAGATAAGGACGGTCTTAAGAGAATAAGTAAAAATACTTAGAGAGGTGGCCCATGATGTAAGCAACAGAACTTCTTCCTCGATCGAGATGTTTTATGATCAAATTATGAAAACATTAATGTTGTAAGTCGACATTTATTTAATTGCACCAAAATAAGCAGATTCTAGTTTTTTAATTTTTTATTTACTAAATGCATGGCAGTATGCTAAGAGGAATTCAAGACCAATTCAACCCCTCAATTGTCGGGAGATCCACCTCTATGGTCCAAATACAAGAAACACAATTGACTAGAAGTAAAAGATCAGCCCAAAACTTTTGATGAGGTGTTCTGTTATTGTCTCCAACTAATTATGTTTTGCATAATATTATTTGATATGCGAACACAAATCTGGCATATTACCTCGTTTATTTTTGTTGAAGAAATGAGATGAGTTGAGATTAAAATTAAAATTAAATAAAATATAATTTAGAATATATATTTTTAATATTATTTTTATTTTAAAATTTGAAAAAGATGAATTACTTATTTTGTTTTGTGTGAAAAGTTGAAAAATTATAATAATTATATAAGACGAGATGCGTTGAGAGAAGTTGAGAAAACAAATGAGGTGGACTTAGGCCTAGTTTCTTTTCATAAATAAGAAGAGATAATATAAGATCAAAGTTAAAAATAAAATAAAATATTATTATAAAATATTTTTTTAATATTAGTTTTATTTTGGGATTTGAAAAAGTTTTTTCTGGATTTAAAAGAATTGAATTGTTTATTTTATTTTATTTGAAAATTTGAAAAAATGGTAATGATTAGATAAAATGAGATGTGAGAGAAGTTGAGAAAACAAACGAGGTGGCCTTAATGTTCCGGCCAACATTTATGTTGGTGAATTATGTCGTGGAAACTAGTTGATTATGGTAAAATGCACATATTCTTGGTGATCAGATAGAAATGCCAACATTAGACGCAATTCTTACTCATCACATAATAATAAAAGGAAAATATTTTAACTACAAAAGGGCTACAAAAAATAATGTCATAAGCTTATGTAATTTAATATGGTTTGTCAAATTATAAATATACTTTTATTATAAAATAGATATAACAAATTACACAAAGTTATGTCAATTTATAAATTATTTTTGTATAATTTTTTTATAGTTGTAGCAATACCTAGAATAAAATATTAGAGAAGGTAATGAGTGTTCAGGGGAGGAGAAGCGGCTGATTGATCATACTATAGCAGCAATATTTGGTATCGGGAACTTTGCTTCGGGAACGAAGGTAGAATTGAAAATTCCAGGGCCCCCAAAGTTTTAGAAGTAAGCTTGTAGTTCAACTTATGCATTCCTCTTATTCAATTGGTCAAATTAGTTATTTTATATTAAAAAAAGTGATATAACTAATCATATTAGTAGAGTATAAAAAAACATGAAAAGTGATTGCATATAAAATTTTTATAATTAAAAAAATCTTAAAACTGTTAAATACTATTTTGATTGGTTGTAGAAAGACTTTCGAAAATCTTCTACAGTACACTATGATCCATTAAGGCTAATAAAGAGCAACAATTTCTCATAGATCAAATTTTCCTCAGATTTGTAGGTGCTTCTATGCCCTTGTCATGCTTGGCTTAGTTTCTTTTTCGCCCTATTGTTACACTTGTCTCATTCGGGGACAATATTATATGAGATGGAGTTCACAGAACATCTCGTAGCAACTTTGATCACACATACGGACAACATGCTCTAATTTAAACCTGAGTTAATCATAAACAAATAAACATGAAAATTGAATATATCCATGGGCATTATTTCTATACAGCTCGCGTCCATAGATTGTTATCTTAAAAGGCATCAAAATAATAAAACCAATGTCATGACCAGCCCATCTTAGACCCAAGGCTCAATCCATCCAAAGGAAAATGGCTCAGAACAGTCTGTTCTAACCTATCCCCTAGTTAGTCCATTTCTCCTCCACCTTCCCCCATCACTCTCTCTTTGCTTTTTATTAGCGCTATAAAAACAAATTGATAAACCAAAAAATTGGCTCAAACGAATGGTTCTAGTCCCCTTTTTGGACCGATCCAGATTGGGACCAGTTCTTTTCTTTTATAAATCTTTCAAATTTTAGAATTAGACCAGACTGATTCACATATTTATATATTTTTTAATTAATTTTTAATAATATATATTATAATTTTTATGTTATATGTAATTTCATATATTAATATAAATTAAAATTATATATAAAATAATGTTATATTATAATTTATAACATAAAATTTTAATTTTAAACATGTAAATTGATTTGATTATATATTTTAAATATAAAACATATATAGTATATTAATTACATTTCTTGATCAAGTAAATTCTTAACATATTTATTTTGATCAATTGACACTTCATTAAGATCGAGAGATCGGACTGAACCAGATCGTAACCGGTAAAACCGGAGCACCGGGTTAAGAAGGTAACCAGTGCGGGATCGGTTCTTGAAAATGCAAAATCGATCCCGCACCGGTTGCATTTTCAAGAATCGCACTGGTTACCTTCTTAAATTAGTGCGGGATTGGTTCTTGAAAATGCAACTAGTACCGGTTCGGTCTCAAAATTAATCCAAAACCAGGTTAAATCAGACTGATTACACTCCTATTTCTTATCTACACCTACCAATTTCTTCTTTCTGTTAGGAGCTTAGGGTGGTAGAAGAAAATGAAAAATTTAATATAAGTGTAGAACTTCGTTTTGTAAGCCGGAAATGGCGTAGCTTTAATATTCCTGTTGATCTACACATGGATTTTGATGATAACAAATGAATTCAAAGAATAAAGGAGTCTCAAACTCAAGTTGTCCATACAATACAATCAAGTATATCAAGGAACCAAGCATGAGCAAGAAGGGAACAAGTTCACATTAAAGTCATAGAATAATATTGTAAATCTCTTAAAAATTCGAAATTAGGATTAAGGCTCAAAATTAATATTTTATCATAAAGCATTAAAATACATTTTCCACATGTGCATGAATATTTTGAAAATTAAATTTGAAAATTTTGAAAGATGATTGATTGTCATCTTTCACATGTGCATGTTTTATTTGAATATTTTCAAAAGTAGTGGATGATTTTCTTGACTTATGTAAAAGGTAGATGTCTTTATTTGAAAATTTTGAAAAGTAAAGTGTGCTCCTTTTGTCATATGCAAAAAGTAAAAGATTAGGTTTGAAATTTTTGAAAAGTAAACTGTGCTCCTTTTGTCACATGCAAAAAGTAAAAAGATTTGATTTGAAATTTTTGAAAAGTGAATGATGATGTCTTTGACATGTGAATCTTTTTAAATTTGAATATGAAGTCTCATATGCCTATAAATAGATCATTTGAGAACTTCACATTTACAACACCAAGAGCATACAACATTCATTCAAAGCTTTCATTCTCTCTTCTCTAAGTATTGAGCCTTAACCCTTATTCATTTTGAGAGATATAGTTTGCGCTGTATTGTTTTTATTTCACTCATTGAGGAGTGTTTTCTGATAGCCTACCCACTATCAATTCTTGTATCAGTAAAAGGGTGTGTATAACCCTTGTGTGTGTAGAAGGTGTTCTACACGGGGAAAAGTTAAATCACCAAGTGTGAGGTGATTGGAAGTGTAGAGGGTGTTCTACACGGATTCTTTGGAGCGGTGCTGCTCAAAAGTGTAATAGGTTTCTATCTCCACATAAAGGAGATTGACTAGTGAATTCGGGATCCTCAAGGGGTAGCTTGAGGCGAGGACGTAGGCAGTGGGGCCGAACCTCGTTAACATACTGAGTTTGCTTATCTCTTACCCTTACTCTTTATATTTATTGTTGTTTTATATTTTGTTTATATTTTATATTATATATTTGATTTATAATTGTTATTTTTTTTAAATACAACTCAATTCACCCCCCCTCTTGTGTTAGTCATCTGGGCAACAATTGGTATCAGAGCTAGAGCTCTATTATAAGATTAACTATCTTTTGAGTTAAGATCTTATGGCTAACATTGCAGCTTCATTTGGTGAAGGTCAATCTAGCAGTCGGCCTCCACTCTTTTGCGGAGACAATTACTCATTCTGGAAAGTTAGAATGAGAATATTCCTTCAGGCTCAAGGTCGAGAAATCTGGAAATGCATTGTAAATGGACCTTATATTCCAACAAAAGTAGTTGATGGAGTAAAGGTCAAAAAGGAAGAAGAAGAGTTTGATCGTGAAGACGATAGACTTTATACTTTGAATTTAACTGCTATGAATTTATTATTTAATGCTCTAAATGGTAATGAGTTTAATAGAGTAATGACTTGCACTACAGCAAAGGAAATTTGGGATAACTTGGAAGTTACTTATGAAGGAACTTCTCAAGTCAAGGAATCAAAAATTTATATTCTTACTCATGAATATGAAATGTTTAAGATGAATGATGATGAATCTATTTCTAGTATGCACACTCGTTTTACTAACATCATAAACAGCTTGACAGCTCTTGGCAAAATTTATTCCAAAGTGGAGATAGTAAGAAAAATTCTCAACTCTCTACCAAAGCGTTGGGAATCAAAAGTGACAGCGATTCTTGAAGCTAGAGACCTCAAGAAGCTCGAAGTGAATGAACTCATCGGGTCACTTATCACCCATGAGTACACATTGAAAAGAGGAGAAGACGAAGGAAAGCCAAAGAAGAGCTTGGCACTTAAAGCTGTTCCACATGAAAGTGAAAGTGATGAAGATGAGGAAAATGACGACAAAGATGAAGAAGTTGCGATGATAACAAGAAGAATTCAGAAGTTCTTAAAGAAAAATAAAACTCCTCCAAGGAAATCCTTCAAAAAGTTTTCCAAGAAAGATTCAGGTAAAAATGACACTTTAATTTGTTATAAATGCAATAAGCCTGGTCATATCAAGTCAGATTGTCCTCTGCTAAAGAAAGATCGAAACAAAGGCAAAAAAGCAATGAAAGTTACATGGGATGATGATTCAAGTAGCTCAGATAGTGAAGCAAGCAATGGAGAATCAGCAAATCTTTGTCTTATGGCTAAAGATGACATTGAGGTAACAAATCTTGATAATATTGAAAATCCTTCATATGAAGAATTGCAAAATGTTTTAGAAGAGGTATATGAGGAATTTGAAAAATTGGGTATCAAGTATACTGCCTTGAAAAAGAAAAATTCTTCTTTAACAAACGAAATTGATATTTTAAGAAAAGAAAATATTGTTTTGAAAGATGAAAATCTTGAGTTGAAGAAAAAGAAAACTGATTTAGAAAATATTATTGAAAACTTTACAAATGGAAAAAGAAATTTTGAAAAACTTCTTGGTAGTCAAAGATGTGTTTTTGACAAGGCAGGCTTGGGATATATGCCTAAACAAAAATACAAACCTTATAAAAACTTCTTTAATAATCCTTCTACATCAAAGTCCAATATTCAAAATTCTTTTCATAAAAATAATTTTGTTAAAAAAGGATACTATTATAATCACTCAAGTTCTTCATATATGTCACATGCTATTTGCAATTTTTGTAATAGAAATGGTCATAATTATCATGCTTGTCCTATTAGAAGAAAACATACAATGACAATTAGGGCCATATGGGTACCTAAAAATCTTGTTTCTTCTAATACTAATAAATAAAGGACCCAAAGAACTTGGGTACCAAGAAAAATCATTTTAATTGTTTTTATAGGTGTGCATGAAGTCCTCCACAAACAAAAATAAATGGTTTTTAGATAGTGGATGTTCAAGACACATGACGGGAGACAAGACTAAATTCTTTGATCTTAGATCTAAAGAAGAAGGACACGTGACATTTGGAGACAACTCGAAAGGGAAGATCTTGGGAATAGGTAAAATTGGTAATGAGTATTCTCTCATAATTGAAGATGTTCTACTTGTTGAAGGTCTAAAACATAATCTTTTGAGCATAAGTCAATTATGTGATAAAGGATTTACAGTTACTTTCAAAATGGATAAGTGCATTATTTTGAATGATCATGATTGTAATATTTGTTTTATTGCTTTTAGAAGCAACAATGTTTATACAATTGATTTTGAAGAAATTACCTCACAAGATGCTATTTGTTTTTCAGCTCAAAATGAAACTAATTGGTTATGGCATAGAAGACTAGGTCATGCCAACATGGAACTTATTTCCAAACTTTCAAAAAATGATCTTGTGAGAGGTTTACCAAAGGCAAATTTTCTTAAAAACAAAATTTGTGATGCATGCCAATTTGGTAAACAAACAAAAACTTCTTTTAAAACCAAGAAACATATTTCCACTACTAGACCACTGCAACTGATACACATGGATCTTTTTGGACCAAATAGAGTTGCAAGTTTAGGAGGAAAATATTATGCATTTGTTATTGTTGATGATTTCTCTAGATATACTTGGGTCATCTTTCTTGCTCATAAAGATGAGGCACATAATGCATTTACCAAGTTATGCAAGAGAATTCAAAATGAAAAGGGTTATACTATTTCAAGTATCCGAAGTGATAGGGGAAAAGAGTTTGTTAATAAAAATATTGAAACATTTTGTGATGAAAATGGTTTTGTGCATAATTTTTCTGCTCCTCGAACTCCTCAACAAAATGGGGTAGTAGAGAGGAAAAATAGATTTCTTCAAGAGATGGCAAGAACAATGCTTAATGAGAACAACTTGCCTAGTTATTTTTGGGCCGAAGCGGTAAGTACTGCATGTTATGTTATAAATAGAGTTATGCTAAGGTCCAAATTAGATAAAACCCCCTATGAACTTTGGAATGAGAAAAAGCCCAACATTGGTTACTTTCATGTATTTGGATGCAAATGTTTTATTTTAAATGACAGGGATAATTTAGGCAAGTTTGATGCAAAATCTGATGAAGGTATCTTTCTCGGGTATTCTACTAATAGTAAAGCTTATAGAGTATTTAATAAAAAGACTTTGACTGTACAAGAATCTATGCATGTAGTATTTGATGAATCTAATTCTCTACTCTACAAGAAATCCATTGATGAAGAAACAGGAGGTATAAATAATACGGAAAGTCTCAATCTCAACAAAGAGAACACATTAGAGGAAGTCCAACATGGAGACATCAGGAAAGATCATCAAAATTTAATACAAGATGCAACCAAACAGTGGAAATTTGTGAAAGATCATCCAGTGGAACAAATTCTGGGAGAACCTTCACGAGGTGTAAGCACTCGATCATCTCTTAGAAATATTTGCAATCATACTGCTTTTCTATCTCAGATTGAACCTAAAAATATTGATGAAGCACTTCTTGATGAATCTTGGATTCTAGCTATGCAAGAAGAGCTTAATCAATTTGAAAGAAATGATGTTTGGACACTTGTTCCTAGACCCAAAAATCATACTATTATTGGAACAAAATGGGTTTTTAGAAAAAAGAAAGATGAGTCCGGAGTCATTACTAGAAATAAGGCTCGACTTGTAGCCCAAGGTTTTAATCAAGAAGAAGGAATCGATTATGATGAGACATATGCACCAGTCGCAAGATTAGAAGCTATTCGAATGCTACTTGCATATGCATGTTATAAAGATTTCAAACTTTTTCAAATGGATGTTAAAAGTGCTTTCTTAAACGGTTTTATAAATGAAGAGGTATATGTTGAGCAACCTCCAGGTTTTGAAAATCATATTTCTCCAAATCATGTTTTCAAACTCACAAAAGCACTATATGGACTCAAACAAGCTCCTAGAGCGTGGTACGAGAGACTCAGTGGTTTCTTAATTGAAAAAGGCTTTTCAAGAGGAAAAATTGATACAACTCTTTTCATTAAATACGAAAATGATGATACTCTTTTGATTCAGATTTATGTTGATGATATAATATTCGGTGCTACTAATGAAAATATGTGCCAAGTTTTTGCTAAGACTATGCAGGAAGAATTTGAAATGAGCATGATGGGAGAGCTTACATTCTTTCTTGGATTGCAAATTAAGCAAGCAAAAAGTGGGACATTCATCAATCAATCAAAATATATTAAAGAATTGCTGAAGAAGTTTGGGATGGAAGGTGCTAAGGAAGTTGGAACACCAATGAGCCCATCTACTAAACTTGATAAAGATGAATCCGGCAAAACAGTTGACTCGAAGGTATATCGAGGTATGATTGGTAGCTTATTATATTTGACAGCCAGTAGACCAGATATTATGTTTAGTGTGTGCTTATGTGCACGCTTTCAATCATCTCCAAAAGAATCACATTTAATTGCAGTTAAGCGCATTCTTAGATATCTTAGTGGTACAATTAACTTAGGGTTATGGTACCCTAAGCACACATCTTTCGATCTAATCAGCTACACAGATGCAGATTATGCTGGCTGTAAAATAGATCGAAAAAGCACTAGTGGAGCATGTCACTTCTTAGGTCGTGCACTAGTTTCCTGGTTTAGTAAAAAACAAAATTCTGTTGCACTATCTACTGCTGAGGCAGAATATGTTGCTGCGGGTAGTTGTTGTGCTCAAGTTCTTTACATGAAGCAACAACTTGAAGATTTTAAACTTATGTACAATCACATTCCAATCAAATGTGATAATACAAGTGCTATAAATCTTTCAAAGAATCCAATACAACATTCTCGGACCAAACATATTGAAATTAGATATCATTTTCTTAGAGATCATGTACAGAAGGGCGATATTGTATTAGAATTCACTAGTACACATGATCAATTGGCAGACATTTTCACAAAACCCCTACCAGAAGATAGACTATGCATGATTAGAAGAGAAATAGGAATGATGCATGCCATGGATATCTGCTAGATACTTTTATTTCATTATCTTAAATGACCTACAGAAATTTGAGACGTTTAGCCTCATCATTCAAATGCATTTGCTCCTCATAAATCATCATGCCATCCTTGTCTAAAGGATTAGGCAATCGAAATGAAGAGGTAAGTAAGGATTTCAAATCCTTATTCTGTTGCTTTAACTCTACTATTTTTTTGTTTGACTCATAAACAAGTCGTTGAAGTACAGAAACAGTCTCGCTAAGCTTCTCAATTTCGCGAGTTTTGGACTGCAACCGAGCAGAAAACGCGACGATAGATGATGAGTATCGAGTTCCGAGACCCACAAGCTCATAAATGGCGTCATGATCTGATTTATTAGCTAAATCAGTCTCTTGTTGCTTCATGGCACCCACGACAGATGCAGAAATAGATTGAGACTGAGGTGAAGGATACCTCAAATCTTGATCAAGAGAATCACTGAAGGGAAATCTACGAGCCATTGAAAATTTGTAGAATGAGAATGCAAGCAAATTGTAAAGATGAGAAGAAAGCTTGATGCGAAATAGATAAAACTAATGATTGCTCTTATAGAAACGGAAATAAGAACAAGACAAGCTTACAAATCTTGATAATATCTCATTTTTCAGCAACATCAAGCGGATCAAATCTCTACGCCGAATTTCCAGAGCAAGCCTTTGCAGGTTTTGTCGGGCACGGGTGGTTTCAATTATTCAGCTCTTTACAAAATCTCCTTCCGCACCGAATTGCCAGAACTAGGCCTCCAGCCTTTGCAGGTTTTGTCGAACACGTGTGGCTACGCACCGAATTCTCTACAGTCTCTACTAACGCAACGTTTTATTTGTCTATTGGTTATTGCAAGAATATATCTTATTGATCTAATTATGATTCCTTTTTAATGATGCCAAAAGGGGGAGAAGTTTTAGACTAGAACATTAACATTGTTTAATTTGCTAAACTTGTTATATATGCTTGGAATTATATTTATATTTTTGCTTGAAAAACTAACGCACATTCTCAGGGGGAGCTTAAGTATTAATACAGGCTTCAGGTTCTATCAAGTATTTGTCATCATCAAAAAGGGGGAGATTGTTGATCTACACATGGATTTTGATGATAACAAATGAATTCAAAGAATAAAGGAGTCTCAAGCTCAAGTTGTCCATACAATACAATCAAGTATATCAAGGAACCAAGCATGAGCAAGAAGGGAACAAGTTCACATTAAAGTCATAGAATAATATTGTAAATCTCTTAAAAATTCGAAATTAGGATTAAGGCTCAAAATTAATATTTTATCATAAAGCATTAAAATACATTTTCCACATGTGCATGAATATTTTGAAAATTAAATTTGAAAATTTTGAAAGATGATTGATTGTCATCTTTCACATGTGCATGACATGATTAAAGGTTTGAATTTTGAAAATATTAAGATGATTGATTGTCATCTTTCACATGTGCATATTTTATTTGAATATTTTCAAAAGTGGTGGATGATTTTCTTGACTTATGCAAAAGGTAGATGTCTTTATTTGAAAATTTTGAAAAGTAAAGTGTGCTCCTTTTGTCATATGCAAAAAGTAAAAGATTAGGTTTGAAATTTTTGAAAAGTAAACTGTGCTCCTTTTGTCACATGCAAAAAGTAAAAAGATTTGATTTGAAATTTTTGAAAAGTGAATGATGATGTCTTTGACATGTGAATCTTTTTAAATTTGAATATGAAGTCTCATATGCCTATAAATAGATCATTTGAGAACTTCACATTTACAACACCAAGAGCATACAACATTCATTCAAAGCTTTCATTCTCTCTTCTCTAAGTATTGAGCCTTAACCCTTATTCATTTTGAGAGATATAGTTTGCGCTGTATTGTTTTTATTTCACTCATTGAGGAGTGTTTTCTGATAGCCTACCCACTATCAATTCTTGTATCAGTAAAAGGGTGTGTATAACCCTTGTGTGTGTAGAAGGTGTTCTACACGGGGAAAAGTTAAATCACCAAGTGTGAGGTGATTGGAAGTGTAGAGGGTGTTCTACACGGATTCTTTGGAGCGGTGCTGCTCAAAAGTGTAATAGGTTTCTATCTCCACCTAAAGGAGATTGACTAGTGAATTCGGGATCCTCAAGGGGTAGCTTGAGGCGAGGACGTAGGCAGTGGGGCCGAACCTCGTTAACATACTGAGTTTGCTTCTCTCTTACCCTTACTCTTTATATTTATTGTTGTTTTATATTTTGTTTATATTTTATATTATATATTTGATTTATAATTGTTATTTTTTTTAAATACAACTCAATTCACCCTCCCTCTTGTGTTAGTCATCTGGGCAACAATTCCTATTAAACGGCATAGATTCATTTAGTGCATGTTTGGGGTTGCAAGAAGAAATATAACTTGTAGCTATAAAGTTTATAGCTTATAATTTAAATAATACGCTCTATATTTTAAAAGCTGTTTGTTATTTGGTAAACATGTATCTCAAACTCTTTTAAAGTTAATTATAGTAATTTTTTAAATTATACAGTTATCTGCAGAATTTTTTTGATAAAAGTTTCAATTTGGTACTTTTTTAAAAAGTAGACTTTTAGCATTTTTAGGTGATTAAAGCACTTTTTTATAAATTTATCAAACATATCCTTTTTTCTTTACTAAAGCTTTAAATTTTGAAATGCTACCCCAAACATAGTTTTAGTCTTAAACACTAGGTTTAAATATATATATATATATATATATATATATATATAATGCATTGTAGTGGGTTGTGGGTCATTTTAGTTTCTTAGTAAAGTTTATTAGAGGGCATACGGGTACCAAGGCAGACGAGAAAAGTGAGGGGATTCATTCTAAAAATTTGTTAGACCTTGTGGCTTCTTTCGGAAGAAATGGGTGGCCTTAAACTCACCTATACGTATATGAATTTCATTTTGTTTTATTACCCTAGACAAATCTGATTCTTAGAATATTTTAGGGGATATATTTTTACACTTGTCATCTTTTTATTTGTTATTGTATAACAAAAATATTCCTTTAACTTGTACAAAAGGGACACTCTCTGAAATGAAACTTACAGATTAGATTCAAAAGAAATGTGCCTTTGACATGGTATCAGAGCTGCATGACTTGCAGTCCTCTTGATCCATGGCTTCCCTTATTCCTTCTTTCTCTCCCCATCCTTCCAATTACTCTGTTCTTTCCTTTTTTTCACACGTAGTTACTATAAAATTAACCTTTGAAAATTTCTTGCTATGAAAAGTGCAGATTTAACATATTTTATGGGGCAAGATCTCTATGATTATGTTGATGGAACACTACCATGTTCTTCTCAATTTCTTTATGATATTGTTTCCTTTACGTCAACTACCTTTGCTTCTCCAAAAACCAACCCTGCTTTTCTTTCCTAGACACGCATGGACATATGGTCTTTAGTATCCTCTTCTTATCTCTCTTTGATTCCATCACTAGCTGTGTCCTCTCGGCTACAATTTCCCAAGCCTTATGGGCTCTCAATAACTTTCATGTTCACTTCCCACTCTTAGGCAAAGAATTTTCAAATCCACTTTCAACTTACCAATTTATTTCGAGATGACCAATCCATATCTGATTCTTTTGGTCATGTTCACAATCTTGTTAATACTCTTGCTGCTAGTGGTTCTCCTCTATCTAATAAGGATTTGTTTACATATTTACTCACTAGCCTAGGGCCTGCTTATGAGAGCTTTGTGACCTCTGTCACCACTCGTGCTTAGCCCCTATCATCTCTTGAGCTTTACCACCTCCTTCTAATTCATGAAAATCGAATCAATCATGCCCTCAAAATTCGTCATGAACCCTCTGCAAATCTTACTACAAATGGTGGCCGTGACTCTCGTGGATGTGCTCCTTTTAGTGGCGGACGCCAAGGCCGTGGCAGAGGCTGTTACAACAATCGTGGTGGCAGACAGTACTATCTAGCTTCAAGGAAAACACATCAAACACCTAGTGGCCATCGCCCTACTTATCAAGTATGCAGCAAAATAGGCCACATTGCCCTCCAATGTCATTATAGGTTTTACCATGCCTATCAAATTAACCATTTTCCCTCATTCTCCGCAAATCATACCTCCCAAAATACCCAAATACCTTCTTTGACCCTACTTGGTACCCTTACACCACGGCAACCCACCATCTCACTAGTGATCTCAGCAACTTGAATCTATCATCTGAGCTGTACCATAGACTTGAAGTAATCCGTGTTGGATATGGATCGTGCCTCCCAATTCAGAATATTGGTGAATCTTTCTTCTCTTTAAACTCCTATAATTTTAGTGTTTGCGATTTGCTCCATGTCCCTAACATTACCAAAAACTTAATCTATATTCTTCAATTCTACCATATAACCATTATTTCTTTGAGTTTCACTTCACTCATTTATCTGTGAAGGACAATAGGACAAAGCAAATCCTCCTCACAAGTCCAACCCATAACGGGCTTTATGTGTTTCCTCCATCATCTTCTCTGTCTCCACCAGCTTCTCCTTCCGTCTCTCTCGGTGAATGCACATTCATCACGAACTGGCACAAGCGTTTGGGTCATGTTATGAGTATCCCTTGGCTAAATGTCATTAGCTTTCTTTTGTTTCTAGTCGGGCCAAATATACTGGTCCTTTGCAATTAATTAGTGTTGACTTTTAGGGCCTAGCCCCTGTTCATTCAAGGCTTGGGTTCCGTTGTTATACTTATTTTGTGGATCATTATACCTATTATACATGGTTATATCCACTTAAATCAAAATATGATATTCGACACATTTTTAATATTTTTCTTCCATTTGTTGAACGTGTCTTTAATACTAAATTAATCACGTCACAAACGGAGAATGGGGGAGAATTCAAACTACTCACATGAATTTGTCAAAAACTTGGCATCTCTCATAGAATTTCTTCCCTACATACTCATCAACAAAAGGGGTTCGTTAAACACAAGTATCGACATATTGTCGAAACTAGGCTTGCATTATTAGCCCATGCTTCTCTTCCTTAAAAATACTAGGCAGATGCATTTGAAACTACGGTATATCTCATTAATTTATCACCCACAAAGGTGTTGAGAAATCAATCTCCATATTTCCTTGTTTTCAACCGAAATCCAAACTACAATTTCCTTAAAGTATTCAATTGTAAATGCTTTCCAAATCCCAGGCCCTATAATAAAACCAAACTTCATTTTCAGTCCAACCCATGTTTGTTTTTGGGCTATAGTTTGACCCATAAGGATTTTAAATGTTTAGACCTTCAGACCAATCAGCTATATGTCTCATGTGATGTGGTCTTTCATGAGGATGGATTTCCTTTTTGTAAGCCCATCTCGTCTACACCTTTGGCCCAATCTCCCCCCACCACTCAATTACCTCTCTTCCCTCACTGTATTCTCAGCTTGCGCCCAGGACCACCTCCTTTACATCCCATTCAGCCCATTCCTTCTACTCCTTTGCTCAATACTACCATTCCTTCAACCCATTCAACCCATCTCGTCTAAGAAAGTATATCTAAGAACTACTAGCCTGTACTAATAAGCAGCAAGCTAAGGCTGTAACTTCTCCTACGGCAATATTTATCAAACTTTCACAGTTTGACACTCCATCTCCTACGGCAGTATTTCCCAAATGATCCTCCAGAGAAACCCTTGCCCCAAGGGATATCCCTCACACATCAAATTTTCCCTCTCATATCTGCATGTCTCTTTTTTTCATATAACATTACACAACATCTGATAACCCCTCCACTTGCTGCTCTCCCAAATACAACCTCTGAGAAGTCATCTCCTTTTCAATTTCTTTTTCATTTATCCTATTTAATCTCCCTCTATAAATATCTCACAGTGACAAACAAGATCAACAAAGGGCAACAATGGTGAATACGAATGAAAATGATAATTCAAACTTCATTCAAGGAAAGATTGAGAACTATTTGAGATAGTTCAACCTCTAGCAGTCCAAATATAAGATTCTCTCTACCCCAAACTTCCTTCATATACACAAACATTCCCTCACAGAATGATTCCTCACTACTCACATGTAAAACACAATGTTTAGGCTAACCAAAACGCAATGTTTAAGTACACTCAAGAAAATAAATTTTGATTTACATTTTCTTTTTATAGAAAACACAATTTCATTTCCGTCGTTAAAATTAAAGTTTAGTTTTTTTTTAATCTTAAAATCTAATAAAATTATAGAATGAACATAATGTATACTAATGTCATAGTTCCCCATATGCATTGTGAGTATAAGCTAGTGATCGTAGTACAACTCACGTTGAACTACGTTGTTTGCAGACTCATTATCAATGCATTGATACATAACATCGTCAAAATCATAATATGTATACCCACTAGCATTATGTGTCGTAAAATAAGACTTCATTTTGGTATTCTTTTAATAGAACTTATTCAAAGTATATATGTTGACTGTTATTCGTCAACCTAGAAGTTGTCACTCCATATTTAATCATTTCAGAGTGGACAGAGGAGTAATTCTACAGTTCTATTATGATATTTTCTCGTCCTAGTCTTTGAGATTGTGATAAAATAATTTTTCATGCAAATGCTTTTGAAAATGATTTTCATGATATGCATATGAGTGACACATTTCAAAATTGGTATTTTTATGCAAAATGGCAAAAGTGGAACATATGATATGACAATTCATGCTAAAAGACAAAAGTTATAAATTGAATGCAGCATTTATCAAAAAATCATAAATAATAATCAAAGTTTAAGTTAGAGGCTAACTTATAGACTATTGAAGTTGAAAGTGAAGTAGTGTACGATAAAAGTTGCACTAAAGTAGATTCTAAACCAGCTCAAGGAAAATAAAATTTCAGGATAAAGGAAAAATGATGAAAATACCTCTAAACTTCCAAATATTGCTACTAAGAAAATTATGGAAAGGCCAATGGAGATAGATTGGTTAAATGCAAAATGATTTCTGAGATATATCAAAGCAATTATGGTTTTTATTTTATGCTTATTTTGAGGAAGAAAATTTGGTTGGTTATTCAGAAAGTATTTGGAGAACTTAATATGTGTTATATCTCAGTTCTACAACACTTTCTTAAATATCCAAGAAACAAAGAATTGTAACCTTGTCTACTTGTGAAGTGGAATAAGTGGCTCTCTACTTGTGACCTCTTCTATATGTGGAATCTCTTGAAGCGGTAGACTTAGCCTTATTTTTTTTTTCTAAACTATCTCATCTAATCTCAAATTCATTAAAACACTTTTTCAAATTTCTATACAAAATAAAATAAAAAATTCAATTTTTTCAAATCCTAAAACAATTTTTTTAAATTCCAAAATAAAAATAATATTAAAAAATATATATATTACAATAATATATTATTTTAAAAAAAACTTTTATCTTATCTTATCACATCTCATTTATGAAAACAAACAAGGCCTTAATAGTGTATGATCTCCTTATTTGTTATCACAATAAGAGCTGATATAGACCTAGCTATCTTCATTGTAGGTTCATTTTTCCTAAGAGAGACTTCGGCTTTTCATAGCCAGTCTTATCATTAAGCCTCCAAAAGCCAAGTTCAACAATACAAAGAAATTATTTTATTTTTTATAAGTACTAAATCCACACATGGGGTACCGAAGGGGACTCCCAACAATGATTTCTTTTATTTAGTGATTAAAAAAAAAATAATATTTTGAATTTCTTTTAATATTTAAAATATTAAAGAGGAGACTGCATGTGTCTTTAGAAGGATCTGGCTAAGGAGGAACAAGATTGTCTTTCATGGAATTTGTGGTAGTTCTAGTAAAGTACGACATGTGGCAAGAATGAAATTAGAAAACTTTCTACAGGCTCGGGAAATCTAAAGAGTGCAACTTGAATGATTAAACAGTGTGAAATGGTCTTCTCTAGCTGATAGCCTGATATCTGGTTAAAGTTGAATTAGGATGTAGCTTTAGATGTGGGAAAACATGTGATGGTTGGAGGGATTGTAATCAGAAATAGGGATGGGGATCTAATAGCCTCTGTAGGTTGGTCCAGAAGTATGTAGCCAATCCTATGCTAGTTGAACTTCTAGTCTTAGAACAAGCTACAGAGTTGGTTGGTGAATTTGGACTTCAACAGGTGATTTTTGAAGGGATGCACTTATAATGGTTGAAGATGTAATGCGCAAAGATCTTAACTTGGCGTGGTATGGCTAGAAGATTGAAGATTTGAAGCTGTTTTTTTGGCTCCAAAGGTACAAGACAAACTCAATTTATTCTAATGAGTGGAAATCAGTAGGGGTGCATTTGGATCCAGACCGGAAACTGGATTAATTGGTGGATGTCTGCCCAGATTTAATCTGAGCGGTTATTAAAGATCTTGTGTCCGCCCGAATATGTTACAAATCCAGTTTTTAAACAGGATATCCGTAACTAATTTTATTTTAAAATGGCAATGTTCCAGTTCACAACAGACGCCCTCTCTCTCAATAGTGTCACAACTTGTCTCTCTCCATCTTTCCAAATTGATAGAAAACCCTAACCGTTGCCTCGTCGTTCGTTGCCGCCAGTTATCGTCATAGGTATAAGACTCCTCTGCTATTTTCGTTTTCTTTTTTGTTTTCATTTTTGGTTCTATTTTGAATGCGACAATCCTAAGCCATTTTCTCCCTCTCTTCAGTCTCAATCGTCTCTTCCTCTCTTTAGAGTCATCAACACAGATCCATAACCCATCATGACACGGTCCCAGGTTCATCGATGAACCCTAAAAGCCATTTTCCCTTCTTTTTTGGTTTATATATGGGTTTGGTTTGTTTATTTTCTAATCTCTAGTCTATTTTTGAGTTTTTGACATGAACTTTTGGTTTTCTTTTTTTCGAAAGAGAGATGCTTATGAAAATGAGAAAGGAGCCTAGCTTTGAAACCCTAAGATAATCTCTAGTCTATTTTCGATTTTTTGAGATGAACTTTGAGATATAGGTTTAGATCTGGGTTTTTTTTTGTATCCCCTAATCTCTAGTCTATTTTCAATTTTTTAGATGAACTTTGAGATGTGGGTTTAGATCTGGGTTTGGTCTAGCCTTGAGCTCATGAACTTGAGTATGATTGAGAATAATTCTTGTACTTCTGGTGTGCTCCTGCAGACTCATTTACTCAAGATTGAGGTATTTTTTGTTTTGCTTTTTCTTATTTATTTATACATATATATAAATGGACAATTTCTGTTAAATGAGTTAATTTCAAGCTGCCCAACTCACTCACCTGTGCTGAGATCTTTCTTGAAAATTATCCATGCTTGGTGTTTTTTTTTTTTTTTTGGGTAAATTGTTAAATCACATGAGTTATTTTCTGGTTGAGATGAGTTTTTTTTTTGGGTTTTTCTTAAACAGTGTTCTATACATAAGTTAAAATGATTCTGCTTTCCTGTTACATGGTTTCATTAGTAGCCAATTGCAGGGTAATAGATCAGTTGTATGAACTTCTTAATAAATGAGGAGTCATTTTGGTAATTGCTTGACATTGAGATTTCAGGAAGCTACTGGAACCCCCATACATCGATTCAATTGAATGGTCAAAATGGCATGTCTTCTGGCTAGATGAAAGAGTAGACCAAAAGATCATGAAGACAATAATTATAAACTTACTAATGATGGGTTTTTTCTAAGGTACGGTAGTGGAATATGTTTTGATTTCACTAGACTTGCTGGCATATTTTGACTATGCTGTTGTTTGTGATACTTCAGTATTTTATGTTTGAATATTACCCTCAGTTTATTTGGAAATCATTTCACCGTGTTAGAGCTTGTGAAATTGTTGATCTAAGACTAGGGGTAGCACCACATGGGAACTAGATGGTTAGAAAAACATAATTATCTTACAAAACAAATTTAGGACAGCAAATTTATTTATCACTTTGTTGGATTGAGTTATTATTGGTTTAGGTGCAGGAAAGAAAAAAAAAAAGATTTTGGTGTTGTCGAATGACCCATTCCCCCTTCTCTTTCCCCTCTTTTTATTACCTTTGCACATGCCCATTGATCTGCTTTGATTCGAATTTCATGAATACTAAATGAAAATTTTTATGCTGTAGAAAGCCATGGTATATCAGGCAAAAGAGGTTGAGGAGATTGATGAAGAAGGAAGGAAGAATATGGAGGACTAGTCTCATATTTGCGATAATTTTTTTTAAGTTATCAAGTATTTTTTAGAAAAATATATTAAAAATCTAAATTAAATCTAGTTATATAATCGGATATCCAGATTTTGAACGAAAAAAAAGTAAAAAATTTAGATATCCGATTACAATTTGGATATCTGGATTTAATTTGATTAATCGTCTGGATTGAATCCGAATAGATATTTGCTTGGTTTTTAAAATTCAAATTTGGTTATGGTTGGATATTTGATTTAAATCTGATGAACATTTCTAGAAATCAGACAGCACATATTATGGCTAAATTAGTTCTGCATTTTGTTGATAAAATAGTTTAGATTGAGGAAGATCCTTTATAAATTATGCATTTTATATGATGTTTCTTTCAATATATATATATATATATATGAAAAAAGGAAAAAAAAAATTAAAACTTGCAATGTCGGGATCCCACGTGTGATGTAGATCACTCTTAACTTGTTCAGCTTACTTACTGAAAAGTCCACGTGGTGGGATATCAGAGGTGGACGAGAGATTCTGGCCTGGGCTGAGGTGCATGACATGGAGATAAGATTAGCCGTTAATTGTTACAATTACCGTTACCTTTCTTCTCCATTCTTTTGCTGCTTCTTTCTCTTTGAGTGACTCCAATGGCATTGTGTGGCCCCGCAACTCACGGCCTTTCTCCTGTCTGCTCCAAAAGCCACGCAAGAACGGGAAGTCCAAGAAGAAGTAGAGGCTCTGGGGTGCTTCACATTCTGGCGGCGTATGACGTGACTGGCCGAAGGGAAGCTGTACAAGTGGAGGAGTACGAAGAAGGACAGCTGGACCGTCCCAGATGGACTGGTGCAACCCCTCTCTCTCGCCTCGTCGGTGCTCTAATTTCGTTCAAGCCCCTCTACTCTCTGCTCAAGCTCGGAGCCAGACGCGTCCTTATCAAGTCTCTCTCTCTCTCTCTCTCTCTCTCTCTCTCACACACACACACACATCTCCTAGGCATTTTTTTTGGATAATGAATTTTCATTTCTGGGATGTGGTTCGGGCAGCACTGCTGAGAAGAAGAACATTCCGTGGAGGGAAATGACAATGGAGGTTCTGGAATCAGATGTATACAAGGAACTGGAGAGCATTCAGAATCCTTCAGTTGTATACCCAGATTGTAAATTCTCTATTTCTTGAATTCTCATTTTGTTGCTTTTCTCCTTTTTGTCTATTTCTCTATGTTCTTTTTTATTGGCCTTATTTGTGGTTGTTGGTAAAAGAGGGAAAAGAGAAGATGAATATTTTCAAATCTGAATTTCATGTTGTTCTGTTTTTCAAAGTGAAAACTTAGGTTGACTAAAATCGAGCAATAGAACCCATAATGCTAAAACAGTTTTCTCTTTGCCAGTAATTTATGGATCCTGTGGTTCGAGTTCTAATCTAAAACGAATACCATGTAATTAGTCAATTAGTTTATATTTCAATCAGAAATAATTAGATTACGCCTTTGTAAATTTCCAATTTATGGGGTTTTGGCTTTTGATCACTATTTTGACCAGATGACTCCATGACTGTGCTGTGTATCTGGAACCGGTTGCTTTATCCTTGCCGTGATGTTGCTGGTTCTTCAATGTTTTCTGTCGTTGCTAAAAGTTATTCATTGTATTATAAATAACCCTCACAATAATTGACGTAGTCCTTACAGAGGACTACGGTAAATAAAAAGATGCCCCTATTATTATTGGAGCCCTTTAAAATGGCTTCTGAACAATTTACAGGGCATATTTGGGTGGTTTCCTATTTGTCTTGATTAAATAGTGAGGATCTTAGATCATTATAATCCCAAATTTTAAAGTTCCATTCCGGTCTTTAGATGCAATCAAGCTAATTTTCTTCAGGAAACTGAGATTTCATTACTTTTACATCTTTTGCAGGGTGGGAAGGGAGCGGGGCGTGATAATGCCTGTTAAAATTTAAATTCACTCTTTTCCATCAGTTTAGGGTTTTAGGTGGCAGAGCTGTTGACCCAGAGTTTAAACTTTGGCTCTATTCTAAGGTCTTAAATTTTAAATTGATAGGAAAGAGTAAATCCCAATAGCGTTTGTACCATGATATACCAAATATGCTTAGATTTGTATGGTAGTTCCTTGGACACTTTATGACACTACTCCATCTAAATAAAATAGCAACCGGTATATCCCTATTTTATTTTATTGAGAAACAATTTAAATTCTCAATAACAATTCCTCCTAGCTCTGTGGATGATCCACCAACTTCCATATAAGTGGAACATTAGTATGAAATTTAATATTATAATATGGAATCTGCCTTTTTTTATCTTTTTATAATCCTTGCTTTTATTTGGTTAGCTAAAAGTGGCTTAAGGAAAAAACAATAAGAAATAATAATTCTTTTATCTGTACATTCAATTCATTTAGGTAACTAACCTTCCGTCAAAACGACTCTTGGCTGTCCCTGATTCTGCATATTGGATTATGTTACAATTGGACTAAGTATTACCTTTTAAGTTAGTAGCACTTGCTATTCATCTTCATTTAGGTACACCAAGTAATTATTGACTGCTTGTTGTGCAGATTATTTGAATCCTTTTCATGCATATGATGAGGGCAACCTTTCATGGTTGGTAAGTTTTCCAGCTTTATTCTGAGCTGGTTAATATGCTTATACTTCTCTTTGTGACTTTCCAAAATTTTAAATGCACCAAGTAACAAGGGTTCATCAATAAAAAAAAAAAAAAATACCTTGTCTATTTTTTTACTTGTACACGTCCAAGACATTAATGACACTAGTGGACACAATGGAAAGAGTACTAATCAAGCCTGTATCCACTCTAATAACCTCATTTGATAGGAAATAGTGATGCTTAACTGTTCTAATACCGTCATAAACTATCGCTTACCAGAAAAGGTTTTATATATCATTTTTAAACAGCATGAGAGTACATGCAATAATTAGTAGACTTCTACAAGAATTACTAAGATGGAATGAAGTAAGGAGAAAACATATAATCAGATGCTAGTAATTTATACTAAACCCTGTATTTTCAGAATTTGCTGATTGAGCTTGTCGATGTGTTTGCACATCGTCAGAACATGTCCCTTATAAATGTCAAGTAAAATAGTCTTGATATTTGCCCTTCGAGGATAAAAGCATGGTCTATTTTTGATTTGGCTTCTTCTGCTACAAGTGAGTACATACGGCCTCTCTACTGGTCATTAGTCAAATTTTCTATCGGATTAATGGATTTTTTTGTCTTATGTAGTCCCTCTCACTGGTGTGCAAAATTCAAGGTTGGAATGAAATTCACTAAATGTTTGCCTTTTATGTAAAAAATATCTTGGACTCTTGTTAGTAACAATGCATGCGTGATCTTGCTGACTATTAATCTGATCTTGTTGTTAATCTATCCTTTCTTGAAGAATGAAAATTTCTTAAGGCAGTAGAAGTCCTTCATCATTGCATGTTTCATGCCAGGCCGCTGCTGAAGCAGAGGCTGCAACCTTGTCAATGGCAACGCGAGCCATACCTGATGCTTCTTCATTAGATGAAGCTAATGAAATATTACGTGGAAATTGGCTTCAAGCTATTGAGCAACAGCATCTACAGTATTCTGGAAATTCCATGATCAGGGACATTCTAGATATTGGATGCTCTGTAGGTGTCAGCACAGGATATCTTGCTGACAAGTTTCCGTCGGCCAAAGTGACTGTGAGTTCAAACTTTCTCTCTCGATGAAATGACTAAAACAGTGCATCGTATAATAAATCACCTTGGAATATGTCGCCTTGAAACTCAATAAAGAATTTAACAGGTATTACTCTATATTTACCTGAACTTTTATTTGTATTCATGCAGGGTCTAGATTTGTCACCTTACTTTCTTGCTGTAGCTCAATTTAAGGAAAAGAAAAGATTTCCTAGAAGGAATCCAATCAGCTGGATTCATGCAAATGGGGAAGACACGGGATTGAAATCCAACTCATTTGACATTGTTTCCATGGCTTTTGTGGTATGTGATGTTGTCTACTCAGTATTAGTCTCGAGTTTTATTTATTTATTTATTTTTTATGATGAAGACAAATGTATCCTATTTCGTTATTTAACAGAAGGTGTATAAAATTGAGCTCTCTCCTCTATCAGCATAATTTCGGAAGTCACATACTTATACTAAACATAGTTCTACAGTTTCTGCCGCTAAATATGTTAGTTTTTTCTCTTGTGTTCTTAAAGCTGCTAAATGAATTGTTCCTTGCATGTCATTCATTCCTATCAAACAAAAAGTAATTCATCAAGAACAAAACTCATAATATGTAGCTATTTTCAATGCTTGCCAATAACCTGTGCAGCTATGTCAATAGTCTATATACTTATATTAGGGCAAACAATTATTTACCTCCCTTGGTGAATCATAATTAATTATAAGTTATCTCCCTCAATTTAGCAAATGTATAATGTGGATTAAATTTTTATATTGTAGCAAACCAATAAAGTGATTCCATGTCATTGTCTATTGGGCACATAATAGATTGATTGCCCATTCAATGATGATAGAAGAAATGCTCCTGAATGCCATTTTAGAACTTGGGGATTTGAGATCTTCCAGAAAATTTCCTGAATGCTATTTTAGAATTTGAGTACTTGAAAATTTCCAGAAACAAAATGTGGTCCAAAAACATGTCTAACTTACTTTTCTTAAAGCTTTTCATGAGAGAAATTTGTAAAATAATTGTGCCTCTGACAAGCCTTATTTCTTTGAAGCTTCATGAATGTCCTAAAAGAGCAATAGTCAATCTAGTGAAAGAAGCATTCCGTCTCCTTCGACCTGGAGGAACCGTTGCCTTTACAGATAATTCGGTAAATAAATGCAATAAATACTTTTAATTCACAATGTGTTGTGCTTTTATAATAACGCTCATGTTACTTTTTCTCTCTTTTGCAGCCAAAGTCAAAGATCCTTCAGGTATGACCACAATATTTTCAATGACTTTTGCCATTGACAAGCTTCATGGTGTGTCAACATACCGCTTGTTGTGGAACCAGTTTTACTTATAAAAACGAAAAGTAAAAACACTAATAGTTTCTTACTATCGTTGAACCCATTTCAGTGGTGTGTGGGGTGTGCCAGAAATCAAGTTTGTAATTAGTTTTTTAATGTGTTAACCAGTTGGAGGAACTTCAGTTTATGCTCAATGGGGTTTTAATTGTTGCAGGAATTGTCTCCAGTTCTGTTCACATTGATGAAGAGCACTGAACCGTTTTTAGATGAATATTACTTGACTGATTTGGAAGGAACAATGAGAGAAATTGGCTTTGTGAATATAAGAACGCTTCTGACCGACCCAAGACACAGGACAGTGACTGGCACAGTGCCTCGTTAAGAGATCAAACTTGATCCAATTGACGACACTATTATTTTTTGGGGGATTTTCATTTTGTATTTTGTTCTTCTTGGATTCGCAGATGTCATATGTATTGAAGCTTTGCTACTCATCATCTAAGAACATCACACACCACATATTTTTTTATTTTATTTTTCTTTTATTTTATTAACATATAACTTGGAACTTTTATATTTGATTGTTATCTTGGAACAAAATAACATGTTTCTCGGGCGTCTAATGCCATTAGATACAAAGATCTGATATGTGGTAATCAGTTAAGGATGTTTTCAACGATTAACGGGTAGCAAAGAAACAAACTTTCATATTTGTTGATGTAATACAAGCCCCAATATTTACTTGAGATTGGAGGTGAACCTATTGTCGTCACAATAGCATTCTAAATAATTTCGTGCATACGCCTTGTGTATATGCCTATTTCTCTCAATAATAACATGGGCAGTATTACCCATGCAACAAAAGATGGGAAGGCAAAACCCAGAAAAAGTATTTAATACAGCCATCATGCAATTATTTGAACCATGTCCAACAGCAAAATTTTCTAAACAGTCAGAACATGTTTCATAGAACCTAATCAAAACAAACATAGCCAACTCCAACAACATAGCTAGAACAATTTAGTCACACCACTAAGACAACATGCAGTGCCACGTCTCATTCCTTCAACAGTCAAGGAACATAAACATATAATGGCTCTACATAAAACATAGAATAACTAAGCCATCCAAAGTTAATAAAAACCACAGTGCGCTCCCATATTTTACAACCCTTCACCTTAACATCCTTCAAGAAGTGATTATACTTGCCGTCTCATGCTACTGGCGTTTAATTGCTAGACTGGCGCAATTCTGGTCGGACAAAGTCTGCATCTGGGGGTACTGAAATGTCAAGTGTAGGTCTCAGTTGGGCGCATACTTCAATGGCTCCATGCACTGGGTCTGACAGGAAGTTGCTGATGAGATCCTGGTTTATGGGTGCACCATTGTCCACTGCAACCAAAGCCTGTTGAGTGACTATGTAGTCAAAACGTGGAGCCCATTTTCTTGATCCCATTCGCGCTGTTGTTGAGCAATTATCAACCATAAAGGAAACTCCACGTGCATGCATAAAGGGGTTTAAGGAATCAACCGACTCAATCACACTTTCATTAATGATCTCAGAGTATGAGTGTCCTTTCTTCCTCAATACCTCAATCTGAATTTTTCAAAAAGAATATCGAAAAGAAATTTGTTAGATAGAATGCAGGTTCTGGCGACACCAATGAAGAGGAAATTAAAATGGAGGCACAGTTTAATCAAGAGAAACCTATCGCTTTTGACATGCTATCTCATATAAGAAAGCTTTAAAACTACAGCATTGTGCAAGGTATCCACATCCTATGATCTATAATCATATGACTCATATCCATTCAAGTGAAACTTTATGATACCATCTCCTTAAATAAGGAGGCTCATACCTGCGCCATCATTAATGCCACATAAACACCAGCAGTGAAAGGATATAATGGGCCAAGGTCTCCTGCTGGCCGAGCAGATCGGACACGTTCACCAACCTTCCACATCCGGGTCTGATCAATTTTACCCATTGGGAAAGCCGGTAGACCATCCTTCTCCTGAAAAATAAAGTAATATCCAGGTTACTTTCTATAAAATCAATATTACCTGAATCAATTTAAGGATTGAAAGAACTAAGACAATCATAAAGTTGCAGAATTTATCAGCTTCCAAGTTCTATATAGTACAACACTTGATATCACATATCAATTTCCCAAAAATAGATAAGAAAACGTACATAAAAGCGACGCCCAGCCAAGACAACACTGCGGATCTCACTACCACTGGCCACATCTTCATAGCATTCATACAGGATGTCCATGCAGGGATAATATGATGCACTATATGCAGTATCAAATTCCCTTTTGCCCTCTTCTGACAACAAATTGTACACAGCCAACATGCCCTTTTATGAAGAGCAAATAAACCATTATCAATAAAGATATCCATACATAAGGTATATACACGGATGCAGAAGGAAAGGAATGAGTCCCGAAATTTCAGCACTAGAATCCAACCTTGGTTGAGATGGTCTTTGATATTATCCCTGTGATACACTCAACGGTATTCTTGTATGCCAGATCTTCACTCATCCCATTTTCTGTATACCTTCTAAACAAGGACTCCACAATTCCATGAACAGCACCAAGTAAAATGCCTATAAAGCACATGAGCAAAATTTAAGTTCAATCATTAAAGGAAAATAAAGTAAAACTGTAGGGGGCAACACTTACCACGTTCCCCAAATATGTCACTCTTATACTCCTGCTCTAGTGTTGTGGCAAATGTGAAAGGAGAGCCAAGAGCAACTGACCATCCTAGGGCAACATCTGTGGCTCTACCATCAACATCCTACAGAGACAAAATATTCAAATGAGAGAGAGAGAGAGAGAGAGAGAGAGAGGACGCGGGGGGGGGGGGGCGATAGAGAGAGGGTGGGTACCTGGTGGACTCCAAAACTGGAATTAATCCCCGCACCATTTATCTCTTTGCCTTGGACATAAAGTCTCCTTACAGAAGGACCCATTCCCTTCGGACACACAGCAATCACACTGATGTTTTTGGGAAAATCAAGTCCCATTGACTGCAAATGGCCAAGAAGAAAACCATGGGAAAGCCCAAGTATACTGTTTGGCTTCATGTGGGAGAATATTTTTTCATAATTATCAGCCTGAAAGTAATTATGAAAATGCATCCAAATAAGTGAAAAACAAGCTTGGAAACAAAATTAAGACAAATCGTAGAAAAGACTCAATAAATAAAATATAACTCCAAATCCTATAACAACCTTTAATACCACATGTAAGGAAGAAGATATTTGCAATGCCCCAATGGAAAGCCCAAACCATATGGCCCATACTCCAAAAAGACTAGTCAATGATACAATTGGAACTCTATTGGAACCTTATAAAGAGCAAGAACTTCTCCTTCCCAAGTAATGTGGGATTCCATACACTATTCACCCTTATCCTTATCACATGGGGTATTACAATCTACCTCCCTTAAATGTCTGATGTCCTTGTCGAGCCTGTTCCTCATAGCTGGCACAACTCAAGTCCCACATTTCTAGTTGGAATAAGCTCTGATACCATTTGTAACGTCCTAATGGAAAGCCCAAACCACATGTCTCATACTCCAAAAAGACTAGTCAATGATATAATAGAAGTCCCATTAGAACCTTATAAAGAGTAAGAACTTCTCCTTCCTAAGTAATGTAAGATCTCATACACCACCCACCCTTATCCTTATCATATGGGGTATTACAATATAAGTCTAATCGGTATTCAAGAATAAAAATTCCAGTGTGCAATCAACTGACCTGTGCGGAGTCAGATATCAACAGCAACACAAGATCACTGCCTGAGACAGTTTCCCATATATCACCTAGAGTCCCATTCTCTTCGGTGAAACCAGCGAGCGAGCTTCAGCAAAGGAATGGGAACCCTTCCTAAGTCCAACCTGTCGGAAGCAATAAACCACAGATGACTAAACAGCACAAGCCTACAGCGCATAAGCTCAATAAAACATAAAAAACAATAATCACCTTGACCACTATATCAGATTTCACTTCGGCAAGAGAATCTCTTAAATTCTGAGCTTGAGCAGGTCCCTAAACACAAGAAACAGAGGTTAGTATATCCACACCTTCTGTCAACAGATGTCCAAACTATGTCCAAAATTTCTTTCAAGAAAACAAGGACGAGAAAGTAATGAATTTATAGGGAGGAAATAAAGTATCCAAGCATAATAAAGTGCCAATGGCCTTTGGGCAGAATGGCACCTCCAGCTTCACAAGCATGTGGTGCAGGAGTAAAGAGTTCAAATTTCATGTTCCCTTGGTATGCAAGTAAATTACATGGTTAAGCAAAAAATTAAGCAAATAAATAAAATAAAATAAACAACAACAGCAGTAAGCAAGAGACATTTTCAATAGGATAACTCACATGTGGTAACTTTAGTAGAGAAAAAGAAGTAGCCATTAGTGATCGATAATCAAGTACTGAATTATCTTCTAACCAACTTGCACTAAAAACAAGAAGATACCACACTAAGTATAAGCAAAATATTTCCCCATTGGGCATTTATAAGCAAAATGCCTCAAAGAAGTTTGAAAAGACCTATTACTTCCCACCTCACTGACATCTCAATTTTTCTTTTCTCGAGAAATAAGATTTTATTGATCATAAGAACAGGCAAACAACTCAAATCTCTTGTAGAAACTGATTTTTGTGCAAGTACCACTTGGACAAAGAAGTGCACCCAATGAATATAAGATACAATCTTTTCCAATAAAAAAAGTGATACCTCCTCAAAATTGATAACAAGTCACATAAATCTACTCAAGGAATTGCATAATGATCAAGATATAATATTGAGCTCAATTAATTTACCTGGGAACCCCAGCCAATAACACCAATCTGCTTAATCCCCTTGAATGCATCCGACAGCAAAGGAAATAAGTCCCTCCCTCCTCTCACAATATACTGCATTAACAATTATATGGCACTAAACAATCATTCACCGTTCTGTTTTATGTATATATAAAAGTAAAACTATCATTCACCATTAAAACCGAGAATCGTCTAAATTCATGCACACGCAGCCACATATATAAATAGATTTCTCTGCTGCAGAACAGAATCGAGTTTTTATAATTTTAATTTACATCCCTCATACTCTATCTATAAATCCAACGGACCAACAATCATATCGAGTCAAGAAAGTTTTCTCACAAAGATTTTTCCTTTCTTTCTATTATTATGGTAATCTCCTCTTAAGAAAATAAATAATTTCAGAAATTTTTTGGTTCCCCAGAAAGAACGAGAGAAAATCAACACAAGTATTTACGCAAAACCCCAAGAAATGTACACCTCTGACTCATCCAGGAAAATAAAACGAACATTAGCTATTCCCACGCTTTCCCTCATACATTTCCTGACAACAAGACAGACAGACAGAAATCTATGTACCTCTTCGTGGCCAGCGAGGTTGATCTTCTCCTTCTTAAAGACCTTGGTCTCAAAATCAAGCGAGGTCAGGGGCTTTATGGCCGGCATCGAAACCATTTTGGCACTGAGAGCAGACGCACCGACAAAACCAGGGGCTGTAGCTCTGAGAGCCCCCAGGCCGTTCGAAAATGCTACCTATTAGCTCTTGCAGGAATTTGTCAGTTGATGAAATGAAGACAGATGCAGTCAGGCTACATTTGGCGTGCAATTACCTCTCTAAGAGCACTCCTGAATCCTAAGAGATATTCTAAAATATATTTTAAGTTTAATTATTAAAAACCCAATTTTTATATTTTAGTTATTCACTTATACAATATATTTATCTATTAACATATTTATTTTTTTTCCATATCTTTTAAAATATTCATATTTTCTTGTAATAAAATTTATTTTATAAATTCAAAAATAAAAATACTGGTTGCTGGAGGGCGTGAGAGACGCGTGAGAGACTGATAATACCCCATTAAAAACCGCTCTAGATCATGCCTCGAAACCGCTTTTAGAGGGTCAGGACAGTCACTTGACTAGTATGCATGCATGCATTGGCTCAGGTCTTGACACGCAGCAGACAACCATAAAGGCTACTAGCCGCGTGCAGCCCAAGCACACAACCAGACATGCGACCTTGTGCGCATCATTGCGTACTTCCTTGCGCTCACACTTGCAGGTTTACCTGCACACCATGACCCACGCACCCCAGTGTGCCCCAGCACCACCTAGCATGGCTAGTGGCGTGTCTTCATAGGCATGCCATCTAGCGTGCGGCACTAGCCTACGCCGTGCGGAGCAGGCTAGTGGCATACCCACAAGACATGCCATCCAGCGCATGACTCCAGTCTATACCTTGCGGAGCAGGCCAGTGGCATGCACACCATGCATGCCATCCAGCGCGCAGCACCAGCTAGGGGTGGGCAAAAATTCCAACTTCCGACTTCTGAATGACTTACGCTCCGATTCCGACTCCGATCGGAATTAGAAGTCGAAAGTCGGAATTGGAGTCAGAAGTCTTCCAGCTCCGAAATCGGAGTTCGGAATCGGAGTTGGAGCACACGATTGCTCCGAACTCTGACATTTAAAAAAAAAATCCAGATGCAAAATGACGTCGTTTTGCATCTGGATTTTTTTTTTTATGAAACGATGTCATTTTGCATCTGGATTTTTTTTTTTATGAAACGACGTCGTTCTAATTAATGAGGAACGCCGCCGTTTTGTTATTACTTGATCTTCCCCCCGATCTCCTCTTTCTCTTCAGTCTTCTCTTTCTCTCCTCTTCTTTCTTTTTTCTTTCTTCCGCTTCGCCATTCGGTTTCTCTGCGCGCAGCACAGCCCTGCTCCAGCAGCCTAGGCCCCAGCTTCATCTTCTCCCGTTTCTCCAGCCGTGACGCCGTCGTCTGACTTTCTCCAGCCACGACGCAGCCTTGCCTAGGAGATCCGAGAAATCCCCCTTTTTAATTGGTATTTTTTAGGGTTTCAAAATAGGAATTTAATTTTAATTTTAATCCGAGAAATTGAGTTTGGATTGTATTAATTATTTTCTATTGTATTAATTTTGTAAGGTAATTGAAGATTCGAAATTTCTAGTGTTTAATTTCTTTGTTTCTTCAAATTCACTGATTCTAGGATTTCGAAATTTTTTTGGTAGCAAATTAAAGAATTCTCTGCTTGTATATGGTTTCGGTTGTATTGCATATAGTTTACTTGATAGAAAAATTATCCTGATTTTGATAGAATAGCTGAGATGCTCAATGCCCAATAATTGTTTGATAGAATGCTCAGTCCATATGAAACATTTGAGTCACTTTGATGGCTGCTGGCTGGTATTTGGAAATTGGAGTTATGCAAATATGATTATTACAGATTCACATGATAAAAGTTCCAATGTTATGAGTAGAGAAGATTGAGAAGAACAATTCAAAAGAAAATAAAAAGAGAAAAAACAATTTAGTTTTCTGAATTTTGATTAAAATTTAGAAAAACTGGATTTTCTTGACAACCTATTTAACACAATATAAACATGGTGTAGGAAGGATCACGGCCCACAATCAAGGTGCTAATAGTTTAAAAATAATGTGATAATATGAAATGAATAGATACTTTTTTTGAATGGTATGTGTCTATATTTCTTATTTTAGATTATAAAATTAGGATAAGAAGTTAAGAACAATAAAGAATCTTGATCTAGACTATCCAATATGATTAATTAAAATATTCCCTCAATACCAATAATATATATATAGATAAACTTATATTATTATATATATATATATAGATAAACTTATATTATTATATATTTGCTTCGAGGGTTGGAATTTGGATGATATAAGAATGATTATATTGAAAATAAAAAGAAGAAATGTACTATGATGAGATATAAGATCATAAAAAGTTTAAGAGATATGTATTACATGTTTATATATATATATATATATACAATCAATATTCAATAGTGTATGATGAGGCTATGAGCTATAAGAAAGTCAAATGGGTATAAATTTTTTTCTTTTCTAAAGTTTATGTGATTATTGTGATGGGATCAACTTCAACATCCTTCTACTTTGTCCCTTCTATGATAAATGGATGGATTGTAGAGGGTTTTCAACTTTCCATCTTTTGCCTTGAGCCATTGTTTTTCTCATAGTAAAGGAATATATTCAATATAATGTCAGGGCTTATAGCCTTAGGCCCTTACATGACATCTACCACGGTCCACACCAAACACCTAATATCTAAAGAGTTACTATTGGTATAAAAACTAGTGGATAATGATCGACACATGACCTATATATAAATTATAATATATAAATTATAATAATATAAAAAAATGATAAACTAGTATGGTCTTTGACTCCTTTACATGATTTCTGACTGAGGTTCTTTAATCAAACATATATAGCTAGCGGCGTGAGTTGGGTGATGCTTTATAAGTATATATATAAACTTATATATAAGTCAAACATATATAACATTTTTTATATTGTTATACTTGAATTTCAGGTCTACTTAACAAATGGATTCCTCACACTCACATAGTGCCAGTGGGACTCCGACTCCATATGAGACTCCGGATGCCAGGACTCCGTCGGCATCCCAAGCAGCAGTATCGAGTCGAACTCGGAGTCGACTACCTAGCTTCACTCGAACATAGACCTCATGTGCTAGTAGTGGATTTTCACTTCCAGTCAACATAGAATTAGAAGCGGAAGATCTGGATCAGTTTATGGAGGAGGAGAATATGGGTCTTGGGGACGATCTGGTTCAGGATCCAGATGTACTAGTACACCCCGTAGCTATGAGGCCACCCCGTCCATGATCAAATAAAAAAAGATCGTGGACATGTGAACATTTCATGAAAATTGACGATGGGGATCCCGAGAAGCCACGAACTGAATGCAACCATTGTAGTGCTCAAGTTGGGTGCCATTTACAAAGACAAGGCACTGCTTGTCTATCATCACATCTCAACAGTTGTCAGCGATACCAACTAACGAAGGAGCTGACGTCAAGAGGTTAGTGTTTTATTAATCTCATAGGGCCATATGTATTATGTATGCTAATTGATTTATTCATTTTATCCCATTTTATTTTAACTTAAAAGTTTAAAACTAATATTGGGCTATAAATTATTATATGCAGTCGCAGGTGGGTCTCAAAGTAATTTTAGTGACGAGACTTCTACAACAACTGATGGGATAGGAAACCAGATGAGAAATCTGGGAGTCCCTCAATATAGTATAAATGTGTACCGTGAAACACTTGCAGAGATGGTTATAAAGGATGAGATGCCATTTAACATTGTTGAGAAGAAAGGGTTCCGCAAGTTTGTGAAGCTGCTTGAGCCAAGATTTTCACTGACATCCTATTATACAGCAATGCGTGATTGCATGAATATGCATATGAGGGAGAAGACAGAGAGGAAGAAGATGTTCATCACCACTGGCCAGAGAGTGTCATTAACGACTAACACATGGACGTCTATACAGAATATGTCATACATGTGTATCACAGCACACTCCATTGACAATGAATGGAATCTTAAAAAGAGAATTATTGGATTTAAAGAAATAGTTGACCATAAGGGTGCATCAATAGGGACAAAGATAAATGATTGTCTGGTGGATTGGGGCATCCAAAAAATGCTATGCATTACACTTGATAATGCCAATGCTAATGAGACTGCCATCGAGTGGTTTTTGTGGAATACGAGGGCAAGATACGATGTGATTAAAAATCATCAGTATATCCACATTCGATGCACTGCTCACATACTCAACCTTATTGTTGGTGAGCCTTTCTGGTTTTGAGTTTGTATTTTATATTTTAATATTTTTATGATTAAATTTTTTAAAAATTGTATCATTTTTCAATGATGAAACAGTTAAGGGGATGGAAAATGTGGACGACTCCATCAAGAAAGTCCGCAATGTTGTGCAGTACGTGAGGGCTTATCCCCAAAGGCTGCGGAAGTTCAAGGCAATAGCAGAACAGATTGGGGTTGAGTTTTCAAAAATGTTTTGTTTGGATGTTCCCACTTGATGGAACTCCACATATCTAATATTGGATGTGGCACTAAAGTACCAGAATGTATTTGAGCGATTGGAGATTGAGGATGGGGGTCTGAGGTATGCCCTGTTGGAGCCTAATGGAACGGGGCTCGGTCCGTCAGACAGTACGGATTGGCAAGCTATATCCGAGTTTGTCAACTTTTTACAAATTTTCTATGATATTACAAAGCGGGTATCTGGATCCGCATATGCGACGGCAAACATGTGGTTCAGCGAGATCTCAATGGTACACCACTACTTGAAAGAAGGTTGTACTGACTCGAGCGAACTATGATCTGGTATGACATTACAGATGTAGTCGAAATATGATAAATATTGGGGGCAAGTTGAGAAAATAAATCGATTGTTGTTCATAGCATCAATCCTCGACCCCCGATTGAAGATGGTGATGATTGAATGGTGGGCAACTGAAGTTTTCGGGACAGTGAAGGCAACTGCATTTATCACAGCACTTAAGATAGATTTGAACGACTTATACATCCACTACAGCATTAATAGCCAGCCTTCATCCTCAGCAACTGCAGGTAGCTCACATTTGAGCTCGAGGTCAGGACCTCCTTCAGATGCCCATACTCATCAGGCCAGTGCAGACAGTGTTAGTCGATCCCGAGGCTTCAACGTGATGACGTCGTTTCAAGCACGGTGGGCGAGAAATCCACTGCAGTGTACGAATGAGGTTGAGCGGTATTTATTGGCAGAGATCGAGGAGCCTACTGATGAGTTTCAAATCTTGATATGGTTGGAGGACAAATTCCTCCAAGTACCCAATCCTCTTCCGTATTGCTTGAGATGTACTAACCGTTCCTATCACTACAGTTGCATCTGAGTCGGCGTTTAACATTGGAGGTCGAGTGTTGGATGCTTATCGGAGTTCATTGGCACCGTCATCTATGAAGGCCCTTATTTGCACGCAGAATTGGATTAGTGATATTCCTTCTGAACTAGAGAGTATTGGCATCGATGCTGTTAGCTATAGACTTGAGTAAGGTAAAATTAAATTTATTTGTTTACTTGTTTTTTTATGATTAAAGTAACAAAATGTATATAATTATTTCAATAACTATTTTTTATGATTTCATAAATCTATCTAACTTATATTGTCTATAATTTCACAGATCTACATATTAATCCTAACATAATTACCAATGACTGATGAATCACATTACGATGGAGCGGTTGCGTATATTTTTTCTTTACTTTACAAATAGTCTATTTTGTAATTTGTACTATTATTTATATTATTCAGTTTGTCCTATTTTTTGTATTAGCCTTAGCAGTTAGCATTAACAACTAGTATTGTAAATTATAATAATATAATTTGTATTATTTGTTTATCAAATATCAACTATTCAACGGTAGATTATTTAAGACTAATTTATTAATTTATTATTTATATGTAAAACAGATAAAATATATCAAAAAATTGGCTCCTTTGAGCCAATTAGAATCAGAATAGCCAATTTTGTTTCGAAATGAGCCAAAATTTGCCCATTTCAATTGGAAGTCAGAGTCGAAAATTGGAGTTCCGACTGGAAGTCGGAACTCCGAACTCCGATTGGAGTCGAACTCCGATTCCATTTCGGAGTCGGAGTCAGAAACTCTGAACTCCGAATCCATCGGAGTCGGAGCCCACCCCTAGCACCAGCTTGCACCTTGCAGCCCCCAGCGCCCAAACCGCCAACTTAGGCCATGCATGCCTATTGCCCCGGCACCTAGCCAGGGCCATGCAGGACCACCGCCCGAGCATCTTGACTAGGCCACACCACCACAGCATGGCACCATCTTGTGCCCACCATTAAGCCTCAGCCTGGCACCCTGCCATGCACACCACCATCAAGCCATGCACAGTGCCATGCCGTGCTCACCACCAAACGACCACATGGCTCTACACAGTGCCATGCAGACATCATCAGACACTATACAGACGCGCCCAGCCATGGACATTGCAGCACCATAGCCCATCATGGGCCCATGCAAGCCACGGCCATACACCACCTTGGGCGCCTATCACACTTTATTTTATGTTATTTGTTTATTTTAATTGCATTTGCATGTGTTAGTCATTTATTTATTTTTAGTAGGGATCTATTGGGGGTTTTCAAGTTGTAAGCTCTATAAATAGGACCATTAGGCTTTCATTTCATAATATTTGGACAATTGAGTTTTGAACATTGCTCTTGAGAGAGAGTTAGGCTGGCCACTTTATAGTGGTTTGGATTTCATTCGGTGCCTTGAGCACTTGGGCTTCTTAAAGGTGCAATTCGTAAGTCTCTTTTGAAGAGGATCAAACCGTGCAATTTGTGAATCGGTTTGTTTAATATCTATCTTTTCATTTTATGTCATTAATAATATTTTGAGGTTTTATTCATCTTTGTGTTTTCGGTTTTGGAGTGTTTTTGGTGTTCTTGTGTTTGTGTGTTTGTGTCTTGAGTGTGAGTGTCTTGGTGAGGCCGAATCCACATCACTTGTAGATTTGAGAAAGTGTGTGTGAGTGTTCAAGAAGATTTCTAATTCATATTATTTGTGGATTTCGAATTCTCTAAATAAGTGAAGTGTGAGTGAGTTCTTGAAACAATTGAAGAAAGTGTGGTGTTGTTGACCGAACACCTTGTTGGTGGTTTGGCATTGGCGTGTTCTCTCCCCCTTTGAGTGTTCATCCGTTTTCTTGGATGTTCATTCTATTTTCTTGAAGTTTCCCTTGCCCCAAACACCAAACCCAGTAGCCCCAATCCATCCCTATAGCTCACTGCAATAACACCAAACCCTAGTTGGTGTGTTGCCCATTTCGCCCCTCTTGCCTTTTCCAACAACCAGCCACTTAGCCCTAGCCTTTCTTACCTTATTTACCTTACCAAATCAGACCTAAACCTTCCTAAATTAGCCCTGGTCGTGGTCTGGACAGCCCCCATAAGGCAGCCACATCCAATCCCCCAAACTTGCCAAAACTGATTGATTCACTTACCATAATTGCACCCATTCGGCTAAGGCAAGCTTGCCATAGCCGAAGTCCACTCTTACCATATCCACCATCTGAATATTCCCTTCTTATTTGATTGATCAATCAATCTTTAATTCATTCAATCAAATCCCCAAACATCCAAGTCAACCAAATCAAATCCCCACCACATTCCAAAACTAGCCATTCATCACCCATATTCTTACCATATTGAGCCACCAAATCTTCTCATAACAACATTGATTGATCAATCATCCCCTAATTGACTCAATCAAATTCTCACCAACTACCATATCCAAATCAAATCCCAATCACCCCAAACCACCCATATATTTAGCCATCATCTAATTCCCCAATTCCCTCATTCATCTAATCAATTAAGGGTGATCTTACAAAGTTAAAACCCTAACCCACTTGACCAAAACACCCATTGACCGAAACCCATTCCCCCAACCCTAGCAATTTTGGCAACCACTCATAACCCTAGTGTTGCCGCCCGTCTCATAACCCTAGCCCAAGCACTTAGCTCCTAAACACTTCACCCATTTACAAGTGGCGCCTATCCTACCTAATGTACCATAGACGAACTCACATATTTTCCAAACCTCATCCTACCCATCCATTCCTCGTGCCACTTGTGATCTTCACCAAGCAAGGAGCCCTACTCGGTCATTGAGGAGCAACCCAAAGCAAAAAGGACCTTGGGTGTGTGGGACTTGACCGAGGTCCACAACGATGCCCCATCAGAGATTGATAGTATCCCATTAAAAATCGCCATAGATCATGCCTTGACACCGCTCTTGGAGGGTCAGGATAGCCACTTGGCTAGCATGCATGCATGTCTTGGCTCAGGCCGTGACACACAGCAGGCAACCAAGAGACTACTGGCAGTGCGCAGCCCATGCGCACAGCCAGGCATATGCCCTTGTGCGCAACATTGTGCACTCCTTTGCGCACACACTTGCATAAGCACCTGCACATCATGACCCACGCACCTCAGTGCGCCCCAGCACCTTCTTGCGAGGTTAGTGGTGTGTCTTCACAAGTACGCCATCCAGCGCGCGGCACCAGCCCGTACCTTGCAGAGCAGACTAATGGCATACCCATCAGGCATGCCATCCAGTGCATGACTCTAGCTCATGCCTTGTAGAGCAGGCCAATGGCATACACACCCCGCATGCCATCCAGCCTGCGGCCTCAGCCCGCGTCATGCAGCCAGCACCCAGACCGCCAGCTTGGGCCATGCATGCTCATCATCCCGGCATCCAGCCCGAACCATGCAAGACCACCGCCCAAGCCACCATACTAGGTCAGACTACCACAACACGACATCATCATGAGCACACCATCAGGCCTAGGCATGTCACCATGTCATGCACACTATCAGATGCCACGCAGCCAGGCGCCATGCAGACAACCATCCGTAGGCTGTGCCGTGCCATAGGCCATGCCTAGGCCACCACATGTCACGGCCTCAACACCATTGGCGCCACCTTTGCTTATTTATTTATTTTATTTATTTATGCATTTGGTTATTTTAGTAATTATCTTATTTTGTTAGGGACCTATTGGGATTTCTAATTTGTTAGACTCTATAAATAGAACCTTTAGGTCTTCATTTCACATCTTTTAGAGAATTGCGAATTGAAATTGCTTCCTAAGAGCTTAGGGCGGCCACCTAGTGTAGTTTGGATTTTCGGTGCTTAGGCACTTGGGTTTCAAATTGTGCAATTCGTGAATCCCTTTGGAGAGAAACACATCGTGCAATTCATGAATCGATGTGTTTCACATCTATCCTTTATATATAAAAGTATTTGAGATATTTCTTTCATTTTAGTGTTCTTGTTTATTTACTATTGTTCTCGAGTCTTTGGAGTGTGTTGGTTTGTTCTTTTGTTCTTGGAGTTATTTGGAGTTCCTTTCTATATGTTGGTTATTGAAAAATTATAAAAAGATTGAGTGAGTGAGTGTTAAGTGTGAGTGTTTTTAGTGAGGCCGAATCCACACCACTTGTGGATTTGAGAAATTTCGTGTGTGTCCCCTAGAGGATTTAGAATCTCACAACCATTTGAGTTTCAAATTGCTCAAGTGTGAATGAGTGTGAGTGTTGAATGTTGAAGAAGTGTTGAAGTGTTGAAAGAGTTGTGATTGTCGAACCCTTGGTGTTCTTAGAAGTGGTTGGCGTGTTCTTGCTCCAAGAAGGTGATCAATCCTTCTTTGATTGTTCATCTATTGTTCTTGTGTTTTTCTTTGCCTTAAAATACATCACACAATAGCCCTAAACCCTAGCCTTAGCCACACGGCCATAGGCCATAAAATCCTAGCCCCATCCTTTGACAAAATCGCCCTTCATCCCTTTAAACCCTAGCCGGCCATCTATCCTATTATCCTTTCCTATTTTGTCTCAAATAAAACTAAAAATCCACTTACCTTATCAAGCCAAAGTTGCCCCTCTCTACCCCATACATCCGGCCATTCAATTCCATTTAAATTCAAAATCTTTCAAAATCAAGTCCTCCAACTTTCCTAAAAACTCTCATTCGATCATGCCATCTTTGCCCTAGCCGAAACCCTCATTTGCCACCTCATCAAAGTGTTTCATCATTCCCCCATTTGATTAGTCATTACTTAAACATTGATCCAATCAAACCTATCATCCACATCACTCTATATATTCGGCCAAACCACTTGCCATAACCGAACCTCACTTGCCACCTTATCCATCATAACTTCCCATATTTCTCTCAACTAAATCAATTTAAATTCAAAACCTATTCTACCAACCAAATCCATTCTATAACCGAACACTACAATAATCCCTATATCCGACCACATACATTCCCCATTTCAAATCATTTCAAAATTTAAATCAAAATTCCAATGAAATCTCCAACAACCATAGCCGGCCATCATTCCCTTATCTTCTCCTAAATTTTCTCAATTAAATCAAATCTTCCCTCATCCAAAAACAACCCAAATCTCGACCCCAACAATCCTCCACCAACTGGCCACACAATTCTCTCCCAATTCAAATAAATTCAAATAAAATCCTTCACTTTTCTTGTCCATACATATTCGGCCATAACTCCCTCACCATTTCCGAAATGCTACCCTTGCCACATCATCCAATCATCCATTAATTCTCTCAAGTGATTGATCAATTAACCAATTGATTGAATCAATCAAATCTTATTCCAAAATAGAAAGCAATACTCGGCCAACAACTCTACCTAATTGCCGTCCACTCATCTTGCCAAAACCCTAATTCCTACATTTTAGGAATTATCCAAATCATCTCAAAACCTTATCCCACCTAATTCTAACCACCTTGGGCAAAACCCATCTTTCCAGACTCTAACCAATTGACTTCCAAACTCTAACCTAATCTCAATATCGAAATTTTCCTTAACCTCTACTAAAACCCTAGCCCTACTACACCATATGACCCATATTCCTTACCAAAAAGACTCCAATATATAGGCCTATCCAAAAGACATTCTCCTAAATATTTTCTATCCTAATCAACCACTTAGACCACCACATCTCCCTTCCAATTACCATAACCAAGACTACCATAGCCTAAACACCACCTCATTGCTCCATACACTTAACCATCCAATCTCATTGCAGTGCACCACTCTACCCCACCTTAGCCAAGACGAACTCAATCAATTTCCACTAAACACCTCAACCACATATCACCCCTTCATCCATTATTGGTGCACGCAAGCCATCACAAGTAAAATGAGTCTTACTTGGTCATTGAGGAGCAACAAGGCGAAGAGAACTGGCTTAAATGAGTGGGGACAAGACCAAATACCCTTATAAATAAAGAACACTTAAATTGAAAACTTATATATGTAATAAACAGAGTTCCAATTTCTTATCTCAGCAACTCAAAATGTTTTTTTTTTTTTTTTTTAATAATTGAAGGAGAATGTTAAACTATTATATAGATGACACTTATTTCATAACTCTTTCTTTCTAACCCTCCCATGTGTCTTATAACCTTCCCTACTTGCTCTTCCTTAATATTTGTAAAATATGAAACTCTTACAAGTAGAAGATAAGCACATGACATAGTAAAGTAAGTTTGATTAAGTTGAATGTAACTTACGAGAGCCTTAGCTATCAAATCATAAATAAAAACATTCATTGCAATAAATATTCATCATGATAGTGTGGGCCTTTCTACTTGAGGAAGAAGCACCTCCCCTAGCAAACCATCCAACTATGGTCTTTATCTCCTCGAATGAGGGATCTCCTAGCAATGGCAAGATCTTGCTGTAGTTCATGTCTCGGTGGTCGTCGTTGTGGGCTTTCTTCTCTTTTGTAACGATCGATCCCCTCCACACTTTGTTCCTTTGAACTCTCCCTCTTTTCTTGCTATGGCTTCTGGGTAGGCGTGTAGCGTTACCTAGTCTACTCCTTATGCTCTTTCCTTCCCTATTGAGAAAAGCAATCTTCAATGTTGTAGCAAGGTGGATCTATGGTAGGTGCAATAGCGGTGAGTAACACCACGGTCCTCCTCCTCTTGGTTAGTTTGAGTGTCGACCTCTTGAACATAAAATGTTGGTCATTTAAAATGAAGGCTCGAGCCCCTCGTCAGGGCTTCTTCCTTTCTCCTGCCAAGGGAGCTATTCTCCCTTCTCTAGTGCCTTAGCTTTTGTTGGGGCTTTGGCTTTGTTCTTCGCTCACTCCAGCTCCTTTCTTCTTGGCTCCGACAATGCCCGCAGGGTGTCTTCAATGTTATTAAAGTTATCCACCTAATCCATGAACTCTTTCAATGTGGATAGGGTCCTTCTAGCTTACTCGGCCATAAATTGGGATCACAGCCAGACCACTCCCAAAAGTACTGCTAGGGTTATCTTCTTGTCCTAGTCCTCAATGGTCATGCGCTCCTTGTTGAATCGAGATAAAAGTGCATTGAAACTTTCATCCTCCGCTTGATAGTGAGGAGACATGCAGTTGAACGTCGCCTTCTTTTTCTAAACATGAACTAGGTCAGGAAAAGACTTGTCAATTCATCGAAAACTGCATATAGAACCGGGTAGCGACCCAAACCATTCTCGCACTGGCCTTTTCAAGGTCAGCGAAAAAGCTTGCAATGTCATGTGAGTCCTGAAGGTTTCTAGGTACTCTAGTGGGTCCCTCCCTTTTATCATACATTTTCATGGCAGGGGCACGACCATCACATCCTTAGTGTCAGGCGGTCCAGTGCTTGTGAGCAATTGGTCTACTGAGAATGATGTGCTCATCTTCTTCATCATCTCCCCATTCTTTCCTTTGAGATTTCAAAGGTCAACCTGCATGTTTTTCCTTTCTTCATCCTTATTTACTCTGCCTCCTGCATTTCTAGATCTCTCGTGCTCACTATTTCTGAGCTCAACATCATCATTTCATTCTTGGCAGCGTTGCTTAAGCTTGTCGTTCTCTATGCGAAGCCTCTCCACCTCCTGGGTTAGTCTTATTGTCTAGTCTTGCACAGTTTTTAGTCTTGCCTTCATGGCACCTTCTCCTTCTCCCGAGTTGCTTGTGAACAGGTTGACAACGACATACGAAGTACACCTGAAATTTACAAGGATTACACAAAACGATGTCATTGTTAACGTAGTGTTTTACAAGCCTATGGGCTAAATTCTAGCAACTTGGGTCTTTTGAATTAGGCCTAGAAGAAGGTGGGGAGAGGGCGACCTTGAGGGCTGTAGAGTCTCTGATGCTTAAGACAGTAGATATCTTTGGAGACTTGTGAATGAAGAGAGTCTAGAGAGGTTTCTCGTACCTAGAAGATAGCTACTTAAATCTAGAGTCTGGGAGGATAGATCGTGTATGTCCTTGTGGGGCCTCATCTTTTCTACTATTCCTTTTCAGAGTTCTTTAATGTGGAGTGGCCTTCGCGACAGTGTTATCAATGTGGCATGATTATCTCTTCCTTTCCTTTTCGAGGGTCTCTATGATCGCCTATTGATTTATCCTTGTTAAGAGATCAAAGGCTCTCCTCACATCTATTTACTCGATTAAACAAATACTCAAGTGTTTAGCGTTGCTTGGTTGAAGGTTTAAGATGGCAAGTCCCATCTCTTACGCGATTTGTTAACTTGTATGGATTGCGTTACGGAGTATTCTAAGTAGGCTATTCCCCTTTAGGTGTCAGCCCTTCTAGTTCTTACACAGGTTGGGTTAGTGGGTTGATAGGCTTTAGATTGGGCCTTCTTGCTTTGCCTCCTATAATGGCCCTTCGAGTCTCACTATTTGTGGGGGAAAAATCCCCTCATACAACCAATGTTGTTAAAGTGGTTATTTGCATGCATGTTTAGATGTCTTGCCTACTAAAATGGACTTATACAAGAGAAAATTTGTTAAATATCCCATGTCCCATATGCATGAAAACAAATGAAACTCTTGGTCGTCTTCTAAGGACATGTCTAATTGCACAGGATGTTGTGCAGCAAAAAAACCCAAAAAGCCTCTATCATAGATAATGATTTTGGAAATATATCTTTGCAAATACTTCAGAGAGTTGATTATCAGGAAATAGCTCTGTTTGCAAAAATAGCAAGGACCTTATGGTTTAGGAGAAATAAATTGGTATTCAATATGTATTTTTTTCATCCCTCTTCCCTTTTCAATAGAGCTAGACAGGCATATGAAGATTTCCAAGAAGCAAAGAAACAATCTAATGAAACCATATCATCTTCTTCAAATCAATAGATGGTTATATAATGGGAAGCTCCACCTACAAATTAGCTTAAACTAAATTGGGATGTTGCTATCAGACTTAGAGAGCTAATAAGATTGGTGTTGGAATAGTAATAAGGGATTAAGAAGAAGTAATTGAAACTTTAATGCAGCCACTAAAATTTTCTACACATCCTACATTAGTAGAAGCAAGAGGATTGCTTTTAGCTGCTTTCTTTTGCAAGAACTTGATTTACAAAATGTCATGTTTCAAGGTGACTCTAATCAGATTGTTAATGCTTTAAGGCAAGCAAAATGGGAAGTTTGGATTCTTATTGGAGGACATTCAAAACGTACTTACTAATACAAGATGGAAACTCAAACATGTCAAAAGGCAAGCTAATTATGTAGCAAATACATTAGCAAAAGAAGCTGTGGTGCTTTGTAATGAGATAATAGGCATTGGCAACGTTAGTATCCAACTATGATATTTCATGGAATGGAAGTAACCCTCCTTCCTAAGCATCATAGTGGATATTCCATTTATCCATACCCAACTATTCCAATGAATATTCTTTTCTCAAAAATCAAGCAAACCAGACCACCTAATCACGATGTTGACTCCATCGAGACCGTCTACTTGCTTGACCTTTTTGTATTTTCGATCAACCGTTCCAACTAGGTTCACGACTCTGATAAAAAAGTAATCTGATCGTACGGCTCTAAAGGTGACTATGTTTAGATGGTACTCCTGCTTGTTGCTGCTGTCCCGAGATAAGGAAGGAAACTGAGAGCGACCTTCCTCCTTCCTTTCAGTTCTGTCGATCACCAAAAAACCGAAAGAATTTCAGCAAATTACAATCTAGTCTACCAAGTTTAGCTCAAGACCCCAATCACCGATCCAACTCCTTATTATCTTCTACCAAATTCAATCTCTCTTTCCGGATCATGGAAAAGGAGGAGAAGAATTCTAAGGTTGTAGAAATCATGGAAAAGGAAGAGGAGAATTCTAAGGTTGAAGAAAGCGTGGATGAGAATGAAGAAACAGAAGCAATAGAGCTTGTTCTCTTCCAAGTTTCCGAATGTTACGTCTATATTGTAAGAAAAATATGCCCTTTCGAATATTTGCTGTAATTCACTTAGTGGGTTTGTTGAAATCAATAGCATTTTCGTTGTGCATTGAGTTTTCTGGTACTTTTTCTTTTATCTCCTTTACTCTTTTGTTCGAATTTCAGTAAAACCTTCAAAGATAGTGAGGTTGCTGAATTTGTGTATTGTTAATGGGTTTCTTTGCCATCGATAGCATTTTTATAATTTATTGAGTTTTACGTCATTTTTGTTGTGTATTTTCGTTTCTGGATTACTTTGCAATCAATTCAACTTTCATAATTCTTTGAGTTTTCATGATGACGATAACTGCGACTATTGAAATTGTGGTTCGAACTTTTTGGCTTTTACTATTTTCTGGTGGAAAACAGTTTTAAATTGCTAAAGAAACTGTTGTGGCCATGAGCTTAGGATTGGGTACAAGAAATATCTGGTTGACCTTCTCTTTAAGTATCAGGGGTTTTGGCATGATTGTAAGTGGCAATGGATGGGTAATGTCAAAAGAAAATATGCCCACTTATAATCATCAAAGTATTTAGCCTCATCTATCCAAAAAAAAAAAAAAAATCATCAAAGTATTTAGCCTGTTGTTTTAGCTGAACGCCCTTGCTCTTCTTATTTATGAAAGTATTTGATGTTATCTGAAAAGAAAAAAGGATTTAGAAAATTATATGGTCGTATTCAATTCTTTAGCTTTTAGTTGTTTTTGAGTGTTGTTTGCTAGATTAATGCAGTTTAAGTTATTCCATGAATCACTCAGGATTATGGATGTTAGGTTACTTGTTAAAAGACCGTTAAGGTCATTTCTAATGAGTTCACTACATCCATTAATTGGGCACTTCTATATTATTTAAGATAGATTTCAAAGAAGCAAATATCATCTTGTTGCTGTACGCACGTTTGTGTAGACAAAATTCTTTCAGGTTTTGATATGCATAGTTATGATGTTCGTTCTTAAATTAAACATGTTCTTATGTATTTCTTTTTTCCTGTTTCACAGATACCCCCAAGGAAATCTGCCGCTTCCTACAGGTATTTCTCAACTTATTAAAATAAGATATGTGATTTTAATTGAGATTGTTGACATATGGACATTTCTACTGTTCTCTAAGCTCAGTAAAGAGCCTAGTTACTTATTTTTATACCTTCTCCCATTCGCCAAGTCAATCCTGACGTTCCATGTCAGTCAATCTGTCCATGAAGCATCTTTTCTGCAATTCAGAAATCACTTCAACAAAATTGTACATGAAAATGAAAGGTCCCCCCTGGGGACTGGGACAATGCAGCAGTCTCTTGGAAAATAAGGATGAAAAGTAGTTAGTATTCATCACTTTGTGGATTATTTTCAGTCATTATAGTTTCTAGTAAGGAAGATAAACTGTCATCGTTAGCAATGCTTACTGCTGAAAGTTCTATTACCAGAAAGTGGTTATCAATGTTTATATCTTCCAAGTTCATTTCAGGGCTGATGAGTGGGATGTGAACAAATGGGCTTGGGATGGGGTGCTGAAAGTCATTAGCAAGGGAGAAGAGTGCATTATCAGACTCGAAGATAAGACCACAGGTAAGATCATCTTTAAGTTGCTGTAAGTAGCAAACAGTAAAGAATATATCTCAGTAGTATCCATTAACTTGTTCTACAATAATCCACTATATATGCATATAATAGGTGAATTATATGCTCGGGCATTTTTGCGAAATGGAGAGCCACATCCAGTAGAACCTGTAATTGATAGCAGCAGGTTGATTCTATTTCTTGTTGGAGTCAAAGCTAAACTGTTGGATCGTAAATGTTGGAGGACTCTGTACTTACGTTGTTTAAATGTTCATATTGCAATTTTCTGGAGGATGTCTAAATGATAATTGTTTCTTCGGCAGATATTTTGTTCTTCGCATCGAAGAGAACATTGGTGAGCTACTTTGCCCATCTCTTATTCATTTTCTCTTTTACTGAGCACTTATATTTCTATTTGCTTGTTTAACCACTTTCATTACCTTCAGTGAATATTTAAATCTTTATTTTTCATCAATGACCGAATTTGAAGCTAGATTTTCCTTCCCTCTCTCCAGCCTAAAATTTTTAAGATGAAAGAATAGGAGGTAAAAGATAAGATTACTAATTGAAAACAGTCAAGGCTTGTCACAGTAGTAAACTATGGTAAAGTAACCATAATGTCCATCAATACTCTAGCTTTGTTTTTTGGGTACTCAGCTTGAGAGTTTGCCTTATCCTGATTTGGGTGTTTTCAACAATGAACACATTTTTTAAACTGGGCAACACTCATAGCCGGTTTCATATCTGGAGATGCTGCTGTGTTGGCTATAATTCCAACATTAGTCGAATAAATTTTATGGATGGGTGACAATTTCCTTGAAACTTGGATTACTACATCTACTTATGGCAGAAATGTATAATGAATTTGTTGATGCCAAAGATGTACTGTGTGGTCAGTAACTAGAAGCATCTATTACAAAAAAATGCAAACAAGTCTGACATTGTACTATGTTTGGAACTCAAATACAATCGAAAAATTATTTATATTTGAAAGAAGTAGACCACTGCTGCCCCCCCCCCCCCCTGTGGGGCAAAAAATAAATAAAAAAAAGCTACAAATGTTTTTAAAACCTTGGTTGGTTATAAAGTTCATATAAAAAATTTCAAAATAACTCCTTAACTACTAAAAATATCTAATAATCAGTTTTTAGAAAATATTGCAAGAATATACATTTGAGTTTTGGTTAAATTCACAACATAACCCTAAATCTTACAAAGAAATTAATTGCGTATAAAACCTTAAATTTTAACTCTAAAATTGTCTAAATTCAAAATTATATAATAAATAATTAATAACACTTAATCTTTCTCTCTTCTTCATTGAGTCCCCATCAAGATATTCCTGAATTATATATTAAAAAACTAATAGCATGTAATATTTTTGTGTTATATACATGGCAACATTATCCATCATGAAAAATATATAGATTTTTTCAAAATCAATTATTAACTCTCAACATGCTGAAAGCTTGAGAGTACAGTGTTTTGACATGTTCTCCTCGTGCTGCTTGAATAATAGGCATCCACGCAATTCTTACTTTTCTTCATTGATGACATGAACGACTGTGGGATTATGGGAGATGGATTGTGTAGCCAGCATCCCATCGGAAGACTATCTACCAAAAAGGCTTGTCATTTTATTAGGTTTAGACATGCAACACCAGTTTATTTTGATATGGTTCCTTCTAATAATATTAAAAACCTTGGGAAGGTGGCTGTCTAAATGGAAAAGAAACCTCCAGTGGTATTCCAGGGAAATTAAAGGATCCAACATAAAAAACAGAGATATACCCCGATCTTTGCTTCAATGCCTTTCCTCTTTGCTTTCTTCTGTTGCCAGTTATTTTTTCGAGTATGGTCCTCATTCATCCAGAATTCTTGCAGGTGGCCGTCTTCGGCATGCTTTCATTGGCCTAGGATTTCGAGAAAGAACAGAAGCTTATGATTTCCAGGCAGCCCTGCATGACCACATGAAGTATCTTCCGATCTACTATACGCAACTTTTATGAGTTTATCTTTTGCTTTACCTACAAATCTTGGTGGTTTCAAATGCTGAATTTCTAGTACACATTGTTGTAAATTTCCCTTATTAACTACTATTTTCTAAATTGGTTTGAAGATATTTGAACAAAAAGAAAACTGCAGAAGAGATGGAACGGCATTACCAACAAACTTCTTTGGTAGACTACAGTTTAAAAGATGGGGAGACTCTTGTACTCCAACTAAAGAACGTAAGCCTTTCACTATTTGTTGTCAATTATGTTGAATGATTAATGCTATGAATTTGTAGTATTTGACCGAGTTTCACACTTTTGGTGTCAACAGAAAAGTGGTCGCAGTGCGAGTTCCAAATTTTTTGAGCAGGGTTTGAACAATCCCTCCGAGGAAAAGGGGAAACAGAAAGAACCCATAATTTCTATCAAACCACCGCCACCTCCTCCATCTCCGGTTTCCCCTACTGCTACTGTTGAGAAGTTACCAACAAACATGCCACCAAAGTTCAATCTTGAGGAGACTCCTCAAGATGAGGCTCAAGAGTTAGTAAAAGGAGATGCCAAAGATCAAATTTCTCCTGAAAATCACAGTATACAGGATATTCCAGATGATGATTTTGGGGATTTTCAAACTGCTGGGTGACATGGTCTAGATACTGACATGCTTATACTCAAATGATCAAATTCTTCTCTCGTCTTTTAATGGTTTTAAGCTTTGTGATGGTTTAGGCTATGTTACAGTTCAAATTTTCGTTGATCTGGTAAATCTTTGGTATCTTATAAAAAAAATATGTATCTTGTGATTACGACATGGTTATGGAGTTAGTTTAGATACCGTACTTCACTTATACAAGTGATTTTATTTTTTTTTTTCTCGGGAAATCCAGAATGGTTATTGGGAATGCAAATAGCAAACGCCTCTCTTCAGGGCATTTAAAACCGAACTACTTCTGAATTAAACATAATGCACTTATATCTATAGTTACCTATAACACCAGAACCAAGTTGAGTGCAGTCTGGCCTGATGAAAGAAAACAAAAGGCAAAAATGCCGTTTCCATTCATTTTACTCTTTCCTGGGAAAAATAAAATTCTGAGTTTTTGGGGGAGGTCCACTTTTTCCACTGCAACATCTCTATCTCTCACTCTCTTCACCTAAAACTCAGTTTTATCTGCCTAATGCAGTTCGGTAATCATACTCATATTCTTGCTTGAATCATTATTCTTCATTTGGAAATTGGGACTCTGATTTATTTCCAAACATAAATGCTGATGACGTGTGAAGGAATTCTTGTTCTAGCTTTTGTATGCATTTTTTCGACGAGTCACAAACTTGCATGATGTGCATAAATAATTCAATTTGTTATATAGAAAAGATTATGTTACCGTAACCAAGTTAGTACACCACTGAGAGTGGCGGCTTAGTGGTCCATGAGTTTGGATTTTGGGGTCGAATTTCGCATTAGGAAGCGCTCAGGATTATTAGTGACCCATTGACTTATGGACCATTGATGACTTATGGGACTAGAGTCAAATTATGACTCGAGTCTAACTTGCAGGGAGCGTCAGCGGTTGTCGGCATTTGAAGCCCCTCTTGTCGGGTTCTTTAGTAGGTTGGTTGCTACTATGGACACGTTCTGGTAGGAAAGCCATCTTTGGTCGTCTCGTCCAACCTTTTTTCTTCAAGGAAAAAAAAAAAACCAAGTTAGTATTCTAGTTTTCTCTCCTCTTAGTTTTCTTTAGTTTCTATGGCAGTAATAATTTTTTTTTAAAGTTGAAGATAAAGAAGAATAACACGAAGGAGAAGGAAAGAAAAAAAAAATGATGTTTTTGTTATATTAATTGCTCAAGGTTACAAGATGGAATCATTTATATACAATTGTGGCTTTTGCTCCTTCTATCAGTCGAAAAGAAAAAGCATAACTAACCCTACTGCTACTCTATTATTCTAGTACAATGACCAGTTGTACAAAAGACAACAAAAAAGACCTTCTTAGTAGTGGGAAGAGCAAGAGGTAGTAGATGTCCATTTCCTCTGTTAATTTCATTTCCTCTGCTACTATGTGTGAGGCTCTGCTGCTGTTTGTCTCCATTGCTACCAGTATGATGCCTGTCCTTGCTGCTAGTGGTCGTGGTTTCTTGATCACTCTCAATTGAATTTTGAGACTGCCCCTCAAGATGGGCAAATATATTCAGAATGACCATCTTGAACAATAAGAAATAAAAGCTTGCAGTTAGCAGTGCTTTTGTAAAATTATCAGCTAGCTAAAATTTTAAACTCATATGCACTGGAACAACTACACCAATAGCCACATTTTCTCAAACAAAGTAGCAATTTAACTTTATGTGTTTCGTCCTCTCATGAGAAATGAGATTTTTGGTGAGATGGATTGCAGCTTGGTTGTCACAGTCATAGTTTGTAATTTCGTACTGTACCGGCTAATATAGCCGAAATATGACGTATCAGCCGGTTCTCTGGTACAGATTATAGGAATGTACCTTTTCAACTAAAATATCGACTGTACCGATCAATATTTCAGCCGGTACCGACCTTGTACCGGCCGTATCGGATTCCCGATTTCGGTCATTCAATTCTTTTTTTTTGTTTTTTTTTATTTTTTGCTATTTTTTACCTCAATTCATACTAGACTAATTACATATATATTTATATATATAATTATTCATATATTGACTAATATTTTGAAATATAATTAATATATGTATTTATATATATTTTTTTATGTAGACTATCTCGAAATAGTACACGAAACGGTACCGGTTCCGAAATATTTTATTCCATTACCTTGACCGGTATGGTATTCAAAACTTTGGTCACAGTATAATAGCGCTAGTTGCTTGTGCTCAATGTTGAAGTTATTTAAAAATGTGATCAACCAAACAATCTTACAACATGTGTATGCCAATGCTCGATACTCTACCTCAGTAAAAGATCGAGAAACTATAACTTGTTTTTTGGATTTTCAACTCATTAATGAGTCTCCAAAAAATATGCAAAAATCAATAATTTATCTTCGAGTCTCAGGACATGCCTAATCTAAATCACTATAAGCTTTAAAGTGAAAAAAGGAACCAGCCAAGAAGAGAATCTCTTGGCCAATTGAACTTTCAAATATCTCAAATTCTATTAGCATAATGTAAGTGAATTTAAGATGGTTTATCCATGAATTGACTAAGAACACTCACAGCGTAGGTGAAGTTTGGTCTACTGATTGTTAAGTAAATAAGCCTTCCAATTAATCTTTGATAGTTTGTAGCACCTGTCAACACATTTGTAGAGCAGTGAGAGAGCTTATGGTTTGTCTCAATTGGGATATAAATAAGTTTACAACCAAGTAGCCCAGCATCTTCTAAAATCTCAAGAGTGTACTCCTTTAGCAAATGTGGATTCCAGCAACACTTTTGGCCACTTCTATCCTTGAAAAGAACTTTAAAGGACCAAGATCCTTTATCCTAAATTGATTGTGCAGGAAGGTCTTGACAGCTTCAATGGCAATTGAATTATTGCTCTCCACAATTATATCATCAACATAGACCAAAATTATTGTAAAACCATTCACATCAGTCTTAGTAAACAAAGAATAGTTGCTTTTAGATTGCTGAAAACCAATAGAGATGAGGGCAGTAGTGAACTTTGAGTTTCACTACCTTGAAGCTTGCTTTAAGCTATAAAGTGATTTGTGTAACTTGCAAACCATATTTTTCATTTGAGAAGACTCCCCTTGAACCATGTGACCTGGTGGTAAATCCATAGATATCTCCCCATTGAGATCGCCATCAAAAAATGCATTATGTACATCAAATTGAGTTAAGCTCCAACCATGAATTGTTGCCAAAGAAAGAAAATGACGAATTGTAGTTAACTTTGCCACAGGACTGAAAGTTTCCTGATAATCAGAGCCTTCTTTTTTAGTGTAGTCCTTGGCTACTAGCTGAGCTTTATGCTTATCTATGGTCCTATGTGATTTCAGTTTTACCTTGTAAACATACTTGCAGCCAATGGAATCTTTCCAAGAGGTAGGGTGGTGATAGACCAAGTATGGTTAGCCTCAAAAGCCTCAATATTAGATTTCATAGCCTCTCTCCAATTAGTAGACATCACAACCTCATCATATAACTTAGGTTCATTGTTGATTGAAAGGGACAAGGTATACGTTCGATGAGATAGGGATAAGTGATGAGTAAAAGAGCAAAGGGGTAGATGAATGAGGTAGAGGAGACAATGGAAATTGTGACGCAAGATGAAAATAGGAAGGAACATGTCTCACTCGATATGTTCTTCTTGGAATAATTGTAGAATTTTGTTCCAAATCTAGAATTGAAGAAGTGTTTTCTAGTTCTGGCATTACAAGGATAAAACTTTCTGAATTCTAGTAGGTTGAGGACTTATAGGTGAGGGGAGAGGAGATGTAGGTTTTTCTGAAATAGCAATAGGAGTTTGATTTGAGGATGAGTTTTGACTTGAGGATGGTTTTTGAAAATCTAATTATGGAAGTAGAAGGACAAGCTCTGAATGAGGAGAGGACTAACTTGAGGATGAGTTTTGAAAGGGGAAAACAACTTCAATGAAATGAACATCTCTGGAAATGCAAGTGGTATAATTTTTTCAGATTGTAGACCTTGTATCCCTTCACACCAACAGGATATCCAATAAAAATGCACTTTGTAGCCCTAGGATCAAGTTTGGTTCTATTATGCTTAAGAGTTGAAACAAAACATAAACAATCAAAAGTTTTTAGATGAGCATAGGAAAGGGAAGAGGAAACAGAACCTCATAAGGGACTTGTTCTTTAGAAGAGGAGTGGAGGTTCTATTTATTAGGTGGTTGGCAACTAAGATGGTATCTCCCCAAAATTTAGTTGGGAGAGAAACTTGAAAAAGGAGAGCCTGAGCCACATTGAAAATGTGTTGATGTTTTCTCTCCATAATTCCATTTTGTTGTGGGGGTGTAAATACATTATTTTTTATGTTGAATTCCATTTGAGCTATAGAAAGTAGGCATATGGAATTCCATTCTATTATCTGTTCTAATTTGTTTACTTTGGAGTTGAATTGGATTTGCACCATTTGAATGAAATTTTCCAAAAGTTGCTTATTTTCATATTTGAATCTCATCACAGTAGCTTAACTATGGTCATCAACAATTGTAATAAAATAATGATACCCTTACCAAGATAGTTGGGAATAGGGTTCCCAAATGTCATAGTGGATTAAGTCAAAATTAGAAGAGGTACAAGAATTACTTAATTGAAAGGATGATCGTTTCTGTTTTGCTAAATAACAAACAGTACATTTTGCTAGTGAACTATTAGATTTGGCATCTATAGAAATGGATTGTATAGACCTAAACTTTGATCAAATAAATGACCTAATCTAACGTGCCAAAGTGTGAAGTCTTCTTGTGTCACTGCATTGCAAAATCGAGAACTGAGAGGAATGGAGGGAGCTTTGAAACTGGGAGAAATTGACTATGAGACATCTTTGTTTCCAAGAGAGCTAGGGAGTAGAGGCTATATTGAATTTTAGCAAGTTCAATCGTTATCCATAAAGATTGGTTCTATATAAAACCAAATCGTTTCAAGAAAATAAGGCAGAGAGAGGATTGATGTGCGAGTTTGTTGATTGAAACAAGATCAAGGTCTGGTTTATTTTCCCAAACAATCTTATCTCATCATTACTACTTTTCCAAATTTACGTATAAAATAAAATAAACAATTCAACTTTTGCAAATCTCAAAATAATCTTTTCAAGCTCCAAAACAAAACTAATATTAAAAAAAAAGATTATAACAATATTTTATATAATTTTTTACTTTTATTTCATCTTATCTATGAAGACAAACTAGACCTAAAAGAAAAAGAGAGAACACAAAGAATATCAGTGAGAACAATGTGTTTTGATAGCTGAATAGTACCAACATGAATGACCTCTACTCGAGAACCATTAGGAAGTTGAACTTAAGCCTTAACAGCGCATGTGATAGAGCTGATAAAAGTGGTGGAATAGACCATATGATTTTTGGCACTCGTGTCAACAATCCAAGGAATTAGGGAACTATCACAGTGATTTTTAGGCATGATGGAAAGACATTTATGTTGGTGAAAACAAGGTGAAGCATGAGTATGATGGATGTTGGAGGAAAAAGGAAATATACTTGCTATATTGGAGTATGCAATAGGTGAAGATGCACTTTCATTGTTTGAGTTTTTAGGTTGTGCATTAGTCAGAATTGCAAGTATGTCATTAGAATTACGTTGTGATGTTTGTCCATTGATGAGAGCCACAAGGGTCTGAATTTGACTCTGAGACAAGTTCAACTGAGGATTTTCCAACAAGCCTTTCTCCTAACCTTGTGAGCAAACCTGGTTTGTTGAGTGTGATGTAGAGGTATTCCCATCTCCATAGCCAGATTTTGGCTCGATAAACTTAAAGTTGGGTGGAAGACCTATAAGTCTATAGCATTATTCTCAAGTATGTCCAAATTTTTTACAATAAAAACAAGTAACGTCAGTTTTGTTCTTCTTTTATTGAGTATTATATACTGCTAATGAGTGCATGTAAATGCATTCTAAATACTTTATTATTAGATTAAAATATTAAAATATGAATGAAAATAATGATATGTAATTTATATTATTGAATTTTTATTCATATTGAGATATATTTGAGTATGATTTTATAATATTTTAAATTTTAAATATTGCATTATTGGTTGGTGAGAAATAGTTTGCAATTGGGCTTTATGTTTAACATTTTTGGAATTTTAGTATTCAACTTTTAAATTTGATTTTATTTTGATGGCAGCCGCATGGAGTAAAATGCATGGCAGCATATATATCTATATATCTATATATATATATATAGGTGAAAATAATTGGAGCAGGCCACACTTTCTCAAGGGACCCATATGTGTTTAGCATATGTAACACTGCAACAATTGAAGCCAAGACTTCAACTCACAATTACATGCAAGACCTGGACCCATCACATTGGACTTGTTCTCAATTAAGCCCCAACGTCACTTTGAGATGAAAGAGCCGCACTTCCGATAATGGGCCGCACCTGATTATTTGGTCCACGGAGACTTCACTTTGGACCTCCAACGTTGCACGTCTCTACTGGGATTTGGAAACACAATTCGGTCTCAATGAAAATGCACAACGCGGCACCAAGCAAACGGATATATATCTTCGTTTTCATACCAGCGCTGCAGGCTACGAGGGACGTGAACTGGGATACGGAAAAATAACGAAAATTCATGGGGACTGTTTCATTGCTTTTTCTCGAAGAATTTATGTTGTCCAGTAATTAAATTTTTAAATAAGATTAGAAATAAATTTGCACATGATAGTAGTTTTAATTTATTTTTTATTTATGTATTTGATCTTTAATTATTAAAATTCTTTTGTTTTATTATTCTCAATTTATTATTGATGTTATCAAATAATTTATTTCGTTATAAATTCAGTCATATTTTTTTCTATTGAATGGATTAATTCTTTGATTATTATATTGATTTAATTTTCTGTTGCAATATCGCTGATCCCTTAGTATATTGTTGTCGTTGAGTTTTCTCAATAATGATAACAATTGACGTAATTTAAACGTGATGAATGATTTTTTGAAAAGTTACATTTGATTTAATTTTAATTATTAGTACTATATCTTCTGATTGTGAATTTTAGAATTGAACTCTCAATTGAGTCATCAATGAATTAGGAATAATTAGAATATTGGATATGTGCAAGGAATTCTCGAAACTTTACTATTTGTCAATTTGAGTAAACTTTTTCGTTAATCATTTAGCTTAATTTTAATTTGCATTTAAAATCAATTTTTATTTTCTCATTAATCATTTTATATTTTCTTTTAGTTTAATCATTTTATATTTTCTTTTAGTTTCTTGTTATTTCTTTCATTATTTAATATGTCTCTCTATGGAATTGACACTTCAAAACTGTGTTACAACTACTGCTTTATTCTTTGGACGTAATTAACTACCAAAACAGAAGCTTTGGGGGTAGGCATGATTAAATTTTTTGTTTGCCTCTATCTTTCTTCTTGGAAAACTAGAGAAAATTTTTTGTCTAGAGATGGCATAGAACGTGTCAAAATGATCTTACCCTAATGTGTTCATACAACTCATTCAATCACATAAGGAATTGGAAAACATAATCTATTTGTTGAACCTTACCCACAGAATTAAGAGCTTTGCATGTATATAACCCACATGAGCAAAAATGAACAAGCCTATAATTGAGTGAAGTATTTACTTCCATTTCTACCCAAATCCCATAAACTTGAGTGAAGTATTTACTTACCGATTGGTTTCCTTGCACGATAGAGCTAAGTTGTTGCTAGAGACGATAGATTCTAATGTTATGAAGTTGTGCAAAGTGGGTTTTCAACTTCTCCCATACGTCGTTTGCTAAATTGATATATAGCACATTTAATGCCATTTCCTTTAAAATGGAGTTAAGAAGCCAAGATAAAATGAGGTTTTTGCAATACAACCAGGAGATGTCAAGTGAATCAGTGAGGCTTGGTGTGGGTATGCTTCCATCAAGAGGCCAAGTTTATTTTTCATTGAAATAGCCAAGGTAAATGACATTTATGTTGGTGAAAAGATGGTGAAGCATGAGTGTGATGCATGTTGGAGGAAAAAGGAAATATGCCTACCATATTGGAGTATGCAACAGGTGAAGTTGCACTTTCTTGATTTGAGTTTTGAGGTTGTGCATTGGTTTGAGCTGCGGGTATGTCATTAGAACTATGCTGTGATGTTTGTCCATTGATGAGAGCCATGAAGGTCTGGATTTTACTCTAAGACAAGTTCAACTGAGGATTTACTAGCAACCCTCTCTCCTGACCCTGTGAGCAAACCTGGTTTGATGAGTGTGATGCAGAGGTATTCCCATTCCCATAGCCAAATTTTGGCTTGTTGAACTTAAAGTTGGGTGGAAGACTTTTAAGTCTATAGCATTTTTCTTGAGTATGTCCAGGTTTTCTACAGTGAAAACAAGTGAAATTAGTTTTGTTCTTACTCGGTTGTGTGTTATATATTGCCAAAGTAGAAGCTTTAAGGGTATGCATGATTAAATTTTTGGTTTGCCTCTGTCTTTTTTCTTGCAAAACTAGAGAAAAGATTTTGTCTAGAAATGGCATAGGACTCATCAAAAAGATCTTATTTTATTGTGTTCATATGAATCATTTAACCCCATAAGGAATTTGAAAACATAAATCTGTTTGTTGAACCTCACCCACAGAATTAAAACCTTTGCATGTACATAAACCACATGAGCAAAAATGATCAATTCTACAATCGTGCATTTCTTTCCAAATCCCATTAAGTTGAGTGAAGTATTCACTTATCGATTGACTTCCTTGTACAATAGAGCTAAGTTGTTGTTGGAGATGATAGATTATAACGTTATCAGGTTGTGCAAAGTGGGTTTTCAACTTCTCCCATACGTTCTTTTCTGAACCGATATATAGCACATTTGATGCTATTTCCTTAGAAATGGAGTTAAGAAGTCAAGATAAAATGAGGCTGTTGCAACGCAACCAAGGGATGTAAAGTGAATCTGTGAGTCTTGGTGTGAGTATGCTTTCATCAAGGAAGCCAAGTTTGTTTTTTATTGAAACAACCAAGATAAATGTCTGATTTCATGAATAGTAATTCGGACCAATGAAAGGTGAAACAATCACCACAGTGTTAGCATTATCACTATAATGTAAATAGAAAGAGCTTTTTAGGTCTTCAGATGGTGAAATGGTATTGTGAGCATCAATGGGGTTCTCCTTTGACATTGCGAAAAAGGTGAATAAAAATCAATGAGAAGAGATGAAGATGAAGCAGAGCTGCATGATAAAATGACTGAATGAGGATAGCCTGGTGCTCTGATATGATGTTGAAATTTGAAGATGAAGAAGAATGACACAAAGGAGAAGGACGGAAAAAATGATGCTCTTGATATATTAATTGCTCAAGGTTATAAGATGGAGTCATTTATATACAACTGTGTCTTTTACTCCTTTTATCAGTTTAAAAGAAAAAGTTTAACTATCCCTACTGCTACTCTATTATTCCAATACAATGACCAGTTGTACAAAAGACAACTTAAAGGATTTCTAAGTAGTGGGAAGAGCAGGAGGTAGCAGATGTCCATTTCTCTGTTAACTTCATTTGCTCTGCTACTATGTGCGAGGCTCTGCTGTTTTTTGTCTCCATTGCAGCTAGTATGTTGCCTAACCTTGCTGCTAGTGGTCTTGGTCTCTTTATCACTCTCAAATGAATTCTGAGAAAAATACCACAATTTACAAACAACTTAATCTTTCTATATCAAATTATAATCTCTGTACATGTGTTAGATTATTTCAAATATTATTTCAAATATTCTATCCAATTTTTAAATTATTCATATTTTGAAATTTCTCTCAAATGAATTTTTTCTTAATCCCATATTGGTTAGACAATGAAACTTTTAATAGTTTATAAGTGAATGTATTTCACTATACATAAAATGAATAAAATGGTAGACACACTTTGAAAGTGTTATTCAATGCGAAGCATTGACCACGGGCGCTCAACGCATAGATGCATTAAAGCTTTAGCCGCAGATTGCACTTACGCATTGTCTCAAGTGAAAGAATTCTTTTTGTTAAACGAAATGATGTTTCTGATCACATTTTTTGACAGTTATGATTAACTGTTAGTTATAGTTATTTTTTTGTTATTTTCAAACAGTATCTATTATGATAGTTATTATTGTAATTCTTCAGACAATAACAATCACATTCGAATTCAAATTGAAACCATATTATAACTACTGTTATTGCATCTGTTCGATCAAAAAGTACTTAGTATTTAGAATTTGCAATCTCCACACTATATAAACAATGTTATATCTTGAGGATAAATTTGTTATATTCCCTTTTGCAAAATTCAATACGAGTGGAAGACAATAATTATTTAAAAACAGATTAACAATTGTCTCACTATTCTTCTAATAATATTAATCTCTATTTTCCTATTCTATTTCTAACAATATGCACCCTCATGCACTCCGTACGCAGCCTTGACAAATGTCTAATTGCCTATCACAAGCTGTAAGGTCGTCTCCCAATTTTTTTTTATGTTTTTCGTTTAAAAAATAAGATGTAAAATATTACCCGACAACATGCAATTTGAGATTTGTTTTCTTCGTATATATAGTACTCATGATGCATGAGTGTTGAGTTCCCTTTAAAGAATGTTCAACAAAACCTTTTGGGCTAATCTATTCTTCTTATCAATTTCTTTCATCATCGCTACAATTTGATTGATCTATTAACGTTTTATTATATAATACTCAAGGGTTGCTCAATTTCGACATGCACTACAAGAAAAATAGATTTTTATGATCAATTAATTCTGATAAAAAGACTATTTACGATTAATTTTGACTATAAATAATCATTTCATTAGAATTAACTGATTGTAAATAAGTAATTTTCTCATAACGACGTTAAACTGATTCAGCCGTTGTTTTGAGTTCAATAACTCATCATGCATAATGATTTTGGTTCTGTATTATTCAAACAATTAATTCTCGTACATGACTTTTTTTTCTTTAAATCAAGATAATTTGATAAAAGAGTAATAATATAATCATAAAGATACATGTAAGTTCTATACAATTTTTTTTTTTTAAGAAAAAGAAGATACATCATTAAATAGAATATTTTTTCATGGATATTGTACGTATCAAATTACTCGACACTTCTCTAAAATATATATATTAATAATGGTTTTCATTTTTCGAGAATTAATTAAAAGTGTTGAAAGAATTAAGTTATATGCAAAATAATAATAATAATAATAATAATAATAATAATAATAATAATAGTAATTATTATTATTATTTTACTATTTGGAATGGAACATCTCCAAATAACCTTTTTTTAGACACATATATCATGTCTAAATTATAAGAAAATTGTTTATTTTTTAGATCTATTTCTTTGTAGTGAACTGTTAATAGAATATAGAATTCATTTAAATAATGAGATGAGATGAAATGAAAGTTGAAAAATATTATTAGAATATTATTATTATTTTAGAATTTGAAAATTTTGAATTAATATTTATTATATTTTATATGAAAATTTGAAAAATTATAATAACGAGAAAAGATAAGATGAGACTATATGAGATAGTTTTTGTATCTAAACGTAAAAGCTATAAGCAAACGTAATGAACTACTACTGCCTTTTTTTTTTTTCCTCTTTAAATTCTGAGATATTTCATACACGTTTTTTTTATATTGAAAATAAAACCTTAAAATGTTCAATACAAAAGTCTGATAATTAAATTTACATACCTAAACAACTAAATTAAAAACATAGACAGAAGTCCATCTATTTATATATTTGGCAAATTTAATTATCATAAGCAAAAATAGATATATAGAAGTCTTCAATAATTATCGCCAGAACTTGTTCTGAACGCTCTACAAAGCAGTTCTAAAGGTACAAACAGATTTTGAGATGAAATTACCATCTAACTGATCTATATCCAAACCGATCCGAGCCATATAGGCAACATTTTGAATATTTATGTTTTATGGCAAAGGAAAACAATCTATATATTGAGCTATAGACATCACTGATAAAACAGCAAACGACCAATGCTAAATACTAAAACTAGTGTCAGTCGTCGTCCATGACCAATGACTGCAATCAGCATAGGAATGTGGTTTTTTTCGTTGCTTGGGTGTCAAAAGCTTTCCTTTTCTTATTGATAAAATTAGTAGAATAGTCAAGTCATGAGTTTAATAATAATTTTACTAATTTTAACATATTTGACTATTCTATCTATTATATGTTAATAATAATTATATTTTAAACTAATTATGAGTTTAAAAATTAAACAAGAAAAAGAAAGAGAAAATAAAATAGAAAGAGAGTGGAAAAAAATGAATAAAATAAGAATTTGATATTTCTATTAAACTGGTTATTTTTGACAAATATTTTAGTTTTATTATTTATTTCAATCAAATTATTTAATTTTTAAATAATTTAATGTAGACTTAAAATAAGTTTTATTATTCAAATTCACATTTAATTTGAATTTTAACCAATCAAATACAAATTCTCTAGAAGTCAAGAAAAACTCATACGTTGTAAGTTGCTAGCTAGCTCTAATAATGGAATTACCTAAAACCATAATGATAGGCAATAAATTAACTCACAGAATGGATGACAAGTAATAATCAAAAATCCTCTTTATTAAATAAGATTACTCTTTAATTTTGGACAATTTAACTAGAGTGTTTTGATTTATGTGTCAAATCTAATTAATTAAAGAAAAATGGAAAAGAAAGAAAGAAACATTTATATAGGTTGTATAGTAAAATCCACTGTGAATGGCGGCTGACGTACAGTGTAGTAGGGGTTGAATCAATTTATTTATTTATATTATTTTTACAATATTTGCGCATGCCCACATGCAACTCAGATGCAAGTCTGGTCGCGGAGGATTTATCTTTTTTTTTTTGTTTTTGTTTCTTGTGCACGTTGGTACTAATTACGAAACAAATAGAAAGACAAATGGAGAGAGGGTTGAGGCCCGCATGCATGAGGGTTGAATGATCATGACATCTGCATGGTTCCAACAAAAGATCACATGTAGAAACGATCAAATAATAAATTAATGGGAGACGTTGGGGACAAGTCAGGCTGTCCCCAACATCTAAAGCAGTTCAACGTTAGTTAGACTGCTTGATGATAAAAAATATATTAAAATAAAATAAAAAATATAATTAAATAAAAAAATAAAGATTAAAAATATATTAAAAAAATAAAATGAACAAAACATAATAAAAAACATAATAAAAAACATAATAAAAAATATAATAAAAATATAAAAATATAATAAAAAACATAATAAAAAAATAAAATGAATATAAATTTAAGGAGATTCGACCATGGAGCGAACGCCCACCGCCATGCTTTCTGCCCCCAGGATTCCTCTAAATTAATAACAATGTACTTAGCTAGTTTCCTTGTCCGATGGAGGAATCATTCTTGATTTCAGACAAAAGTATCTTTGCTCTATGGCCCCACTTTTCAGAATGCAAAAGCTCCCATAGATTTCGTGCAAAATTATCTGAAACTATTAGCATTTACAATCATATTTAAATATGGAGAGTGGAGAGACAGAAATTTATATATAATTTAATTTTATTGAATTTATTAAAATTTATTTATATATTTTTTAACTAAATTTTAACTAAATAAATGAGATAATTAGTGAATTATAAGTGTTTTAATAAATTAATATTCAAATTATAATTAGAATTAAAATAAATAAAATAATAGAAATTAATATTTTAATAAAATAATTTTTGATTTATTGAATTTATTATTTGATATATTAAAAAATGACTGATTAAAATTTATAAAAATAATATTTTAAATTAAAATTTAACTAAATTTTAATTAATGAATTGTGAATGATCTTGTACGTAGTAGCATTCTGGTCTTGCTGCGAAAGAGACAGTCACTGAGCAACAATACGCCGGTACTGCTAGTGGCAGAAAGGTGATAATTTCAACAAATAAAGAAAAAAACTTCAGTATCTTTTATGCATCTTCGGAGCTAGCATCGAGGCATCATTTTTTATAAGAGAAATAATACTTACATAATATATTTTATAATATTTATACAATACAAATTATAAAACAAAAATATTTTTATAAATTATTTAATAAAATTAACACCACTTTACAAAAATATCTCTATATTACAACACACACATGTTATATAATATATTTTACAAGTTATTATGAATTTCTCATTTTTCTTTTAACAACATATCATGTGTTATTCGCAAAATAGAACAATCCAGACGGCACTTAAGAATCACAATATGGAAACGAATAAAGATTGTTAAACGTACAATAAGATTAAAAAAATTATTGTCTTTAAATTTAACAGATTCAAATTAAAATATATTGACTCCTTAAAACATATTTGTTTAACGGGTTATTAATACTATAATCCATTATGACTCCTCAAAAAAGATAAATTTATATTTTTATTCTTTTACTAAAAGTTATAAAATCCTACTAGTGTCGCACTTTAACTTAGATTTTGTTACAATCTCACATTCATTTTTAGATATTTTGAGCCTCTCTTCTAGTTTTCAGTTGAATCAGTTCTCACGAGTTATAATTAGCATTTTGAATACCGTATCGTATCAGCTATAATATTTGTTGTATATTGTACCAGATCACTACTATATGGATCAAATGATAGGTGTTTCGTACTAGGTTAAGTATCTTCTATTTCAGTGTGTTTGGGTCAATATTAGCTTGTTATTGGTGTTCTCGCCGATTTTTATTGTACTGGTCGAAATTTTTATTTTTGTATTTTCAATATATTTTCATTTTAATTCTCATTTGAAGAATATTTTCTTAACTGTTTTTATTTTTATTTTTTCTCGAGAACTGAAAATCAAATCCATATTCATCTTTATTATGATGAAGATGAGTGCAGATTATTTTTTTAATAATTAGATTGAGAACTTACAAGTATTATTGAGTTTTATAAATATGTATTTTAATTTTTTAAGACTTGTATTAATATTATTTTGAAATATAATTTATATATATAATTATTATATTTATTTATAGACTATCTTGAAACAATATCAATAACGAAATTTTCCAATTTGTTAACCACAACGATTATCAAAATAGTATTTGAAACTTTGTTCATGACCCCTTCCACACTTTCAATGAATTGGGCATTTTGCTTGTTTAATTGAATTGTAATTTTAGACTTATGTAGTTAAGTTTCTATTTTTTAAAGATATTAATATTAAATTTTATGTGGAATTATATTAATCAAGTCAAATAAATTATTTGGGTTAACAAATTTATTTATGGATTGAAATTGGTCAAAATAGGCCGTTTTATATAATAGATCAAAATAAATAGTATCGAGTCAATCCATTATCTTAAGGTTCCGTTTATTTTATAAAATTAATTCAATTCTTCTCACCTTATTTCATATTTTTAATTTATTTTAATTATATTTTTAAAATTTTAATTTATTTCAATTACTAATTTTATTACTATTTATAATTTATTTCTTCTTATCTCTAAATTTAAACGTATCCTAAAAAAATAAAATGCACATGCGTAGCCTGGCATTCAGCCAGCTTGTATCAAGCTGTTTATCATTAATGAGCTGCCATTTGACATCAATTCGGACTGCATCATAACTTTCTTTCAATGAGCTGGCAGCCATTAAGGCTCCTTTTATTTTATAAAATAATTCAATTTATTTTATCTCATTTCATATTTTTAATTTATTTTAATTATTTATATTAAATTTTAATTCATTTTAATTATTTATTTTATTACTATTTATAATTTATTTCATCTCACTTCTAAATCCAAACCTATCTTAAAAAAATAAAATGCACATGCGTAGCATTCAGCCTGCTTGTATCAAGCTGTTTATCATTAATGAGCTGATTCGGACTGCATCATAACTTTCTTTTAATGAGCTGGCAGCCATTAAGGCTCCGTTTGTTTTATAAAATAATTCAATTTATTTTATCTTATTTTATATTTTTAATTTATTTTAATCATTTATATTAAAATTTAGTATGTGATCCCTTAAACTTAGGTCCCGTTTAGATTCGGAGATGAGATGAGTTGAGATGAGTTTGGTTTATTTTTTAATATTATTATTATTTTAAGATTTAAAAAAAGTGTATTGAAATTTGAAAAAGGTGTATTGAGATTTGAAAAAGGTGTATTGGGATTTGAAAAAAGTATATAGAAATTTGTGTTTTGTATAAAAAATTATAAAAATATAATGATGAAATAGAAGTGAGTTGAGATGAGCTCAACCCACTTTCCAATCCAAGCAGCCCCTTAATGGATCTTACCCAAATTGATCTATGTCATATAGTATTATACGCGACTTCAGACAATCGAACACGTAACGTGCCAACTCGACCTTATCGAACACACATGATCATTTGCTGCATTACGGCCACTCATGACTAAACGACAATATTTTCTTCAAGCATTTAAGGAAAATACGGGGCTTTTTAAGAGAGAATAAAGTGTTTTTTTTGCATAAAACAAAAACACTCCTTTCAGTTTTGAGCCAGTCCAAAGACAACATGGGGAACGTGTCGATTTGCAAGTTAATTATGATATCAAACATTTATTGATATTTATAATTGTAGTGTGGCCGTGTCGGTAACCGCCGTGTATTTAAAAAAAAAAAAAAATAGATAAATTAGAGCTCTACATGATGAAATAAATTTGTTTAAAAATGAGATCTGTTTCTTTTTTTTTTTTTCAAATGAATACGCGTGCATGCTTGTATATCATAAAAATATTATAGGTAGCCTTATTATATTTATCTTTTATTATTTTCAAATATTATTAATGGAGAAATGGAAAGAATAAGAAATTTACTGATCTAATCTTTTATCACATTTGAAGAACTAAAAATTATCTCTATTTTTAGTAGTTTTTTTGACAATTAGGCGTTTCACAATTCTCTTTTAGAAAATATACATACACATACATATATATATATATATATATATATATATTAACTTCCCCACTGGAAGTTGAAAGAAGATCAACTTCCTTCCAGGAAGTTGACAGATCAGTAACTTTCGAAATGAAAGTTACTATTGATGTATCTTCCCTCCTGGAAGATACTATTGAATCATCTTCCCCACTGGAAGATGATAAACAGTCAATTTCCTTCCAGTGAAAGTCATTCATCTTCCTTACAGGAAGATGAACGACAGGTAACTTCCCCACTGGAAGTTACCATGATATCAACTTCCCTCCAGGAAGTTGATAGATCAAAATACATTCTTCATTGTATTCACAAAATTTACAAAGTTTACAATCTCACAAGATTCACTCATAAGATTGGCTCAAGAACTTACAAGGATGTAAGTTAGATCAAGAGAGTTGTTCTCTGAGGGAATTCTTAGGAGGGGTTCTCTCTCAAACAAGCTCTGTTTGCACCCCCCCCTTTATCCGCAAGTCGAGTGTCAAGACCAAGAGGCCCCAGTTAAGCCATTGAGCCGGGTAGGCGTTAGGCGTTGGTGGGCATAGCGTGTCTTGAAAAGGACTATAAGCCGGAGTAGACATTTGTTGTCTTGGGCATTTGTTGCCTGTGCAAATAGTGTAAGGTAGAAGACTGAGACTTAGGAAATACCCGAGTCTTTGTAGTCTTTGTCAAGGTGAACAGGATGTATAGATCCTATTCATCAGATAGCTTCGGATCAGGTGAACCACCTGATACGTTTGAGTATGATGAAAATGATTATGAAAATAGATATGAGAATAAATATGATGATGAGGATGATTATGAGCATTCTTCAGACTTATTTTATAAGTCGAACAACATTTATCCTTTGTATCAACACAGTGTTGATATAGTTCTTCCATCTTCTTCTATTCCCTCTATTCCAATCAATATCAAGTCTTTTATAAGACCAGGTGTTGCTCTTTCTAATTCTTTTAATTCTAATAAAATTGAGCCTCAGAAGATTTCCAAACCTTCTGAAAAACCTTTTAAAATTGATCTCGTATCTTTATACGAAGATTTTAATAATATTGAAAACCAGCCTAAGCGTAAAGCTTATGCACGAGATTTTAGTCTACCTCATAAACAGAGGGTCAGACGTAAATGGACAGAATGGATGAATGCCCAAAAAAGGCATATTCTATTCTTTGATTTTCTTGAAAATCATTATGATTTTAAGAATTTTGATTTTAAAGATAAATTTTTAAATGATTTAAAAATTTTATCAAAGAAAGCCGAAGACAAGTTTCCCTTGGAAACAAAATCTTCTAAAGCCTCAGCAAGTTTTTCTAAACCGGTTGCTGAGAAAATTGTTTTAGAAAAACCTTTACCAGAAAACAAACAGATTTCAAAACCTGTAAGTTTCCTGGAAAAGATTGATCAGATGCTAGCTGTTATATAGCTAGAAAAAGAAAAACAAAAACCTTCTACTAATATCCCTGATAAAAGTAGAAAGGATTTTATTCCAGTTTCTGTGGATAAATCCTCGGATGAATCTACAGATTCTTTAATGTCTTTCAGTGCTCCTCCCAAAAGGAAGCATTTGAAAAAGAAATTTCACGGAGAAAAAAGAATTTCTAAAACCCGTGATAAAATCATTAAAAATTCTTCTAACAAAAGAATTTTTAAAAAATCTTTAAAGCCATCCCTCAAGAGATGTTACAACTGCGGTAAAAAGGGACATAAGGGAATTAAATGCCCTAATCCTGAAAAACCCAGTATCTCTGCCCTCATCTCTAAAGATATTTTATTAGAAACTTTTTCTGACCATTCCTCCTCTGAGGAAATAGATGGATACATCTCGAGTGATCCTTACGAACACTCAGAGACGGATTCGTCTAGTTTTATTTCTTTATATAAAAGTGATTCTGAAGATTCTTTGAATCATTCAGAAATAGATCAAAGTGAGTTTGGCTCTAGTGATTCCTTTCATCACGAAGAGTCTAAATCATCAGATCTTTTGTCTTCATCAGATCAAAATGAATTTAGTTCTTCTGAATTTCATTCAGAAACTGAATCATCAGATCCTGATGAATTTGAGCATGACTGCTCTTGTGGTGGTCATTGTTGTAATTCCACAGTTAAAACAGTTAATGTTTTAACCACGGAATTAAAAAGACAGTCAACTTCCCCACTGGAAGTTGACAGATCAGTATCTTCCCTCCTGGAAGATACTATTGAATCATCTTCCCCACTGGAAGATGATAAACAGTCAATTTCCTTCCAGAAAATTGACAGTGAAAGTCATTCATCTTCCTTACAGGAAAATGAACGACAGGTAACTTCCCCACTGGAAGTTACCATGATATTAACTTCCCTCCAGGAAGTTGATAGATCAGTATCTTCCGCGATGGAAGATACTATTGAGTCATCTTCCCCACTGGAAGATGACTTGAGCCTTTCAACTTCCCCACTGGAAGTTGAAAGAAGATCAACTTCCTTCCAGGAAGTTGACAGATCAGTAACTTTCGAAATGAAAGTTACTATTGATGTATCTTCCCTCCTGGAAGATACTATTGAATCATCTTCCCCACTGGAAGATGATAAACAGTCAATTTCCTTCCAGGAAATTGACAGTGAAAGTCATTCATCTTCCTTACAGGAAGATGAACGACAGGTAACTTCCCCACTGGAAGTTACCATGATATCAACTTCCCTCCAGGAAGTTGATAGATCAGTATCTTCCGCGATGGAAGATACTATTGAGTCATCTTCCCCACTGGAAGATGACTTGAGCCTTTCAACTTCCCCACTGGAAGTTGAAAGAAGATCAACTTCCTTCCAGGAAGTTGACAGATCAGTAACTTTCGAAATGAAAGTTACTATTGATGTATCTTCCCTCCTGGAAGATACTATTGAATCATCTTCCCTCCTGGAAGATGATAAACAGTTAATTTCCTTCCAGGAAATTAACTTAAGATTTCCAACTTCCTTCCAGGAAGTTCAAAGATGCGTAACTTTCCCACTGAAAGTTACTATTCCCTCATCTTCCCTACTGGAAGATGATCAGATTCCCTTGTCAATATCTTCGGTCTTGACAAGTTCAGATTATTCTTATTTAATTAATTTGTTGAAATATTTTATTTTAACAAATTTAAAATTGTGTTCTGCATCTCACGCAGAATTAAGCCAGAAAAACTATTTTCCTAAAATGGTTTTTCTCCCCCTTGATCGTACTGGAATCGGAACTACCATATCCCGATTTCATAAATCTGTTCTGATATTGTCTCACAATGATTCAATATTTTCTTTCCAAATTTCCACTCCCAAAGTTGAAGATGAAGACGAAGACTTCATTCTTTTTGCCCGGGAAGGATTGAGAAGATCAACAGAAGATCAGTCAGCAAATGAAGACAAGATGTCCCCACTGCCGACACCTTTGAGCCAGTCAGCACTAGAAGACAAAAGAACTTTCGGTGCAGACATCATGAGTGCCTGTCAGCCCCAACTTTCGGCGCCGACAGCTTTTACTTTTGTAAAAGTAATTCACGCGGGGTGAATTACTGTTTGCTTTTTGCTTTCGGCTACTTTCGGCCGCTTTTGCTTTTTGTTTGTCTCCCGTGATTATCGGGACTTGTCTTTTGTAATGCCTCTCCGTCTATATAAGGAGAGTTTAGTTTTCATTTGAGTTCAGAGCTTGTTTGAGAGAGAACCCCTCCTAAGAATTCCCTCAGAGAACAACTCTCTTGATCTAACTTACATCCTTGTAAGTTCTTGAGCCAATCTTATGAGTGAATCTTGTGAGATTGTAAACTTTGTAAATTTTGTGAATACAATGAAGAATGTATTTTGCTTCTTCTTTGTCAATGCCTTACATTGTCGGCCTTGCCGCCTGTTAAGTTATTTTCTTATATTTTCTCATGTAATGCATGCATTGGTCGGCGTTGCCGCCTCTTAACTGTTGCATGTTTATTTTCTGTTTATCATCTCTCTGTTCCTCTCGCTCCTGTTCCTTTCTCTCTCTTTGGCCTTGTGCTTCTTTCCATTTTTCTTTTCTGTTTCTTTGATGAAAGCTGCTTTCTTTTCTTTCTTTTGTTCCTCTGCTGCTTGTTTTCATATTTCTCTGTGTCTATCTTAATTTTCTGCTTATATATATATGTATGTGTATGGCAATGCTACGGGCCGTTAGTGTGTCCCGCTGCATTGCCCGTTAGTGTTAATTTAATATTTTTATATTATTATTATTTTTACATCATTTTTTTGAATATGTTTAAATATTTTTAAAAAAAGAAAAAAATTCATAATATTATTAAATAATATTTCTTTAATTATTAAATAAAACAAGAAACAAAAAAATAAAATAAAAACAATGAACGGGGCAATCAAACAGGGCAAAGTAAGTAGCCAAAAGCATTTTCCATATATATATATATAAAAGAAGGGCAATACTATGGGTCCGTTAAGGTGCCCTGCTATATTGCTTCGTTAGTGTAATTTAATATTTTTGTAATTTTGTAATTTTGTATTTTATTTTACATTATTTTTTTGATATATTTAAATATTTTAAAAAAAAATTATTATATTATTAAATAATATTTCTTTAATCATTATGTAAAAAAAATAAATTAAAAATAAAAAAAGGGAATAATCTAAAGGGGCAAAATAAAGGAACAAAAAATATTTCCCCTATAAGAATATCATGAAAGATACTTCCATATGTGGTTAAAAAAATCACTAGGAGATTTGGGATTAAGGCAAGCCAGTACCTATCAAAAACACAAAATCAAGGTGAACCATAAAAACAATATGAAGGCAACTAGAGCAAGCGGAATTATGATCAAGAGATAAGGGATGGGAGTTGCAAAGGCCACAAAGGGTAGTGCTTTAGTTGGGAATATTATGAGGAGTTTCGAGGCAATAAAAGAGAGGCTGCGCAAATTACAACCCTCTCTTACGCTTGACAAAAGCAGAATTTCAGCAATGAGGTTCAGTTCCGCCATTAATGAAAAATGGAGGTTCTGCACATTTGCTTTCGTCATAGGCTACATCTATCTGGTTTACTGTCTCAAACATGACTACCAAACCGTAAAGCTTTCTGCTTATGGAAACATTGTCGTAACCGTGACCTCATCCAATGACTCAGATCGGCATGTTCCAGTAAACGTTGTCGAAACCATGATGACATCTTCCAAGGACTCAGACCGGCATGTTCCAGAAAACGTTGTCGAAACCATGATGACATCTTCCAAGGACTCAGACCGGCATGTTCCAGAAAACGTTGTCGAAACCGTGATGACATCTTCCAAGGACTCAGACCGGAATGCTCCAGAAAACGTTGTCGAAACCGTGATTACATCTTCCGAGGACTCAGACCGGCATGTTCCAGGAAACGTTGTCCAAACCGTGATGACATCTTCCAAGGACTCAGACCGGCATGATCCAGCAATTGACATGGTTGACGCTGCTCCCGAAAACGTTGTCGAAACCATGACGTCATCCAATGACCATAACGACAATCATGTTTACGCTGCTCCCGGAAACATTGCCATTGACTCCGACAAGCAGCATCGGCCAGCAGCTGATGATGACATGCAATTCGACCTGCTACCGTCAAAAGTAGGAGAACATGGGAGGAAGATAATGAAGAAGGAAGAGAGGTGCAATATCTTCGATGGGAAATGGGTATATGATCCAAAATCAAGTCCTCTATATCATGGATCACAGTGTCCTTTTCTTAGTGACCAAGTTGATTGCCAAAGGAATGGAAGGCCAGATTCTCAATACGAGAAATGGAGATGGGAAGCCAAGGGGTGTCAGATTCCGAGGTAATAAGTTTTAACGTACGGATACCATCTTAATTGTGTCTTTGTCTCTATATATATATTATGTCCATTTTCTGACAAGGTGAAGGTTGGTTTCTGATCAGGTTTAATGGTACAAACATGTTAGAGAGACTTAGAGATAAGAGAGTGGTTATAGTTGGGGACTCCATTAACAGAAACCATTGGGAGTCTCTTGTTTGCCTTCTTTACTCCGCTATTCCTTCCTCGCGAGCTCAAATTGATATGGATGTAAACTACAAGTCTTTTAGATCTACGGTAAGAGAGACCTGTTTTGATTAATATTTCTTCATTGAACGGATTATAAGGGCGCTTATTATTGTTAACGAGATTCCTCCTATCATTCTGAAACAACAGGAGTATAATTGTTCTGTGGAGTACTATTGGAGTCCCTTTCTAGTGCAGTGGAAGCAAAATAAAGAACTTGGTCGTGTTCTCACGCTAGACAAACTCTCAGACTGGGAAAGGAGTTGTCGTGGCGCTGATGTTATGATATTTAACTCTGGTCACTGGTGGCTTCACAATGTCCAGAGGTATTAAGCTTCTAATCTTTTTAGGAACCGTTTGAATATAGAAACGATATCATCTTATCTTATGGATAAGATAATTTTTTAAAATTTTCATATAAAATATAATAAATAATTCAATTTTTTAAAATCACAACACAAAATAATAATAATACTTTAATAATATTTTATTCAATTTTTACTTTAATCTAAAATTATATGATCATCATTTCATCTCATGACTATCCAAATGGAACTTTAGTTATTAATCAAAGTTTCATAACCTCATGCATCATAGTTCTTGGAAAGGGGATTTATAACAGTGGAGGCTTTAATTGTAGGTGGGAATTGTTTCAATATAGAGGAAAGCTTTGGGAGGACATGAAGATTCGTTCAGCATTTCTGAAGGCAATGAAGACCTGGGCTCGTTGGATTGATCGCAACGTAGATATAAAGAGCAATACAAAAGTGTTTTTTCGAGGCTTAACAGCACTACACTATGGTAAAGAGTGGTGTTACAATCGAAAACAACCCATTAACGATGATCAGTCCTTTCAATTTGTCAATCCAATTGGAGACATTGTTGAGAGTATAATTGGACGCATGAGGATACCTGTAATGTACTTGAACGTCACAAAACTAACTCAGTATCGAATAGATGCACATACATCTGTTTATACGATAAGGCAAGGGAAGCTTTTGACACCCAAGCAACGAAAAAAACCACATTCCTATGCTGATTGCAGTCATTGGTGCTTGCCCGGAGTGCCGGATACATGGAACAGTCTATTGTATGCATCTATGGTCATGGACGACGACTCTAGTACTACTGACACTAGTTTTAGTACTATTTAGCGTTGGTCGATCGTTTGCCGTTTTATTAATGATGTCTATAGCTCAATATATAGATGGTTTTCCTTTTGCCATAAAACATAAATATTCAAAACGCCGCCTAGGACCGGTTTAGATATGGATCAGTTAGATGCAGATAATTTCATCTCAAACTTTGTTTGTACGTTTAGGACTGCTTTGTAGAGCGTTCAGAACAAGTTCTGGCGAAAATTATTTAAGACTTCTATCTATTTTTGCTTATGATAATTAAATTAGCCAAATAAATAGATCATGGCCGACTTCTGTCTATGTTTTTCAGTTGTTTAGGTATGTAAATTTAATTATCAGATTTTTGTATGAACATTTTTTAATGTTTTATTTTCAATAAAAAAAACGTTTATGAAATATCTTAGATTTTAAAGAGGAAAAAAAAAAAGCAGTACTAGTAGTCCATTAATACGTTTGCATATAGCTTTTACGTTTAGATATTACAAAAATTATCTCATATAATCTCATTTTATATTTTTTTTATTATTATAATTTTTTATATTCTTATATAAAATATAATAAACATTAATTTTTTTTAATTCTAAAATAATAATAATATTCTTATAATTTTTTTAATTTTTATTTAAAAATTATTTCATTTCATCTTATCTCATATCATCTCATCTCAACTCATCTAATTATTCAAACAAATTTTAGATCTTTCATTATTTTATCAATCGCAAGTAAAAAAATAAGTACTTAATTTGTTTTAAAAGAGATTTTTGGAGATAAGCAACTGTCTGTCAGTACAACTACTGTCAACAATATTCTATTAGCAGTTCCTACAAACAAATATATCTAAAAAATATGTAATTTTCTTATAAATTAGACACATGATTCCGAATAGTAAAATAATAATAATAATATTGTTTTTATTTTTATTATTCTTATTATTATTATTATTTTGCATATAACTTAATTCTTTCAACACTTTTAATTAATTCCAGAAAAATGAAAACCATTATTAATATATATCGTTTAGAGAAGTTCCGAGTTTAATTTGATACGTACAATATCCATGAAAAAATATTCTATTTAATGATGTATCTTATTTTCTCTAAAAGGAATGTACAGAATTTATATGTATTTTTATGATTATAACTAGTATTACTCTTTTCTTAAATTATCTTGATTTAAAGAAAAAGAGACAAAAAGTAATTCATGTATCAAAATTAATTGTTCAACTAATAGAGAACCAAAATCATTATGCATGATGAGTTATTGAACTCAAAACAACAGCTGAATGATCAGTTTAATGTCATTATAAAAAAATTATTTATTTATAATTAGTTAATGTCAATAAAATGATTATTTATAATTAAAATTAGTCATAAATAATTGTTTTATCATAATTAATTGATCATAATTTTTTTTTTTTTTAGTGCATACCGACGTTGGGCAGCGCTTAAGTATTATATAATAAAACGTTAACAGATCGATCAAACTTTTGCGACAATGAAAGAAATTGATCAGAAGAATAGACCTAGTCCAAAAGGTTTTGTTGACCAACTTCTTTGAATGGAACTCAACACTCATGCATCATGGGCACTGTATATAAGAAGAAAACAAATCTCAGATTGCAATGTGATCTCATTTCGAAAGAAGTTTCGGTCCATAGTTTAAGATTCTGTTCTGAATTTAGTTTTTAGTCAATTCAATGAGAGTGTTTTCAAGCCTCTAATGTTAAATAACTCATACGATTCCTTCCGAAAGGTTTAGAGAAAGTCTCCTCCTAACTCATATGACTTCTTTCGAAAGGTTTAGAAAAAGTCTCCCATTTCTTTTTAGAAAATGTCATTTCAATGAATATTATTGTTGGAGAGAAAGCCACGGTCCTATTCTTCTCATTTCTATTTTCGTATTGTGTATACATTTTCAAAATATTATTTTTCTCCTCCTCCCTCCACCAGTTTAATTTTGGTCAGATTTGTTACTCTTTATTGCCATTTACCTATACGTGACCCACCACCTGATCTTACAGCCATCAATCTATCGGGATGGACCGGAGTCCCACCAAAAAGATCAACGGGTGGTCTTCACGTGCCCTTGCATACTGAAGCTTCCGACGGCTACACGCAACTTACCAACAGTTATGTCTTGTCGAGAACTTTTAGATTTGGGCAACTCTATCTTCATCCCACCGGCACATGGCTGCCACACGATAATCTCGAAGAAGAGATTATGGATCTCACACTTTTTCTTATGTTATAGTTTTTTCTACCTGATGTCACACTTTTTCTTATGTTATAATTTTTTGTAATTGATAATCTCGAAAAAGAGATTATAGATCTCTCCAAAAGTCATTTCAAGATAACAAATAACAATATACTTGTCACTTTCACCATTTTTAGTATAGGTACCATTGCCACCAGCTATGAATCTATTTTTCACAATTTTTTATGAATAATTTATTTTTATCTTTTAAGGCAATATCATTTTTGTAAGACTTGTGTGAAAATCAAGAAAATGGTCAATAAAATCTATGTTTCTTCTCTTTTTTTTTTTTATTACTTTGTATTATTATTATTATTATTTTAAAACATTTATTAGAAAACCCCCACATTCACCTCATGTATCATTTTTTCTACTTAATTTAATAAAATTTACTTGCTTGCTTTGGAAAAAGAAAAAGAGAACTCATACGACATAGGATAAATACTAAAAAACAATCATTGGGAGGTAAAACTAATTGACATAAAGCACCAGAATGAGTAACCAATAAAAGTTTCTTTTAAAATTCTCCATTTGATAGATTGTACTATATTAGATATATTTTCAGAGTAATGCTATTTATAAACTTTAAATAGAGGAATCTTTTGTAAAGAACTCTCATGAAACAAGAATAACTTTTTATATTTTTTTAAGATAGCATCCACTTGTTTTTTGTTTTTTTAAATAAAGGCTTATATGCCGTGGGATTTATCTATTTGATACTTTATAGATTATTTCTCTCTGTTTTTTTTTTTTTTTTATGCCTTCGACGTAATTTGAGGTTGATGGGCTCTATTAGTTAATGAATTATTTTAAATAATTTAGGTTATTTGTGGACCTTTTCTGTATTTAGACAATTGAATTTACATAGTTAACTATATTATGATTTTTTTAAATCGTAACATGGGATTTAAATTAAGACGAAGGAAAACAATTGCACATTGTACTGGTCCACAATGTTAATATTTCTCAAGTTTATCCCTGTGAGTTTTAATCTTATGCTTAGGTCTGTAAACTGGATAAGGGGTGATAATTTGTGTTCGTGAGTCATGTTTATATTGTGTCAATTAATGAGTATTAGACTACATGAGTCAACCTGAACATCACCTGTTTGGTTAAATGATTCAAACCATAAAATATTAACATGCGCAAGATAAAAATGTGACATGACAGGACTTACATAATCCCACTACAAGATATGAGGGTTTTTGAGACCAAAAAAAAATCCCACCACTAACTGTCGTGGTTAATAATGGCTGTTGCCACAAACTGTTCTCGTGGCTATTAAAAATTTAATTGCCCACAAAATATCATGCGACGACGGTAGATTGGCAGTAAGCAGTGCTATTTGCCGCAAGTTTATACTGCACCAAAAAAAAATTCCTATAAAACGTAATTTCCAGCTGTCGTTTTAATTTTAACGCCACGGTTTATCTGACTATACTATAATATAAATGAGGATGTGGGTGAATAGTTGCATTTTCAAAAACTCAAACCTCTCTCTCTCGTTCTCAGCCCTCCCTCTCGAGCTCTCTCCCTCTCGGTCCGTTCCTTCTCGCCGATCAAAGGCCAGGGACATCTGTTCGATCCAACACATAAATGGGCGTCGATTGCTGCCCTGTTTCGTATGTCCAAGAATCATGGCGAGAGAACGAGAGAGTGTGGGAGAGAGGGGGAGGGGCTTCGGCTTGGCTATGGCCGAGTATGGGAAGGTCTCCGGTGAGTGGAGGACACAATGGTAGTTGCTGGAGGTCGTGGGTCGAGGCATATGGCGGGTTAGGGGTTGAAACGGATCTGGAGACCCATTTTCATGTTTGTGAGTTGGGGGCTATGTGGGTGCTTGGCAGTGGCTGGGTCCAGTGGCTAGGGGTCGTCGGAGAAAGGAGGTGGTCCAAGGAGGTGGCCGGCGTGAGGTGGTGGCTCGTGGTAGTCGGCATTGGGCTCAATATGCGTTGAAGGCTACGCGAGACACCCATTTCGGGTTGCCTGTGTGTAGCTGAGGGAGAGGCTGCCAATGGTGGCTGGGGTTGCTTGCCGACGGGGGGAAGCTGGTGCGGTGGTCGACGGCACAACAGGTTTACTTTCCTTATTTTTTTTCTTCCGATTATGTCGATTTTTTGGTTGGATGTGAATTTGCTTGTTGGATTTCCGTTCGTTGGTGTGGATCATATATTTTTGGGGGTTTGACATTTGCATGGATGTAAAGTTTGTTGTTTTTTCTTTCCGATATGTGACATTTCGGAGCTCTCTGCATCCTCTCATCTGTTTTTTTTCTTTTGGATATGCATCATTTCTTTTGGTACAACCTAATGTACTTTGCTATATTACTTGCATTTTAGAACATCAGTTCAATGTAGATTCTAAATTAATTTCAATATTTACTTCCAAAGAATATGGGTTTTTGAAGGCATTTGAACATTGGTTTTAAGGGTATTTTGCACTTGGCGCTGTTATTGAACTCCACAAAGTACATTTGTATACATGGCCGCTGAGTCAAATAATTATATAGATACATGTATTGCATTTTGAAATAGAAGAATGTTGGGTGTGATAGTGCACCTAAATTATATTAAATGGTTAAGTAATATTGTTTGAGTTTTTGTCACAGTCTAGTTCATGGTGACAGACTTTTCTAATGTCATTCATGTTTGCAATGTGGGGCATGAGATATCTAAAGTATGCTCTCAGTTTATTCTTCTAGTTATTTTATTTGATATTAGATTATATAGTTGGTTAATAATTGACTTTAGGTTAAAGTAAATAATTGAGACCATTTGAAGTATTTCTCATTGAAGTGGAGGGAGGACATTAAATTGAAATGAAAATTCTATTACATGTCCTGCTTCCGCCACGTGGATTTGGTGAAACAAGATGCATGTTTCCAGACAGAGACTTGGCATGGATTTGGTGAAAGATAACTGTTGCTACACTATTAGTAAGTTATTGTCTTCGCCCCACCTAAATTTGATTTCCACAATGTTGCTGGCTTGTGTTGGCCTCCATTTTTTGAACTTAAAGCAGTTTTTTAGGTTTATTCCCAGTTCTTGTATGCATATATTTCAGAACCTGAAAAAGATTTTGAGTTGGACATTGAAATGATAACATTATTTGATTGGAATTGATCTTCACAAGAACTGATTGGTAAGGATATTGTGTGTATAACTAAATTAAGGTCCTGTTTCTCTCTCCCCTGTTGTTATGAGGCTGTTGATAGTATATTATGCATTTACTCAATTAATTACATTGACTAACAGGATCTTGGGTTTGAATACAATATTGTTAGATTAACTAAAGGGGCTTCAAGGATCTATTTAATTTACTGTTAAGGGTTGTGCAAACACTTTCTTGTCATATTGGAAATTGACTATGCCTATGTGTCTTAAGATTAAACTAATTTGTTTTCTGGTAGAGTATCCATGTATATTCACTATTTAGCTTACAGCTAAATAATTCATTGTGGTATTGGTGTTTTTCCTATCTCAATTTGGATTAATATTGATTACATTTTGTGTAAGTGGCTAAGAGAATTATACTTTATGTACACTGTTAAATCTTACAAATTACAGTCCCCCACGTGCATTACATGGATAAACAATAGTCCTAATATGTTTACCCATTTTATAGCAGTCTATATATACTCAATTAACTCTCCATGCATTCAGGTCCTGGCAAGGATGGGTGGCGGAGATTTATTTAGCTGCCTTGCTGTTAAGGAAGGCTATTGATGCCCAGAGGTCCTTGCATGCAAACAAAGAGGTAAAGGTAATTTTTCTTGTAAACATGTTAACATAATTTTAGTCTACTTTTAGAAATCGTTATTAGTATCAATTTTAATCTCCAATGTTTGTATATAATTTTTTAGCTTATCATAAAAATTATTTTTATGATTTTTACAATTTTTTTTTCTTGAAATCTTTTAGTATTTGCCGTGAAGACAAATTGTGGCAGAAAATTTTTGCCTATAAAAGTCTACTTTTTGCCATGAAACTCTTCATGGCAAAAGATCAATGACCTTCAACCCCAAGGTCAAATATGGTAACAAATATTTTTTAGTGGCTATATGCATAGTGGGTACAAATTTTTTCCCAAGACATGGTATCGTGGCAACCAATCAATAGCCACTGCACAATAGAGATTTCATGATATCATTTGCCAAGATCCCCTCTGTGAAAATAAGGTATCATTTGCCACGAAAACTTATACTCGTGGCAAAAAATAGTATTTACCGCGAGTTTTATGCCACGAACCTCCCACGGATGGAATTGGTGGCAATTGCTCTATAGCCACGAAATAGACACTTTTACTGCAAAAGCCTTCCTTGGCTAAAACCCGAATATCTTATAGTTTCCGTTCAATAATTAATTTTTATTAAGTTAACCACCATGTGTAACTTATTTTACTATAAGAAAAATGTTTATTTACAGTTAATTAATATCAACGAAATGATTATTTATAATCAAAATTAACTATAAATAATCTTTTCATCACAATTAAAGAAATACAAAAACTCATTTTTCCTATGAATTTCATGTAAATTAGTTGACTTGATATTTACATTTATTTTAACTCAACTAATATAATCTCATATATAATACAAGGACATGAACCGTATTAAATATTCACAATTATAAGTGGATTCAAGATAATATCTATTTGATCGATATCCAAACACTACAACCAAAAATAGTTTTTGTCGCTAAGATTTTTTTCGGCCCCTGAAAAACAAAAGCAACTCAAAATAACAAAAGTCCAAGCGGCCCAAAGCAAGAACGATAAAACACACAAATAAACAGAAATCGATTTAAATCCAAGTGGCCAAGTCCGGTGAAATATAACATGAAAACACATGCCTTGCTTTAAAACCAAGAGGGCAAGGTTGTAAAATCTAGACCATCTTCTAAAAAGAACTTTACGTAACTTAGGCAAAAACAAGAAGTTAGCTTTACGGAAAAAACAAATATAGACCCAGAATTCAAAAATGCGTCTTACGGAGGCTCATCGAGCGAAGGCTGTGAACTGGTGGGGTCATAGGTGGAGCTGGACGGATGACTGAGAGAGAGAAAGAGAGAGAGATCAAAAGAGCACAATGAGAGAGAGTGGTCTGCGAAACAAAAAAGACGTAAAGAGAGATTATCGAAAGATTAAACTAGATCAAACTAAAACCTTGGATGACAGGGGTGCCTGACGGCAACGTCTGTGTAGGTGGCGACAAAGTGGAATAGTTTTGACGCCAAGGGGTGGTTTCTGGTGGGTTTATGGCTTTCGGTTGATATGGTTGCAAGATGGGGCAGCACGTTGATGAGTGCTCTGTTTCGGGAATAAAAAACAAGGGATGTTTTCAGTGATGGCTAGCGGCTGGTTTTCTCTGCCGTGGGTTCAAGGCTGCTAAGGTTGGGTGAGGCTAAGCTATGCGAAGGCTTTTAGTGGCTAAGCATGGTTGTTCACGATTCGGTCGCTGGTATGGAGGTTGCTACATGATACGGGGTGCAGTGTCGAGCTAGAGGAGGGGCTTTGGCTTTAATGGGAAGATTCTATACATAGAGGGCTGCGTTTTGGGGCTTCAGGAGGATGAACACATCTATAAATAGAGGCTTGAGAACCCTAAAGAGTAAGGGAATGGAAGAGGCGCGTACTTACGGAAGGGAAGGACTTGAGAGATGGAATGAACCGATCCTATCAAAATATAATTCCAAAAAGAGAAGATTCGGCTTCTAGCAGATGAGTGCAGTGAACAAACGTGGTATCTAAAGATATGGGAAGATCCGAATAATGCATGCATGGGTGATAGGATACAACATCCGTAAGGTAAAGGGGACGTAACCGAAAAGGGAAGTCGATGATAATGTTGAAAATGACAAGAATAAACTCACAGGAAGGAAACATGAAATAAGGATATATATATATATAGTTGATTGGAAACCCTAACGAGAAAGAGGGGGGCGTTTGAGTGTTTTGAATCTATTGAGAGGAAGAAATAAAATAAAAACGTGTGTGGACGTGAGTGCTGCGTAAGGCAAAGATCTAAGATTGCTCCTCGTGACGCCTGATTCTTCGAGATACGGCAATAGTGAGTTAGAAAGGAAACTAACAAAAGAGGCATATGTCTAAGTATAGAAGGAAAAGTGAGAATAAAATCAACCAAGAAGGAAGGAAATTTAAACCTTGAAATATAAAATAGACAATCCGTTGGAGTTAAACAAAGATTTAAAAAAAATCACACGTTAAAATTACGTCATAAAAAAAATTTGGCTCCTCAAAGATCTGGGTGTCACAGATTTCAAACTACGTCATAAAAAAAAAATCACACGTTAAAACTACGTCATATTGTTGCTTTACACACGTTTGTGTAGATAAAATTCTTTCAGTTCCGTACAACAATAAATTTAATGGAAATTTCTTTTCAAGTTTTAATATGCATAGTTTTAAAGTTCGTTCTCACATTAAACTTGTTCTTATGTATTTCTTTTTTCCTGTTTCACGATAACTGCGACTATTGAAATCGTGGTTCGAACTTTTCGACTTTTACTATTTTCTAGTGGAAAACAGGTTTCTATTGCTAAAGAAACTGTTGTGGCCATGAGGTTAGGATTGGGTAGAAGAAATATCTGGTTGACCTTCTCTTTAAGTATCAAGGGTTTTGGCATGATTGTAAGTGGCAATGGATGGGTAATGTCAAAAGAAAATATGCCCACTTATAATCATCAAAGTATTAGCCTATTGTTTTCGCTGAACGCCCTTGCTCTTCTTATTTAGGAAAGTATTTGATGTTATCTGAAAAGAAAAAAGGATTTAGAAAATTATATGGTCGTATTCAATTCTCTAGCTTTTAGTTTTTTTGAGTGCCGTTTGCTAGATTAATGCAGTTTAAGTTATTCCATGAATCACTCAGGATTATGGATGTTAGGTTACTTGTTAAAAGACCGTTGAGGTCATTTCTAATGAGTTCACACTACAACATAAGTCACCATTTCCAGCGCTTCATTTCGCTGCTAATACCAACCTAAATCACCGCTAATATATATTTGCAGCGATTATCAAACGCCGGCCGTTCTCCGCTATCGAAAAGCCCAAATTATATATTTGCAACGAATTACTAAATTCGCTGCTAATATACATATATTTGCGGCAAAATTAATCGCTGCAATATCTGATTCTTTGCGCTGCAAATGTATTCCACAGGTAACTAAGTAAGCGCTGCAACTACATTTTTGTAGCGAGTTTTTGCGCTGCGAATACCTTAGAAATCGCTGGAAAAACTGAGTTCCTATCTTATGTTAATTGATTGTTTGCAGCGATTTGTGTCGCTGGATGGGCATAGCAGCGAATGTAATCGCTGGTAATGTCAATTTACACAGCAGCATACTTTTTTGGTAGCGATTATGTAACGCCGGGAAGGACAATGCAGCAAAAATATTTCGCTATAAAAAAGTTTGTTTCCTGCAAACGCTTTTTCTAGGCAAAATAAATAGGGCTGGAAAGCCATAAATTTGAATCCAATTTGTATATAAAATTTGCACCCGTGAGTCATTAAACCAAGAATACCATTTTGCATCCAGTACAAATAGCTAGTCATCCAATAACTTTTCATCCAATTTCATGCAATAACTAGAAAGCCAATCATCCAATATCAATCATACATATATTTGATAGTTATCCAACTAGTCATCCAGTTTCATACAATATATATGAAATCATAATTACTCCTCTAATAGTACACTAGCCTTGGTTTATAAATTGAGGCAATTAATTAAATATTACATCGGGTCGCACTAGTATTTCGTATAGTCAGAATCAAGAGTATTTGTAGCAATGAAAAAATTGAATTTATCTTCTCAACCCGCCATTTTAGCAATGCCTCTAGATTCTGGTGGTCATGTAATGTGTGTAGCACATCTTTTTTGTTCAACATTGATCAACTCTGCATCAATATTCGGAAAAGACATAACGTATGTCAAAGACACGGATGATTTGACGGGGCATAAGGCGATCGATGCATAAGCAAAAATCTTTAGGCCCAAATGATCTTTAGGCAAATAATGATTGAGAGAAATATCACAATGATCTTTAGGCAAATAAATTTCAGTTCCAATAAGATGGTCTACAGGCAGGGCATGACATACAACTGAGAATAATTAAATTGACTTATTCACCATAAACAATATGGCAAGGCCAGTATCCTTCAAGCCAAGTGCTTGGAAACAGAAACATGTCAACTGTAACACACTTCAAATCTAAATCATCTCAAAATTTAACTGTATAAAAAAGGCCAAATCAATCTGGAAACATGTGGCACAGAACCTAGTCTTTCATTTAGGGCACACAAAGATTGGAACCTCTAAGCCCATGCATGCAAATTGGGCTCTAGTAAAGGGATATGCAAGTGATATAATAGAATCTTAGAAAATCAGCATTAATATAATAAGTGCAATTAACTTCAAGAACATAACCAAAACATTACAGAACACAACTTATAAGTTAATTACCTTGTTATTCTGAAAGTTCCCTCCAGCTCCATTTATTCCATAGGAAACACTATGCTATCATAAGGGCATTCATGGACTGGGAGTAATGGGGGTCCTCAGGCAACTTAGAAAGAATCAGATCAATACCCACCATCTGCTCATCGAGAGTTCTTGTCAGTGTCACTAGCCTATCATTCAACCCATTCTAGCGTGTGATTCTTCAATAAAGAACCTGCTCAATGCAAAACCAGATATCATTAATAGCCACTTTTAGGCCAATACATAAACAGGGACCTGCAATCCAAGGTAGTTAAAAGAAGAAGAAGAAGAAGAAGAAGAAGAAGAAGAAGAATTAAATAGAAAGGTTAAGAAGAGAATGTCATATTAAAGCAGCAGCAGCAGCAGCAGCTGAAGCCTGAAGATGGGGCTGCATTAGTACTAATTTTGGTTTATTGAATATGTTTTAACTTTTAGATGGAGAGTATTCTTGAAGGATGCACTAGTGAAGAACAGGCATGCATCAAAGTTAAAGGAATACTACATTCAGAAAATGTTGCAAATTCACATCCCTTATGCACATAACCAACCATCAAAATCCAACCCCTAACAATAATACAAAAGAGAGAGGAGGCAAAAGAACAAGACAACAAACATGGTCTAAACAGAGCACAAATCTTCTGAACATCAGGATGTTCCCCACATCAAAATCATCCGAACATCAAAATCACCAAGTGCAAGATATTTTAAAAAATAATTATGGTTCTAAGCATCCCCCAAATAATTATTAACAGATAGTATGAAAGTAAATATTTTCACAAATCTTAGAATTTACAAGTTTCCTTTTCACCTTACGGTACTCAAGATGTACATATGTTGTCAATAATATATAAAAGAAAACACATGAGAACCATAAGCAAATATGAAATGGTAAGTTAGAAATAAAAAATCGATGGCATCAAATTCTGAACCATAAGCAAATATGAAAACACTTACATACCATACTTAATTCAGGAGAATGCAGTGGAGGGAATAATGTTGTGGTAACTTATAATCGGCTCTAGAGTCGATTTTATGAAACCCAAAGAGCGATTAAGAGAAATACTCTTGAGCCTGCAACAAAATAAAGGATAAGACATAGATTAAGGCGGAGATTCAAAAAAATGAAATTAATTGTCTCCAAAACAGAGATGCCGAAAAAACCCAAGACCATATTCAGCAAATGCCGAAACAGTAAATGCTGGAAATCGCCGCAGGTGAAGGCGGGAGCTCGTGGCTGTTCTTGGCGGAGGTCCGACGAAGGCAGCACTTGGGTGTGTCGAACGATGGCCGGGGAGTGAATCCTGGAGCTCGTGTGCGAAAATGGAGCTCGGCGAGGGTTTTTCACGTGTCTGAAGGATGGGGGGAAATTCATAAGTTTTGGGGAATTTGGAGGGAAATAATAAATGTGCCTGAGAAACAATCCCGAGCGTTTTAAGTAATTTTTCCAGCGATAATAATCGCCACAATACTCGCTGCAAATTCTAACGACCCATGTCAAAGGCAGTGTTCGTAAAGTCAAAATATATGTTATTGCCGTAACTGATCTCTCACCATTTGCAGCGCTTTTTATCGCTGCTAATATAAAAAAATCGCTGCAAAAAGTCAAATAGACAAATTTATTCATTACCCATGCGGCAAAATTTAAATCGCTAAAAATATTGAACTTTAGCAGCGAGTTTGTTTGCGGTGAAGTTAAAATCGGCAAAAATGACCATATTTCTTATAGTGTCACTACATCCACTAATTGGGCACTTCTATATTATTTAAGATAGATTTCAAAGAAGCAAATATCATCTTGTTGCTGTATGCACGTTTGTGTAGACAAAATTCTTTCAGGTTTTGATATGCATAGTTATGATGTTCGTTCTTACATTAAACTTGTTCTTATATATTTCTTTTTTCCTGTTTCACAGATACCCCCATGGAAATATGCTGTTTCCTACAGGTATTTCTCAACTTATTAAAATAAGTATGTGATTTTAATTGAGATTGTTGACATATGGACATTTCTTCTGTTCTCGAAGCTCAGTAAAGAGCCTAGTTACTTAATTTTATACCTTCTCCTATTTGCCAAGTCAATCCTAAAGTTCCATGTCAGTCAATCTGTCCATGAAGCATCTTTTCTGCAATTCATAAATCACTTCAACAAAATTGTATAAAATGAAAGATCCCCCCTGGGGACTGGGACAATGCAGCAGTCTCTTGGAAAATAAGGATGAAAAGTAGTTAGTATTCATCACTTTGTGGATTATTTTCAGTCGTTATAGTTTCTAGTAAGGAAGATAAACTGTCATTGTTAGCAATGCTTACTGCTGAAAGTTCTATTACCAGAAAGTGGTTATCAATGTTATATCTTCTAAGTTCATTCAGGGCTGATGAGTGGGATGTGAACAAATGGGCTTGGGACGGGGTGCTGAAAGTCATTAGCAAGGAAGAAGAGTGCATTATCAGACTCGAAGATAAGACCACAGGTAAGATCATCTTTAAGTTGCTGTAAGTATAAAACAGTAAATGTAACGTCCCGGTCTTGCAGGGATCGAAAAGTTACATCCGATCACATATACTCACATTCAACACTATAATTATAGACTCCAAATTTTCAAATATCATATAAAACTTGGTCTTAAAACTCACTTCCTCAAAATCATTAATTCTAAAAATACTAAGTCACCAGAATACAATGATATTTTTTTACAAAACCTTATCAATATTCATATAAATTCTCTATGCTTAGTCAACCATTCTTAAGTCATCTCACCCAATGCTTCATAATCCGATCCTTGGTTGAAATATCCAAACTCTTTTGAAAAAAAATTCAGAAATAAGAGGTGAGTTTAACCACAACTCAGTATGCAAAGAACATATACTAGTATGCAAACATGAACAATTACCAAATTCAGAATAGAGAACAAAATATTTCTTATTTTTAGAAATGTAGAAACAGATCATGTTATAAAAAAATCAGAACGAAAGTTTATTATAAACAGAAACAGAAAATCCCTTTGGCATAACATAATTGAAACATCTTGTCATAACATTAATACCATATTTAACTCACGTGGTAGGGTTGTGCAAACTTCGGCGGCCAACCGGGCAGTCATAGAATATGAATCTTCCCCTTATTATTCTCGAAATCTCGAGTGTGCATACAGGAAAGACCACGCAGAAAACCACTTTGCAACCAAAGTGGGTACACCAAAAACAAAATAGTTAGTACCAACCTAGAACAAAACAGAGTAGAACAGAATCAGAATGTCATGTCAGAGGTTTCAGAAATCATATACATGAATAAGTCAAAATAATTATAATAAGCAAAAAAAAAAAAACTGAAAATTATTCAATAACGGAATAGAGGGCTAAATTCAATCAGTTACTGGATGCATATTGTGACAAAGTAGCAAATCGTTGGAAAAACTGCAAAGGCTAATCAATGGGCACTGTTGTAAACATCGCGGTTGTTATCCATTCGCTGTAAAAAAACTACCAATAGCAACGAATAAACTCCCTGTTTTTGCAACGAATGAATTGCACCTAAAAAAGTCAAAATTCACGGTGATTTCTGCAAGTAGCTAATGTTGGTTTGTTGCTCTTTGTAATCCCACATCGGTGGGATTTGTAATAGAGGGTAAGGCCACATGGTTATAAATAGAGGCCTAGCCTCCTTAGTTAATTACACCAGTCAGAAACTTATCTAGTAACTTTTGACTTTAGTAAAATTCCTCTGTTGTCCTTTTTATATGTAAAAGGAAGAGAGGTGAAAGTTAGAGTTTTACTAGTGGGAGAAGTTTTTGTGGGTGTCGTTGGGGTGAGGAGAAAAATTGTGTGATTGTAACAATTTTTCACATAGTGTATTTTCTTCTCTGGGTCTGGTGGTTTTTCTCCTGTTTTGGAGTTTTCCACGTAAATTCTTGTGTTGTGTTTATTTCTCTATTTTTCTTATTATTCTGTTAAAAGTAGATCCTGGTGGGGGGAATTTGGAAGCCCAGATTCCCAACAGTGGTATCAGAGCCACTAGGTTCTTTTTGCAGGGTGGAGCTTTGGTGTGGTAGTGTGAATACGTACGGTCTAAGGAGGTTCTGTCTAGGAGATTGGAAATTTTAAGTGTGTCCGTTGTGACCCTCCAATCTTTCCTGGGAACCTTGAAGTTCTGTCTAGGAAAGATCAGTCTTTCCTGGGAACTTACTTAGTGGGTACTATTCATTTCTACGGTAAAATTCATCGAAGTTATGTCAGGAGGTAGAGTTTCAAATCCTATCAGATTTGATGTGGAGAAATTTGATGGGAGAATCAATTTTGGCTTGTGGCAAGTGCAAGTCAAGGATATCTTGATTCAATCAGGATTACACAAGGCGTTGAAAGGTAGACCAGTCCCTGAAGTCAGTAGCGGTCCAAGCACTACTGGTGAAACAAAGAGCAGATCTGGAATGAGCGATGAAGATTGGGAGGATTTGGATTTGAGAGCAGCAAGTGCAATTCGTCTGTGCCTGGCTAAGAATGTTCTTGCAAATGTGCATGGAATATTCACGGCAAAGGGACTCTGGGAAAAGCTCGAAGAGTTGTATCAGACGAAGGGTGTCTCAAATCGAGTATACCTGAAGGAGCAGTTTCATACACTGCGGATGAGTGAAGGTACGACTATTTCAGATCATTTAAGTGTTCTCAATGGCATTGTCTCTGAGCTGGAATCTATTGGAGTTAAAATTGATGATGAGGATCAAGCCTTGAGGCTGATCTGGTCTCTTCCATCTTTCAGAAGTTACCAGTAAACTTTTTTCTGAAGAAAGAAGGCTAAGTGGTGGAAGTAATGATTCACTTGAGAACTTAGCAGTGGTGACAGCTGGTAATTGGAAGAGGAAGAACTCCATGAAGAAGAAAGTAGTCTGCTGGGTGTGTGGACAACCTGGGCACGTCAGAAGAAATTGTCCAAGAAGCGGTGGAGCAGGTTCGGCAAGAGGCTCCAAGTCAGTAAATGGAGATACTGACAATGAAACTAACATTATATCTCTCTTTACAGAAGACGATGTCTGTTAAAAAGAGACATGTACATCCTTATGGCATGTCGCTAATCCCAAAGTTGCCATGATAGAGGATGTTAATGTTAGTTGTTCCACAAATTTACACACGGGCATTGGTTTGGCATTGATGCAGGGTGTGTGGTGGAAATTCATGTCGATGGCTGATGAACTTCCAGGAAAGCCAAACGTGGGAGTTGCACCATAATTTTTCAGCAAGATTATTTTCGACATGGGCCGAAGTAAAATGCTTGGAATTGGTTTATTCTGAGTGGTTATGCTTTTATGGTGGAGCATGATAGCGGAAGCTATGAAGATCCTCATTGCGGTGGAGCGTGGCTGTGGGATCAGCCAAAGTCGCAAGGTGGAGATTGTTGGTTTGTTGCTCTTTGTAATCCCACATCGGTGGGATTTGTAATAGAGGGTAAGGCCACATGGTTATAAATAGAGGCCTAGCCTCCTTAGTTAATTACACCAGTCAGAAACTTATCTAGTAACTTTTGACTTTAGTAAAATTCCTCTGTTGTCCTTTTTATATGTAAAAGGAAGAGAGGTGAAAGTTAGAGTTTTACTAGTGGGAGAAGTTTTTGTGGGTGTCGTTGGGGTGAGGAGAAAAATTGTGTGATTGTAACAATTTTTCACATAGTGTATTTTCTTCTCTGGGTCTGGTGGTTTTTCTCCTGTTTTGGAGTTTTCCACGTAAATTCTTGTGTTGTGTTTATTTCTCTATTTTTCTTATTATTCTGTTAAAAGTAGATCCTGGTGGGGGGAATTTGGAAGCCCAGATTCCCAACAGCTAAGTCTGTCCAAAACAGCCACTTCGTTGGTGTCCAATATGCGTCAGATAATAAATCGTTGAGAGTAGCTTATACCAGCTATTTGTATGGGCTATTTTGACTAAATAAATCACTGGAAGATGCCTACTTTCAGTTGCTTATCCGAAAATCTCTTTTAAAACAAAAGTACTTATTTTTTACTTTAAGATTGATAAAATAATGAAAGATCCATAATCTCTTTGAATAATGAGATGATTTAAAATAAAATGAGATGAGATAAATATTTTAGATAAAAGTTGAGAAAAATTAGTAGAATATTATTATTATTTTAGAATTTAAAAAAATTAAATTAATATTTATTATATTTTATATAAGAATTAAAAAAATTATAATGATAAAAAAATATAAGATGAGATTATATGAGATAATTTTTGTACTGTCTAAACGTAAAAGCACTACAAGAAAATAGGGTAGATATGACACCTTAATTGTGACAAAACAGAGTAAATGTGATACTAAAGTATCATATCTGTTCTATTTTGTCGCAATTAAAGTGTCACATCTGTCCTGTTTTCTTATAGTAGCTATATGCAAACGTATTGGACTACTAGTACTTTTTTTTTGTCCTTTTTAAAATCTAAGATATTTCATACACGTTTTTTTATTGAAAATAAAACATTAAAAAATGTTCAATACAAAAATATGATAATTAAATTTACATACCTAAACAACTAAAAAACATAGACAGAAGTCCATGATCTATTTATTTGGCTAATTTAATTATCATAAGCAAAAATATATAGAAGTCTTAAATAATTTTCGCCAGAATCTGAACGCTCTACAAAGCAGTTCTAAACGTAAAAACAAAGTTTGAGATGAAATTACTCTCTAACTGATCTATATCCAAACCAGTCCTAGGCGGCATTTTGACTATTTATGTTTTATGGCGAAAGGAAAACCATCTATATATTGAGCTACAGACATCATTAAAACAGCGAGCAAACGACCAATGCTAAATACTAAAACTAGTAGTGTCAGTACTAGAGTCTTCGTCCATGACCATAGATGCATACAATAGACTGTTCCATGTATCCGGCACTCCGGGCAAGCACCAATGACTGCAATCAGCATGGGAATGTGGTTTTTTTCGTTGCTTAGGTGTCAAAAGCTTCCCTTGCCTTACTGTATAAACAGATGTATGTGCATCTATTCGATACTGAGTTAGTTTTGTGACGTTCAAGTACGTTACTGGTGTCCTCATGCGTCCAATTATACTCTCAACAATGTCTCCAATTGGATTGACAAATTGAAAGGACTGATCATCGTTAATGGGTTGTTTTCGATTGTAACACCACTCTTTACCATAGTGTAGTGCTGTTAAGCCTCGAAAAAATACTTTTGTATTGCTCGTTATATCTACGTTGCGATCAATCCAACGAGCCCAGGTCTTCATTGCCTTCAGAAATGCTGAACGAATCTTTATGTCCTCCCAAAGCTTTCCTCTATATTGAAACAATTCCCACCTACAATTAAAGCCTCCACTGTTATAAATCCCCTTTCCAAGAACGTCTATGATGCATGAGGTTATGAAACTTTGATTAATAACTAAAGTTCTATTTAGATAGTCATGAGATGAAATGATGATCATATAATTTTAGATGAAAGTAAAAATTGAATAAAATATTATTAAAGTATTATTATTATTTTGTGTTGTGATTTAAAAAAATTGAATTATTTATTGAGAAATGCTTCTCTTACAAATAGTTGGGATTCCCGAATGTAAGAATTTTTTTTTTAATTTTTTTTATATAATGATTAAAAATATATATTTTATTAATATTTTGATTTTTTAAAATTTTTTTAAAATGTTTAAAAATGATAAAAAAGTATATATTAAAAAAAAAAAGATTTCAACAGGCGGATCCATTCGGAATCTGCCGTTTGTAAGAGTAGCAGCCCTTTTATTTATTATATTTTATATAAAAATTTTAAAAAATTATCATGATAAAATAAGATGATATCGTTTCTATATTTAAACGGTACCTAAAAAGATTAGAAGCTTAATACCTCTGGACATTGTGAAGCCACCAGTGACCAGAGTTAAATATCATAACATCAGCGCCACGACAACTGCTTTCCCAGTCTGATAGTTTGTCTAGCGTGAGAACTCGACCCAGTTCTTTATTTTGCTTCCATTGCACTAGAAAGGGACTCCCATGGTACTCCACAGAACAATTATACTCCTGTTGTTTCAGAATGATAGGAGGAATCTCGTTAACAATAATAAGCTTTATAATCCGTTCAATGAAGAAATAATAATCGAAACAGGTCTCTCTTACCGTAGATCTAAAAGTCCTGTAGTTTACATCCATATCAATTTGAGCTCGCGAGGAAGGAATAGCGGAGTAAAGAAGGCAAACAAGAGACTCCCAATGGTTTCTGTTAATGGAGTCCCCAACTATAACCACTCTCTTATCTCTAAGTCTCTCTAACATGTTTGTACCATTAAACCTGATCAGAAACCAACCTTAATCTTGTCAGAAAATGGACTTAATATATATAGAGACAAAAACACAAATAAGATGGTATCCGTACGTTAAAACTTATTACCTCGGAATCTGACACCCCTTGGCTTCCCATCTCCATTTCTCGTATTCAGAATCTGGCCTTCCATTACTTTGGCAATCAACTTGGTCACTAAGAAAAGGACACCGTGATCCATGATATAGAGGACTTGATTTTGGATCATATACCCATTTCCCATCGAAGATATTGCACCTCTCTTCCTTCTTCATTATCTCCCTCCCATGTTCTCCTACTTTTGACGGTAGCAGGAATTGCATGTCATCATCAGCTGCTGGCTGATGCTGCTTGTTGGAGTCAATGGCAATGTTTCCGGAAGCAGCGTAAACATGATTGTCGTTATGGTCATTGGATGATGTCATGGTTTCGACAATGTTTTTGGAAGCAGCGTCAACCATTTCAATTGCAGGATCATGCCGGTCTGAGTCCTTGGAAGATGTCATCATGGTTTCGACAACGTTTTCTGGAACATGCCGGTCTGAGTCATTGGATGAGGTCACGGTTACGACAATGTTCCCATAAGCAGAAAGCTTTACGGTTTGGTAGTCATGTTTCAGACAGTAAACCAGATAGATGTAGCCTATGATGAAAGCAAATGTGCAGAACCTCCATTTTTCATTAATGGCGGAACTGAACCTCATTGCTGAAATTCTGCTTTTGTCAAGCGTAAGAGAGGGTTGTAATTTGCGCAGCCTCTCTTTTATTGCCTCGAAACTCCTCATAATATTCCCAACTAGAGCACTACCGTTTGTGGCCTTTGCAACACCCATCCCTTATCTCCTGATCATAATTCCGCTTGCTCTAGTTGCTTTCATATTGTTTTTATGGTTCACCTTGATTATGTGTTTTTGATAGGTACTGGCTTGCCTTAATCCCAAATCTCCTAGTGATTTTTTTAACCACATATAATATTCTTATGATATACAAGCATGCACGCGTATTCATTTGAAAAAAAAAAATAGATCTCATTTTTAAACTAATTTATTTCATCATGTAGAGCTCTATTTTTTTTTTTTTTTTTTTTTTTAAATACACGGCGGTTACCCACACGGCCACACTACAATTATAAATATCAATAAATGTTTGATATCATAATTACCGTGCAAATCGACACGTTCCCCATGTTGTCTTTGGACTGGCTCAAAACTGAATGGAGAGTTTTCGCTTTATGCAAGAAAACACTTTATTCTCTCTTGAAAAGCCCCGTAGATCTGTTCCTTAAATTCTTGAAGAAAATATTGTCATTTAGTTATGAGTGGCCGTAATGCAGCCAGATGATATGTCTTCGATAAGGTTGAGTTGGTACGTTATGTGTTCGATTGTCTCAACACTACAAGTCGCGTATAATACGATACATTAAGATATAGATCAATATGAGTAAGATCCATTAAGTTTAAGGGATCACATTCTAAATTTTAATACGATACATTAAGATGACAGATTGACTCGACACAATTTATTTTGATTTTTTTTTAATAAGAAGATACAACCCTATTAATAAGATAAGGTTACAGACATTTGTCAAACCATATAATTTATATATATATATATATATATATATTTTTGATCTATTATAAATATACAAATACGACTTGTTAGCTTAACCTGTTTTGACCCAAATAATTCATTTGATTTTATTAATATAATTTCACATAAAATTTAAAATTAATATCTTTAAAAGATAAAAACTTAAGTACTGCATAAGTTTAAAATTACAAATCCAATTAAACAAGCAAAACACCAAAATTACAATTCTTAGAAAGTATGGAAGGGGTCGTGAACAAAGTTTCAAATATTATTTTGATGATTATTGTGGTTAACACATTGGAAAATTTTGATATTGGTACCGTTTCAAGATAGTCTATAAATAGATATAATAATTATATACATATAAATTATATTTCAAAATAACATTAATGCAAGTCTTAAAAAGTTAAAATACATATTTATAAAACTCAATAATACTTATAAGTTCTCAATCCAATTATTAAAAAAAAAAGAATCACTCATCTTCATCATAAAAAAGAAGAGTATGGATTTGATTTTCAAATCTCAAGAATTTTTTTTTTTAAAAAGTTAAGAAAATATTCTTGAAATGAGAATTAGAATAAAAATTATGAAAATATACTGAAAATAAAAAAATAAAAATTTCAACCAGTACAATGAAAACTGGCCAGAGCACCAAAAATAAGCTGGTAATAACCCAAACATATTGGAATAGTCGGTACTTAACCCAGTACAAAACACATATCATTTGATCCATATAGTATTTGATTTGGTACGCTACGATGCATTAATATTCAAAATATTGATAGTATCTCGTGAGAATTAGCCCAACTGTGAATTAAAAGAGAGGCTCAAAATATCTGAAAATGAATGTGAGACTGTAACAAAAGTTAGAGTGCGACAGGAGTAGGATTTTATAATTTTTAGTATAAAAGTATAAAAAATAAATTTAACTTTTTTTAAAGAGTCATAATGGATTATCCTATCAATGACTTGTTAAACAAATATGTTTTAAGGAGTTAATTTATTTTAATTTGAATCTGTTAAACTTAAATTCAAATTTATTTTTATCTTATTGTACGTTTAATGCAGTATAAGAAAATTATTTATGTATAATTATTTAATTTTGATTAAAGAATTATTTATAACTAAAATTAATTACAAATACTTATTTGATCATAATTAAATGATCATAAAGTTTTTTTTATTTTTTTTTTTGAAGTGACGATCGTTATTCGTGGGATCCCGTATTGTGATTCCTAAGTGCCGTCTGGATTGCTTTTCTCTGCTAATGACACGTGATATTGATTATTGTGGAAAATGATGCTCGATGCTTGCTCCAAAGATGCGTAAAAGATACTGAGATTTTTTATCACCTTTCTGCCACTAGTGCAGTACCGGCGAACTGCCGCTCAGATACTTTTGCATGAAATCTATGGGGGAGCTTTGGCATTCTGAAAAATGGGGCCATAGAGCAAAAATACTTTTGTTTGAAATCAAGATTGACTGTAACACCCGGCCCAACCCTTGTCTGCTTTCTAGATTTTCTTTTTGGGCTTATATGTATGAAAAGAACTTTTTGTGTTTTTAATATATATATATATATATATTAAATATAAATTAAGGGTTCAATTTTTTTTTTTTTTATCAAGAATTCAACTTATGGGTTGTTTTTATTTTTATTTTTTTAAATATTTGTTATCTTTTCAAATGGATTCTATTTCTTAGTGAAATATTGATTTCACCTTATTTGTGCAATTTATTTATTTATTATTATTATTATTATTTTGTTTATTTATTTTGCTCCCGATGATTTCTCATTCTATACTTCGGGATTTCATTTCTATCTTTCCATTGGATTTTATCTCTCATCGTTTCATCTTCATTCTCGACTTTGCCATTTTAGTTTTCTCCCATGCCTTGTCCATCCCATGCACGTTTGTTATTTCCCACAGCCCCTACAATCACGGCAACGGATTGCATTTTATACATTTTTTTTATGTTGCATTTATTCTTCCCTTCATTATTTTTTTCTAAGATTTGCACTTTCCTATTTATAGTCATAACTCCCATGCCCGGACATCTCTCATCCATCTCTAGGGTTCAATGTTTTGAATCACCTATAAATATATTATATCGAGCCTCATGCACTATGAAAACCAAAGATACCGCAGCCTTCACCTAGCCTACTACTGCTCCTCTCAACTACCATAAAAGCTGCTTAAGCATGTGGCCACCTCCACCAACTACCCCTCAGCCAGTGCACAAACGAACCAATCGATAATCACCTCACCACCCCTACTCCTTCTCAGTAGCCAACCATCAGAAACCACTTAGAACTCAGTCCCTGTTTTGCACTCACGAAAACAGAGCATCCTGGGCCCTCTAGCTCCCGGTTTTGTTAGGTACTCCAACAATGGCTCAGTGAAACCCAACGACGTCGGCAGCCTCCTCATCGCCTTCTCCTCTCCAGATGGTGCCGCCAAGCACATCGCATCCCCAATTGGTTTTCTTCCCTCTTGGTATGCCTCAGCCGTACCCCCTTCCTGTGTTCCTAGCTTTTTGTTTATGTTTAGAAGGGATTATGTTACCTTCCCGTAATGCTTATTTGAAATATGAATTTTTCTTGTTAGTATTACACTTTTGGCCGCCTGGTTTTAAAACAAAATAAGTTTTGGTTTACTCTCTTTGCAAACTAGTTTAAGCTTAATGCTTTTTCTTTACGTAAAGCTTCGTATGCATTAGTGTTAAAGCTTTGTTCTATGATTAAAATAATTAAGAGAAGTTTTAAAGTTTTACTTAATGAGTTGAGTCTTGTTCTCACAAGATTTACTCTCTTTTTTCTAAATGTGTTTTGATAAGTTATTTGAGAGTTGAATGTTGTTGCATTGTGATCTTGTTCTAAATTATTTTTGGGTTGGTTAATAATGTTATTTCAACGAGTTTTTGAGATTTAAGTGGATCAGTTTGTTTTGACTTCTGGAAGAGACGTGTGTTTGAGTTGAGTCTGGAGATGGAATTTTAGTAAGTGAATATTAAGTGAAAACTCAGGTATTGGAGGATTTGTTTTATTTTAAGGTTTTGGAGGATTCTAGTAAATTCAAAGTATTTTTGGAGAGTTGATATTATAGGATTTTGAGAATGTTTAGACATCGAGGAAAGTTGTTGATTTTATATCTCAGACTTTAATTCTAGAGTTTGTGACTATTTAGAAATTTATGGAGTCTCATGTTATTCTTAAAGGCGGCGTTTGATTTTTTGAACAATATTATTGTGGAGGAATTCTGAAAAGCTAAGAAATCCAAGTAAGTGGGGTTCCTATACTAGATTTTGCATAAAGAAATATAAATTGAGATTTAATTTAGAAAACATGCATGTTTTAGTTACGAAAAAAAAATTTGAAATCACCTCAATTATTTGTTTCGCATAAGCATAAAATTTCTGTATGAGAATAAAGTATTTCTGACATGAACTGGTATAGACACGAGCAAATTTTACAGCATTCTGTTTTCTGAACTAAAAAAGAGCGAATATGAAAGTTTCTGTATAAATGGTATTTCTGATCTGATTCTATTCTATTTTGGAAAAACTTTATACTCTGATATGATATGATATGATTTCTGAAACCTCTGGTATGACATTCTGGTTCTATTTCGCTCTGTTTTGTTCTGGGTTGGTACTAACTATTCTGTTTCCGGTACACCCACTTTGGTTGCAAAGTAGTTTTCTGCGTGATCTTTCATATATGCACACTCGGGATTCCGAGAATAATAAGGGGAACATTCACGTTTTGTTTTTGCTTGAATGGCCGTCGGGGTTTGTACAACCCTACCATGGGGGTTAAACATGGTATTTCTGTTATGATAAGATGTGTCAATTATGCTATGCCAAATGGATTTTCTATTTCTGTTTATACTAAACCTTCGCTCTGATTTACTTATAACATGATTTGTTTCTGTATTTTTGAAGATAAGAAATATATTTGTTATGCATTCTGAATTTGGTAAATAGTCATGTTTGCACACTAGTATATGTTCTCTACAAACTGAGTTGTGGTTAAACTCACTCTTGATCACTAAATATTTTTCAGATGAGTATGAATATTTCAGCCAAGAATCGGATTATGAAGCATTGAGTGAAATGACCTAAGAATGGTTGATTAATCATAGAGAGTTTATATGAGTATTGACAAGTATTAGTTAGAAAATATTATTATATTTTTGTGACGTAGCATTTCTAGAGTTGATGATATTGAAGAAATTGATTTTGGAACCAATTTTTATATAATATTAGAGAGTTTTGAGTCTTTAATAATTCTGTTGAAATGTGGGTTATGTGATAAGTATTAGGAAGTAACTCTCCGATCCCTGCGAGACCGGGGCGTTACAATAATTCCGCCATCAAACAAGGAAACTAGCTATATACATTGATATTAATTTAGGTCTTGTTTAAATTAAGAGATGAAATGAGTTGAGATTAATTTAATTTATTTTTTAATATTAAGATTTGAAAAAAGTGTATTGAAATTTAAAAAAGATGCATTGAAATTTGTATTTTATATAAAATATTAAAAAATATAATAATAAAATATAAATAAATTAAGATAAACTTAACACATTCTTCAACCTAAATAGGGCCTTATCTTTTACCATTGCTTCATGTCCTTTGTTGGAACCATGCAGATGTCATGATCATTCAACCCTCATGCATGCGGGCCTCAACCCTCTCTCTATTTGTAATTTCTATTTGTTTTGGAATTAGTACCTACGTGCACAAGAACAAAAAAAAAAACGGAAAAGAAAAATCCTCCGCGACCACACTTGCATCTGAGTTGCATGTGGGCATGCGCAAATATAGTAAAAATAATATAAATAAATAAATTGATTCAACCCCTACTACACTGTGCGTCAGCCGCCATTATACATGTGGTGCACAGTAGATTTTACTATACAACCTATGTCATAAAAACTTCTTTCCTATTTTCCTTTAATTAATTAAATTTGACATATAACTCAGAATATTCATATTAAATTATCCAAAATTAAAAAATAATTTATTTGATAAAATAATAATTTAATTTTTGACTATTTTATTTACATAAATTCTCACGTCGTTAAATTAGCTAATTTTTTATCATATAATAATAAAATAATATAATAATAATCTAACTTTTAACTATCCATATCAAATTTTTATATAGTATTATCTATTTATTTATTATATAATAAAAAATATTTAATAATAAAAAATATTTAAATTTTTGTAATTATTAATTTATTTTATTTTATGATATTTTACTATTCTACCTATTATATATTAATTAATTATCATATTTTAACTAAATTATGAATTAAAAAATTAATTAATAATCATATTCTATTTAAATTAAATTAATAATTAACAATTAATAATTTTTAAAAAATCTACTTAATAAAATAATCATTTGCATAAATATAAACATTTGTTTTATGCTAACAAAATTTATAAAATAGATATTTGTGTAAATAAGAGAGAGAAGAAATTAATATAATATATATTTGGCCAAGCTAAAGTGATTGTCAGAGATGAAATAAATTTTAGTATTATTGTAGCTATCACCAAATTTTTTTAAACTTTAGCTAATAAATATTCTATGTGATCTTATTTTGAAAGAAGTCTCGGTTCATAGTTTAAGACTCCATTCTGAATTTAGTTTTTAATCAATTCAATGAAAGTGTTCTCAAACCCTTAATATTAAATAACTCATACGATCCCTTCCAAAAGGTTTAGAGAAAGTCTCCTCCTAACTCACATGACTTCTTTCCAAAGGTTTAGAAAAAGTCTCTCCTTTCTTTCTAGAAAATGTCATTTCAATGAATATCATTGTTGGAGAGAAAGCCACGGTCCTATTCTTCTCATTTCTATTTTCGTATTGTGTATACATTTTCAAAATATTATTTTTCTCCTCCTCCCTCCCCCAGTTTAATTTTGGTCAGATTTGTTGTTCTTTGTTGCCATCTATCTATACGTGACCCACCACCTGATCTTACAGCCATTAATCCATCGGGATGGACTGGAGTCCCAACAAAAAAATCAACGGGTGGTCTTCACGTGCCCTTGCGTACTGAAGCCTACGACGGCTACACCTAACTTACCAACAACTATGTCTTGTCGAGAACTTTTATATTTGGGTTACTCTATCTCCATCCCACTGGCACATGGCTATCACACACCATCACAGAAGTGCAGTAATGCAGATGCTTGGCTGCAGATTAGTCTACCTAATGTCATGTTTTTCTTATGTTATAGGTTTTTGTAATCGGTAATCTTGAAGAAGAGATTGTGGATCTCTCCAAACGTCATCTCAAGACAACAAATAATAATGTACTCGTCACTTTCACCATTTCTAGTGGAGGTACTACTGCCACCAACTATGATTTTATTTTTTACAATTCTTTATGAATAATTTATTTTTGTCTTTTAAGACAATATCATTTTTGTAAGACTTGTGTGAAAATCAAGAAAATGATCAATAAAATCTATGTTTTTTTTTTTTTATTCACTTTGCATTATTATTATTATTTTAAAACATTTATTAGAAAACCCCCCACATTCACCTTATGTATCATCTTTTCTACTTAATTTAATAAAATTTACTTGCCTGCTTTGGAAAAAGAGAACTCATACGACATAGGATAAATACTAAAAAACAATCATTGGGTGGTAAAACTAATTGACATAAAGCACCAGGATGAGTAACCAATAAAAGTTTTTTTTAAAATTCTCCATTTGATAGATTGTACTATATTAGATATTTTTTCAGAGTAATGCTGTTTATAAACTTTAAATAGATGTGTCTTTTTCAAATGGGTAATATTACATACAGTCGTGGAATTGCAAACGACGTGCAGTCGCTTTAGAAAAAAAGTTAACTTTTTCACATGGGCTCCATATATATTCACTTTTTTTCAAAGCGACTGCACACCGCTTGCAACTCCATGACTGCATCTGTAATTTCTCTTTCCAAATAACTCTCACGAAACAAAAATAACTTTTTATATTTTTTTAAGATAGCATCCACTTTTTTTTATTTTTTAAATAAAGGCTTATATGCCGTGGGATTTATCTATTTGATACTTTACAGATTATTTCTCAGTTTTTTTTTTCTTTTTCCTTTTTTTTTTTATGCCTTCGACGTAATTTGAGGTTGATGGGCTCTATTAGTTAATGAATTATTTTAAATAATTTAGGTTATTTGTGGACCTTTTCTGTATTTAGACAATTGAATTTTCATAGTTAACTATATTATGATTCTTTAAATCTTAACATGGGATTTAAATTAAAACGAAGGAAAACAATTGTACATTGTACTGGTCCACAATTACTACAAGAAAAATATTTATTTGTTGCATTTTTATTAGTCACTAATAGTTTATTTTAGTCGTTAATAATCTATTTTAGTTGCTAATAGTCTTTTCTATTGCTAATATTGAGTCACTATTATCCATTTTTCTTGTAGTGAATGTTAATATTTCTCAAATTTATCCCTGTGAGTTTTATCTTATGCTTAGGTCTGTAAACTGGATAAGGGGTGATAATTTGTGTTCATGAGTAATGTTTATATTGTGTCAATTAATGAGTATTAGACAACATGAGTCAACCTGATCAACATCACCTGTTTGGTTAAATGATTCAAACCATAAAATATTAACATGCACAATATAATAAAAATGTGACATGACAGGACTTACATAATTCGTTCAATAATTAATTTTTATTAAGTTAACCATCATGTGTAACTCATTTTACTATAAGAAAACTGTTTATTTACAGTTAATTAATACCAACGAAATGATCATTTATAGTCAAAATTAGTTATAAATAATCTTTTCATCACAATTAAAGAACTACAAAAACTCATTTTTCCTATGAATTTCATGTAAATTAATTGACTTGACATATACATTTATTTTAACTCAACTAATATAATCTCATATATAATACAAGGACATGAACCGTATTAAATATTCACAATTATAAGTGGATTCAAGACAAGATTTATTTGATCAATATCCAAACACTACAACCAAAAATAGTTCTTGTCGCCAAGATATTTTTCGGTGACACAAATCATGCAGGAAATATTTATTTTTGACATACTATTTCTATCGCTTTGTTATTTTGCAGGAAAAGTTATTCATTATGGCAAAAGAGAGTTCATAAAGAAAAGGTTAAACTTGACTTACATTGGGCTAATGTTGATGATTTGTTTTTTTTTTGTGACTTTTTAACTATTTTCGGTACTAGTGTAGCGTCGAAAATAGTCTTTGAAAAATAACATCCGTGCTCCCCCCGCCCCCCCTTTTTTCTCATTTTTTCCCAATCCCTAATTAATATCATCTCTGCAATAACACCCCTCCAGATTCTCCCCAACCCTAATCTCTCTCTCTCTCTCTCTCTCTCTCTCTCTCTCTCTCTCTCTCTCTCTCTGTGTGTGATTGTGATTTCCTACCATATTGTATCGCACTTCCTTGTCGTTGTCGTCATCATCTCGATTCGCAGGTCAATGTCTCTCTACCTCTCCGTTCGTTTCTCTCTCTCTCTCTCTCATGCTCTCTCATTTCCAAAGGGTGAAACCCTAGCCTAAATCTTCTCAAAGAGATTGATAGATTTTTAGAGGCTTGTAGTCTAAGGTTCTTGCCACCATAACTTCCATCCACGTTTCTTTGTAAATATTAAGCCACTCAAGTTTAGCCACTGCCCTGTCTAATATTTCCTTTGTAAATAGTAGAGGCTTTAGAGCCAAGCTCATGTAAATACTTTGATGAGTACTAAATATTTTGTACATCAATTTAATTTGTTGACCATTGTATATAATAAATTAAAGTTCCTCACTACACATAAACTAATGGGCATTTGCAAAAACTGCAAATTTGTTGGGGTAAAATTTTTCTAATATATATATATATAAGTAAACAATTTTTATTTTTTCCTTTGTAATACTGTCAGCAAGTTGTGTCGTAGGACTCCTCAACCTCTGTGATATACCAGGTACACTCTATCAAAACCATTCACCGATTTTTGTTGTTTGCTTTCTTTACTTAATTTATTCTGTTTTATTGTTAGTGTATTTATAATTTGAATTTAAAAAGTAGTTCTGTAGGTATTAAAAAAAAAGGGCAAATTTGTTCTTAATTAAACATAGATTTTTAGAGCCCTATTTTGGCTTTAGGTATATATCTTAGAGGTTACTTAAAAGGAATTTCCTGGGGTTCGGTCCAACCGAAACCCCCCCCCCCAAAAAAATGCAGGCCCCGACGGCGGTGTTTTTGGACCCATTTCGGGTTTAGGGCTGCTGGGGGCACACTGGAGGTCACCGGGGCTCGCTGTCACAGGGTTGAGGTTGCCGGCTTCCTTCGGTCCCGATGGGATGGGCGGTGTCGCCCACCACCATCGGCGGTGGTGGGGGCTGGGCTGAGGCCGAGGCCGAATCTCCCTTAAAAATTTATCTTCATTTTATTTTTTTATTGTGTTATTTATTTATTTTTTTCATTTTATTATTTTATTACATTTTTTATTGTGTTTTCTAAATTTTTTTTTATTATATTTTTTATTATATTTTTAAATATTTTTTATTGTGTTTTTATAAAAATTATAAGGATTTAAGGAGTGGGTTGCAACCACACTTGGGTGCAGTCCAACCGCACCCCATCGTCACCTTACTTAAAATACTATCTTAGTTGCTTGGTTTTATGTGTTTTCATCTTTATGAAGGCTAAGGTCCGGTTTGAATTTCAAATCCATCTCAACTCATCTCCATTTTATTATTATACTTTTTAAATTTTTCATACAAAACATAAATTCATATACACATTTTTCAAATCTCAATATACATTTTTCAATCCCAATTTAACTTTTTCAAATTCTAAAATAATAATATTAAAAAATAAATTAAATTGATCTCAACTCATCTCATCTCCAAATTCAAATAGGGTAAGTTTTAATTCAGTGTGTCTGCCATATATATATGTATATATTTGCATCTTAAACAATTGCTTCAAACACACAATACTCCCCCTTGAATATTAATGGAGAAGATTAGTTTATCAAAGTTAAATTTTGCCTCCTGCTCCTATTCTACTCTTGCAAGATGTTATTTTTTAACAATGTTAATCATTTATTTAAAAGAATTCTGATACTTTATGTTTGTTATTTAAAACTTTTGTTGAGAATGTTGTTTGGAATAGCTTGTGGGGACTTCTCAGAGAATTTTGTAGACCAATTGTAGGTGGGAAGACAGATGCCAGCCCATGGCCTTTAAATCTTGGAAACAGGTATACCTTATTTAATTTAGTGTCGAGAATTATAATTGGATGTTTATTTTGCCTTGTGGTCAGCATTGCCATCTTAATTGCAATAAAGTTAAGGACCAGAAAGTTCAAGCATTCTAGGTTTAGAATTAATTCTAGTCTAACTGTCCAGCATTGCCATCATATTGAATAAAACTGTCCAACAAATATGTTGGACAGTTTGAATAAACTCCACTAGCTAGTTTGAATAAACTCCATTAGCTAGTTTGAATTATGGATAGTTTGAATAAACTTCACTAGCTAGTTTGAATTCTGGACAGTTTGTTGTATAACCTGTTTTGGAATGTTAGAAGCGTTGGGTTAATTCTTTGCTTAGTTCTCTTTTAATTTCATAGCATGTTTTAAAATGGGTATTAACTAGGTAAACTATGATTTTGGATAGCTAAAGTTTTAAAGCTATTAAATGGGTAGTCTTTACTATGCTTATGCTATGTCTAGTTTTAATTTAAATATGCTATCTAAACTAATAATATTGTTTGGGTGGTTTAGTTATAGCATATAGTTGGTTAGGCTTAGGTGATTGGTTTTTATGGTTGCTATATTAAGACATGTGAAGTTGTCCAAGACCTTTAAGCTGTGATTATACCATGGTTTGGTTGGAAAATAGCCCATTGTTGTTGTTATTCCTTTTTGGTTAATTTCTAATTAACCCAAAAGCTCAAATGATTGATCGGATAACTTTTTGTGTTGATTGGTTAGAAAAATCCATATTGTGCTTTTGGGGCTTTGTTGTTGTAAAAAAAAAATTGTGAATTTTTGTATACAACTAACGGCCCCAAGTTGAGTTAATCAAGGAAAGTATAGAAATGTTTTCCATCTTCAATTTTAAACTCTAACATAAACATCTTTCAGTAGGTGAATGGTGGCCAGCTTGCAGTCAAATGGCTTTTGCGAGCATCAAAGATTTCTTAGAATCCATTTTTAAGAGAAGCCTATGTCGCCGTGTTGAAGGAAGCTGAATAGTTTCTTTGGGCCTGTTCTAAAATAGATTTTGTGAGCTTTTTTTCCTATCCTCTTTGTACTCATTTTGTTGCTCTAAAAATTGGACTTTACAACAATAAGTTGTTTGCGTGTGAAATGGCCCCAAATTGTACTTATTTAAGTAAATTTAACTTTAATGATCAAATAACTGTTAGTGCAGACTTCCTCTCTATTTGTTTTTTCTTTTTACTTTTTTATTCATTTAGTGCATTTTTTCATGTTTAGTACTTGTGTTTATTGTTTCTATTTTTTTTCCAACTATCTAGAAATTCTTATTTGTATTCCAATATTTCCTTTTAATATATTATTCACATTCTTTATGTATTTTAGGAGTAAGGCTTTGAGAGGAATGATATTTTTTTACTACTATTTTTTTTTAATTTTATAAAAGACTATTTCTCAAGAAAATATAATGCCGTAAGGAGTCATTTCCCACGATGTGATAATGTCAGAAATACTAACATTTTTGACAATTCAAAGAATGGCGGGTAAATGGCTTCTTTAGCTAGTTATTTCCTAGGACCTTCCTGCAAATGAAAAATACTAGAATAAACTATTTTTGGCAATAAAAATGAGTATTTTAGATAAATTATTTCTCAAAAAAAAGTGCTTTTGTTATAGTGAAACTTATAATATATAAGAAAATTAATGTTTCTATAAAATAAAATTACATATTAACAAGGAATTTTTTTTATAGTTTGAGATATTAAGTAGTTAAATACTAATATTAGGATTACATTCCAACAACAATAAAGGCATATAATTATAAATAAAATTTATTCGTGCTTTGGACTGATAATGAGTTTTGCAGATTGATCCGTAATTAACATGTTTATTAATCATGCATGTATTTTTTAGTCAACCCGACCCATTTTGATCGAAACTCATTTACATAAAAAAACAAATTCGCTTATTATTTCATGTCGTGTTAGTATTGAATTTATGAATCATGCTAAATATTGCCACGGCCTGAAATAATAACAATCATAGAGGACATGACGGTCATATAAAAAGGTCCAAAATTTAAAAAATGTATAGTTGACATCCACCTTACTATAGAACATTAAATAGTACAAAAAAATTCAGAAAATAAACTAAAATGAAAGAAGTTTAAAAAATCAACCAAATTGAGAAGTAAAAATACATAAAGTTAGAAAATAAACTTGAAAACTAAGAAGAAAAAACTAAGTAATTCAATATAAAATCAGAATATAAAAAGACCTTTAATTAAATGAAAAATTAGCTGAAATAAATCAAACATAAATAATTTTTTTGTCGTGACAATACCATGTTGTTAAAGACAATTTTAATAAAATAAAAAAGAACGAATTCCTCATCAGCTATCCACCCCGAGAAGGGAAGGATAGCTAGCGGATGTGCTTATACAGACTGGATCATAATGGCACACATTAATCCGGCTATCTGGACTTGGAGGTCATTATTTCTCATTGAGGGAGAAGCAAAGGGCTGAATTTTGATTGGCAATATATATATATATATATATATATATATATATATATATGTTGAGGACGTGTCTCGTCGGCCTCCTGTTCCCGTAACCTGCAAGAAGAATCAAGAGAAGATGGTGGCTTTCCACCCGAGAAAACTCCGACGCTCAAGTTAGTGATCAAGTATTTACGGGAAAAATTCTTAATGTCCATAGTTGAGGTTTACCTGGTCTATTTATAAGCCTTTGGGGCAATACATGTCCCTTGTAACGCCTTCCGTAATCATCGTGATTGCGTATTTGCATGGTATATCTTTATAAGTTTGTTGATATTTCGTATTTACTTAAAATCCCGATAAAGGTGAAAACGGGTTTGATATATATTTTGGATTCTGCAGAGTTGGGCCCTTTGTATGCTTTTCCTTCCTGGTGGGCTTCCATCGCTGTTGGGCCTTTGGGCCAAATCTGATCCCACAATTACCCTGCAAATTTTCTTCACCTTGAGGCGTAGGAAATTAATATTTATTTATTTATTTATTTTTTTAATTTCCCGCGAAGGCAAACTTGGGAAATCGCTCCTTTCCCTTGATCATCGGGTGCGTGCTGTCCTCCCGTCTTCTCATCTGACAGTTACACCTCTGTCTTTATGTCAGGTCATCATATCTCCGTCTGTTGGTATGCCGCATTTGTTTTCTTTAAATACCTCTTTTCTTTCTCTCTTCATTTTGCTTTTCTGCATTCTCTTGTTATTAGACTCTTTCCGTCTCTTCCTTTTTGCTCTTTCTTGTTTCTTGCATTCTTCTTCTTCGTTATTTTCCATGGCAGACCAAGGCAGCGGTTCGGTTCAGCCTTTCGATATTCCTGAGGGCACGACCTTTGAAGGTTATGCTTGGCGCTCCAGTGTTCGTGAGAAACACTTGGCCGGGATCAGGGAAGAGTTCAAGATTCCCAGTTCAGTTGTAATGAAAGCCCTCAATTCGGGCTGCTGTGATGATTAGGGGTTTTCGGGTTTGGTGGCCATTTCCGTCGCCCTGTTATTGCATGGCTTGAAACTTCCCTTCTGCCACCCCCTTCGAGACATTCTAGACCTTCTAGAGCTCGCTCCGATTCAACTTCACCCTTTTGCCCTGAGGGTGTTCTTGTGTGCTTGCATCATTTTTCTGATGGTGCTAGAGCCCCTTCGCGATCCTTACCCCGATCTCACTGCTCGTGAGTTTCTGGACTTCTCAGATGTGAGGGCGGCCACTAAGGGATGCGTGGCTGGTTTTTGCAAGAAGGAAAAAGCCAGTCCCTGGCAAGGTTTGAAGGAAGATATTCTAATGCTAAGGCGTGGACCACCAAGTTCTTTTTTATCAGTGGCTAAGGATGGGAGTTCCCTGGTCAGGAGGAAGTCTTCAGGGATTTCCCCGTTAGGGCCATCTGGCGCCCAATCCCGGATGGTAAGCGCTTGTGGTCAACCATGCCCCCCTTATCCTGCAGAGAACTTGACCGGATTGATGCTGTCAATGCTTAGGCCGCAGATCATCCGGAAGATCTCTGGACTGACAAGCTGTTGACGCCTACGCATATTGATCGGTTCTTGACGTCTCCGAACCGTTCCTTTGTTCAGGGGCGTGACTTCATGATCACTGATGTCATCCCCGCCCCTCTGTCGGCGCCCTCAGAGAAGACGGCGAGGGGTGCCCTTTTCATGCGGGATGCTGAGGGCAAGTCTAGGAAAGTTGAACGGCCAGAGACTGCCGTGGCGGAGGGCTAAAAGGAAAAAATGTCCAAAAAGAAGAATGATGAAGGTCATAAGAAAAGAGACCGCCCCGAGGGCTCTTCCGCGAACCCCCCGCCCAAGAAGAGAAAGGTGCCCTCAGTTGGCGATCAGAATTTGACACGGGCAGCTCAAATTTTGGAGGGGAGCTCGACGCCCAAAGTGAGCGCCCATGAGCCAACGCCTCGAGATGTGGTTTCTCTAGGGGGCGGCGAGGACGCGACGCCAATTCCACCTGAGGTGTCTAAGTCCTTGGGTGACCAGACTATGGCACCCATTTCCTCTGCGGGTACTTCTTCCGCGAAACCACAGTCCGCCGGCTTGGGGGACAGAGAGATGCTGGCCAACATAGCTCTCTTTGAGCTAGCCGCTACTTTTCAGGCTCCCGCCCCCTCCCAGTTGAACGCCCAGGCGTCGGCCCCAGTTTTTCTGGCGCCAACTGCTGAAGGTCCAGTGCGGGGCGGCGAGCTCCCTCTCTGTGTTGCTGCTGCCCTTCACTTGGAAGGATTTTAGGAGGCGGGTGTTCCTCCTGCGGGGGTAAAGGAGACGGAGGCGTTTTATCCCCCCCTTCTGAGGGCGCCAGTGGCATTTCAATGGCTGGGCCGCCCAGCTCAGAGACCCTTCCCATAACCGTGTCTGGAGGTAAAACTCCATCCCTGGTTGGGAGTGAGGAGCATTTTTCTGCACCGCCACTGCACGCCCCTTCATTCGACTGGGGCCGGGAGTCCCTCACTGATGAGGAGCTGGACCAGATGCTCCGTGATGACTCTCACGCCGCGTGGGTCGGGTCAGCTCATCCAGGACTATTGCCCGTATTTGGGCATGTGCCGGATCCAGCAATGGGCGTGACTCACCAGGAGGCCTCCCCTCTTCCTGTATTTGCCCATGAAGAAGCCGCTGCCAACATGGCTAACCAGCTGAGGGAGTGGTTCTCCACGGTATTATTCGGACTAACATTATTTCTTGCTATCTTTTGGTTTTGCTTGCCTTTGCTGCCTGCCATTTACTTGGATTGCCTTTTCTTTCTCTACAAGGGGTTGAAGGCTTGGCGGCACAGCTCGCGACTGACTTCCTTGTTCGGGAAGAAAGAATCACCAAGAGGTGGCGAGCGGACAGGGCCGAAATGGAGGCCCTGATCGAAAAAAATAGGGAGCTTGAGTCACGGGTCGCCCAAGCAAAAGGCGTCGCGGATTCCCTCTAGGGGGAGCTCGAGCTGCGTGAGGGAGAAGTTCTCGAGCTTCGTGATGCTGTTCGCCTCACTCAGGAGGCGAAAGCCAGAGAAGATTTCTCCTGTCAAGTCCTGCAGTCGGAGAGAGACCTGGCGATGGTGCAGCTTCATGAGGCCCGGCAAGGGTTTGATGCTGAAATCGTCCGCTTGACTTCTGAGCTTCGCGCCAGCAGCGGGGAATTGTGCTCAGCCCGGGGGGAAGTTGCTGGCCTTAAGGAAAGGTGCGGTGGGCTGACCAAAGACTTGCTGGATGCCTTGGAGAAGGCTCGCTTCGCCGCCCGAGAGGCGTCTGAGGCGCAGGGTTTGTTGGCCGAGCTTCGTGAGCGTTATCAGAAATACAAGGCGAGTCGTGCGAATACGAACGAGGAGCTCAGGAAAGCCAACCTGGTTGCAATGGCCAGGGATGAGCAGTTGGCCCAGAAGGCTGCCCAGTTGACTGCTGCCCGGGAGGAAAATTCCCGCCTTCAAGCACAGTTGGCTTTGGTTCCCCAGGTTCGGGACACCGCCTTCACCTTTGGCCATGGCTCCGGGATCCTGCGCCTTTGGAACCGTCTCCTGGCTGACCCGACGACCAACTTGCAAGCTCTTGATGTGGGCTTGTTTTCCCCTGAACTGGCCGTTTGCTACCGCGCAGATACTTTTGGGCGCAATGAAGTCCCCGATGCCTTCACTGGGTGCCCCCCTTGCCGCCTCTCGAAGAAAGCGGCGACCCGTGATGAAGAGTTGCCTTACCTTTGTACATGTATTATTATTTTTTGTTGTTGTATGTTGTAACCATAATTTGTAATTGGACTCGGCTTGTATTTTGCAATAGATTTTTTTCCTGACCTTTGCTGTCGCGTGCTTATGCTTGTTACTGTGTGCGTTTTCTTTTTGTTCTAAGGTGGTGTGGTCATTTGACTCCGCGCCCCTTTGCTTTGTTTGAGGGGGGGCGTGGTCGTTTGACTCTGCGCCCCTTTATTTCGTTTCAAGTGGCGTGGTCCTTTGACTCTGCTTCCCTTTATTTCGCTTGAGGTGGCATGGTCATTTGACTCTGCGCCCCTTGATTTTTTTTGAGGTGGCGTGGTCCTTTGACTCTGCGCCCCTTTATTTCGCTTGAGGTGGCGTGGTCATTTGACTCTGCACCCCTTGATTTTGTTTGAAGTGGCATGGTCATTTGACTCTGCGCCCCTTTATTTTGTTCGAGGTGGCGTGGTCCTTTGACTCTGCACCCCTTTAGTTCCTTGAGGTGGCGTGGTCATTTGACTCTGCGCCCCTTTATTTCGTTTGAGGTGGCATGGTCATTTGACTATGCGCCCCTTTATTTCGTCAGAGGTGGCGTGGTCATTTGACTCTGCGCCCCTTTATTTCGTTTGAGGTGGCGTGGTCCTTTGACTCTGCGCCCCTTCCTTTATTTGAGGTGGCGTGATCTTTAAAGATGAGGTTTTTCGAAAATCTAATTGATTATAAGGATGCCGGGATGGAATTTAATAAAACGCGATTGGGCGAAAATTTAAAAAACGAAGCAGGAATGACTACTGGTAAATGCAAATTGACGAAATTTTGAATAAACAAAGTAAGAATGACTACTGGAAAATGCAAATTGATGAAAACTTAAATAAACAAAGCAGGAATGACTACTGGAAAATGCAAATTGACGAAAACTTAAATAAAAAGCAAATCTGAATGATTATGAGATTTCTACTAGTAAAACTTCTTCAAGTGCTCTGCGTTCCATGGTCAAGGTAGCTCTCTCGCTTAACTGTCCTTTAGCTGATATGATCCCCCTATACTGTTTGCTATCACTATATAAGGCCCTTCCCATTGAGGTTCCAATTTTTCAGGATTTTGGGTGGTCACCCCGCATTTCCTTAGAACCAGGTGTCCGACTTTGAAGGTCCGGGGCTTGACTGTTTTGTTGAAATATCGCTCGGTTTTGGCTTTTTCTTGCAACAGTCTGGCTTCTGCCTTTTCCCTTTCTTCCTCCACTAAATCCAAATTTTCTTCAAGCTTGCTATTGTTTTGGTTAATCGAGAAGTGACTTGTTCTGTGACTGGGCAGCCCTACCTCCACCGGCGGTATGGCCTCCGCTCCGTACGCTAGGGTGAATGGGGATTCCCCGGTTGGCATTTTGACTGACGTCCTGTACGCCCAAAGTACTCCCAGAAGCTCGTCTGCCCAATCTCCTTTCTTCTCTGTGACTTTCTTTTTTAGGATGGAGAGTAGAGCCTTGTTGGTTGATTCGGCTTGCCCATTAGCTTGGGGGTGGCCTGATGAGGAATACTTGGGTCTGATTCGTAGCTCGGCACACCATTCTCGGTATTGGTCAGAGTCGAACTGCCGCCCGTTGTCTGTTATTATACTGTGGGGAATTCCAAATCGGTAAATCACGTTTTTCCATAGAAATCGTGTTACTGCTTTGCTGGTAATAGTCGCCAGGGGTTCGGCTTCCGTCCACTTGGTGAAGTAGTCTACGGCTACTATCATGAACTTGACGCCGCCTTTTGCCTAGTGGGAAAGGTCCCACTAGATCCACGCCCCACTGGACAAAAGGCCAGAGTGCCGTAATGAAGGTCAATTCCTCTGGCGGGACGTGAGGTATAAGTGCATATTCCTGGCACTTGAGGCATTTTTTTAAAAATTCCTGCGCATCCTTTATTGCATTGGGCCAGTAATAGCCCACTCTGATTGCCTTCCTAGCCAGGGCTCTCCCCCCTAAATGGTTCCCACAGATTCCTTCATGTATCTCGACGAGGACATACTGCGCTTCCTGTGGCGAGACGCATCGCAGCAGGGGAGCGGAGAGTCCTCTCTTGTAAAGGATCCCTTCGATAAGCACAAATCTCGTCGCTTTTCTTCTTACTTTCCTTGTTTCATCTCGTCCCTCCAGAAATTTGCCCGACTTCATATATTCCACTATTGCGTTTGCCCATTCGGGAAAGCCACGATCTACTGTTGCTACTTCTGCGCCCACAGCAGGTATCTCAATGACTCTTCTTTCTACTTGCGAAGGAAGGGGCGCCATCTCCATTCCCGAAGCTGTCCTGGCCAGCTTGTCCGCCACTTCATTGTTAGTTCGCGGGACCTAGGTTATGGTAAAATATGAGAAAAGGTCTCGTACTTTCCACACCCGATCCAAATACTTTTTCAGTTTTACGCTCTTGGTGGCGTACAGTCCCACGACTTGGTTAACAACGACTTGTGAATTTGATCTGGCTTCAACTTCTGTCACTCCAATCTGGGCGGTTATTGAGAGACCGACAATCAGTGCTTCGTATTCTGCTTCGTTATTCGTCACTCTGAATGCAAGCGTAGCCATGTAGTGTCTCTCTTCGCCGCTGGGGCTTATGAGGTGTATTCCCAGGCCGTCGTCGGTCTTGCAGGATGACCCATCTATGTGCATTACCCATGGTGCTCTTGCTTGCTCCGTGACGGCGTTTTGAGCTTCCTAGGGGAAACCTGTGAACTCAGCTATGAAGTCTGCCAGCGCTTGTCCCTTCACTGCCTTCCTAGGCTCGTACTTTAGATCAAATTCGCTCAATTCGATTGATCATCCTATCAGTCTTCCTGTGCAGTCTGGTTTCCTTAGGGTTTTTGCCAGCGGTGCTTTTGTCAGTACCCTTATTATGTGGGCTTGGAAATATGGACGTAACTTCCTGGCCGCCATTACCAAAGCAAAGGCTAGCATTTCAATCTTAGGATACCTTACTTCTGCTCCTCTGAGGGCTCGGCTTACGTAATATACGGAATGTTGTTCTGCTCTGTCTTTTTTTAGCAGGACAGCGGACACCATATGCGGTGAGGCGGCTAGATAAGCGCGGAGCACATCGCCCCTCTCAGGCTACTTCAAGAGCGATGGGTTGGCCAGGTACTACTTCAGGTTTTTGAATGCTTCGTCACACGCCTCATTCCAAGGGTATGATTTACGCAATATGTGGAAGAAAGGCATACACTTATCGGTTGACCTGGCTATGAACCTTCCTAGGGCGGCCACTTTTCCTGCTAACCGTTGGGTCTTGTGCAGGTTCTTTGGCGGCTTCATATTGATTATAGCCTCTATCTTCTCGAGGGAAGCTTGGATTCCTCTCTCTAATATGATGAATCCCAGAAATTTCCCTGACTCGATGCCGAAGGCGCATTTGGCTGGGTTCAGCTTCATCTTATACTGACACAGCACTTCGAATGCTTCTCTTAGGTCAACGATGTGTTGGGCAGGCTCCTTGCTTTTTACTAAGAGGTCGTCTATGTAGACTTCCATGGTCCGCCCCATTTGCTTTGCGAACATTCGGTTGACTAACCTTTGGTAAGTTGCTCCTACGTTCTTTAATCCGAATGGCATTACTTGATAGCAGTACAACCCCTGGTCAGTTATAAATACCATCTTTTCCCTGTCTGCCGAATGCATTTGTATCTGATTGTATCCTGAGTATGCGTCCATGAAGCTAAGCGTTCGGTGTCCTGCTGTCACATCCACGACGAGGTCGATGCGTGGCAGGGGGAAACTATCTTTCGGGCAGGCTTTGTTGAGGTCGGTAAAATCTACGCACATTCTCCACTTCCCGTTTGGTTTTCTTCACCATGACGACATTGGATAACCATTCCGGGTAATGGACCTCCTTGATAAAACCGGCGGCGAGCAGCTTCTCGACCTCCAAGCCAATGGCGGCGTATTTTTCCGCGCTGAAAGACCTCTTTTTTTGACACACAGGTTTATGCGCTGGGTTCACACCCAGTCTGTGTTCAATGATGGTGCGGTCTATACCTGGTATTTCTTTGTAGCTCCAGGCAAAAATGTCTTTCTGCTCTACCAGCAGCCGTTTCAGACTCTCTCTATCCGCAGGGGATGAGTTTGTTTCTACGCGCACGGTTGTTCCTGGGCGGTCTGCGAACAGTGTTATAAGTTCCAAGGGCTCGTTGACCTCGGCATGTTGATGAATTGGTTCGTTTCCGACCTGTATTTCCCCTTGCGAGGCCTCGACCATGACGGGGGGAAGTGGCGGGAGGAAGGCTTCTTCTAGCTCCACGATTGCGCAAATTTCGTTTCTATTTTTCTTCAACTCCTGTACATAGCACTCCCTAGCCAGTGTCTGCTCTCCTTTTAATTCTCCTACCCCGCTGTCGGTTGGGAATTTCATCTTGAGGTGGTACTTGGAAGTTATTGCTTTGAGGTGGTTGAGGGTCGGTCTCCCTAGTATAACGTTGTAGGAGGAAGGGGCTTTTACTATCAAGAAGTCAGTCATGGTGGTTGTTGTTTGTGCTCCACTCCCAGCGGTAACTGGGAGTGTGATGGCTCCTACTGGTTGGATTGCTTCACCGGAAAAACCTTTCAGTGGTGTTGGGCAAGTTCGTAGTTGCCCGGGATCAATGCCCATTCTGTTGAATGCGTCCCAGAATAATATATTGGCTGAGCTTCCGTTATCAATTAGTACCCGCCTAGTCGTGTAGTTGGCTATGATGAGGGTGACTACCAGGGCGTCATCATGGGGGTACAGTATCCCTTGCATATCCGCCTCTCCAAAGGATATTACTTCTCGTTCTTGGTTCAGTTTTTGCTGTTTCGGTGCCCTATCCATTACATATACATCCTCGTACCGAGCTCTTCTTGCATGCGCCTTGAGACTGGATGTGGATACCCCGCCTCTAGTGAATCCTACAGCTATCGTCCTGATTTCCCCGATCGGTTCTCTATTATTGTTATTTCTCGGGGGAGTCCTATTCCTGCCGCCTCTAGTGGGGGTCCTGCTTCTGCCACCGTTCCCTCTGTTGTTTGCCTGGTTACGATCATTCCGAGGGTTGTTGCTGCGGTTTCTTCGCTTGGGGCTGAAGCTCATTTTACCTCTTCGCCCGATTTCTTGGCGCCTAGTAGATTTTGACCGTTTTGCGATCATGTGCTCCAACTCGCCTGTTCCCATTAGGTCGGCGACCCTCTTTTTCATGGTTGTACAATCTTCGGTCCAATGAGATGTTGTCTGGTGGTACTTGCAATACCAATCTGCTGTCTGATATGGGCGCCCTTCGGCCTTGCCATCCTCTTCCTCTCTGACACTTAGGTTATTATGCATTAACCTGGTATGTCGATCCGTGTACCTTTCTCGCCTTTTTTTTCTGCCGACTTGTTCCCACTTTCTTGTCATCGCCCCCGCTTCGCCGTTCGCCCCTCCTGTTTTCTTTGCAGGGGTTTACCAACGCTTGCAGCGTGTCTTCGGCGTTGACAAAGTTGTCCGCTTGATCCATGAACTCCCTCAGGGTGGAGGGAGTCTTCTTTGCCAGATCAACCATGAAGGGGCTCTGGGCCAGATCCCGCCCAAGAGGGCAGCCACAGTGATCTTTTCGTCCTAGTCATCCGTTGTTAAGCGTTCTTTGTTGAATCGTGTGAGGTAGGTCTTGAGGTCCTCGTCCTCCTTTTGCTTGACTGTTAGCAGGTAGGCGACTGGTTGCCGGCGCCTTCTGCTCGGCATAAACTGAGTTATGAAAAGCTTAGCTAACTCCTCAAAGCTGTCTATTGACCTTGGCCGGAGGGTCTCAAACCAGCCCCTCGCTGTCCCCTTCAGGGTTAAAGGGAAAGCCTGGCAAGCAATCTCGCTTGGGAAGCCGTGGAGCGTGATGTGAGCTTTAAAGTTTTCTAAGTGGTCAACAGGGTCTCTGGACCCATCGTACAGTTCGATTTGGGGAAGTTTGAATTTTGGCGGCAAAGGGATTCCCATGATGCGCTCACTATATGGCAGGTCAGTCTGGCTTAGTAAGCTGTCAACTGAAGAATGTCCCCCCACTTTTTTGGCTATTTCCTCATATTCGACTGCAAGATCCTTCAACTCGTCGTGCAGCTTCTGTTTTTCCACACACTCAAGCTCGACTCCCGCGTTACTATCTACCTCTTGCTCTCCTTGCTCGTTGACAGGCGGTACGGCTGTGTTGCTGGATTCAACGTTCCTTTGTCGCAGGGTCTCGTTCTCTTTTTGAAGCGCTTCCAAGGCTTCCAATGTTGTTCTCAGTCTTTCCTCCGCCGCTGCTAACCGTGCTTCCATCGATGCTTCTGTCATTTGGCTTGCTACGGAACGTGTCACAGTTGGCATGCGAGAACTACGTTAATCGTCTGTAAAGTCGAATCCCACAGACGGCACCAATGTTGAGGACGTGTCTCGCCGGCCTCCTATTCCCGTAACCTGCAATAAGAATCAAGGGAAGATGGTGGCTTTCCACCCGAGAAAACTCCGACGCTCAAGTTAATGATCACGTATTTACGGAAAAAATTCTTAATGTTCATAATTGAGGTTTACCTGGTCTATTTATAAGCCTCTGGGGCGATACATGTCCCTTGTAACACCTTCCGTAATCATCGTGATTGCGTATCTGCATGGTATATCTTTCTGAGTTTGTTGATATTTCGTATCTGCTTAAAATCCCAATAAAGGTAGCAACAGGTTTGATATATATTGTGGATTCTGCAGAGTTGGGCCCTTTGTATGCTTTTCCTTCCTGGTGGGCTTCCATCGTTGTTGGGCCTTTCGGCCAAATCTGATCTCACAATATATATATATATATATTTATATATATATAATTGAGGTTAAATCCTTCGGAAAATACTAGTTTAATGCCCACTTGTTTTGACATTTTATTTTAACATCCCATATATTTTAATTTTTTTAATTTTATTTAATGATTAAGAAAGTGATTATTAATATATTGATTTTTTTATTTTTTAAAAATATTTAAAAATAATAACAAATAAAAAAATTAAGCCTAACGGTACGCTACAATAGTACCACTAACACTACTATTCCTACTGTGACTTTTTCTCTCTAAGTAAACTTTCTTATCAGAAAAAAGTAACTGTATATTGCTAGCAGCCAACAATAAAAGGAGGAAACAAAAACAAATGTACGGTAGTAATTGGTCTTTAAAGTTAAAGGTTACACGCTTGTGTTCCCAAGTCCTAACATTTTTGGATTAAATATTTACTCATCCTATTAATTTATTTTTTAGTATTAAAAAATAAATAAAGAATGTTTTCAGTTTTCATTTTTTATAAAATTTCTAGTCCTTTCTTCATAAATATTTAATATAAAGATTAATAATCTTACTTTATTTTTTCAAAAAGAAAAGTAATGTCTCCATTTTTACAACTATCAACTATTAAGAATAATATAATATTAAAAAACTAATATGTATATTTTAATAATGAATAAATATTCAAATTTTAATTGTAATTAAAATAATTAAAAACATAAAAATTAATATTCTAATAAAATAGCTATTGATTTGTTAAGACTATTATTTAATATAGTAAAAAATGACTAACTAACATTTTTAATAGTGAAATTTTTAATCAAAATTTAACCAAACAATAATTAACCTATTGTGAACGCTCTTACTTTACTATTTACAACTATTTAATATTTTATTATTAATTTTTTTTTATCATTTGTTACTTTTTAACTCATGAGCACAAGTGCCAAGAGCTTAATTATCTAATGGTATTTGACCCAGTTCTTCAAATAGAAAACTTGAATTTGAAACTCTTAACTCTTTTATAATAAAAAAAATAAAAAATAAAAAATCTCATGAGTACAAGTTATAGCAAATGACTTTGTTGATTTTATGATAGTATAATTAGTTATTACTTGTCATCCAATTTGTGAGTTAATTAATAGCCTATCATTATGATTTTAGGTAATTCCATTATTAGAGCTAACAACTTATAATGCATGAGTTTTTCTTAATTTTTAAAGCATTCTTATTGGATTGGATAAAAGTCAAATCCAATGAAAATTTGGATAATAGAATTTATTTTAAATCCACATTAGATTGTTCAAAAACCAAATAATATAGTTGAAATGAACAGTAAAACTAAAACATTTGTCAAAGATAGAAAGTCCGGTAAAAAGGCTAAATTTTTATTTTATTCATCTTTCTCTGCTTTCTTCCTATTTTATTTTCTCTTTTCCTTCATTTTTTAATTTTTTAAACTCATAATTTAATTAAAATATGATTATTATTAACATATACTAGATAGAATAGTCAAATATGATAAAATTAAGTAACTTAATAATTATAAATAATTAAATATTTTTTAATTATTAATTACTTATTATTATGTATCTTCATAAATGAATAATCTAATGTGGAGAATTGATATGAATAGTCAAAGCCAAATATTAGTTATATTATTTTATTATTATATTTTTAAAAAATAGATATTTCAATGTGGAGATTTATGTGAATGGAATGTTCAAAAGTCAAAATTTAAATTACATTGGCTAAGAGCATTGGCATTGGATCCATTAAATGATCTATCAAACATAAATTTGATATTTTTGTTAAAAAAACTCCACATTAGATCTATCAAACATTTTAATATATAACTTTGAGCTACAATAAATTTTCACAATCTTTCATATTTGAAGAACTACTATTCACACTTTAAAAACATTCTTTAATATATTTTATTCTCCTACTTTATTTTTCTCATTTTCTCTTTCTTAATTTCTTATTTAGTTGAGAAATAATTATTTAAGTAATTATTTGGCTGAAAAAAATTAATTTTTTAACAAGGAATTAAAAAATATTTTTTCAAAATTTGGTTGAAAAATAATTATTTAGATATCAGATTATATTATTAATATACATATAGTTAGTGTAATTACAAAATATAAAAAAATATTTAAATATATTTTTATTAAAAAAATATTATTATATTATTATTTTGATGGATCTAATGATGAATTCAATGTAAAGTTATAGACTTAATTGTTTGATGGATCCATCAAAGTTGTACTTTCCTTCAAATTTTAAAAGATCATTTAGTAGATCCAATGCTAATGCTCTAAAACTATATTTTAGCAATGACCAATCTAATAAGAGTACTATTTGTTTAAGAAAAAATTCTAAACACAAGCTCCCTTATTTACGTTGTCCTTAGATTATTGTGTCATGTCTATTGATTTTTGTTAGTTGAGTAATACTAGGGATTCTTACTTTGGGATTTCTATTTTTGTTCCTGATAATACCTTTTTTTTTAGTTTTTTTACGTGATTTTTATATAAGTGTTTTTAAATAATATTATGATTTTTTTTATATTTTTAAAAAATATTTTAAGATGTTAAAAAAATTGTGTAAATAAAATCTACTTATATAAAAGTCATATAAAAAAAACCCAAAAAAAATAAAACAGTACAATTGGAAACAAAAATAGGAATCCCTAACATTTTTCTTGTTGGTTTGCTGGGCAGTAAGGTTGGAATTGTAAGTATTTTTTATTGCTATAGGACCTTTTATGTATTGGGGTTGGCCGGTTTCATGCATGAAATTTGTAATCTTCGTATGCTTGATTATTTGTACGATATTCCTCTATCATATGTGAGAATTGTTGTTAAAATTGGAAATGGATCACTTTTAAACCCGAGGTCCTAACTCTTTCCAAAAAAAAGAAAAAACTCTTCTGCAAAGGTAAGTACATAATAAAAACAAAAGGTAATGAAATCCTTTTTACCCCCAACTAACGAAAGATTAAATGTGTCACGTCCTCAATTTACGTTCATAATTCAACGCAGATTGAAGTATAAGGGTAAGTAACGCTTGGCTACTCACTCCTGTACTTATGCAAATCGTAGCAAAAAAGTTCTGAATAAAAATTTTCTAATGATCACATGGTAAAGTAAAACTACAATATTCACATCATCTATTCTTAAAAATATAATTGTATCTTTACATGCATAACCCAATTAGTTTTTTCTGTCATATACATAACTTATTCTTAAAACCTAAACTAATTTCATGATCATCCAGGCTCCTCTGAGTTTTCTTAAGTAATCAGTCTTTCCCTTTTCTTAGTCATCAATCCTGCCACATAATTTTATTTTTTCAAAAAAATAAAAATATAGAAGAGTGAGATTTCCTTGAAAATCTCAGTAAGTACACATGTAACTTAATAAAAGTATAGACATTGTGAAATAATCACATATAAGACAGACAGTCAAAGTATGCATTTGTGGCATGCTTCATGTGACTCATGCATGACTTAGACTTATGTTCTTCATGGACCTACTCTATCATACTTAAATTCTTATTTCTTTTCTTTTCGTAATATTGTGAGTCGTACTTATTTCGTATCATCGACAGGTGTCCCCATTGAATATTACTTATTTCGTATCATTGACAAACTTAGGTCCCTGTCGAATCTTACTTATTTTGATCATCGACAGGCTTAGGTCTCTGTCGAATTTCGTAGCATCGACAGGCTTAGGTCCCTGCCGGCACGTCAGTCATACAGGTGTATCGCTGGTCCTCGTTATGACGTGACCGACTTATTAATCTTTTCACTTGTAAAGTTTTCTGAACGTATTTTCTTAAAACAGACTTCATAACTTATGACGACACATATATGTGATGTAATGTAACATACGCATAAATTTAGACTTATGACATGCATATTTTATGTCCATATGAGCTTTATAACATGTGAGAACATTTCACATTAGTATATATCACATACACATACATTTATGTCACATCAATTCATAACGTCAAAATATAACGAATAATACTTAACAATTACATAAATTATTAAAATATTCACACATCAAGACTAACTGAACCCAATGGATAATCAAACCTCATTTTCTTCTTATTTAAATCAAGCTAAAGTCCACATATACAACTTGTCAAATTTTCCTTAGCTTTTATAAATAAACTCAAACTTAAACTATATTGTTTTCTTGGTTAATTCTCCAATAATTTCTTGTATGATGATTCTTGAAAATTTTCAAATAAACTAAAGTTTCTAAACTTACCATAATTTTTAAAATATCATTCAAATAATTAGAAATCCAGTCACTAAGAATTTTAGAAGAAATTCACCAATAATATCAATGCCTACTATGATAAGCTCTGATCTGCCACTTCAATCCCAGTTTCATCCTTGATTTATTCTTATCTCTTAAAACTCATGACAAAAAAATTATAGATATTTCTCTTATCTTTTCATAACCTCTTGAATCATTCAAATTTGACATCAAATGAATAAGTTATGCTCGATTTACCAAAATGTGTTAAATCTGCCAATAATACTCCCTGACTAGAGTTGTTTCTTCATTTTTTTTTTCCAAATTAAGATCTCATATTTTCACATAATTCTCTTCATGTAAAGTCATAAAATATATTTCTAAGGTCTCATAATTTTTCTAACATTTTTCCATAGCAAAAACCACTCAAAAACCCAATATGTTTCAACTTAACACATAAACAAAGATTAAACTCAAATAAATATCAAACACAATCCAATCACCAAACCACTTATTCTATGCTAAAGATTAAGTTAATATATGCACTTAATTTTTTTTTATAAAACTAGATTTGATGCTTAGGATAGGTTTTGCACCACTTCTTCTCAAATGCTCTCAATTAGCTCTCTTTTGGTACTTAGGTGATGTGAGTGAGTTTTTGTGTATTTTTCTTGGTTATTTCTCACTATGGCCGACTGGTATCTCTCATGGGGAAAGAAGAGAAATCCATGCATCTATTTATAGGCATGAGAGGCGTGAGGAGCAATGGAATAGAGCTTGGGCATTTCAGCAACACCCTTGGCTGATTGGGGTGATGTGTCCCCTACACTTGTGGTCTCATGATCAGCCCTAATCCTATGGGGATTTGCTAATATTTTAATCCCATGGTTGAGATTAAATCACCTATAAAATGATCTAGATCAAAGACTCAAAGAGTTCCAACACATGAAGGTAAAGACAAAACAACATCATAGGAAATCTTCCAATGGGTGTATCTGGCCACTTGACTTCCCCTAGAGGTCAGTCGTGTTCCAGTCCAAATAAGTCCTTAATAAAATTTGATTTTTTGAAAACTCCAAACTGTAAAATTTAAGATAATCCTCTTAAGGTTCTATAGAACTTTCAATCACTTCATTACAAGATCAAATGAGAGAAACATGATTAATTTATCAAAATACATCAAAACTCACCCGAGAACATCCAATCCAAATTCTCCATTTGTTTTCTTTTGTTTTCTTACCTACCAAGACTTCTAGATGAATTCTTATTAACTTGCCACATGTCCCACATTTGTAAAGAGGTTTAGAAACCTGAAAACCAGTTTGATCTTCGTCACATGGCAAGGTCGGTGCACTTTGCTTAAGTTAGTTACCAGTTGACTCCTATTTTTGTCTGTCCACTTCACATCCGATTTAGTCATTGATCCAATCCTCATACTCAAAAACCTAAAACATGAAAGTTCTATATTTTCCTCTTAAAATTCTATAAGAATTAGAATCACCTCATTTGGACTTCATATGAAAAAGTTATGCTTATTACACGAAAACATAACATACTAGCTTGAGAGCTTATTCCGGGCACACAAAGTATTTGATATTTGGTTCTATTACTTCCTCTTGAATTTTTTCCTCAAATTTCACAGATTCAATTTTTTCTAGGTCCAAATTGAATTTTTCTAGTTGACACCTTGATAAAATTTTGAAAGGTTCAACCAAAATAACTCTAAAAAAATTATAATTAAATTAAGCATAAAAAAAATAATTAAAATTTTGGATTATTACAAAATGGACAAGTCATGATATCGTTTATTGAAAATGATAAATTAACAAATCTTGAATACAAAAATTTGAAAGTAAGGGCTGGTTTGTTTTGAGAAATAAAATCATTTTTTTAAATTTATTATTATATATTTTCAAATTCTTATATAAAATATAATAAAGAATTCAACTTTTTAAAATTTTAAAATCACTTTTTTAAATCCTAAAATAAAAGTAATATTAAAAAAATATATTATAACAATATTTTTTTAACTTTTATTTCATTTCATTTAATTTTTAAAAACAAACCAGACCTAAATTTTATCTCTAAGAAAATAGAATCATGAAGTTTTTTATCTAAATTCTCGCCAAACCTCATTCTCAATTGGGCAGCATTAAGTTGAATTTATGTTAACAAAGTAAAGTTGTCATTAATGGAGAATGTCCATGACCAGAGATGCATATAACAATCTGTTCCATGTATCCGGCACTCCAGGCAAACACCAGTGGCTGCAATCAGCATAGGACTCCGGTTGTCTTCGTTGCATTGCCGTAATAAGCTTCCCTTGTCTTACTGTGTAAACTGATGTATGCGCATCTTTTCGATACTGAGTTAGTTTTGTGATGTTCAAATACCTTACCGGTGTCCTCATTCTTCCAATTGTTTTCTCAATCACCTCTTCAATCGGATTGGGAACATTAACTTTTGCTACATAGGACTCATCCTTGATGGGTTGGGTTTGATTGTAGCACCATTCCTTCCCATGGTGTGTTGGCGACAAGCTTCGGAAAAAAACCTTTGTAGTGGTCATGTCTACGACGTTGCGATCAATCCAGCGTGACCAGGTCTTCATTGCCTTCCCAAATGCTGATTGGATCTCCATCTCCTCCACCACCTTTCGTTTATATTGAAACAAGTCCCATCTGCAGGTCTTTTGTATTAGATATAAAATAAATAATTAATTCCATCTCTTTTCATTATTAGTTTAGTTTTATGGACAATTGATGATTTTACATGATATCAACAAAGATTTAGAGAGATTAGTTCGAACTCCAACTTTACACTACATTTTATTTAATCAAATATTACATGCGTTGGTCCCATTTAATACAGGAGAATCTGGTAATTCACATGTGAGGGGATGCTAAGATATAAAATAAAAATAAAACCTACCTCTTCTTTTCGACTTAATTTTTTCGGACAAGTGTGATTTCACAATTTATGTACATACATACCTTGCAAAATGACACCAAACTTGCCTAGAAAGCTTACCTTTTGAAACTCCCACCATGAAGCCACCAATGACCACTGTTAAATAGCATAATATTAGCACCACGACAGCTCCTTTCCCAGTCAGAAAGTTTGTCTAGCCTTAGAATTCGGCCACCAAGTTCTTTTTTTCGTTTCAATTGCACTAGAAAAGGGCTCCAATAGAACTCCACAGAACAATTGTATTGCTGTTGGTTAAGGTCGTTGGGCTATTATAGTCACTTCATTAATGAAGAAATAAAATCAATTAAGTGGTGCGGCTGAAATGCATATGAAAGTTCTGTTCTCTCTTACCTTGGCTCTAAAGAACTTGGAGCGTCCCTTCATATTAACATCGGCTTGCGAGGAAGGAATAGCAGAGTAAAGAAGGCAAACAAGAGACTCATATTGATTTCTGTTGATGGAGTCCCCGACTATGATCAATCTCTTCCCTTTAAGTCTGTCTAACATATCTGTACCATTAAACCTGGGAAATCCAACCTTGTAAAATATGGACATAATATATATAAATATATATATATATATATATTTAAGTATGTGTGTGTGTGTGTATATATATATATATATATAGTGTGTGTGTGTGTGTGTGTGTGTGGTGGGGTGGGGTGGGGTGGGGGGGGGGGCAAGCCTTTAAGTTATTACCTAGGAATCTGACACCTCTTGGCTTCCCAGCTCCAATTTTCGTATTCAAAATCTGGTCTGCCATTCCTTTGGCAACGAACTTGGTCACTAAGAAATGGACAATGTTTTTCATGATACAGAGGACTTGTCGTTGGGTCGTAAATCCATTTACCATAAAAAATATTGCACCTATCTTCCTTCTCGTTTACGACGTTTGTTCCATTTTCTGTTATGTTGGATGGTTTCATGACGAACTGTAAGTCAGCTACTGGATGTTGATTCGAATCGTTGGACGATGTCATGGTTATGGCAATGTTTCCGGAGGCAGGCCGGAAAGCCATTTCTGCTGCTGAATGCTCCGAGTCATTGGATGATGTCGTGGATATGACATTAATGTTCCCCGAAACCAAAAGGTTTACGCCGTTTTGGTCATGATTCAGACAGTAAAGCAGGATAATGGAGCCCACGAAGCATGCAAATATGCAGAACCTCCATTTTTCATTTATGGTGGAACTAATCTCCATTAATATTGCTGTAATTTCTGTTTCAATTAAGCTGGAGATCTTATCAGAGTGATTTGGGCAGCCTCTCCTTTCTGGCCCTAAAGCTCCTCGATCCTCATATCTCCACCCATCCCTTATCTGTGTTCTTGACCTCTGGCTAACTGGTTATCTTTCCCTTTCCCGCTTGTGTTTCCTCGACTGCGTAGTCTTGGATGTCCTTCTCCACAAACTTTCGTATGGAACAAAATAGTCACGTGGCCTAGATTCCAAATTACTTCAGTGAAACATTTGGAATTAGGCCCGTTTATCCGGGACTGGTTATATCCGGCCCGGTTTGAAATTTTGATATATTTTTTAATATTTTAATTTTTTTTTTCAAAGAGATTAAAGAAAATTTTAAATCCGAGTTCCGAATTTGGGAATCCGAAACCCGGATGAACAGCCCTATTTGGAATCCCGTACACTATCACTGTATATGGCCCAAATCACATTTCTATTGGAATATAATCTATCATTTGTAGTTCCCACAGAAAGGAGCAAGCGACATTGCCTATATTTTAAAAATACTAATTAACAATATAATTGAAACTCTATCAAAATAAATTAATTCTATATATAATCATGAAGTATAAAAATACTGTATAATTATTTTAAAAAAGAGTATAATCCATTATTAAACACTATAAAAAAATTATTTATTCGTGACCAATTTTTTCTTGCCAAAATGACTATTTCCTAGCAAATGGTCATTTTCATGTGGTATTCATATTTTATTTACTTTTTTTAAAGTAATTACACGACAGTTATACATTGTCTATATTCTAAAAATACTAATTAACAATATAATTAGAAATCTATCAAAGTAGATTAATTCTACATACAATTGTGAGGTATATAAATACTGCATGCTCGCTTTTAAAAAGAGTACAGTCTATTATTAAAAAATTAATTTTTTCTTGTGATTATCAAATTTTATTCATATTTTTAAAGTAATTACGTGATATTTGCACAATTTACGATTACAAATATCTTTTCTCATCAAAATATTGTAAAAATAAAAACTTTTTATCTAATAACAATATGAGATTTCATACCTAATTAGTTATACCTACTCTTACCAGAATAAGCCGGTATAAGGTATCACATCTTTAGTAGTGTTAGTCTTAATGGCTGCACGGTTTTCTCACATGGGAATATCTAAATATTGATACTTAGTGTAGTGTATTTAGCCATATTCCATTTGTTGAGATGGGTTGCTTTCATAGAGATTGGCTAATTGTATTTAGTCCCAAGTCTTTGAAATTATTACTAATGTAGTTAGTAGTCATACAGAAGATAATAAGGTATGTTGTTAAGATGCAAAATAAAATTTATTCTTTTTTGTTAGTTTTAACTTTTGAGAGAAGTGATAATTTTACACGTTATAAGATCAAAAGTTTTGAGTTTGAATCCTGACTCTACATTCTATCTACTTAATTAAGTAATTCACATATTAGACCCATTCATTGAAATGGAGTTTGGCCCATACATGAGAGTCAGGGAGTATTAAGATATAAAATAAAATTTATTTCTTCCTATCAATTTAAACTTTTGAGACAAGTGATATTTTCATAATGTTATACTATCCTAATGGTGTGGTTAAAGGGTTCAGTAATTTACTAATTTCTATAATTCATGTCTTGCCCAGAAAAGAAACATAAATAAAACTAAAGAAACTAAACCCTCCAGAATTAGTACAAACAAAGAATCCACTTATTCATGGGATTACATTAATACATTCCAAGTCTGATGTGTATATATATTGCCTTGTACTGTAAAACCAAATTGCGAAATATACTCTGTTTTATATCTACACATTGAGGTGCATACTCCTATACAATTCATCCAACCACCATTGACACATTTTAGGCCTTGTTTGTTTTTTCAAAACAACTCATCTCATTTTATCTCAAACTCATCATTACATTTTTTTTAATTTCTATACAAAATAAAATAAACAATTCAATTTTTTCAAATTTCAAAATAACTTTTGGTGAATTTCAAAATAAAACTAATATTAAAAAAATATATTATAACAATATTTTATTTTATTTCATTTTTAACTTTTATATCATCTTATCTCATATTTGAAAACAAAGATCGAGATATCTGCATCCCAGCCATCTTAGTTCATCCCAGCCATCCAGCAACAAAGACGGAGATATCAACATCATTAGAAAACCAGCAAATCAACAAAGACTAGCAACCCCTTCTTCCACATCATCAAAACCAGAGGCATCCACACCACTTATTTTGGAACAAACCTGACCTTATAATGATAAAATCTCGTCAAGTAAAAGAAATATCTTTTAGTTTTATCTGATGGGAAATCTTGTAAGAAAATTACTTGTCATTTATTTCTGCAAAGAGAATTATCACAAGAAATTCAATGTTGAAAGCATTTGATATATAGCTTATGAGGGGTGGTGAATATTTCTAGCGAGAATGTCTACGGCATACTTGATTTGTGAAGGAATTTGAATGCCTACTTTGTATGTCGGTATACACAAGTTTTGAGATTTGAATAATCGATATTACACCAGTTATACTCTAAACCTATACTTCCGATTTCACCTACTAAGTCCGGTTTCTCCAATTCTAGTAAAGTATTAGTCCTTTATATTTAAGTTAGTATAACTATACTATAGTGATGTAGTGATATAACTACTTATACTAGAATAATTTATATATATAGTTATTTTGAGGATTACTAATAATATTACTATTTGTATTATTATTATTATTATTATATATTATAGTATCATATAGTGATATATAGTATTTGATTATGTATGTTAGTGTCTAACTTATTTATATATTTGATTATATATGTTAGTGATACATACTTGCAGCGGCGGAACTAGAATTTAGTGTTTGGGGGGGCGATGTGTGAACGTAAAATTATATAAATAAAATATATGTTTATAAATTATTTTATAAGATAATTTTTCTTAAGATTTTTATAGTTTGTTAACTATAGACCATTACAAATAGAAAAAAAATGAAATTATTGTTCTTACTTTCGATGGGGTATGAGGAAATTAAAAACAAGTAAAGGAAAAAAAAATATTGGGAGAATAATTTTAATAAAAATTTTAAAAATTTGAGTATTGGGGAGGACAATTTTAAATATATTAAAAAAATAATTTTTTTATATACTAAATTAATTTTTTTTTTTTAAGTTTTGGGGGGGGGGGGGGGGGGGGGGGGGGGGGGGGGCAGTAGCCCCCCTAATGGCATTAGTGGTTTCGCCCCTGGATACTTGGTTACATATATATATATATATATATGTGATAATATGACGGTTACATACACTTTTTATACGAGTGTTTATGATCAAATGTATATAAATATATATTATAATTCATTATGCTATAAAATGTTTTTATCCTTAATATATATATATATATATAGTTTATTTTAATAACATATGATCAAAACTTCTTGTTTAAGATTAATATTTTATGTTATATTAATTTTATGTTATATCCAATGCTATATTTATAATTTATGTTATAATATAAGATTTTAATATTTAATGTTACATTAATTAGCAATTAGCATTTAATACAAAATTAGAACCAGAACGATTTTAATCAGTTTTAAGAAAAATGAAATTAGTATCGGACCAAACCTGTTTTGAATTGGATTGAACCCACCGTTTACCCATTTTTTTACCCCTATCATCTAAGATATTTCACTTCATCTACTAAGCATAAGTAATTATCCTTAATAAATAAATTGGTGATTCTTGCTATTTTTTATGGATGAAAATATGAGAGTAACCCAAAAGCTGTAGGAGTAATAAGTAAGGGTTCTTACTCTTGCATATATAAAGGGACTTGGGTTTTCCATTAAAACTCATCTATAAAATTTTTAAGGCAAAGACTAGAAGTCTCTTGCCTACGAAAAATCTCCATTTTCTTTTGCATGTTTTTTGAGTTCTCAAACTCAAATGACTAGAGGCAAAAGATCATATAGATCTCTTTATTTTTCAAGATATTTTACATTTAGTATCAGAGCCATACCTTTCAGTTTTGTGTTTGAATTATTAGTATTTTAATTTTGTTCATATAGTGGACTTTTTAAACCCAGTTTTATTCCTTGTTTTATTCTCTTGGCTTGAATATAACATTTTTTCATAATCTGTGTTGCAAGAGATTAGCTGGGTAATGAATTAGATTGCATTTTTCAAAGAAAATGAATGTTTGATAACAAAGTTCTTTTTTCACGTGTGTTAGATTAATGTTATTTATTTAATTCATAATTTGTGACCATATCTTCAAATATATTGGTGGGCCTTTGGTCTAATTTATAGTTAATAGGTTTTTACCTATTTTAAAGAGATGTTCGTTTGTATTTCATTTGAATAATGAAGGTAATGCTACATAATACTTATATTTTTAACAAAATACATTAATAAATTTGGAATCTCATCGTAATTAATTCATAAGTTTTAAGAATTTATCCCTATAGGAAAATTTTTAATTTTTGTGATTAATTAGTATAAGAAGATGATTTTTAGTATTGACAGTAAAATTTTTCCTCTACCTACAGGTGTGGATAATCTTATTTTTTAATATTCGGAACAATTTGTCTTATAAATAAAGATAAGTAAATCTATGTTGTTATGCAACTTTTTTCTGCAAGAAGGTTAAAATTTACTTGAATTCATAGTATTAAAATCTTCTTTATTTTTGTAGCAGTTGTTCCACAATTCTTAACTGAAGGTATTTATTTTATTTCCATGCTTGATGGTACTAATTTTTCTTATCGGAAAGATACAATTCATTTTACCTTGAAGTATATGGACCTTGTCCATGCACTCCGTGTGGAGCAACCACCTGTTGCGACGTATACGGATACACAGGAAGTCATCAAAAATGGTCAATGGTGGAAGTGATCCAATCGCCTAAGTCTAATGTTTATAAAGTCTTGTATGAGTAAGAGCCATAGAGGTCTTATTGGTGATTGCGCTATAATTAAAGAACTAATGCAAGCAATTGAGGAATAGTTTGTTCACTTTGACAAGACTTTAGCTAGTACTCTTATCAAGCAGTTCACTACTAAAGCCTTTGAAAGTTCTAAGAGTATGTGTGCAAACACTACAAAAACGTGAGAAATTGTCTCTCAACTTCAAGGTTTAAAGATAGAGTAATCTGAGTCGTTCTTGTCCATTTCACCATTGACTCACTGGCATATGAATATGGGCCTTTCAAGATTTCTTATAACACACATAAGGAAAAATGTTCTGTTACGGATCTTCTGACTATGTGTGTGCAAGAAGAGGTAAGGATGAAACATGATCGACTTGAAAGTGCAAATATGATCGTGAATGATAAAGTTAAGACCGAGAAAGGCCAAGGTGGACCTTAAAAGAAAAAGAAGCATAATGTGGCATCAAAATCCAATAGATCTAATGGCAAAAGGGTGACTTGCTTCTTTTGCAAGAAAGAGGGACATCTAAAGAAGAGTTGTATCAAATATAAGGAGTGGCTTGAAAAAAATAGCTCTATCTCTCTTGTGTGTCATGAATAATTTTTCATTGATGCTCTAAAAAACTATGGGCTTTCACCGGAATTAAAGGGCGGTCACAAGTTGTTGCAGTTGGAGTTTTTAGATTAATTCTCAAATCAAGATATGTTTTGGATTTAAATGACATATTTTATAATTTTTGTTTCCAAACTTGTTACCAAAAGTTACAGTTTCTTTTTGAAAATATTATGATTGCTTTTAAAAATAAAATTCCTGTTAGTTCGGAAATTTTGGTTGATAACTTGTTTAATATAGATATACATCTCGATTTTGAAGAGAATTATCTCTCATTGCATTCAAATGGCATTAAAAGAATTCTTTTAAATGAAAAATCTTCTCTACTATGACATAAAAGATTGTGACACATTTATATAGAGAGGATGAAACAATTAGTAAAAGAAGAGATCCTACAAGATCTTGATTTTATTGAGTTTAAGAATTGTGTGGACTGTATAAAAGGTAAGCATACCTACAAAAATTCTAAAGGTTCAAGAAGGAGCTCAAGTGTTTTTGAGATTATACAAACATATATTTGTGGACCATTTTCTACTCCTTACCTGAATGGTCGAATATATTTTATCTCATTTATTGATGACTATTCTAGGTATATGTATCTCTATCTTCTGAATGAGAAGGCCTAAGCATCAGATACTTTCAAAACCTATAAAGCAGAAGTAAAGAATCAAAGTGAAAAGAAAATCAAAATCATAATATCAAATAGAGGAGGAAGATGTTATGGTAGGTACATAGGATAAAAACAAATGAAGGGTCCATTTGCAATTTTCCTTCAGGGGGAAGCATTGTTGCCCAGTGTTTAATGTCTGGTACACCACAATAAAATGGTGATGCAGAAAGAATGAATCGTATGTTAATGGATATGGTAAATGAATCGTATGTTAATGGATATGGTAAAGAGCATGATTAGTAAATCTAATATTTAGTTTCCTTGTGGAGTGAAGCTCTTAAAACTACAGTATATATATTGAATAGAGTTCTATCTAAGTCAGTCTCTAAGACACCTTTCAAGTTGTGGAAATGGTGGAAACCTAGTTTAAATCATATACACATATGGGCTTGTCCTGGTGAAGTTATGATTTATAATTCTAACATAAAGAAGTTAGACCCAATGACAACCAACAGTTTCTGTATTGGGTATCCAAATAACTCCAAAGGATATAGATTTTATAATTCAAGTCATAGCCCTAAAATTGTCGAGTCTTTAAATGTAAGGTTTCTTGAGGATGTTAATCCTAGTAGGAGTACGAATTTTCAAGAGGTCACTTTTGCAGAAACACCTAAACATGCTACTTTACCTTTTTTTGGAGGAAAAATAGTTGTCTTTAGGCAAAATAGATTACAAGATGATGTGATGACACCAATTCATGAACAACATGTTCCCGTAAATGAAACTCAAATTGAAGTTATTCCACATTTACTGTCTGAGCCAATTGAGTCATCTCCAAATGAGAAAGTAATGGCTCTAAAAAGATCCTCAGGAATACGTAGGTCTGCTCTTCCATATGATTATATTGTATATCTAATTAAGTCTAATTTTGATGACCCACTTACGTTGTCACAAGCCATGAGTGGAGATAAATCTACAATTTGGTTGAAAGCCATGAGAAATGAGTTAGAATCCATTTATAAAAACCAAGTCTGGGATCTCGACGAATTATTATAAGGGATGTCAACATTTGGCTGCAAATGAGTTATAAAACCAAATGATATTCTTCTAATAATGCCAACCGATATAAGGCTAGACTTGTTGCTAAAAGATACACTCAGAAGGAAGGCATAGATTATCATGAAACCTTCTCTTTGGTCTCTAAGAAGGATTCGTTAAGGATAATCATGGTCTTAGTAGCTTATTTTGATTTAGAGCTACATTAAATGGATGTGAAAACAACTTTTCTTGATGGGGATCATGATGAAGTGGTATAGATGAAATAGCCTGAGGGTTTTAGTGATGATAGCCAGAAAGTATGCAAGTTGAAGAAGTCTCTTTATGAACTAAAACATGCTTTCCGTCAATGGTTTTTAAAGTTCACAAGGTTGTTATCTCAAACGGTTTTATCAAGAATCTTATTGATCCATGATATACCTTAAGGTCAGTGAGAGCAAACACATTTTTTTAATCCTATAAGTAGACGATATTATTTTTGCAAGCAGTGATTTGGGCTTATTACATGAGACTAAACAATTTCTCTTCCAAAACTTTGAAATGAAGAATATGGGTGAAGTCTCTTATATCATTGACAAAGACATTCACATAGGAAACAAAGTCTTAAGACTGTCTCAAAAGGCCTATATTGAAAGAGTTTTACAAAGATTCGGTATAAAAGATTGTATAGCTCTATAGCTCCCATAATCAAATGTGATAAATTTTATAAAAGCTAGTCACCTAAATATGCATTGGAACAAAAATAGATGAAAAGTGTGTCTTATGCATCTACAGTGGGTAGCTTGATATATGCTCAAGTTTGCACCTATCCAGACATCTGTCTAGTAATTGCATTATTGGGTCACTATCAAAATAACACAAGTCTTCAACATCAGGTAGCTATAAAGTATGTGATGCAGTATTTGTAAGGACCCAAGGACTACATGCTAACCTACAGGCATACAAACAATTTGCAAGTGGTTGGCTACTCAATTTGCAAGTGGTTGCTACATTTACTATAAAGGTATAATTTATTGCGTGCTGTGAAACATTGACACAAGCCATGTGGTTGAATAATTTTATCTCTAGTCTTAATGTTGTCGATTTCATTTAAAGACCAAAAAAGATTCTTGGTGATAACACTGCTGCAGTGTTCTTGGTGAGAAGAACAATAGGAGTGGAAGCAGAAACAAGCATATCGACATAAAATATTTAGTGTGAGAGAGAGCATAAAAAATACTATGGTGTATATTGTGCACACCAGTACAGATTTGATGTTAGCTTATCCAATGACCAAAAGTTTGTCAGTAAAACAACTTCAGGGTCATGTGGATTGTATGATTCTATCTAAAGTGTAATCTCTCTCATGCTACTATATATTTCACGAAGAATAAAGTTGAATATAGCTTTAGTTTTGCGTATAAAGTAATGAATTTGTTATATTTATTAGGTGATTAAGTTGGGCCCAAATAAATCTTATTAGTTGTTCATAAACTATTTTAAGGGATACTATGCATTGTGACGCATGAAAGAGAAATATTCACTATATAAAGCAATACTAGTTCATGTATAAGATATCTTAATAGAATTGAGGGTATTAATTTTTGACCATTTTAGTTTTACCTATTAAGTGAATCAAATGGGAGAATGTTAGACTTTTAATTTTTCTATAAGACCATTTGTCTTCCCTAGGTGGTTCACTTCATCTAAGATGATTCACTTCATCTACCAAACATAAGTAATTACCCTTAATAAATAAATTTGTGACTCTTGCTATATTTTATGAATGAAATAATGAGGGTAACCCAAAAGTTTTATGAGTAATAAGTAAGGGTCCCTAATTGGCCTATATAAAGGGACTTGTGTTTTCATTAAACTCACCCATAAAAGTTCTAAGGCAAAAGACCAGAAGTTTATTCCCTATAGAAAATTTCTATTTTCTTTTGCAAGCCTTTTCAGCTCTCAAACTCAAATGGTTAAAGGTAAAAGATTATATAAATCTCTTTATTTTTCAAGATATTTTACATACATTTGCTTCTCTCATATTGCACTGGGTATTTTACTAGCTTTATAGGCGATTTCTTATCCACATAAATTATTTTTTGTTCTTCTTGTGAATGCTCTAAGTCCTTCAAGAGATTGCGTAGTCAATCATATAGCTTCACAAACAATAGAGGCATCCGCCACATATTCTTGCTTCATATGTTACAAAACTACAATTCCTCATTTCTTGGATGTCCATAGCCAGTACTATTGAATTGAGATAAAACGTATACCTAATATTACTTTTCCTCTCATCTTGATCACGAATATCTAACTAATTTTGCTTCTTCATCATAATCATAAAATAAACGCAAATCTGGGGTGCATTTCTTGTATCTAAGTATTCTTTTTGTAGTTAAATAATTATTCTTCATTGGCCTTTTCATATTTCGACTCAAGAGTCCAACTCCATACAAAATACTAGGCCATATCATAGTTAAGTACCACAAGCTTCTAATCAAACTTCTATAAAGAATCGTTTCAATAACTCGCACATCTCCTTCTTTTGATAACTTTATAAATGTTGCAATTGGTGTATTTACAAGATTACAACCATCCATTTTCAATTTTTCTAAATTCCCTTTTACATACTTCTTTTGGGATATAAAAATTTCATGATTTTGCTGCTTCACTTTAAAGCCAAGGAAGTAGAAAATGAACCTATTGTCAATCATCTCAAACTCTTTAAATGTTGATTGTTTGAATTTCTCAATCATCTCCACTATTTCCTATGTATAAAAGATCATCAACATAAAGGTAAATGACTAGAAGTTCACAATGATGATATTTCTTCATATAGACTAGAGACCATATGGATATTTGGTAAAGCCATTCTCATGGAGACAACTATCAATATGCAATTGGTTTAAACCATACAATGTCATCTTTAGGTGATACACTTTGTTTTTTTCTCCTTTCTATATGAAGAATTTTGGTTGTTGTACATACACTTCTTCAAGGATGCCATTGAAGAAGGTAAATTTGATGTCAAGTTGGTATATATTTCACATATGATGAGCAGCAAATGAGATCATCAATCTCACTGTATCAAGTGTTGAAACTAGTGCAAATTTTTCTTTAGAGTCAACATTAATCTTTAGTTTGTAGTCTTTAGCTCCCAATCTAACCTTGTACTATTCAACTTCACCTCCTGTATGTGATTGATCTTGCACTTGATACTAATAGCCATTTGGTTTGGTAGGAGTGTTGTGAACTCCCATGTTTTATTCTTTTGGATAGCAAGGATCTCTTCCACCATTGCTCATCACCAACAAACTTCTTTTACAACCTCTTGGATATTGAGAGGCTAGTGGTCAGAGATATAAAAAATTAGTATAAAAAATTAGTCTCTCCATCATCAGTTTCAATATAGAAATCCCTAAAACTTATCATCTTGGTTTTGCTTTGATTTGTGGAAGATATATTGTTGTTGTCTCCCATATAAGGTGGAAAGGTTCTATGTGTTGTGGATTGTGTAGCAGGTTCAAAAAATGGTGGGATATTTGGCGAACTTCGATTGAGATTTCTTCTAGTTCCTATATTATTTACTATTCTTTTGCAATCTCTTCACCTAAGTTTCATGCTCCTTCATATCAGATAACATCTTTACTAACCACTACTTTTTTTTTGTTCGTGGATTGTAGAGTTTATATGCCTTTGACTCTTTGCTATATACCTCATACAAATGAATTTCTCGCCATGATAATCAAGCTTCATTTTCTTTCATTTTAAACTTTAGAATAAGCAACGTATGCAAAGGTTATTTAATTTACAACACTTGGCTTGTAACTGCTCCACGACTCATGAGGTGTCATATTCTTGACACTTTTGGTAGGACATCCATTAAGTAGATAGGTTGAGCATGCCATAGAATTCTTTTGACAGTTAGATCTCCTTGAAATGAGTCTAGTCATATAGATGATAGTACGGTTCTTTCTTTGAGCAATCCCATTTTGATGTAGACTGTAAGCGAAATTGTGAGAATATAGTAGTTAATTTTGAGAAAATAGTAGTTATTATCAACAATTACTAATTCATTAATGTTCAATTATACTAACATAGTATAAGTAGTATCTAACTTACTAGTGAGATCAATAAACTTGAATAATAAGACTAAAATAGTATGATTAGTGTCTAATTATACTAGTATATTGATTTTATGTTATAAGATTAATAAACTTAAATAATTAGATTAGAATTTCTTGTTATATTAATTAGGAATTTAGTGTATAATATAAAAAATTAAAAATATATATACCAGTTCGGTTTAAACCGATTTTCAAAATATAAAATCGATACCATATCAGTTTAGGACCTAGTTTGGGTTTTAAGATCTGGTACCGCACTGGACTGGTTACAACCATGATTGAACCCACTGGTTCGGTCTGGTCCAATATTCTAATTTTTTTCTTATATCCCTGATCATGATTCACTCTAAAAATGGTGAAAATAACTTTGCACCATAAAATTCTAAATTCATTTGAAACTGGGAGTTTACTTCATCTTATAAAGTTTAACTACTAAATGCCTTGAACTCAAAATAAGTTTCCAAACAATTGTTGTCCAAAAAATGAAAATAATTTTATTGTGGTATAAATCTTAAATAAATCATTTAAGACTAATGGTGCAAACTATTTCTAATCCTCACACTCCTAAATGTATCAAATAAACAAAATCATGTTTGTAGCATTATAATAAGTAGTAAAATTGACTATTCTAATAGACTAGAACATTTGCTATTGCTCGATTCTTGAAATCTTTTTGGGATTTCCATGAGATTTCTAAAATCTAAAGAAATTCATCTATTGAATTTCTGGTGTGCTGTTACATTACCACTTTGCCCTTTGATATTAGAATACAACCTAAGCCTTTGACACATCGTTGAACACTACAAATGACTTATTTGGTTTGGGTAGAGCTAAAACAGAGGCCATAGTTAGCTGCCTTATTAAATCTTCAAAGCTCAATTTTCACCGGTCGATGTAGACAAACTTAACATCATTCATTATCAATGTCGTGAGAGGACAAAAAATCTCTTCACAAAGCTAGAACAATAACCAGCTAACCCTAAGAAACTTTTAACCTCCTATATTGAGGTAGACCACTTCCAATCCATCACTTCCTCTACCTTACTTTGGTCTACCATGGTTCCCTACCCGAAAACTACATGACTTAGAAACCTTACTTCTTCAAACTAAAACTCGCATTTGCATAGTTTGGCATACAACTGGTAGTTCTATAGGGTCCTTAGTACCATCCTCAAGTGATCTCCACATTCCTTAATATTTTGGGAGCAAACTAAGATATCTTCTATAAACACCATCACAAATAAATCTATGTATGGTCGGAACACCCTATTCGTGAGATCCATAAAAGTAGTTGGGGCATTCTCCAACCAGAAAAGCATTAAAGTGAACTCATAGTGATCCTACCTAGTCAGAAAGTTGTCTTAGGTACATCACTTTCCTTAATTCTCATATATCCTAGGCAATGAGTACCTATTCTTAATAGTTACATTTTTCAACTCTAGTTAATAAATGCACATCCTAAAGGTTCCATCTTTCTTCTTAACAAATAGTAATGGCACCCAAGGTGAGGTACTAGGTCTAAGGTCTATTGAATCCTTTTTACCATTAACTCTTACAATTGATTCTTCAATTCCTTTGACTCTGTTGGACCATTCTATAAGGTGCTTTATGGATTGGAAAATTCTTTTGTTTTAAATCAATTACAAACCAAATTTGCCTGATAAAGGCATCTCTGGTAATTCCTAAAAAACTTTCAAAAATCCTATTCATACTAGTATGTCCTCCACTTCCTTATGTATCTTTTTTCTTGAGATTGGATGGACTAGATAGGCCTTAGCCCCTTTTATCAACTCTTTCTTAGCTTGAAATGAGGTAATAACTTCTACTAGTGGGCAAAATTTGCTTACTTTAAAGATCCTAACCCCCCATTCTTGGTACTTGAAAGGTCACAGATCTCGAATGACAATCTATACTTGTAAGGTGCCTAAACAACTAATCCATTATAAGGATAACGTCAAATCCTAGCATACCGAATATCATTAGAGCAGCCTCCAAAAGAAATCCCTCTACCTCCAACATACATCCCTTAACTACTTTGGTAGAATACACCATTTCCTATTTAGTAGTGCCACCATGACTCTTTGGCTCATCGGTTGCATTTGAAGAATAGCTATCCTAACCAAAGTGCAAGATGCAAATGATTGGGAAGCTCTCGAATCAAATAATGCGCTTATGTCGTATTGTGACATTCTAATTCTCCTTGCTATAACTGTCACTACTTACTATATGTAAAAGACTCCTACGAATTAAGTTAATTAAGGCGGGTTATTGTCTAATACATGTGATAAAGCTCTCTTCCCGAATCTGTATAGCATCCTCATCGAGCTCTCCCAAGCCAAGTGTTTATTCCTAGGCTTGTAAATGCTGTCTTAGGCCTACACATCCTCCTTCCAACACTAATCACTGCATTGGTGGTGCTTGGAGACATTCTCGAGCATAAATTCTCATCTATCTACATCTATAGCACACATTTTGGGCTTGTCAACAATTCTCTTTGTGTGTCTTATGGGAAATGTTACACACTGGCATTTTTTTACTCGTTCATGAACCTGAGTGATTGGTTGGTCGTGAACTTAAACAACCAATTCATTCCTACGATAACGTCGAGTCCTAGCATATGACGTAGGAGTATGAATCAAACCACGCTCAAGACCCTCTTTCAAGGGAGGTTAGAGGACCTACCATGCAAACCACGATTGATAGTTTGTCTTTGTCATCCTACAATGTAATGAAGAAGGATTAAAAAAATCCTTACCATAGAGATATGTCAGAAAGAACATATAACAATCCCACCCTTTGTAAAAGCACTTAAACACAGGACGGAGTTTCACATTTGAGATTTCATTCATTGAGATCTCATAAAGTCAATTGCTTTGTAAAGCAATGAGCGAAGAGGTGACTAAAGAGCTTCTGACATAGGATGGTGGTTTAGTTTCTACGATAGTGCTGGGTAATGTGTGATGAATGTTGTTTGTAAGAGGCATTGCATTATCTATGTAACTTCTCTCCCCTATTATACGAGCGTAAACAAGTTTTCCAACCATTATGTTTATACCTATATTCACGCATTGATTTGCAATGTTTTGATGTGATACTTGTTTTAAGTACATGACTCTAAATCCCTATGTGGAAACTCCTTATCTCTACTTGAAAATGTATATCTATGTGTGAGAAGTCAATATCGTCAATCTATATTCATGGGTTGGGATGGAGAATTACTCGAATAATTTCATGAAATGTTGCCCCGTGCTTAAAGGAAAACGCCTCGTGGGGATTGGATTGGAACGTTGTTGTATTTGGCCGCACCTGATAGTTAGAATGTGGGATCCACCGACATGTCACATGGTGGTGTCGTTTGGTTAGTTGGCTAGGAAGAAGTATTCCCAATGCAAGAAGTATTTACATGTGAGAAGTTTATGTGATAAATACCTGTTTGTGTGACGAACATCTACTTGTGTGGCGGATATCTATGTGATAAGTACATGTGTGGAATAAGAATGTTAGTAGGCTGAAAAAGGCCAAATACTTATTTTTACAGGTTTTATTCTTATATTGGAGATGGAATATTCCTCATCATACTATTATTAATATATTTTTGTATTTTTCATAAAAAGAGCAATAACTCAATAGCATGACTTCTTGCCATGCCTATGTATGTATATGTGTTAACTGACAAGGTGGTTCTTTGCTACACAAATACGTGCTTATCCAATATTTTCATGAAAAGTGTTTATAGCATCTTTAGTAGCATTAACTCTCATTAGAAGTTTTTTCATAATCGCCTTACCTACCTATGGTTTTGCTCTCGAGACCATAAATTTTGATACAAGTTTGGATCTCGCCAGTATCTCAAGTACGGAGACTAGTACCCACCTTAACACCAATACTTGCCATAGCGACCTAGTACCTTCCACTAGGATGTACCATATTAAATCGGTCTGCCATCTTACAAAGACTAACCTTGTGTATTTTCGGAAGATGTTTGAGATTTAATGAATTGAGAGAAGCCTCCTTTTGCCGTGAAGTTTAGTATTCTAATCTTTAATAGTTAATATTGTTGCCATAACGTATTCTACTTAAATTTCTACTATGATTTCTTAAATAAACATTTTATACGTGTACTTCCCTCTAAAAAATCACATGCCTATTTCAATTTCTTCTTGGGTGTTGACCATTGGCCAGCATCCTTGACACCACAAATCCTCTCCTAAACCTTCATGAGGAACTGAGTGCCACAAGCGAAATCTAGGCAGCTGCAATGCATGTGAGAAGGGAGGGGTTGGTCAATGAGAAATGGAAATTAGTGTGGAGGACAGAGAGACAAATGCAATGAGAAAAGTGTGAGAATGGGATGGTGCTTACCATTGTTCAACAAGAATCCAACTAGAAAGCTTGACTGCAACATGAATCCAGGGAGGAGGTAGGGGCTTGTAGCACCAAATGACAAGGTTGACTAGAGTCAACAAAGGGATGAGAGAAAAGGGAGAGAGAGCATGAGGGGAGTAGGGAAATGAGAGATGGAGATTGTGAGTGAAAATGAAATGGCGTGTGGGAAGATAAGGGAAAAAGTGACGGGGAAGAGAGAAGACTTGGGGGAGGGGGGAACCATCAAAGGTAAAAAAGAGGGAAAATGAAGAAAATATACATTATCAAAAGAGAGCCACTAGGGACACACAAGGATCCCGTACATTGATGTGTCATCATGCCACTTAAGTTTTTTTTTTCTTTCTTCTTTTCAGAAACTTTCTGTTGCACTGCTATCCATATTTTCCCTTTCAATCTCCCTCTTAAGTGTTATTAGAGTTTTCCAGGCCTGCATCCCATTTCGACATCCTTTCCCAGCCTCTGCATTGCCATCCATCTCTCTATTTTCTTTTTCATTTTCCCACTTCCATTATTTGGTTTCCATTTCTGCACTTACCATTTATCTTTTTAACAAAAACCATTCTTGAAACAAACATTATTATCGAAAGCAATCTAAATTATGTACCATTGTGAAGCAGAAGAGGAAGGCCCCAAAAGAAAAACCACACACATTTTCATTATGAAAGGCACTAAGAAGGTAGATCAGTGTCACACTTCTCAGTAGTCACCCATATTAAATAGAAAGCTGCTAGCATTGCATGCTCTTTATAGCCTTTTCAATTGCGTTGATATTACACAAATCCAAGCCTAACTTACAAATTTAAAATTCAAACGTGTTAGGGCAACTGAAATATATAGAGAGAGAGAGAGAGATACCTGCATTGGCGATGGATCTAGGAAGGGAAAGATAGGAATGGAAATAGAGGAGAGAGGGGAAGGGAGAGAAGGGGAGGTATGATATAAGTTGAGAAGAAATAAATAAATAATATGTTTGTGGGATCCCTTTGTATCTCTAATTTTTTTTTCTCACCAAAACGATGGTATTTTTCTATGTAGCTAGACTTCTCCATGAGGCTGGCTTGGGCGTTACAAATTGGACCAATTTCTCTAACCCAACTCATGCTCTCTGTTGCTCAAGATATGCTAGCCGAGTAATTATATTATTTCTTGTATGTATTATCTCGCACCCGATGGCTTAAGGTTGCGTTTGGACGTCAAGATGAGTTTAATTGATTTGAGTTCTATATGAATAGTAGTGAGTTGAAATAATTAAATGAGTTTTGTGAGATTCACTTAGATGAATTTAAAATATGTTTGGATGATTATATGAATTTAGACATATTTATAGGAAGATGTAAATTTTGTAGGGCCTACAGCTCACCACAGCAGATGACTTATGGGTAAAAAAACTTTGTCCCTATTACAGTTATTGATTGACAATACTGACTTTAAGTAAGTGAGAGAGAGAGAGAGAGAGAGGGAGAGTAGTTAGCGGTAAAAGAAAAAAAAAAAAAAGGAAAATCTGACCCACTTGATTTTTAGACGAGAAAGAAGGGAAAAATAAGGAGACAAAGTTATCAGATGGTTCGATCATAGAGAGAAGGAAAAAAAAAAGAGAAAAAGAGGGAAAAAAAAGAGAGAAAAAGATAGAAAAAAAAAAAAAGAAATGGGAGGAAAATGGATAGAGAGACAAGAAAAAAGAAAAAAGAAAATGAGGTCAACAAACCTAATTAATTTTTATTAAAATTAATTTAATGAAGATGTTTGAATAGTTAAAAAGAGTCTAAAGTGAATTATACCATATAGGCCAGGTTTGTTTTTATATATGAGATAAAATAAGATAAAAATTAAAAAATATATATTGTTATAATATATTTTTTTTAATATTAATTTTATTTTGATATTTGAAAAAGTGGTTTTAGAATTTTAAAAAAATATAATAATAAATTTAAAAAAATTTTAAAATCTTTAATTTTATCTCCAAAAATAAATCAGATCTAAATTTGGGAACTAAACGGAGCTTATAGTGTGACTGCCTGAACTTGCATCCATGGGCGACTGTTTTCGTTGAGCTAGGCTCTTCACCCAACCAATGCATAGCTATGACTTCTTTTAAAATTTTTTGAATTAGATGTGATTATGTTATTCGATATAGCTGAGAGGTGCCAAGTGAAAAATAAAACTAAACAAAAAGGAAACAATATTCTCTTTCCAAAGTCGTTAACTTCATTAATACCCCTTCTAAAAAAATAAAAATAAAAAATAGATAATATTAGCATTTTATAACAGTAACGATACAGGATGATTCTGCAATCTCACTATGAGTACAAGCTGGATGGCCCATTGGGCTTTACGCTTGGATCCTGGACTCAAACAAACAAAATGCTGAAAATTACCCCGAAGCGGTAGTAATGTTCGCAATCGCTTTTTTTTCTCTGTTTTCGTCTATTTTATCAAAAAATTGCTTTGTTGATTGATTCTTTCAATTTGAAATGAAAAGGTATTCTTTTAACGCATGATAACCAAAATACCACATGCTTAAACTAAATAAATACGCTTCATATTTTAAATGAAATTGATAATATAGCTAAATATTAAAGTTTCGGCTAAAACCAAAGCCATAGAAGAAATTAGTCGTCTCAAAGTCAAAATAATAATATAATTTTTATATATTTTAATAATAATTTATTTTTAAATTTATGTTTATTCCTAATATTTATTGTCAGTGCAAAAAGGAAACATAATTCCTTACAAATTTACAATACTGCAGTTACATACACTATATATATAATTCTTAATGTTTATTATTAATTATTTGAAAATAAAAAATGGGTTATAGATGAATAGTAACTCCACTTTAGAATTACTGTACCTTAAAATTTAATCAAAAGTATTTTTTATGAGTCCAATGGAGAGTGCTCTTAAGGAAGTGGTCCAATGCAAATTATGTCATCTGTTCTTTTCGAACAGTTTATATAATGTTGACAGACTTCTCTGTCTTTACGTTTTTTCCATCAATATAAAAATCGATCAGTTTATAAAAAATAATAAATAAAATAAAATAAAATAAAATAATAAATAAATAAAGAAAAGAAAAAGTGGACAGATGAAAGCAACATATATAACATACAAAAACTCCTTCCAACTAGCGTGGGGCGACTGGCCAGGGCCCATTAATTGTAGCGTGTGAATTACATGACCAACTAATCCAACAATCAGTTAGCTGATTACAAATAAAAACCTTGTGCTCTTTATTGATATAATACTTAAAGTTAGGTAAATGCCGCCAATACAGAAATCAAAGCAATGCTGCTATAATTGAGTTTTCAGTGTAGACATAAAAAAATACATAGACCAAAATCATTTGCAAACCCAACTAATTGGATAATATATATTTTTCTGTATCTGTTGTGTTTTTGGGCAAGATATATTACTCATTCCCTAAGTAACTTGTAATCAATACAATCAATTAGCATAATTATTGCAAAGAATTAAGAAGCCAAACTATAACATAAAACATGCCCAAATCAATCACAACTTACATTTGAACTTCTAGTGTCATTTTTATGTAGAAAAAGGGCAGGACTTAGTGTTTCTTATCCTTAGTTTCTTTTTTTCCATTTTTTTTTTTACGTTATTGTGAAGAATATACTTTCTGAATCACTAATCGAATATAACCTAACTTACAAGAAAATTTAATTAAAATCTTATTTGCAATATGGGTAGCTGTACTTAATTCCAACCAAACCAATAGGCCACAAAGCACTGAAGGGAGGGTCCATTTGCAGCCTCCACAAATGATTAATACCTAGTCATGATCCCGATGCTTAGCCTTTAATCGTAATAACTTGTAAAAGGATTTAGCTTCATTTACACCCAACAATTGGATCATCCTTTCGGGCCCTTTCGTTAAAAGTTGATGCTTTTAATAGGGAAAACCATTAATTATGTCATCTTTAGGATATATGAGGAAATTGCTAATTTCCTAAGGATTTTTATGAGGCATACATGGCTGAGAATAGTCCAACATGATGTCAAAAGTCGTTAAGAACAGTCATGTGAATATTGGGGAGGGAGTCGGGACCAATGAGAGAAACGTTTTTGTACAATTGGGGTTGGAAGCCTCCTAACATGTGCATATTCTTAGGTCACATTGTTTGAAGATATGTTTAGAATTCGATTCCAAGAATAATAAGCTGACAGCTCAACATGATTAACAAGTTTAATTACGCATGATTTCTTCCATCTGTTAACATCTAGTTATGATCGATCACATTGGCAGGTCCCTACAATATTAAAATGGGTACCTTCCTTTTATGGGCAATATATGTTATTTTTCTTTTTTAATGGGCCGATATGTACTCACCTCAGTTGGGTTGGTTGCAGAAAAGGACATATACTCTCTTTTATTTTTATTTTTCCTTCTTACAACTTGTCCAATTTGATTATTAGCATATATTTTAATTTTGTGCCGTACCGGTCGGTATGACCGAAATATGCCGTACCGGCCGATTCTTCGATACATACTTTAGAGGTGTACCGTTTCGACCCAAATATCGGTCGTACTAGATTGTACCGGCCATTTCGGTCAATATTTTGGTCGGTCAACATTTTGGCCGGTATCTGCCATATCGGATTTCTGATTTCGGCCCTTCATTTTTTTTTTCATTTTTTTACTATATTTTACCCCAATTCATACTAAATTAATTACATTTATATATTTAATAAATATATAATTATTCATATATTGACTATTGTTTTATAATATAATTTTTTTTTATGTAGACTATCCCGAAATGGTACACGAAACGGTACCGGTATCAAAATATTTCATTCCATTTCCTTGATCGGTACTCTTACTGGTACGGTATTCAAAACTTTGATTACTAGTCACCTTATTCCAGGGTGTTTAATTTAAAATAAGGGTGACGCTAGGGTACGGTCGGGCTGCACCCCAGTGTCTTTGCAGCCCACCCCCTACACCTTCTTAAACCTCTATAATTTGTATAAAAATACAATAAAAAATATTAAAAAATACAATAAAAAATATAATAAAAAAATAAAATTTAGAAAACACAATAAAAAATACAATAAAATAATAAAATGAAGAAAATATAATAAAAAATAATAAAAAACACAATAACAAATAAAATGAAAATGAATTTTTAAAGGAATTCGGCCTCAGCCCAGCCTCTGCCGCCGCCGGTGGCAGTGGGCGACACCGCCCAGGCTATCGGGATCGGAGGGAGCCGATGGACCCATTTTTGAGTTTAAGGCCGTCGGGGGCACACCGGAGGTCGTGATAGGGACCTCGGTCATGTCCCCACTCAACTAAGTCGGTCCTCCTCGCCTTGTTCCTCCTCAATGATCGAATAAGACTCATTTTGCTTGTGATGGTTCGCATGCACCTACAATAGATGAAGGGGTGATATGAGGTTGAGATGGTTAAGAGAAACTGATTGAGTTCATATTGGCTAAGGTAGGGTAGAGTGGTGCAAGGCAATGGGATTGGATGGCTAAGTGTATGGAGCAATAAGGTGGTATTTAGGCTATGGTAGTCTTGGTTATGATAATGGGAAGGGAGATGTGATGGTCTAAATGGTAGATTATTGTAGAAAATGTTTAGGGGAATGTCCTTTGGGTATGTCTATATATTGGGGTCTCTTTGATAAGGAATATGGGTCATATAGTGTAGTAGAGCTAGGGTTTTAGTGGAGGCTAAAGGAAATTTCGAGATTTAGATTAGGTTAGGGTTTGGAAGTCAATTGACTAGGGTTTGGGAAGATAGGTTTCGGCCAAGGGTAGATTAGATATTTTGGGCTAGAGTTTAGGTTGATATGATAATTCCTAAAAATTAGGAATATGGATGATGAAATGATATGGTGGGCGGCAAATGGTCTAGGAGTTTGGCCGAGTATGTGATGATCAAGGGCTATCTTTGATTGAGTCAATCCTTTGATTTATTGACCAATCAAGTGAGGGAATGGAAATATGAGTTGGTGATGTGGCAATGGAGGAATTTGGATAGGGTTAAAGATGATTTGGAAGATTCCTAAAATATAGAAATATGGTTATTGTGAGATATGGTCGGCGGCAATGAAGAAGGTGAGTTGGCCGAGTATATGCTTTTGTTTTGGGTAGGATTTGTATGATGCAATCAATTGGTTAATTGATCAATCACTTGAGAGAACTAAGGGATAATTTGATGATGTGGCAATGAGTGAATCTCGGCTAGAGTATGATGGTATAGCCGAATGAGATTAATAAGGAAAGTGAGAAGATTTGAATTTTGAAAGATTTTGAATTTAAATGGAATTGTGTGGCCGGTTGGTGAGGGTTGTTATGGACGACTTTTGTGGCTATTTTTGGATGGGAGATGACTTGATTTAATTGATAAAATTTAGGAAAAGATGAGGGTTCATGGCCGGCTAGGGTTTGGAGGGGTGATGGGCGAAATGGTCAAGCTGGTTTTGATCGGTTTTGGATAACTTGGTGATTGGAGGGGATTGATGTGGCCGGTTGTATGTGGACTTTCTAGGCCACGACCAGGGATATTTTTGGGATGTTTAGGTTTGATTTTATAAGGCAAACAAGGTGGGAAAGGCTAGGGTTAAGTGGTTGGTGTAGGGTTTTATCAAGAGGGGCGTTTTGGGCAAAGGATGGGGCTAGGGCTTTATGGCTTATGCCGTGGGCTGCTAGGATTTTGATGGGGCTGCCTTTTTGGTGTATGAGGCAAGGGAAAACACAATTTAATTAAATGAACAATCAAAAGAAGATTGATCACTCAAATAATGGCAAGAACACGCCAACCCTCCAAGCACTCCAAGGGTTCGGCTAGAATACTTTTCCTCCAACACTTCAACACTCACACTCAACCCTCTTGAAGAATCCGAAACTCACAATGGATGTGGGTTTCGAAATCCTCTAGGGGAAACACACAATATTTTCAAATTCACAAGTGGTGTGAATTTGGCACTCTCACAAAACACTCAAACACTCTTTATGTAATATTTTTCAATAACCAAACAAATAGAAAGGAACTCCAAATAACTACAAGAACAAACCAACAAACTCGAAAGACTCATGAACAACACTAAATAAACAAGAACACCAAAATGAAAGAAATACCTCAAATACTTTGATAAATAAAGGATAGATTTGAAACACATCGATTCACGAATTACACGATGTGCTTCTCTCCAAAGGAATTTACGAATTGCACCCTTTGAAGCCCAAGTGCCTAAGCACCGAAGATCCAACCACACTAGGTGGCCGGCCTAAACTCTTAAAAAGCCACTATAATTCTCAATTCTCCAAAAGATGTGAAATGAAAACCTAGAGGTCTTATTTATAGAGTCCAACAAATTGAAAACTCCCAAAAGGTCCCTGATAAAAATAAGTAAATTACTAAAATATCTTAAAGCATTAATAAATAAAATAAATAAATAAACAAGTAATAGGTGGCGCCCAAGTGATGAGACCGTGGCATGCCATGGTCCATGATGGCTATGATGTGGCATGGTCCATGGTAAGGCTAAGCTGCATGGCGTCTGTCTGCATGGCACTGTGACATGCTTAGGCCTGATGATGTGTCCAGGGTGATGTCATGCTGTGGTAGTATGGCTCAGTCAGGTGGCTTGGGCGGTGGTTTTGCATGGCCCGGGTTGAGTGCTGTGGGGTACCATCAGGTCGCCGGGACTACTGTCGTAGGGATAGGGTGGCCAGCTCCCTCCGGTCCAGACGGGCTGAGTGGTGTCGCCTACCGCCGTCGGGGATGGCAGGGGCTACAAAGTCGTGGGGGTTTCGGTCGGATCAAACCCCAAGAAAACTCTTAAAATAATGCAGACTTCTTTGAATGTAAACTAGTCCTTACAATTAAATAGCATTGCATGCCCATGCATGCCAAGGTGTTCTCTCATTCTGTGTATGTCATGCCAAACTCAACGTTGTACCCCACTTTAGGATCCATTTAGATAAAGAATTTGTTTTAGTCACAAATAGTCATTTTGATTATAATTAAAATATCACAAATATTTTTTTTTTATAGTGAAATGAGATGAAATATTCTCATGATCTCATTTTAACTAATAATTTTACTATTATTCATAAATCAAATCAATTCATCGTATTTCATCTCCTCTCACTATCCAACTAAATCGCCATGCATGCTACCAAACAAATCTCTAGGTCTCTTTTTTCTCAAGTAATTAATATATCATCATATTGTGACCATTTATAAGTGTCCTCTCAAAAACAGATAGTATCCGTTTAATTTAGTGTAAGACGTGAAATATTTTAACCATTTCACCTGTCAACACAAGGACTTAGTTAAAAAAGGAAAAAAATTAAAAAAAGGCTAAAATGGAGATCAGGATCCGAAGGGAACGGTGTAGTTGGAACTTTCCCGCGTTGATCAACCATCTTTTTAGTTTCTTTTGTTTTTGGTACATAGTGGAATTATGACTTAATATGGCGTGGCTATTACGATCTCCTACTCATTAACTCCTCAATAAAAATAATTGCTGTTGCTGGGATCGATTGATTTATATATAAATCTTTGGTTCATGGTCAAAAAATATATAATCATTTCTCAATATTTTTTTTTCATGGCCAATAAAATCTGAGATTTCTCAGTTTTTTGGTAGATAAACCTGCAATCAAAAGGTATTAGTTGTAGGTTTCCGTTCCATGTAATTGCCAAGCTGGTTTAATCAAGCACAAGGCATAATCAAATAAAGTTTAAAAAAAGAAAAAAGAAAAACAAGACGATGAAAGAAATTAAGAAACCGAAACAAAAACAACAGATAATTACTAAGCTGGTTGGGTGGTCAGGTCATAGTCATTAAACACAGAGGGTAGACTCCACCACTTTCCAAGGCAGACATTTTGGAGTGAAACTAAAGGGATAAAGAGGTGCGCGGGTTTACTATAAGGTACGTGCAGGTGGTGTAGGCCGGAGTTGCATGCATATGGAGGATGGTTGAGTTAGGCACATCACCCAGGTCCCATGTGTTGTCGGCCATCTTAAGTAGTACTGATTAAATATTTCTTCTTGATAGTTGATCATGACCCTTCCAATTCTTCTTCTCCTATATATTTATCCTCCCCAGTCCCAAATCTTGCTAGTTTTTTTCTCTTTCTATATTTATCTCAGGAATCAAATTAAACATTTTAGCTCTAAGAAAATACTTTAATCATAAAAAGATTATATAAAAATAAATTCATAAATTAATATAATTTGATGTGACATGTCATATTGTAAAGTAGATATTTCTATTATAAACTAGATCCTGCAAATTTTATGAAAATATATCAGTTTATAATTTTATTTTGCATAATTTCTTTATGTCTACAGAAATTCTTCTAATCATATGCATCGAGAAGTCAACTTGAATATGTTTTTGCTCTAATTTTAAAACTATTATATGATCTGTCAAGTCTGATTCCATTGCTTATTTGTTCCATCTGGTTAACTTGCAATAAAATATAAATGCAGGTACGTACTTCATTAATGATCATCAGCCAAGAGGTGATCACCATAACCATTTTGATCTTAAGTTATAGCTGAAATACTGATTGACCTCCCCCAGATTGCACACCCAGAGTCTCCTGCCCGTACGTATATAATAGTCAAATAATATAGACACAACTCATGTGCAACTTTTTTGTCAAGACGAGAAAAGTTTCTTCTGCATGTCGGCTGAAAAGATACTGTTTTTCTTCTTCTTTTTTTAGTTAATTTTGTCTTTTAATAATGAAAGGAGGGCTTAATTTAATCCAATGACCCATTATACAAACATTATCCACAAACCTCTAAGGTCAGAAATTATTATTTTGAACTTAGAATTTAATTATAAAGTGGCAAGATCATATGATCTGTAGCATGTATAATAACTGTTTGCTGCAAAATATGTCCTTTTTGCTTGAATATTGGAGTTAAAATACTAGTTAATTTTATTATAATTTGATAGTAATATATATATATATATATTGAAATAAATTTGATAGTAATATTAGTCATGATATATAAATTATAAACCACTTGGACATGAAGATCAAGCCGTAAGCAGTGGATGACAACTCATCACCATTAAAGGTTAAAGGCATGGGGACCTTAACGAATATACTAAAAGTCCAACATCAACTCGTTAAAGCCACGAGAATCAAACAAAAGAAGTGGGACATGAGCATTAATTAACGCTATGGTCACTCAGCATCCAGTTTTTTTTTATAGTTTTTTCTGTTAACTCTTTCAGAAATAGATTGGACAAAATCTGAATGGTTGTTGATCTATGTCAACCACACAACTCATACCCTTCATTTCAATTAATGGACGATTCATTATTTTGATCCTAGGTCAATTTTTTTGTGTCTCACATTTTACATGACCGGTGTATCATGCTTGGAATTTTTTTCACTCTTCTTCCTTTTTTTTTTTTTTAACATTGAATTTCACCATGATGAGAGATAGAAGAATTGACTTCTGTATATAGAAAGAAAGAACTGAATTTCAACATGGTGCTAACCCCTAGCAAAACCATTCATGCGATTTCACGATGCTAACCAAAGGGCTAGCACTGTTACTGTTCATAGGGCAAGCGTTGTTGCTCCTCACGGTGCTCACTCCGGGAGTCGGCTTCTGCTTATTTGCACCTGGATTTGGATAGTTTCAACAATATTATATTCAGTTGTAAAATACATTAATGTTGCACAATTACTTCGAAAAAAGTGAAATTTGTTATTAAAAAATTAATTTTTTTCATGTCGTTTTTATATTTACGCACTTTTTTCAAAGTGATTGTGGGCATTTACGTACACTCCATGAGTGTAAATATTATTTTTTTATTTAATAATTAAAAAAGTGTTTTTAATAAAGTGATTTTTTTTAAACATTGAAATATAAAAAAATAAATAAATAACAAATAAAGAAAAGAAAAAGGTGGCCTTCTCGGTTATAGATAAAAGTACCAAAAGCCTTTGTTTTCAATTATATATGCAAAAAAAGAAAAAAAGAAAGGAAGTTTTGTTCCTGTTGGTTAACATTTTTATCTATCGATCACCTTGTACATGTATTATATATAACTAATTAATTTATCATTTATCATGATATATCATTCTAAACTAACGAATCTTGTAGTTTTCCTAACACATTGATCTTTTGGTTTTCATAATTATAAACACAAGTCTTTGTAGTTTTATACCAATAGAGTTTAACTCATAAAATTTTGGAGGAAGTCAAAAAGAGTGAATTTGTAAAAGTAAACCCAAATCTATGAGTTCCTAATAATTTTTAAAAATAAAAATTTATAGAGGTGCCAAAAAGAAAAATAAAATTACAAAAATATATCCTTAGACTGTTTGGATGTTAAATGAGATGAGTACTATGTAAATAATAGTAAAATAATTTGTAAATAATAGAGGGGTCGCGATCATGAGAAAGAAGCTGCTACGAAACACCCCATTCGTATGAGATGATGGATTGTCGTAATTCTCAACTTTCTTGCGCCGTAGTACTAGCTGAGTGGCGCTACATTAACTGATCATCTAGTCGTAAAATTAAGAAAATTGTAAAATGGGACGTACGATAAGGAAAGAAGAATCAAACTAATTAGAAGTTTGACTACAAATATTAATAGTTTCTGCAAATTTCTATTCTAGAGAAAGGGAGAAAATTTCACAACAATTTATCTACTTGTATCATGTATGTTGTGATGTAGTAGTACTCATGATCTGATCTATAAATGAAGCAATAAAGAACAAATTAACGATCAGAAAGTCTGCTCGATCCGTAACAACAAATTTAAAACCAGAAAATGGGGCTAATTGAATGCATGCTGGCCTGAGTGTTATTTCAAGATGCCTCAATCCGTGACTATTGTTAATAATTTCATAATTAGAAAACATGAGTCGTCGCGTATTTAAACTATCAATGCTATATTCGTATGTGTCGCACTGTTGATGGTATAAATGCCTTTTCATTGTGATTTTGTGTTTTCAACTTTATTCATGTAATTACTTAAGGGGTCGCGATCATGAGAAAGAAGCTGCTAGGAAACAATTATTATTTCTTTCCATGCTCATGAGATGAAAAATACGAAGAATTAACGAGGCGATAGGCCAGTTTGAATCAAGCTCATCGATCTACACCTAGCTAGCCCGAGCCACCAGTACTTTGGGCATATGCCATATATAAGTTCATCAGATGCTAACTGCTTTAAGGTTTTTTTTTTTTGTTTTTTGTTTTTCCTTTCGTTTAAAGCATTTAGAGTATGCAATAATTAGTGAGGAAAGTCACTATGATCTTTAATTCTTGGCGTGGTCCTCGATCACCCACTACAAAAAAAAACCTTATTTTTGGCGATCAAAATCGCCAGAAATACTGTACAAAATCGCCAGAATTACTGAATTCCGGCTAAGTCCCGTCACCCAACAGTAGCAGCTGATAATCAGCCAAGAAAATGTTTTTACGGCTATAATTAAAATTGACAGAAATGAATATTTTTCCTGCAACAAGAAATCGCCGCAAATAAGCAAATATTGGTCGCAAAAAAACTTATCAAAATAACGTGTTCTCGCCTCATATAATTTTTGTGGTGCTGGAAATGCTTAAACCAATTTTTTTCCCCCTATTTTGTGATTCGTGATTTTTTTTCTTGATATTTATCTCTTTTATGATATTTGCTTGCTAATAAATCAAAATATGCTAGATTTGGAAAATTTTATATTTACTTGCCAACATACACGTCTACACATCATTCAAATATCAAAAAATATTTAGTGATTTGCATACACGACTTCTAAGTTGTCTTCAATTTGGACAACCAAGTACTTCAAATATATAATTGGTAAATGACAGAATCCTATATTCCAAAAGCATTATACCAAACTGGAAGAGTAAATGTGAAGTCTTGAATAACAATTCTCTTAATAGAAAAAATCATCCAAATTTAAAGCCTCCTTCGTTTTTTAGCTTTGCCATCCAAATTCTACCCCACTAACGAAACACAAAACAGAAATTGTAGCAAAATGCTAAATCTTGCAACAACATAGACATCTCTGTATCCCTCACCACTTTAAAGATTGTTGGAAGTTCATTTATCATGTCAAAGGACAACTTCCTGCATAAGTAAAAAAAAAATGATAGCAACTAAATTTATATAAACAGACATGAAAAGAAGTAGAAACGGGAGATTAAAAAAAAAAAGTGGAAAGGGAATCTCACCTCACTAAAATGAACTGTATTAGTATTTAAATCTAGTGAGCATAAAGTTTAATAATGGGTAGTCAGGGATTAGAGAAAGCAACAATCTTGGCTGGGCATTTGGAACACATGATCTGCATATTCATTAGGAATCATTATAAGATATCATTCCATATATAGGTGAATCAATGAACACCCGTGAAAATGTACAGGACATGTAAAACTTTTCTTACACAGGAAAAGCTGGCAAAATCTCTTGAAGCTATCCTTTAATCCTGGCAAAAATTTGAAAGAAATAGCAAGCATTCATAGTTTTAAACTTCACTATACCTCAACCAGATATAAATTTGTGCGATGTAGGTCTCTAGCCTTATCTTTCTGAGCCATTTGGCAAACCGAAGACAAAATATCACAAATAAAACCACTTAAAATGGAAGGAAAAGCTAGAAGGATCTCTTCCAAATGACCCAAAATGGGGGCTGCATGATATGACTTCCATGTTAGAATAAATCACCAATAGATGGATTAAAATAATATGCCACTTAGGCCAAAAATGTCACTGTACCTACGCACATGCTAGGTGACATTCCTTAAGCATATGTAGGCCCTGATAAACAAGAATGAAATGTTGCATCACTAACTTGCACAATATTGACTTGGAACTTACAGTTGGATGATAATATGCACTTGTTCAAGATATATACATGCATCCATATTTATACATATCTTACTACTGCAATCAATACCTACTCTAACAAACAAGATATTCCAAAGTCATTAAATTATTAACTAGAGAAAGGAACAATGGAATTTGACCATACTAACTTATGCATGTTCTTGACACTGAAAATTGAGAAGGCTTTATCTAAATTAGCTTCCCCATCAGATGTAGATAACTGTAAGCAATAGTGACAAAAATTAATATTAACAAATTAACCCCTAGATAATGAGAAGTTAATCAAAGAACATTAAAAAATATTATTCAGGAACATCAAGCAGATATAAGAAAGCTGGGTACCATGAAACATACATACCCCCTTCTCATCCCTTGATTCTTATCCTTCAAAAGCTGTAAGGTTTGTCATTTTAATATATTAAAAGAATCAGAGGCAGGTTTAGCTTTTAAGCAACAAAGTATAACATTATCCTGCGTAAGATAAATTGGCCAAATCTATAAAAATAATTGATTGCATCATCATAATAATATCTGAATTACCTACAGAAATGGCAGTGGTGCTTCTTTGATACCTGCATCATACAATTCAATATGACTTTAATAGCATTTCCAAGTATACAAACAACTAGGAGGACAATGTACACTGAAAACCTCACCTCATATGGTAGGTACAATCCATAGAGAGATATAAACCATAAGCATGAAAAATGCACCCAAAGTCTGCAGATTGAAATAGGAAAAAACTTGAATAATAAGAAAGTAGCTCTATATCATATCCAAAAGCATCAGGATTATAGGTTGCATTAATTCTAAAAGGATTAAGGATTAAAAACTGCAAATATAGTACAAAAAGGAAATTCCCATATATTAAGGATTAAGGATGATTTTTTCTGTAAAGTTTGACACCAAGATAATTTACCAGCCTTCTATGGCTCATTACATTCAGCCAAAATATTTCAAGGAAATTCCCATATTGAGAACAAATAGCCAGGACTCAACAAGATGGCCACCCGATTTCTCGCTACTTATTATGAGAGAATGATCTGTTAATTTTCTTCAAGACATTCCAGTGTCAAGACAAGTCCAGTTGAGCATACATAATCCATGTATTCCCATTGTTTATGTTTGCCATGCATTTATTTATTAGAGAATTGGACTTACATTATCCCAGCCCATAAGCCTGACAGTTTTGGGGCCATTACAACTCCTATGGTTGTCAAGGTCAACTTCAAAAGGTTCTTCATCCACGGAGTGCATTGCGTCCATACAAGCCTTTACCCCTACAAAGTGCAAAGCCAGCATTTCAAATCGCATAGCCAAATCTGGTACATTTTTTTTATAAGTAATCAAATCTGGTACTTATAAATGATGATGCGTTTATTTTTCTATTTTTTCCCTGGATGCAAGAAACTCATACTCAACAGGACTTGAAACTGTGACCTCAACCAACCACCCCATTCTTGTGCTATGTTAGGTATCTCTTAATGTTTGCAACACATAAATGGTCAAATCTGGTACTTATAAATGGTCAAATCTGGGCAGTTTCCATGTAATCGTTACACACACTACATGACATCTTCTACTAGCATAGATCTTAATCTTGCTAGGAAGGAAATGGTCATCCTTGGCACCTAATCGCCAGGGAAATGAAGAAGGGTCTGTTCAGTGTTATGCATTATCTCATGCCTAAGCATCAAATCCTCTCCTTACATTCTGTCAGCAATATGGGGAAAGATGGAGATGTTGCCCTCTTCTTTGGATTGTCAAGTGTAGAATCCTCGGATCAGAAAGTCATAACTACACAAAGTAGAAAATCATCTCAGGAGACAACTGGTTATATTTTCTTAAGGTATTCAATTGAATAGCATTTTATTATTTTTCATTTTTGAACATCTTGGTTTCTTGCCCAAACACTTGGAATTGATAAGTCAATTTAGGCAATTATTTTGAGGTCATTTTTTTCCTCCTATTCTTTTTTTGCTATTTTCTTTAATGTAGAGACCAAAACTTTCCATTTCACTTCAAAGTCTAAGAACTCTAAAACATAAACTAATTCAATAACCATCGCACAAGTACAAGGACTTTCTTATCTAATTTTTTATTTTTTTTATCAGCTCTTCCAAACCAAAGAAAACATACTAGACAAAATGACACACAAATTTCTAGTTTCATGTTAACTTCTCTCTATGTAAGGGCTAATAACTAGAACAATCTTCATTCAAATTTCAATATTTTCCACAACACTTTAAAAACAAAGGGAAACAAATCACCAAGTCAGAATATAAACTTTTGTGCGATCCCAAATGAATGACCTAATTAACATTAAACAACTTGATGATAGATAGTATCTCAGGCAATGAAAGAAAAACACTGAATAAATAACATCAAAAACTGAATAAATAACATCAAACGAGACTAATTGCATAATAAAATGAACAACTTATAGGGATTCAAATTCAAGAAAGAATACATCGGACAAATTGTTTACCTACAATGCAACGAAAATAGAATCCAATCCAAAGTTAAAAATTCCTAATGTAGATGAATGCATATTTAATCGGTTTAAATAGCAACACAACCAAACCCTGCAATACTAAAAAATCCTTTCAATCGGTTTACTTGCCTTGTTCGAATATAACAAAGGGGCTTCGGCGAATCTCGAAAACTAGCTTGTGGTCCAAGTAGCAGCAGAAAGATGGCGAGATTAGGGCGGCGCTGACAATGGAAACTACTATGCAAAAGAGAGAGAGAGAGAGAGAGCACAAGAGTGAACGAGAGGTAGAGGGAGAGGCAGAGAAGATGTCGCGGGGCTGGGGGAAAAGGTTGGGAAATTAAATGTTATTATTCCGGCTATTTTTATTAGTTGACAGGCAGAAATATTTCAATTTGGCAAAAGTTGCTTTTTGTCACAAAATTTGTGTTGCCATAAATAAATATAGTCCTAAATACTATATTTTTTTGTAGTGACCTTTGCCACCCTAACCTCTACTCTCACATTGATACTGATCTTTCACCAAACTAAACCCTTCGATCGATCGTCAAAAGAGTAAGAATACACATCACGCATATTTCCATTAACTGGTCCTTATGTTGGTGAAATAAAACCTTAGTCTTAAACCTAAACATGATGGTCTCACAAGCCAGCGAGATTGATTATATAACGATGTTTTCAATATTATTCAAATAAGGCATTAAAAGGTATTTAATTAACCAATTCAAAACCTAGTGTTTTGGGCATTTTGCTTCCAAAGGGACGTCTTAACCTGAAATAGGGTAAATTATCCAAGCTATGTTCTTGATTCAGAGTACGATGAAGTTATAATTAATCAAACAATTAATATTGCAAATCCCTTATATATGTTTCTCCTTAAATTTCAAATCATGGTGTCTAAATATAAACTTGTACTTCTTAAACTTTATTTTTACATTGAAGGAATGGTCAAATAAATAGATACAAGGAATTAATCTATTTATGGTAACTTTTTGAGTATGGTATGAATTTACAATTACCAAAGTAATGCTAATTAATTTCCTAAAATCATGGTGTTGCTAATTGAAAGAGGATCTTGCTAGTTTTTGGTAAGTGAGCTGTCAATATTCGCCCCCTCAAATTGGTGTATGGAGATCTGTAATACTTAACTTCAGTAAAAAAATGTTGAAAAGTTTCCATTTTAATATGTTGGTGAAAATATTAGCAACTTGTTCATGGGAGGAAGTATGAATAACTGTAAGGAGACTGGACCGAAGTTTATCACAAACAATATGGTAATCAATCTCAATATGTTTAGTATACTCATACAACATAGGATTGCGAGCAATATGGAGAGGAAATTGATTGTCACAATATAGGTTAATAGGCTCAGAGTGAAAAACACCAAAATCATTAAGGAGCTGTTTCAACCAAAGTGAGTTTGCAGGTGAAAACGGCCATGACACAATATTCAACTTCAGCAAAGGAACGAGCCATTATCTGTTTTTTTTTTTTTTTTTGTATGCCAGGAAATTGAACTAGTACCAATTTGAATGAAGTAGCCAGTGATGGAGCAGTGAGTAGTGGGACAACTGGCCCAATCTAAATCAATGTAGATATTAACATGGACAGTGTTTCCGGATGGAAAAAAATGACTTACCCTAGATTGCCTTTGATGTAATGAAGAACTAGAGTGGCAGCCTACATGTGAGGGGCCTGATAAGCGTGCGTGAATTGACTAAGAATATTTACTACAAAAGACAACATTAGAACGTGTGATAATTAGGTATATGAGACGACCAACAAGTTGTTGATAAGGTTAAGGATCAAGAAGAAGAGAGTTGTCATGATTAGTGAGCTTTAAGTTTTGTTCAATGGGAAACGGACCAATTCGAGCACCAAGTTGACTACTATCAGATAAGATGTCAAGAGCATATTTGCATTGATTGAAAAAAGATGCCTTGTGCTAATCGAGCAACTTCGAGATCAAGAAAATATTTGAGATGACCAAAATCTTTGGTCTTGAAGAGTTTGGAGAGAGCACTTTTGAAGATCTCAATTTGTGGGCGATTATTTCCACCAACCAGAATGTTAGTAATACTTGTAAAAGTGACCAAGGTGAATAAAGAATGGTTTGCTTGAGATTGAAAAAAACCTGTATCAAGAAACACAGTAGTTAGTTTAAAAAAATCAGATACAGAAAGCTTGTTTGAGGAAGTCGATTTGCAGATTTGGGAGGTAACCCGCACCCAAATACCCTTTAATGGCCCTTATTTATTCGTTTTTGTACATGAACAAGTCCATCTATCTCTAAATTCTCTCTATACAAGCACCTTATTATCAAAATTGTACAAAATATTAAAAGGTTATGAATATAGAATATGCAAATTTTGAGGATTTTGGAGATTTTTTAGATCATGCATTCTTTATTAGGCCTGGGGGATGCTTCAAATTAATTGTGGAGTTCGGCTGCTTCCTATTACTGTTGTAAACTTATTGTGCAATTAGTGCATAGGCTATACTCCATATATTATTTCTAATTATTCGCAGAGTTTAGTGATCCCTTCCAATAGATTGTTTCAAACTTATGGGGAAAATATGACTTCTTCAATGCATTTTGAAAAAAAAAAAATTAATGAACTTTCATCCTTTGTCATACTATCAGTGGAAGTGACTCTTGAGGTCGCCGTATTACCAGTGAGGCACTAGGATCAATAGAGAGATGTCGTGCTGGGTGGGGGGGAGCCAAGGTTAACACCAGATAACTAGGAACACATAAGAAATGAAGAAGCGTTTTGGGGAATGGGGGAAATGCTAGGTTATAAGTCACATGCGGTAAAATGGCGTCTTTTTTATGGGAAAGAATCAATTTACTCAGGCTTTTTTTGTGGCAAAATGATTTTTTGCTACATGTTTTTCTTCGCTGCAAAAACTAATATCTCTCAAAGAAACCATATTATCTGAGTGACACGAAGTCGTGGAAAAAATAGTTGTGGCACAAAAACCTTTTTCCCACAAAAGTTTTCCTCACGTCAAAAATTAAAATCAACAAAGGCTAAGTTTTTTTGCCGCGACACAATTTTGTTGCAAAAATTGTTGTTTTCCATGGCAAAATATATTTTTCCACAAATTTTTACTTGCCAGCATTATCTCATGGCGAAAAGCTTTTTTTTTTCTCGTCGACACTTTTCATGTCATGAATATACTATTTGCCACAATCGTATAGATCAAAAAAAGAATTTGTGACAAAAGCCCCTATTTGTTGTAGTTAATCATCACCACTATATCAACTTAAATATTTAAAGTTAAAGGCAACAGACATGATCAAGAGAAAGATGTATATTGAGAAAACTGGGGTATATATTTATACAGAGTAATACTACATACAGTCGTGGAGTTGCAACGACGTGCAGTCGCTTTAGAAAAAAGTTAACTTTTTTCCATAGGTCTCCTATATATTTACTTTTTTCCAAAACGATTGCACGCCGCTTGCAACTCCATGACTGCATCTATCATTTCTCATTCATACATGATAAGAACCGGTCCATCAAAAAGAGTAATAAAAAACACCAACTAATTGCTACGCGATACAACCTCTTCCTATAGGCATCTGCTAATTGCTTGTCTTTGAGTTTATACCATTTCATTCCTCTTGTCTATAAATTATGTCATTCGCTAGAAAAAGAAAAAACTTGCATAATTAAAACAAATCTATCAAATCATATTATGACCATCTTTTTATGGTCAGAAATCAAAGTTTAATTCGGATATTGTAATCAAGAAAATTGAAAATAGATATAGTTACATATTCCCATGCATTATGATTAAATATGGAAAGTACACCTGTTTACCCAGGATTGGTTGAGCTACAGCCTTATAAGAAACTCATAACTTAGATATCAATTAGAACATACTCTTAAATCTTCTCCCTTTGTTTTTTCTAATATACTATAAGAAAAATGAGTATTTATGATAAATTATTTGTGATTATAATTATTATTTGCGATCAAAACAAATTTATTTTGGTAAGAAATAATTATTTTAACAGGCTGACCATAAATAAACGATTTTCTTATAGTAACGGAGGGATTAAAACATATATACTAAAGTTAATTTGACATGAGGCTTAATAAAAAAAATTGGAATTATTATGCATGTTCATATCTCCTTTGCATTATATATGGAATGCAATGGCTCCTAGTATTCCCATTTTGCCTCAATTGGAGTCGGGTTGATCAGTCCATTCCTGCTGGCTGAGTATGGATTTGATCAATGTAATAAGATGGGCTTATTACTAGTGGTTATACTGATGAAGATATAATCCATGGATTAAAGGGGATTTTGGATTCTTTAGGATTATCAAAGGAGGGAAAAAAAAACAATTGGGTTGATATTGTAATTTGTGACATCATCAATGGCGTCTTATAATGGAGACACAGCTCGGACAGGTCAGACATTATTCCCTGAAACCTAAAAAGTTTAAATAGAGCATAATATTCATGCAACAAATCTGAAGGGCAAATGCCAAAAGGCGCCAAAGGCCAGAGGGCAAAAGGCCTAAGGCCTAAGGCCGAAGGCCGAAGATGACATTTTCCCGCTTTTAGTTCCTTCTGCGTTGAAAATAGTTACTGAACAGACAACCAGAAAAATAACTTTAAAACAAAATTATCTTGGTGGGGGCATGTGTTTCCCATCATTGCCCTTATTTTAGAATAAAAATCTCATCATGATTGCAAAAATTTTCAAGGTGTGGATAATTGGATTGGATCCAAACCCACACGCAACAGGTAAAAGAATGCATCAAATATTTCACAAATCCTGTCAGTAAATAACTGAAAAATGAAACCAAACAGTTCTGCCTCTCTCTCTCTGTAGAGTTAGTTAGGTTTGAATAATTAGAAGTGTTAACAAGAGGTGTGAATAGTATAAATAAATAATAAAAAAATTAAATAATAATAATAAATAATAAAAAATAATAATAAAATATTTTTAAAATACTTAAAAATCTCTCACTTACCAAACGTACTCTGAGGAGAGTGTGTGCCCCTCTGCATTATTATGCATTATAAAAGGACATGCATCAGACAACTTTTTCCTCACTCCTCGTCCTTTTGCCAGAATACTAATCACGATCGAAACCCAAGGAAATGGGTTACGAACCATTCTTTCGAGCCTTCTTGTTTCTCTTCCTCTTTTTGTTTTCCCACAAAACAGAAGCTGAGGAAGACCTCATTTCCTTCCACAATGCTACCCATTTCAGTGCCAGAAAACTTGCTGGAAACTGCAACGTTTTCCGTGGTAAATGGGTCTACGATTCTTCATACCCTCTCTACTCTTCCTCTTCCTGTCCCTTCGTAGATCCAGAATTCAACTGCCAGAAATATGGGCGCCCTGATAACTCTTACCTCAAATACAGATGGCAACCTTTCTCCTGTCCCTTGCCCAGGTACCATTTCTCCCCATTCTCCTCATTTCTATATACATGTTTGAGCTAAGATTGAGCGCATTTGAAGTTTTATGTAATGGGTGATTGAGTATGGAAGTGGCACAGGTTTAATGGGCTTTATTTCTTGGAGAAATGGAGGGGGAAGAAGATTATGTTCGTGGGAGACTCGCTGAGTTTGAATCAGTTTGAATCGTTAAGTTGTATGCTTCACGCATGGGTGCCAAGATCTAAGACAACATACGTCAAGAAAGAGGGCCTGGCTTCAGTTACATTCGAGGTGAAGTATCTGATTTCTTTGTTTTTTGCTTATCTTTGAGTATTATACCTTCTTCTTTTTTTCCCTTGTTCGAATTACATGTAAAATCATTGATAGTGATAGACCAGTGCATGCACGACTGTTTTCCCTTTCTCTCTACCTTTTGAGAAAGGTAAAGTTCTTCTTTTGGAATTCTAATTTTTAATTCCTACTGAACTGTGAGTTTTTCCTTTAGTTTTTTCTTTAGATTAAAAGCTTCATGTCTGTATAGATTCACCATATGGATATCTAGTTTTTTGAGGGAATGAGTACAGAAGCTGCTCATATATCTTATCAATGGGGGAGTGAGTGTGGAGTATAAGCATTAAAAGGAACGTGATTGTTAGCTGGAGTTCTAACTTTTCACTATGTGGGTGGGACAGTGTCAGCTCGATGGTCGTAACAAAGTAATAAATGACTGGTTGTTAAAACCAGACAAGCTTTCACTTTCATGTTTCAAAGTTAACTACTTTTTTTAAAAATTTTGAGTAGAAATCCTGCGAATAACTTTTCTTTAATCTGTGGCAAACCTCTTAATACAACTTTATTTCCACCGTCTTCGGTGAAGTTTTTTTATATTACTCGTCATCCTCCACTCTATCCCATACACTATGGGAAATGATAAGGGGCTGTTGGGGGTTCCGTTTTAGGTGCGCCGCTCACTTTTATTTTTTTAATTTTTAATTTTTAATTTAATGATTAAAAAATATTATTTAATAATTATTTAATTTTTTTTTCTTGTCTTAAAAAATATAAAAGAGTGTTTAAAAAATATATAAATTAAAAATTACAGTAAGTGAGCATCTTTCTTACACTATTAGACTTTATAACATCTTTCTTACACTAAATGTTTTTTTTATCTTTTAAAATTTTAAAATTTTTTTGAGTTTATTTTGCTTAAACTAATTGAATTCTTCTGCTTATTATCTATATACCAAACATTTAATTAAAAGAATATGTGATGTATGATGTGGAAGATGATGAATAATTTTTTTCTATTTTATAAAATGACATATTCATAGCATGGAACTTTCGATTATTTTAAATTAATAAACGAATTCGTTTGGTTACGCAATTCAAATGAGATGAGATGTTTTATTGGAAGTTTAATAAAATATTATTATAATATATACTTTTTATATTATATTTATTTTAAGATTTGAAAAAATTAAATTATTTATTATATTTTGTAGGTCAATTTTAAAAAATTATAATAATTATATGAGATCGAAATATTTTAGACATTTTGTGTAACTAAACTAGCCCTAGGTTCCACTGCTGTTTTCTTCCGGAAATTTTGGGATAATCATAAACATACCTCGGTCAGCAATAGTCGTTATCATTATGATCCATGATGAGCCAATTGATCATGAATGTTGGGATCTTGTATCCACTATATTAAGAAATGTATTTGAGGGATCTATATAGAAGAACCCTCCCATCCAACTTTGATTTCACAACTTCAATTTATGGCAGTGGGATCAAAAGTTGGCAAAACAATATTTATTATAGGCTGCTCTAGACATGTAAATGTTAGAGAGGAACCAAAGTCTTGTCATTGACTCAACCTAGTACAGTCCTCTTTATTTTTAAAGATAAGATAAAATTAAAAAAAAATATATATATTTTTATAAAATATTTTTTTAATATTAATTTTATATAGGAATTTTATATAGGAATTTGAAAAAGTGGTATGAGAATTTGAAAAAATGGAATTTTTTATTATATTTTATACAGAGATTTGAAAAAATATAATAATGAATTTGAGATGTGTTTTAAAATTTTAGTCTCATCCTCCAAAACAAACAAGCCACTGACTCTTTATCTGTAATATATTTTAGTAATAAAATAATCAATCTTTTTTTCAATTCCCTAATTATTTTTCTTCTTTTTTTCAGATTTTTTTTTTTTTGGGGGATGGGCTGGCATGGTTGGATGTGGCATTAAAACCCCATCTTTAATAGCAATAATTATTTTCTCAATGGTCCCATTTTTTCCTATAGTTAGTATCCAACCTTATATTATATAGATCGATGATATTATTAATAGTTTTCTTTTAATGCGATTTTAGATTATATTAATAATATTCTTCATCCCGAAATATAGACATTATATATAAATTATTTTGTGGAGATTTATATTATATTATGCGACCATTTTATCGATGATGAAATAATGAAACTCGTGCACTCTCTGAGAACAGGACTATGGAGTTAAAATATTGCTATACCGCACACCATTTCTAGTGGATCTTGTAAAGGAGAACGGGCGGCAAGTTTTGAAGCTTGACTCGATAAAGAATGGTAACGCATGGAGGGGCATGGACATGCTGATCTTTAACACGTGGCATTGGTGGACACACACAGGGAGAACCCAACCGTAAGATCATCCATCTCTTTGATCCGGCCTATACCATCAGCATTAAAATAGTGTTTAATTTTTAAAATAGTGTTTAATTTGAGTAATTAATCTATTGTTACAGGTGGGATTACATGCAAGAGGGGAATAAAATGTACAAAGATATGAACCGTATGATTGCTTATTACAAAGGGATGACAACCTGGGGTAGATGGATCAACCTAAACGTTGATGCTTCCAAAACCAAGGTCTTCTTCCTAGGGATTTCTCCCACCCATTACGAGTATGCAAACCCAACCCTCAAACTCACATGTTTTTTTTTTTTTTTTTACACTTAACATCTTTCTATTGTTATTGCTTTTTAGGGATGTCTATTCTTTTCATTTTACTACAACTTTTTGTAAGTCTTTTCTTTTTTTTCTTTTCTTTTTCTCTTATATGTTTAATTTTTGGCACAACTCACAATCCTAATATAAACCTGAAACCAAATTAGCATTTTAGATTGACATTATCAAGGTGGTAGTTCAATTAGTAAGAGCTAGTATTTTATAAACTCGAGGTTAGGAGTTCGAGCAACATAAGTTGAAACTACTTGTAGGAATAAAGCCTAACTTTTGGATCGTGGTATGAGTTTTGGTCTAACTGACATTTTGATGGGACTGTAGTGACTGGCTTGCCCATTTAGGTAATAAGTTATGACTCAAACCAAACATTTTACAGCGGGGAGAGGTTCATATAGTCACGTTCAAGAAGGATAGTTACACTAATCGCCCCCACCTCAAACTTTTCTTAAGGAAAAAAAAAAACAGATTAAGATTGACACACATGATATTTGTCCAAACATGACTTGATATGATCCAAATCCAACATGAAACATTTAAGGAACTCACAAGTTTTGTCACTACTGGGGAATCTGACACAAATTCCACAGAAAGTTAGCAAACTACAGTTGAAAGTCATCTCCAATTCTAAATGGGTTGGATTAGGATTAACTTATATACAATTTGAGGTATAATGAGAAAATTGTGAAACTAAATTTCCTTCATTTACGGGTTATTGTTCACATAACAGGGGCAGAGATTGGGATGAACCATCAAAATCATGCTCGGGTGAGACACAACCATTTTTTGGTCAAAAATACCCAGCAGGCACCCCAATGGCTTGGGTGGTTGTGAACAAAGTGTTGAGAAGAATACAGAAGCCAATCTCTTTCTTGGACGTCACGACGCTCTCACAATATCGGAAAGATGCACACCCATCGGCATATAGTGGCGATCATAGCGGCACGGATTGCAGTCATTGGTGTCTGCCGGGGCTTCCAGATACTTGGAATCAGCTCCTATATGCCCAACTGTTTGGTTGAACCCAGGGCGCATAATAACGGTAATGTACTTGGTCTATTTATAAAGACAAACCATTGTTTTCAATTGATGTAGGGATAGTTTGCATTTTTCTTGTGTAAAAGGGCAATAAGGGGGTTGATGCTTAAGCTGTAAATGTTTATATATATTATTATTATTTTTTGCAAGGAAGATGCCTTGAATTGCAAGCAATGTATAACCCTTTGCAAAATTGAAAAGCTTCATCGAGTTTTAACATCGACATTGGATACCCTTTTCAGTTGGTGCTCACTCATGATCATAAACGCAAGGGTTAAGACTTAAATCTTGAGTGAGTGCCAATGTAAAAAGATGGATTATCTTTACACACTTTTTGTCCCATTTATTTTTGACATTTCCTGCTTTGTGCACCCCTAATGGTGCACACAATTGCCCCTTTTTGATAAAAAATAAAAAAGAAAAAAATAAAAGAAAAACCTTAATGATTGAGTAAATATTATTTAATAATTTTCGGATTTTTTTATATTTTTTTAAAATATTTAAATATATTTAAAAAATTATATAAATAAAGAAAAAAAAATTATTTTTGCACTAACAATACAAATGGGAGTGTTACAGCGATAGCTATAGTACTGTCCTTTCCCAGTAACCCAACAGCTTCTGTAAGTCTGTATGGCCATAAATGCCTTATTATTTGATGAGGAAAATGATATACACAAAATATTATACACAATATTATACACAATATTTTATAAAAAATCAAAATATTTTTATAAACTATCTTATAAAATATACATCATTTTATAAAAGTATCATTATTTTTATAAAATGTTGTATAAAGTATTTTATATAATATTATGTCTATATCATTTTCCTAAAGAAACCCAATTTTCGGGCGATTCTCCTCGTTCAAAAGTTTATTTACGCCGAGATTTATGCTGGTCGGCGTATTTAAAACTCTATCCTAAATTTCTCTGGATGTGCCGCACATCATGTGCGGAAGCCAGCAACGGAAACAGCCAAGTTTAAATAATTAAATAATAGAGAGAGAATGTGATAAGAGTGCTACCACGTTAACTCTAATTAGTACAATGTTAATTGTTAATTGTTAATTGTTAACTCCTATCCCACTATTTTTTCTTTGTTATATATATATTTTTCCCTTTGACTCTATTATTTTCTTTTTTATATGTAGTGTAAACGTGTCCGGCCACAGCTTCTACTCAGGGATTAATCGATTAATTTTCCCATTAAAGAAAAATTGTATCCGAATATTTCTATATACAATCCAAAGTAATGCATGAGAAGGGAAAATCAAGTACGTTGGAGGGGCAGTAATGATACATCGGGAGGAAAACCATTAAATTGTTTAAGAGTTCTACTCAACAGCTTTTTAAAAAAAAATTAAAAATTAAAAACAAAAACTTCTACTCAATATAAATATGTTTTTTTTTAATGGGTGTGTAGAATAAGATAATTGAGTAATTTTCTTTATAATTAATATTGATAAATATATCATCTTATTTAGTGAGATAAAAGTGGGATAGTAGTATGGTATATATAATTTTTCGATTAATAAAACACATAATAAATTATAAATGATGACTTCTCCTAAACATGATTATAAATATAAATAAATAATCAAATAATAATTAAAAATAGTAGTTTAATTCGAATAAATAACATGATAACTATTCTAGTCATTTCGATCAGGGATGGTGAACCCCAAGACTCAAGTCTGGCCCGAAAAATATTGTAAGCCGCTCGGTAAAAAGTACCAATGCAAGACGTCACTGGGCTAGGATCCATGAGACCCTATCCTTCTTTCTCTACCCACACGACAGACGTTGACCCAAAGAATCGGTGCATGAGAAATGGTGTACGGGTTAAGTCTGGCCAGTGAGGGATTTTTAGGTTGCGTTTGGTGGTTAAGTTGAGATGGTTGAATGAGCTATGTAGAACTCATTTAGATGAGTTTAAAATATGTTTAAATATTAATATAAGTTTAGAAATATATCTGAGAAATTGTAAAATTTGTAGGACTAATATACTATTCACTGACAGTTGTTGCGATGTCTATCTTCCTACGTGCATGCCAACCAGCAGCGAAAAAATAAATAAACACAAGTGTAGCCTGCAGGAAGTTGCTAGGGGTCGAGAGAAAGAGAGGAAGAGAGAGAGTTGGCGGTAAAAAAAAAAAGAAAAAAAAGGTGCAGGCTACTCTTGTCTCATCCTCTACAATAATGCTATAGTAACGAGCTCACCGAATTCTCTTTCAACAGGATTAAATTGGTGTGTTTGGATAATAAAATGAATTTAAAGTAGAGTATACATACTTAATAATTCGTAAAGAAAAATATAAATTTATTTGGACTCCAATGGATTTAATATTGAGGACCGGAAAAAAAAATAATGTTTAAGAGTAGAAATATTGTCTATATAAAGTAATTATACAGAATTAAATCTACAAATTAATTTAACTTGATGTGATATATCATATTATAAAATTATTTTCATTGTAAAGTAGATCTATGGATCACATGAAGTTAAGCCATTTTGTGGATTTATTTTTATGTAATCCATACGTATCTCTATCACTTCTTGCTCAAGAAATAACACATTAACCTCTAAACAGCCTGACAAGCCAGAGGATAAATCTGCCTTCGAAATTATTATAAATAAAAAAATTACTTTGACTACAAGATAAGCAAGGGTGCATATAAAAAGGAGACATAGTTTTGTAAATGTAGAAAAATAAAGAGTTTTAGAGAAAAAAAAAAAATTGTATATTTTCTATGTATCTAAAACTGTACAAAGGTTGCCTATATAAGTTGAAAATGGCCAAAGTAAATAAGGTAATACAAGGAACAAATATTCTAACCTAGAGTAATTACAAAAATTAAGACTTAAAATACTACCATACTATTCTTAGAATATTAAGGATAATCTAATATATATATATATATACATATATATGCGCACGCGCACACACACACACACTAACATCTACTCTCAAATTCTTGGTGGCAAAGTCAACTGCAGTTTGAAAATAAGATCACCAAATCAACCAGGTAGATGTGATTTCATAAAAATGTTCTCAAAATTGTCTTCAAATACTAAGTGCAATTATAGGACACCGTGCTGAAAATGATGGAATATGAAGTGACCATCCATTTAATATATTTGGTATGCTCATGAAACACATTATTGTGTGCAATTTGCATGGAACTATGATTGAATAGGAGAATTGGTTGCTTGAGGAACACCCATATCTATCAGAAGCTAATTTAACCACTAAATTTCAGATGTCATATTAGTGAGGACATGACACTCAGCCTTAGTACTAGAAAGGAATAAATGACTTTTTTTACTACGCCATGAAATCAAAGAATGTCAAATAAGAAACAGTAACAAGTTCTGGAGCAACAATAAGTGAGATGACCAATCTAATCTGTATCAGAATAGGCCTGTAACTTAAGAGAGGAGTGTGAAGAGAAGTGTAGACCATAAAACAGTGTAAGATATGTCAGGCTTGGTAATAGTGAGATAAATGAGACTCTAACAAACTATTAATAAAGTGTTGCATTTGGAAGTGAAGAACCGTTAATGGACAGGAGCTTGGTATTATACTCAAGTGGACTAGTGGTGGCTATCTTGCTATCTAGCTTTGGAGAGTAAATCAAAAGCATATTTTGCTTGAGCAAGATAATAACGGTCCTGACTCAAAGTAACTTTAAAGCTAAGAAAGTAGTTAAGATGTCTCAAATCCTTCATCTCAAAATTTTGACTAAATGTTCCTTGAAAATCTTGAATACTAGCAATATCATAATTAGTAATAAGCATGTCTCCATATAGAGAAAAAGAAGGATAGTAAATGCACCAATAGTATGAAGAAAGAGGATAAAATTATATAGGCTTGAAACTAAGCCTTATTGAGAAACCACCAACAGAAATTTGTCGAACTAAGATCGGTGAACCTGTTTTGGCACATACCAAGCTAAATGTAGAAGACAAACTTTATGTGGAGCTTCATGTAAACTTCTTCAATAAGATCACCATTGAGGAATATGTTTTTAACATTCATTTGAAAGAGTTTTTAATGCCAGACATCAGCAATTACAAGTAAAAATCTAACATAAGTAAGTTTTGTAATTGGAGCAAATGTCTTCTAATAGATAATACTATAGTCCTAGGTAAGATTCTTCACAATAAGACAAACCTTGTAGCATTAAATTGATCCATCTGCTCGAGTCTTAATTTTATAAGTCTATTCGCATCCCACTACAGCTTTACAAGAAGATAAGTCCATCATATCCAAAGTATTTGTTTTGACAAGAACATTTAATTTTTCAAACATAGCTTGCCGTCAAAGAAGATTAGCACGAGCCTCGCGACAATTGTGAGGTTATTGGAGGGTAACAATAATAAAGAAATAATGATAATCACGATGATGATTGGGAGAAAAATAATTCCCTGACTGGAATGATTAGGTTCAAGTATTGGAGAAAGCTCAAAAATGGATGGTGTTGCAAGCGGACCATCAAACACATCAAATAGATTGAGAGTAACTATGAAAGATTTGTTTGAGGAGCTCAAAATCACTACAAAAGCGTGAGAAAATAGAGTGATAGAAAGATAAGTAAACATGAGTGAGTGGGTGGAGAAAAGGAGAACGTGGAAAGACTAGTAAAAGGTTTTTGTCCCAAAATTCCGCATGATGGGAGACTAAAAATTGTTTTGTAACAGGGTCATAGTAGCGATAACCTTTTTTGGGTTAAGCCATAGTCAATAAAATAACATAATCGAGAGTGGGTTTCAAGTTTAGTCATTTTATGATAAGGAAGAGTAATAAAACATGCACAACCTAAAATCAAAACAATGAGTAGTTAGAAACCATACTATCGAACAGCTTATAATGAGATTTATTGTGAAGTATGGGTGAAGGTACCTAATTGATAGTATACACAACTATAAGAGCAGCTTCACCCAAAATCTTTTAGGTATAGAAGTAGAAAGTAAAAGAGCTCCTACAATATCTAAGATTTGGCAATGTTTTCCTTTCACATGACCATTTTGTTAAGAGGTCTAGGGACATGAGCGACGTGAAAGTTTACCTTGTTGATTCAAAGAATCAATGAGAGATTTGTCATTATATTTTATAGCATTATCTAAACCAAAGACTTTAATGGTACGAGAAATTTGAGTTTGTACCATTTTGCACTTTTACAACGAGAATAATAATCAACAAATATAACAAAATAACAAGATCCCCAATATTAGAGTGGATCAAAGCAAAGGGTGAAAGCAAAAAACATACACTTATATTAAAAGGTAAATGTGTTTGTTTTCCAAGTTAACATAAGACACAATCAAATGACTCTAAAGCCTAGATAATCTTGAGAGGCAAAAAGATGAACATAAGGTAGAGAGGCATAACCCAATCAAGAATTCCCTAACTAGGAATATACAGCAAAGACAACAATGGAGTGAGACAGATGAGATGAAAGCTACAAAGGAAAGAGTGAATAGACATTTGATCTTACAACTTATCCTAATGAGTTGACTTATTTTTAGATCTTGCACATCAACACAAACATTAGACAACATAACTTTAAGACCTAATTTACAAAATTAACCAACTGGAAAAAGAGATATAAGGATAGTCAGGGAACATGATAAAAGTTGTCAACATATAAGTAAGAGGAAGAAATGGAGCTTATGCAAATAACATGCAAATGAGAACTAACAACAATGTAAATTATAGGATTAGGTGACAAAACAGATTTTTGAGGAAAAAAAAGTAGAATAAGAGGTCATATAGTTACAGTACACAAAATCAATAAACTAAGGAGATTTATGTGAGGTGAAATACAAAACACTAGTAGATTAAGATAAAACCTAATGAATCAATGTCTCAATATCAGCAACAATAACAGTAGTATAAAATGATGAAGGCTTAGTAATGGACCCGAGAGCATAAGGAGTAGTTGAAGCTACTGTGGCGGCTTGAAACAAGATGGTTGAACTGATTTGGGAACAATATTCCTTAGAAGAGTGTCTGGGACATATGTAGTATTGGCAAAAGACATTCTTAGAGGACTAAGAAGGAGAAAGTCATGTGGAAGACCCAGAGGTAATCTTGAGAATGGTAGCAACAACAAAATCTAGAGTTATGTCTTCGTAATTAAGCGGTGATTCTCTTTAAGATGAGTTCAATAACAACCACACGAGAGGAAATGGGCGTAAGAGGAAAAGGGCATGCGATGTAAAAGAGATGCCCAAGTATATTCAAAATCCTCATAAAGTAATATCATAAAATGCATAAATTTGCAACGATTACAATAAACTGTAAACATTTTAATATCCTCAAACCATTTGAGCTAAGGATCTATAATAGACAATTGTGTAGACAATTGTTTTCAAAGATTATTAACTTGAGAATAGAAATTAGTAATGGACTAACCTGATCCCTGATGCACTGATAAAACATAGTCACAAGTTGCAACTGTAGCTAAGCATTATGAGTACAGTTGTATCGTTTAACAAGAAAATCCCAAGTAGTTTTAGGATTACAAGCTTGAGTAGTAAGCTATGCATAGATAGAACAGAGGTGTTGATAAGTTAAAACAAGATTTTGTAGTGAACACTACTCCAATCTTTTAGGTGGCATGCAAAAACATTAAGACTCTCATCTAAAATGTTGTCAATAGGATGAAACTATTGTTGAGGTTGGAGGAGATGTGAGACATGTTGTTGTAGGTTCTTTTTTTTTTTTTTTGGGGTCAACGATCAACTAGTCAAGGTCAATGGGTCAATGGGGTTAGGACCATTGTTTTAAATTTCGTACTGTACCAGCTGGTAAGACCGACATAAGTCGTACCGGCTGGCTATCCGATACAAAAAAATGGTTTGTTTCATACCGTCCAATATTTCGATCGTACCGGCTGAAATACCAACCTGTGTTTTGACCGTACTGAATTTCAGTCTTTCATTTATTTTTTCATTTTTTGCTATTTTTTACCTCAATTTAGACTAGACTAATTACATATATATATTTATGTATAATTTATTCATATATTGACTATTATTTTGAAATATAATTTATATATGTATTTATATATATAATTTATTTATATATAGACTATTCCAAAATGATACACGAAACGATATCGATACCAAAGTATTTCATTTTAGTGCCTTGACACTACAAGAAAAGCAGGCTTTTGAGGCCAATTATATGCTACGAACATGACTATTTGAGAAAAAAACAATATTGTTTTCATCTCAAATAGTCATGTTCGTAACATATAACTGACCTCAAAAACCTATTTTTCTTGTAGTGTGACCGATACGTCCACGAGTACGGTATTCAAAATATTGGTTAGAACTAGTGGGCTGAATTGATTGGGCATGGACCAAAGTTGACTGAAATAAAATAAAAAAAAATGGTAGAAGCTTACTTGGGCTGGGCAAAATTAGGCTTGGATCAGACAAAACTGGGTTGGAGAAAACCTAGTTCAAGAAAGGAAGGAGTTTGGCCCATGTGGCGCATGTTGCAAGTAAGAAAATGCATTGATTGAAGGGGTGGCATGTGCAATGCCAAAATGAGAGCTAGTTTGCATAGAAATGCCAAAGAAATTCTTAGGATGCCCACGATGATTTGATTTGATGAAAAAAATCTAGGCAATAAATGAACGTAAATACATGAGAAACCCACTGTCACATGCGGAGTTAGGACCCCATCAAAAATCATCCATGGACAAGGTCTTAGATGCACATGGACACCCGACATTACACCACTTGTGGGGGCAAGCACAGCATTTGAGGATTTCCTTAGAAATCTAGAGTATGCCTTAGGAAGTTTAGAAGAGACGCACGGGTTGATTGGGACGTGACTCACTTTTTCTCTCTTGACCATGCCATGGCTTAACCCTGACAGCATCATGACAGCGCCACAGCTCAGCCCTAACACCCCCCTAACACTGTCTTGGACATGCCCCGGCAGCCCCACGACACTACTGTTGACATGCCTTGACAACACCACGACACTATTGCGAACATGCCTTGACAGCACCTAGACACTGCCGCTGATATGCCTTGACAGCCCCACGACATATGCCAAGACAACCAACGAGGTTAGTGGCACACCCAGAGTGTAGGCCAGTGGCACACTCAGCGTACAGGATAGTAGCCCCAGCGTGCCCAGGACAGCCCAGTGTGCCCCAGCAACCCATCAGCACGCTAGCAGCACCACTAGCGTGCACCAGCAGCCTAACGGTGGTATCAGCATGCCCACGCAGTAGCTTAGTGCCCTGGTAGCACTAGCAGGCAACCCAGTGCCCAGGCCCATGCTTGGGCCATGCCAACCATGCCCACTTGTAGCCCAGCAGCATCGTCAAGCCATGCTCATACCAGCCACAATCCATGGTCAGCATTTGGTCATACCCATGACCTTTGCAATGGACCAGTTGAGGCCACCTGAAGCATGCCACCAGTAGCACATCAACTGTGTCGAGGACCTGTGCCATGACACGGCCCGGACAGCCCCACAGGCATTCCATAGCCCCTGCCATGACATGCCCAAGTCAACCCCACAGGCTTGCCATGACCCATGCCATGACATGCCCCTAACACTGCCACTTACGAGCTCGGAAAACCCTGCGGGACATGCCTCGACATGGCCTGGCAGCCCCAAGAGCTATGCCTCGACACTATCATCGACAGCTGTTGATAGTCCCATGACTCTTGCCTCGCAGCCCAGCAAGGTTAGTGACAAGCCAGTAGTAGGCCCTCAGGCCCCCCAGCAATAGCCCTAATCCACACAGCAGACCAGCCGCGCGCCCCAACAGGCACACAGCCTGCATGCATGCACACAAGCAACGTGCCCACTAGTGCCCAGCGCACGCCCAACACACGCCCAGTGCCTAGCAAGCACCCAGGCGCATGTCAGCGCTCAACACCCAGGCGCATGCCTGGGCCATATACCCGGCCTAACAACTAGCATCAATAGCCATGCCCACGCATAGGCCACCCAGACCGGTGACACCAACACCTAGGCATCCTGCCTGGGCCATGCACCAGCATAACCAGCCATGCACTAGCATATCCATAGGCCATCCAAGGCCATCTAAGGGCCAAGTAGAGTCTTAGTTCAATTAGGATTTAATTTATATTTTTTACTTCAATTAGGATTTAATTTATCTTTTTCTAGTTTAAGTAGGATTTGAATTATCTTTTATAGATTTATTAGGAGTCTCCAACTTGTTTTCTTATAAATAGGACCTTAGGTAATTTATTTTGCATCTTTTTGAATATTTGGAGCATTTAGCTTATTTTCCTAGAAATGAACAATGTGTTTGAGAGATCATCGCGGTCCACTCACACTTGAGCTTTTAGGGGTGTAATTCGTGAATCCCCCAGAGAGGATTACACCATGCAATTTGTGAATTGGTGTGCTCCATTTATCCTTTCTTTCACCACTTTGCAATTCGTGAATAGGTGGTGAATTATCTATCAATCTTATGAATAGTTTCTTTTCCACATTTATCTTGCATTATTCATCTATTTTCTAGTTTGTTCTAGTATTTTCTCGCACTTTCTCACATATCATAAATATCATAAATATTTTTCTTCATATCTTTTGATTTCCATATATCCAAAAATATCAAAAAAAGTTTTCCTTTCATTAATCCAAAAATACCAAAAAGAGTCTTATTCTTCTAATTGTCAATCTTAGCTTAGAAAAATCTTTTCTCTCTTACCAAACATAGCCGAAAAGCCATAAGCCTAGCCTAAGGATTTCCTACACTTTGGAAATCCTAGACCAAACCCTAGATCAAATCCTAGTCCAACTACAACTCATAGTCATTATCCAACTCTTAAACCTAACCCAACTCTAACTCATAATCCTTATCCAACTCCGATACCTTATCCCCTATTCCTATCCCAATACAAACTCCTATGTCACATCTTTCTTACCATAGAACTCTAGCCACTCATTCTGATCCAACCCTACTTTCCATTAGGACTCTTACAAGTGAGGAGTCCTAACCTTATCCCACAATCCTAATCCCATCTAACCTTGTCCAATTCCTACAATATAGGAAGTGACTCAAACCAACTTAAACTCAACACTTCTTATACCCTAAACCTTATCCAAATACCAAAACCCTAGACCTATCTTCCATATCTCGAAATCTCCTTAAGCCTCCACTAAAACTCTAGCCTCCCTACAACTTATAAGCCATTAACCTATCGAAAAGAACCCAACACATAAGCCTACCCAATGGTCATTTCCTTGAACATTTTCCACCATATGCTATCATTTAGACTACCATATTTCCTTACTCATATCAAATCTACTCATAAACTCCATAACCTCGAATATCAGGCACTTGCCAACACTGCATCAGAAACATTATGGCTTCTCTCACTGTTTGATGAACTAGGCTTCTCCATTTCAGCTTCTCCAAAGTTGTTATGTGACAATTTGGGAGCCACTCAACTAAGCTTCAATCCTGTCCAACATTCACAAATGAAGCATATTCAGATTGACTTATCTATTGTCCGTGATATTGTGCAAAAGGGTACACTTAATGTTCATCATGTCAACTTGCAGATCTCTTAACAAAGCCTCTGTCACGCCATCGTACCGAACTGCTTAGAAACAAGATTGGAGTAGCCAATGACGCCTCCATCTTGCGAGGGCGTATAAAGGAAGATTCATCAAATCTAATTCAATGTCAAATCAGCAATAAATCAGGCAACAATCAAGGCTCCAACAGCAATCAAATCAAAGCATGAAATTTGAATCTTGATTTTGATTTTTCAAATCTGTAAACGATAGGATTATCAACCTTATTTTTAGCACTCTCTCTTAGAATAGCATATATAAATTCTATATATATACTACAATGTCCAATGTATCGAGTGTAAGTTTTGAATACAATTGTTTTTATTGAAAACAATATACTGCCTACATTTAATCTTCATCATTGTGTATCTAAAACTATACAAAGTAAGTCTATATATAGTTGAATATGGCCAAAAGTAAATAAGGTAATACAAGGAAGAAATATTCTAATCTAAACTAAGAATATTAGGTGTAATCTAAATCATACTATATTTCATATGAAGCATATGCCATATAAAAAGAAAAGTAATGTTTCTTAAGGCTTGTTTGGGATTGTAGTTAAAATTTTAAAAAATGTTTAAATAATCTTAAAAGTTCTTTAATGAAAAAACTTAGGTGGTTTGAATATTTTGAGATGTAACACTCAAACATTTTGATACTTTTTCTCCAACGAGCTTTTATAAGTAATGCAAAACATAATTCAAATTTTAAAATGATTATCAATAGGCAGAATTATTCATATAACTTTAATATTATTACAATTTTCAAATATTTAAGTAAATGATTATAATCTTTAAAAAATAAATAATCGTCATCTATAATTCATAAAGAATTTTTAAATTTGTTTCCAAACAAATGTAACATGTTGAAAGTGTTTTAAGTATATGATTATTAAATAGCAAATAACATGTTGAAAATTGGTTTCCAGCGTCTCTGCGACATGATGAAGCTTCAGCTTCACACTGCTTGTCGCAGTACCACGCGAGAATCGCGTCTCAGTCGAAGTCGTCCATCGTCAGGTTTTGCCTCTGACAGGCAGAGTAGCATCTATCGAATGGTGACGCTAGCCTTGCCTCCATGCTATACCCATCAAGATCGGCACAAACACTCTCTGCTTTGAAACACAAGACAAAAAAAAAAATCTAAAAGAATGAGAGAGAGAGGATGAGGGAGAGGAGAACGAAGAGGCAGGAGCTACAGCTCCCGCCCCCTCCACTAATCTGGTTTTTTGGGGGAAACGACTCTTAGAGAAAAAGGGGCTAAGATTTCTCTTGGAGAGAAAATGTTAGATTTTTAAGATAATAAAAAGATGATAAATAAATTTTTTCTAACATTAAATATATTCTTATTATAAATTTAGAGATAATATCATATTTAAGATAAATAAATAAATAACTATTTGAATTTATAATTTTATATTATTTATAAAATTATTCGAATTTATGAGTTCATAATTTTGTATTTAACATAATTTTGTATTTATAAATAACTCATTTAATAAACAAAATAAATCATTTAACTGAGGGATATGAACAGTTAAGTCACACAATTTCAAAGAAATGAGGGCAGGTGGATCTCATTAAAGCAATTAAGGTCAACCCTTAACAAAATAGTTTATTTTTTATTTCATCAAATTGCATTGATTTTTGTTTTAAATTTTATGCTTCTTTTTACATTTAATTAATTTATATATTTATCATTTTTTTAAATGTTTATATTTATCATTTAATACTGAAGGGTCGCACTGCTATTAATATTTCAAAAATGAATAATTACAATTTTTTATCGTAAAGAAAAATAATAGATATATAATTTTTTTTTTAATAATTTCTTATACAATGATGTTTAAAATAAGAGAGATTTTTGTAAAGTTACCTATAAAAATAACATAACTTTATACAAATACGCTCATTTCAAAATAGGGTTGTATAAAAAATTACATATGATCATTATTTTAAAAAAATAAATTAACTTATAAAAATAAAGTATATTCATATAATTATTATAATTATATAAAAGTTATAAAATACTCTACATTTTTTTTCAGCGTTATCAGCATTTACTGCCCCAAATTCTCCACGTGGCAGCTTCCTTCATTCCCACTTGTCGTCCTCTGGATGAGTCCTCCCCAATCCCAAGCAGAACATGTCACACATCTATAAAGTGTACGTGACTCAACGTAGACTCGCCGAGTCACCTCCTAAGTTTGCATTAACCCAAACACGTTGCAGCATACCACCCACCGCATCTTCGCCACATGTCTACTATGCTAACACCTCTATGCCAACCTCCTCCAGACCGCCACAGCCTCTCTATTTTTAACACCCTTCTCTATCCTCCTAACTCAGAAACACCAGAATCATACCACAAAAAACAACATAAAAAAGCATACATATGGCTTCCAAGCAAACGCGCAGAAACCAGAAGAACTATGTTGTGGGGAAGTTTGAAAATGTTGAGGAAGATCAGAATGATGCGGGTAAGGCTAAAGGTGGAGAAGGTGAAGGTACTGATGTAGGTGAGGGAGGAGGGGATGGCAAAGAGAGAAAAGAAGAACCTTCTCTAGAAGAGATTTCTAAGCTCAGAGCAAAAGCGCAGCAAAACTCAATAGAGACACTGCGAGCGGCGGAGGAGAGGTATGAGAAGGCAAAAGAGAAGGCTGCAGAAACAAAGGATACTGTCGTAGATAAAGGTCGGACAGTGAAAGACAGTGCAGCAGAGAAAGCTAAGACAGCTGCGGATTACACAGCATCAACGGCGGAGAAAGCTAAGGACTATGCGCTGCAAAAGGCAGTGGAAGCGAAAGAAGTGGTTGTGCGTGCAGGGGAGACCACCGTCCATTATGTTGAGGAAAAGGCTGAAGATTTGAAGGACAGGACTGCGGTGGCGGGGTGGAGTGCAGCACATTACTCGTGCGAGAAAGCCGTAAAGGGAACCAAAGCAGCAGCAAGGGCTGTTAAAGAAACAGCAGAGTATGCAGGTCATAAGGCTGCCGAGATTGCATCGAAGCCTTTGGCTGCTGCCAAGGATACTGCCGTAGCCACAGGAGAGAGTGTAAAGGAATATACAGCTAGTAAGAAGGAAGACGCGGAGAGAGAATTGAATGCTAGGAGATCAGTGGAAAATCAGGTATGTTTGTAGAGATGGTAAAATATGCTCTATATATGTTAGATCGCTCTTCATTAAGCTAAATCGAAAATATATATATATATATATATATATATATATATATATTACCATCGATCTAAAAAGTAATGTTCAACTGGGTATCAAGAAACGGCTTCACACCATATATATTGGCTCCTACTGGGATGAATGCAAAAGGTTATTGTACAAGCTTGTTCTTTGTTAACTAGCTCGACACTGACAGAACAACTTGTTCACCAGGGAGACAATATGGAAGCGGAAACGAAGGTTCAAGAAACAAAAACAGAAGAAGATGAGGTGGAAGAAGAGGAGGAAGAAAATGAAAGAGGAGGAACCAGGGGTTGGATACTTGGAGCCATTTTAGAAACTATAACTGAGATTGGCCAGCAGACGAAAGAGCTAATTATTGGGCACAAGAGTTGAGAAGAAGTGGGGGGCAACGTATATAAAGCAAGAACAATACAAAAACGACGAGGGTACGTAGTGAAAGACCAAATAAGTAAATGATTCATGGTTTCGGTGATTGAATGATGTTATCCGGAGATGGTGGTCGCATTTTGCATATATTGTAAGTTTAATGTGTATTATTGAGTGAATAAAGTTTAGTTCCAAGTTTGATTCAGAACCCTGTTTTTGTTTTGGTTGCTTTATGATGAGGATATTGTTAAGTGCCTGTCCATTTTGTATAAATGCATGAATTAATTCCTCTAGGCTGTTCAAAACTACCGGTTTGAGGTAGTTACTCTCAAGTTTATTTCTACAAAAAAAAAAAATGAAAAAAAAGGGGAAAAACGAAACGAAGTTACACTACCAACCTAAGCATTGGAATTGAGGCACCACATGAACTTCAGCAACTCTATAGTTCCTCGATAACAGCATGCGAAGAGTACTGAAAACTGAAAAAAAAAAAATTCTTGATCTGTCCGCTTAAGCTTTTGTGGTAACTTTTATCATTTAGGTAGACAAGGAAAGAAGACAATTTTTAATAGATATTATTGAATGCAGGAATTAATATTCCAGCTAAAGGAAAGGGGTCAATACTCATGCTCATTGCGGTAGTTCTATTGCTACTTTTAAGTGTTTGTATTATTCTTACTTTATTTTGAAAATTAACTTAGCTAAGTTCTCTGGTACTTAATTAGTTCTTCATCCATTAGGTGATCAAAACAGATTAATTAAATCCATAGTTCGGCCTAACTTTTCAAGATTCGAACCAAGCACATTTATTTTATAAATTAAGCATCACTTGTGTCCAACACCACATTAGTGCAATGAGTAATCATATTCTAGATTTGGTCTGTAATTGAAATTAAGTGTCACCAACAACCTAGTTATTACATTGTATTGTATAAAAAAAACCTACAATGATGAGATCTCAGTATGTATAAAAAAAACATGTAGTGCTTGCTCTTCCCAAAAAATTAAAATGAGTTAACAGTATACCTACATTTCATCTATGACCAAGTAAAATGTAATAAACCATATTTAAACAAAAGCCCAAATTTAAAGCATATTTATATCTAGTAAATTCGAAGTCCTAACTTATTCCTACAGGATTGAGTGTTCAAAATCAAGTAAGGGTCTTACCACAAGTGGCAGGGCGTTGTATAGAAGGCGCTAATGGAGGAGTGATATTCAAATCTCAGTTCCAGAGAGGAAAATTTGTGTAGAAACAAACTGCGAAACAGTACTATCTATGATTAGGAAACAAAAATCAAGTATAAGAACTATAAATCGTTGTTTCAACTGGAGTAATCGAGAGAATATGAACAATACTTGAAAGATTCAAAAATGAGAAGAAATTAGGACATTGCCAGTGACCTAATGGCACCCATACACGGAAGGTGGGTTAATGCACCGGTGGGTGTTCAATTTGGGTGATGAATCTAATAGGACTTTAGCACAGGATTTTCGTTGTGATCCGCCTGGAAGCTTTTGGTGGGGGGGTGGGGATTCGTGGGTAGGGGGAATACCGTAGGGGGGAATAAAGGCTTTTGCGCCTTTCATTAAACGAATTTTGTGGTAAAAAATAATCGCTGCTGTAGATTTGTTTTGGTACATTTTGGTTATTGCGGCAAAATACATCGCTTAAAAAGGAAAAAATAATTTATAGCGATTTATTACGCTGTAATAGTTACTACAATCACTGTAAAAAGTGTAATGGTCAAATACTGATTATACTCTTGCAACGAATTAAAATTTACCACAAATATGTAACATACACAGTGAATTTATTCTCGGCACTTAGAAAATCGTTAGATTGACTATATTTTTTGTTGTAGGAGACAAGATTCAATAAATTTGATTAAATATTTGAGTTAATTTGTAGGTTAACTCACGGAATCCTCAATTTAAGAATGTTGGTTGTTTTTGGGGGGGGGGGGGGGGGGGGGGGGGTTAATACTAATACATCTCAAATTATTAGTTTTATACTATTATGTAGTTTTATTTTTGAAAATATTAATTTATTATGTTTTATTAGATTGGGTATTGATAATAAGATATTTTATTATGATTTCAATTATAATTGTGAATTTCTTTATATAACTATATAAAAATCATATGAAAATATATAATTGAATTAAAAATAAATAGAGTTATCTCATTCAATTTAATATGAAACAGATATAGAAATTATAAGAAATTATATTAACTGAACTAAAAATAAATAGAGTTATCTCATTCAACTTGTATGAAACGTATTGAAACGAGTTAAGTTTATTTATAAGATGAGATTATTTATTGATAATTGGTTTGTGAATAGTAGCGAAATGATTTAAGTTGAATATTTTTTAGAATTTTGAGAATATAGAAAAAAATTAAATAAAAATATTGTAAAGTTAAAGTGAAATTGTTATTAGAATATTATTTTTGAATTTAAAAAAAATTGTATTGTATTTTATGTTTTATTTTTAAATTTGAAAAATTATAATAATTAGATAGAATAATTCTATTTGCAATCCATAAGATGTGGACTGCAATGCAAGCCAAATGAAACGGTAACGTTTCAAAGGCCCTATCCCTATGCGCATGTCATTCCCATTTCTTCTGATATGCCTAGAGCAACTAAGGCCAAGGAAATCTCGTGATGCCCGTAGCCCCCTCACCCTCACCCTCTCGCCATCACATCGTCGTAGCCATCGTTGGATGTCGCCGTTTCCTTTGCCAAGGACCATCTTTGTCGAGTACCACTTCCTCGACAACCATCTTCATCGAGCACCCATGTCGTCGTCTCTCAAGAAAGTGTTCATTGGAGTACACAATTAACAGGCTTAATTACTCAATTAGTTTGAAGAACACGCCAGTGAGATGTATTTAGAGGGTTTTCACTTTTAAATCCATTTGAAAACTAAGCTTTCATGGGTTGAATTCGAGTTGTTGAGAGACAACAAACTCTGCTTCACTAATATAATATTACACACCCTTGTCTAGTGCAACTTTGTCGCGTCGGAGAGTCTCCAAATATGTTAAGATTCTCCTAAGAACCAATGAATTTTGGTCATTGACTGTATATTTAGGGGGCGATGGGCAATTTTGAAACCTTCTCTGCTTTTATAGAAACTTCTCCTGAAAGTACTTTATGTCATCATGAAGATTTTGATGATTCTTCTTCTTTCTTATAAATTTTCTTGTTTTCATTTTGAAACATCTCCTGCAGTTTTGAAACCTACCCTACTTTTATAAAAACCAATTAGTTTTTATAACTCTGAACGAAAACATAAATAAAACGTAGATAAAACATATTTTTGTAGCTCTGAATGAAAACATAAATAAAACATATTTTTGTATCTCTACATAGATTTATAAAAGGGGCACCCCAAAATATATAATCTTCAAGTTTTGATAGTACTGTCTATATTCAATCACCAAATAAACGTACATAAAGCCCACTTGTGATGACAAGAACTACATCTTTGTCGTTTATGGTGGAGGTGGAGAGGAGCAGACTAATGCACGCAGACGCAGAAGCATACACAGGAGACTAAGGCCCGATTTGTTTTGAAAAGTGGGTTCAATTCATCTCATCTCATTTCGTACTTTCAACTCATTTCAATCACTCATTTTAAATTTTAATTCATTTCAACCACTTATTTTATTACTATTCATAACTCATCTTATCTCATCTCTGAATCCAAGCAGGCCCTAAATTGGGCTGCAAAGGCTTGGTCAAGTTTTGGATATTTTGATTTAAGGGTGTTTTGGTCAAATATATAATAAAGTGGGGATTGTTTTGTCCATTCTAGATTTAGACTGTAAAAAAGTCTAAAAAGTTGGATTGTACCTAGCACAATTCAGATAGATAATGATTAGATAAAAATATTGATAATTTGAAACTAAAAAATATTTGACTTTGTAATATTTAGGCCTTGTTTGTATTCGAATGTGAGTTCAACTCATCTCAACTCATCTTCATTCATCATTAGATAAATATTAAAATAAAATAAGATGATAAACTTCCTATAAATGGGTAGCATTCGAATTAATCTATATAATCTATCGTTCATAATTTGACACGTATCGCAAATATCAAATGTCACTGTTTCTCTAAGTGTTAAGCGCACGCGCAATGGCAAAATTGTTTAGTATTTTTATATAAAATGACTAACAATAATTATTTAAAATATCTACATGATTTAACGCACTACTCATCATTAATGTAAATCTTATTTTATTATTATTTTTATTTATTTATTTTTCTATATTTCTTATATTTACATTTTACACTTGTGTTTATATAACATTAGAATAATTAATAATATTATTACAGTAATTTATTTTAAATAGTACTTTTCAAGCTGGAAAATGCGAGTCTTCTAATGCTTTGTCGGCCATCGAAAAGGTACGAAATAATTATTTTATAAATAGAACTTGTATTTAACAACTTTCTTTATATAATATTAATTACTTAATGATATCGTAATTTTGATAAATGGCCACAGGCGTGTGTTGGCCGAAAGAGTTGCTCCATTGATGTCTCGGAAAGTAACCTTGGATCTACTCACTACTGGTTGCCAAGCCACAAAAAGACTTGCCGTTGAAGTTGTTTATTAGGAATTTTTTTTTTTTTTTTTTCTGAAAATTTATCCTTTCTTTCGTCTAGATTTTGCCAATCATATTAATAACAAGCTAACTTTTTCTTTAAATCGACTACGAACTAAGTTCTCGGGGTTATAGCCTAGATGTGGCTGGCCCTTTCCGTGGAGCATTTTAGCCCAAATTTGAAATGAAGCGCAATCCTCAACTGGGCTATCTAGTGTAACAACCACGAAAAAGTTGTCCTTTTAACTTTTGTTGCCTCGAGTGTATCCTTCTATTAGCGTATATTTTGGCACGCTTCACACGAGGAATTCAGTTTTTCATGGATAAAACCCAGTTTTGTTTGGTTTACCAACTTCCTTTTTCCTCACCTACTGAAGCAATAGTCTCTTCTTCCATTGAATTCTTTAGTCAACCCAAATTTATAAATCTAATTGTGCTTATATGGGTATCCTTTTTATTTCTAGCTTTGAAGAAGTTTCATGCCCATCTAGAGCTTGTAATGGATCAGGTCCATTTTGGGACAAATATAAGTTAATTATTGAAGGTCAACCTGTTTTACAAAAAAATAAGAAAAAGAGCATTTTTTTCCCATATTAATTTTCTTGCTAGATAAGGTGGCACATTTTTTTCCTATTACTTTTCTTTGCCAAACACTTTTTTAGAAGCCTTAGGTGGCATTTTTTCTTAAAAACCTTAGTAGTAGTAGGTGCCAGTCTGCCACGTGCCACTAGTTTTTCATAAATTAGAAAAAAAAAAAAACATGGATAATGATGATGGTGACGATGATAATAATAAAAAGAAAAAAAAATGTTAAATATATTTTAAAAAAATTTCCACATATCAATTATTGATGATGGTGTAAATGGTACAGTTCGATTCAGTCTGGAAAAAATATAGACCGGTTCTATTTAGTCTAAGAATTCTCCTATCCTAAACTGGACTGAACTCATATTCGATCTAAAGGTGGTCCAATCCTGTTCAGGAGTACTTGATATGATTTAATAAGCTAAAATTTTATCCAAAATCATGCAATGATGAAAAATAATTTTTAGCCCAAATTTAATTATCATACTATTACATTAGTATATTATAAATTTATATGTTAATAAATAGTGATAAATTAGAAATAATATATTAAATAATAATAATATACTTATTACATTTATTTATAAGTTATTACTAATACTTTATATAGATATATTATAATTTATATTTTTATACTACAACTAGTCAACTACTATAAATTACAATATGTTAATATTATAAGAATATATATTATATATTAATATGTTATACTATCACTCTTAATCTATATTAATATTAATATTATAATTTATATACTATTATTTATATATACATATATATAAAAAAAAAATGATGTGCATTTGGTCCGGTCCAGTCCAGCCCAGGAGGAGAAATGCCCTAGACTGGGACCGAATCGGAAATGTTCGGTCCATATAAAAATTGGACCAAACCATTTGGTCCGATCCCGGTCTGGCCTAGTCCACCGGTCCGGTTCGGTCTTCTTACTAGCACTGTGCTCCGACTTCGACGTCGTCAAAATTCAGAGTTTCCGACTCCGAAATGGAGTCAGAGTTCGACTTCGATCAGGGTTCGGAATTCCGATCGAAGGTCGGAATTTTCGATCGAAATTCCGACCTCTAATCCAAATCCCTTATTTTGTCGCGACTAAACCACAGAAATGATCCAAAAAAGTTATAACAAAATCACTAAAATTCGCAAATTGATGAGATAGAAGTTACAAACCAACGAACGGTCGTAGAAGCCGATGGTTCGTTGGGTCAAACATGGTGTAGGGTAGAAGCCTCTGGGTTCAGAGAAGCCGTTAAGACGCCGATGAAGGGTAAAATGTATAAGTTACGAAGTACGAACCAATGAACTGCTGGCAAAGTAGAAGTTATGAAGTACGAACCAATGAACCGTTGGGTTCAAAGACGCCGTCGAGATGCCGATTGTGCAAGGTAGAAGCCGCTGACAAAGTAGAAGTCGATGAGGTGGAAGATGAAATGGAAAAGGGTGGCCTTGAAGAAGATGAAATGGAGAGAAGAGAGATGCTGGACAGCTGGGGGAAGAGAAGAGAGAAGAGAAGCCGAAGGGTTAGAGGCTTAGGATTTTCAGTTTTGTGATGTATATATATAACGCTAATACATCGTCGTTTAATACTTAAAAAGAAAAAAAAAAGATGTTACAAATGGGGAAAAACGATTAACTACGCGAGGTTTTGAATTTGGTTCCAACAGTTTACAAAAACAACTTCCAAACCATTAGGCTGGGCCTATCTTGTTTTACATAATAATATATAGGAGCTAAATAGTCGGAGTTTGGAGTCGGAAGTTAGAACCCCACTGGACTCTGGATCCGACTCCAAACTTCGACTTCCGGAGTCGAAATTATTTCGACTCCGACTCCGACTTCCGACTTCCGACTTCGAACTCCGATCGAAGTCGAAATCGGAGCAAAAATCGGTCAGAAGTCGGAAGTTAAAAATTTTGCAAAGCTCTACTTCTTATACCCCTAATTATTGATATGTTAAAAATTATGAAATTTAAAATTTAAAATTTAAATATAAAAAAAAAACTAAAAAATTAAATTTTATATATAAAAATATAAATAAAATTATAAATACATATAACACTTCTCTTTGTGCAATTAAGGCTTGGTTTATTTTGGAGAATAAGATTAAAAATTCAAAATACATTTCAAACTTATCATTACATTTTTTTAAATTTCTATACAAAATATAATAAAAAATTTAACTTTTTTGAATTCTCATACTACTTTTTTAAATTTTCATATAAAATTAATATTAAATAAATATTTTATAATAATATATATTTTTTTATTTCATTTTATCTCAACTCAAAAAAAAAAAAATTGAAACTAAATTGACTGCCAGACGCTAGTGGTAGACAACAATGATGTTTGAGCACTAACCTTAACGTAAAACAAAGGCCATCACACCTAATATTGAACCAATTTAATTTAATTTTAATTTAACCCAAGTCAAACCCACCTCCAACTTACACGTTACAGTGGGGCCAGAGAGACCACCTTGTCTGGTTAAAGATGTTGACTGGCAAGGATGTAATTACCCTGGAATCTGATGCATCCACTTCGAAATCGACAAAGTGGCAGAAAGATTCCATCAAAATATAAAATAAAAAACAAATAGTGGCAGAAAGATTCCAAAAACGATTTAAAAAGTTTTTGGTCAAAGCTTCAGAAAAAGCTTATTTTTTGCTAGATGAGTTCATTTTTGCCGCATGCCATTGCCATTCCATCAAAGTTTTACTTGGTAAAAATAAAAGAAAATAAAATTAAAATAATGCTATACATATACAAGATCTCGTATATTTTTTTATAAAATTAATGACGTGATAATATTATTACATTAATCAAAATATTACAAAAAAGATAAAGATAAAATTAAAATTAAATAATTAAATTAAAAATATATAAAAATAATATTTATATAAGACATATACTTACACAAATAAGGTACAAATAACATTTTTTTTATCTAATTAACTCATCCAGTCAGTTTCAAGAACACAGAATGATCATCAGCATCCCAAGGTTTCAAATAAAACCAACAATCATCATAAGGGCATAAAATAACTAAAAGCTAATGAATATGAAACCCAGCAGCACCACAAAGTACAAACTATTTTTTAAGAGACTCAAAGCTAACAGGGAATCTGAGAAGTAAACCACTCCATTACATGAATCGGAGCCTTGATCAACTCCAAAGCCAGCTCCACTAACACAGTAACGCAGAAACAGCATGGGCAGATGCAGCTCAGCAGTAATCTACCCACAAATTTTTCCAATTAGGTCTATGTGAAAAAAGATAACTGAACTAAAAATCACAGAAATCAAATCATAGAGTTTTATTTTTCCACAAGATCAAACCGCAAGGGCGTAACAAAAAATTCCAAGTTTTTCATACCGATCAGACCAAATTAATTCATTTTTTAAAAAGGTTTATATACCAGTAAGACCAAATTGAATGGAGATCAAACTTCATATTATGCCCAAAGAGTAAATTTAATGGAAATACTGGAGGGGAAGAGTATTTTACCCGACGATCCAGATGACGATGCCGACTATGGAGATGAGGAGAGAGAGAAAAGCAAAAGGAAGGCCAAGAAGGAAACCCAACGGCCTGCAATCTCCATCTCCACTACACATTTTGTTTCGCTTACCTTTTCTAGATCTTTTATTTATTCACTTTTCCCGCTGCTTCTTGAATCTTCCCCCCTTGGGTCTATAAGAGAGACACAGATAAAGATGCAGAAGTCGGCGATGAGCGATGATCTTATCTGTTTTTTCTTTCTTTCTTCGTCCGTCTCGGTGTGATTGCGTGCACTACTTTTTTTTTTTTTTTTTTTTTGAGGAATGAAACGACACGTTGTTGATTTTTGCTTGACCCAAAAAGTGATGATTTTTGGGAAAGAGAAACGAGTTTTGCTTGACGCAATAAACTCTTATGTAAATATTTTATAATTATTTTTTTTAAAAGTGATATTTAATATTACAAAATTATTTTTTAATATAAATCTTATATTTATTTTTTTTTAATAATTACAAAACATTTATACACTCTATAATTATAAATATATTTTTAAAATTCTATGCAAATTTCTAAATTAAAAAAGATATACTTTACTTTAAAAGAGTATAAAAAGAAACTGTATTTTTTTATAGAATTTATTTTTTTTATAAAAAACTTGTACAAAATAAACTAACACCTAACATTTCTATTTTGAAAAAAAGGAGTGAACCTCATGTAATCTACATTTTAATAAAGTTAGCAACTATCTATTTTAATCAAAGGGAAATGTTAGAGAGTCTATTTTTATGTCTATTTAGATTTCGTTTGAATTCAGAAGTGAGTTGAGCTCATTTCAACTTGAGCTCAACTCACTTTCATTTCATTATTACATTTTTATAATTTTTTATACAAAACATAAATTCATATACACCTTTTTCAAATTCCAATACACTTTTTTCAAATCTTAAAATAATAATAATATTAAAAAATAAACTAAACTTATCTCAATTCATCTCATCTCCGAATTCAAGTGGGGCCTAATATTTTTTTTCTTTTATTTTTTTATTTTTTTATATTAATTTTTAAACATTATTTTTGAAAAAAATTCATAAGATTCTTAAATAATATTTTCTTACTATTAAATAACAAAATAATTAAAAAAAATATGAACGCCCCAAAACGAGACCCCCCCAACGGGCCATTATCATTTCCCTTTAATCAAATTATACTCATACCGTTCTTCAATGTTCTATTTTGCAGTGCGGGCTACGAAAATGTTACTCATTTCTACAAATTATACTCACGGAATTTGTGTAAATTATTGAGAGGTGGGTGGGGTGGGAGTGAGCGAAGATAAGGGTCTCCTTCTCAACTAATTCAGAGGAAATCGGAATAGTATTATTAGAAGTGACAATATAAGATACGATACATGAATTTAACATAAACATGATGTAAAATTAGCATATTTAAATCTGATATTAATGGATTGGAGTCTGAACAAGTTAATCCCTTATGACACAATTTATAAACAGATCAACTGGCTTAATTCAAAATCAATCCGTTTTTATCCATTTAGATTTTATTTTAAAATTATAAATTTAGTATTATTGAGTTGTAATATTAATATTTCTCAATATGTTTATATTTTTATTATTATGATTGTAATTCTGAACCAATACTCATATTTGTTATTATAGGATTTGTAATATTGCTTTTATTTTATGTTTAAATTTGAAAAATATTAGTATTTTTTTTGTTAATAGGTAGTCTTTTTCTTGAGATATTGTGACTGCTGATAAATATATATTTTAATTTTTATATGAAATTATGTTAATCAAGTCATATGAGTTATGCATGTTAGTCAACTCAATTACATGACACGAATTTAAATGAGTTGTGTCACGTTGAACTATTTCTAATTTATTATTAAACAAGTCAAAATAAATGATATGATATAGTCCATTATCTAAATGGATTATGTTAGAGTTTAAAAGATGGGTGACGTTGGGGTTCGGTCAAACCGAGCCCCATAATAAATGCAGCATATCCTAAAAACACAATAAAAAAATTTTAAAAATACAATAAAAAATAAAATTTAGAAAACATAATAAAAAAATAAAATGAAGAAAACATAATAAAAAACACAATAAAAAAATAAAAAGAATATGATTTGGTAGAAAGGCGTTCGGCCTGAACCCAGCCCCCATCGCCGACGGTCACCGTAACGGATTCATTTCGGGTTTAAGACTATTGGGGGAAGATGGGAGGTCGCTAGGGGTCGCCGTTGTAGAAGTGAGATCGCCGGAAGGAAACGGTCCCAATAGCATGAACGGTGTCGGTGTCGGTAGCCGACGGCGACGAAAATTGCATTTATTATAGGGTTCAATCCGAACCCCAAGTTTTCACTTAAAGGATTAACATATATAACTCACCGATCGAATTTGGAATGAACTATATAATAGAGTATTTATAACTTGATACAATACGTATACGGCTCAAAAATACGATTTGTCGTCCTTAAGTATAATGCTCTTAAAATTCATATTCTCGATATCAATGAAAAGAAAAATTAAGTACAAGGGAATTATCAATTAACCCTTTTTTTAAAGGGAGAGAATTGTGCCTTATTATTATATATATTAATGCTCATATAAATTGGTAATATATATTATAAATTATATTTTATATGTCTATTTTTCGTACTCTAAATTGACTTTCCATAAAGAGAGCGCCTGGCATGAGGAATTAGTGTATATACACCTTTTTACACCCTCCAATCAAAAACTCAGACATAACCATTTTAAAAAAACAAATAGAATTAGTTTTAGGAAATCAATTTTTTACTTTTTACCTCTACCAATTTATCCTAATTCATTTTCTCTTATATTTCCTCTTTTCAGTTCTCTCTCTCAAGTTAAGTTCTCTCTCTCAAATTAAACTGATGAATCCATCAAAAACTTCTTAGCTTTATGTAGTGGTGAATCCGTTGCGATTACAACTTAGAATAATTTTTTGATTGATTGGTTGGTTCAAAGCAAGCATTTGAGATATCTCTGGCTGATGTCTCACGAACACAACTTCAAGGATAAAATGATGTAATCTTAAAATTCCATGTGGATGATACAAATGAAGCTAAGGAAGTTCGTGGGTGTATATTTATTCGTTTTAATGAGCTTCAAGTCGCGAACACAACATTCCTTAATTTGATCTTTAGAAATATAGAAGGGAGGAAAGGATTTATTGTTTAATTTTGATACTTTCTTGGAACACAATCACAAAAGCTACGTTTTATTACAAGAAGGTCAAAGTAAGATTCACTAATACAAGACCAACACAAAAGCCCACAAATTCTAGGATGTGACCAAAAATTCATCTTTTAATTCCTTTAACGTGTGCTCATGGCCACTTCTTATATAGAAAGGTGGTCTTTTGATAGTGAGTCATTTGGCTTTAATTGCAAAAAGTTAACCAGATCCAACAGCTGACTTTCAACTTCTCTGTTGATCTGCAGACATACGATTTCTAGAGAAAAAAAGTGCTGAGAGAGAGAGAGAGAGTGCTAAGAGATAGAGAGAGAGTGATGCGAGGGGTGAGAGACGAGTGTTTTGGAGATCGTGCACCCATGAAAGATTAAATGAATGTCCTACGTGTTTGTTTTTTATTAGATGGTGTAAATCTAAGGATTTGCCCTAGTCTCGGATTGAAGCTTTTCTTTTCCATTAATTGAAGTTGAGGCCTTTTATACATCCATGACAGGTCTTGAAGCGTGACTAGATTATATTAAAGGGAAATTCATTTTTCTTAAATTTTTAATAAAAATTATTATTCTTACCATTTAAACTTGCTACTAGGTATTATCATTGTAATTTTTTTCTGGTTTACTTAATGATTAAAAAAATATTTTTAAATAATATTATAATTTTATTTATTTAAAAAATATTTTAAAATATTAAAAATACATATAAAAAACAAAAGATAAAAAAAAACAATTTATATTAACGAGAGCTCTCAATGGTGGAAGTAGACCTACCCTTTTTTAATGTAGCAACTGCCAAAGCCAAGTTACTAATGTTCAACTTATTATTTTCATTTCTTTTTTTACTACCCTTAGACATTTTTTTTTAAATACAACATCATTTGGAAGGGATGAAATGGAAATTCTACAGTCTAGCCAAACTTTTATTGTACCTACCAAACATTTATGGCACTAGGGGATAAGAAAAGAGGTGATGGGACTAAAAGAGAGGCTGGTAGACGCTGGGGCAGTGTGCATGAATTAAAACGGGTGCAGGAATTAAATACGGGGTATGGTGGAAAGCAAACGCAGAAGTGAAAAGGAGGAATTCGACCGATACACGCAAGTTAAATCGCTACAGACCAAAAACTTAGATATAAAAAGGCTTGATCAGATGACAAAGAGAGCTCTGGCTGGAACCGGGGGCTTCAACATCTTCTTCTTGAGTTGTTCTCTCCTCCAGCAAGCATGTTTTCACAGTCAGATTCCCTCCACTGTCATTTATACTTTTTCTTGTACAATGAGATGCGAGAGGCTGTAAAATAATTATTATAGTGGATTATCATCCTCAAACACCCGTAGATGTAGGTATTTTTCGAACCACGTAAATTCTGTGTCCATCTCTATTTATTTCATCTGCTATCAACATACTCATCGGCTGTACAGGAACCTCGCCGGGAGCCCCAAACAACTCCGAACAAAACCTAACTCGCACCAGTGGGCTAAGAATGATTCTTTCTCTTGCCTCGACTTGTTGGCCGATTTTTATGGCATCAACAGTGGCGCCGCCATATGTGAGTTCTTTAGGCTAGAGGTGGGAAAATGATGATTTCCCAAGATATTAGGCGACTTACCAGACAAGCAAAGAGTGCCTCACAGATGAGTATTCCTAATCAATTATTTTTCTTTATTTGTCAAGAACCTGCCAAACGCCTCATCTTGATATTTAATTTACTTCTTCACACAAACACGAGATCGGTTCAAAGAGCGTTACACTCGACCTTACTTACACTTCCAAGCGAATAAATCAAAGGCCCCCGTTCATTTTGTCGCTTATTCGCTCAAATATCTCACTTAAGCAAGTGCACAAGACATTTCAAATCCCAAGTAACTCTCACGACTGAACTAAAAGTTATTGTGCACATACACAATAGCTACAACACCACACAGGGTGGCACTATGCACTTAAAATGCACAGTGCCCACCCACGTCCCATGCATACAACACCACACAAGGTGGTACCGTGGGTCGCACCCCATGGTACCAGTTGCTGGGCTCGGTTGAGCTGCCCGGCAGTCACTACCGTGATCACCGACAGCTTCTGTCCCGGCAATCGGGACCCCTGTTCACAGGGGTCACGAACGATGGTGCTCCCGGCACGTCTTGGGGACACGCCGGGTGTGCCACCCCGAGAAGCTCAAGATTCGCCACACAAGGAAGCAGCTCAGGAAGCTCGGCTTGGAAAGCCCAACTTGGGGATGTATGGGCTCTGGATCTCACTCCCTGAGCTCAGGACTTCACAAGTTTGGGCTCGGCATGCTCACCTTGACCCAGGAAACACAATCGGGAAGTCCACTCCCGACCACAAGGATCACTTACTCAGGACTGCATGAGCTCAGGAACTTCCTTCGAGAAACCTTAGACCCCTTCAAGCACTCCACTTAATAATTCTTTGGCCATTCAGGAACCAATCACAGTGCATAGGACCCCTGCTTAGGATGACCCGCCATCATGAGATCGAACCTCACACTAGCTCAAGATACCTCGACTCAGGAGTCCCCCCCAATCACTCACCCCCACTACACCACGCTTGGGGCTTCCATGAGCTCAGGATTTATTACACACGGGACCCACTCCCAGGCCATCATTCGGGATTTATTCCCAGGTCTAGAATGTCATACGGAACCACACTAAGCATGCTTAGGATTCATCTTACTTCACGGGTGCTGCCTCTTCTTGTTTCTAAGTGGACAAATTTCTACTTCGAGACCCACAGGAACACCCTTTCTGGAATCAAGCAATCACCATTCATGGCAGGGGTTCGGGAGATGAGAGCTCAGTACGAACTCAGTAAAAACACTCGAGAAGCACATGCAGTCATGTGATCAGAAATTCATTCATGGGACCTCATGGCTCCTCACTCAAGAATGACGCTTGGAAACTTTTCGCAACTCGGAAGCACACAGACCACACTACCATTAAGATTGGATCGGATATAGTGCCACACCATCACTCAACTTGAGATTTCAAATGGGACCCTAGCACCAACCTGGACGGCACCTAGCCCACTCGAACCTAGCCGTTCTCCATAGACAAAAAACATTTCAGTTTGTTTATCCCACAATATGTGAATTTACTTATACTAACAAAGTTGTTTTCTATAACATGGAATGTCGATCGCACGGCGCTTTGCTTCAAAAGGACAAACACGCAATGTCAACTCCCGCGGAGTCCCAAGCGATGCTACTCCCACCGGGTCTCATGCAATGACAACTCTTGCGGGATGATCCACTCACTCATGCGATGTCAACTCCCTCGGAGTCCCGAGTGATGATACTCCCGTCGAGTCTTAGCAATGACAACTCTTGCGGGATGATCCGCTCACTTATGTGATGTCAACTCCCGCGGAGTCCCAAGCGATGCTACTTCTGCCGAGTCTCACGCGATGACAACTCTCGTGGGTGATCCGCTCACTTATGCGATGTCAACTCCCGCGGAGTCCGAAGCAATGCTACCCCTTCCAGGTCTCATGCGGTGACACCTCCCGCGACGGAACGAGCTCCGCTGTTGAGCCACCTCCCGCGACGGAACAGGCTCTGCCCTCTTGTCACATGCAGTCGAGCCACCTCCCACGACGGAACGGGCTCTGCGATCTCGTCACACGCAATCGGACCGCCTCCTGCGATGGAATGAACTATGTGCTCTCGTCATACGTGAATCACCATGTCCACACTCGCGGGGTAATCCGCTCACCCACGCGATGTCAACTCTCACTTTAGCGGTCGAGTTCATCTCCCACCACACTCAAACTCTATGCTCCCACTTTCGCGGACAACTCCATCTCTCGACACGCTTACAAATGTGCATGCGTTCTACACAATCAAAAGCTATTGAATACTGGCTTTTATTGCATTTTCCTTGCTAAGTAGCTTTGTCGCCTATTCTTTTTTTTTTTAAGATTCTCAAGGTTACCTTGGGATTGAGAGACAAACCAACACCTTCTCAGAGTTCAGGATACAAGACAACAAGACAAAATTTTCATCAAAATATATTTGCTAAGAATTTGTAGGGTACTGGTAAGGATGAAATGGAAAGTCAACAACCCAGCCAAACTTTTATTGCATCTGCCAAACATTTATGGCACTAGGGGATAAGAAAAGAGGTGATAGGACTAAATGGGAGGCTGGTAGACGCCAGGGCAGTGTACATGAAATAAAACGGGTGCAGGAATTAAATGCAGGGCATGGTGGAAAGCAAATAGTGAAGTGAAAGGGAGGAATTCGACCGACACATGCAAGTTAAATATCCAAATCGCTACAGACCAAAAACTTAGATATAAAAAGACTTGATCAAATGATAAAAAAAGCTTTGGCTGGAACCGGGGGCATCAACATCTTCTTCCTGGGTTGTTCTTTCCTCCCGCAGGCATGTTTTCACAGTCAGATTTCCTCCACTGTCATTTATATTTTTTCTTATATAGTGAGATGCGAGAGACTGTAAAATATTTATTATAGTGTATTCTCATCCCGAAATACCCGTAGACGTAGGCATTTGTCGAACCACGTAAACTCTATGTCCATCTCTATTTATTTCATCTACTATCAACATATACGTCGGTTGTGCCGATAGCTTGTCGGTAGCCCTAAACGGCTCCGAATGACTCCAACTCGCACCAGTAGACTGGGAATGATTCTTTCTCTTGTCCCGACCTGTTGGCCGATTTTTATAGCATCAATATCATTAAAAAAAAATACTTCTTTAATTAGTAAATATAAATAAAGAATAAACAAATTATCAAGACCCAACCGTGACCCAACAATCGGTGGAAGTAAGATTTATCTTATTGAAATAAATCCTTTCATTATATTCTAGCAACAGTCAAACAAGGCATAAATCTTCATTCCAACTCCGCATTGGACCTTCATGCATTTGCAAACGCTAATTGTTCAGGTTTGTCCTGATACACACTGATGAACCGTTTGCTTTTGCACCTTGAAATAATTGCATCTCTGGGTCGGAAAATAATAATAATAATAATGTTTCCCACTCCAGTACAAATAGCTGAATACTGCTCCATAACACACCTTGCTGAACTGACACGGATTTTATCCTTTCTTGAGATCCTACCCATCCGGCATAGGATAATACTTTTGGCACCGTTTGCTGCACACCGTTTCTTTTTTTCTTTTTTTTTTTTTTAAAAATTTAATGATTAAAAAAAAATTATTTAATAATATTATGATTTTTTTTATTTTTTTAAAAATGTTTAAGAATATTTAAAAAATGATGGAAAATATAAATAAATAAACAAAAAAATAAAAATGAACTAATGGTGTAAAAGAGGTGGATGCTCCACCCGTCGGCATAAGTCCCCACCTATCATGTATTATGACAACCTCAATACTCGGAAAAAGACATTGAAACGACTGCCACCATGTCCACAAGCGTTTAGTCCCTTGTTTCGAGCCTCTTTTTCTCACTGTGATCTCCAACAACTGCAAACCATATAGACTTTGACTTGGATAGGGAATTAAGATAAGATAATTAAGATAATTCATAAATAATAATGAAATATTTGAGTTGAATTGAAATATTAGGTTCTGGTTAGCACGTTGAAGACTATTGATTTCATGATACACTTCTACAAAATATAATTCCAAACAAATTTATTATTAATAATATTAAAAACTCCATGAGATGCCCAAACAACCAGTAGAGACGATGAATGATGAGCAGTTGGCAGTCCAGCTTCCGGCGGAGTGGCGTGGGCAAACCAACCATGAACTTCACACCATTGCCAATATGTATGGTCTAGCTCAATGTGTGGAACAAAGATTACCCAGGAGGCCTATTCAAGCTTGAGTTCTCACTCTCCATAGAAATGATGGAAGCAAGCCTCCCATAAACCTGTTACAATATTCTCATATCTTATAATGCCTTCAGCCAAAAGAAATAGACAGATTCTAAAATCAGGTTGCATATACCATAGAAAGCTTGTCATTTTTGTTCTGTTTCCCATTCTTAACTGGTTTTTCTGAAAATGATGCATCATACCTATGGAGCAGATGATACAATTAGCACCATGTCAAAAAAATAATTTCTTTGTTGGTAAATGAAGTCAGCCACCTTCTTTCGGTTTCAAAAAACTGTTCCATATCAAATAATATCACAAGCTAAATCCATCATCGTTCTTGTGAGCCAAACAAACCACCAAAACTATACAAATTTCTCACCAGTCGAGTGGAAGGCCAGCTTCGTCCCGAGCTGAGTAATTAAAGGGTCCTTTCAACTCCACATTGTATTCATTTAATAGCTCTGCAAGGTTACCCAGAAAGGTCCACGTGAGAATTTGCAGCCCTCATATAGAATTCATTCTTTTAATTATAAGCAAGAATATATATACATTGGATTAGCTGACAATACCTTTAAAAGTGGAACAAGGCATACGGCCCATTTTTTGGCAGACAGAGATAAACCAGAATACACCAACAGCTACATGTGCAACTTCCTCGTCAGCAATTCTAGCCACAATGTTAGATGTCCTGTGATCTCCAAAGCCAGTCAATTTTTGCACTAATCGGGGCCCAGCATCAAGTCCTCTAGCCTCCTAAAAACACCATGACAAAAATACTTACCCCATCAAATATGAAATTTAAAAACAAATATAGAAGTCTTTAAAAGTTAAAAAAAATTCTTGGAGAGTAAACAAAATCACATGGAAAAATTATGTTGATTTCAGAAAGAATTTAAAAGATGAAGTACTGATGAGCTGTGGTCTTTGCCACTTCCATATGTGACCTTATCCCCTAGTACCTGGTTCAATAAATTTATAAATGAAACAGGAACAATGGGATCACTCTCTTCTGGGATAAAATCAAGTTTAGAAATCACAATGCTAAAGCCAATCTGGAGTGTACTAGATCACAACTAGCAACTCTCACATGCATTTGTATTCTACCACGTCCTTGCTCAGATGGAAAACTGCTCAAAATACCATTTTCTACAAACTCGCAACAAGGATTCCACTACCTCCTTATAACTCATTCTCTCACACGTGATCCTGGGCATGGTTCCATCGAGTTCAAAATCTCAAGGTGAAAAATAGCTTTTCAGAAGAAACCTTGCCAAGTGGGACTACTCTCTCAAAAACCCATACTGTCTGACCCAATGAGTAACATACCTTCAGAGAAGAAGAGCTTTGAGGTGTTTTAAGTACCAATAAGTAAAAATTCAACAATAATAAAAAAGAGAAACATCTAGCCACCTACATGGATATTTTAGACAATGAGAAAATCTTATAACCGGTCAGTCCATTATATCCCAACTAACAGCCCTCAATATAGGAGTGACACATGGAAATCCTAGATTAGTCCTCATGTAGCTGCACATCAGGGGGTTTAAAATTCCCAGATTGATTCACCCCCGTCTGACACGGAAAGAAAATCTCCTCCAGAGCATCCTCTTCTCCAGTGAGCTTGCCCCCCTGCATGGCCTTCTCCAGAGCAAAGCCCCCCTCTTGCAATGGTGGCAAGAAAATCGCCCTCTTGTAAAAACCCTAAACCTTTTTACAATTTATGCGATTGGCCAGATCGAGTACCACATGTATGTTTCTGACTTATTCTTATATGCCCAGGATCGACGTCCTTCTCTGCTTGTTTGAGTGCAAGTGTATTTTATGCCAAAAATTGCTGTCAGTGTATGTTATGCCCAGGACCGTCTATTGCTTGTTTGAGTGCAAGTCTCTTTATATTATACAAATATCATTTTAATGAGGATATGATATGCTATATATCTGTCACCTCTTAATGTTGTAGTAGTTAATACCAGCAATTGTAAACATATTCTGTACATGAAAGCTTATACAGGACTAGTTGAAGCAAATTGTAAGTGTATTTTAATTTCTCTTTCTCTTCTCTGGTGGTTTAATGCTCTTTTAGAGGACTATTTGAAGATGGAGGGTTGGTGCATGGAACATGTTAGAGTCTTTGACCAACTCAGTTTCTAGAGAAAGAAATTTCTCTACTTTGGTGATCTTTGTTATTGGTTCGTGTATTTGATTCATGAATGGGGCTCAAATGGATTTCTGAAGGTTTTCTGAATGGGGCTCAAATTGATTTCTGAAGGGGTGGGACAATGTGTTTCATCATCCGGTATAATGAGTCTATTGTAATTTTTGTGGAATTGCTGATCTGGCAGAGTGTTATTGGAGGGCTGTTTATGCCTCACCTTTGGAAGGGCCGCTGCAAAGCGGTTTTGTTAGACAATATGTAATAAGCAGGCAGGGTGGAGTTCCAGGCATGCATTTATGAGTTCATCTCAGGTAACTGTCTCGTCTAATGCATGCAACAAAAACTAACGTTGTGAATGCCGAGCACTGACAAAATAAATAAAGTATAAGTGGTTTTTCTTCTTTTATTTATATGCTAAACGAAAATAACATGAGATGAACCATGACAGAGTGACTCCAAATGTTTGATTTCAGGAAACACGAAAGAAAATTGCAAATTTTCCCTTGAGTTCTTATCCAGAACCAAACCTGAAATGTGGAATAGGAGAAAGGCATACAACTTCATGCTAAAATAAGTTTAAAAGCATGTTTTAATCAACTCTTACATCATAAACCATATAGTATACAACCAAGAGAAAGAGACAACCTGGACAAGTGGGATCACTGCCAAACGTGCAGCAACATTATCAGATGACTTCTCACATTCCCTCCAAAGCAGATTATGGGCAGGCATATCTCCATATCTTGTAATTAGGAAAAATCTGAAATTAAGTCCAACGAAAGTAATAAATTATAATATCCAAAGCAACAATTATGCTTACTTGAAACCAAGCTCAGAGAGTCTTTGTGAACACCAAGCAAAATGTCGACTCTCATCATCAGCAACATGAGCAAAGTCAGCAAAGAACCCCTCCCCAAGAATCTCACTGAAGGGCGAAAACCGAACAACAGTATCCCATGCCAAATCAATTGCATTTAACTCCACGTGAGCAAGATTATGAAGCATATAGGCATTAAGAGGCAAACCTGAATTTTTCGGAGCAGGAATTTCCTTTGGGGAAACCTGCGTTGCAAATAAAATTGGCCACGAATGAACATACTCAGTTTTGAAACTCTATTTTTTTTTTCCTTAACAAGCGGAAAATCAAAATGCAATAAAATCCCCTCTAAAAATTATGTATCAATCATAAAATTAGAGATTGACCATATGGCAAAATCATAAAAAAAAGAAATCGAAGAAGTACAACCGCCATCAAACTCTAAAGTCTATTGATTTTCTGAGTAACCATTAAAGAAGAATGCCCGAAAGAAAGTTGAAAGCTTTCGGGAATTTGAATATTTGAGCACCAAAAACGAACCAATTCTGGTTTCGCAGGGCGAGCGGGCCGAGAAGGCGGGTCAGACACCATCCCAAGGGGGAGGTTCTCACGGCGCCACCTGGAGTATGCCAAGTGCGAAAGCCTGGACTTGGCTAGAGGGTCACTGGTGGATAGTACCAGAGCACCAAGCTCCGCTAAGGCAGAAGCGGACCCAATTGGATTGTCACAGTTGTTGGTTGCTGAAGAGGAAGGCTGTAGCACAAGAGATTCTGGGCCATTGGGTCCCCAAATACGGTTCTCGTTGATTGGGCTCTCTCTCCAGGCTTCGAGACCTGACCATGGTGAATTTTGCAAAGACGAATAAGAAAGAGAAAAGGAAGCCGAAGAGTAGATGGGTTTGAAGGTAGAGGGAAGTAGATGGGAGCGCAAGAACAATTGTAGCTTTGGAGAGAGCATTGGTTTGAGTTTCGAGTCGCTGCGGATGGTGAATGGCTGGTCCGGTTAGCTCAAAGTTTTGAATGCCATATCGGTACGGTATGAGACAGGCTAGGGAGAAGCCACATCCAATAGCACTCACTCACATGAACAGTGATATGAACAGTACATATCACTATTCATGTGAGTGAGTACTCTTAGATGTGGTTTCTCCCCATCATTTTTGGTACGGTATTGGTTAAGGAATATTGGAATAAAGTATTTTGATATTTATTTTATTTTGTGTATCATTTTAAAATAATTTATTTATAAAAAAATTATATATATAAATACATATATAAATAATATTTTAAATAAATAATCAATATATAAATAAATTATATATATAAATACATATATATAAATAATCTAATCTAAATTGAAACAAAAAAAAGAAAAAAATTTTAAAAAAAAATTTTTTAATTTGGTATGGCTGGTATAGACCGATACGACCGAAATATTGGCCGGCACAGGCCGGTACGGCTAGTATTTGGGCCGGTACGGTATACGCAGTGTACCTGTACCACTCAAGTGACCGATACGGCATGTACCGGCCATACCGACCAGTACGATACGGTACCAAAAACATTGGGTTAGCCGCCTCCCAAATACACATGAATCCATAACCGGTCCGGTTCGATCCGATTTTAGATAAAATTTAGAACCGAATCGGTACCACCGGTTTTCTATTTTTTAAAACCGATTACGCACCGGTTATCCTCCAAAACCGATAGCACCGATTTTATCGGTTTCGGCTCGGTTCGGTCTGGTTTTCTGGTTTTAAATAAGTCTATATTAGTTTATTAGACTATTAATATATATATATTAGTATTATTTATAATGATTAAAATAATTATACATTATTATTTGTTATAATAAGTTTAATTTTTTATAATTATATCATTGATATTTATAACTAATATTATTAGTATTGGCTTTATAAAAATTGTATTAGTATTATTATATCATTATTTCATGTGTAATTATTTAGTATAGTAATTTATATATAGACTTAAAGTATACTACTAATAGTAATATAGTATTATACTATTAGTATTAGGCCATAAAATATCAATTGTAACTAATTTATATTATATACTAATGTATAACATATTATATATAATTAAAAAAATATTTTATATTGTATATCATATTAAAAAAATTAAATTAAAATATTTATATTATATTGAACCGATTTGGTTCGGTCCGGTCTGGTTTTAAAAAGTTTAGAATCGGAACCGAACCAATAAATCGAACCATAAGAAAAAACCATCATGACGGTAGGGGAGTAAGAAAAAACCGGACCGAACCGAACCGAACCGGTAGAATCAGTCCGATTTTGGGTAGGTACCGGTTTGGAATCGGTTTTCATAATGTTAAAACCGATAGGTACCAGTTTGGTTCCAGTTCTAAACTTTTTCGGACCGGTTCAATATAATATATATAAATTTAAATTTAAATTTTTTAATATGATACACAATATAAAATATTTTTTTTAATTATATATAATATGTTATACATTAGTATATAATATAAATTAGTTACAATTGATATTTTATGGCCTAATACTAATAGTATAATACTATATTATTATTAGTAATATATTTTGAGTCTATATATAAATTATTATACTAAATAATTACACATAAAATAATGATATAATAATACTAATACAATTTTTTTTAAGCTAATACTAATAATATTAGTTATGAATATCAATGATATAATTATAAAAAAATTAAACTTATTATAACAAATACTAATATATAATTATTTTAATCATTATAAATAATACTAATATATATATATTAATAGTCTAATAAACTAATATAGACTTATTTAAAACTGGAAAACTAGACCGAACCAGACCGGAACCGGTAAAATCGGTGCTATCGGCTTTAGAGGATAACCGATGCATAATCGGTTTTAAAAAATAGAAAACCTGTGGTACTGGTTCGGTTCTAGATTTTATCTAAAACCAGATCGAACTGGACCGGTTACACCCCTAATGGGCAGGGTATACTTTCCGTCTCCGCACTTCGTCACCGTCTATAGTACTAGAAGTGAAAATGGTCCAGTACAGTCCGGAAAAAATGTGGACCGATTTTATTCGATCCAAAAATTTTTCCACTATAGACCGGACCGAATATAATTCGGTCCATACCAGTCTAGTCTAATTCGGTTCAGGAATGGTTTGGTCCGGTCCGGGCTAGGGATACCTCATATGATTTAATGGACTAAATTTGATCTAAAATCTTGCAATAATTAAATATATTTTTTTGGCCTAAGTTTATAAATTATTAAATATATACTAGTATTACTTTCATAAAAAAATAATCATCTTTACCAATTATCAATTCTTAATCTTATCTAAATATTAAACAAAATATATAGTTATAGCTTATAGTATATAGACTTAATACTTATACTATAAGTTATAACTAATATTTTACATTATATATAGCCCATAAGTTGATTAATTAATTTAATCATCATAAGTCATATCAATTAATCAATGATATTAATGATCATTGATCATACTTCATATATAGTTAAAAATAACATTAATAATTAATATTTATAATTGCTATATGTAATCATAGAAAGAGTAATTATTAATTAGTTAATAGTGATTTAGTAATCATAGAAAGAGTAATTATTATAAATTTATATGTTAGTGAATAGTGATAAATTATTAATAATATATTAAATAATAATAATACACTTATTACTTATAAATTATTAATAATACTCTATATAGATATACTATAATTTATACTTTTATACTACAACTATAATAAATTATAATATGTTAATATTATAAGAGTATATATTATATATTAATATATATGTTATACTACCACTCTTAATTTATATTAATATTAATATTAAAATTTATATACTATTACTTATATATACATACATATATATAATATATATATATGTGTGTGTGTGTGTGCATTTGGTCTGGTCTGGTCCGGTCCAAGGGTAGAAATGTTTTCCCCCTAGACTGAACCGGAAATTTTCGGTCCATAAAAAAATTGGACCGGATCGGACCAAATTCCATCCGATCCGGTCCGACCTCGGTCTGGTCCGGTTCAGTCTTTTTACAGCCCTAGTTTATACGGTGGCAGGATATCACGTCCCGCAATTGGGGGGCGAGGGCGGGTGTGGGGTCCAACCGGCCAACCCCTGCCCTTGTACTTAGGGGTGTTCATCCGAGTTCCAGATTTGGAAATCCGGAACCCGAATTCAAAATTTCCTTAAACCTTTTTAAAAAAAAAAATTTCAAAAGTATTAATAAATAAATGAAATTTCAACCGACCCGGATGAACAAGCCTACGGCTGTACTTAGAGTCTTAGCGAATTTTACTTTTTTGATCTTTTTGACATAAGTAATACTACATACAGTTGTAGAATTACAAACAATGTACAATTAGTCTGAAAGAAAGTGGAATTTATTATTAAAAAGATTTAACATTTTCTTATGTGGGTGGTATATATATTTATTTTTTATAAAATGACTATACGTCGCTTGCAATTCCATGACTGCAACTATCATTTTTCTTTTGGCCTAAATTAGTTTTTTAAGCCATTTTCTTATTCAAAAATAATATCAAATCTGATTTAAATATACAATTATACATTCAAATATATTAGTCTATCATATACTAAACAATAATCATCACTAAAGTCGCTTAAAAAAAAAACCTATCACTAAACTCTAAAGTACTATGAGTACTATAGAACCTAAAATTTCAAGTTTCGTATCTACGTATAGATTTTGATGAAAATAAATAAATTCAAGACTCAAGCTCAAGTTGTCTACGTATGAAGAGAGCTAAGCACATCAAGAAATCAAGCATGAGTAAAAAGAAGATCAAGTCTACAAATAAAACTCATAGAGTAATTTTGTAAATCTTTTAAAATTTGAAATTGGATTAAGGTTCAAAATTAATATTTTCTCATAAAGCATCAAATTGCATTTTTTATATTTGCATAATTTTATTAAAATATTTAATTTCAATTTTTTTTTTCACATATGCATAAAGATTTGAATTTGTAAAATGATTGATTATCTCTTTAATATGTGCATGTGTTGTTTGAAAATCTTGAAGGGTAGTTGTGTATTTTTTTGATAAATGCAAAAGATAAATGATTTTGTTTGAAAATCTTGAAGAGTGGTTATGTGTTTTTTTTGACAAATGCAAAAAATAGATGATTTTGTTTGAAAATCTTGAATGGTGGTTGTGTATTGTTTTGACATATGCAAAAGAAGATTTGGTTTGAAAAATAAATTATGCTCATTTTGTCATGTATGAAAAGTAAAAAATTAAGTTTGATTTCTTTGAAAAATTAATGGAGTTGTCTTTAAAAAATATAAAAATGAGATATTTTTATTTGAATCTTTTGAAAAGTAAATAGTGCTCTTATTTGATATGTAAACCTTTTCAAATTTGAATATGAATACTTATTTGCCTATAAATAGCTCACTTGAGTTTTATAAAAATTACAACAAGAGCTTAAACATCATTGTTAAGTTTTACATCATTCTTTCAAAGCTCTCATTCTCTCTTCTCTAAGTTTTGTGTCTTAATTCTTATTCATTTTGAGAGAGATATAGGTTGCACTGTATTGTTTTTATCTCACTCATTGAGGAGTGTATTCTAATAACTTACCCATTATCAGTTTTTGTATTTGTAAGAGGGTGCGTATAACCCTTATGTGTGTAGAAGATGTTCTACACAGGGAATAGTTGAAGCATCAAGTGTGAGGTGATTGCAAGTGTAGAGGGTATTCTACATGGATTCTTTGTAGTGGTGTTGCTCAAAGGTATAATAGATTTCTATCTCTACCTAAAAGAGATTGAATAGTGAATTTAGGATTTTCAAGGGGTAACTTGAGGCAAGAACGTAGGCAGTGGGGCTGCTTCGTATTTTATTTATATTTTATATTGTGTATTTGGTTTATAAGTGTTAAATTTTTTTATAACCCAATTCACCCTCACTCTTGTGTTACTCATCTGGGCAACAATTGGTATCAGAACAAGGGCTCTATTATAAAATTAATTATCTGTTGAGTTAAAATCATATGGCTAACATTGCAACTATATTCGCTGAATGTCAATTCAATAGTCGCCCTCTGTTATTTTGTGGAGACAATTATATTTTCTGGAAAGTTAAAATGAGAATATTTCTTCAGTCTCAAAATTGAGAAATCTGGAAATGTATTGTAAATGGGCCTTATATTTCAACAAAAATTGTTGATGGAATAAAGGTCAATAAGAAAGAAGAAGAGTTTGATCGTGAAGATGATAGACTTTATACAGTGAATGTAATGGCTATGAATTTTCTATATAATGCTCTCAATGACAATGAATTTAATAGAATAATGACTTGCAGGACAGTAAAGGAAATCTAGGATAACTTGGAAGTAACTTATGAAAGAATTTCGCAAGTCAAAAAATCAAAAATTTATATTCTTACGCATGAATATGAAATGTTTAAAATGATTAATGATGAATCTATTTCTTCTATGTATACTTATTTTACTAACATTATAAATAACTTGACAGCTTTTGGAAAAGTTTATTTTAGTTTGGAGATAATAAGAAAAACTCTCAACTCTCTGCCAAAACGTTGGGAATCAAAAGTGACGACGATTCTTGAAGCTAAATATCTCAAAAAACTCAAAGTAAATGAACTCATCAGGTCACTTATTACTCATGAGTTTACATTGAAAAAAGGAGAAGAAGAAGGAAAGCAAAAGAAGAGCTTGGCACTCAAAACTGTTCCCCATGAAAGTGAAAGCAATGAAGATAAGGAAATCGATAACAAAGATGAAGAAATTGCAATAATCACAAGAAGATTTCAGAGCTTCTTAAAGAAAAATAAAACTCATTCAAGGAAATCTTTCAAAAGGTTTTCCAACAAAGATACAGGTAAAAACGACTCATTAACTTGTTATAAATGTAAAAAGCCTAAACATATCAAAGCAGATTATCTCCTACTAAAAAAAGATCGATACAAAGGTAAGAAAACAATGAAAGCTACATGAGATGATGATTTAAGTGGCTCAGACAGCGACGCAAGTAATGAAAAATCTACAAATCTTTGTCTCATGGCTAAAGATGATCTTGAGGTAATAAATTCTGGAAATATTGAAAATCTTTCTTATGAAGAGTTGCAAAATTTTTTGGAAGAGGTATATGAGGAACTTAAAAAATTGGATATCAAGTATACTGCTTTGAAAAAAAAAATCTTCTTTAACAAATGAAATTGATGTTTTAAGAAAAGAAAACATAGTTTCAAAAGATGAAAATGATAAGCTGAAAAAGAAAGTGACTGATTCAGAAAAGATTATTGAAAACTTTACAAATGGAAAAAGAAACTTTGAAAAACTTCTTGATAGTCAAAGATGTGTTTTTAATAGGATAGGTTTGTGATACATGCCAAAAAAAAAACTCAAACCCTATAAATTTTTTTTTGATAAACTAACTAAATCAAAATCAGATTTTCAAAATTCTCTTCATAAAAATAACTTTTTTAAAGAAAAATATTATCACTCAAGATTTTCAAATATATCATATATAATTTGTAATTTTTGCAATATAAATGGTAATAATTATCATGCTTGCCCTATTAAAAGAAGACATATAATGATTATTAGGGCCATATGGGTACCAAAGAATTTTGTTTCTTCTAATACTAATAAATAAAGGACCCAAAAAACTTGAATACCAAGAAAAATAATTTTAATTGCTTTTACAAGTATACATGAAGTCCTCCATAGATAAAAGTAAATGATTTTTAGACAGCGAATACTCAAGACACATGACAAGAGATAAAACTAAATTCATTGACCTCACTTCTAAAGAAAAATGACACGTGACATTTGAAAACAATTCAAAAGGGAATATCATGGGAATATGTAAAGTTAGTAAAAAGTCTTCTCTTATAATTGAAGATGTTCTACTTGTTGATGGCTTAAAGTATAATCTTTTGAGAATAAGTCAATTATGTGATAAATGATTTATAATTACTTTAAAAAAGGATAAGTGCATTATTTTGAATAATCATAATTGTAATGTTTGTTTTATTGCTCTTAGAAAAAATAATGTATATACCATCGAATTTGAAAAAATTGCCTCACAAGATGTTATTTGTTTATCAGCTCAATATGAAAATAGTTGGTTATGACGTAGAAGGTTAGGTCATGCAAACATAGAACTTATTTCCAAAATTTCAAAATATGATCTTGTGAGAGGTTTGCCAAAAGCGAATTTTTTTAAGGACAAAATCTGTGATGCATGCTAGTTTGGTAAACAAACAAAAACTTATTTCAAAACCAAGAAACATATTTCCACCACTAGACCATTGCAACTAATACATATGGACCTTTTTGGACCAAACAAAGTTGTGAGTCTGGGAGGAAAATATTTTGTATTTATTATTGTTGATGATTTCTCTAGATATACTTGGGTCATCTTTCTCGCTCATAAAAATGAGGTACATAATGCATTTACCAAGCTATGCAAGAGAATTCCAAATGAAAATGGCTATATTATTTCAAACATCTGAAGTGATAGGGGGAAAGAATTTGTCAATAAAATATTGAGTTTTTTTGTGATGGAAATGGTTTTCTGTATAATTTCTCTGCTTCTCGAACTCCTCAACAAAATGGGGTAGTAGAGAGAAATAATAGATTTCTTCAAAAAATGGCAAGAACAATGCTTAATGAGAATAATTTACCTAGTTGTTTTTTGGTCGAAGCAGTAAGTACTACATGTTATGTTATAAATAAAGTTATATTGAGGTCTAATTTAGATAAAACGCCTTATGAGTTTTGGAATGAGAAAAAGTCCAATATTGGTTACTTTCATGTATTTGGATGCAAATGTTTTATACTTAATGATAGAGATAATTTAGGAAAATTTGATACAAAATCTGATGAATGTATCTTTCTTGGGTATTCAACAAATAGTAAAGCTTATAGAGTATTCAATAAAAAAACTTTAACTGTACAAGAATCTATGCATGTAGTATTTGATGAATCTAACACTCTACTCTCTAAGAAATCTATTGATGAAGAATCATAAGGGACAAATAACACAAATCGTCTCAATCTCAACAAAGAGAATACAATGGAAGAAATCCAACACGGAGACATCAGGAAAGATCATCAAAACTTAGTACAAGATGCAACCAAATAGTGAAAACATGTGAAAGATCATCCAGTGAAACAAATTCTAGGAGAACCTTCACGAGGTGTAAGTACTCGATCATCTATTAGAAATATTTGCAATCACACTACTTTTTTATCTCATATTGAATCCAAAAATATTGATGAAGCACTGCTTGATAAATCATGTATTCTAGCTATGCAAGAAGAGCTAAATCAATTTGAAAGAAATGTGTTTGGACACTTGTTCCTAGACCTGAAGATCATGTTGTTATTGGAACAAAATGAGTTTTTAGAAATAAGAAGGATGAGTCTAGAATCATCACTAGAAACAAGGCTCGACTTGTAGCCCAAGGTTTCAATCAAGATGAAGGAATTGATTATGATGAGACATATGCACCTATCGCAAGATTAAGAAGCTATTCGAATATTACTTGCATATGCATATTATAAAGATTTCAAGTTTTTTCAAATGAATGTTAAAAGTGCTTTCTTAAATGGTTTTATAAATGAAAATGTATATGTTGAGCAATCTCTAGGTTTTGAAAATTATATCTCTCCTAATCATGTTTTTAAGCTCACAAAAGTATTATATGGACTCAAACAAGCTCCTAGAGTTTGGTATGAAAGGCTTACTGGTTTTTAATTGAAAAAGGTTTTTCAAGAGGAAAAATCGATACAACTCTTTTCATCAAATATGAACAGAATGATATTCTTCTAGTTCAAATTTATGTAGATGATATAATATTTGGTGCTACTAGTGAAAACATGTGCCAAGATTTTGTTAAGAGTATGTAAGAATAATTTGAAATGAGCATGATGGAATAAATTAATTTCTTTCTTGGATTGCAAATCAAGCAAGCAAAAAGTGGAACATTCATTAATCAGTCAAAATATATTAAAGAGTTACTCAAAAAGTTTAAGATGGAATGTACGAAGGTAATTGGAATACCAATGAGTCCAACCACCAAACTTGATAAAGATGAAAGCGGTAAGCCAGTTGACTCAAAGGTATATCAAGGTATGATTGGTAGTTTATTATATTTGACAGCTAGTAGACCTGATATTATGTTCAGTGTATGTTTATGTGTACATTTTCAATCATCTCCAAAACAATCTCATTTGATTGCAGTCAAGTGTAATTTTAGATATATTGCCGGTACCATTGACCTCGGGTTATGGTATCCTAAGCACACTTCTTTCAATCTTATTAGTTATTCAAATGCAGATTATATTGATTGCAAATTTGATTAAAAAAGTACTAGTAGAATATGTTATTTTTGAGGTCATGCAATCGTTTCATGGTTTAGTAAAAAGCAAAATTCTGTTGCATTATCTATTGCCGAAGCAGAGTATATTGCTACAGGTAGTTGTTGTATTCAAGTTCTTTATATGAAACAACAGCTTGAGGATTTTAAACTTATATACAATCACATTTCAATTAAATGTGATAATACTAGTATTATAAATCTTTCAAAGAACCCAATACAACATTCTAGGACTAAGCATATTAAAATTAGATATCATTTTCTTAGAAATCATGTGCAGAAAGATGATATTGTACTAGAATTCACAAGCACACACGATCAATTGGCAGACATTTTCACAAAACCCCTACTAGAAGATAGATTATGCATGATTAGAGGAGAAATAGGAATGATGCATATCATGAATATCTGTTGAATATTTTTATTTCATTATCTCAAATGACTTACAAAAACTTGAGATTTCTATCCTCATCTTTCAACTGCATTTGCTCTTCATAGATCGATATGTTATTCTCATCTAAAGGATTAGGCAGTCGAAATGAAGAGGCAGGTAAAATTTTAAATCTTTATTCTGTTGTTTTAACTCTACTACTTTTCTGTTTGATTCATAAACAAGCTGTTGAAGTACAGAGACAGTCTTGCTAAACTTATCAATTTTGCGAGTTTTGGACTGCAATCGAGCGAAAAAAATAACAATAGATGATGAGTATCGAGTCCCGAGATCCACAAGCTCATCAATGGAATCATGATCTGATTTATTAGTTAAATCAGTCTCTTGTTGCTTCATGGCACCTACGACAGAGGTAGAAATATATTGATCACGAGAAGTACTAAAAGAAAATTGACGAGCCATTAAAAATTTGTAGAATGAGAATGCAAGCGAATTGCAAAGATGAGAAGAAAATTTGATGCAAATTAGATAAAGTTAAGGATTGCTCTTATAGAGACGGAAATATGAACAAGACACATTATCATCTCTTCAAATATTACTCAGTCAAACTTACAAGATATGCTGGATGAGACGGATGAGATGATTAATTGTGACGGTTCTTGGTTCAAATCCATAAGATTACCAAAAAAAATTTTCTTCGCCATTCTATCGTTTTGGATAAACAGATACTGGATCAATGAGAAATGTAAGAATTTTCTTGTAAGTATTCGATGGGTAAAAATTTTCATTTAAACAGAAATTTAAAGTTTTCAAATCTCTACAAAATCTCGTTTGAAAAAAAGGTCAAGCGGATTTGAATCTTCTTCTGCACCGAATTGCCAGAGCTAGGCCTCCAGCTTTTGCAGGTTTTGTCGGACACGGGTGACTCTACAAAATCTCCTTTCGCACCAAATCTCGATAATATATCATTTATCAACAACATCAAGCGGATTTCTGCACCTAGACAATAAAGTTAGGCCTTAGCCTTTACAGTTTTTGTCGGACACGGATGGGGGAAGATATTTTACTAAAACCGATTGCGATTCCTTTTTAATGATGCCAAAAAGGGGAGAAGTCTTATATTAGTATTATACTACCCTGTTATATATACTAGAATCATGTCTATATTTTACTTGAAAAACTAACGCATATTTTTAGGAGAAGCTTGAGTATTATTGTAGGTCACAAATTTCTACTAAGTATTTGTCATCATCAAAAAGGGAGAGATTGTAGAATCCAAGGTTTCAAATTTTGTATCTACGTATAAATTTTGATGATAAAAAATATATTCAAGATTCAAGCTCAAGTTGTCTACGCATGAAGAGAGCTAAGCACATCAAGAAATCAAACATGAGCAAAAACAAGATCAAGTCTACAAATGAAGCTCATAGAGTAATTTTGTACATCTCTTAAAATTTGAAATTGGATTAAAGCTCAAAATTAATATTTTCTCATAAAGCATCAAATTGTATTTTTTACATTTGCATAACTTTATTAAAATATTTAATTTCGAATTTTTTTTCCATATATGCATAAAGATTTGAATTTGTAAGATGACTGATTGTCATCTTTAACATGTGCATGTGTTGTTTGAAAAACTTGAAGGGTGGTTGTATGTTTTTTTGATAAATGTAAAAGATAGATGATTTTGTTTAAAAATCTTGAAGGGTAGTTGTGTTTTTTTTTACAAATGCAACAGATAGATAATTTTGTTTGAAAAATAAATCATGCTCATTTTGTCATGTATGAAAAGTAAAAAATTAGGTTTGATTTCTTTGAAAAATTAATGGAGTTGTCTTTGACAAATATAAAAATGAGATGTTTTTATTTGAATCTTTTGAAAAGTGAATAGTACTCTTATTTGACATGTGAATATTTTCAAATTTGAATATGAAGACTCATTTGCCAAATAGCTCACTTGAGTTTTACAAAAATTACAACAAGAGCTTACACATCAATTGCTAAGTTTTGCATCTTTCTTTCAAAACCCTCATTCTCTCTTCTCTAAGTTTTGTACTTTAATTCTTGTTCATTTTGAAAGAGATATAAGTTGTACTATATTGTTTTTATCTCACTCATTGAGGAGTATATTCTGATAACCTACTCATTATTAGTTTTTGTATTCGTAATAGGGTGCGTATAACTCTTGTGTGTGTAGAAGGTGTTCTACACAGGGAATAGTTGAATCACCAAGTGTGAGGTGATTGCAAGTATAGAAGGTGTTCTACGCGAATTTTTTGTAGCGGTGTTGCTTAAAAGTGTAATATATTTCTATCTCCACCTGAAGGAGATTGAATAGTGAATTTGGAATCCTCAATGGGTAGCTTGAGGTGAGGACGTAGGCAGTGGGCCTGAATCTTGTTAAAATACTGAGTTTGCTTTTTCTTACCCTTACTCTTTATATTTCTTGCTAACTCGTATTTTATTTATATTTTATATTGTGTATTTGGTTTTATAAGTGTTAAATTTTTTTATAACTCAATTCACCTCCACTCTTGTGTTAGTCATCTGGGCAACAAGTACGTCTCTAAGCAATAAGCTATTACAAACTTTTAATAATACAAATTAACACTGTCTTGTTTGTTTTCAGAGATAAGATGAGATAAAAGTGAAAAATAAATAAAATATTGTTGTAAGATATTTTTTTGATATTAGTTTTGTATAGGAATTTGAAAAAGTGATCTGAGAATTTAAAAAAGTTGAATTTTTTTATTATATTTTGTGCGAGAATTTGAAAAAATGTAATGGTGAGTTTGAGATGTGTTTTGAGTTTTTGGTCTCATTTCCCAAAACAAACAAACCCTAGAGTCTTAGACAACCGATAAAGTTTAAACTATTACAAAAACACAAAATTATCAATATATTCAAAAATAATAAATCTTTCAAATTGTGCTATCAACTATTAACATTACAATTTACAAAAGCTACTTTTAAAGTTCTAAACTAACAAAATCATAATTCATAATATTGAAGTTATGAATTTAAGAGTTGTTGAGTCGTTAACAATAGCTTGACTGCTGTGAGAATGAAAATGATTAACATGCAATAATAAAAAAATTATAAATAAAACATATTAGAAATATGCTTATTAAATGTTATAACTTATAAACATGAAAAAAAATTAAAATACAAAATATTAAAAATACTACCCAAGATTAGAATAGGTTATTCAGTTGAACAATGTTAGATGAGCATAGGAGGAAAAACATTTACGCCTAATTTGTTTTAGAAGATGAGACGAAATAAGATAAATAAATGTTAAAAAAATTAAAAAGTATTATTATAATAATTTTTTTTAATATAAGTTTTATTTTAGAATTTGAAAAAATTGTTTTGAGATTTGAAAAAACTGAATTGTTTATTTTATCTTGAATGAAAATTTAAAAAAGTATAATAATGAATTAAAAGTGAGATTAGATGAGATGAGATATATTTCAAACATCGCCTTAGACTTAACAATCAAGTATTAAGTATTAACAAATGGAAATTCCAAGTATCGTTCAAGTCCAAGACTCAAAAGCATCTAAAGTGGAAAAATAAATAATAAGCCTAATTTTTTCTGGTTGCAAAAAAAGCACCTTGAATTAAAAAAAAAAAAAGTAATGTTATTATTTCTAACATGGAACATATTGTTCATTATCATTTGCTAACATGGGACATTTTTCTTCATTATTTTTTGACGTGATATCAAATTAATAACTCAGATGCAAACTTAAATGACAAGAAGTAATGTTATTTTTATTTTATTTTTTTGGGGACAAAAAGTAATGTTATTAATAATTCTTTTCTTATCTTTTTATGTGGCCTTAAATAATAATTGATAATTTGATAGATAAGTAAAAAATAATTGACAGTTTCTTAATTTTCGTATCAAAGAATGATGGTTAAAGAATCATGCTCAACAACATAAGAAATATTTTAGTCCCACCAAAATTTTACAAAACTAAATTTAGAAATTGACAAGATTTTATATAGTATGTATTATAAACTTACATTTCTTGTAAAATAGAAGAGGTGCTACCGGCCCGCCCTACCAAATTTAAGAATAACTTTGTTTTTTCTAATTTTTAATACTTTAATTTATTTTTATTTTATATTTCACAATCTAAATTTCAAACATTCAGTCACAATCCAACACACATACATGACAATTCATAATCTCATCTTGAATGTCCATTAATCATCCAATCTTCCATTTCCATAAGTTTTAAAAACGCAAAAAAATGGAGATTTCAGATTTACCTTTGGCTAGAAATGAGGAGACTGAGCTCGATGATATGACGACGATGAATGGACGACAAGATGACAGTGACCTACGACGATGACGAGCTCGCGGTGGGGTTCTGATTTGGGGGCTAGGGTTCCAATTTTGAGGGAAAATGAGAGAGATGAGAGATAGAGGGTGCACTATGTGGAGAGAGAGGTGTAAGAGTGAAGTAAAACGAATGGGGGGTTTAAGTTACTTATATAAAATGACGCGTCTTATATAAGTAACTTAATATAAAATAAAATAAAAAATAGTTGAATCAAAACGGCGTAGTTTTGATTCATCTAGTTTTTTTTAAAATATAAAATATATATTATATATTAATATATACATACATATATATATATATATACAAAACGGGGGCAGGCTATTTGCGGGATGAGGATCCCCTCATACCGCCCCGCCCCCGCCCCCGCCCCCGCCCCCGCCCCCGCTCTTGCCTTAGGGGCAAAATGCGAGCAGGGGACCCCCACCCCTCACCTGCCGGACAGATTAAGCCGTCTCGCCCCAGCGGGGTAAAGCGGAATCTGGGCTGGGCAACGCACCCTTAAGGCAGTGTAGCACAAGATGTCCCGATGTAGAGTCAAAAAATTCTTTTTTCTTTTTCCATTCATTTTTTTAACATTTTTAATATTTCTTTTCAAGAAATTAACAACATCATTAATAAAAACGCATTTCTAATTACAAAATAAAAGATAACAAAAATTATTCGGAGATTTCTAAACAAAATATTCAGGAGAAGTAAATTTATTCATCTTATAAAAAGAATATTCACAAATTGATGTGCCTTACTTAATATATCATATCTATTTTATTAGAAAAAATATACTTTATATAATTACTCAAATACTCATGTATGGTAATGCGAAGAAGTATCAATTCTCTCAATCAATTTCTTAGTCAATATTCAAGCAGTTTTTCAATAAGAAATATTAACCTAAACATAAATCAATTGCATAATACAAAAATTGGTAATGAAAGAATTAAAGAATTTTTTTAAAAATAAAACCCTATAGGACTGCCTACTAAGAAAAAATAATTTTATTATTTGAAAATCTTTTATAAGTGAGCTTTAATTATAAAAAATTTGTTTATTGACACTCCTACTTGACTAGAAAATGACTTATTTGTCTCTACCACAGTAGTAGCCAAAACTTCTAACAATTTTCAAATGATAAATACTATTTATACATCACTTGTGTATTTTTTGCGTACACGTCATATACAGATGTTATTTTTACGCATCATTTAATTTAACTAGTCATGTTTTTTTATTTTTGTTTCTCTCTTATTATGTTTTTACCTTTTTTGTGATATTTTTTTTAATATTTCAATTGACTTTGATTTCGCAAAAGGTAAACGAAACTGTGTACCCCTAGCATTGCTCTTTTCAAATATTGACTTCTCTAGTGGTACTCCAGTGGCTGAACCGATCTCACTATTTGAACCTCATATCAGAATCACACTCTTTGAGAGAAAATAATCTACAAATTCTCAAGATAATTTTCTGATTACTCAATAACACTCGAGAAGTGCTCACCAAAAATCTCTACAACTCAATCTCTACCTTTCCTAATTAATAGGATAGACTTGAATATATTTTTGGAAGCAATTTTCTGCCAGTGAAATTCTACTAACAAATTGAATATGTTGCGAAGATTTTGCTGACAATTTGTTAACAATTGGAACTTATCTTCATAGCATTGTGGCAGTTTGAAATTCGAATTCCTCATTGGATAAGACAAGGACCTTGAAACTCTTAATTAAGGTGTTTTGACTTATCCAAAACACTTAATTACGGACTCTAGATAAACTTGAAGTATTTCATATTCAACAACTTACAAATTCAAACTAAAGATGATATCTACCATGTCAGTCACATAATCCTAACCAACCTCTTGAAATTTACATTTTCAATCTCCCCCTTTAGCGGATTTGTGATAGAAACAAGCATTTGTTGAATGTAACTTGAACCTATCAAGCAAACCAAAAATCACCACATTGAACAAAACACAGAAATAATCTAGAACACACGAGTACTCACATAGAACAATGGCTGAAATTAAAACTATAATTCAGCATAGTTTCAAAGTCAAAAAACATTCTTTTCTAGCAAAAGTAAACTAGATCAATCAACCACAAATCAAAAAGTTTCTAATATAATTGTAACCGATCCAATTTAAAATCATGATTCAATTCTCCCCCCTTAATTTCAAAACAACAAAACTTCATTTGCTCCTCCTCAATTTGCTAAGCACCTCCAATGCTCCTCCTTCCACTCCCATTTTTATCACCAATTTGACAAGAGTTACTCTTGTTCAAGGTCAGCGTCCATGAAATTTTCCATAACTTGCTACATGTCCAATGATAATTGAACCAACCTGTCATTTGCTTGCACACAATCTGATGGAACAATAGTAACTTCCTTCTCTAACTTGAGTTGGTTGGCATCCAGCTTGGCAATAAGGGCATCTATCCTTTGTGAAAGTAGTGTCGGCTTCTCCGGAACTTGAGAGGATGGTACCGATGGCTCAAGAGGAGAGGAGGTGGAATCTGTAGTGCCCGCTCTCTACTTGGGCAGCATGGCCTTTGATTTAACAATAGTAATTGTAGAAAGAGAGCTAGCCATCTTCATAGTTGGTTCGTTGTCCCAAAGAGGAACCTTAGCCTTCAGAGCCAACTTAATTATCAAGCCTCCATAGGGCAGACTTTTCTCCTTATCAACATGAAAGCAATGGATAATATCTATGACATGCCTAGAAAAATCAATAGACACACTCGTAGCTAAGGCATACATGAAATATGCATGCTCTAAAGGGAGCTCAATCTAAAGACGATGGGCCAAAGGTTAGAGAACGCTAATTTTGCTAGGAGTCGATATTAAGGAAGCACCATAGGGAGCTTGTGAACCTTAGGGTTCCATCTCCCACTCTCCACCTTAACCAAACTTTTAAAAGATCTCTAGCTGACCATATGCTACTCCATATTAAAGATGGTTGCGAATTGAGTTTTGCCTCCAACGAACTCGAATGCCTATAATACTTTTCTTTCAATACATAGCAGCTAAGGAATCTGAATTCTAAGTAGTACTCCACTCTCTTTTTGGTAAGAGGGTTAAGTTAATACTTTCGAGATCTCTAAACTCCAATCCTCCCTTACCTTTTTACATTACCAACTTTTCCCATCTTCTCCATCGTATCCCTCCCTTTTCTGTTGCTTATCCCACCAAAACTTTGAGAGCGTGCCATTTATATCATTACACAATTTCTTTGGGAGCTTGAATACACTCATGGTGTATGTAGGAATGGCCTGTAGTACTGCTTTAATCAACACTCCTTTGCTAGCTTGTGAAATGAAGTTGTTCTTCCAATTAATAACCTTCCGCCACACTTGATCATAAGGTCTCTAAAAATCTTATACTTTGACCTTCCTACAATAGCAGGAAGACCTAAATACTTATTGTAGCTTTCACAGGCAATTGCATCTCCAGCTTCTATAATTCTCCACTTAACCTCAGCCTAAGTATTACCAGTGAGAAAACAGAAGTCTTTTCCTTATTAAGGAACTAACCTAAAGCTTTTTCATACCTTTTCAACACTCCTTGTAAACTATATCACTCTTCAATCTTGGTTCTTCCAAACAAAATGTAATCATCAATAAAAAGAAGATGATTGATACTAGTTCTCCATCCTATCACTTGCACTCCTTTTGTAATTTTTTTTTCTCCAGAGATGTTTAGAAGGGAGTTAAGCCCTTTAACACACAAAATGAAAAGATAGGGTGATAAAGGGTCACCATTTCTTAGACTCCTCGGAGGATAAAATTTAATCCTTGCCTCCCCATTTATCAAAAATGAGTAAGACACGAATTTTTTACAGTTCATAATAAGGGTTACCCATTTCTCTTAATATCCCAGCCTTTTCGTCACAACCTCCAAGTAAATCCACTCAACTCAATTGCAGGTCTTAAACATGTTTAGTTTTATAGTCATACTCCCCGCCTTGCTCTTCATCCTCGTTTTCATGTAGTGAAACATCTCATAAGTAACCATAATATTTCCAGTAGTCATTCTCCCAGATAAAAAAACAATTTGGGTAAGAGCAATTATAGCAAAAAGCACATTTTTGAATATGTTTGTAATGGTTTTTGAAACTATTTTATAGATAACATTACAAAGGCTTATAGGTCTATAATCACTAACCATTTAAGGATATTTTATTTATAGGTATCAGAGCCAAATAAGTGTAATTGAGTGAATGGTCCATAGAGTTGTCATTCAAGATTGACATAATAGCTTGGCATACTTCATCTGAAATAGTACTCCAATGATTCTAGAAGAAGCAAACTCCAAAACCATCTAGTCTAGGAGATTTTAATGGTATCATTTGCTTCACAACCTCTTCCACCTCCACTCTAGTGAAGCTCCTCAAAATTCTTTCATTCATCTCTGTTGTGACCCTTGGTTCTAAGCCCAAAACACACTCCTTTATATCTTCTCTAATCGGGTTTGTTGTCTTAAAAAAACTTCTCAAAATAACCTCTAAATGTCCTCTCAGTTTCAATATGGCCAGTTACCACTCTATTATATTCATTGTGACTTCTTTTATTGAGTTCCTTGTTCTCCTTTGATTAGTACAAGCATGGAAATATTTAATGTTTCTATCACTAAGCTTGTACCAATTTCTTTTAGCTCTTTGTCTTTATCTCAAATCTTCTTTCTCCAATATTAAACTCAGTTCTTCTTTCACTCTTCTTATCTCATCAACATGGTTTCTGCCGTAAGCTAATTGTAAACTCTGTAGCTTAAGGCAAAAACAATGTTGATCTCATTCTCCCTTCTAGCTTCTTCCTTCTTCCAAACTTTCCTTAAAACCATTTCACAATCCTCATGAAGGGCTCATCTTGCTTCATACTTAAAAGCTTTCTTCTTATCATAACACCTTTCCTTTTCCTTTAACGTGTGATTTGCAAAGGTTTACGATTTGAAGTTCTTACCACCAGTACTTCCACCCATTCCTCACTATACACATCAAGCCATTTAGGGTTTGCCATAGCTCTATCTAGTCCTCCCTTTACGAAAGTCTCATCACCATACATGTTACTCCATGTAACTTGTCATCCTTCCAACCTAAGTCGTATAGGTTTTCTTCATTTAAAGCTTCCCTAAACATTATCATTTGGCCTTCTGGTCTTGATCATCTCCAATACTTCTCATCATTAGCTAAAATCTTGTTAACATCCCCCACTATGCACCATCCATAGGCTTCTATGGTTTAAAAGAATTCAATAATAGTCATGAATCCTTTCTTTTAATAGTCTCAGGCTGCCCATAGAAACAAGTGAGCAACCACCTATACTCCACCTCTTCATCTGTAATCCAGGCATTTATGTGTCTTTGGGAGTATTTCACTATTTCAACTTCCACTATAGAGTTCCACAAAGCGCCATACCACTCCTTTCCTCACTGAATGTACTATAAAACAACCATCACATTGTAACCTCCTCAAACCTTCAAGTCTCCTATCTTTAATCTTGTTCTGCATAATGAAAACTATGTTGGGTTTCTTATTCTCTGCCATATTGTAGAGATCTTAAACTGTCTGAGGGTTCCTCAACCTTCGACAGTTTCAAATTAGGATTTTCATAATATTTGGCAGGGCTAAAACTCAACGTCAGCCACTACAATAAAATTTTCATCTTCTGCTTCTCTACTATCACATTTAACTTTTTTTTCCACCTTACCATTTATACCTCTATCAGTGACTACACTCACTTCTCTTTTTTTTTGCAATTAATTGAGTTTTACCCAACCTTCATGCCTTTTGCTCTAGCTCTCTTCTTCCATGCTCCCTTCATTTCTGTCTGCTCAACTACCTCATTACCCTTCTTTTATTCTATATCCACCAGCTTCCCCTCCATCCTTACCATTTTCACAGGACCATTTTCATCTTTACATGAGACTCCCCCTCCTTCAGCTCCTCCTCTGTCCCCTGCTCATTGAAATTGGACATAACCATCTTACCCTTTTCACTATAATTCCCCCCCCCCCCACTCTCAAACAAAACTACTTCTAGACTACTATTTGATAAATTGTTTTCCTCTACTGTTATACTCACCATCTTCTCACCTTCTGAACCCCTCCTCTCCCTTTCTTTCCCAGTCCTTTTTTTAGCCTCACCCATGTCACTCTTTATGATCCATTCTATTGCATTTTCTTCCCTACTACCCTCAATGCATGACCCTTTTTTCTCCCTTCATATTGCCTTTGTTTCTATCATGTTCCTTCTAGGATTGTTTCTGAAACTCTTTGCCCTCTGAATCTATCTTGCCCTCAACCATATTCTATATTGTTCTTCCTTTTTCTCTAAGTAACCCATCTGGTTGCAACAACCATTAACTCCATGGACAATCCACCCACATGAAAAGCATATTCGAGGGGGCTTCTCATGGCTGAATGGTATATATAGATATTCTCTTTCACCTTAGTGTTCTACCTCTTGCTAAGGGCTATATTAAGTCCATATATATCTGAACTCTCAAAAAGCTGACCCAGCCACTCTTATCTTCATGCACATCCACCTCATCCACCTTCCCCATCGTTCTACCAATTTGTTCTCCTCGTTCTTTTGCCATAGAGCTAAGGGTAAGTTGTGCATCCTTACTCAGAATCTCTTAGAAACGAAGTTCAAACATTATGGTACATTATGGTGGAGTGTCCCCCTCAAACTCCCTTAACCTCAGTAACTAATTGTCAAACAACCAAGGCCTTCATGTCCAAACCCTTAGCTTATTAGCTTGGTCCTCAAAAGTAATAAAAAAGTCATTTGTACTTACATCCATAAACTCTATTGTCTTGCTTACCCTCCATAATTTTGCCATTGTTGACCCTAGAACCTCCTTGCTTATATTTCTCGTCGAGCAAACTTTCCCACCAAGCTTCTTTGTTCTTCAGTTCTTTAGAGGAGGTATCTTCAACTACTATGTGTGTAGTCTCCTCTTCCAATAGTCTAAAATTCTTCAAATTTTGTTCCAAATTATCCATTTCCTCCTTCTAACTTTATTGTAACTTGCCACCCTACGCTGCTACTTTGCCTCTGGAACCTTCTACTATGTCCTAATGTCATGGCTTGCAACAAAATCTTCCTCCCAATTGATGTTGTGGATTACTTTGAAAATTTCCTACAACCCTTTTCTATGATAACAAACTCCACGTGCCCTTATGCACACTTACACTCCACCTCTTCTTTTCCAGAGAAAAATGGAGAGTAGACTCTGCAAGTAATTAATTGTGTAAGAGAATGAGATGCACAAGAGCAATATTAAGATGATGCTAAAGCTATAATCCATATTGACTACAAACTTTAATTGAAAGGTATCAGAGAAATAATATATGTAGTCTTAATATGTACAAGTCTTGCACACTATTTTTTAAAATAAGTGAGTAAATGTATGACTTATATGATAAAATTATTTTTTAATAGTAGACACAAGTCTTTTTAAAAAGTAATGCAAAATCTGTGCACTCCAAGGCTATATATATATATATATATTATGAGTTATAAACTGGAGTTAATAACAAGTATTTTGTTGTGGCCATGTATAGAATTGGAGTTAATAGTAGACAACGAATGAGGAGTGTTTTTTTTTTAAACTGAATTATTTTGTTGACCAAAGGTGATAATGGAGTCTCCTAGTTTGGGCTGAGGAGTTTTTTTGGCTCTAGGCAAGACATTTCTCCTAGTTAACACTGAGAAGGAGTGCAATTTTCCATTCTTATTGTTTTCTACATCAAGGGCAAAGTGTTGGTGCAAATGGCTGACGGCAGAGCATCTCCTTCAATCATGCTAGCCGAGTGGTAAGGAGAAGGTAGTATAAAACTTTGGATGGAAAGTGCTGGGGAAAGATAGGATATTGGAAAGGCAAATTCTGCACTCCACGAAAAAACATAAGGGGTGCACTAGGACTAGTAAATCTCACTTATTGTGGTGTTTCTCAATGGTGGTATACATTAAGATCATAGAGAAGTGGGGTGATTTTTAATTAATTGAGAATGAACAGACTAAATTAGAAGTTGATATCACAAGGGAGAGTCTGACAACAAGATGTGGGCAACTTAAAGAAATGAGGATTTTGGAAAGTTTCATTCCATAAATTATGGAAAAATTAAAGAGTCAAGGTTTTGCTTTTAAATAAAAGAACTCCTTCAAAGGAGCCATCTCAAGAATATGTTGGCTCAATTTTGGGAAGGGGTCAGGGATTAGGGGAAACTAATATGATAACTCATACTATTGAAGAAACTAGGTGCTTTAAAGGCCCCCTGAGTCAAGCTGAGATTGAGCACAATACTATTATTCCTACTTGTAGAGATGATATCATTAGTATTCGAAAATACTCTTCTGCACAATAGGTGGATATGTGGGGGCCCTCGATATTAGTAGTGACAAGTATTAAGAAGAATAGATCCCTATGATTAATAAGGATAAGAATGAAAGGTACCACAAGAAGGAGACCAAGTAGAAAAGAAGAGCTAGAAACAAATAGACATTACTCACTTTTGAGCCTAATTGTTGGAGTGGTGCTTAAAAAAGAAGTTTGACTCTCACAATAAGAGTTCTAACTGCTGAGATGGGAGAGGTTGTGGGGAGAGGCATAAATTAAAAGAGACATAAGAATGCTACTTGTTTGGGAGAGCAACTTCATGATTTATTGGCAAAGATTGGTGACTAGTCTTACCAATATCAATGAGTATCCTAACTTGGAATTTTCGAGGGCTTGCAAACCCTCGAACAACTTGAATTCTTAATTTGTTGACTAAGAAAAGTGTCCTAGTTTGGTTTTTTTTACGAAAACAAAATGCAATAAGGAAACGAGTAGAGACTAGAGGTAGTAGTGGTGGGCTTGCTCTTTTGTGGAGGAATTTTTTTTATGTTCAAATTTGTAATTTCACAAGATGTCATATTAGTGCTTTCATTTTAGATATACAGAATAATGACCAGTAGATGTTTACTTGCTTCTATGTACATCTTGAAACCTCTAAGAGGGTAGTTGGAAATTACTGAAATTGCTTAAAGATGGCATCTTTATCCCATGGGTCTATGTCGGAGACTTCAATGAAATCACTTGCCTAAGTGAAAAAAATGGCAGCAACATCAAGACCTTTTAAGCAAATGAAACAGTTTATAGAGACCATTGAATTCTATTCTTTGATTTACTTGCCTACAAAGGGTTAGAAGTTTCACCTGGTCTGATAATAGGCCAAGGAAGAATTTTTACAAAAAGAGAGACTTGATCGAACGATGGCCAATCCAGAGTGGCAACAACTCTTCCCCAACATCATTTGCCATGTTTGACCTATAGTCAAATCAGTTTATTCTCCACTCTATTTTAACCTAACTAATAATGAGATTAGGAAAAGAATAAGACAATACATTTTAAGATATGAAGCCTCTCGGGCTTTGAGGAAGGAATGCTCAATCAATATCCAAGAAGCATAGAAGAAGGTGGCTATTGGTGATTCAACTTAGTGATCGAAACAAACATTTTAACTATCAATGAGCCTTTTAGAAGTGGAACCCAGCTAGCAATAAGTAGACCCCACCACATATCAAGAGTAAAATGAGAAGGATAGAAAAAGTTCTTAGTGTTCGTAGTGGAGACCATATTAGAAATGTTCAGCATCACCAAGAATATGTAGAGCCTCATTTAGTTAAAGAGGAACTCAAGTGGAAGCAACGTGCTAAACAACACTAGTTGCAACATGGGATAGAAATACTACTTTTTGCCATATGTAGTCATCCCAAGGAGAAAAACTAATTCCATAAGGCAGCTGCTTGATCATCATGGATATGTGCTTACTGATTAGGAAATGATAGGTAATCTATTCTTTGATTTCTTCTCCAAGTTGTTTACATCTTCTACTATTGATAGCCATTTCTCAGGCATAAATTATAAGGTTACAAGTGCAATGAACTCGAGTCTTTTAATTCTTTGAAATAGAAGTGAAAGAAGTTGTTTTTCAAATGACTCCATTAAGCTCACGTGGGCTTGATGGCTTTCCAACTCATTTATATCAATCTAACTAAGAGACCATTAGGAAAGAAGTATGCAATTTTTTCTTCAAGTGCTCAATGAAGGTGGCTCTTTAAAGGGTGGGAGAGCTTTATCACACTAATTCCCAAAAATAAGAAGCCAAAGAAAGTTTCACATTTCGAATCAATTAGCCTATGCAATATCATTTACAAAATTGTTGCCAAGATGCTAGCAAATAGGTCAAAGTCTGTGTTACTTGACATTGTTTTACTTAACCAAAGTGCCTTTGTCCATTGCAAGTTAACTATAGGTAGTATTCTAATAGCCAATGAAACTCTTCATGTCTTGAACTCTCAAATGCAAGGCCAATTAGGCTTTATGGCTCTTAAATTAGACATGAGCAAGGTTTATGTTCGAATCGAATGGAGGTTTCTTGACGCAATCATAAGTAGGTTGGGATTTTCCTCGAGATTGATATCATTTATGATGGAATGCATAACTTCTGTGTCTTACTCAACTTTGCTCAATGGTGATCCTCAAAACTCTTTTGTTCCTTCTAGAGGCTTAAGACATAGTATCCTTCTTCCCCTATTTGTTTATTATTTGTGCAAAAGTATTGACATCCTTATTGAATCAAGCAAAAGCTAATGATATCATCTCTAGTGTTCCAATTGGCAAGGTTCCTATCTATTTCAATCACTTGTCTTTTGCATATGATAGCCTTCTTATTTGCAAGGCCAATTCTTTGAAGTGGAATAGGGTTATCCAAATTCTAGAAACTTATGAACAAGGCTCAGGTTAAATGCTAAACAAAGAGAAGACTTCAATATTTTTTAACAGGAATACTCATGCTGATACACAACAAACGATCCTTAAGATTGCTGAGATAAAGTTACATTGCTCTTATCAAAAGTACTTAGGGCTTCCTGCTGTTGTGTGAAGAGCAAAGGTGGCTACTTTTCATTCTCTTATTTATAGAACTTGGGCTAGAATAACAAAATAAAGGACTAAATTATTATTTACAATTGGAAAAGAAATGCTTCTGAAATCTGTATTTCAGACCATACCAGCCTATACAATAGGAATTTTCCTTCTCCTACATTCAATGATACAGAGGCTCAATAGGTTTTTGAAGAAGTTTTGGTGGGGATACAATGAAGATCATTCCAAGATTCTATGGGTTAAGTGAAGTCGATTGGGTCAATCAAAGGATCAAGTTGGTCTGGGCTTTAGAGTTTTGAAATGTTTTAATATTGCTCTGTTATCAAAGCAATGTTGGCGTATCTTAAAAAATCCAGTTTCACTTTTAGCTCAGGTTTTCAAGTAAAAGTACTTTCCTCAATCAGATTTTCATGATGCTAGGATATGAGCCTTCCTTTGCATGAAGAAGCATTCTGTCTAGTCATAAAATACTGAAGACGCGTTTGGTTTGGAGAATTGGCAATGGTCAAATGGTCAGATTGGGAAGATAAATGGATCCCATGCTCCTATTCTCATGTGATCTACTTTAAGGTTAAGATGCTAGAAACTATGAACTGGAAAGAAGACATCCTTCCAAATATTTTCTCCTAATTAGATATCGATCTCATAAGGACTATACCAATTAACCTTGGTGGAAGAGAAGATCAGTTGGTCTATTCTTGTACACACAATGGAGTTTCTTCAATAAAGAGTGCATATCATTTACAAAAAGAGTTGGAGATTCACAAGGAAGGGAGACTTCCCAAGGAAGGGTGCACAATGCTAACTGTAAGTCTATATGTAAGCTACAAGTGCCTAATGCGAAAATGTTCGTGTGGAAAGTTTATAAAGATGCCTTACCCACCCATTCTAATATGTGGAAGAGGAAAATTATAAAAGAGGTTGAGTACTCTATTAGTAAACGAGGTCATGAAACTGTTGAGCATGGTCTTCAGGATTGTGAAGCTGCTTGGGATGTTTGGAGTCAAGGACGCAAGATCATTCAAAAGATGTTAGGCCACAAAAGTAGTTGTGATCAATAATCAATTGCATGATAAATTAGATGAAGCTGCTTTGACCGCTCAATCGATCTGGTTTAGAATGAATAACTTTATACATGGAAGAGAGGTTTCTCTCATTCAATTTCTTTCATCAACAAAGCAAGAGAAGAGATCCAAATTCTTAAACATGTAAGGAAAGGTAACATAACATGAGTGCAGCGTATATCCTAAAGGCATCTACAAGTTGAAATGGGATGCTGCCATAGACAGTGTTGTTGGAAAAATTGGCATAGATGCTATAATTAGAGATTCATATTGCAATAAAACACATAATTTTCAAAAAAAAAAAAAAAATGACAAGTCGAGACTGCCAAGAGAAGTGACACGTGTCATCCATGTGAAACAACATATTTGTAACCATTCACAAGCTGACTGAGACATGAGTTGACAAAAGTAGCAAGGAAGGATAAGCAAAACCTTCACAAGGGAGATCTAAAGCACATGAGTTGCCTTTGGTTAGGCTTGTCTGTATTTAGGACTAACCCAACTCGACCAACCTGGTCTATATTTAGGACCAACCCAACTCAACCCGGCACCGAGGACAATACAAACCGAGCTGACTCAACTCAACCCGCGTTTGGAAAATGAGGAAGAGCTTGTGGTCCTTGACCCCCAGTAAGCTAATAGCTACTCGCCAAAAATTTGAAAACCAAGAAATTATGTAGAGAAAAATGGATATAGACAGGATACGACTAGATTGACACCATATAACTTAAAGAATAACTAAGAATTGGCATTGAACTCATCAAAAGGCAATGCAAATGCAAATTTGATGATTTTATCCAAAGAGAATCTTTGATCAGGTCTATCCATTTGTCTTTAAGTATCAGACACCAATAAGAAAACACCACGTAGATACTACATATGTCCATCCATGCGCCCAAATCTTAGAGAATTTTAACCCCGTTCCCTCCCCCCTCTCTCTCTCCTTCCCTCTCCTAGTCCTTATGAACCCTAGCCCTCTCTCTCTCTCTCTCTTAGTGCATATGTTTGATTTTGTTTGAATTTTAATTCTGATTTTCATGGTTATTTTGATCTTATCAATGACTCATTTTTAATTTGAAACCATTTGTTTTGTATGGCTGCATGTGGATATGTGCATTTTATAATGTTTGTTGTTTGATTTCTTTTTAGCTTTTTCTTTTCTGGGCTGATATTCGAAGCAGTTTTTTCTTGTTATCGCACTCAAAGCCACTTTTTCTAGTTTATCCGTTTGGTTGCTAAAAGAACACGGGATGATCGTTAGCTTTCACGTTTTGAATGTACTAAGAATTTAAAAACCATTCTCACATTCTGTTGTGAAGTACAGAGCAACAACAACAGGTTGATCGGGTCGTTACCTAAAAACGGGAGTGTTAATGGTGGCAGCCCTATTCATCGACGAGGCGGGCTCGGAAGAGCAGGTTCCAAAGAAAAACGACCAAAAATTTACTCTAAATAAAATCTTTGCAAGCATCGAAAAATACTCCAAAGAAGAAAAGGAAATCAAAATATGTGGTTACCTTTATATTGTTTGGTCTCATTGATGAAGTTGCTTATGAGAAATGAAGGGCAAAGGAAGAAAAGGGTGTGAGTCTGTGAGAAATGAAGGATTTATCTAATGTTTTGGTGTGCAGGTGTATGGACTCCAATAAAATCTAATGTGTTTAGATTTTATATTAGATTTTATTGGAGTCCATATATTTGCAAATAGCATATAGCCCTGACCAAAGTGTCTCTTATTAAAAATATTCTTACATTGAATTCATCAAAAGTATCGAACTAAAACTTTGAGCTATAGTATCCACACATGTTCCTTCATATTCAAAGAGTTACTATTTACCCATCAAAATAATTTTTTATTACCTTTTAATATGTTTGTTACTTGAATTAATTATAGATGTATTTGTTAGTCTTATAAATTGTATATTATATTATTATTTGATAAATCTAATGATGAATCTAATATATGATTATGGATGTGAATGTATTAACTTTTCATCAAATTTTTTAGTTCCATCAAATTTTGAAGAAAGTTTTAATAGAATCAATACCAATTCTCTGAAAGATATTCGATACTAATAGAACCTTGTTTTGCTACTGATGGGATTGGCACAGATTTAATGAATTTATGTAATATAAATTAAATCATTTAAGCTGCCGTTTTGCTGCTTGTTCTCTTTGTTAGTGGCGGAGTCTCGTTGGGACACGGGGGCCATGACCCCCCTACCCCTTGGCCCCCCTTTTAAATAATATATATATTTAAAAAAAATATAATATAGGTTAGGTTTTTTTATAATTTAGTAGGATAAATATTAATTTTATCTTGTATTAATCCCCTTTCTAAAAATTATCTTGATCTCTAAAACTCTACAAAATTTAATATAATTTAATCTCATAAAATAAAATGATATAATAATATAATGACATATTTTTATTATAGATAAAAATATAAATAAAAATTAAAAAATTGGATAATTTCTAACATATTTTTAATATATTTTTTTAATTATGATAACATATTCTTAATATATTATATATTTTTTTAATATATAAATTGTATTAAATATATTTTATTTTTATTATAAATTTTAATATCAGATTGTTCAATACTGCATAAAAAAAAATGTAGAAAAATTGAATAAAAAATATTTTATATATTTTGTGTTAATTTTGCTTAATCCCTTAAAACAAATTCCTGACTATTTGTATTTGTATGATTTCAAACGTGTAGTCGGTTTCAGAGGGATAGACTCGCAAGATACTTCAAATCGGTGTTTTTCTTCCTTTTTTCCCAGTCGGATCGGGTTGTCTCACGGACGGACCGGGTCAAAAACTTTTCTGCACAGGCCTAGCTTTGATCGAATTAGTCTAGATCTACCTAGAACTGGAAAGAAATTAATTTAGATAGAGGGATTTACAAGCCCCAAAACGCTGCAACAATTAACAATAACCATTTGTCTTAAATATATATATATATATATATATATATAGAGAGAGAGAGAGAGAGAGTAAACAATCACCAAAATTGTCGAATAAACGAATGGGTCAAGGAACTGAACAAACCATCTCCACATCCAGCTGCTAAAATCTAAACCTTTTATAGACAAGAAAATGATAATAATATAATTAAATATGCAGTGTTCCAGCAAAACCAGATATAAAAGAGAAATCAAAGAGGCAAAATCAGTTAAAACAAAAAAAAAAAAAAAAAACCGCAAGAATGAAACTAATCTTACAAGACAATAAAGATGGAACTACCCAACAAACACATAGGAAAACGTACATAGAGCAATTATGACTTCATCAACTCTAATAACAGCATATAAAGTCTTGTGTAACACCAAAGAATCCTGACTCTACCATCACTAAACTGAAAATATGTAGCTGAATCTAGATGAGCAGCGTTAGTTAGCAAAATGTACATATGCTCCACGAAAACAAACCGACTACATCTAACTTTCAACATATTCTACAAATATTATACAAAATGGAGACTAGACGAATAGCACCATGCGTAGATAATGAAGCAATAGTTCTAGCAACCTCAAGGAATACACACCCACCCCCACAATCGTAAAGATGGCTTCTGGCCTTCAAAATGCTTTCTGTACACTAAATGCGATTCAAATCCATCATCTCGAAAGCTTCCAATTACTGCAGGGCAGATCATCTAGTCAAAAAGTCATGGATCTGCAACATAAGAAACAGAATAATCTACAATCACTGGAACTGTATCCAAGTAAATGCATTTAGGTTTTAAATCCCAATTTTTACAATAGAATATGCAAATGCAAGGCATTAAGAGGGAAGCAGGTGGAGTTCTGCAGAAGTCATTAGGGAATCAAACCAAAATTTAAGGGGAAAAAAAACCACAATAAAAAACCATTTGATTGTTGACTGTTCTCTGTTCAAACTATAGCGTTTAAAAACAGCAATTGAAATTACCCATATTCCACCAAAAAAAGAAAAAAAAAAACAACGTAGGCAGCAAACAAGTAACTAAAAACAACAGAATTAAAACCTCAATGCTAAAACAAGAGGTATGCCGTATAAAAGTTTTACAATTAAACAAAGATTGGGCGACCATGAGAATATCCACTTGTTGATTATATACTGTACTGTATATGTAAAACATAAAAATAAGCACATGCTATTTGGTTCGAAAATTATCTAAAAACCTTCAGCAAAGCCTGGTTGGAAAACCAAATAAATAAGTTCCTTTAACAATCAGAAGCTGGGAAAACTATAAGATCCTAATAGGACTTGCTGAGTATTTAAGAAACCTCTCTAGTCAAAGCACATATTTCACAAGAAGATAATAAACATACAAAGACTTCCACCTTTATGGCTTTATCCATTCTCGGCTTACCAACATAATACACATTTGCTCTCCACAATATCCAAACTATTGTTTCATTGTTCTACCATTATTTTTTATGTCCAATTAACCTGTCTGGTTTACAATTCCATCCATACACTTGAATTCATGCTTCCGTAGACAAAAATTTGAGAACGAGTTTAGAGGTTCTCTTATTCTTAGTTGTAACTAACATGATGAAATTTTGATAGAATCAGTAGAGTGCTCTGAATCAAAATAATCCTACCCCTTTGGACAATTACGTCCTCATCTAGTGAGCCAGCCATCATTCAATGTAGCCCCACCTCTCTGAAAAGCTTGGGAATGCTACTTCACACTTTTCATATCACCAGAAATGAATTATATCCACGACATAGATTTCAAACCTATTTATCACTTTATTAAATCCAAAATAAATGAATAAGATTCACTATTTTCAAACAAATATCCTAATACCCTAGGTTAATTTCACTAGGTCATCCTCTACTGACTCTAGCCTGCATATTTATCCTCTTCATTATTTGTGGCAAACGGTACATAACAGTCAGAAGTATCATAAACATCTTTAATCTTTGAAAAACGTCAATAAAACATTTTACCTACATCATAAAACATTTTCCTTCGAAACTTTTGGGTCTGCACCATACCTTTTAGGTCGTGTGAGGGATAGCGATCACAAAGATTCCAACTTCTCACATTGCTGTCTGAGTGGGATCACATTCGAGAAATGGACCTCACTCGATAAACAGTGGTAATAGGCCAACCTCCAATAACCATATATTAAGTTTTGATGTTAAAGAGGGGCAGCAGCAAGGGGGCCAGGATGATATGTCGGAATAGTAGGGTTTATGGTCCTTTATAAAAGAAAAGGTGGTTTGCTTTGGTTACAACAAGCCCAACAAAAATAAGGTTTTTAACTCATAAGAAGACCCGGTTTCCTTGAAATATTTTGGATAAGCTCCAAAAGTTTGATCGTAAGCTTCAAGTGAAAATGAGTCCCAAAATCTAGAGTTCATCCCTAAAAAACAAAAATAGGGCTGACAGCAGAATGACATTCTTACTTGTAGGAATTGAATTTCCCTAAGCCATACTTCTAGATAACCTCTAAATTTCTAGGAAAAAGATGGCAAAAATTCTTAAAGAAGAGCACCCTAAAATTTAGGCTTTGTCCAAATAATTAGGGGTGGTAGATCTGATTAGTCGAGGAATCCTTATTCAAGGTACCTGATTTTTCTTGAGTTCTACTGACTATTCTTGTTAGAAAATGGATTCAGCCTTGTTAAATCTTAGCTCTAGGCACTAACCTATTAAAAACCTTCTCCAAAAGAGGTTAAATCATTTTGGTTACCAATAAAAAAATATATATACATATATATATCATTTTGGGGACGTGCCTTTGGTTGCCAAGCATAAGAGAGGTTTTGTGGAGTCAATCAACTCTATACAGATGTTTGTGTGAAGGGTAGTGTTCTAAGAAAGTCAAGGACCCTATGTGATGGGATTGAGAAAATCATAAGAAATGGTCGACAGAAGTTTTCTGAACTAGATTTGAAATGAGAAATGGAGCCAGAATCAAATTCTGACATGATTTTGTCAAATTTGGCCGAAGTACCTCAATTGAGGTGTTTCCTTCTCATTAAATAAAACTTTTATTCTAGGGTTACAAAACTTATCTAAATATGTACAAGTTTAATTTCAATACAAGATGAACGTAGAAAACATATCCTATTAAGATGTGGTAGTTAGTGCTGTCAGGGAAGCTTTCCCAGATGTGTAGTGTTATAGTGCTAAGGATGCTTTTATGTGCCGGACTATTTGAAAACTACAGTAGTCTCCCTCAGTAGACTTTTTACCTTATATAAGGGCATCTTGTGACTAGGAAATAGATGCCTTTACTGCATTGTTTAATCCAGTATACACTAGTCCTTGGGAAAGTATCTATCAGACCAAGGTACCTTGAAGAGCCGTGCTTTTGGCTTGGCAGCCTCAGTAAGAGATCCTCGCCATGAAGAATCCAACGAACAGACATATCGATCCAATTGATCGGTGTTGCATGTGTAAGAGAGGGGAGTCAGTGGATCCATCTTCTACTCCATTCCAAGATGACTTGTACTAGTTGTACCACTCCATTACAAGATGACTAGTACTAGTTCTACTTCATTTGCAATATGCAGTAGTAGAGATAAAACCTTCTTCAACGATCAAAAATTTTCCAAGACATTGATACAAATTAAAAGAGGATCCTAAAAGCATAAATCTCAATTTTAAATGACTAGATGAACTTCAATTTTGCCATGTGGTAGGAGCAATCCAAACCTATCACTAGGCTGAGAACATAATTCAATATCTTCCACTTTAACAGCATAATTACCATCCTTTGCTCACCAAAACCCACCACCAGCTAATAATAGGTTTTAATTTAGTCTTCTTATATGGTAGTTCACTAGCCAGTGCTCCTAGCTAGACCCGCAACCCGACAGTTTTCAGGCGGGTTTGGACCCAACCCAAACCGACATGCCTTTTTTTTTTGTTTTGGGGGGGGCGCCAACTCGCCCCGACCCAAACACTGTGGGTCAGGCCGGGCCGGGCCAGGTCGTCATAACTCTCAATACTATTTTGGACTGCTTAAAAAATTATTTGAGTGGTGATCTTTTCTTGACCGACGAGTAATTTCCCGATTCATGTATTTGGCATGATTTTCATTCGGCAAATGATGGGTGTAAAAGTAAAAGTAATCAAAGATACAAATTATTATACAATTTTAAAAAATAATATAATTTTTTTTTTAAAAGATAATAATAAGTTTACCATCTTTACTCGTTTATTATTTTTTATTTCAAATTATTATTATTAAGTATTTCTTTGACATATTTAATAAAAAAAATTAAAAACATACAATTTTACTAATAATTTTTTTAATCACTAAACAAAAAAATAAATTTAAAAATAAAAAGAATAATAAAAAATAATAGAAAGATTATCCTATCATTATTCCCACAGATTACCTGCTGATTGGAGCTGTTTACATCTTAAAAATTGTATGCGAATCAGTACTGTGCTCTATTTGTTTGTAAATGAACCAGAAAATAATCGAATTCCTCGTGTGCATATTCTAATTGGTTGTCCGCTCCCAGCTACAGCCATGTATCTATACCAAGCACTCAGATATTGAAAGAAAATCCACAAACCAACCACACATCCTTCTCTCCGATGCTCTGACTCGTAGTGTGTTCTTCGAGGAGGGCAACAACACTGGCCTCTGCAGCCAAACCCATCACCATATCCGTGCACCTCTTCTTCTCCTCACAGTTTCTCTCTACAAATCCAGAGAGGAATACCCAACACCAGCCCCAAAGCCGCACCAATTCCACTGCATAATCTTCATGAACAACAGCAGCTCCCTACAGATAGTCAAATCTCTGGTCCGCCACTAGCTAGGGTTTTTGTAGGCACTGTGGGGGAGAAAGTCGGTTTCGACTAAACAAAATCCGACTTTTAGATGTTGACCTGATGAAACCGACTTTTGTCGGGTTAGTTGGATCGGGTATATCGGGCGGGTCGGGTCAAGCCCATTTATGCACAGCCCTACTCCTAGCATCATTTAACACTGATTGAATAATCAAACCTCAAAACAGATTTCACATTTTAATTTTGCACAACTTGTCTTGGATTTGGCATGCCACAATGAATCATTTAAGACTTTCCAAACTTATAGTTAGAACAAGACTGATAGATTTCACAGATAATTGACCAGGTCAAGATTTCAATTTTGTACTACAATTAATGGAATCTAAATGGCTTGCTAATATAAATCAATTTTAGTAGGATTGAATGAGCATCAATTTGGGACCAAAATGACAGAATGGCTCACTGTTCCTTCCCATTTACTTTATTTTTTGATCAGTAAAAGATAAGTTTTATTAATAGAAATGAAATAGGCATAGCCTATGTACACAGGAAGCATACAAAAGAAAAGCCTAGTTACATTCTATGACCAGAAAAGAGGGACAAGAAATCATGAACACTGTTCCCATAAAGGACGATGGCTGAAAACCACAATAATAAAGTGTGAACAAAGAACTCATATAGCTCCGCCACAGTGCGCTTCTTGTCTTCGAAATAACGATCATTCCATTCCGACCAAATGCACCACATGAGGCATAACGGAATCATCTTCCACATTGCCGCCACTTGGGGACAACCTTGTAACTTCTTCCAACAACCCAACAGATCAACTACCCTTGCTGGCATGACCCAGGGAACATCCACCCCGCGGAAAAGTATCCCACAACCCCTGAGTCACCTCATAATGCAAAAGAAGGTGATCCACTGATTCTTCGTTCTTTTTGCACATGTAGCACCAATCCATCACGACACATCCTCTCCTTCTCAAGTTATCCGTGGTTGGGATCTTCCCAAGTGAAATTTTTTTTCTTCACCCAAACCCCCCCACAAGAATGCCCAAAAAAGTTTTTCTATCCTCTTCACCACTCCTACATGCATCGGAAACAAAGATAAATAATATGTGGGGAGATTAGACAAGGTGCTCTTAATAAGAGTGAGCCGGCCCCCTTTCGACAAGTACCCCCGCTTCCAGCTAGCCAATCTTATCTTAATCTTCTCCACTATCCCATCCCAGATTGCTTTGGCCTTAAACGTTGCTCCCAACGGAAGGCCCAAATACTTCATGGGTAGCGAGGACACCTTACAATCCAACAAACTTGCTCGGAGCGTCTAAATCTGAGTAACCTCGAAATCACAAAAGAGAAGGGTATCATCTGCAAATAATAAATGTGAGATATTGAAGGGCCACTAAAAACACTACCCACCTGAAAGCCCGATAAGCAACCTCCACCAACTACAACCTTCATCATCCTCCCAAAGGCCTCCATGACAATAATAAATAGCAGAGATAGAGGATCTCCTCGTCTCAAATCTCAAGAACTGTCAAAAAAACCAGCAGGCGTACCATTAATCAGGATCGAGAACCGGACGGTGGACACACAATGTCGGATCCAAGCTATCCATCTGTCGCCAAAACCACACCTCTCGAGCAAGTAGAGAATAAAATCCCAGTTCACATGATAATAGGCTTTTTTCATATCAAGCTTGCACAGAATCCCAGGCATACCCTCACTCAATCTCTGATCCCGACATTCATTTGCAATGAGGACCGAGTCAAGAATTTGTCTTCCTCAAATAAAAGCATTCGGGGGCTTGGAAATGATACGCTCCAATAAAGGGCTAAGCCTTTGAAATAATCTTATAAAACACTACTCACCAAGCTGATAGGGCAGAACTCCTCAATGGACGTAGCCCCATGTTTCTTAGGAATGAGAGCAATGAACGTCGAGTTGAGACTTTTTTCAAACTTTTTAAGAAAATAGAATTCATTGAACACTTGTATCACCTCCCCCTTCACAATATCCCAAAATGTTTGAAAGAACTCCATTGTAAAGCTGTCCAGGCCCCGTGCCTTATCCTTGGCCATACCATGAATGACCTTATAAATTTCTTCCTCAAAAGGTCTCTCCAACCAACTCGCACTTTGTGAATCAATGGTCTCAAAAGGCAAATTATCAAGCTTAGGCCTCCAACAAGCTAATTCTGTTAGTAGATTCTCATAATAATTTACAATATAATTTTCCAATTCAAGAGTGGAGAACACCTAATCACCTGAATGAAGAATCTCTATGGCATTGGTGCGTCGGTGTGAATTAGCCATTTTATGGAAGAACTATGTACATTTATCCCCTTCTTTTAGCCACAAAGCCCTGGATTTTTGAAGATATGACATCTCTTTTGACAACAATACCCTCTCCAAATTAGCCACAACTGTACTCTTCTGCAAAGCTACTTCCTCAGAGTGGTCTCCCAATAATTCCTTTTCTTTTAACTCATGCAGTTCCTCCAAAAGAGCACTCTTTTGACTATCGAGGTGGTCAAAAACTTCCAAGTTCCACTTCTTGAGGTCATGTTTCAAAGCCTTCAGCTTACCTGCAAGAATGAAACTAGGAGAGCCCAAAAACTGATACTAAGTCCACCAGTCACGCACCATCTTGACAAACCCATCCGCGGTTAACCACATATTCTCATTCTCAAACTTGAAATACCGGCGTCCCCTGTGAATACCACCGCAATAAAGCAAAATCAGGAAATGATCCGAATTAACACGAGGTAGCCTTCTCTGACAAACGTCAACCAACTCCGACCATTAGACCACGTTAACTCGCCCCCAGCCATTGAGAAATCCATGAGGTCCAAGTTAAAAATAAATTCTTAAAACTCCTCCATAGCCCTCGGGTTCCGATAGGGCCCCATCCGCTCACTAGGGCATCGGGTAGTATTAAAGTAACCCCCCCCCCAATTGCACCACGGTACTTCCCATAAGGAATACAAGCCCGCTAGCTCCTCCCAAAGCCGCCTCCTCTCACAATCCACGTTAGGTCCATAAAAACCTACAAAAGCCCACTCCCATCCATCAACCACATTTTTTAAATGAGTAGCTACCGAGTAGTCACCAATGCATTCCTCTAACGCCTCCACTACTCGCTTATCTCACATTAGTAACACCCCACCCGAGGCCCCCAAAGAAGCCAAGTATGCCCAACCCATATACGAACAACCCCATAGGCTACGAACAAGTCTTCCATCAATGACCCTCATCTTGGTTTCCTGGAGAGACACCACATCCACTTTCTACATCCGCAATAATGATTTAATACAAAGACGTTTATTGCGATCATTAAGCCAACGCACATTCCAATTAAGGATCTTAGGCTTCATGGACACATATAATACCCTTCCCTTTCGATCCATCCCTACCAACACTCCCTTCTTTCACATCATAGTTAATAGTGCAAGTAAGTTTTTTGAGTTCCCTCTCCCGTTTAGTGGCTGACTTTGACCATCCAACTTCAATTGTTACAATAAGTGCTCAGAAGTGCTCATCATAGCCCCCACAAGTAACCCCAAAAAGGTCTCTAAGTACCTCCACATGTTGGAAGACCCAATCTGAAGGGCCCCTTTCCAAGTTATGCTTGGGAGGAAGTGTGCAAAGTGGGGTAACCTTCGCACCTTCTCCCAAAAAAGCACCCACTATTAGAAGCAAACTTTGCCAAGCATTTTTTCTGGATCCGAAACCACTGCCAGCTGCAAATTCCCCTCAGACATAGGCTCTTGACCCAACATACCAGAAGCCACTGCCCTGTCACAACCACTGGGGCCTTCTAAACCTAAGCCAAGGCCAAGACCCACTCCCTGAAATCCCAACTCCTTGGTGATTCCAAAGAAGAAACTGAGGGAGTGGGTTCGGACTCACTAACCATCGGAACGACCGCTGGAATGTCACAGAACACCTCGCCCGACCCCTTCTGTGCGATCACCGACGTCGGAGGGGGTTTAGAAACACCCCGAGGAGAAGTATCTGCATCATGGGATCCTGCCGGTGCGACCTTCCCATTTACACCATTAGACAAGCCAAAAACAATTTGTTAGACTTGGGGGAAGGAACTAACCACATACAACATACCCAAATACTAGTCATAGGTACAACTGGAGTTGTATGGAACACAACTAAAGCTTGGTTCCACCTCGTACATCATAATCATTGTAGCCTTTGCATCCTTGCAATACCTTCCCAATCCCTACACAAATTGTGAGATTTTGAAACATCAATATGAACTTGGGATGTTGAAGTCTCCCAAACCCAAATCTATAACTTGTTCATAAAGACCCAAGTTAAACCACAATGCCCTAAATCCATATGACATTACTAACTTAGGGAAAACATTAGCCACCTTTACATCATACTCCAAAAGAACTATTCACAGGAACACTTGGCACTCTCTAAAATAACTCCTAAACCCCCCCCCCTTTTTTTTTTGCTTATTATATGAGTAAAGAATGTAAATATTAAGATACGTACCCCTAAAACCCAATTCTACATAATATACAACCCAAGTGGATTTAACACCTATATAACACTTTCAAAACCATCCAGCAAATATTGAACTTAACAGATATCCAATATGAATCCAAAGTATACAAGAACTAAACTAGATATGTTTGTTTGTAAGAATACAAGAAAATGTAAAGATGCGGTGTTGCATAACAAACACATCAGAAAAGAAATACATGCAAAATAAACAGTCTCATATGTGCAGGTGAAAAAGAAAGTGGTCAATTAATGATCCCAAGGTTGCAAGGAAAAAAGATCAATGACAAGCATGAGAAAACATATGCCAAAAAAAATTTATTCTCTCCTTTAGTTAGTGTCATCTGCTTATCATAAAAGCACCTTGACTTTGACTCATTTTATTTCATCTCTCATTTTCTCTCATTCATTATCATTTTTTGCTTCTATTAGCTCTTTTTAATACTCTCAATTTTCCAAGACTCATACTTCTTTAAAAATTATTACTCTTACTTCCATACATTCACCCGCAATTCAGGGGCAGAACCAGAATTTTATGTTTGGGAGGGCGATCGATAAAGTGTACAATGCATGTAAATTTTAGAATGATGGTCATCAGTGATAGAAGTATTATGCTCTGTTGTTATCGAGCTCTCTAAACATATATTAGTCTTCGAATTGTCTACGTCTTAAAAAAAAAAAAAATCAATTGTACTTAAGTACTTGCTCATATTTTTTTATGATTTAAGAAAAATTTATAGATCAATAATAAATTTGAGAACTTTCTAATAAGTAATAATGTAACGCTATTAAATTTTTAACAAGCTATATCTCACAATCATACAAGTTAGAGTAAAATTAAATAAGTGAGTATAATCAATTAATTTTACAATCATATAAATTTATAATCAATTTTTTTTTACTAGAATTAGACTGTTAGAATAACTGCAAGATTATACGAGTTAAAATTTGGATTTAAATGAAAATAAAAGTTAAAATATAAATAGATGTATATGAAGATTTAGAGAAATAATTTTAGTAAAAAATTGCGGGGGGGCAATTTATTTTTTTTTTAAAAAATTTAAGAGAAAATTTTAATTATATATATAAATTATATATATTTATATTAGAGTTACTGTTTTTGAAAAAGTTTGGGGAGGCGGTAGCCCCCCCAAGGTGATACATGGGTCCGCCCCTGGCGCAATTGGATGTCACTTATTTTTTTATTTTTTGATAGTTCATAAGAGAATTTTATTCCAAGTAAACAGGCATAGGCCAAGTACAAATGTCACTGATTTTGTGTTGTTCATAGTTAAATCACTCATCAACGGTGTCACAGTGCTAGCTTCTATTGTTTTAACTTTATACATATGTTTATTTCTATTTTGATATAATTTTTTACTTATATAAAAACTAAATCAAAATTGATATCGTTATTAATTATAAGCATATTAATTTCTTCATTGGTAATTTTCTTGGATATATATAATAGAAAATGAGTCTATGTTAAATTGATTTTCCCTTTCATCCATTTATGACTCTACATCACATGAAATATTAAAGGGATTGGCCATTTTATCAAATTGGAAACATACAGACAAATATATATTGAATACAAAACTTTGTTAAGTGTTATATCTCATAAAGTTCAAAAAATCAATTTTAATATTATCAAAAGATAGAAAGAAGATTGGCAGGATGGAAGAGATTGTATCTTTCTGAATGAGGTTGGATAACTCTCATCAAGAGTACCATATCCAACTTACCTACATATTTCTTGTCTTTATTTCCCATTCCTGCTTCCGTGGCAAAGAGGATTGAAAAACTCTATCGGGACTTCCAATGGAGTAGACTGGGAGATGAAAACAAGTTCCATCTTATTAATTAAGATAAGGTGTGCAAGCCATTATCATCAGGTAGTTTGGTTTAAAAAACATTAGACTCTTCAATCGGGTCCTTCTTGGTAAATGATTATGGAGGTACAATTTAGAACCGGACGCTTTATGGAAATTGGTGGTTGATTGCAAATATGGAGGCCTATGGGGGCGATGGTGTACTAAAGAGGTGAATGGGGCGCATGGCATGGGGTTGTGGACACACATTAGACAAGGTTGGGGGATTTTCTCTCGCCATACTAAACTTGTACTAGGTAAGGACTCGAGAATAAATCTTTGTAGGGACAGGTGGTGTGGAGAGGAAGCTCTCATGGACACTTTTCCTTCTATTTACCAGCTGGCTTGTGACAAAGAAGCTTCCATGGCAGACCTCATGACTCGCTTAAGTGATCAAGTTCAGTAGAATATAACATTTAGCAGAGCGACCCAATACTAGGAAGTTGACAGCTTTGAGGCTTTTTTTACTCTCATATACTCCATAAGGCCGAATGGAAGGTGCGTTGACAAGCTTTAGTGGAACCCGACAGGTAAGGGCAATTTCTTGGTTTGTTCCTTTTACATAACCTTAACGCCCTCACCAAATACGCACTTTCCTTGGCGGAAAATTTGAAGGAACAAGACACCACCCAAAGCTCTTTTCTTCTCTTGGACAGCTACATTGGGCAAGATCCTAACCATTAATAATTTGAGAAAGCGCCGGATCATAATCACAGATTGGTGTTGCATGTGTAAGAATTTTGGAGAGTCCGTAGATCACCTCTTACTACACTGTGAAATAGCTAGACATTTGTGGCTTAAAGTTTTCAGCTAAGTTGACTTGAAGTGGGTATTGCCAGCCAGTGGCTGATTTGTTGGCTAGTTGGACATCAATTGGAGGCACTACTCCCATCAAATCAGTTTGGAAGATGGTCCCTATCTGTAACATATGGTGTATTTGACGAGAGCGTAATGATCGAACCTTAAAATATAAGGAATGGACATTGGAGGAGCTTCGTTCTTTCTTTTTTCGTACTTTATTATTATGGGTCATAACTATAGATTTCAATGGGCTCCATCTTCATGACTTCCTTGTATCTTACAACCCATCTACGATCTAGTTAGGTCTTGTCTCTTATATACCATCTTGTATACTTGGGTTTTACCTATTCTATCAATATAATTGTTTACTTATCAAAAAAATATATCTTCTATATTTCATATATTAAACAAATATAATAATAAAATTAATGTATCATTTCATATTTTTGTGCAAGTCCTCAATTTATATTGGGCCGCCTCTTGTTGCTACATTGCATGCCATACATAATTTACATTAAAAACTGAAAACCAGAAAGCACTAAAAAGAATCACTAAGAAATGTTGCATAAACCTTGACTATCTTCCTGTGGAAAAATAGCAGCATAGTCCGCTTAATTTCTAAAATTATTTTACAAGTTCTAGACACACAATTTGTTATATAAAACAATTTATCACCCTGCATTTTAACAACTATAAAAAAGCAGATTTTGAGAAAGTTATTACCAACTTTTCACTCATCAAAATCTCTAAAGATGGAAAAACATCATGGAGAACACATATCCAAGAAACCTATGCCCCACCCACGCTTCATTGGTCTATGTCTCATAGTCTAGCTGCATCTCATATTAAAATCTGGATGAGATCCTTTTTTTTTTTTAATTTGCATTGGGTGTAAGAGAATAACATCCCAGCTAATACTGAGGGTGCACAAGGCCTTGGCAAGGAGTTTCGCGCAACTACACCTCAAATAATTTAATGGCAAAATCCCCTCGTCCAATGGCCCTTAGGAATTGCTTGCACTCAAGAGGATTCAAACTTTAAACCTAGAGGAAGCATACCACCAAGTAGGGGTGCTTCCCACACCCTACAAGGAGGGGTTACCTTTTTCCTGCACCCAAAACTACATTCCCCCACCGGGAGGAAGGGGGGGGCCTCAGAGATCTGCCACAGCATTCCAGGGTGGGCCCCTCATACATGTCTCAGGGGCAAAGGTGGACCCTGTCCACCACCCACCCACAAGTGTCACATCCGAAAAAATAAAATAAAGAATAATGAACAAACCAAAAAATCGAAAAAATAAATAAATAAATAAATAAACACAGCAAAAATGACATAGTTACAAAATACCACAAAAAAAAACATTAAATCGAAAATAATGAACAAACCAAATAATTACAAAATAAAACACAAAATACCACCACAACAAAATGCAAATCAAATCCACAACAATCACATTGAACTTGAATGACAAACAAGAAAAAAAATCTAAACACAATACATATCGACTGCAAGAGGGAAAGAGGGTCTACGAGAATGAGAAGAAGAGGACGCGGGCCGTGATGACTGGGAGTGGGAAAGGGGGCAACAACACAGAGAGCCAGAGAGGTAAGAGAACGCCAGGGGGGAGAAGGGGGAATTAAGGTTAACTTGCCCCCATAAAATAATGTTGTTTCAGTGCTCCCACCCCAACATGGTGGGGTTGCCTGTGTTGCCGAGGCAAGGCAGGGCAGTGGACACAAGGTGGCAAGGGATGATGCCCTGCCACCCACCCTACTATCAAAACCAAAGCCTTTACCACTTAAGCCAACCCTTTGGGGGTTAAAATTTGAATAAATACTAAAATAGTCTCTATGCTTAGGCCTTTAAACAACTAGTTCCTAATCTTTAATTTTAAAAATTCTCGTCCTTATAATCTCAACTTTGGTTATTTTGATCTTTCATAATAAATCTAACAAACCCACTAACGGAGCTCCTGCTATGTGGCCCATAAGCCACACCGTCGCCAATAAAAATGCGCCATTTTCCATATTTAACCACATGTAACATAGATGCGTGACACAAAAATTTAATATCAAGAAAAAAAAAAAATTATTGATAAGAACAAAAAATAGGAAATCATAAAAAGATCTTTAGTTTAAATATAAAAAGATTAGAAGAAAAAAGAGATCTGAGGTGGCCATGGCCTGATTTCTCTCTTGTGGTGGCCACACCCCAAGTGGATATGGGCCTAATGAGAAAGGAGCTTTTGATCAGGTATTTTTTTTTAATTTTTCTTTATGAATTTAGACATTTTTTAGTTTTACTTTATTTTTAAGTATTTTTCGTTTTTTCAGTTCTTATTTAGTGTCACATAAAAGGTACACGTGGCCCATTTTTATTGGTGATTATGTGGCTTACAAGCCACATGATAGGGGCTCCATTAGTGGGCCAAAAAGATCCAAAACGGAAGGATCAAACAATTGAAATTGGGAGTAGAGGGACAAAAAAATTTCAAAATTAAATATTAGGGTCTAATATGTCTAAAGGTATGGGGACTTTTTTTCAGTGGCACTAGGTGTCCAAAAACAAAGTTCCGACTAATCTGAGGGTGCATAGCTCTCGGAAAAGAGTTTCCCACAAGTGCACCTCAAGTAATTCAAAGGGAAGTTCCCCCAATTGATGGCCCCTAGAAATTGTTTGCACCAAGAGGACTCAAACCTTAGACCTAGAGATAGCATACCACAAAGACCAAGAACCACCACTTGAGCCAACCCCTACGAGTTTCATGGGGACTATTCTAGTATTTAACCATTAAAACCCAAGATAAATCTTGTCTTGGATGCCACCACTGCCGTCATAAAAAGGATGGTTGTCCAGGTTGGGATCATAACCCAGCTTCCATTATAAGCAAGCTATATGTGGAGCTTACATGTTATATTTATGCACCTGAAGTTGTAGCGATGAAATCCTACAGATATGTTTGTAATGTATAATGCAATATCTACCCAACTTCATGCTTACACAATATGTACTCCAACATGAGCAGTAACCTTTTTGTTTTTTTATAAAGCTCTAATATGAGCAGTAACTTTTTTTTAATAAGTTATGATCAATAACTTAATGTTTTGCTGAATAAATAACAAAATTGACCTAAATGCTTCAAGTACTAAAAAATTATGAATGTGTAATTCACCGGCGAAATCGTAAATAAGCATCATAATTCCAAATAATTTCAGAACTTCAAAATACAATAAAAAAAACATTTCAGTAAAAAAATGGAGACAGCAAACAGGCGAGATGAGGAAGATAAACTACACAAGCTTTGAGACAAAATGAGTATGAGTGGACACAGTCATACCTACACAAAATGCGCTTAGGTCCTTGGTGACCCTACATCGGATCCAGATGCTGATGAGGTGTCACTATCAGAGTCTGCAACAACAAATATATATATTAGAGAAAAGCTTGTCTCACAACAAGAAATCATATAGCTAAAATCCCAAAAATATAACAAACAAGGATATCGTGAATATTAAAACAAACAAGTTTGAAGTATATCAAGTACCACTAGAAGAGGATCCAGAATCACTGCTAGAGCTGCTCGAACTACTTGACCTACTCCCATTGCCCACTTGTTTTTCCCCTTGTATGGGTGACAAAGTGGGAACATTTCTTTCATCTGTTCACAATAGGAAATAAGTTTCATGTTATGCAAGTAGTCAATGCATAAAATGTATCAATGGATTCAACTCCCACACTTATAAAAGCTTTTACCTGCTTGGTTTTCATTTGTTACCTCTGCCACAGCTGGCACCTGAATCTGTAAGGAAAATAAGAAATAACGAATTAGGCAATATTAAGGATTTCTAAGAGTCACTTTAGAAGGAACCCTTCTGTAACATATTCCATCTATCAACAGATATGAGCTGACTACAGATATGACAATTTCAACAAGCACGCATGAAATGCTATCTCAGCAAGCCCACAGTGGGAAAAAATAAAGGGAAAAAGAAAAAGAACCCCAAATCAGCCCTCTGTCACCCAAAGGGTTCAAACCCTGAAATCCCAGCAACTCCCAAATCAAAATGCCCAAATCGAAATCCTCTTTCCTTGGACTGTGAATCGTGGCAGAAATCTTCTGCCTCCACAAAAACACTCTGATTGATCGCAGTGGGAATCAAAGGAGTGAAGGTTATTGCTCTCTATCTCTGATTTTCTTAGTTTCCCTGCAAAGTGGGGGGTGGGTTTCACTTTCTTTTTGCATTAATTTCCTCCTTTTCTTTGGGTTCTCACTGGTAATGGTAAATGTTGTAAAAGGCTATGTTAATGCCCTCTCCCACCAGTTAGTTTCATTTGGTAATCCTCTGTTTAGACTGTTTGGCTATTAAGTAACTTTGGGGGTTGAGGGATTAATCTTTTTTATCGCTAGCACAGCATTCACGTTGATTTGCACCTCAACAACCAGCCCATCTCCGTTAGTCAATAGATGGAATAGGAAACATAAGGATCATTCAATAGTGACCCTTTGTACATGGGGTAATTTTAAAAAAATGCAAATCTCAAGCCCACAAAATGATTGGGACAACAATTCCAAAAAAAGAAAAACTAAATTTAAAGGAGAAAAAGCAGTTAGAACGTGTTGCAAGATTTTACCTTCTCCTGGACACTCTGCTCAGCTTTTGCTCGGGCTTGAGTAGCAAGTTCAGCTTTTCTCTTGTGCTTGCTCAACCTCTTCTTATAGTTAGTTACAAACCTATCAAGCTCCCAGAGAGTCTCAGCATCCACGCTATCAATGTCTACTTCAATCTCTTCATCATCTTGGCATAATCCTGTGTTCCTCTTCTTAATAATCTGTACAATTGCATCAAGTTTATCAGAAGGTAAATTCTGAAGGTTTGTGCTCAGCTTCTGTTTTTCATCATAAGTCATATCCCTTTTATGGGGATCTTTCGCCTTAGGCTTCTTAGGAGCAGGGGTCCGAGCCGAAGGAGTAGTACATATGGGCTTCAACTTGGGATCAATGGGGTTAGTCATAGACTCTGACCTATCCAAAATCCTTCTCATATCAAGAGAAGGAGGAGGGAATGGAGGAGCCTTTCTTGAAGTAGGTGTAGGAAAGCCCACCCCATAATCCATTGCATACCTCATCTCTCGATTAAAATCAGACTCTATGATAGCCCACCTGTCCTCAAATATCTTCAACAGCTGCTCCGCCATTATATGAACGTCTTGCCCCTTTGGGTTATAGGTCATAGCATTACGAAACGTAAGTCTGACATCCTCCGCGAATTCCTTTGGAGACTTGTACCAATTCTTGTTCAGCCTTGATTTGACCGTACCCAAGTCCATTGGATGCCTGATAATGGTAAAATAATCGTGCAAGCCAAGACCGTGTGCATCCACAGGAGTATTAAATACCCACCCATGCTTGTGCTTCATCAATTTCTCAAGCAAAGAAGTGCAGCTCTTAAAAAATTTGGTACCCATCCAAAACCCATGTCCTAATTCTCCCCCACCATGCTTCTTCCCATTCGATTTTGACTTCTTGTTACTCTCTACGGGAGGGAACTTGTCCTTCGCAAGCAAAAATTCCGAATTTCGATAAAACTGGTTCGCCTTTGGCGTTCGCTTCTCTTTCTCCATATTTTCACTCACACCCAGACTATTCTCCAACACTGGTATACTCAATTGGTGCAAAGGCCTGTTCAGCTCACGAGGGACACTGACACCGACACCAATAGAAGCCACCTCTGAGTGAACTCGCTTGGCTCCACTGCCACCATTGTCCACTCCATCATTGGTCGACATATGAGAGTGACTATATCCAGCGATGTGTCCCTGCTTGCCTTCAATCTTCTTCACCAAACTCCTGACCATATCCAGCTCACTCTCTAACTTTCTCCGAAGCCCCCTCATCTCCTGCTTCGATCTTGTAGCCAAATGGATCTTAACCCTATTCTCAAATCCCGGCTTCACCACCCCATTCCCCAAAGGCTCATCCCGAGTGCCCGGCACTGCAACTTCTTGCTCCAGTTGCCGGTTGAGATTCGACGAGTCATTGGACACCTCATCAAGCCTTGAAAGGAGCTGTTCTTGAGTCAAATCCCCGCCCTCCGATGCTAACACCGTTGATTCCGGTGGCCCAGCAGACACTTTACTCTCGTTCTTATCCTGGTTGTCCCTATTTATCTCCTTGTTGTCGTTACAGTCCTTGTTTTCATCTTCGTTTTTGTTGATGCCGTCCTCGTTGGTGGTGGTGGTGGCCGCAGCGGCGGCATCTGTGTTTGTAGTCACAGAGTCGGTGGCTGTGGCGGTGGCGATGGCTGTAGCAGCGGCAGCGTTTTTCTTGAGTCCTTTAAAAGATTTTCTGGTATATACCTTGCTCTCCGTGTACCTCTGCCTCTCTCTGGGCCCATCTCCAACTGTAGGCCCCGAAGCCATACATTCAAACCCTAATCCTCAAAGCACAAGCCCAAAAATATTGCAATAATCCCTTAACCCTAGGGTTTTGCTCTCCACCAAAGAACCACAAAAAAACCTAATTTCACCAACCCAACGAAAAATAAACAAACAAATAAACACTGTTTTCTCCCTTCAAACACCACAGAAATGAACAAACCGAACTAGGGATTTTTCGCAAAAACCACCAATCGTAGCTCCGACGTACACACAAATACAGACCTAAAGGACGAAAGATAGGATGCAAGAAGGGGAAAGAAAGACAGAGTCGAAGAGTTAGGGCTTACAGGAAGGTAGGGTTTGGCGCTCTCGACCTTTTGAGAAATTTCGATCGGATCTCCTCGCTCTTTTCACTTTCTCTCTCTAAAGAAAATCGAAAGCACTTTCTCTCTCTAAAGTTTTGATGGTTCTTTCTCTCTCTATTCTTATCTTACAGGTGTACGGCAGCAGAGCACTCGTGCCACATAGAAGTCGTGCCCGGTGAGGATAATATAGCGGAATGAGGAGAGCCTCGCTCACGTGGTTATATTCCCGTGTGAAGCACCGACTAATGGAAAAGTGAAGAAGCTAGCGCGTGGTTGACACTCCTTAATAGTGAATGAGGAGGGGACTGTGGCGGGGTTTTGGGTTTGCGAAAATTTGAGGAGGTTTTCCAGGCGGGGAAATAGCGCGTGGAATGCAGATGCTACAATTGGGGGAAAGAGATGCAGAGCTGGCAAAGATGTTTTGGGTTTGAAGAACGAAATTTGAGAATTATTTTTTAAAACTTTGGTCGAAGATACCTGTATCATGCAGAAATTAAATTTTGAATCTCCTTTCTTTTTTAAAAAGAACGTCAAAAGTAAAGAGCAGGAAAAAACCGGAAAACTGATCGGACCAACCCTATCGATAGTTTTAATCTGGTTCGTAATCGATCCGACGTAGTATCGATTCTTAAAATGAAAATTGATCCTAAATTGGTGCTATAAAAATTAGGGGTGAATTTGACCAATTTGGACCTAATGAAAATGAAAAATATATAGAAAATGAAAAGTGCGAGTTATTTTCATTAAAAAAAATAGAAGAAGAAAAGTGCGAATTGAATAAGAAGGGTCCCATCTTTAAGGTCTGGCTTATTTTTAAAATGAGTTGAAATAATATAAAAATTAAAAATAAAATAAAATATTGTTATAATATATTTTGTTAATATTAATTTTATTTTAAAATTTAAAAATATGTTTTGGAATTTAAAAAAATAAAATTTTTTATCATATTTTGTATAGGAATTTGAGTCCAAATACATTTCTATCTCTGGTGAGCGTCTATTTATTTTTCCTCCTCTTCCAAAATCTGCACAACAAATGTGCACAAAAATGTTCAACATTCAACTATTTATACTTAGTATAATGAAAATAACAACATTTTCGAATGGAAATACATATAAAATGACATGAAAAAATAACAACATTTTTCAGTTGAAACTTTCCTCAAGCACCTTCAAAGCCACGATTTTCCTTATTCAACATGACCTTTGACGCTTTGCTAGGATTTCACTTCCATTCCTATGGATGTTCATCCAGACCGGTTTTTTTTTCTGTTCGATTTGAAAACTAGATATCCAGATTCTAAATCCGAATTCCGGATTCGGATTCTGGATCCGGATTTAAATAAATCCGGATTTAATATTTTGAATATCCAGTTTAACCATTTAAGATGGTCCGGATTTGAATTAAAAATATGGTACCGGATCTAATACCCGATACCCGGATCTAATACCCGGTACTCGAATTTTAGATAAATGTCGAAATTGAACTCGTGATCGTGAATTATATTTCTCTCACTTCTCTCTCTCTCTCTCTCTCACGAAATCTAAACCCTAGCCTCAATCGCATCTCATTCTCAGTCGAATCAAACCGATTTCATCGTGAGTAACATTGTGAGCTATCGCCGATCTCGTCGTAGAGTTTCCATCGGCAAGTCTATAACAACTTGGGGGTGGTAATTTTGCTTTTCTCTCTCTCACTCTCTCGATCTCTCTCTCTAATCTCAGCTACCATCTGTCAATGTTTTGAAGTTTGACCCTAACGTTTCGGTAAACTTGTGTGATTTTCCATGAACGTTTTGTTGGATTGTAATGTTTGTTGATTTTCCATTTAAGTCTCTATTATATTGTCCTATTTAAGTCTCTATTAAGAAGCGGGAAGATAACTCATGGGTTTTGATGTCATAATCATTTTTGCTTATATATAAACATTTCATTTTTGTTTTTGGGTCTTGTTATGATGTATTGTTGCTGTGAAAAAATCAGTTGTGTATATGGTTAGGACAAATGTGCACTCAAAATGATTAAATAGTTAATTGGATCTGATATTCTGGCTGTTTGAGAATAAAAGAATGTCTGTGATCAAAGTATTTGTTTGTGAATCCTAGTGTCATTGTTGTCCTGGTCTTATACTTCCAAGAACTAATAATGCTTATGCAACACTGTATGAATTTTTTACTCCAATTTATTATATATGCACTTATGCAGCATGATTTCTTTCTTGGGTGCTCAAAGTTGAAGTCTGTCAAGTGTTAAAATAAACCGATTAATTAAGAGGCAGCGAAGCTTCCCTCTTACATACGTCCAATGTGTTAATTTCCACGATCACATGCATGATTGTAAATTATCAATATTCTCATTATTGATGTATCTCTTCCATTACCTTAATGTGCTTGTTTTTAATGCAACTCTTATATGGCATTAAAAGTAAGTTTTTTTTTTGTGATTGTGATTATTCAATAACAGATGGAAGAAAATTCTATGAGTTGTAATGTTGGTACAACTCAATGGTTTGGTAGTGATTCTTCTATTCCAATAGATGTAGAGGAACAAAACCCTAATAGTTCCATCTCACCTATACCAAAAAAATCTAAAAAAAAACCTAGTAACAGATCAATAACTTGGGATAACTTTACTAAAGTAGAACCTATTAATCCCGATGACCCAAAAGCTAGGTGTAATTGGTGTGGTAAGGAATATAAGTGCCACTACAAGAATGACACTTCCTCTATGAGGACCTACCTTTTTAATTGTTCAAAATCTCATTTTTTTTGCTCCAAAAAATACCTTTAATGGTAAAATAGAGGTAGAGGGAAAGGTGTGTAGCCCACAAGTTTTATTGAATTTCGATGCAGAACAACTTAGGGTGTCAACTGCGAAGTTCTTTATTATGTGTGAATTGCCTTTTAGGCTTGTGGAGAACGAATGATTTATTGATTATGTGGCTACTTTAGAGCCTTGATTTACCTTGCCATACCGAACCACTATAAAAAGAGATTGTATTGAGCTGTATAATGAAGAAAATATACAGCTGAAAAATTTGTTGTATGGTCAAAGAATATGTCTTGCCACCAATACTTAGACGACGGTGCAAAACTTAAACTACATGTGCATTACTGCATATTTTATTGATTGCCATTGGAGATTGCATAAGAAAATACTCAAGTTTTGTCAAATTCCTGACCATAAGGGTGATACTGTGACAACCCGGATTTTTAGATATCCGCTTAATTTTCATGTGTGAGATGATTATGTCTCTCCAAGACTATTTTTAGGAATTTTGGGATATATGTATAGGATTTGTTATATTGAAAGGTTGGGAATAAGGTTGGGTATAAATGTGACTTGTGTTAAGGTGAAAAAGTGCCTAGACCCGAGATCTCGCTCAACTCTCGCTTGATGTCTGGCTCGAGCGAAATATAGGGACAGACAGACGTCTTTTAGTAGAATGGTCATAACTTGCTCATTTGAGGTCGGATTTGAGTGATTCAAGAAGCTATGGAAAGATAAGAGGAATATCTACAACTTTTATGTTTTGAGGTTTAAGAGATATGGACTTAATCAAATAAGAAATAGAGATTGAAGTATCAGGTCTGAATTGGAGATAGATGAGCATTGACTTGAAGTTGACTAAGAACATTGGATAAGATTAGGCCTTTGGATTATTTTCTTAGTTATCCTAAGATCTGGACAAGTGTGTGGATATGTGGAAAATGAGGAGATTTTATTTAGTGAATTTCGTGTGAAATAAGATGAATCATCTATCCAATACTTGGTGTACCCGGATTGGTGTTCTTGGGCTTATCTGTCGAGTTTTATTAGAAAAATCATAACTTGGTCATATGAACTCCAAATGAAGTGATTCCAGTTCCTATATAACCCTAAGACATAGATCTAGAACTTTTATGATATAAGTTTGTGAATATTTGGACTGGAGATATGACTTATCCTAGAAACAAATGGACAGTTCTGGGTTGAGCTCAAGTGGAACTCGAGTTAGAAGAAATGGATCAAATTGGGGCATGTGATGAAAATTGTGATTGGATATCAATTATTCCAAGGTCTTGACATGTGTAGGAGTATGTGGCATGAGGATAAGAAGTAATCTAGAAGCTTTAGTTGACACAAAGACATGAAGTAACATGAGAGGAAGAAATCTGTCTGAATCTATCCATATCTAACTAAGTGAGTTACAAACCAAAGTTATCCCAACCAAATCTCGAAATGGCCTTCTAGAACATGTCAAATGGAGTCTTAGGAGGCTTAAGAAGTTACCAAAAGTGGTAGGAAGGAGGCTGGGGGCGTGGCATACCAGATGAGGACTGGAATGGCTTGTTTCATGCATGGTTAGGTGAGTGCCACCTCATGCCTTATCTCCTTAGCTCTCTTCTCAACCTTTGATCAATTTTGGCTGACTAAAGTGACTTAATATCAGCCATTGGATGAAGATATTTTCTACCAAGTTTAGATCTTATAGGCCTAGAGTTGATTATGTGATTTTAGGAGGTATGACACCTCATCTCCCAAGCAAAAACATAACCGATTGCCTATAGCCATCCTTTCTTTTCCTTGTTCTCTAAAGGCTCGACCATCCTCATATATATATGGGTTGATAAGTCTTATAACCCTCTTTGGAAAGGAGAACACACGCCCACTTGGAGAGAAAATCCAAAGAAGAAGCTTCCCCAACCCTTGAACCTCCAAACTTCACCTAAGTGAGCTAAGTGGGTGATTTGAGGAGGAATGTTGCAAGGACTAGTTGGATCATTCAACCAAGCTTTGGAGAAACTTGTAAGTATACAATTTAACTTAATCTTAGCATAGATTAGGTAGATTATTGATGGAATTAAGTTTGTTGTTGGTTGGAGCTTGAATTAGGCTTATATGATGTGTTTGGAATCTATGGTGTTTTGGATATGATTTGGTGATGGTAAAGTGTTAGGAAAATTATAAGGACCTAGAATTATGTTCTAATGAGTAAAAATAAGGTTGGTGTGAAAAGATTGCTTGATTTAGGTTGAAAAACCCCTTGAGCCGTGATCTCGCTCGACTGTCGCTCGACAGGCGAGTCGAGCGAAGGCCAAATGTAAACCCCCGCTTGACTGTCGCTTGATACCCCACTCGAGCGAGTTCCAACCCGTGACTTCGCTCGACACTCGCTCGACACCCGCTCGAGCGAGATACCCTGTTTTGCTTAGATTTAGGGTTTTCTTAGAATAGCAGTGGTGTTTCAAATGGGTAGAGTTATAGGTGAAAATAACTCATATGAATAAGAGAGAAACAAAAAGAAAGAAAACAATTTATATAAAGAATATGTTCCGTGTCATGACGGGGACGGCGAGACGTAACGCCCGGACGATTGACACGAGACTCATCATAACGGGGACGGCGATACGTAACGCCCGGATGATTGATGAGTATGATTGATAAGTTAGTCACGTCATGACGGGGACGGCGATACGTAACGCCCGTATGACTGACGTGCCGGCAGGGACGGCGATACGTAACGCCTGTCGTGAGATAATAATATGTTCCGTGTCATGACGGGGACGGCGAGACGTAACGCCCGGACGATTGACACGAGACTCATCATAACGGGGACGGCGATACGTAACGCCCGGATGATTGATGAGTATGATTAATAAGTTAGTCACGTCATGACGGGGACGGCGATACGTAACGCCCGTATGACTGACGTGCCGACAGGGACGGCGATACGTAACGCCTGTCGTGATGTAATAATATGTTCCGTGTCATGACGGGGACGGCGAGACGTAACGCCCGGACGATTGACACGAGACTCATCATAACGGGGACGGCGATACGTAACACCCGGATGATTGATGAGTAAGATTGATGAGTTAGTCACGTCATGACGGGGACGGCGATACGTAACGCCCGTATGACTGACGTGCCGACAGGGACGGCAATACGTAACGCCTGTCGTGATGTAATAATATGTTTTGTGTCATAACGGGGACGGCGAGACGTAACGCCCGGATGATTGACACTAGACTCATCATAACGGGGACGGCGATACGTAACGCCCGGATGATTGATGAGTATGATTGATGAGTTAGTCACGTCATGACGGGGACGGCGATACGTAACGCCCGTATGACTGACGTGCCGACAGGGACGGCGATACGTAACGCCTGTCGAGATTTTGAAATAAAAGAAACTTATGAGGTTAATAAGTAAAGTGGAAAGTATAAGTATTAAGTATGTGATGATGGATATAGATAAGATCTAAGTTTGTATGTGATGATGGGTCTAGCTAAGATCTAAGGTTGTAAGTGATGATGGGTCTAGCTAAGATTTAAGTTTGTATGGTAAGATGGGTATTTGACTTGTGATGTTCCATAAGGTATTCTTGTAAGTGATATGTTGATGAGTATGACTATGTATGGTGATAGTTGAGGTTATCTATGCTTTATTTCGTTAACTGTGTACTTACTGAGATTTCTTGTAAATCTCACTCTTTTATGTTTATCTGTTTTATCTATCATTCCTTATGGAATGATAGATGTTGTTGCAGGGATAGACAAATTGCATTGAGACCCGATCAGCACGGGAGATTCTGAGGTACCCTGAGGGTCCTATGGAATGCTCCTCTCCGGTTGAGATGACCCCATGTACGTGATCAAGTGAAGAAGTAAGAGTATTGGTTGAGGGTAGGATGTGAGTTTTGTTTAGAGAAAACTAACTGGGTTATGTAAGAATAAATACAGAATATTGTTGTAAGTATAATGTTATGAGAAGTGTAATTATAGTATGCCATGTGGTCTATTGATGCGAGAGTTAGATCTCTTTGCACATATTGGGAATTTACTTCTTCCAGCTGCGATCGGCATTGCATTTCATTAGTAAGCTTAGATGCATGCATGCTGCTTTTTATGTTTACGTAGGATAAGTAGCCTTGTGTTGCTTGTCCGGATGCGTCGATTTGCGTTGTAATCAATGCGAAAAATCGGGGCGTCACAGATACTATTGGGAGGATGTTAGAATCGGCATTACATGGATTTGGTGTTAATAAAATATTGACCATCACAGTTGGGAATGCCAGCTCAAATGACTTTGTTGTTGATTACATGAAGAGGAGAATAAAAGACAATATTCGTAAGGTTTAGGGTGGTGAACATCTTCACATGCGGTGTACTGCCCATATATTGAATATGGTTGTAAATGAAGGCTTGGATGATAATTCTAATTTAGTAACAAGGATTAGGGATGCTGTTAAATATGTAAAATCTTCACCATCAAAATTTGCAAAGTTCAAGACTTGTGCGGCAAAGGAAAATATTAGCGGGAGAGTGGTTTGTTTAGATGTTTATACTAGATGGAACTCCACGTATTTGATGTTGAGTACCGCTGAACAACATAAACAAGTTTTTGAACAACTTGTGTTTATGGATGAAAATTTTAAGAACTCCCCCCCACTGCTGATGATTGGAAGATTGCATGAATTTTTATTAATGTGTTGAAAGTTTTTTATGAGGTTACATTGAATATCTATGGTTCTTTATATATGACGAGTAATGTCTACTTTGAGCAACTTTGTATAATTGAGGATACATTAAATGAGATGATATTGAGTATTGATGATGTCATTAGTTCTATGGGCGTAAATATGAGACTCAAGTATGACAAGTATTGGGGTAATACAGATAGATTCAACTTGATAATATACATTGGTTTTGTGCTTGATCCAAGATATAAAAATATGGGAATGAAATGTTGGTTAACAAAGTGCAAAGGGCCTATGGAGGCGGGGGCGATAGAGAAAAAGGTTAAACTCCTTTTAGACTGATTGATCGAGCTGAATATCAAATTTCGTGTGGTTAGTAGAGGGAGTTCTAATGTGGCTCAAGGGAGGCCACACACTACTAGTGGGGGGAGTTCTGATGTGCCGGCACCACCTTCAAATAAACTCCAGATCTTTTTCAACCAATACCTTGAGGAGCAAGGTGGTATGTAGTTTAAATCAGAACTAGAGAGGTATTTATCTGAGGCATGTGTAAAAGACTCACTTGGTTTTGATATTCTGGATTGGTGGAGAGTTAATACCGCCAATTATTTTGTCCTTGCTGAGTTAGCACGTGATGTGTTAGCCACTCTCATTTCCACTATTGAATCGGAGTCCGCATTCAATACTGGAGGACGAATATTGGATCCCTTTATGAGTTCGTTGTCTTCAGAGACTGTCAAAGCCTTCATTTGTACATAAAATTGGTTGAGGACCAAACCTTTTGATCTTGAGGAGTTGCAATAATACGTACAGATGATGGATCTTGAAAGTAAGTTTGAAATTTGAAATATTTTTTTTAATATCTATTGAACTCAATTTATTATCCATCGAACTCAATGTTTAATACTTTTTTATTCGATGATGATATAGATGAAACTTTAACCGAGGCTGTTATGAGTCTTTATTCCCATTCATGATAATCTAGAATAAGTTTGTGCTATAATATTTTCGTGTTTTCAATAAGTTTGATGTTGTGGGTTTTTTTACTCTTAATAAGTTTGATGTTGATGTAGTTATAATTTTTTTTTTGTAGAGTACCGATCAACTTGGTGGAACAGACTTTTTTCTTTTTGACTGGCATTTGACTTGGATAAGTCATGGATTTTGTGAGAAGTTAGTTGGAGTTTTGTTAGGCATTGTTTGGACAGCCCTTTCAGGCTTCTTGTCTTGATTTATTATGAGCAAAAAACATTGTAAATGTTGCTTTATGAACAAATTAAAGTACTTTCAAATATTGTCTTGATTTTATGTGCCGCCACCAAGTTTTGGGCACGACAATGAGATTTTAGTCTCTTTTGGACATAGAGGAAATAATGTTGCTTTTAGTTGCTTATTCTCGGCCTAATTAAGTTGCCATTATTAAGCATTTGATTAGGATTTTTGTGATATGGCAAGTCGCATTAATTTTGTCTTCTATGCTTTATTTCTTGAAACAAATGGAGATCAGTAGAAAAAGGGGATTGAAAATCGCATAGAGCAGTCATTCACTGAGAAGTCTTTTATTTTATTTTATTTTTTATGGTCCAGAAGTTCTTCTTTTTGGGTCTGCTTCATATGTCTAGACTTACAGATAAAAAAGAAGTCCTTAAATATCTTTCACAGCCTTGGATTCTAATTAAAGTCCCTAGCTAAAAGCATGTTATTTAATGGTGTTATATATGCAAAAATTTGGTGGAGTCAAGATTCATATTATAAAACCAATATTCATTGAATTAATTGGCAACAACTGGGCAAGTCTAAACAAGCAAGAGGACTAGGCTTTCGATAACTTGTACAAAACCTCAACTCTAGTCTCTAGCAGATATAGGTTCTTAAGACTAAGTATTATCTAAGCAGGAGGACTAAGAATGTCTCTTTCTTCATTCTATTGTATGTTAGACCAGTTTTTCTCAAATATGGCCACAGAGGAAATTATAGAATTTTATTTTATTTTAGATGTCTAAACTTATAATTACAACAAATCAAATATTGAGGAAAGAAAATGAAGTGTTATAACCTGAATGATGCTGGAATTCCATTCAAATATTCCATTTAAGAAAAAAAAAGGAATAGCAAAAAGAAAAGGAAATGAATAATGAAGAAATATAGATAAAGGCTATTGCTTCTTAAATTTTCTTCTTAATGTCATAGACCAATTGCATATTTTGTTGTTCCAGTGACAAAAATAGTTAAGTTTTAACATATCCCATTTAAAAAAAAACCTGTTTAAAATTCGAAAATCGGATTTTCGATTTTTGAAAAAATCGGACTGATCCGGATTCAACCCAGATGAATCTGGGTTGGAATCCAAACCGGATTTAACCTTTTGGTTTTAGGCCTGGTTGACCTGAATTTCGGGTCCGAAACCCGCTTGAACACCTCTATCCATTCCCATCACCAACATCACATCCAACATCAAGTAATGACAACACTTAAGGTTTTGAATTCTAAACACAAAAGATATGGATCTTGAACTAATAACCTGTTGGGTCTAAGAGCATTCTTATTGGATAATTTAAAGTTATCCTTAAAAAAGTATAAATTGCACATTTTTTACTTTTGTTGGATAAAATTTTAGCTTTACTATTTACAAAAAGTACTTTTATTCTATTTTTTTCACTTATATTTCCTCACTTTTGATTAAATATAATTAAAATTTTTTGATAAATATGCAAATTCGTACTTTTTGAAGGATAGTTTTAGACAATCCAATGAAAATGCTCTAAGAGTGTCAAACATATGTTATATTAGTGTATATTGTTTCTGTTTAATGTGTGTAGGAAATTACATTAAAGGATGCTTCAAGGATAATTGGAGTTGCTAAAATTTCGTGTTAATGCTGAGGGGTAAAAGTGATATTTCAGGCCTCAAGATATTATGCGAGGAATCAATTTAAGCGTGCATCAGTGCATATGTGTCAAGAACTTGTAACAACATATATATATATATATATATATAACTTGTTCTATGTATTAGGGTTAGACAATTCATTTGTTTTATCCTTTAGATATCGAGTGAGAAAGAGAAACTTGAGCTGTAAGGGTGCTATGCTAGGGTTTGTCATTATGAGAGGAAGAGAACCATTTTTGTTTGTTTTTTTGAGCTCGAATGCTAGCTGTGCTGTAATGTACACTATGGCTTTAAAGATTTGTCAATAAAAATTGATCTCTAAGGCTGTTCTTGCCGTGGATATAAGTTATTAGGGTCGAACCGTGTAATCTGTGTGTTTTCTCTATTATTCTATATTTCTTTCTTATTTTCATTATGTTATTTGATTTCTTCAAGTTGGTTGTGAAAGTATAAATCTAATTTCAAAAACCCTAATCTTTCAACTCAAGGCTTGTGGGTTATTTTTCGATTTGTAAATCAAGAACTTGGTTTACTGTAAAACTTACATAACCCCACTTGTCGACGATCTCTTCTGCGCGCGACAGTATCATCTTCGTCGACGGTCTTAAATACTTCATCTTTCTCTTGCTATGTTTTACAAATGTGAGATCTTGGGTTCCGAATCAATGATAGGATTGTTGGGTTTTTCTGTTTCGATTCTTGTCTTTTGACTTTCGAAGGGCTGATTATTAAAGCAGTTTATTTTTTTTCCTATCAGACGATTGGAAACTGAAGAAGAGGAAAGTCCCATTAGAGCACCATAAACGTTATCAATAGCAACTATGGTAAAAATAGTAGTCTTTAGAGGACTTTTTACGGTGTCCTCGAGTAAAAAGAGAAGAAAAGAAGACATTTTACGGTGGTAGGAAAAAAAAACAAAAAGAGAAGGGGATGCTACAATTCAATCGATTGGAGAAGTTTTTATTTTCATTCTTAAGTTTCATTTTTATTATTTTTTATAACAAGTTTCATTTTCTTTCTTGCAAGAAAATCAATTTTCTAGTTCACTGTAAAAGAAGGGAGGGTTAATGGGGAAGAAGACTTAAACGGTGAACCAAAATTGTCGTTTAACCAAGTTTACCCCCACATTAGTGTTGGAGTGTTGGTGCGCATGGGTGCGCCATTTTGCCTGCAACAAAAATTATATATATATATATATATATTTTATAAAGGTGTAACCAGTCTAATTTTGGATAAAATCTAGAGCCAAACCAGTATCACTAACTTTATATTTTTTAAAATTGATTACACATCCGATTATCCCTCAAAATTAATAGTATCGATTTTATCAGTTCTGATCCGATTTTTTAGTTTTAAATTAGTCTATATTAGTCTATTAAACTATTAGTATATATATATATATATATTAGTATTAATTATAGTGATTAGAATAATTATATATTAGTATTTTCTATAATAAATTTAATTTTTTATAATTATATCATTGATAATAATAGTATTAGTATACTAATACTAAAATATTATTATATCATTAGTTCGTATGTAATTATTTAATATAGTAATTTATATATAGACTTTAAGATATTACTAATAATAATATAGTATTGGATTATTAGTTTTAGACCATAAAATGTAAATTATAATTAATTTACCTTATATACTAATGTATAAAATGATATATAATATAAGAAATATTATTTTATATTACATATGATATTAAAAAATTTTAATTTAAAATATATATTATATTAAACTAGTCCAGTCTGGTCCAGTTCTAAAAAGCTTAAAACCGGACCAATACCGACTAGTTTTGACATTACAAAAATCGGTTCCCGACCGGTATTGAATCAAAACCGAACCGATTCCACCAGTTTTGATCGGTCCGATCTCGTCCCGTTTTTCCTTTTTTTCCTTACACCTCTATTATTTTATATATTATTTATATAATAATTGACAATTTATTATGTAATTTTTATCTAACCTATCATTGTTAATAATATAAAATTTTAAATATGTTATTAAAAAATTAATATTCTAACAATTAACTAATTATATAGTAATTATGTAAATTAATAATATAATTTTCATCTAATTTTTTGTTGTTGACTATATAAAATATTTTTTATTGAGTCAGTTACATAGTCTACATTAATAAGTCGCTTAATTTGAATTTAGTATTTTAAATAAATTATATATATTAATCGATTTTTTCAAAGAAAATTAAAAAAATAATTGGGTTGGATCGAACGAACATGACCAAATCAGATCAGACTGATAGCTACCAATCATGTTTGGTCCTTAGGGATGTTCGATTCGGTCCAGCCTGGAGAAAATGATGGACCGAAACTTTCGATCCAACACCCCCGAATCGTACCAGACCGTTTTCACCCCTAATATCAGCGTTCATATTTTAAAAACCAGATTAACCAAACTGGACCGGTACATATATATTCTTTTTTTTTAATATATATTATATATAATTTTATATTATTATTATTATATATTATATGTTACATTTTTAATTAATAAAATATGAAATTTTAATTTTATTATTCATGTATATTAATCTTACAATACAAAATTAAAATACTAGTATAATTAGATACTAATTATACCATTATTATCTTATTATTCAAGTTTATTAATCTCACTAATAAGTTAGACACTACTTATATTATACTAGTATAATTGAACATTAATTAATTTTTAATTAATAATAATAAATATCAAATTCTCAAAATTAAGTTTAGTATTAACAAAATTATAATATCAAATGTATATAGTGTCACACGTGTAAATAATAAACCAGAAAATCGAACTAAACCAAAAAAAACTGAAAAAATCAAAAGTTTCAGTTTTGATAATGAATCGATCCGTATTAGTTCTTAAAATTTTCAAAACGAGTATATATCAATTTGATTCTAAAATTTCTCTAAAATGGATCAAATTGGACTAGTTTTACCCCTAATCAAGAATTCATCCATTAATTTATCATTCCATCAATTTTAACCAAAACACATTACAATCTATGAAACTTGTGTAAAAAATTAATTAGAAGAAATTAATGAGAATATGAACAAAGAAAGACCATTCGATAAGACTTGAATTCAAAACTATGAGGAAGACTATTTTTCAATAGGGCTTGATTTCAATAAGCTTGAGGGGGTACATAAGAGGAAGACTATTATTCAATAAGGCTTGAATTCACAACTAAGAATCGCAAAGTTAAAGATGAGGCCTTATTGGCAAGCATCATCATAACAAGGATGGTCAGAGCAGGGAAGTGAAGGAGAACTCCTAGGTGGTGATAAACCAAGCCAAATGAGAGTACATGGCGGAAGGTGAAAAGCTCTAACTCAACCTAAGGAGAGTATGGGAGGAGTGCAACCATTTTAAAAGCTTTGCCTTCAAGCGGATCCCTTGGAAAGACAATTGGAAGGTAGATAAATTATCACGAACCGCATTAGGAATGCACAAGGTAACACTATCGTGGGCAGTGGTCAGTAAGGTGGCAACGAGTCCCACTATCGGGTTGGAAATCTCACTAATAAAGCTGAAAAATGCCTAAGTGGGTACAAGCAATAATGAAGTTCTCAACCGATGGGGAACTACCAACTGAAAAGTAGAAGCAAGGAAAATAAGGAACAAAACGATCGGATTCACTTTCCTAAATGGGACATTGTACAAGCGAGTCATCTCCTCACCATTGTGATGACATGTATTGTTGAATGAGGCCCAGTATGTAATGGTAGATATCCATGAATGAATGTGTGAAAACCACTAGGGTGGGAGAGCCCTAGTGAGAAAGGTTCTAAGAGCATGCCATGACTAGCCCTATGCCCTTAGGGAGGCGTAACAATTTGTCAATAAATTAGTGAAGTGTCAAGACTATGAAATGGTTCTTCATAACCCATCAAATGAGCTAATGTCTATCACATCCCCATAGCCCTTTGTGCAAAGTCGGATAGATATAGAGGGTCCCATATCCCAGACAAAGGATAAAATTTATCATGGTAACCATAGACTACTTTACACAATGGCAAACATAGAGCCCCTAGCAAAAATAACAGTCACCAACATCACGGGGTATTGTGGAAGACTGTTGTGCTTAGGTTTAAGCGATACCACCAAATTTTCGCTTGGGATCAGATGGATTCTAAAGGGTTGGGACATGCATATAGCAATATGCTATATTCGCAGCGGATAATTTTTTTCTTGAGTAATAGATTGCACCAAATGAGATATATCCCATCAACTTTGAAATATAATACTTAAGCATGAAAGTGATAGACGCCCAAGATCACAACATAAGTCCAAAAGCTTTATAATCACAAAGGATGAAAGGTAGAACTCATTAAGTACAAGGATGACAAAAGCATCTACTGGCATAATCCATCTCGGTTAGAGATGCCATAATACTATCTATGAATCAGAATATGGAGGCTATAAGCTAGATGTCATGCCTTCGCTGCTGTATTAACCATCTTAGGTCGGCATTGTTTATTTTATCTCCTGGTCTTGACAATCGTCTACCATTCTAGAGGGAATACTAGTTGAAACTACCTTGATGAGATTTGATTACAAATTTCAATATGTTGATAAGGAATTTAATTAATAGTTTAAAGATGCATGCATGATAGTAAATAATGAATGGATAACATGAGTATGATTAATCTTGACGTGACTTGACAAATAACATGACTTAAACCTGAATATGGACTGGTTTTAAAACTGAATTGAAATTGACCTTGACATGACTTGAATGTGAATTGAACATAATTACAGCGTGAAACTGAACGTGTAATAACATGAATTTGGAATCATGTTCAATAATTAAACATGATTAATAAAAGTGACCATATGGATGCTACACGATTTCCCTTGAATTGTGTGTGCTTGTTGATATCGTTTCACAACACAGATATATGCCCCAAATGCAAGTGCGTTAACATACGTATCAATTAACAAATATATGTCCCTGCTATGAAAAATGCAATATAAATATCTCATGATATGTATATGAACTATTACAAAGTATGCATGACATGAAATCAAATGTGTGGGAATGCACCATCGTCGTTAGTGCCTAACTTTGCCGACCAGTTAATTAGGCCTCATTCAAAACTTGCTAATCTTTGCCTTATCAATTCAGGTGATTTCATACCAGTTTAGACACTTCAGTGTGAATAAAATAGTGCTACTAGGATATTACCTCATCTTGATACTTAGGGTTGTGATAAATATAAACAGACTTAACTTGATATACGAAAGTTATTTTTGAGACACACTCTGTAGTTGAGACATTAAATGATGTGAAACGAAAGGACAAATAACATGACGTGACATAACATGACATGTACGTGAAATGAATGACATGATCATGAAATATACAAAAATTTCGTAATATGGCATAATGTATAACAGACAAATATTTCATGACATAATAAATTATGTGATAGATAAACATTTTGTGACAAAACATTATATATAATATATAAGAATTTCATGATAAAGCATAATGTGTAAAATTTAAATATTCCATGACATGAGCAAATATGAAACAGACATACATGAAGTGACATGATATAGCATGGCATATGTAATAACATAAGAATATAAACAATTGTTCTCTTATCAACACGCGTACACATTAATCCAACAGAAAGTTAGAAGCTAACTCACAACGATCATTGTGTACGAATTAAAAGTGCAAAATATGAAAAATTGGAAGGAGTGATTTCTAAATATTAGAAACTCCTTACTAGTAGTTTATAAATATAAATGCAAACGTGGAGTAAAATGATCATTTTAGCTTCTACATTTGAAAAGAATGATAATTTTATCCTTAATTTAAGGATTTCATATCCTAACTCCAAAGCCCAACAAAAGTTGCATTCCAAATAAAAATTTTGTCCTAAATCCAATTATCTAATTTGAAAATTTTAAAGTACATTATGGCTATGTCAAACATGCCACATCTATGGGCCAAATATCTAAAGTTTTGTTACAATTCTATCAAGCCTCATTTCTCATGCTTAAGCCAAAATATTACAACATAAAAAATCATATCCTATGTTACAATAACATATTGAAACAACCAATAAAACTTAATTCACAAAATCACAAATCTCTTCGGGGTGAAACTTCATGTTTTTATCTTTAAGCACAACTCTTGGTTTTTAAGGTTTTAACTATTTTCAAACAACTCTAAGAACTTCAAAGGTTCAATAACATACTTCTAATACATTCATAACAAACTCCTAAGAACTATCATGCTTTGAACCATCAAGCCAAAACTACAAAATACAAATAATTTAACTTAAAGCATTTGGACTTTACACTTTCACCAAAATCGAATATATGTGGTTTGATTTTTTATCAAACCCTTTGATATGTAATACTTCATGAAATAAATCACAAAATATCAACATCATTGTGTTAAAAATAAAGTCCTAGAATATATATATATATATATATATATATATATATAAGTATTAAACCTTTTTTTTGAAAGAAAAGTCTCATTTTCATTTCCTTTATGACATAGAAGATATACAATATGGGAGCTCCTCTAGAGTTACAACAGGATCAAGGAAAGAAAGATAATTCCTTGCTAACAAGTGAGCCAATACATTACCATCTTTCCTAACATGAGAGATACTCCACTTGCTTAAGGATCCAAGTAGTACATGAGTTTCACACAAGAACATACTTGAGCTACTCCACCCCTCTATGTTGGAGGTGAGTGCCTTTGAGACCTAGAGAGAATCACCCTCTATGATAACATTTTAATACCCTTGTTGGTTTGAGAACTTGACACCTTACAAAGCATTGAAAGACTGCCAGTAAAGGGTTGGTGAACATTGCTTTGGATACCCTAAGAGTAACTATAACTTTTTCTGAATCATCGCGTGCTACCACTCTAGCTCCAATTCTGCCTTGTTGCTTATCCACTACACCATTCTAGTTGACTTTCACCCAGGTGGAAGGGAGGGAGGGGGGGGGGACTCCAAGTTTCTGGGGATGAGCGCTGGTTGTTCTTGTTGCTTGGCCTATTTGCTACCCCTTCAGCTAGGAGTTCGAGCTTTTACCTAGCTTCTTTGACTAGTGCAGAGGGGTGATAGAACATTCCTTCAAAGCTTAGTCGATTTCTTCTCGGCCATAATTTCCTCGCCACTACCACAAATTCAATGAGAGCTGGAGGTTCCAAGACATGCATCAGTTTCTCGAAAAAGAGAAGCATGGAAGACTCAGACAAAACTAGCTTTTGGAGACGTTTTGAGCAAACACTCCAAACATCTTTTGCAGATTCATAGTACCACAACACAAGCAGCGTGTCCCCAACCTCCAGTTGGCAGATGGGGCATAGGGGAGTTTGCACCACTCTCTTTTTAAAAAGATTTTGCATAGTGGGAAGGGAGTCTAAGCAAGCTCTTCAAGTGAAGACTCTGTTAGCAGGCTGAGCTTCTAAGCACCAAATATGTTTCCAAACTGAGTTGAAGGACACACTAGAGGAGGCTTGTCCCTCGACTGCCAAAGCTCTTTCGTTTTCTAGGTGATAAGTACTCTTTACACTGAAGGAACCATCCTTCGTTCCCTGCCATCTTAGCTTGTCTTTGCTGTCAAGTGAACTAATGGGGGTCTTAAGGATGATCTCGGCTTCTCTAGGGTCAAACACCATCCTAACAAGTTCCTCTTTCCATTGCCGCGAGGGGTCTATGAGCTCAAACACTATAGTGTATGAATTAAAGATTTTGATTGAGCTGTTGACTCTGCTAGGGGTGGGTTTGGCTAACCATTTGTCGTACCATATCTGAGTGCAATGACCATTACCAATTCGTCAATAAGACCCTAACTCGATGAGGGGTCTAATAGCCAGGAAACTTCTCCATATGAAGGATGGTTTGAAGCCAAGTTTGGCTTGCAAAAAACTGGATCTTGGATAATATTTAGCCTGCATTACCCTTGCTGCCAGGGACTCCAAAAATTGGACAAGCCTCCAACATTGTTTTGCAAGTATAGCTTTGTTGAAAGCCTATAAAAATAGACAACTTTGGACTTGCCTATCTTTCTTCAGGATATCCAGTGAATTTTGTGTTCATTTACCTACTGACCCCACCAGAAATGATGAGTGGCACTATTGATGTCATGCAAGAGGGAGATAGGTAGCTTAAATACACTCATAGTGTAGGTGGGGAGAGCCTGGATCACCGCCTTGATATAAACCTCTCTCCTGGCTTGAGATAGGAGTCTAACCATCTGATATCTCAACATTGATCTGACACTATCAAGAATGCTTATGAAAGAGTTGTACCTATTTTTTCCCACCATCGAAGGCAACCTCAAGTATCATTCATAAGAGGTTGCTACTCTCATGCCAGTAATGGATAGTATGTAAGCTTTTGTATCTCGAGGGTTGTTTTGGCTGAAGATGATTGTTGTCTTGTCTAAATTGAGTCGTTGGCCAAAGGCCATTTCATACACTCTGAGGAGTCCCACCATATTACCCCATTCAGGAGCATTAGCTTTACAAAACATGAGACTATCGTCAGAAAAAAATAAGTGTAAAATTCTAAGATGACCCTTGGCTATAGGCATTCCATGAATCAACTTTAGTTTTTCTGCTTTTTTGATATGAGAACTGGGGGTTTCGACACACATAATTAAGATGTAGGGGGAGAGGGGGTCACCTTGCTGGATCTTCCTCGATGGTTGAATTGGTTCCTGTGGGATTCCATTAAGGAGGATGGAAAAGGACACTGTTTCAATGCATTTCATGGTGAGCTCAATAAAGCTACCACAGAACCCCATCTTGTAAAGAACAGCTCAAATGAATGGCCATTCAAACCTATCATATGCCTTGCTCATGTCGAGCTTCATAGCCATGTAGCCCTCTCTCCTCTTCATCTTACTTTTCATGGTGTGTAACACTTCGAAAGCTACTATAACATTGTCTGTTATTAGCTTGTTTGGGACAAACGCAGATTGGGTGCTAGAAATAATGTTAGGTAGAAAAGCTTTAAGTCTATTTGCAATAACATTGGATATCGATTTATATAGAACATTGCAAAATGAGATAGAGCGGAAATCAATTATTTTTGCAGTTGCTTTCTTCTTAGGGATAAGAGAGATGAAATGTGGTTTATGTCAACCATGCTGCCATTGGAGTTCAGGATTGACAAAATTGCTGCACTCACTTGAGGTTCTAGAGAGGTGTATGGTCGAGATAAGTGGGAATTTTGGCTTTCTGGAATCTTGGGTTCCATATTTGATAAGCATTTTGAGATGCCTCTTGGATTAGAAGTGGTGAAGAGCAGCCTATATTGCTCTAGAAAAATATGACTGATTGCCTCTTTACTATAATGAGTTTGCCCTTCTTTATCTGTTATCTTCCTAATCCAATTGTTGTCCCTCCTCTTGGAAGCACAGTGATGAAAGAACTTAGTATTCCTATCCACTTCCCTAAGCCACCTTTGTTTGGCCCTCTGCTTCCACCTAATGTTGTCTTCCTCAAGTTGTTTATTGATATTGATTTGTAGCTGCTTATAGACTCATTTAGCTCACCTTTGTTCTTATTTTGTAGGTCTGTAAGCAGTTTCAGGTTTGAGCTCAGGGACTGCCTAGAGTTGCCAGGGACAACTTTCCTCTATAGGAGTAGGTTCTTTTTGCATAGAGCTAGGCCTTCCGTGGCTAAATTCAGCTTCTTGTAGGAGAGTCTAGGCAGGTTCCAAGCTGCCTCTACCACCTTGTAACAATCTTCATGAGAAAACCAACTAGCCTCAACTCGAAAGGGTGTGTCTAGGGATGTGCGATAGGCTAATTGCTATCAAAAGAGACCATTATCGGGCAGTGATCTGAAATGAGTGCAATGAGGGTATGTACCTTCTTAAAGGGGAATCTTTCAGACCAAGACGCATTACAAAAGGCTTTGTCTAGCCACTCTTTGGTGAAAGCACTCCCTAATCTTCCATTAGTCTAGGTGAATTTATTGCCAACATATCCTAAGTCATTTAGTTCACACGCTTCAATTGAGGTTTGAAATGCCTCTATCTGGGATTGTGGTTTTTGAGGACCGACACACTTGTCACTAAAACTCAGGACTTCATTGAAATCCCCAAAACATAGCAAACCTTGAGAGTCATCGGGATTAATATGTCTAAGAAAGGCCCAACTATCCTTACATTTTGCTGTAACAGGATGCCCATAGAAACCTGTTAGAAGCCACCGCATGTGGGAGGAGTGATCTTGGACTGATAGAAAAATATGTGACTGAGAGTAGGAATGCACCTTAGCATTGAATTCCTATTTCCATAGCATGGTGATGCTGCCACTTGCACCCACACTATCAATAATAAAAATGTTGGTGAATTGTAAACTATGATTAACAGTATCCACTTTAATGCGATTACTCTTTGTTTCCATTAAGAAAACAAAAGAGGGGGATTTTGTCTGCACTAGTTGGTGCAGGTTCGGAACTGTCTAGGGGTTCCCCAATCCCCGACAGTTCCAACTGATGCCTATCATTGGGAAGGGTGGGGCTGGTTAACAATCTCCACCTGATTATCAATGTCTAAAAGATCTTCATCTTTTAGTTCAAGTTTAACCTTCTTAGACCTGGTTATTGTGCCATAAGGGGGAGAGAGGGGGGGGGTTGGACACCTTCTTGCTTTTGTTTGGGAGTGGATTGGAAGTGATCTTCTGAGTGGAGGGAAATGCGAGAGATCCATCTTCTGTGGCAAGGGACTCAGGTTCCAGGGAAAGGTTTCTGGCTCTTCTTTTCCAAGTAGTTGACTTCCTAGATCGTTTCAAAGCTGCTAGTTGGTTAGAGATGACCTGGTCCATAAAGCTAACCTGCATGGATAGGTAATCGAATTCCCCATTCACCACCTTTTTAGTGCAGAGGGAGATCTTGGATTTTGTTGCATAAAGTGGACCAGCGCTGACATTTTGAGGAGCATTGGGCAGTTTAGAGCATACTTTTTTTTATGTTAAGGAAACCTGTTCCATCCTGGTTTGTTCTAACTTGACCTATCGTTTGAGATTGTTATGGTTGTCTAGGAGTTCCTTCCTTGGTCTGTAGAACTTCATGACAGCAGTCTTTACCCACTAGTTGCTTGGGCTTTCTCCACACTTCATGGTAGTTTTGCATGTCTGATGGATTAGGAGAGCAATTCTTATCCCCGACCTCTTGATCCCTTTTCCATGGATGATCCTGATGGCAAGGTCCCTGAGTAGATTGATCACCATATTTTTTGCTAAGGAGATCACTATCTCGAGTTGCTGGAGCATTAAGCCAAACTCCATACTGTTTTCGATCTCCCCCACTAGTTAGGCTAGAGCATAGTGACTGATTATGTTTGAGGACGCCACATTTGAAGCACACAGAGGGAAGTCTCTCATATTTAAACGGGACCCAAAATTGTTTACCTTCTACAGTGAGAAGAGTGCCTCGTAGGAGGGCCTTGGAAATGTCCACTTCAACTCGGATCCTCAAAAACTTACCTCGACAGAACCTTCTCTCGTCGGAGTGGACTCTAATGACCCTTCCCACCTAATTGCCTATTTTAGCACCAATATCTACATTCATACAATCAAATAGCAAGTCAAAATCTTGGACCCAGAACACCTCACGATTGAAAGCTACTTCCTTTATCGACTTGGTTCCCTCAAAGGGGTGCAGAGAGATGAGCCATATCTCAAAAGACCATGGGCGACCCTCCATGACTCTTTCCAAATTACACTTGCTATTGAACTCTATGAGGTATTTGTTGGCTCCCACCTTCGAGAAGATAAGCCAACTCTCGCATCGCCATACCTTAGTCATGGTAGATTGAAAAGCCTCTTTGTTGATATTTTTCTCAATCACTATCATGGCTAGTAAGCATAGAGAGCTTGAGTTCATCAGGTGAGTAGGGGAGGAGGAGATAGTCACTCCTTGCTTCTCCTTCTCGGTGAGACTCAAAGTTTGCCAATGCCGTGTTAGTTCTTCTTCCATCCTCGCTCTTTGCACTTCAAGAAGGCCAAGAGACGAAACTCTATACAGAGAGAAACCTCACTAGGAGAGGACCGGATTGCTATAACTTTAAGATTATCGACTGGGAATTATATAAGTATTAAAATTAAGTTCCCATAGAAAAATCCGAATCAGAATATAGATCTAACCAAAAACCTCAAATATGTGACCTATTCGAACTCTTTCAAGCACACAAATTCATATTTTTAATATTAACACCATAAGTCCTCAAACTAGCATCCTAACATGTAAATCTAAGTCTTAGGAACATCGCATATGAATATTAAAGTCGTCGGAGTGTGCCTTCACAACAAAAGATTCGAGCTTAGTCAAAACAAAATTTATTTTCAACCTTCTAGATTTCAACTTTTTAGATCTAAGTAAAACTCTCATACAAAACTTATAACATGCAACAAATCTAAATCAAAATTATATATAAGCATGTTAACTATACTTCATAAAAAAAGTAGACCAAGATCTGGCCAATAACTTGGTCAAAAGTATCAAAATCTCATGAGCCTAAACTATGGCCCAAAATGACCTTTTCATGCTTAAAATATTCTTCAGCCACCAATGATCACAAAAATCAACATGAAACATACCAAAAGAAAGTAGACTCTAAGGATAACAATTTTTTTGCAGAAAAAAATGTAATAAAATATTTACAACAATTTCAAAAAAGTCTAACAAAGTAAAAGTTAGAAAATCTATCTCAGAGCTTCTCTAGTTTTCTCTCTAAGAAAAGGGTTAAAAAGTGACCAAATGTAAGGAGAATGGACATGACGACTCTTAAACATTTAGTAGGGGTTATAGGAGGGGTATGAATCACACTTTGAGTGATGGGGTGTCAGCCAAATCTAGGGGCAAACCAACCCATGATTTTCTGCAAGTAGTTATCGTGTGAGAGGGAGGGATGAGGTGGTCTTGGCCTTCCTATCAAGCATTGTTTGGTGCTGCTTTGGCAGTGATAGGACTGTTATGGCAAGGGAAAACTTCCTCAACAATCCTTACCTTGGTCATTCAATTTCGTTGGTCTTAACCGTCTAGGCTTCCATTTTGAGTTTCAATGGGGTTTGGTTGGGGTTTGGAATGCTATAAAGTCAAACTCAAGATTTTCTTGGCCCAATAAATTTACCAAAGTTTAAAAGAATAAATAACGATGTAATAACATAAATTTGAGTAGTTAATAAAATTTGAAAGTGATTTAATCAAGTGATTAAACACTAAGCTAAAATCGGGTTCCATTAGGATTTATAGGCAAACTTTGGGGTTTGGAAAAATCATTTGGAGTTTCAATTTCACCAAGTTTTTGAGATTTCAATTGGATTTCAAGTGTTTAGCATTTCTCTAAGGTTGAAATCCTTTTCGGTTTGGCAGAAAATGGATGGTTGGATGAAACATAGTTTTGCTTAGGTGTCATGATTACAAGGCTTCTTTCAAATTGTCTTCTCCTGGCTTCTCTTGGTGTCAAGTATCCAATACTATTTACTAAGTATGGCTAAGATCTTGCCAAATATCCAAATAACCAAACTTCTCTAACTTAGTTTGGACATTTCACGATGTGATTTTGAAAACACTAGTTAAGTGATAATATCAAGGTCACTATTCACTCTAAAAAAGTGAAAATAACTTTGCATTGAAAAATCCTACATAATAATTACTAACTTCAAAGTGTAAATTGTTTAACAAAATTCGACTCCAAGGTGCCTCGAAAAGCTCAAAATGCATGTTCAAACAAGCATTATTCCAAAAATTGAAAATCGTTTTTTATTCTCACCCCGTAAGTACCTCAGAAAAATACAATTATATTTTTTGCATCATAGTGAGTAGTAACATTGACCATACTTACAAATTAAAATCTACGCAATTGATCAATTTGTGAAATTTCTTGAGACTTTCACAAGGTTCTTGAAGCCTAAAGAAACTCGTTAGTTGAATTTCGGGGACTGTTGCATTCAAATCTCACACACCATCATCACAGACAATGGGCAACAATTTGACTATAATCACTTTCACGAATGGTGCACCACACTAGGGATCAAGATCAAATTACTACTCGTTAGGACATGCCCAAATGTTCAAGCTGGTAGAGGCAAATAACAAAACCTCTGTGAGAATATTGAAGAAGAAACATGCAAATAAGAAAGGAGCTTGGGTGAAAGAGCTGGAAGGAGTTTTATTGGCCTACCAAACCATTACAAAAACCACAACCGAGGAAACTCCTTTTGTGCTGACATACGGAAGCAAAGCCGTGGTCCTAATAGAAATTAGGATACCAAACTACAGGGTCCAACATTTTGATGAAAAAACAAATGACGAATCCCTACATGAGAGTCTAGACATGGTGGAAGAGTTGAGAGATAGGCAATGATGAGGATAGCAATTGCTAAGAAGAAAACGAAACAGTATTTCAACAAAAGAGTAAAGGCTTAGGGTGTTTAAGGTAGGAGACCTAGACCTAAAAGAAATTGTGTAGCCTCTCAAGAATAGGGGAAGCTCAAACATAAGTAGGAAGGATTGTACGTAGTTATAGCTTGCCACTAACCTGGAGCTTATTGGCTGCACGACACCAAAGGAAAGGAATTACAATGACAATGGAAAAGAATGCACCTCCAGAAATATTTTGCTTAAAAGGCACATGTATAAGAAAATCCTACGAATTCAATGGAATTTTTTTTACATCCATGACTCCATTATGTGCTTTATTTCTTATTGGCAAAGTCATTGCACCCTATGAACAGAGGAGTGAACAACTCTTCATAGTGTTCCATCTCTCCTCACCACCCAATGTAGTTGAGCACATCTTCTGCTGATTTTCTTAAGTTAATGCTCCATGCTCTCACCCAATGAACAAAGAGGTTGACATCTCTCCTAATTGTTCCATCTCTCCTCGCCATCCAACGCGGTCAAGCACATCCTATGCCTAGTTTCCTTCAGGCAATGCTTCGCACTCGGATATGGCAAACAAAGGAGGCAACACCTTTCCTAAGTGCCACATCTCTACTCATCACACAGCGCCGTTGAGCACATCTTGTGTATGGTTTTCTTCAATCGATACTCTGCAATCGTACCTGGCAAATAAATGCAGGAACACCTCTCTTAAGTGTTTCATCTCTCCATATCACCTAGTATGGTTGAGCACATCTCCCGCCTAGTTTCTTTAAGACGATCCCCCCTGCTTGCACCTAGCGAATAAATGTCTCATCTCTTCTTGCCATACAGTGTGGTTGAACACATTTCCCACCTAGTTTATTTCAACTGATGCTCTATGCTTGTACCCAACAAATAAATGAGGGAACAAAGGCGGGAACAGATCCCCTGTGTTCCCCATATCTTCTCGCCATCCAGGGTGGTCGAGCACATCCTTCACCTGGTTTCCTTAAGATGATGCTCTTCGCTCGCATTAGGTAAACAAATGAGAGAACATATATCCTAAGTGTCGCATCTTTCCTTACCACCTAACACGGTATAGCACATCTCCTACCTGGCTTCTTTCAGTAGATGCTCCATGCTCGCACTAAATAAACGAATGAGGGAATATGTCTTTTAAGTGTCCCATATCTCTTCGTCACCCAACACGGTCAAGCACATCTCACTCTTTATTTTCTTAAACTGATTCTCCACGCTTGCACCTGGTGAACAAAGAGGAGTACACCTCTCTTAATTGCCCAATATCTCCCTATTACCAGTGCGATCGATCACATCTCCTACCTGGTTTTCTTAATCTGATGCTTTGCACTCGCACCCAACAAACAAAGGAGGAAAAACCTCTCATATGTGTCACATCTCTTATAGCCACCTAGTGCAGTGGAGCACATCCACCGCTGAGTTTTTCTAAGTCGATACTTTGCACTGGCACTCGACAAACAAAGGAGGGAACACCTAAGTGACCCATCTCTCCTCACCATCCAGCATGGTTGAGAACATCTCTCTCCTGGTTTTCATAAGCTAATGCTTTGCGATAGTACTCGACAAACAGATGAGGGAAAATTTCTCCTAAGTGTCATATCTCTCCTCACCATCCAGCATGGTAGAGCACATCTTTTGTCTGGTTTCTTTAAGTTGATGGCCTATGCTTGCACCCGGCTGACAAAGAAGGGAACATATCTCCTAAGTGTCCCATCTATCTTTGATACCTAGCATAGTCGAGGACATCTCTTGCCTAGTTTCCCTTAGAGGATGCTCTGCACTCACACTCAATAAACAAAGTAGTTATTGAGGTCCCGGCAAGACTTCTTGACCCTTTCTATCAAGGCGACCCTTTTCTCTAACTCCACCTCTTGATGGGCTAACTGGTACAACTCGGTATCCCACTCCTCCTTCTACAGTTTGACTTCGATATGGCAGCAGTATATATTCTCTTGAGATCTCACCAAATCACCATGGAGGTCAGCCACCTCCTAATGGAGGAGAGCCTCTAATCATCTTACTTCTACCTCACCTTAACGACCTTTTAGTAGGCACAAATGAGGAAAGATTGCGACCGGTGGACCTTTTTCTCTAGCATAACTCTCTTGTGACGATCCAACAACAAATGGGTTAATTCCCTAATAACACCTGTAATTAATAAGAACAGGACCAATAAAAGGAAGACAAAAAGAAAACTCACTAAGTTTAGGAACTCTTATTTAACAGCTTCTCAACTCATAGCATCGACACATACTCTATCAACACTCGGACCAACTTTTGAGTCACCGTGACCTCTCTCTCTCTCTCTCTCGTAGCCCGCCTCAAGCCCCCGAGTTGTAAAGGCAAGATAGAAAAGGATGAAGAAGAAGCTTAGGAAGAGGGCCCATGCCCCCTAGTGGGTGTGGACATAACCAGGGTCTCCACATCACCCACAATGGGTGATGGCACAAAGGAGACCTCCACGTCACCTAGTGGTTCTAACATAACCGAGGTCTCCACATTGCCGCATCAAGGAATACCACTACCGGGACCTCCATGTCACCCCATGGAGGGGTGACACAACCAAGACCTCCAAGTTGCCGCCGTCGGTAGTCAATGTAATTGGGACCTTTAAATCTTCTTGTTGGATGGTTGCACATTTAACACCTTTGCGTACCCCAAGGATTGATCTGGTGATGCAGGTGAGTCCAGGATTACCAATGATGTTGCTCCAAGCCTATAAGATGTGTTGGAAAGTGAGGAAGAAATGAAGACCCTATCCTCACTAAGGTCCACGACAAGGGGGACATCCTAAGATAAGCCCTCAAAACCCTAAATGGGAGGTGGGCACCTCTTTGGCCTAAGCTAGAGGGACTCACACTAGTGAAGAAACGTGCCTCCCAGATAGAGTGATGTGTCCCTTGGGCTCACTAACTAGAGAATTGAGCATCTCCATGGTCTCTTCGAAAGGCAAACAGATTTACGAGGACCCCTCAAAGTAGGATCAAGGAAAGCTTAGAAAAAAGCTGTCTCAAGCTCTTCCCTTTCCTACTAAAGGTCCCAATCGGCCCTTGGTTGCTTGGCAAGTTAGGGCCCAGGTGCAACGAGGCAGGATGTGTCCCAGGACGGACAGAGCCCCTTGTAGCAGAAAATTTGAGTTTTGCTTGCTTCAAGATAATGTCTATTCCATTTGGGTCTATTCACCAGATCCCAATTGTGATGGGACCAACAAAGACTGACTTGGAACCTCTGAAAGAAAGGGGACATCTTGCTCAAATGCAGTACTACTGCTAGTCCCTAACGACTCACTAACTACCTCACCCTCGGTACAAGATTTTTTTTTTCGTTTCCCCTCCCCAAATGGACTAGGCGATCTCTTCTAACTTAGAGAGACTGACCATGCCCTTGAAGCATGGAAATTATCGAGATGTGAGCAATCAAGCATCATTAAAATTACTCAATATTTAGCCCAATCAACAAGGCGTTGGTCCAAATCTCCTCCTGGTGGTCTGTAATTCTTAAGAAAATCGTCCTTGAATGAGCATTTTCCCAACGTGTCAATTCCAAGGAAAGCTACTTAAAATATAGAAAACCTCCTCACATAGCTTGAAAGGGAAATTCTTGGTGAGTAGCCTCACTAGCCGCTACCTGATACAAGAAGACCTCTTAAACCATTCCTTGATGCTGGAAAAGCGAGACTCCTAGTGGGCGACCTTGTACTTGTTATGAGAGTGAAAGTTGCACAGGGTGCCCTTGTGACGTTGCACCTCATGGGTCAAGAACTCCGAAGCTATTAGGTCGGGGTATTCTTCTCCCTTGGCTCCCAGGATTAGGCGCCAAATGATGCAACATGGCATCAAAATCCTTCATGCATTGGGATGAAGCTGCAAATGAGCTATGTGAGGAAGTCCAGAACCTTTTGGGTCAGATGACAAAAAAGAAGATGCATGCCATCTGAAAAAAATGGGGGATTACATCGCGACCTTAGCTGCAAACCCCTTAGAATCAACAACATCACGACAAACCCCAAGAGCCTCCAGGATAATAGTCTAGTACCCAGCAAGAATTCCTCATCGTGTCAAGATTTGTCGCCAAAGTAAATACACCTCAGTGGTACCCCTTAAAGTATTGGGGGTTATCCTAGGTCCCTGAAAAATTAGAAGCCCCAGGCATCTGGGACGGCCCCTTTGAATGTAACGACCTGAAGCATTCTTGAGAGCTACTTGCATCGGAAAGGATAGAATGGTTGGAGTTTTGAGAGGAAGATAAGAGCACTAAGAAGGCGGCATACATTTTCCAAAGAAATGACTCGGTGAAGAGATTTGATGAAAGGAGAACATGAAGGTCAGGACTCGAGTTTTTTAAATAAATGGTAGAAGTTAATTGAACTACTTCAGGTGAGGGAGGACATGTGTCACAAAAGGAGAAACATCAGGAATGAAACCCCACTATCTGCACGCATGTTCGTGCAGTCATTTGAGCTTGCGAATGTGGGAATGCGTACAACCAAAAAAGATGTTTTAAGAAGACAATATACGAAACCTTCACGAGTAATAAAATTCTCGTCGTGCGTGCATATCGGGAATTTTCAGGATATCTAGAGGGCACTAAAATCAACGACAAACATCGGATCATCTGTTAAAACATCTTTTTATTACTAGCAGACGGTTCATATATTCTTATAAGAATAACAACCCTTCAATTAGAATCCGCTACCTCAGAAATCTCACTGATCTCACTCTAGGCTCGCGCACATGAGATAGGAAAACACGGACTTGAAATTTCCTCCCTCTGTTCCTTTGTCCTCTCCATCTCCTTCTCCTCCATCGATCCCATTTTCGATGCAGCTCACTATTTTCGTCGACCTCGAGCATCACCCACCCACTCCATCCATTCCTCTCATCGACGCGATGATAGTGTGAGTTTACAACAGAGGATGCTGATGTGTAGAACAAAAATAGAAACGACAACAGAGGGCACTGAAATCAACGACAAACACCGGATCATTGCCGTGAAGTATCAGCTCTTTCAACTCACCCAGCATCATCGGTTTCTTCCCCTTTGGTGCTTCCCCCTTCGATTTCTCCCCCCTTTGATTTCTTTTCCAATCGAGATTAGAGCAATTGTCTGGAGAATGGAGATTTCACTTTTAAGTGATAATTATGTTTGAGTAAGAGTAGCATATACCTGGATTTTATACAAGGCGCAATTTCATTCTAAATACAACACTATTCTATTTTGCTAATAACTGATTGGATTTCTAACCGGAAGAAAAATAAAAGACAGTTTCGAAAAGATGGAATTGCTACAGAAATACAATTCCAAGAGAAGGAACCTTCAACTTTTGCAAGGTATGGGATTTCTCTAGGGGTCGAGTTGCTGTTGGGGATGAGTGTGAATTAAGATGAATACTGTGATGGAGGGTACGGGGGTTTTGGTTGTGATGAGTTGATCAGATGTAGACAATTCCAAGATATGAAAAAATAGAAGGCTAACGTGGAGGCCCACTATTGGAGGGTTGTTTATTGAGTAATAACAGCCCGACCGACTTCCAGATTTTCTCTTCAAGGATTGGTTCCATTCATCTATCCAACTGCCTAACCCTTAAACACACACGGACTTAGGAATTAAAGGTGCTTTTTGGCACATCGACATAATAAGGCAGGTGTGAAACACGTTCTTAAAAACGTTATAACTAAAATTGAATTTCGAATCTGGCCACTTCAAAAAAAAAACACACGTTCTCTCTAAATGCTTTAGGGCCTTACTTGAAAACTTTACGTTTCTACAAAAATTCAACCATAAGAGGCATAGAGATGTTTGGGTTTTAGATAGTTTCATGAATACCATAGGAGTGTTTTGTAAATAGTTATAAAAACTTTTGGTTAAATGCAAAATCAGCATATGGGCTTTCAAGTTTTTACAATTTGAACTCTAAATTTTTAATCTTCACAAATTTGATTCCATAAATTCAAGAATTTTCCAATTAAATACCTCTGTCAATCCCCAGTTAGAAAATTAATGAGATGATTGCCACATGTCAACTTTCGATTGCTTGGCATTGCATATTTGACGCCATAAGCCAGTCAATCAAAAATTGAAAAATCGAGACTGATGGAACTATCTAATTGTAGATTTTTTAAATTTATTTATCAATTTTGCAAAATTTAAAAACTAAGGTCTTGAATTAAAAAAATGTTAAAATTCATATACTGATTTGTAACTAACCAAAAGTTCTTGAAATGATGGGATAGAGTTTTAAGAAAGTGGTAGCGCTTACTATAAGGTATATTCTTATATGCAAACTTCTTAAAGCAGTTTTGAAAAATGAAATGATAAATATATGTTTTTTAAATTTACTTAAATTAGAAGAAAAAAACAGAGAAAAATGAGCACAACCACCCTGTGTGTTGGTTGTCACCGTGGGTGGCTGGCCTGACTTCTAAACACCATGATTGTCCAGAATGGGCTAGCCGTGGAGGCCAAAAACTCTTGACATCCTAGGTCAGGTCGCCAGAATAATCTGACCGTAACAGTTTGATCTGGGCCGCCCATGGTTTTTAGAGTATTCTGGCAACCATGAGGCCAAGATGGTTGTGATACCCGAACTTGTTAGGAAAATTCTACGTCAAACAATTTATTTTTGGTCAATTTCTTCATTCTCTTCGTCCTTGTATTTTTGTCAGGAGTTTTCATTATCATGATTTTTAACCGTCTACGTACATAGATGCTTAATTAAATGTAAGCCTTCACGGTCTAACCAGATTTGACCCAACGATCGATCATTCTCGCTCACAGCCCTTTTGAGTTATATTAGGTGAAGAAAGTCATGTCATGCTTTAAAGAGCACAAACTATACGATCTCGCTTGTTTATACAGTTTATTGCATTTCATCTTAATTTATCATTATATAATTTTTTTAAATTTTTATAAATACAATAAATAATTTAATATTTTCAGTTTTCAAAATAAAAATAATATGAAAAAAATATTTTATTAATTTTTTATTCAACTTTTAATTTTTATCTCAAATCATTTTAAATATTCATTTCATCTCAAAAAATAAAGGAAAGATTATCTAGATTAGTTTTGAATAATAATAATAATAATTTATTATTCTTCATTGGTAACTGTAGTTATATAATATTTTATATATAGAAAATGTATATCTTTAACTGATAAGACGCATCCTCTGTAGGGACCAAGATATAATAGTTAAGTCAAGATACTAGTTTAGCTTAATATGGTTTATAATGGAGAGATTACTGGAGTCCAACCCTTGAATTCAAATCGACTTGATTTATTTGATGATGAGTTTTCTTTAGTCAAATGGCTAATCAAGCTACCATAGTTATTGTAGAAATATCGAGGACAAGAAGAAACAAAAATATGACAAAATGACGACACTTTTATGAGAGTATTTGTTACACAAGTTGGTGATGGACAAAAGAAAAAATAAGTAAATGATTTGTGCACCAATAACTTCTATTTATAGGCCACCATGTACCTATTGAAATATGTTACAACCATTGATCTTAATGGTTAGTAAGTAACACAATCTTTAAAAAGTGACATTATTTAAAGAGAGACGCTACGGGCCGGTTGGGCTGCCCCCAGTGTCAAAAGCAGCTCAAATGCTGTTTGGGTTGCTTTTTGATGATATATACAATAAAATAATATAAAACATAATAAAAAATAAAAAAATAATAAAAAAAACACAATAAAAAATATAATAAAAAAATAAAATGAAGAAAACATAATAAAAAATACAATAAAAAATAAAAAACATAATAAAAAATATAATAAAAAAATAAAATAGAGATGGATTTTAAGGAGATTCGGTCTTGGTTCGAAGCCTGCCGCCTCCGGTGGCGGTGGGCGACACCTCTTACCCCATCGGGACCGGCGGGCTCCGGACCCATTTCGGGTTTAAGCCTCCGTGGGGCACACTAGATGTCGCTGGAGCTAGCCGTTGAAGGGGTGAGCTTGCCGGAGCCCGCCGGTCTTGATGGGGTGGGCAGTGTCGCCCACCGCCACCGGAGGCGGCGGGCTGCTTTTAAGGGGGGGTCGATCAGTAAATCTCTTATTTAAGAGGTTGTGTCTCTTGATTCATCTTTAAACATCATTACCCCATGGGAACCATATTGTGGAGAGGGTGCCATTCTAAAGGTACACATTTTGGTTATCACACCCGATAGAACTATATCTTTCACTTGATCACACAAAACATTGATAATCCAGTTGAATATTTTACCTTGATATCAATATCAATTTTCCATGATTCAACTCTCATTTGCATACCATTGCAGATCGATATCAGAGCATGACAAACCTCTACATGCGCTCGTTTTTGTCATTACCTTATCTGATCGCACTCTCCATTACATGTGCTCCCACTGACCACATAGAAATGATGACTTCAATTCACTAAAATATTTAGCGAATGACATCAATTTTCCGCGACCTGACTTATAATCAATATATCTCCTACAATTGACGACTTCGGCCGAAATATAACAAATGTATCGACTTGGGTTGAATTTTCGTTAAGAACTTTCTCTAGAGGCTATCCTAATCACCTTATCAGCAACTTTGCACATAATCAACCAATTATTTAGTTAATCAACAAGCACTAAAATTTATTAAATGCTCCCGAGGCTTTCCTTAATTACCTTCTCAGTGCTTTACAATTGATCAAAATTTTATTTGAGTATTACTATAACTCTAATTTTCTAGGTGTCTCTAGAATATCCTGAGTTATACATGTCAACAATGAGATTACCTAGATTTCTCTTAACCCTATTATAGTCACATGTTCTCTGAATTTCTCCAAAGACAATCCTTTGATCATTGAATTTGCTATCATATCTAAAATATAGTGATAATACACATCAATGTATCATTTGGAACTCTGTGTTCCATTTTTTTATCAATAAGATGATAGATTGATTATCACAAAATACATTAATTGATTCTATGAATATATCCAAATTTAAACTTTCTATAAAACACTTTTATTCATACCGCATTACTTATTGCAGTACTACAAGCAATATATTATTCTTTTATAGCAGACTTAGCAACACAACCCTATTTCTTACTTCACAAATAAACTATTGTTCTACAAATAGAAATATATATCCAGTTGTAAATTTTCTATCATGTACATCACTTTCAAAATCAGCATCACTATAGTCGATTAACTTTAAATCATTGTTTCCAAAGAACATTTTTAAATATTTGGTACCTTGTAAATATCTTAATATACATTTCCTTCTTTCTAATGTTCATTGTCTGGATTGGATTAATATTTACTTACAAATTCTACTACATGACAAATATCTAGTATAATACTTGTCATTGTATACATGAAGATTCCCACAACTTGAATATAAGGAATTTTAAGTATTTCGCTTATTTTATTCTCATCTTTTGGGCACATCCTTTTATTTAAAATATGATCTTTGTAAACAAACATACTTAAGGATTTATAATTTTCCACACCAAATCTTTTAAGTAGTTTTTTTATTATATATTTTTCTTAATTTAAATACAATAGATTTGAATTTCTATTTCTAGAAATTCTTATACTAAAAATATAGGCAAGTTCAAGTTTCATTCATAATATGTAGACAATTACTTCCTAGTAAAACATCATATCATATAATGATAATAATGTTAATTTATTATCATTTTTTCATATGTACAAAAAATGATCTAGTGGACTCATTTTATATCCCATTTCCAAAAAGCTTGGTGAAACTTCAAGTATCACTGTCTGGAAGATTGCTTAAGTTCATATAGTAATTTTTCAACCTATAAACTTTCTCTTCATATCCTTAAATTTGGATTCCTTCTAGTTGAATCACAAAAATATAAAATTTTAAATTACCATTGATAAAAGCCTTTTTTACATCTAACTAATGTAATTCCAAATTCATCATAACAATTATGGATATGATGATCCTTACGAATGTGAATTTTATCATAGGCGAATATATATCTCTAAAGTCTATACCTGGTTATTGAATATATCCCTTGGCGACTAACCTTACTTTGTATTTTTCCAGACTACCGTAAATCTTAAATTTTCTTTTAAGAATCCATTTACAACAAAAATTTTCTATCTTTTGGAAGATTAATTAACTTACAAATATTATTTTTGTTTATTGATTCTATTTCATCTTTCATCGCCTCAAGCCATTTATCTAAGTAAATACTATTAATTACCTTGAAAACATTTTCAGGATCATTTTCTAAAATTTTCAAACTGGTATTTAGAGTATAATGATCTCAAAATAATACAAATGGTCATCAGAATATTTTACTTCCACTGTTTTCAACATCAATATTTAAAAATATTTTCATTTGATTTTCTTTTATTTTTATAATTCTGTATTTAAATATTATCAGAATTTATATTGTCAGATTCTGTAACACCCCACTCAAGCGCCAACTTACTTTCTTATATTTTAGAGCTTTATATGCACAAAATGCTCTTTTGATTTTTCAAATAGTTTTTTTAAATAGATTACGGGTCCATTTTTTATCTTGAAGGATCCAATTTTATTTATTTATTTATCTATCTATTTCAAATATTTGTTATCTATTTTTAAACGGGCTGTAGAGTTCCTTTTCTATTAAAATTCTAAAAAACCCAAATTTGTTTTTGTTTTCATTTGTATATATAGAAATTGATATTTATGGATTAAATTCTATTCCGATTCCCATGCCACGCATGATTTCATTCCATTTTTTCCTAGTGTATTCTTCACGTCCATGGCATGCATGTTCCAATCTTCAGATTTTCATGGCAACAATTTTGTGCATAATAGATATTTATTCACATTTCATTTATTTATTCCTTTATTTTCTGTTTTCTAATATATAGATATAACTCCCAGGCATGCATCTTCCAATATTTTTTTAGGATTTTTCAACCACATATTTGGGCATCATCTTCTGCACTTTTTGCGTCATGCACGCCGCTAACTCCACGGCTTTTCACCTCACATACATGTCTCTCCCCCACCTTTCTTTAGGGTTTTAGTAATCTATATATTCACACGTAAAACTCATGATAGTGTCTCACAGCTACAATCTCAAGCATATCGATCACCTTTAGGCTTCAACCGTAGACTAAATTGCAAGCCGCCACCCCTACTCAGCCACTACCACTTTCAGGGTCAGCTTAACCATAAGACGATTTAGGCCATTGTCTAAGAACTCACTTTATACAAGGCCACCAAAAATAAAAGTAATCAAATATTTTTTCTTTTGAGTTGTTTTTAAAAAATAAAAAATCATCTCATTAAATAAAATTTAAATAATTTTTATATTTTTTAATGTGTAACAAAGCCTCATAATACTAAATTTAATATTTAATACAATGAATTATTTATATTTTTAAATAATTTAATTAAGATCATGCTAAATTTAGGCCTATTGAGCCGGCCTTGACCACCCTCCATATCGCGTGACTGCTCAGCGCCATGAACCCACCACGGTTAGCACCACTGTGAGCCACTACATCCTCCCATGCCACCACCCCATCTCACGAAGAGCCACCTAGCCGTAACCTAGTTTTTCCTCGCACCCAAGGCCACGACAATCACCCAAACTCATCGTGCAGCCTTGCTACCCTACGTCGTAGCCTAATCCCTCAGAGCACCATTGTATACTGCCAAAAGCCACCTAGAACCTCCCCCGTAACCAGGGGTGGACCCACGTTGGTGGGTGGGTGGGGGGGGGGGGGGGGGCGGTAGTTTTTCAAAAATTCATCTATAATATAAATATATATAATTTATATATATATATATAATTAAAATTCTCTCTTAGATTATTAAAAAAAAAAAAATTGCCCCCCAAATTTTTTTACTAAAATTATTTATCTAAATCTCAATATACATCCATTTATATTCTAACTTTTAACTTCATTTAAACCCATATTTTAACTCACATAATCTCACAGTTACTCTAACAGTCTAACTCTAGCAAAAAAATTGATTATAAATTTATATGATTGTCAAATTGATTGATTATACTCACTTATTTAACTCTAACTTGTATGATTGTGAGATATAGTTTATTAAAAATTTTAATAGCGTTATATCATTACTTATTAGAAAGTTCTCAAATTTATTTTTGATCTATAAATTTTTCTTAAATTATTAAAAAATATGAGCAAGTACTTAAGAACAATTGATTTTTTAAAAAAAAAGAAAGACGTGGACAATTCGAAAAGTAATATATGTTTAGAGAGCTCGGTAACAACAGAACATGATACTTCTATCACTGATGACCATCCTTCTAAAATGTACACGCACCGCACACTTTATCAATCGCCCCCCCCTAGATACAAAATCCTATTTTCGCCCCTGCCCGTAACCACCACCGAAACTCACATCTGCCCCTGTTTTAACTAACTGAAACAGAGCATTCCAGGCCATGCATGACCTTTTCGCACAAACATCTCAGCCACTGCTCCATGGCGGAAACACCCGGGTGAGTCTCCATTGCTCGGACTTTCACCACTGTCGGCACCTCCCTTAGCCGTTAGCCACTGTTATCGCACACCCCATGTACATACCGTGCATTTCCATCGTGCTCTCTCTCTGGTACTCCATTTTTCTCTCTTATCACTCTCCCTTTCTCTCAATGCATTTCTGCCGCCTCAGTTATCTCGTTGCCACGCCACAGCTGCACTTGGTGAGTCAGGATGCCATCGATCGCATGGTTTGTCCCTCTCTTGGTGAGCTTAGCTCTAAACGCATGGTCTTTGGTTTTAATTTCAGAATCTTGTTTTGTTTTGTTAAGTTTTCAATTTCCTTATAAGCCATGCATATACAAGTTTCCCAAAATACCCTCGTTTAGATAGTTCTATTTTTTTAAGCCTAAAGTTTGTTTTGTGAAAGTTTATTTTAAATAAGTTTTGTTGCTTAATTTAAAATATTTCGATAATAAGCAGGGGCAGAACTACATGCAGCTTAGGGGTTACTCCCCCAAGTTTTTTAAAAAATGTAATATAGTATATAGATTAATCTAATTTTTCTCCAATATACAAGAATATTTCTAAAATTAGCCCCCCAAAACTGAAACTACTTTCCTACAGCGTATAAATTTCTTTTTACACATTAAACTATTAGTTATTACCTACCGGTTGTCTTAATATTTTGTTGAGTTTTGAGGCCATTATAGTCTATTGACTACTAATTCATGATTTTCGTAGTCTTTGATTGAGGATTGATCATATTGGTGCCGTGTTTCCATATAGAGCACATACAGAACTCTGAATGAAAAAAGGAAAAAAATACTACTATAAGTAAAAAGATCAAGGTTTTCACAAATCACAACCTCAAAAATTACTCCACTTTTCAGAACTTGAAATTTGAAAACCATCAAACCGTCCAAAATCCTAGAGAAAATCTAAAGAACATCAAAAACTCATCTTATTCGGTATTCTTAAAAACTGCAGGACTTGCCTGGAATCCCAGACTTCCATCGTTTTATCTTGGAGAGCCATCGCTAATTGATTCCGAATTTTCGAGCCCATTCACCGCTTCTTCCATTCGCACATCGCGCTTAAACAGGTAAGGTTCACTTTCATAGTTTCATTTTCATCGCGTTTGTACTCTGAAGTCTGCAGCTTGCTTAGGAAGACACTTAAAAAGTGATCTCAAGAGTTAAGACATTGCTGATGTGTGCCACGTGTATTTATAAAAAGTGATCTGCCTTTTTTTAAAAAAAATGTTAAGATAATAATATGCACTACGCAGGCTTGCCTGACTTGCTTATGGCTATATATATATATATATATATATATAAATAAATGTGTATGCAATTGCAATAGCCCGTATGCAGCTTTTTAGTTTTTTCTTTAAATTCAATTTCAGTTTAATATTTTTATGCATGCCATTTGACTCTTGAGATAATGATGTGTTGATTTATTTATATATTATTAATTATATCATATTCAAATATTTATTTAGACTAGAATATTAGAATTTCAATTTAATTTTGATGTGAATTTAGTCCTTTTTCTTGTTTAGAATTATTGTTTATAACTCAAATTTATATGCTAATTTAGATTTTTATGGATATGTGTTTTTTATATAAAATTTTATTACGTATGATTATTATTTTTATATATACTCATGTATAAAAACCACACATTACTTTTATTTACACATACAATACACTTTGTCGATCTCCCCCCCCTTCCCGCCCAAAACACTAAATCCTAATTCCGCCCCTGGTAATAAGCACATTTTAAAAATATTCTCGTAAACGGATATTGATGAATTTTTGGGAAGCGATGACATTCGAGTAATAAGTTAATCTTGGTATTATGAGTTTAAGTATTGATATATATGTTCTACTGGGATTTTAAGAAAGTTAGGCTTGACTATTTTATAGGTGTTGTTCGGATTGTGATGCCCCCAGATTCTCCTTAAAATAAACACGGGAATCGAGGCGTCAGGATGATGACAACACGGGTCACACATCCCAACGACAAGTGCCAAACGTGTGTGCACACGTGACATACATAAAATATAGGTCGCAGCGGATAATAAATTATTATCTAAGTACCAAAATTTTTTAGAAATATTTTACAAACCAATTTAATATAAACTCTCCAACAGGAGATTTAATACAGTCATCCGAAATACAAATTAAACAAATACATATTTATAAAAAGGGGAAAACAAATTTCCTGAGATAACAATTAATATTAATATCACCTCAACGGCGGAGCCGTCTCCTCAGACTCAGCCTCTTCATAATCTGCATCCAAAAAAACTACGACGCCAAGATGGCATCGCAGGTAAGTACAACACAACCAAACCAAAAGACAGAAATATATTAATGCCACAACAACAACCATAAACAAATTTCCATATGCATGAGGCTTAAAATCATCTTCCTCAAAATCAATGAAATAACCACACACGCTAAAATTCCACTTTAATCCACAATAAAATTCCAATAAAATCACCCATCATTTTCTAGAAAATAATATCCACAAAACCAATCATACCGGGCGTTACGTATCGCTGTCCCCGATATGATATACATACACACCCGAAATCATAATGGGCGTTACGTATCGCCGTCCCTATTACGATTCACACACACTCATTTCATACCAGGCGTTACGTATCGCCGTCCCCGATATGAAATGCACACCCAATGACCATAATGGGCGTTACGTATCACCGTCCCCATTATGTCATCCACACACACACACGCTGATCACAATGGGCGTTACGTATCGCCGTCCCCATTATGACTCAGCCCAAAACCATTAAAATCCATTAAACTCAATTTAAATCCCAGATTCCATTTCCAACACATGAATATCCGAAATCATTCAAAAATCTAATTTCCAAATATTTTCATGAGCATGCGCGTAAATACACAATGTAGACAACCATGCAGCAATTATCCAACATTTAATTAATTCAATCAACCAACAAATACCAACAGCAACCAACACATAGCAACAATAATCAAACACAATAACTGTTGATGTCAAAAATATATTTAAATCTTAAAGCTCGTTTGGAAAGTACTTACAGCAGTTGAAACGTAAATCCTTGAACAACGCAAATCTGCAGCGTTTGTAGCGGTCACATGTACGTTAGGCTAAAATGCTCGGTTTGACACCAAAATTTAGGGAGATACTCTTTGAAGGGTGGAGAATCTCATGGAGGTGGTGGTGTGGCGGCACAACCACCCGAAGGTGGCAGATCGGGGTCAAAATGGGTGAAAACCCATTTTCGATTTTGGGGTTGTACCAGGAAGGTGAGGCAACGGTTGGGGAAACTGAGTTAGGGGGATGACCGGCTGGGCGAGGGGAGTCTTTTGGTGGCGGTGGTGAGGCCTACGGTGGCCGGACGGTGGCGCGGAGAAGATGGATCCGTTTAAGACCCATTTCGGGTGGAGGGGGTAACCGGCGGCGATGGGTGGCTACCGACGGTGGGTTATGCTCGCCGGAGGGTGGAGAGTCTAATGGTGGTGGTCAGAGGTCAGGGGGTGGTCGGCGGTGGCCGGAAAATGCAAGAGAAGCAAAAATACCCATTTCGGGTTTGTGGCCGTAGAGGGGCGGTGGGATGGCCGCCGTTGAACTCACCGGCATGTGGGGGTGAGGTTGGGCTGGGCGGTGTTGCCGGTGGGCGGCCGGCGGCAGCCCTGGGTTGAGGGAGAAGGAACGGCGAGAGGGAGAGGGAACAAGCGAAGGGGTACGCGGGCTAGGGGGGGTCTGGGCAAATTCTGTGAGGAGAAAAAGAAAGAAAAGGAAGAAAAAGAAGAAAAAGAAAAGAAAAGAAAAGAAGAGGAAAAAGAGAAAAAGAAAAAGACTAACTAGAAAAAGAAATACAATAAATTAAATAAAAGCCAACTTGAAATACTACAATCTAATATCAATAAAATAAAATATTTAAAACCCAACAATAGAAATAAATTAAACCCAAGCACAATATTAAAAATAAAACAATAATTAATATAACGAAAGCAGATCAAAATAAACTCACATAATAAAATAAAGGAATTAAATTCCCAATCATTAAAATAATTAACTCACATTAAAATAAATAAGAAAAGCAACGTAACTCAATATTAACTAATTAATAACTCAAATAAATATCTTAAACAAATAAAATATGACTAATAATATTATTTAAATAAATTAAAATAATTAATACCGAAAATAAAATAACGTATAAAAATACACGTAAGTCCGGGATCTCACACGGATTACCTTTAGCATTGTTATGAGAAAGATTCCGGCTAGGCTTGAAAATCAAAGTTTTCCAAATCTTCTCAAATATTTTCTACTACTATTTACTACTTTATTATTACTTTTCACATACTTTTATTACTATTCATTACTTTTTTCATTACCATTTAATATTTTATTATTACTTTTTACCTATTTTTATTACTATTCACAAATCCTCTCAAACATTCTTAAGATCTTAACGTAACTCAAAAAGGTTAAAAAGTCCGAGTAAGCGGGGTTCATATGCTAATTTTACATAAAAAGGAAATGAAATAAGGTTGACTTTAAAAAATATGCACTTTGTTTTTTTTTTTAAGAAAGATAAAAAAGACCTTAAATATTTATTTTGCATGTGCATAAAATGCTATAAAAGGGAGAGTATTTTTCTTACATGGCTGGAGTAGACATGAGTTTAATTTTGTGCATTATTTCTGAACTTAAAAGAGAGCAAACATGAGTTTGTTGAAAAATTGTTGTTTTGGCGAAATAGAAATGTTCGAATTTATGATATCTAAAAGTTTTGCTGTGAATAAATGAAGAAATTTTGATTATGGTTTCGAACATGTGAAATGATATGAAGTTGTTCAATACTTTATTTTTGATAAGATGTGACATCTGAAAACTTTGGCATGAGACTCTGACTATGTATTCTGAAAGAAAAGATGATTTTGATGTTCTGTTTTGTTTTTGATACGGCCCTACCACGGATAAGAATAGTGGGTACGACCCTACCATAGGTAAAAATAGTGGATACAGCCCAACCACGGATAAGAATAGTGGATATGTGGCCTAAACACGGGTTACAAATATAGCATAACCTTACAATGGGAGTTAAATATAGTATTATGTGACCTGACCATGGGTTATAAATGTGGCATAATCCAACTACGGGGTTAAACATGATATTATGTTTTAATGAGATGATTCAACTTTATATGCTAAATGGTTTTTGGAATAAGAATGATTTCTGAAAGTTTCGCTCTGATGTTTTGTAATAAATTTGTTTTAGTATTCTGAAAGTAAAAGTTTAGTTTTCTGAACTCTGAAAGTAAATGTTATTTTTGCATGATGAAGTTATAAATGCTCATGTTTATTTACTAGCATATGCTTACTGCTTACTGGGTTGATAGCTCACTTTTTATCTCTAAACTTTTTTCAGATGAGTTTGAATATTTCAGTCAAGGATCACATTCTGAAACATTGGGTAAGATGACTTAAGAATGGTAGATTAAGCATAAAGAGTTTATATGCGTATTGATAAGGTTTAGAAAGGAAATATTATTGTATTCTTGTGATTTAGCATTTTTGGAATTGATGGTATTGAAAAAATAGATTTTGAGACCAAGTTTTATATGATAATTGTGAATTTGGAATATTTAATTATACTGTGAAATGTGAGTGTATGTGATAAGAAGTAACTCTCCGACCCCTGCGGGATCGGAGCATTACAGTTTTTGTAGAGAATGTTGATTTTCTAAACCATGTAATAAATCTATCTAATCAACTACAATAATAAAATTTGTATTTTTCAAGAAAACGACATCCCTACTTTTAATCAATATTTTTTCAGTAAGATAAAATTTGTAACCACTTTTATTTTCTACATACCCAATAAATTTGCATTCCTAGATTTTACTTTTTAATTTATCCCTAAGTGGCCTTAGGATAAGCACTTGTGGCTTACAATCCCACATTTTGAGTTTGTTTAAATCAGATTTATGTCCCATTCATAACTCGTAAGGTGTAAAAGGTTTTACTTTGGTTTCAACTCTATTTAATATACATGAGTAGCCGATAATGATTCACCCTAAAATAGTGTTAGTAGATCAACACATGTCTCGTCAATCACATCATATCTAATAAAGTTCTATTTCGTCTTTCTGCAATTTCATTCTACTAAGGTTTATATGGCTTAGTATAAATATGTCTTATACTATTTTGTTTGTAGAAATGATCTAAAACTTCGAACTCACCTCTCCAATCACTATTCAAACCTTTAATGGGCCTACCCAACTAGGTTTCTACTTCTATTATATGTTCTTTAAATTTCCATATCTTGAATGGTCATAAGTGAAAGTAACAAAGTACTCAATTCCTCTATGGTTTTTTTTTCAAAAGGTCCAAAAATATCAGAATGTATAATCTCAAGTAAATCTATAGATTTTCAATTCTTTGAGAAAGATTTACTACTCAGTTTTTCTTTGATACATGGTTCACATATATCAAAATTATTTGAGTTTATTTGTGGAATTAATCAACTTTTACAAATTTTGATCGTTTTCTTTTCATTTGTATGGCCTAATCTTAAAATCCATAAATATGCACAATTATTATAATGGTTCTAGACTTAAATTTAGCTGTGTACCCTTTCTGATCTAATACAGGTACTGATACTAAATTCCTTCTTGTAGTAGGTATATATAATATATTATTAAGTAAAATAGTGGAATCATTTACTTTAAATTTATATACACGTTACCCCAAGATATCGCAGTATGTGTTGTTACCTATTTATACTCTGTACTCTTCTATTTGTTTATCCTCAAGTTTGACAAACAAACTTTTGTTCCTATATATATGTCTTGTTGCTACTGAGCCAATCCACCATAAATCTGTCGTTGGTTCTACGAGCATTACTTCCATGACTGTCATAATAATTTCCATACTTCTTGTGTTTTTTTCTTATTTATACATTTTGATTTATAATATCTCTTATTTTGTAATAACCTAAATTTTTTAAGATAAAGCATTTACTTGAGAATATTTTAAAGAAATTTATTGGAAGGATATTTTTTTCATAAAAATAGGATTTGAGGCTTAGATGCATTCGAAGAAAAATTTTGGATTGACCTTTGGGAATTTTAGCAAAGTGTGAACCAGAGAAATTCAATTTGGACCTAGAATGAGATAAATTTTTAAAATTTGAGGAAAAAATTTAAAGGGAAGTGATAGAACAAACCATCAAACACTTGGTGTGCCAAAACGAGTTCTCGGGCTGATCCGTTGGGTTTTGGTGTAATAATCATAACTCCTTCATATAAGGTTAGAATGAGGTGATTTTAATTCTTATAGAATTTTAAGAGGCATATCTATAACTTTTATGTTTTGGGTTTTTGAAGATAAGGAATGGATCAAGGACTAAATCGGGTGTGAAGTGGATGAATGAGAATGTGAGTCAACTGGTAATCGACTTAGATGAGTTGTCTTATGTTCGGCCATGTGATGAAAATTGTGATTGGCTATCAATTTTTCTGAGGTATTGACATGTGTGAAAACATGTGAGAAGTTGACAAGAATTGATCTAGAAGCATTGGTGGGTTAGAAAATAAAGGAAACAAATGGAGATGTCGGATTGGATGTTCTCGGGCGAGTTTTGACATGTTTTGGTAAATTAATCATATCTATCTCATTTGATTTCGTAATAAAGTGATCAAAATACTATAGAACCTTAAGAGAATGATCTTAAATTTTCATGTTTTGAGTTTTTGAAGAATTGAATTTTATCTAAGACTTATTTGGGCTGGAAAGTGGCTGACCCCCCAGGAGAGGCCAAGTGGCTAGATACACCCATTGGAAGATTTCCTATGATGTTATCTTATCTTTACCCCTATGTGTTGGAATTCTTTGAGCCCTTGATCAAGATCATTTTATAGGTGGACTAATCTCAATCATGAGATTAAAATATTAGCAAACCCCCATAGGATTATGGGTGATCATGAAACCACAAGTGTAGGGGACACCTCACCTATGCAGCCAAATGGAGTTGTTGAAATGCCCAAACTATTTCTCCTTGCATCCCACGCCTCTTATGTCTATAAATAGATGAATGGGCTTCTCTTCTTTTCCTATGAGAGATACCAGTTGGCCATAGTGAGAAATACCCAAGAGAAATACACAAAAACTCACTCACATCACCTAAGTGCCAAAAGAGAGCTAATTGAGAGCATTGGAGAAGAAGTAGTGCAAGACCAACCATAGATATCCAATTTAGCTTTGGAAAAATTTGCAAGTGCATTTATTAACTTAATCTTAGCATATAATAAGTGGTTTGGTGATTAGATTATGTTTGATATTTATTTGAACTTAATCTTTGTTTATGTGTTAAATTGAAATATATTGAATTTTGGAGTAGTTTTTGCTATGGAAAAATGCTAGAAAAATTATGAGATTTTAGAAATACATTTTATGATGTTATATGAAGATAATTAGGTGAAAACATGAGATTTTTCTATTGAAAAGAATGAAGAAACAACTCTAGTGAATTTCGGCCTTAGTATGATTATTATTGGGAGATTTGACATATTTTGGTAGATCAGACATAACTTGTTTGTTTGATATTAAATTTGAATAATTCAAGAGGCTATGGAAAGATAAGAGAAATATATATAACTTTTATATTTTGAGTTTTAAGAGATAAGAACTTAATAAAGGATGAAATTAGGATTGAAGTGGCAGAACTGAGTTTACCATAGTAAGCATTATTCGTTAAATTTTGACGTTACGAATTTATGTGACGTAAGTACATGTATATTTGATGTATGTTCTTAGGATATGTTTTTATATGTCACATCAATTATGAAGACATAAAACATGCATATCATAAGCCTAAGTTATGTGTATATTGCATTTTGTCATATACATGTGTCATCATAAGTCATGACGTTTATTTTAAGAAAAGTCTATGTTATATGTCGTCAAGTAAGTGTCTTTATGAGTTATGTCAAGCATTAAATAAATAAGAAAGGATATGACATGTCCCAATCACGAGTAATAATAGTGGTATGGCTCGACCACGGGTAATAATAGTGGCATGGCCCAACCACGGGTAATAATAGTGGATATAAGTAAATATTTATAAGAGCAAAAAATTTAAGATAAGAATGAAAAGTCCATGCATGATACAAGTTTGTAAGTCTAAGTCATGCATGAGCCACATGAAGTATGCCATAAATGCATATTCTGGCTGTCTGGCTTGTATGTGATTATTTTATGATGTTTATACTTTTATTAAGTTATGCGTGTACTACCGAGATTTCCAAGAAAATCTCACTCTTGTATATTTCTATTTTTGAAAATATAAAATTATGTTGCAGGATTGATGACTGAGATAAGGGAATGCCCGATGACTTAAGGAACTCAGAAGAACCTAGACGACCATAAAGTTAGTCTAGGTTTTGAGAATAAATTATGTACATGACTGACAAAACTAATTGGGTTATGTATGTAATGATACCATGTTATTATAAGAATGGATGAGGTGGATATTGTGGTTTTAGTTCACCATATGATCATTAGAAAATTTTATTTAGAACTCTTCCACTGTAATTTCAATAAGTATGGGGGTGAGTAGTTTAGCGTTACTTACCCTGATACTTCAATTTGCATTGAATTACGAACGTAAATTGGGGGCGTCACATCTTTCCACACTTGAAATAGTTTCCAAAAAATGGTTTACTTTATTTCTTTTTCAACCATTTTTTTCTTAGATTGTTTTGGCTTCATCTTACTTTGTATATAATGCTTGTCCTGAGCGACTTTCTCTATTCCTATTCTTCATCATTTCTCCTTCAAGTACTAAAAGTACTGAAAATGGTGTCATTGTTATTTTATTTCCACTATGTGTTAATGAGTAACAATATGATCACAAGATGAATGAAGACTATTTAGTATGGTGTAACTTGCATTTATCAATAAGTGGATGGTCAGCATCATATAATTTTTTTGTAACCAACTCCATTTGAAGTACATGATCGTCAATATCATCATTCTCTTTCATGTAAGGGCATTGATCATACTTATCTAATAACAATTGTATGTAAGTATCTGACTTTAAACTATACTTTGCTTCAACTACATTCATAATTTCTTTGGCAGTTTCATAGTTTTCAAACAAAGAAATAATGTGATCATTCATACAACACAAAATTAAAACTTTTGCCCATGCATTGTGTTCTTCTCATTATCTTAATTTGAAACATTGTTCCCACTTTCATTTATGCCAATTTCCATAATTTCTAATGGTTTAGGTGTTGTTAATGTATATAATTTTTTTTATGTATTAGAAGAAAAGTTATATGCCTTTCCAGGCTTGAAAACTTCTCCCATTTGATTTTTCTACCATCGAGGGATTAATACTTTTTTTCGGTACAACAAAAATTAACAACAATAACGTAAAAATAATAATAAATGTGTATATTCAAATACAATAATTCAATAGTGAAATATTAAAAATGATTACAAATAATAGTAATAATAATCCTTAAATTTAGTCCAAGGAGGCAACCTTGAAATCATTTTATATTTTGGATAAGGGGAATAATGAAAGTGGCGATCCGATAAAGAATTTCCATGTTCTTTTTTGATGTTTCTCCTCTTTCAAAGAATTTTGGTGATAATTTCAACAAAAAAATGTTTTTTTAATCATTTGGCACGAAATTTAGAGTACAACTGTTTTTGAACGGACTAAATTGGGCATGAAATGACTTTGAACAGCTCGGAATAGTAAATCTGCCATGAACTAGTTTAGAAAATTGAGTAAACAGGTTCAACTAGTTCAAGCCGGTTCCAAGAGCCAACCGGTAGTCGGTGGGTCGATCAATGGCACAGTCAACACAATCAATGGGTCGATCAGTTAGGTCTTCGACTAGGTAGGTGGTGCGACTCGACGATCGGCTTGAAATTTGGCTTGAGACTCATCTTAGAGGAGGCAGAACAACGTCGTTTTGTGGACCGACGTCTCTCTTCACTATAACAAATGATGGTGTTTTATGGATCTGCCATGGGCTGAATGACTATGTGTTTAGCCAAGGCAGGTTTGAAATCTCAAGACCGTTGGACGAAACAATACAATGGTTTCTTCCTCCTCACGTTGGGTAATTCTAGTCTTGGTAAAGATGGTGTCTTGGCTTCCTTCTTGACTTTTGTGTAGTGATATAGTCACCAATGTTAAAGATTTCGATGAGCTTTTGAGGTCTACAAAATCCGGTAGCGGTGATGAACTCCGATGACACCCCCCCCCCAAAAAAAAAACAGTGACAGTGGGTGATGGAAAATAGGAAAAAATACGAATTTTGAAGATTCCCAGTATACTCCAATCCTCCCATCGTGATTTGATAAAGTTTCATTCTTGGATTTTCAAGCCTTCGAAGATGATTATAATTTACAAGTGTGGTTGCCAAACAGAGCATTTGTTTATTATTATTTTATAATATTACACTTCTTCAAACTAATCATTACATTTTTTTCAAACTTTCCAACAAAAATAAAAAATAATTCAACATTTTTAAATTTTTAAATAAAAATAATATTATAAACAAATAGTGAAAAATTATAAAATTTTCAAATATTATAAACAAATTTTCAAATAAAAATAATATTATAACCAAGAAATCTCCACAAATGCACAAAGTTTCAAATAGCGAAAATTTATCTTTTAAGTTCTCAAAATGGAAACAATGCACTTTGGTGTAATTAGAATATTAAAATTACATAATGGCAAAGTTATAACTGTGATTCCATATGGGGGTGATCATCAAAAGATATACCCCTTGAAATGACACCATCTCTATGGTGATGGTTCCCATGGGGGTGATGGTGGTTAAAGATGTGTCAAGAGACCCAACGTTTTGACTTATTTAAAAAATTGTATCTCTTGTGAAGTGTTAAATGACACAACCTTTTGACTAAATCACAAGGTTTAATTTAAGTCACATTTCGAGTTTGGTTTAACAAAGTATTTTAAGGCACTTAAGTTGACAATTCACAGTCCAACAAATTCCCCCCTTTTCAACAACCATGAAATGTGACTTAAGTGAGCATAGTTTCGCTTAATTGGATCGCTATTGGTCAGTATTAAACATTTTCTTATGTTTTAACTAGCTTAATCCATGATTAAAGGAAATGAGATTAAATTAAACATTATCAAGTTAGGGCACCTGAGGTGACAATTCACACACTAACAATTTTCCCCTTTTTCAACAAGCTTGAAAATTCACTTAAGTAGCTTAATTAAGCTTAATGGATTGAGTTCGTTAAGTATTAAACCTTTTCTTATATTTTAATTAGCTTAGTCCATGATTATAGAAAAGAAGATGAACTTAACTTGTGCTAAACATTCCCAAGAGAAGAGAGTCACATCACATGGGATAGTTGCACTTCGCTCATTATTCAAAAACAAGTTGCAACCGGAAAATAAATGTTATTGATAACCTTCATAAATCTGACATGTTGGGCTAGTGCCTAGCCTGTCATAAGAGGGGAGGAGCCATCAAGTGAAGGTGGCAATGCATGTGGTGGCGAGCTCATCGTAAGTGCAGAGTATTGAGCAATGTTCTCCTGGCGATGATGAGTGGCACTAGCCATGTAGACAGCAAGAAGCTCTAGTTAGTAGACTAGAGCTCGCCATATGGGTCTCTAGCTAGGTACTTTGTCATCTCTAACCCTACTCTAAGCTCAAGAAATTCCCACTAAATTTCTTAAAGGTCTGGTGCTCTCTCATTGCTAGCGAAGCACCATGTTGTTTGCATGCTCGTGCAAGGTGTTGTGGATTGTTCACCCTATACAGAACTACTTTATCCCAAAACATAACATACATCATAATTTTATATCATAAAAAGCTATCGAAAGGGACAACACTCCATAAATAGAGTCTAGAAAATAAACTACTGCACTAAGTTGCTAAGCTACTCATGCAACTCAGTCAGGGCATCTAAGATTACGTCCAAAGGTTGGCTAATCGAAGTGATCAGTTCCTCGTCGTCTTCGTTTTACTACGGACTAATCAACCCTGTCCAGTCTGGCGGGCGTGGGTTCTCAATATCCTGACACATTGCCTACCACTTTGGACGTGAGAGAATAGTAGTTGGGATTACCAAGTAATCTCCACAAGTAAGCTACCAAGCTATTAAGGGCTTGTTTGGAAATAGATCTAATCCCAAAATTCTTATCTAATATTTTATAATTTATCTCATCTCATTTCATCTCCTTTCCAAACATAATTGAAATACAAAACTTTCAAACTAACCCTTACAACTCTTTCAAACTAATAATTACAACTTTTCTAAACTTTCAAACAAAAATAAAAAATAATTCAACATTTTCAAATAAGAATAATATTATAAAAATATATTATAAAAATATTTTAACTTTATAATATTTTTATTCAACTTTTTATCTCTCATTTCCAAACTTAAAAAATACTCAACTCAAATTATCTTACTATTATTCACAAATTATCTTACTATTACTCACAAAATTCTCATATTTTCTCACTCTCCAAATGAGCCTATATATATTTATATATATATATTCATACATGATAGATAGTAAAATGACAAGAATGCATCATAACATGAACATGGGTATGCATGACATGACTTGGAAAGTATCATGACATATTCTTGACTTGAAAAATGACATGACATTATCTCACTTTAAAAAATGATGTGACATAATTTGACTGGAAAGCTAATATGACCCATACCAAATTAATATAAAAATATATTATTGTATTATGAGGTTACCATGAGGTCATTGTCTCATGGAGTTGTCAAGATGACCATCACTTATGGAGTTGCCACAATATTCTTGTCTCATTGGATTACTATAAGGGGGGTAGTAGCCACTGTGCTGCTGCACACCCCCCTCACATTTTATTATTATTATTATTATTATTTTTTACTTCAAACAATTGGTGTGCAGCTGTACACCAGCTGGTGCTTTTAATTTTCCTTACCATAATAATGTAATTTTATCTCATCGGCTACCATAATTTATTAATAATGACTTGAGAATAACTGAAGTACGTGGACATAACATGATTAGACTTGAAAAATATTTTATGATGTACTCATGTGACTCACAATATGTAACCATGACATATAACAAATAAATATGTACAGTAAACATGATATAGCATGTAATAGGTAAACGTACAACAAATAACATGATATTCAAGGCATGTCACAAATAAACTTATAATAGATAGTATGACATTAATGACATGTGATAATGAACTTTTAAAAGATGACAAGCATATCATGGCATGTAACAGTTAAGCATGAACTCTAATAAGTGAAGTAGCATGCCGTGTTATAACAATTTATAATAATCATAAGTGAAAATAATATAATAGTCATACTCTTATTGTAAAGCTCTAGTCCTGGAAGGGTCGGAGTATTACTTTTCGTCACCTAAAATTGTGTCATTGTACAAATATAAACTTCAATTTCTCCATTACACACACAACTTACTATTTGAAAACAACTACTCCAATATGATTAATCTAAACACCACAAAATCTCAAAATAAACATCAACTTTCCAAAAATACCAAGTCGACTAAGCAAAACAGAACCACTGAATAAAATTATCAGATAACCAGAATACCCTCTTTGTATTTATTCCACTATGATCATGTGGTCTTATAAATGTTTTCTACTCTTGATCCTCAACTGAATCATCCAAATACTACAAGGAAAATGAACATTTGTGATAGATTATTTGCAACAAGAAGGACTATTTACGATAAAAATAAACTTTTTTTGGTATGAAATAATCATTTTGCTGAAATAACCGATCATAAATAAGTAATTTTCTTGAAGTGAAAACATCAAAAATTATTGTGGAGATAAGGATGTGAGTTATGAACAACATATAAAACCCAGAATACTTTGGTATAATAAAATTGAGCATAATTATCTCATTAAAATAGAGCATCTCAAAAAGCAGAGACCATGTTTAACCCCCATGGTTGGGTTGTACTGTCGCAGTGGCCAAATCGGGCAGCGACAGAAGTTAATATTTTTCTTACTCATTCTCGAAGTCCCGAGTATGCACACAGAAAAGTCCATATAAAATTCATTTTATTTTCAAAATGGGTGCACTAAGAGATAGAGAAGTTGGTACAAACCCGAAGAGTAGAGCAGAGACAGAGTCAGATACAAAATTACTATACCATGCCAAAGATTTTCAGATGCTATATCAAAATAAAATAGAGTACAAAGCTTATTCATATGATTCTCTCATACTTCAAAACAAAAGTCAAAGCATCTTTATAATCAATGCACAAAATCTTCAAATTTTGCAATATCACTCTTTTTCACATTTCAGACCTAGTTTGAAAAAATATAAATCATGTCTACATAATCATGTCAGAATTTTTCTTTTTCTTTTATATAAGTTTCATGAGTGATGCAAATAATTGACCGATATTGTTTTTTTCAAGTTCTCATTTCATAATAAAATATATACAATTTTCAGATAGTCAACCTTAGTCTAACAAGTTGTGTAAAGCCTCGCATAGAAATTCCGCTTATCTCAATTCTTTAACTATTCCAAATCTTTCTATAATCGTGCAGAATGAATGTCAATCGACATGGCTTTTACAAAACACTAAATGTTACTAAAATTCTAGGAAGACATGCTAAAACTCTCGCCATTTACCTAAAATCATACAGGGAAAACTCTCCGTGATAACAATTTAGTTATTAGAAATCTACTAAATGCTATTATCGTTAAAAGAATTTACTTAACTTATAATAATATAATTTTTATAAAATATGTCAAAACAACTTAAATTCATTTAAAAAATTAATTCAATCATATTTAAAACTCATATCTCTAATAACTATTAATGAAATGATAAATTAATACCGGTAACATAACGTAGTAGAAAATCAGAAATTAACACTTAACTTACTATAATATAACGTAGTAGAAAATCATAAATTCCTTAAACTATAGTAGTTCGTAAAATATCTTTAATAATACTTATTTTAAAAATCATTGTAACCTACTAACCATATTTAATTTAAAAACCATCAAAGATTTATCTCATACATTAGACTTAAAGTGTTTAAAAACAAAAGACTAGACACTTACAATTTACTGCCAAAAACTTGTTGTAAAATTAATATTAGATAATATGACCAAAGTTTTTAAATATTTTTTTAATGTGAAATCAAGATTATGAATTAATACTTATTCAAGTAAAATTATGGCTAATTTAAAAATACTAGACACAATCCACCTTAAAATAATACGTTAGTTTCTTAATACAATAAAATAAAGTCTATTAAAAATGGTTAACGTAGTTTTTGTAAAAATACAAAAAATGCAATTTAAATATTGAGCTCATATAAATTCGCTCATTTAAAAATGCACCATTTTAAAAAATAAATTGCCAATCTACACTAACAATTTACAACTTAACCAAATAAGTATATCAAATCTAAATAATGTAAACAGTGAAAAACTCATTTAGTAAGATATATTCAAACCGATTTTAAAGCATTTAGGATAAAATAAAATCTTATTATTTACTATTGAAATTACTTGTAAAATACATAGTAATTTAATTTGAATCCATAAATATAATTTCTTATACTATAAATAAAATCCACGTAAAATAAACATAATATGAAAATTAGCCCACAAAGGAACCATCTTATCAACATGCATGGCTCAGTTTGAGACAAATAAAAGAAAACCTATGGTTCAAAACCATGGAACGACATAGTCACTACGAGAGGGGATGAGGGTGCGAAGAGAACTTGAGCTTGGTAGAGGTTAACAGTGGTGAGCATGGCGGCTGTCCAAGGCGGCAAGACAAGAAATGAGAGAGAGAGAGAGAACGTGAGAGAAGGATTTACGATGATTTACAGTGTTGAGTTTATGTGCTACTGATGCCATAAGCACGGTGATTTGCATTTGGCAGCTTGAGGTGGCACCAACCTCAATGGTGGTTGTTTCCGTGAGAGTTGGTGTGAAGCAGGCGATGTGGCGGTCTTCTAGGTGCAACGATGCTTGGGCTACATTCACTACAAAAAATTTTACTTTTAGGGATGAAATTTGTTAGGGACAAATTAAATTTCATCCCTAAAAGTAATTTTTATAGACAAATTTTAAATTTCTTCCCAAAAGTTGGATGAGTTTGGTGATGAAAAGATATTTGGTGATAAAAAAATCGTCTCAGAAAATAAAAACCGTTCAGACGGATAATTCTTTGTCTGAATGTGATATATTTGGAGGGAAACATGGTGAGAAACTTAAAAGACCATTAGGACAGAAAAAATACTGTTCAGATAGTAAACATGTTGGAAAGAAGATTTTAATTGTTCATCATTATTAATCTATGTATATATATATTATATATATATATATATATATATATTTCCATTAATTTCATTTTATCATTTTCAAAATATAAAAAATATGTTTATATTACATATTAAGATTTACGGATCGTTTAAAATATTTATAAACGCACAAATTAATTTTATGTAATTAATTTCAAAATGTTATTTATTTTATCACGAGTGGTAAGTAAAATGAGAAAATTTATAAGTAAAGATTGTTCTGAACACACACAAAAAAAAAACACATTAATTGCATTTCAAAATAAAAGACATTGTTCATTGCAACATATAAAGTAAAAAATAAAATAAAAACACGCCTACAACTTCGGTATCAAATATATATCCTTTTGCATAGATTTGACTTGAGACTCTACATTAGTTATCCTCTTAATGATGTGCTCCTCTACCTTTCCTACCACACGTCTAGCAATTCTTTCCACCACTGCTTCCACCATTGTTTCCAACTGCTGCAGAGTAAATCCAACGAGCTGGCTCCCAACAGGCTGGGCAGTAGTACTTGATGTAGCAGGATCGGTTGATGCGGGAGTCCTCACACTAGGGTACCCCTTACTCTTGCTAAGACTAATCTTGTTGAGAGGCCCCATCTATATGATTGTTTTCTCACCCACTTGCATTGTAACTCCTGCTCGGAATATAATGCCTGATGTTAGCAGGTCAAATAGTAGACTACCTCCACTCCCATAATGCGACTTCATCTTGATGCGGAAGAAAATATAGAGAGCCAGATTAATTGGCTCCATCTGTGCAACTCGCAATAGAAGTCTGGCCCAATCCATTCCAAAATCTGTCTTATGCTTCTTTGGGTCTACATTGTAGCCGAATATCAGATTAAGCATCTTGAAAAACTCGATGCAGTCGACCTGTCTATTACCTTTCTGCCATCATAAGGCGAGCATCTGGATGTCACAATATGGCACGTACCTGATCGTCTGTGAGACCATCATCAGGTACGTACTCCTCATCAGACTCAATATCATCTGAGTCAACCTGCACCTCCTTGTCAGTGAATATGAGAGCTCGCCCTGTGGATCCAGCCTCTTTATCCGCACTAGCTGCTGTAGTCATTGTAGTCACAGATGGTGCGGGATATGCATCTAGGACGCGCGGGATATCTAAATAGTCAACAATAATCCTCGGACTGAAAGCTATCTTGACTCTCCACACTATCAAGACATAATGGAACAACTCTCTGGATTGCTTTCCCATGGCGTGATAGAACTCACGTACCATGTTAGGGTATGCGTCCCTACTCGACATGCATAGTGATGCCCATCCTCACTTGGTGAAAATGTGCTGGATACTGCGTCCTTCCCAAGCCAGGTTCTGGAAGTCAGTCAACGTGACAGGGTGCTTTACAAAGGGCAACAGGGGGTAGCGGCTAGTGATGTCGCGCGGATTGGAGCACTATCCGAACATCTGCCAATGTGGGGGGGGGGGTGCTAGGTAAGGTGGTCTGGTCTCTCCTACGTTGTCTTCTTCTGCCTGCCATTTGTAGATTGTTTAACAAATGAGCAATGGAAGACGTTAGACTGTGGTTAATTTTCCAAAATACATTAATCAAAAATAAAAATGTAGTAAGTGTGTTGTATGCCACTTACTTGTTCGGACGAGTTATTACTCATTCGATCAAGTAAGGTCGTCTTTTTCACTCCGTTTGGACGATGGTTATTTCTGCCTGAATGGAAAACTTTACCGAGGAGAAAACTCAGCCATTTCTCCATTCTCTACAAAAATAACATTTATTCGGACAAAATCAACCCGAGTTCACTCCTAAAGGTCCGAAACTATTTGTTCTTGAAAAAAAAAAAAAAACTACGAAAAATGGGCTTGATTCGATTTGAAATCCGACCCCTACGGAAATGGGTGTTCACAACCCATTTCCAACCAATAGAGGGTGTTAGAAAGTCCATACATTTGATGTTTTGTTGTAAAAATGAAATGTGACTTGTTCTTGGACGATTGACAACGATTTGGGAGTGGTTTTGAGAATTTTTCATTTGATGCACAAATGATACTGTTCAGAGGTCCTAGGTATTATATCCCTTAGACAGTGTGCATCCGAATGAGCTTTGTAATCGTTTGGCTTGTTCGGACGGTTTAATTAATGTTCGAACGAGATGTTATGTCAAGTTTTCATTGGTGCTCGTGTTCGTATTGTGTCAAGACATGTAAATAATAAAATTTATTATATGTAAAGTATCATGATAGTATTACGAAGTCATAAAATCAACTGTAAGGTTAAAAGATTACATCTTTGTGTGTGTGTGTATCATTTGTAATTATGTGTATGTGTGTGTTGTTCATAATTGTGTCATCTTTGTCATTTTATTGATGATCAAACTAGCTTATCAGAGAAAATTGCTTTTCTTAATGGGGATATGAGATTTTCTTATAATTTAATTACTATCAACTAATTAACGTATATTTTTATGAAAAATACTGTGCAATTAATTTGTTGTAAATTAACAATTAAATTGTGGTGTGTTTGATAATTTCTCGATGAGACTTGTCATGTAACATATTGTCACCTCAAATGCAATTATGTATTATAATTATAATTATACATCATATTATTATTAATTTCTTATGTTTAAATTAACTATACTATATATATAGTACTATATTTTTAATTGATATATGATCCGTTCTAAAGCATTCGAACACGAAAGTTGTATGTTCGGACGGGTGGGCTAGCTATCCGAATGCCTATTAGAGAGTTTAGGGTTTGAGTTTTAAAGTATCAATTCGGATAGTTATGATGAGACTAAAAGTTACTATACGACACTAATAATATTAAATTAACATTACTTAATATATTAGTATTATAATACTGGTATAAAATTGCCTAATGATATAATATTACTAACATATTACATTACTTGGTATATGACTATTATATTAATGATATAATATTGTTAATATATTATTTAGTAAATTAATATTACGTATCCATTCGAACCATAATCTACTATAGTTCAAATCTACTTTATCTCGTAGTTTGTATTTTGAATTTGGAGGAAAATTTTCACGCAAAATACTCGGGATATTTATATGTCCTAATGACAATTCACCCGTTCGAATAGTAAATACTCAAAATATGCTTAGAATATAGCATCCAAATATGAAAAAAATACTCGTTTGGATACTAAAAGTTGAAATTCTTCGTAAGAAAACAAAGTAGTAATTTGAAATTTTTTGCGTTCAGACGTATAAGTTTTTCGTCCAAACGCAACTTCAAAGGTTTAAACACTTGACACCCCACTTTATTTTTACGCGGGACTGAGGTGTATAAAGAGGGAGACTGAGAGAGAGAGAACAGTCAGAGACTGTAGGAGGATTCTTGGATGAGAAAGAAGAAGAATTCTTGAGAGAGAAGAGGTAAATTTGATTTCTCAATACTTTTTTTTGTGTATATCGAGTTTTACTATTATTTTTCATCATGAAAATTGGTTGGGGTTTTTCTTATATCATGATTTTTGATTGTGGAGAGTGTTGGTGAATTGGATTTTGTTGTTAAAAGTGCAAAATTTAAGGTTAGATTTCTAATTGTTAGAAGTTTGAATGTGTAGTGATTTTATATGGAGTTTAGGGGTTTCTTTATTTGGGGGTTTTATCATATTACTCATTTTGAGCATGATTTGTTTATTTGGACATTTGTTGCTTGGAGTTGAGAATTGGTTCTAGTATTCTGTCTGCATGATTTGTGTTCAAACAAAACTTTTCACGTCCGAATGAGGGTTGTGTTTCCTTCGAGAATCGTTCAGATGTTAAAATTTACATTCAAACGGGATTCATGCAGACAGAATATCATTGTTAATAGTCTATCCCTATTAATAATATTGTCCTATTATTGTTAATAATATATCCCTATTAATAATATTTTTTGTTAATAATAATCTAACATATTACTTTACTATTACAGTTGAAAGTTAGACTTAATTTAGTGTTACATTGAACCTTAGACTCGTTTGAGAGTTGTGGTCAAGTATTCTCTTAAAAAATGATTGGGTACAACTCATGAATTGTTCAAGGTAGACAATTTGGGTTTATATCATCTATGTGGTAGATATATTCAGTTAAAACTCTTATGTTAGTTTATAAAATTCTGGTGTGCATTTCCTTACATTTTTTGAATATGCAGTATTTTGACTAGCATACTTGCAGAATTGTAGGAAAATGCTGCAGAATTTTTGACTAACATTAGAGTTTTAGACAGAGTATATATGCGATATAGATGATAATCTCTCGAATGAGATATGACCAACTATCTTTTCAAAGTAGTGCTATGAGGATATCAAGATATGACTATTGATGATATTTATGAAATGAATTATGTTTTTTTAATAGACAGTGGACGGGTAACGAAAATACATTGGATAAAAGTTCGATGCTATTGAGAGATAAATTTGGGTGAGACTATAAGAAGTATGCATGGGGGATGAAATTTTTTATAGAGTTTGTTAAAGACAATGCTAGCAGTTGGGGTTTTATAATATGTCCGTGCAAGAAGTGTAAAAACTTGAGTTATTTAAACTTGGTAGTAGTAGAGCCATATTTGTTCGTTAATGAAATAGATCTTAAATACTTGCCTTGAGTTCTACATGGCGAACCATTTCCTATAAGAATTAGATTTGGGAGTCAATCCAATTGGATGGAGGAAATTGGTGCTGAGATAGATATGGACGGTAAAAATGTTGAACCCAAGGTTTCAAGTCTCGTATTTACGTATAAATTTTGATGATAACAAATAATATTGAAAACTCAAGCTCAAGTTGTCTATGCATGAAGGGAGCTAAACACATCAAGAAATCAAGCATGAGCAAGAAAGATATTAAGTCTACAAATGAAGCTCATAGATTATTTTTGTACATCTCTTGATAAAATTAGAAATTGGATTAAGGCTCCAAATTACTATTTTTTCTCATAAAACATCAAATTACTTTTTCCACATATGCAAGACATTTTTAAATGTCTTAGTTTTGAAAATTATGTTTTTCACATGTGCATAACACCATTAAAAAAATATAATTTTCGAAATTATTTTGTTTGATGGTGTTATGCACATGTGAAAAACATAATTTTCAAAACTAAGACATTTAAAAATGTCTTGCATATGTGGAAAAAGTAATTTGATGTTTTATGAGAAAAAAGAGTAATTTGGAGCCTTAATCCAATTTCTAATTTTATCAAGAGATGTACAAAAATAATCTATGAGCTTCATTTGTAGACTTGATATCTTTCTTGCTCATGCTTGATTTCTTGATGTGTTTAGCTCCCTTCATGCATAGACAACTTGAGCTTGAGTTTTCAATATTATTTGTTATCATCAAAATTTATACGTAAATACGAGACTTGAAACCTTGGGTTCAACAATCTCCCCCTTTTTGATGATGACAAATACTTAGTAGAAATCTGCGACCTACAGTAATACTTAAGCTCCCCCTGAAAATATGCGTTAGTATTTCAAGAAAAATATAAACATGATTCTAGCATATATAACAGGGTAGTATAATACTAGTATAAGACTTCTCCCCCTTTGGGCATCATTAAAAAGGAACCGTAATTGGTTTCAATAAGATTTTTTTTTTTTCGTAATAAGCAATAATCAAATAAAACGGTACGTTAGAGAGTAGAAGTTGGAACCACCCGTGCCCGACAAAACCTGCAAAGGTTGAAGCCGAATTTTATCATCTCGGTGCTGAAGAAGATTTAAATCCGCTTGATGTTATTGACGAATTAGATATTCCAGAGATTTGAAGTTGAATAATTAAAATTATCCGTGTCCGACAAAGACAGCAAAAGCTGCAAGCCTAGCTCTGGCAATGCGGTGCAGAGCCATGCATGTCCGACAAAACCTGCAAATGTTGGAAGTCTAACTCTGACAGTTCAGTGCGGAGCCACGCGTGTCTGATAAAACCTGCAAAGGTGGCCTAGCTCTAGCAGTCGGTGCGAAAGCAGATTCAAATCCGCGTGATATTATTGAAAAATTAAATATTATCGAGATTTGAAAGTTGTCGTTTAAAAGACCGTTTTCACCTGTTGGATACTCAAATAAATTTTCACCCCACTCATTGATCCGGTTTCTGTTTATTCAAAACGATAGAATGGCGGAGAAAATTTCATCTAATAATCTTCCGGATTTGAATCAGGAACCGTCTCAACCAGTCATTTTATCTCATGAGGTTGTCAATACCATGATAGAAGCAGAGATGCATTTTTCAAATAGAACTGATTCTGAGGTTGTTGCAGCATCAAGAACTCTCAGTGCTCAATATGCTGCCTCTGTTACGACCATGTCTCGGAGATTACTAGCGAGGGCAAATGAGGTTGATCGACTTAACAATCAAATATCTGTTCTGCATCAAAAGCTTGTAAATAAAGGCAGAAAGAATAAGAGGTTAAAGCAAGAAAATAAAGATTTGACGGAATTGGCTCGTATTCTGAAACTTCAAATAGAGGAATCGGAACGAGTAAGAGTTCAAGCACAGAGTCAACATCAGCAGATAATGGCAGCGTTTCACGAGAGAAACAGGGACAATTATAATTAATCTCGCTAGCTTAGTTCGGTAACTTTTGACAATATGCATCCGGCATATCTTGTAAGCTTGACTAAGTAAGATTTGAAGAGATGTCAGTTTGTCTTTTACTTATTTCCATCTTTATAAAAGCAATCCTTAGCTTTATCTAATCCGCATCAAATCTTTTTCTCATTGTTGTAGTTCATCTTCATTCTCACTTTACAAATTTTCAATGGCTCGTAGATTTCCCTTCAGTGATTCTCTTGATCAAGATTTGAGGTATCCTTCACCTCAGTCTCAATCTATTTCTGCATCTGTCGTGGGTGCCATGAAGCAACAAGAGACTGATTTAGCTAATAAATCAGATCATGACGCCATTTACGAGCTTGTGGGTCTCGGGACTCGATACTCATCTTCCATAGTTGCTTTTTCCGCTCGGTTGCAGTCCAAAACTCGCGAGATAGAGAAGCTTAATGAGAAGATCGATATTCTTCAACGACTTGTTCAAGAGTCTAACAAAAAAATAGTAGACTTAAAACAACAGAATAAGGATTTAAAATCTTTACTTGCCTCTGCATTTCGATTGCCTAATCCTTTAGACAAGGATGGCATGATGATTTATGAGGAGCAAATGCATTTGAATGATGAGGCTAAACGTCTCAAGTTTCTGTAGGTCATTTGAGTTAATGGAATAAAAGTATCTAGCAGATATTGATGGCATGCATAATTCCTATTTCTCTTCTAATCATGCATAGTCTATCTTCTGGTAGGGGTTTTGTAAAAATGTCTGCCAATTGATCATGTGTACTAGTGAATTCTAATGCAATATCGCCCTTCTGCACATGATCTCTAAGAAAATGATATCTAATATCAATATGTTTGGTCCGAGATTGTTGTATTGGATTCTTTGAAAGATTTATAACACTTGTATTATCACATTTGATTGGAATGTGATTGTACATACGTTTAAAATCCTCAAGTTGTTGCTTCATGTAAAGAACTTGGGCACAACAACTACCCGCAGCAACATATTTTGCCTCAGCAGTAGATAGTGCAACAGAATTTTGTTTTTTACTAAACCAGGAAACTAGTGCATGACCTAAGAAATGACATGTTCTACTAAAACTTTTTCGATCATCTTTGCAACTAGTATAATCGGTACCTGAATAACTAATAAGATCGAAAGAAGTGTGTTTAGGATACCATAACTCTAAGTCAATGGTACTGGCAAAATATCTAAAAATCCGCTTGACTGCAATCAAATGAGATTGTTTCGGAAATGATTGAAAACGTGCACATAAACATACATTGAACATAATATCAAGTCTACTAGTTTATCAAATATAATAAACTACCAATCATACCTCGATATACCTTTGAGTCAACTGATTTACCGGATTCATCTTTATCAAGTTTAGTGGATGAGCTCATTGGTGTTCCAGTTTCCTTAGCACCTTCCATCCCAAACTTCTTCAGCAATTCCTTAATATATTTTGATTGATTGATGAATATTTCACTTTTTGCTTGCTTAATTTGCAATCCGAGAAAGAATGTAAGCTCTCCCATCATACTCATTTCAAATTCTTCCTGCATAGTCTTAGCAAAAACTTGGCACATATTTTCGTTAGTAGCACCGAATATTATGTCATCAACATAAATCTGAATCAAAAGAATATCATCATTTTCTTATTTAATGAAAAGAGTTGTATCAATTTTTCCTCTTGAAAAGCCTTTTTCAATCAAGAAACTACTGAGTCTTTCGTACCACGCTCTAGGAGCTTGTTTGAGTCCATATAGTGCTTTTGTGAGTTTGAAAACATGATTTGGAGAAATATGATTTTCAAAACCTGAAGGTTGCTCAACAACTACCCCGCATCTCCACCATATTTTACCTATTCCCACGATCTTCCCTTTCGAGTTGTCTCTAAATGTCACGTGTCCTTCTTCTTTAGATCTAAGATCAAAGAACTTAGTCTCGTCTCCCGTCATGTGTCTTGAACATCCACTATCTAAAAACCATTTATTTTTACATGTAGAATACTTCATGCATACCTACAAAAGCAATTAAAAACAATTCTTGGTACCCAAGTTCTTTGGGTCCTTTATTTATTAGTATTAGAATAAACAAGATTTTTAGGTACCCATATGGCCCTAATAGTCATTGTATGTTTTCTTCTAATAGGACAAACATGATAATTATGACCATTTCTATTACAAAAATTGCAAATAGCATGTGACATATATGAAGAACTTGAGTGATTATAATAGTATCCTTTTTTAACAAAATTATTTTTATGAAAAGAATTTTGAATATTGGACTTTGATGTAGAAGGATTATCAAAAAAGTTTTTATAAGGTTTGTATTTTTGTTTTGGCATATATCCCAAACCTGCCTTATCAAAAACACATCTTTGACTACCAAGAAGTTTTTCAAAATTTCTTTTTCCATTCGTAAAGTTTTCAATAATATTTTCTAAATCAGTTTTCTTTTTCTTCAACTCAAGATTTTCATCTTTCAAAACAATACTTTCTTTTCTTAAAATATCAATTTCGTTTGTTAAAGAATAATTTTTCTTTTTCAAAGCAGTATACTTGATACCCAATTTTTCAAATTCCTCATATACCTCTTCTAAAATATTTTGCAATTCTTCATATGAAAGATCTTCAATATTATCAAGATTTGTTACCTCAATATCATCTTTAGCCATAAGACAAAGATTTGCTGATTCTCCATTGCTTGCTTCACTATCTGAGCTACTTGAATCATCATCCCATGTAGCTTTCATTGCTTTTTTGCCTTTGTTTCGATCTTTCTTTAGCAGGGGACAATCTACCTTGATATGTCCTGGCTTTTTACATTTATAACAAATTAATGAATCATTTTTACCTGTATCTTTGTTGGAAGATTTTTTGAAAGGTTTCCTTGGAGGAGCTTTATTTTTTAAGAATCTCTTAAATCTTCTTGTGATCATTGCAATCTCTTCGTCATCGCTTTCTTCATCTTCTTCGCTTTCACTTTCATGAGGAACGGCTTTGAGTGCCAAGCTCTTGTTTTGCTTTCCTTCTTCTCCTCCTCTTTTCAATGTGTACTCATGGGTGATAAGTGACCCGATGAGTTCATTCACTTCGAGCTTCTTGAGGTCTCTAGCTTCAAGAATCGCTGTCACTTTTGATTCCCAGCGTTTTGGTAGAGAGTTGAGAATTTTTCTTACTATCTCCACTTTGGAATAAACTTTGCCAAGAGCTGTCAAGCTGTTTATGATATTAGTAAAACGAGTGTGCATACTAGAAATAGATTCATCATCATTCATCTTAAACATTTCATATTCATGAGTAAGAATATAAATTTTTGATTCCTTGACTTGAGAAGTTTCTTCATAAGTAACTTCCAAGTTATCCCAAATTTCCTTTGCTGTAGCGCAAGTCATTACTCTATTAAATTCATTACCATTGAGAGCATTATATAATAAATTCATGGCAGTTAAATTCAAAGTATAAAGTCTATCGTCTTCACGATCAAACTCTTCTTCTTCCTTTTTGACCTTTACTCCATCAACCACTTTTGTTGGAATATAAGGTCCATTTACAATGCATTTCCAGATTTCTCGACCTTGAGACTGAAGGAATATTCTCATTCTAACTTTCCAGAATGAGTAATTGTCTCCGCAAAAGAGTGGAGGCCGACTGCTAGATTGACCTTCACCAAATGAAGCTGCAATGTTAGCCATAAGATCTTAACTCAAAAGAAAGTTAATCTTATAACAGAGCTCTAGCTCTGATACCAATTGTTACTGATCATAGGCCGCACCTATGTCACCTAACAACTGTACCTACCAGACTAGCCAGCCACCGTCTCTACCGGTGCACCGTCACCCATGGTCGGAGAGTCTTGCTTCGGTGACACAGTCACAAGCGAGAGTTCCCATGAGTGATCTGCCTGTATGAACAGTACAGGTCAACTAGCTCTGATACCAATTGTTGCCCAGATAACTAACACAAGAGGGGGGGTGAATTGGGTTATATTAAAAAATTAATACTTATAAACTAAATATACAATATAAAATATAACCAAAATATAAAGCAGTAGGAAATATAAAGAGTAGGGTAAGAGAAAGCAAACTCAGTATTTTTACGAGGTTCAGCCCCACTGCCTACGTCCTCGCCTCAAGCTACCCCTTGAGGATTCCCAAATCCACTATTCAATCTCCTTTAGGTGGAGATAGAAACCTATTACACCTTTGAGCAGCACCGCTCCAAAGAATCCGTGTAGAACACCCTCTACACTTCCAATCACCTCACACTTGGTGATTCAACTATTCCCTGTGTAGAACACCTTCTACACACACAAGGGTTATACGCACCCTCTTACTTCCAATCACCTCACACTTGGTGATTTAACTATTCTCCGTGTAGAACACCTTCTACACACACAAGGGTTATACACATCCTCTTACTGATACAAGAATTGATAGTGGGTAGGCTATCAAAAAACACTCCTCAATGAGTGAAATAAGAACAATACAGCACAAACTATATCTCTCTCAACAAGAACAAGAATTAAGGCTCAAAACTTTAGAAAAGAGAGAATGAGAGCTTTGAAAAAATGATGCAAAATTTAGCAATAGATGTGTAAGCTCTTGTTGTGATTTTTGCAAAACTCAAGTGAGCTATTTATAGGTAAATGAGTCTTCAATTTCAAATTTGAAAAGATTCCCATGTCAAATAAGAGCATTATTCACTTTTCAAAAAATTCAAATAAAAACATTTCCTTTTTGCATTTGTCAAAGACAACTCCATTCATTTTTCAAAGAAATCAAACCTAATCTTTTGCTTTTCATACAAGATAAAATGAGCATGATTTATCTTTTATATTTGTCAAAAAAACACACAACCACCCTTTAAGATTTCCAAACAAAATCATCTACCTTTTGCATTTGTCAAAAAAACACACCACCTCCCTTCAAGACTTTCAAACAAAATATGCACATGTCAAATATGATAATCAATCATCTTATAAAATTAAGTTTTTATAAAAAAATATAATTTTCGACATATGCAAAAAGAAGATGATTTGGTTTGAAAAATAAATCATGCTCATTTTGTCTTGTATGAAAAGCAAAAGATTAGGTTTGATTTCTTTGAAAAATGAATGGAGTTGTCTTTGACAAATGCAAAAAGGAAATGTTTTTATTTGAATTTTTTGAAAAGTGAATAATGCTCTTATTTGACATGGGAATCTTTTCAAATTTGAAATTGAAGACTCATTTACCTATAAATAGCTCACTTGAGTTTTGCAAAAATCACAACAAGAGCTTACACATCTATTGCTAAATTTTGCATCATTTTTTCAAAGCTCTCATTCTCTCTTTTCTAAAGTTTTGAGCCTTAATTCTTGTTCTTGTTGAGAGAGATATAGTTTGTGCTGTATTATTCTTATTTCACTCATTGAGGAGTGTTTTTTGATAGCCTATCCACTATCAATTCTTGTATCAGTAAGAGGGTGTGTATAACCCTTGTGTGTGTAGAAGGTGTTCTACACGGAGAATAGTTAAATCACCAAGTGTGAGGTGATTGGAAGTAAGAGGGTGCGTATAACCCTTGTGTGTGTAGAAGGTGTTCTACACAGGGAATAGTTGAATCACCAAGTGTGAGGTGATTGGAAGTGTAGAGGGTGTTCTACACGGATTCTTTGGAGCGGTGCTGCTCAAAGGTGTAATAGGTTTCTATCTCCACCTAAAGGAGATTGAATAGTGGATTTGGGAATCCTCAAGGGGTAGCTTGAGGCGAGGACGTAGGCAGTGGGGCTGAACCTCGTAAAAATACTGAGTTTGCTTTCTCTTACCCTACTCTTTATATTTCCTACTGCTTTATATTTTGGTTATATTTTATATTGTATATTTAGTTTATAAGTATTAATTTTTTAATATAACCCAATTCACCCCCCCTCTTGTGTTAGTCATCTGGGCAACAAAAAATGTGCCCGATTCTGATGATAGTGATAATAATGGAGAGAATATGACTGAGATGTTAGAGGATATTAGCGCATATATGTTTGGGGTTCGGGATGGATACAGAACATCTTCACAATCTTTTGAGGGAAACGAGAACTTTGCAAAACTATGTGAGGATGCACAACGACAACTGTATGAGAGGTGTACTCGTCATAACAAGTTGTCATTCGCAGTGAGGTTGCGACATATCAAGTCAATATGTCGAATTTCTACAAAGGCCATTGACATGTTACTAGAGTTATTGTGACGCCCCTAATTTACGTCTGGAATTTAACGTAAACCGGAGTGTGAGGATAAGTAATACTTGGCTACTCACCCCATACTTATTGAAATTTAATGCAAATCGCAGCAGAAAAGTTCTGACTAAAATATTTACTAATAATCACATGGTGGAATAAAACCACAATATCCACATCCTCCATTCTGAAAAATAACATTTTATTTTTACATGCATAACCCAGTTAGTTTTCTAAACCAATATACATATACAAACTTATTAGAACTTTGACTTAGGATCGTCTAGGCTTCTTTTTCACTTCGGGAAACTCTTTCTCCATGCCGATGTCGGTCCCTACTACTAACTGTGTTAAAACATTTAGAGAGAGTACTCCGGGGACCCCTCAGGGTTTCTCTGGGTCTCTCTAGCAACTGGGACCTAGCCTATGACCGTTATCCAACCCTGCAATGAAAATCAAATTAAAAAAAAAAGAGATATACAAGAATGAGATTTCCAGGAAAATCTCAGTAAGTATACATATAATTTAATAAAAACATAAAGATCGTGAAATAATAACATACAAGCCAGACAGTCAGAGTATGCATTTATGGCATGCTTCATGTGACTCATTCATGAATTAGACTTATGTTCTTCATGGACTCACTCTATCATACGTAAACTCTTATTTTTTTTCTTTCGTAACATTGTGAGTCTTATTTATTTCGTATCATCGACATACGTCTCCATCGAATATTACTTATTTCATATCCTCGATAGGCTTAGGTCCCTGCTGGTTTTCATATCCTCGACAAGCTTAGGTCCCTGCCGGTTTTCAAATACTCGATAGATTTAGGTCCTTGCCGATTTTCAAATACTCGACAGGCTTAAGTCCTTGCTAGCTTTCAAATACTCGCCAGGCTTAGGTCCCTGTCAGCTTTTCAAATACTCGACGGGTTTAGGTCCCTGCCGGTTTTCAAACACTCGACAGGCTTAGGTCCCTGCCGGCTTTTCAAATACTCGACAAGCTTAGGTCCCTGCCGCTTTTCAAATACTCGACAGGCTTAGGAACCTGCTGATACATCAGTCATACAAGCCCATCGTTGGTCCCCTTCATAACGTGACTGACTTATTAATCTTTCCACTTTTTAAGTTTTCTTAACGTATTTTCTTAAAGCAGACGTTATGACTTATGATGACACATATATGTGATGTAATGCAACATACGCATAAATTTAGACTTATGATATGCATGATTCATGTTTTCGTAAAGCATATGATATAGAAAAGGATATCACAAAAACCCACATGCACATACATCACCAAAATTCGTAATGTCAAAACTTAACAAATAATACGTATGGAATTAAATAAAATATTAATTTTTTATTGAATCAATGGCTAGCCAAATTTTCATGGTAAATTTATTCTTAATTATTTATTCCTTTTAACTTATTCAACCCAAACTCAACATTTTGCATAATTTCATAACTTAAATATTTTTAAGTGTATCTTGCACTTTTCTTATATATATATATAAAATATTATTATTTTATTTTATCTGTTTAGCATAATAATTCTTAAAAATTCTCCTAATATATTAAGATTTCTAAACTTATTATACTTGTTAAAAATCTTATTCAAATAATTCACTAGAAGTTTTAAAATGAAGGAAAACATCACTTTTTAAGAGTTTACCTACTCTGTTTTGTGCATTATTTCCAGTTTCGTCTTTCATAGAGTTCTTATCTCTTAAATATTAAAACACAAAAGTTGTAGATCTATGTCTTATATTTTTATATCCTTTTGATTCACTCAATTTAGACATCACACTAACAAGTTATGACCATTTTACTGTAGGATGTTAAATCTGCCAACTTAACTCCCTTGAAGTCCGAAAGTTACTAGAGTTGTTTCTTCATTCTTTTCCATAGAAAAATCTCATTTTTTCACATAACACTCTTAATATAATATCATAAAATATATTTCTAAGATCTCATAATTTTTCTAACATTTTTCCATAGCAAAAACCACTCCAAAATCCAATATGTTTTAACTTAACACATAAACAAAGATTAAACTCAAATAAATATGAAACATAATTCAATCATCAAACCACTTATTATATGCCAAGATTAAGTTAATATATGCACTTACAAATTTTTTCCAAAGTTAAATTAGTAGTCTTCAATGGATCTTGCATTTCCTTTCTCAACAAAGCTCCTACTTAGCTTCCTTTTGAGGTATGTGTGTTTTGGGTGAGTTTTCTTGTATTTTTCTTGATTTTCTCTTAAGGTGAACATGAGGCGTCTCTAAAAAGAAAAAAAATGGAAGCTTGAGGGTCTATTTATAGAGGTAAAAAGGTATTGGAAGGCTTGAGAAAAGAGAGGGCATCTCAGCACCCCTCTTTAGCCAAGTGATGTGTTTCTCTTCCCCCTAATTTGCAAGGTAATGATCACCCCTATATCTCATGATTTCACTAGATTCATCCCATGGCTAAGCTTCCTCCATATCTGAAATAATCTTAGATCAATGGTTTAAATTATTACAGCACATAGGTAAAAGAAATGGAACAAATCTTAGCATATCTAGGATATGTTTAAACTGGCCACTTGGCCTTAATCTGGCTCTCACGTTTTTAGATCATCTCCCCACCCCCCCTTTTGCCACATGTTCCAGCCTTCCTAGACATACTTAGAACATCTTAGAAGAATCCCCTTAAGGTTTGGTTGGCTATTGGTTGAGAATGGAGGGGCAACTTGGCCAATTTGGTTGGTTCTCCTCCAATCAGATTTGTTCTGACTTCTCCCATGGTTATATACAAAATTTTCTTCTAGAAACTCTTCCACCACCAAATACAAACCTTTTTGCACATATCTAGAAGATAAACATGTGAAGAACCAATCAAATTGGAGCTTCTAAAGTAAGTCGGTGGTTTGATTTATTTTCGGACTTCAGTTTACACTCAACACAGATTAGTCCACTTCCAGCCCAAATAACCCATTGATCCATTTTGATTATCCAAAACCTCAAAACATGAAAGTTTTAGATCAATGTCTTAGTGATTCATAGGATTTTGAATCACCTTATTCCAAGATCATATGAGAGATATATGCTTAATTTTACCGAAATACGTCAAAACTCACCCGAGAACATCCAATCCGAGTTCTCCACTTGTTTCCTTTATTTTCTTACCCACCAAGGCTTTTAGATCAATTCTTATAAACTTACCACATGTTTTCAAACATGTCAAGACCTCATAAAAATTGATAGCCAATCACAATTTTCGTCACATGGCCAAGATCAATGCACTTTGTTTAAGTCGGTTACCAGTTAATTTCTATTCCTGTCCGTCCACTTCACACCAGATTTAGTTCTTTATCCAATTCTTATCTTCAAAAACCCAAAATATGAAAGTCCTATATATACCTCTTAGGTTCTACAAGAATTGGAATTACCTCGTTATGACCTTATATGAAGGAGTTATGCTTATTACACCAAAACTCGACGGATCAGTCTGAGAACTCGTTTTGGCGCACCAAGTATTTGATGTTTTGTTCTATCAATTCCTCTTGAATTTTTTCCTCAAATTTTAGAAATTTACCTCTTTCTACGTCCAAATTAAATTTCTCTAGTTGATACTTTGTCACAAATCTCAAAGGTTCATCCAAAATTTATTTTAGAATGCATCTATGTCTCAAATTATATTTTCATGGAAAAATATTATTCCAATAAATCCCTTTAAAATATTTTCAAGTAAATGCTTTATTTTAAAAAAATTGGGTTATTACAGTTATCTAAAGAGATTCTCCCGCAAGATAATGTGGTGCCTCGTAACTTTTACGAGACGAAGAAATTGAAGTGGAGATTTGGATTTGATTATAATATTATCCACACATGTAAGAATGATTGTGTACTCTTATAGGAGCAATATACATAATTTGATTCATATCTAGTGTGCCATGAGTCAAGATGGACAACAGATGGGTGTAATGTATCAAATAAAGTGTTAAGACATTTTTTGTTGATCATTTGACTTCAACAATTGTTTATTTCCCGAGTAACTGCGAAAGATATGACTTGGCATAATGCAAAAAGAGTTCGAAATAATCAATTCCTCTCTCATCCAACAGATTCCTTACAACAGAAGAAGTTTGATAGGGAGTATCCATGATTTTCCGAAGAGCCTTAGAACATACGCCCCAGGTTAGCAACTGATAGTTTTAATCCATTTGATAATATGATTACTTCTCATAATAGTGGTATATGATATTAATGCCTTATAATTTACCACATTAGACGTGTATGAAGGATATTTATTTCATGGTGGCTTTATTGATCCTAGGGCCGAGGTCACCAGAGAACGACATTAATGTATATCTACAACTGATGAGTGCGCGAAAGTATACTCTAAATACTATATTGTTGGATTAAAATGTTAACAGATGAATATGAATAAAAGAATATCATTTATAATATTGAATATAATTTTTATTTATATTAAGATATATTTGAGTATGATTTTATAATATCTTAAATCTAAAAAAAATATAATATTAACAGGTGAGAGATGTCTTGCAATTGATTTTGGGCCGCCACATTTAATTGGACCCGACAATACCCATGAAGATAAGAGGGCTCACGCTTGGACTTCACTACAAAATGTCTCATTTTGACTTTTATCCTTGAAACTTTGCACTTGGGCCACACACGTCGCATGACTTCATGTGGCTTTGGACTTTGATTGGTTCCAGACTTCTTCACATAGACTTTGGATGTTCACTTAGCACATAACCAAACGGCACTAGATGGACTTAAGAAACGTGGAGGCTTCAATCATTCATGGGCCCACGAACACTTAAATGCCACAAGGTCATTGGAATTTGGCACATATATAAATGGAAGTGGATCAACGAGCACTGGGAAGGAGGAACGGATGAGTAAAGAGATGAAAAAAAAAAAATTTCATGGCCGCCGACTCTTATGTGATTTTTATTGAAGAATTTTTATTGTCCATTATTTATATAGATAATTAAATTTTTAAATAGGGTTGGGGATAAATTTGCATACTAGATGGTATTTTTAATTTATTTTTAATTCATGTATTTGATTTTTAATTTACTAAAACTCTTTGTTTTATCACTCTCAATATATTGTTGATGTTTTATTCTCCGAATAATCATAAAATTTATCTTTTTTATAGATTCAGACATACTTTTTCTATTGAATGAATTAATTTTTTGATTATGTTTGGATTAACTGATTATCTATATTGATTTAATTTTCTACTGCAATATCGCTTCTTAAATATATTGTCGTCGTTGAGTTTTCTCAATATGGATAACAAATTGCGTGATTTAAAAGTGATGAATAATTTTTCAAAGGTTTATATTTGGTTTAATTTTGGTTTATAGTTCTATATTTTCCCATTGGAAATTTTAGAATTGAATTCTCAACTAAGTTATCAATGAATTAAAAATAATTAAAATATTGGATATGTGCAAGTGATTCTCGAAATTATACTGTTTGTCAAATTTGAATACTTTTTCCATTAATCACTTGTTTTATTTTAATTTGCATTTAAAATCAATTTTTATTCTCTCATAAATCATCTAATATTTTTTTTTAGTTTTTTTGTTATTTTTTTAATTTGTCTCCCTGTGGAATCGATACCCAAAGCTACACTACAACTACCGCGTTATTCTTGGGTGAAATCAACAGTCACGGATAGCAGAGTTGAAAGAGTTGTGGGAATATGGTGTGACTACGTATGATGTGGCTTTGTCGCGGGGAATTCAAGATGTATGCCGCAGTCTTATAGACAATAAATAGTTTTTCAGCATACGAAAATTTGTCCGGGTGGAGCACAAAAGGTAAAATGACTTGTCCTGTCTGCAACAAAAAAATACAATCACAATGGTTAATAAATGGGAGAAAATTATGTTTCATGGGATATCGTTGATATTTACCTAATAATTATAGATAGTGTTCGAACAGAGCAATGTTTGATGAAAAGATTGAGTAGAGGTCATCACCGCCAACACTGTCTAGCAATGATATTCTTGCACAACTACTCGAGATTCCAGAAAATAGATTTAAAAAGGACATAAGAGCCCGAAAGAGGAATGAGATGCAGTGGAATTCAATTGAATGAAACAAGTATTTTTTTCGAGTTGCCATACTGGTCTACGTTGACACTTCGCCATAATTTAGATGTCATGCACATTAAAAAAAAAATATATGTAAAAATATTTTAGGGACTCTGATGTCAATAGAAGGAAAGATAAAGGATACAGTTAACTCTCGTAAATATTTAAAGAAGTTGAGAATAAAATCGGAGTTGCATTTACAACATAATGAGTCTCGAGTCTCTATGCCCCTCGGATGGTATATACTATCAAGCGATAAGAGAAAGAAATTATGTGACTAGTTCTTGACAATCAATTTACCTGATGGGTATGCTTCGAACATGTCAAGATGTGTGTGAATACATGATTGGAAGATAATTGGTCTTAAAGTCATGATTGTCATGTATTTTTATAACGTTTGTTGGCAGTTGGTGTGTGTGAAAAACATACTCGAGATGTTCGTACAAATCTCATAGAGTTATGGGCATTTTTCAGGGGCATTTGTAATATGACGTTACAAGTTGAGGCATTGTTAAAAATAGAAGCCGACATCACAGTGATATTGTACAAACTAGAGAGTTTATACTTGCATTCCTTCTTTGATGTAATAGTTCATTTGACGGTTCACCTATTTGTAAGGTTTTAGTTGCTGACTCGGTTTAATATAGATGGATGTATCATATTGAACGATTTTTAGGAAAATTTAAGCAAATTGAAGGAAATAAGGCTCGTCTAGAAGGTTCGATTGCAGAGTTATACATTGATAATGAATAACACACATTTTGTCTAATGTATTTTCGTGAAGTTGATACCAGATTTATGAAACCGAAAGGAAATTATGAAGGTGAACAAATGGGTGTCTCATCACAATTTTATATATTTTCGCAAACCTTACGTCCAATGGGCACACAGGGGGGCTACAACCTGTTTAGACGAGATTTTGATAGAGCTCGATGGTATGCCCTGAATAACTGTGCAGAAATTGAGCACTACTTGAGGTTAGTAATGAATTTATGTATCAATCAAGTTTTGTAAACACAAATCATATGAATATAGTATTTTTGTAGAAATTAATATTTCATAGCTAATGTAGAAAAGAAGCATGAAGAGATTGTATGAACATACAACACTACAAGAGAATGAGTTATTTGAGACAAATCAATTTATCTCAAAAAGTCTATTTTTCGTCCCAAAATGTCTTTAGAGATTAAAAAACAAAAATTAGTCCCAAATTCATCTAAAAAAACTTGTCTCAAAAAGTTTTTAGAGACGAAAACTGAATTTCATCTTTAAAAATTATTTTAGAGACGAAATCTCACTTTTCCTTCCAAATCCGTTCAAATGGATTTTTTATTTGAGACAAAATTTTTTCATCTCAAAAATTCGTTTGAAAGAAAATTTCGTTTGTTTGAACTAACACACACTGTTTGAACAGACAAATTTTTTATTCGAACAGATTGCCACGTCCAAACGAGATCAAGGTCCGAATAGATCTTCTTTGTTCGAACAAATAAATTAATTAAAATTATTCTCGTTCGAATGAATTAGCGTGTTTTCGAATAGTGTTCGAACATACTCTTTTTTGTTTAGATGAATTTTTAAATCGTAATGTACCGTTCAAACAATATTTTTTTTGTGTGAACGATACTGCTACACAGATTCACATTTAATTAAAAAGGCAATACTGTTATAATAAAAATGTAATTTATACATCAAAGTTGTTTAAATATTGTTGTTGAATAGAATAATAAAAATACAATTAATAAAAAAAAGTTTTAAGATCGTGGTGGTAGCACAGAATATTGGGAGATCCTCTACCATTCTTCAAACATTGTTCGGGACCTCGACTCCCGTCTCTCTTCTATTATCGCTTCAAATTTCGCTGCTTTATGTCAAGTCTAATACAATTTTGCTTGGACCTCAATTGTTCTATCTCAAATTTTGTTACCTATAATTTCTTAATTTTGTCTTCATTGGATCTGGCCTTAGAAAAGGATATTGAACTTGTGGATGACTTCACACAATGCCCTAAACCCTCAAATATCCAGAACGTGATCCTAGAACTTCAGATGATTCATTGGATGGATCCACAACAGCTTCCTTTAAAGATTTCATATTTTCCTACAGAAAAGAAAAATCATTAAAGTTAGTATAAATAATAAGAATATTGTATTAGACTTGACTTAATAAGCTTAAACTTACATAATTTGCCTCAGTTTCAAGATTGGTTCAAACACCATCATGATTTTTATGTGTTTTAGCATATAATTTGGTCAAATCCAAGTCACTAGAACTTTCAGCTTACTGCAAAATAAAAATTATATTAAGACTTGAATGAGAGAAATGCATATTTTAATATGAAATCGGAACTAATAGCGCTGACCATTTTTTTTGTGCAAACGATGAAAAGACCGAGAACCCGAATGATGGTGTATCTTTAAATTTAATCTATTTGCTTTGTTCACAATACTTTGTTGCTAAAAAAAATTATATTATAAGTTTCTAATTCTAGTACATCTATCATTTTCTATTAAAAAAAGATAAATGTGATATTACCTTATAAGTAGGATTTTCAAACAAATTACAAATCTTTTCCCATTCGACTAGTGGTATTGCTTGGAATAGATTTTGGCGCATCTCAACCTCAGTGCTGAATTGAGCATAGTGTACATGGAATCGAGCTTTGTACCTCCAGAATGCATTCGACATCAGTTCTTCAACTACTTTTCGATTATCTTACAGACTAAAACCAAGATCAAACTCATCTTTAAAAAATTATAAATAATTAGTATAAATACAATTAACTTTAAATTAAATTTATACTTAGTTTTTTGGGATGTAGGTTATTATCATGCAACGATTTTTTATGTGATCTTTCACATCTTGAGGAATGTAACCCAGTAGGCTTCTAACATCAGAGCATATGTGCGAGTGAGGGCATCAACATAAGTAGAAAGCTAGGCTGTTGAATCACCGTGCCCACCAGTGTGACCCTCTAATATACTTTAATTTTATCCATTTTTCTTACTTTCTTTATGCAAACACCCATTGTTGTGCCTCGCCCTCGACGCTGGCATACAACAACTACATGTATAACAATTAAAACAAATGTTTATAATTTGGTAAATACCATAATTTGACAAAATACCTAATTATGGATCTGGTGATATTGGCTCTATATTGATGGCTGGTGAATCACGTGTAGGGGAGTCGACAATGGGTGGGGATGGGGGTGGCGCACGCACTGCTTTGCATTTGGGAGACATATCTATATGAAATTGTAATAAATTAAATATATCATATACAAATGTTGTAGATATTTATAAGATTTATACTTACACAAATATTTTGATTCATTCACTATCAATTTTACTGGATCAATCCCATTTATCTTTACTAGACACGTTAGTAAATTCATGTTCTTCTGACATTCCACCATCAACTACTTTTGGTGCAACATCTTCTCTACGCAGTAGGACTATGTCATATTGACTTAGGTCAACAAATAGATTGATCACTGGTTCATTTTTTTGATATGCTTTTTCATTTGTCGAACTATCAAATTCTTCATATGGATCATCTACCTTTGGATTGTAATCATATATATTTCTTAATGCAAATTTCTCAATCACTCGCCATGAGTTCCCGTATTCTGGATCATTTAAATAAAAAATTTGTTTCGCTTGACAGACGAGAATGAAAGGAACGTCCTTGTACCAAGTCCGGGATGTTTTCACACTAACAAAATTCTTATCTTTATGCACTCCCACCTTAAGATTTGAAACATTCCACCAATTGCATCTAAACAACCAAACAATATATCCTCCCACATATTTTAACCCTATAATATCTCCTACAACTCCGTAGAAGTTAATGTTATTATCCCCATGACTCTCTTCAATTGCAACTCCACAATTCTGAGTTTTTCTATATTGTTCACTGTCACGTGTGTGAAATCAATATCTACGTATCCCGAGTATTGGAACTCCATATCTACATGTCACTTCAATTGCAACTCCACATCCCGAGTATTGGATGACCCGCTTTTCCGGACCACATGCCAATGCATAAAGTTTTAGTGAGATCTTATAATTTTCAGCATGTTTTGATAGAACCTATATCAATAAATATATTTAGTATAATATTAAAGAGTAGTGATACCCATACAACGGGTTATACAACATTTTTACAACTTGTGTGTATTTGAGTTTTTTTATTCTTTTATCATTTTCTCTTAAGTATTTTTTAAATATTTTTAATCATTAAGAAAAAATAAATAAAAATAATAATTTTATTAATATTCACATTCTTAATCATTAAGTAAAATTAAAAATTAAAAAAATATTAAATATTACAAAAAATTGTAAAAAAGTTGTAAAATGCATTGTATAAGTATCATTTTCGAATATTAAATATCAATAGAATCCATATTGCTCTATTTTTGGTTCGTTGGTTCATGAAAACTACGGCCACGTTATGTTGCTGCCACTGGATCGTGCATGATGTTTCTAGTGTGATGCAAGTGATTTTCTCCATGTTTGGTTTAATAGCCGACATCTAGGGGTGGCACTTGAAGGGGTTGAGACGTTAAGCAGGGAGAGTGGATAAAAGGTGCTCTCTCTTGGTAGAGCATAAATAGGGGCTAACTTGATATTGACATGGTCTAACTCAATTTCCTAAAATGATGCGGAAGGCTTATGTTGGTCTCCGTGGTGGTACAATTGGTGCTATTGTAACACCCTGGTCCCGCAGGAGTTGGGGAGTTACTTCCTATTACAAAACTCACATCTCAATACCATAATTAAATACTCCAAATTTCCAATTATATCATATAAAACTTGGTTCCAAAATCACTTTCCTCAATATCATCAATTTCAAAAATGCTATGTCACAAAAATATAATAATGTTTCCTTACTAAATCTTGTCAATACTCATATAAACTCTTTGTGTTTAATCTATCATTCTTAAGTCATCTCACCCACTGCTTCATAATATAATCCTCCACTGGAATATCCAAAATCATCTGAAAAATATTTAGAGATAAGGGGTGAGTTTAACCACAACTCAGTAAGTAAGGAACATATACTAGTGTGCAAACATGAGCATTTACCAAATTCCAAATGCAGAACAAAAAATATTCCTTATTTTCAGAATGCAGAAACAGATCATGTTGTCAAAAAGTCAGAACGAAAGTTCAGTATTAACAAAATCAAAAATCTCTTTGGCATAACATAACTGAAACATCTTATCAGAACAAAAATACCATGTTTAACCCCTGTGGTAGGGTTGTGCAAACCCCGGCGGCCAACCGAGCAGAAACAGAATGTGAATCTTCCCTTTATTATTCTTGGAGCCTCGAATGTGCACACAGGAAAGATCACACAGAAAACCACTTTGCAACCAAAGTGGATGCATCAGAAACAGAATAGTTAGTACCAACCCAGAACAGAACAGAGCGGAACAAAACCAGAATGTCATGCTAGAGGTTTTAGAAATCATATCATATCACATCAGAGTATAAAATTTTTCCAAAACAGAATAGAATCAGATTAGAAATATCATTTATGCAGAAATTTTTATATTCGCTCTTTTTCAATTCTATAAAACAGAATGCAATAAAATTAGCTCATGTTTACACCAGTTCATGCCAGAAACACTTTATTCTTATCCAAAATCTTATGCATTTGCGAAACAAAACTGAGGTGATTTCAAAGTTTCTTTTCGTAACTAAAACATGCATATTTTCCAAAAGAAACCTTAGTTCATATTTTTAATGCAAAGTCTAGCATAGGAACCCCGCTTACCTGAACTTCTTGATTTTTTAGAAGTATCCTCAACAAAATCGAACAAAATCAATCTTCACCCATACAATATCATGTTGCATGTGAAAATTTCTAAATGATCGCAAACTTCAAAAATAGAACTTTAGATATAAAATCCGATATCTTTTCTTAATGTCTAAACATCCTCGGAACCTTATTATATCAATTATCTTCCGAAAAATTTCGAATTTACCAAATTCCTCCAAAACCTTAAAATATAATAGTTTTCCAATCACTTAAAATTGACTTAGCCCAACTTCTAACTCAAACCAAGCCTCTTTTACAAATCAAAACACAACCCACTTAAAAGAGTAGTCTCTCATAAAATGTTACACGTCTCAAATAATTTTAAAAACGTACCCAAAATAATTTAGAACTCAACCCAACACAAAACATTAAACATATATATATATATATATATATACACACACACACACATATATATAAACTAGATAACCACGAGATCTATTAAAACAAAACAGGCTTTTGTTTAAATAAAACCTTCATTAAAATAAAAGTTTCTCTTCAAAGGGTTCAGAGAAGGAAGTTTGGTACTTACTGAATATTTCTAAAAATAATATTACACATAATATATTTAAATAATGAAAATCACATGAAATGGAAATCTAGATTTAATATGAAACCAGCGTAGGGTGTTTCAATAATAAAGAAAAAAAAAACAAATTGGCCATACATGGTCTCAACGGAGAAGACACAGAATAAGGAAAAGGACAATTAATTTTTATACTACTAGGTCTATCCATGCGACTGAAATAAACTCACTAAGCTAAAAGAAAACTTGCGACAAAAGTGATGAGATCGACACTAGGTGGACGTCTACGGCGGTGAGGCTGGGTGCAGAGGCATCTTACGGAAGGGCACGACTGACATGGAGCGATGAAGAAGTGTCCGGCGGTGCTGTCTGTGCAGGTGGTGCACAACGGGATGGGCTGGAGATGTGGCTCAAGATGGGATGCCCTTCCCCTGTTTTGGTGGTGCGAAAACAGAGCACCAGTCCAGATTTTTGGGTGGCTGAAAGCGGAGGGGATCAAGGGTTACGGTGGTGGTGTTTTTCTCATGTGTGGATGACTGCAGTGGTGGCGACTTGGGAGGACCGAGAGGCTGGAAAATGATGGTTTCAGTTTGGGGGTGTTTCTCTGAAGTTTGATGTTGCTGCACGGCTGGGAAGGTAAACAGAGACGGTGGTTTAGGTCGGCTTTGCAGTGTATATGCCTCAAGGTGGTGCAGTTGTGCTGGGCTAAAGAGAGCTTATTTATTTATTTATTTGGGTAACTCTGTACGCAGTGGGGCTGCGGCTTGGGGTTTCTTTGCATGCAGGAGGGATAAATAGAATATCAATATATAGAGGTGGTAGAAGGACCCACGGAAAAATCCTAAAGATGGAGCAAAGGGGCGGCAACCCTAATTTGTTGAAGAAGAAAGTGAAAATGCAAGGAGGCAGTGCGAATAAAATGTATAAATATGTAGATAGTAACCTAGAAATATAAGAAAGGTAGGAGACGTACAAGGTGGTGAGTTTAAAATTAAAAAGGAATGTGAAGCCTAAAATTATGGAGACATGAAACGGAAACCAACGAGAGGACATAAAGATTGATCTTATGGGTTTGGGTTTTAGAGGGAAACGGGTCGGCTCCTCTCAAAATTAGACTTAAACCTACGAATAAAGGAAAAGAAATAAAAAAAACATAAATCGGTTCCAAGATGTAACCTTAATATGTTTAAAAACAATAAGTGAATTTGTCAAAGAAAACAAAACTTGGAGAGAATTCTCATAAATAAAATAAAACTCGGATTTAAACTCGAGAAATAAAATTAAAAAAAAACCATTTTTTTTTCTACATCTAAAAATTCAAAATTTAGAAAACATCTTGACGTTGGATCCGAATGTTACAGCTATGGTGGTGCAGTGGATTTGGAGGAGCATGCGGTGGGAGTGGTCTCATCTAGTTCTTCTCCAACCAAGGCCGATGTGTTGGGGAAACAGGCCGACAAACAAACAGCAAATACGGAGCCGCGCAGCGGACGCAACCAAGAGAAATGAAACTAAAGACGGAGAACAGAAATGGACACCAGATATGAAGTGGTTCAGCTCAAACTGAGCCTACATCCACTGTTGGGTCGGTCTAAATCACTATAATAAACAAAGATGGAGTACACTTCTTGGAGGTTACAAAGCTCTCTCTCACAAGGCTCTCAAACCCTTTACAAGTAGGCTCTCTCTGATCTACAAACTCAAACAAGGAGAAAAATGGGAGACGGAACGCCTGTGTTCGTAATCTCGCTCGAGCGAGCCCTTCTCGCTCGAGCGAAATCGCCTTCACTCACAGCTCTCTGCTTCCGCTCTCTCACCTGCGCAAATGGCCCTCGATCCTTATATAGGCTGTATCTCGCTCGAGCGAGATATTCTCGCTCGAGCGAGTTACTATTCCAGACTGCGCTAAACCTAGTTTCTGGAAGCGATGCAACCCTAGATTGATTCTCGCTCGAGCGAGAGGTCGAGCGAGAGTCGAGCGAAGTCTCTGCCTGGATCCAAAACTCTCCGTTTGATGTCTCGCTCGAGCGACTGTCGAGCGAGGGTCGAGCGAACTTACGGGTTGAAAACTCCAAGTGCAATCTGATGCGCTTCATTCAAGCCACATCTCAACAAATCTCCACCTTGGCTTGAATAAGCCCCACAAAGTGATTCTGAACAAAAGACCCACAAATCCTTCAACCACGGAAGGAATACCCAACACGAAATACGAAGTCTATCTTTGAAGAACTCACTTTTCCACACAAAAGTCTTCAACAACATAGACAACTTCTGAAGATTCACTATCTTCACACAAACGGCAATGCACCACAATACAGACTGCTTACTTGAACAAACGGCTTCTGAATACAAATGAAGACAACCAAAATATTCTTCAGCCAAAGTAAGAATCAACAAAAGCCTGCATGAGCATACACAAAAGGTGACCAACTGCCCCCTTTATCTACCAACTGTAGACCTGCTCTCACTGTGCACCAATGCCAATCAACTGTGAAGCTCTCTGCAACTCCACCTTCTTGCTATAACTCTCTCTCCTTTCTGTGGAAACAAAAGAAAAGAAAATTCACCAAATAGCAAGATGCGTTGTCCGCTCCACTGACGATCTGTAGACAAGCCTGGCAAACCAAAAGCAAACTGTAGACTCTGTCACTCAAAGCCTACCTCATTCCATTCAGTTACTCCGTGGAGTGAAACAAAACTGCATGGTCTGAGTAACGCTCTACCTTCTTGTCTGTAGATCACTGTCTTCTCCAAAAGTGTTTGAACACCAAACACGTCACAAAGAAACAGATAGACAAAACCAAACTTCCAATGATCATAAAACAAATATGAGTTTAATACAAAACAAGACTTTACACACGATGTATCCTGATCAGAAATACTGCAGGAACCCTGATTCTACACTGCTTCCTAAGAATACAATGCAAACAAAAAACCAAGATTACTGTCTTCTGATCACACCAAGCAAAAGCTGCTAACTCATAAATGACCATCCTGTCTGGCTGATCCGCACATGACACATGCGAATGAATATCTGAATCTGGAGCATGTCAGGACACTCCACCTGTCACCACACTGCCCTCAAGGAAGTAGAGACTAACTGTCATCTTCTTCGCTGTCATCACTACTAGAGGAACTTTCCTCTTCCTCCACATTTTTCAATTGAGGACACTCACTTCTGTAATGACCCAACTTATGGCAGTGGTAACACTTCACTTTTCTCTTGTTAGATCTGGAGCTACTGGAACTGGAACTACCTCTATTCTTCCCTGAACATCCTTCCCCGGATCTATCACCAGAGGAACATTTTACAAACAAACCCTCGGCTTGATTGTTCATGCCTAAACCCCCAAATTTTGTTCTCAATTCCTTAGAATTCAAAGCAGACTTGACATCTACTAAGGAGATTGTATCTCTACCATACAACATTGAGTTTACAAAATTATCAAACGAAATAGGCAATGAACACAAAACAATTAAGGCTTGATCTTCATCATCAATCTTAATGTCTATGTTCCTCAGATCCATAATAATCTTATTAAATTCATCTAGATGTGCAGAAATAGAAGTACCTTCCTCCATTTTGAGAGTGTATAACCGTTGTTTCAAAAACAACCGGTTAGTGAGAGATTTCTTCAAGTACAAGCTCTCTAGCTTGTTCCACAGACCAATCGCGGTCTCCTCCTCTGCAACTTCCCTCAAAACTTCATCTGATAGTGATAGTAGAATAGTACTGTGAGCCAATTCTTCCTCATTCCTTGACGATGCAGGAGACTCACCAGTCACTCCTTCTACAACCTTAAATAGACCCTGCTGACGCAACAAAGCCTTCATCCTCAAGCGCCATAAACTGAAACTATTCTGACCGTCAAATTTCTCTACTCCAAAATTTACTGAGGCCATCCCTTAACGCTCTGATACCAGTTTGTTGGGGAAACAGGCCGACAAACAAACAGCAAATACGGAGCCGCGCAGCGGACGCAACCAAGAGAAATGAAACTAAAGACGGAGAACAGAAATGGACACCAGATATGAAGTGGTTCAGCTCAAACTGAGCCTACATCCACTGTTGGGTCGGTCTAAATCACTATAATAAACAAAGATGGAGTACACTTCTTGGAGGTTACAAAGCTCTCTCTCACAAGGCTCTCAAACCCTTTACAAGTAGGCTCTCTCTGATCTACAAACTCAAACAAGGAGAAAAATGGGAGACGGAACGCCTGTGTTCGTAATCTCGCTCGAGCGAGCCCTTCTCGCTCGAGCGAAATCGCCTTCACTCACAGCTCTCTGCTTCCGCTCTCTCACCTGCGCAAATGGCCCTCGATCCTTATATAGGCTGTATCTCGCTCGAGCGAGATATTCTCGCTCGAGCGAGTTACTATTCCAGACTGCGCTAAACCTAGTTTCTGGAAGCGATGCAACCCTAGATTGATTCTCGCTCGAGCGAGAGGTCGAGCGAGAGTCGAGCGAAGTCTCTGCCTGGATCCAAAACTCTCCGTTTGATGTCTCGCTCGAGCGACTGTCGAGCGAGGGTCGAGCGAACTTACGGGTGGAAAACTCCAAGTGCAATCTGATGCGCTTCATTCAAGCCACATCTCAACACGATGTGTGCATGGGGCTAGTTCCGTTTGAGGACATGGAGTCTGGACTATGGGGGTTGTCCCACGATGCTGCCGCTGGGCACGACTGGTGGTTTTCGACTGGACGTGGAACGTCCACAACTGATGATGGTAGTGGTTTGCTACGTGTGGACTGCAATTGTTACTCTCGATTGGTTGGTCGAGTGGGCTTGGTTGTGGCGTGGTGGTTGCTACATCTGAAACGGGATGTGTGTAGTTGATAAAAGAAAAATAAATTGACAGAAAAAATCAGAGAGGGAGAGCATTAGAAGGTGAAGTTTATTTGAGAACTATAAATAGCATCAAAGGCACACAAGAGAGAGAAATAAAAGGATGAGGCCCGAGGGAGAGCCGTTGAGAGAAATTAGTATGTTGGTAATCAGTAAAGGAAAACTATCAAGGTAACCGTCTGGTGGGGTAGAAAAGAGTGGGAGAAAAATTAAATAATAAAAGTAACAATGAAGAAGATAAAATAATAATAATAATAATAATAATAATAATAATAACAACAAGAGTGAACACACTACCCATAAAAAGAGTGATTTTCCTTAGCAACATAACTTCTCTATTAGCCTTAGTCAAGATTGGGCCCGAATGTTACACTTACTAAGCGAGTTAGAGGCTTAACTTACATTAACTGCGCTTGACATAAAAGTAACATGAAATAGCGTGCATTAAAATGATATATTGTAAGCATTAGAATATATCACTAAACACTTGGAAACATAAATTGTTTTTGGCTTATGGCTAAGTTTCAAATAATTTACCCTTCTATTTGTGAGAAATTATAATTTTACTTCTAAATTATTAAGGTTTTTGCATCTATAATAACCCAAATCCTATCAAAATTTACATTACTCATGAGTTTTTGTCCTAAATCTAAATATTCAACCAGAAAAATTTAAAACACCACACAACTATGTGAACTATGCTTAGGCCGATTCACATATATAGGCCTAAACTTCAAACTTTCACACTTAAACCGATTTTTTGTAGCACTTAAAAAGTTATACCATATGTTCTAAAATCATGCTAAGCATCGAAATTCACAAAAAAAAAAAAAAAAAATCACAAACTCACTACATCAACAAAAGTGCCATAAAATTCCAAGTTTAGGTCAATTAGGACCAACTCTTGATGTTGTTGGTTTAGTGCTTGCCAAGTTAACTCCAAGGACTCCAAAAGTCCATAATCACACTCATAAATTGTTCATTATCATTCAAACCTAAGTACTAGCATACTTGATCAAACAAAAAAATTCACAAAAATGCAAGCAATATACATGTAATCAATTCACAAAACGAGATCTTGTGTACTGATCGTTTTCTGTAATAAGTTTTAATTCAATTAGTCTTTGTGACAATATACGAATCTTTATGAATCTTCTTAATTTCATCTTTCTTTTCTTCTATGACAGTAAAATAATTTTCTTTAAGAAGATCTAAATATTTACATATATATATATGGTTATTATGTATGATGAGTTTAACAGCATTCATCTATATATGCTTTTGCCACGTCAAAAATTTATCAAAATAACAATAACCCCAACACATTGCAGTATACCTCATGAAAGCAGAATATGCCCCTTCAGTAATTTCACTGAAAGTACTTTCCGTTGCCCCTTCAACAACATAAGAATTTTCTTCTCTTTACACCGTCTCACGACAACAATGGAATTTTCAAAGACGAAATCAACTCATGTGCTTAAATCAAAATATGATAACTTGCTTTTGCTGGTACGCACTACAACATATATCAGTTTTTGCCACGGATTGTATTCGTCACAAAAACACAAAATTCTGTCAAAATTATACTTTTTTCTAGGAATTTTGCCAGTGGGATGCTCGTCGAATATAATTCATGATTACATATATTATATCCACGAAAACCAAAACTCGTGGAAAATGCTACATCTATTGTGACAATGCATTTCGTGAATATTGTTTTTAGATTTTGTCACAATAAGGACTCTCAGATTTGTGATGGTGGTGCCAAAACTATAGATATCCACCGAGATACCTCCTGGCAATATTCTTGTTGCCATGAATGTAATTTTCACATATAATTTTTTGCAATGTTGATATGTAGCCGGAAGATGATAATTACCATCACCACGTGGTCATGATAGATTAATAGTGACAAAACTTGTTCATGACAATTGGATATTTCCTGTGAAACTATTTTATAACAATCTCCATAGATCCCCTTAGTGTCTTTCGTAGCAATTACCATAGCTATATGACATAAACCACCGAAAATTTACATTATCTTAAGTTTTTTAGGATGAAGTCATTTGGTGGTTATAATCTAAACAATTTCCAATGTGCGTGTGATTGAATTAAATCTCATGCACCTAAATCATTACGAATAATCATTTTCCCATGCAGCTTTCTATCGCAAAACAGATTTGTCTTTTTGTATATAAAATATGATATCTCCACCATTTATATTCCCTGCATTACAGTTACATCAATGACAATACAATAGGCACTATTTTGTGCTATTGACCCCCATTACATCCAAATTAGGAAAAAGATGTCTGCGTTCATCCCTTAGTGGGCACATGAAAGATAGACTTAACACTAGTCCACAGCAACAATCTTCTGGATCTCGAACATCAATATAGGTGGACCAATTACAGTGTTGTTTCTCTATATTAATGGAAGTTGAAGCTGCATACAAGATGTACAACAAGATAGTGAGTAACTCTATATATTAATTTCCCATCTAACATTAATCTACACAAAATAATGGATGGTAAATCTAATTGTTAACAACACATTAACTAACTAAACCAATTTAATAAACATTAACTAACAGCTTACTAATCCACTCCGACCAAGAAGCAATTTACCAAACCAATTTAATTAACAATACATTAAACATTAAATCCAAACTAACGAAACATCAAATTGTAAAGCAAGGTAACTAATCAAACACTGACTAACTAATGAGGTAAAATAGAAAATTAATCTAAATTACCCACCTACTAACCAAAGAAAGTTTTTGGCCACTAAATATTTTTTAAGTATTGTGTTTCGGTTTCTTAGATATATTAATAACATTTTCAAATTACAAAAACTGCTAAATGAATTTGAAGCAACCAAGAATAACGTGCAAATATTGTAGCTTACTGAGTAGGCCAAGCTGAATTTCCAAGATCACTGCAATACCACATTAAAATTAGCATAAAAATATGTCTGTAAAATGTGATACAACCCCCAAAAAATTAATTTATAGATGTACAACTCATTCTGGGATTGCAAAAGATACATTCTGAACTCAAAAAAATCAATCTTCTACTTTTTTTTATAGTAATTATAGTCAAGACTAAGGAATCAACATAATGGAGTACAATACTCACTACATTAGCCCCAAAACACAAATTAACCATCATCACAGCCTTACACTAGACATGTAAACCCCAGATAGTATTGGAGTGGAGAGAATTAAAAGAACAAAGCAAAGAACATAGAAATCAACATAAAAAAGAAAGATAAAGGTGATAAAGGATATAAAAATCATCACAAAACATGCTCATTTGAAAATTCAATTATAAAACATGCTTACTAGAATGGCTACCAATAAGATTTCTAGAGATCAAAATCAGAAAGAAATATAATCAAAATATGCTCTAATAAGTTCAATTATAAAACAAAACACTTCTTCCCTAAATGAATAAATGAAGGAGAGCCGCACTACTTACAGTTAACACCAACCTTCCAAAATTACCTGAAACCAAAATATAACAAAGCTTGGATAACAGTCGAACTATATACTAAGCAAAACCTAGCAAAACCATACTTGGATAATAGAGACAATACAATTCACTACATACTTATTATGAACTGAACACATATATATATATATATATATATATTTATATATATATATAACATTATAAAATAGAGACAATTTCTATATACCCATTAGCCAAGTTTGTTTCATTGTTTGCCCAACTTGATGTTTTGGGAAAATAAAAGAGGAAACTCCCTCCCAGCTGCAAGTAAAACATCTTAAATTAGCTGGTATATTAACAACCAATTTTGTTATCTATAAGATTGTAAGATAACCTGGTATATAAACATCCAATTTATACATTACACTAGTTTTGTCATCATTAGCTTTGTATGCAAAAAAAAAAAAAATGGAACTTTATTTGCAACACTGAGAGGCCATGCAAAATCTCATCATGCCTCGTGCATATATAGTTTCTCTATGAAAGAAGATAACTACTCCAGCTCATAAACTAGTTAAAAAGTTTTATATATATAACAAGAAAATTATAAATATCCCTAAACAGATGTAAATAGATCTAAAAGTAATATATGTGGAGATATATCACTTATTTGACTATTTCTATAAAGATACAATATTCTACCAGCAATGGAACTTGTGGCTTTCCTATTATGATTTGTAATTTGAGTGTATGTAGGCCAGGAAACAGTACTTGCATGTAATGCCATGCATAGCTTACAGATAACAAAATTGAAATGCATTAATATATTTAAGATAGGACCAGAAAAAGACATCCAACATTGCAGATGCAAACAGTGGATGATATATGGAAGCATCTCTAACAAAATATACAATTATGAAAAAATATATGCATGGAAAATAATATAACAACTTCTAAAAATACAGAAATTCAACTAGAAATATTACAAATAAAAAAAATCATCAGCTCCTTTTTCCAATAAAATTAAATAAAAAGAAAAACATTTTCCTAGTTTTGACATTCAACTTTAAATGAAGGTTATGTAGAAGACACCAGGCCTAATGAACAGAAACCACCAAATTTGAACAATTAAAATATAAAAATGCACAATAAATAAATCACACGTTAAGTCCTTGAAAAAGATAAGCCACTTCTCTATAATTACAAGGATAAATCCTGAGCAAATGAACTACTGAGGGTTTTGCTATATTCACGAAGATAAAATCTATCAAAAACAATATGCCTTTTGTTTTTTTTCAAATGTTTCAAGTATAACTCATGAGAAATGTTAACTTCTCACAAAACTAATTCCAAAAAAATCACGAACAGTTGTAATGGGTTGGAAGGAGCTATATATATATATATATCTATATATATATATATATAAAGAACTAACCTAGATTTGAATCTCAAAGTCAATTAATGTAAATAAAAAAAATAACTTTTTAAGCAAGTACTTAAATTGTGGATATAAACTTTTGATCACCATTAATGACGCATTTTTGCAACACTCCAAAAACAGAATGCAGGAAAAAAAATTAAAAAAAAAAAGGATGGGGGAACAATTAATTCTTTAGTTCGTCATTAATGTTAATGTCTTTTGGCTTAAGATGACAATGCCAATGTGAGTAGATTACAAACACCATAAAATACTGACCTCAAAATACTCTCTACATGCATGCATGGTAGAACGATGTACTTTTTTCATATTTCCAAACCAAGAAAAAAATACATTAAAGAGAATCCGTAAAAAAGAACTTGACCATATATAAGTGGATACCAGGATCTTCTAGTACTCTCTTACAAATTAGTCAATGGCATTGACAGCCAATACTATATATAAAGGTAAGTTGAGGGAGAAAAAAAGGGAATCCATCATTTAAAAGAAAAGAAAAGATCAAGGAAGAAAAATACAAATAAGATCATAAATGAGTTTCACATTTTTTCTCAGTCTGGCTTGCTTGCTGATGTCTTTGCTGTAATGGCCAGTAGAATCTCAAGGTCCACCAAAGTCTTTCAACATCATGGCATAGGATTGCAAATACACTTAATAATATAATATTATATATTTTAATATAAATTTTTTTATTTTTTTTAAATTTTGCAAATACACTCAATATATTAAATATTAATTTTAGTGAGCAATAATTTTTTTAACCATTAAATATTAAATGCTCGAGTGAATATTTTAGTGAACAACATACCAATAGAATTCGAAAATACAATTCAACATGCTCAACATATTTGTCACAAAGATACAATTCAAAAATACAATTCATAACATTTATCCATCCTTTGCATTATTCAAAAAGATTGAAGTTGGCAAAATCTAGGATTGCTGCCATCCCAGATATATGGAGATCCAAAGAAAAAAAAAATCATTTTAACTCCTCTGCATTCTTCTCAAATTCTAAAACTCTGATCATTTATCTCCCACCTAACTCAACCCCAATCCAAACACTTTCCAAATATACCTCTCAGTCCATAAAAATACAGTCTCCAATCCACAAAACAACCCAGAATAATTAAACTCAGATCAATGCAAACAGACCAAGGGTATACATGAGAAACATTCAGTCATGCATTCAATTAAAAAGATAGTCCAAATATACATTTGTGTTAATCTAACAAGTAAACGTAAAGATGGTGGTAGTTAATAGAAATGAATGATATTCAATAACCATGAATAGAAGTAATCTTACTTTTACTTGTTAGAAATCAAAACGTTCTCATGAATGCTACTGGGATCCTGCATTCCAAATATTAATTCTTCTCATCATTTATATGCAGAAAGAATGTAGTTTTTACCATGAGAAATCTGAAGAAAACGCACACAAGCACAGTCAATGATTTTCTTTCATAAGCCAGTGCACTTGTATGAAATCAATTGCTAGATAAAATAGAAATATATGGTGTCTTGCAAACAATTTTAGAGTTAATGAAAATAAATTAGACATATATCAACTTGAGTGAAAATAGTTTCAGGATTACCATATCTAGTGCATACATAATAAGTACAAAGTCCAAAAAATTAATAATTACCATATCTAGTGCAAACAATTTAAGAATGCATACATAATAGTCTTTTGCAAATACACATATATTAATTATTGACTTTAGTTATTTTGTCATCAAAATTATTAACTTTAGTAAACAATAAAGTTCTAAACAAATTATGTATGAAAAACAGAACCTTATTTGAAACAAAACAGTCCAAGTCCTGTTTGAAATACTTACAAATAGGGGGCATCAAACAATTCCTCTACTGCATTCCAACAAGTTCTCCCCCCCTCAAAATGCAAGGCATCTTCTGTCCACAAAACTAGCATAAATTTCACTTCAATAATAGACCTAATCTACAAAACATGAGTCCATATGAATTTGAGTACACAATTAATTTACCACCAATTTCGTTTCTCCGTGTCAGACAAAAAATTGCTTGACTAATAGATTTTCATCTCAAGATAATCCTAAGCACATATGCTCGTTGAGATTGTAGCAGTGAGATTTTAATATTCAGCTCATTGATCTTGAAGCAGAGAAGAGAATAAAGCATAAATTGACTAGTGACTACTATGTTGTTGCTAGATAATTGTAACATCCCGACCCTAAATTCAAGATTTATTTACTTATTTATGTATTGAATTATTTTATGTATTATTTATGCAATTCCCTTATATAGCATTTTCTTTTGATCTTTTGATTTTTTTTCATATTATCATAGATTCTCTTATGTTATTGCTAGTAATATTATTTTTGATCGATTTATATGAGATTAATAAATAATTATATTTTAAATGTGAATTTTATTATAGTTAAGATTTTATTATAATTGTTAATATTTTTCTTTTATAAAAGAGGTAGAATTTATTTTGAGTTAAAAGCTTTTTATCGGATAAGTTATGTCTATATTATTTTAAGAAGACCTATTATGTACTTATTTTTTTTTTTTAAAACCATGTTCCGATCACTATCACCATTTTTACCATGCATGTCTCATGCACATCCCTTTACCACTAACGTTCTTTTCTTTTCCAAAGATCTCTACAATCACGGATATGTATTCGTGTATAACTAAAAACAATAAGTTTTATTTTCAAACTTGAATTAGTTCCGTTGCTTTCATAGTCTCAGCCATGCACGTCTCTCCTTCTTTGCTTCTAGGGTTCCCACGTTTTTCTCTCTCTCTCTCTCTCTCTACATATATATGCATGCACGTAGCCTCGTCCAAACGGTGAACTCAAAGCCAACAAACCCCTCACCTGCACTAGTCCGAGATCAGGCAAAGCCAAACCAGGGCTTTTTCCCCACGTTCAAACCCCGCACATCCACGCAAACCACAATCCATCTCACGGAAGCCACCAACCCACGCAGGGAATCCATCCATTGAAGGACACGGAAAACAGGATTTCTTATCGTCGGCAACACCATAAAAATACCCCAGGGGAATTCCCAGCCACACCGACCACCTCTAAGGGCTTCGGACTACCCACTGCCACAGAAATCGCCGACAACCCTATTTTCACCTCACAGCCCCTGCGTCACCTTCAGGCCGAGAAGCCATTACGCAAAACCAACCGCTGTGCAACACCCCTTTTCATGGTCCACTGCACAGAACTAGGCCGCACGCTACAATTGCCACGTTTCGCACCTTTCACCACCACGCCTCCTCCCTCAAAGCCATCTCCACTCACGTTGCTCAGCACCTCCTCGTCTCTCCCTTCACTGCCATTGATCAACCACCAAAAACACCATATAAGTGTCCCCTGTTTCCGCACCACCAAAACAGAGGATTTTTCCTCCACCCATAGCATGACAGTCTCCTCCTCACCCAGCCACCCCAGGACGTCGGACCACCCTCACGTCACCCATTAAACGCCGGCTAGACAAGTCCCGTCGCACCCACTCCTTCCAGCAAGCCCTCCCCGCCGGAATAACCGTTCCTCTCCCTCTCTGTTTCGGTAGTAGAATATCCCTAAACTCTTCCCCTCTCTAGTTCACGCCACTGCCCAGGATTACCCAGTGGTGTCGTCGGCCTCCACCCGCCGCCAGATTCGCCGTCACATCTCTCCCTCGGTGAGCATCACTACTTCTTCTCTCCCTCATGTGTTTGTTTTACGTAAGCTTCACTGGCCGGTGTATTATATTTTTATATATGCTTGGTTTTAATGATATAAATGTCTCAATTCAGGATTTCCACAATTATAATATATATTTAAGAGTCTTGAACTATTATTTTATCAAGTATATTTGAATAATTATTAAATTATAATAATAGTTTACAAGATTTTATTTTAATACTAAATAAGTTAGCCATAATTTTATTAAGCTTTATTTCCTATAGAAAATATTTATAAGAATTTTGATATTAAATATTATTAAGTTTTTTTTATGAACTAATCTCAGCTATCGTTTTTGAACTCGAATGAATAAATATTATTTACTATATTATATTTGATTGACTACGTATGATATTATTGATTTAATAATTATATGATATTGGTGTTTATTAGATTTCTTATAACATTGAATAAATATGTTAAGAATATTTTAAATCGTTGTTAATAATTATTATATTTCTTATGAAGTTGGGTACTTATACTAATTATAAGAAGGTAAACCTATTTTAAGGATTTAGATTTTCATAACTTATTTTGATAGAACATGAATATAGTTCAAAGCATCTTTTAAGTTTTAATATGTTATTAGTATTTAAATATTTTAAAATATAAGTATTCAGTGATTTCTATATTAAATAGAATATTCATTTAATTATTTTATACAAAAAGATTTTAATTAAATAGAAATATCTGACTTATTGAATATATCTTTGATTGTGTTACTAAAGCATATTTTTAATGTAAAATATTTTATAAGTATTTTATTTTATGATATTAGTATTTAATGTCTTTTGTATGAAGTATAATGTGTATTATATTATTATTCTTCACGATATGTATTAATTCAGTAGAATAATTTAGCACGTTACTTTAGAAATGTTAGTGACGATTTAATAACTTTGTATAGGTATCATCGAACTATGAAAGAGAATTTAGGAAGCAGCACTACGAGATAAGTGATTTTGATCACAAAACTAGGATCCTCACATTAGTTTATATTATTAGTAAAGCCAGTTCTTTGATACCCCTTTTCAAATACCTCTCACGTCATGCAAGCATGTCATTCAGCACAACGTACGATCATGTCATCAGTATCATGTTTAGACTCAGTGAATTATAGTTATTTATGATAGTATATATTACGCATATCATGCCACATAAGTCACATAAGTTGAGTTAAGTTCAAGTATAAGACTAAATTAGATCAGAAATCAATTAAGCAGTCATCCAGTTAAATCAGTCAGTTAAAAGAGTTCAATTAGTTTCAGTTCAGTAAATCAGTTGTTGCATATGGCCACTCAGATGCATGGTACCAATGCATATCAGATCAGGGTAGATGTGCAAGCCATGGACCTAAGAGTGTTCCACCATAATACGCTAGAATACTATCAGCGGCTCCCCTTGCTGTAGTGGGACGTGGGGCCGGTGCACAACCTTGCACACAGGGTTAAGTGTGTTGGCCAATCAGCTCAGTTAGATCAATTCAGCTAAATCAGTACAGTCAAATTAGATCATTTAAATCAGTTCAGTTAGTCAGTTTAGATTAGTCAAATCTATCAGTTAATTCAAACCAGTCACTTAAGTCGGTTAGTCAATCAAGTCAGTCATGCATGGCATCAGCATTAACATGTACAATCATATTTCAGAATTCAGCATAAGTTTTATAAAAAATATCCTATAGTATTATCGTACGTTGTGGTGGATTTTCTTACTGAGTCATGGACTCATTTTAGTTATTTTCCTATTTTTAAGACCACCCAAGTGAAGAAGATGACCAGTGCGAGCAGGCAGGCCAGGAGTAGATTGAGCAGTTATTGTATTTTAAGTATTTTCTAGAAATACATGTTTTTATGACACAAGTTTAATGTCAGTTAATGTTTTTCTTCAAAGATATTTTATTAGAATTTCATTTTTTTGGAATAAACGTTATTTATTTCATTATAAAAACCAAAAATCTTGTGCCGGAATAAAAGTTTTAGAAAATTTCGTGACACTCCTTAGTCTACGGGAAGAGGGTGTTACTAGATAATATACCTACCAGCTTAAGCACACCAATGAGCATAATTAGAAGTTGAAATCAAACCTAATCCACCAGGGAGTGTCATGAATCATGAGTTTAGAACTCAAGAAAACCATATATAAAAGTGCTTGAACATAATTAATTAAATGGGTTTATGTGCTTGGTCTACATGATGTTAATTGAATTTTTCTAACTTACCATTTTTTTAACAAAGGTACTTAACACCAAAAAAGCCCCAATTAATTGCTGTCTGTTATACCCAATTAATTAACAAGGAAAATAAGTCCATTTGTTTAATCAATAGGCAATATGAACAACATGCAAGGAGCAGTACCAAGTAGGGCAATCTAGAAGCCAAAATAGAGGCAAAATATGATATTTGAACAATCCTAACAACTAATTAACCTAGCCAAACAAGAGAAAACAAACCGAAGCAAGAGATTGAAGCTAGGGTATAGGACTAATCCCAAAATCCAAGAAAATCGAAGCTAGGGTTGTAGGATGAGAGATTTCTACCTATGTAGAGAGAAAAGAGAGGGGCAGAGAGCTGAGACGGAAACCAAGCAAAGACAGGGACTGAGTGAGATTATTTATAGATCTAGAGAGAAAGTGTGTGTGAGTAAAAGAAAGAGAGATCCACCTTGGAGGCGAGGAGACGATGATGCGGCAGCAGGAGGAATCACGAAGGATCTCGATCTCTATGTATTTGTTCATAGGTAGCTGTCGGAAATCGATGGAGAAGAACAAGATGGAAGGGTTGCAATCGCATGAAGATGATTAGCTCATAGCAGAGAGATGAGAAGGTGAATTCGCATAAAGAGAGAGACAGAGATAGAGAGCTCAAGAAACAAGAAGAGAGAGAGAATTGGGGGATTGGGGTGCGCGGGATGGAAAAAAGGGGAAAAACTATACTAATTTGTGAGCCGGGGAAGAAAGCAGGAATTAAACATGCATTCTGACTTATTATGACGGAAACTTGTCGTGACTAAATTTTAAATAAACCATCACAACAAACATTTCTCAGGGACAAAAAAATCAATAAGTTATATTTGTTATTGTGACGACTAATTGTCGTCGCAATAAAATCTATCTTCATGGAAAAAATATTTACTCTACGAAGCACATTTTAGCCTGACCATGATGCTTTCGACAACAAGACTTCGTGACAAAAATCATATAGTTTGTCGCATATATATTATTTGACACAAAAGTTTTTGTCACCAACATAAACTCGTGGCTAATAATATGTTTTCATGTCACGATTAGCTTTTGTGGTAATAACCCACTTTTTGCCACGACTTATTGTCTTAGATATTTAATTTGTGGCAAAAATTAGAATATGTTGTAGTGACGTATTTCTCGATTACACTCTCTGGCTATATTACTGGTATATTTTCTCTTCTCCTTTTCTATCTTGCTTTTATATATTCTCTTGGAGTTGGAGTTACTAAAAAAAACCTAGAATAAATCAAAACATGACAACTTCTACATAACATTCTCAAATGTGGGGTTCCATTGGAATTTTGAGTTTTCCTTGATTTAGCTTCGGAGTTAATATTCCAATATCTTTTTCCTACATTTTTCTAGGGATCAAAGGGGATTTGTTAAAGGTTTTTGTTCAAATCCCAATGGTTCTTTTTATTTCAAGAAAAAGGGGTAATATAAAAAAAAAAAAAAAAATCATTTTTGGTCGTCTGAGTTCTAAGAACTAGCTTTTGAGTGATATTTGAACTCAAATAGCCTGATAAAATTAAATAAAAATGAAAGAGTGAAGGGTGGGTGGAGATGTCTGTGTCGTGAGTGGTGCAAAGGCTCGTGAGGCGCGACTTTGTGTATTAGTTGTATAAAATACCCTTTTACTTGTATTAAAACACATACACGTGTCATTCATATATTGGCTAAGGAAAGTCATATAAATACTTGTAAACATGAGTGTTAATATTTACTCAAGTAATTAGAACATATCTTTCTTTTTGTTCGGCTTATTCCCGATACTTCTTTCCCTTCTTTCTCGATTTCTTGCTTTGTTCTTGATTGATCATGGAAGTTCGGGTTTTATCATGGTATTAGACAGTATTCCTTTTGTAATCCCACACCTTCTGCGATTCTTCATCCTTATTTTCCAGATTTCGACTTCTCCAAAAATCTTGAAATAGGGTTCCAATGTCAGAGTCTGATTCTCATTCCAAGAATCCTTGTGATGATTCTTCCACTCCTTATTTTCTTCATCACGGCGAAAATCCAGGAGCTATACTCGTTACACAACCTCTTATGAGAGAGAATTCTCACACTTGGAGGTGGTCCATGTCTATGGCAATTAGCGTGAAGAACAAAACTGCTTTTGTCAACGACAGCCTTCGACAGCCAGTAGATAGTGATCATTCCTTGGCCACTTGGATTTGTTACAATGATATGGTAATTTTTTGGCTTGGAAATTCTCTTTCCCCTAAAATTTCATCCACGATATTATTCGTGAACACTGCTATCGATATCTGGAAAGAATTGCATATGAGATTTGCTTAGAGTAATCGACCTACGATTTTTCAATTAAGGAAAGATTTATCTGGTCTCACATAAGACATTCATTCAGTCAGTGCCTATTACTCTCAATTGAAGGGGCTTTGGGATGAACTATCCATTCTTAAGCCGTTAGGGGTATGTAACTGTAAACCGATATGTGTCTATACCGCCACCAAGGCTTCTCTTGAGAATCAACAAGAGGAATACATCCTTCAATTTTTAATGGGGCTAAGTGACAGTTATTCTCAATTTAGAGGACAAATTCTCTTAATGGAACCATTTCCTTCAATTATTAAAGTTTTTTCTCTAGCTTTACAAGAAGAGAAGCAGCGAGGTGTCTCTCTAAGTAGCACACAAAGTCTCAACCCTTCCACTGCCTTATTTACTAAGGTCAATGTTTAATCTTCCAAGGCTGGTGGTAAACCTTCTTTTACTTGGAAAGAAAAAGTGGTTTGCAGTCACTGTGGTTACAATGGCCACATTGTGGATAAGTGCTTCAAAATTCATGGCTATCCACATAATTGGAAGTCTACCAAGGCCAAGATCTCTTTTTGGGGCTCTGAATCAAGTTAGTTATTCTATTTTGGATATTGGTTTAGTTGATCTTGCACAGATTTCATCTATACAACAGCAATGTCACCGGTTGCTCATTTCCCTTCAATGCACCTCAGATTTTAAACCTGTAGTACATCAGTCCAATTTTTTGCAATCTACAATTAATCAGGTTGGTCTACTGCTAACACCTATTTCAAACATAAAAAATAATGCTAATCTGGTATGCTCTACTTCTTCTCCCTTTCTTCTCCTCCAGTTTGGATTATTTATAATAGAGCCACCGACCATATGGTATGTTCTACTTCTTTTCTTACTTCTGTTTCTTCAACAATTAACCATTCGGTAAAGCTTCCTAGTGGAGCTATTGCACATGTAACTTATATAGGTACTGTGCATCTTTCAGATTCTATAATACTTAGAAATGTACTTTGTGTCCCTATGTTTTCTTTTAAGTTGATCTCAGTCCATCGTCTTACTCTGGACTCATCTTGTTCTTTCTTATTCTTTCCTAATTTTTATCTAATTCAGGACCTACACTGGAAGATGATTGGGAAGGGTGAATAAAAGGTTGGTCTTTATTGCCTATTGCAAGATAATTCGGCTAGCTCAACTCTAGATGTTCTGTCTTTTGGTTTGCTACCAAAAACAGTTTCTGTAAATTTTTCTTTCACTAATTTGTGGAATTATAGGTTAGGTCACATTTCTTTTCCTAGATTACTTCATCTCAATAAAACTGTTCCTGCAATAAAGCTTTCTAGTGTACATCAATCTCCTTGTACAGTTTGTCTATTGGCAAGACAACATAGACTTCCATTTCCTTCAAGTCAAAGTGTATCTTATTTTCCCTTTGAACTAATACATTGTGATATATGGGACCCTTTTTCTATATCTTCTATTGATGATTCCAGATATTTTCTAACCATTGTGGATGATTATTCTAAATGTACATGGGTTTATCTCATGCATCATAAAAGCCAAACAAGGCATTTTTTGATTTCTTTCTTTGCCTTGACAGAAAATCAATTCAACACAACAATCAAAACTATTTGGTCTGACAATGGACTTGAGTTCAATATATCTAAATTTATGCTTCTAAAGGTGTCATACATCAAAAGACTTGTGTAGAAAATCCACAAAATATCAACATTTATTAAATATAGCTAGATCTTTAAGATTTCAAGCATATCTACCTCTTGAATTTTGGGGTGAATGCATTTTAACAGCTACTTATTTAATAAATAAAACTCCTACACCACTTCTTTCCAATAAATCCCCATATGAGGTCTTATTCTCCAAACCTCCTTCTTATTCTCATTTACGGGTCTTTGGTTGTTTGTGCTTTACTTCTACCATTTCTAGCCAAAGACATAAATTTGATCGTCGTGCTAAGAAATGTTTATTTCTTGGCTATCCTTTTGGTGTCATGGGATATAATTTTTTTTTTTTATCTTGATACTAATTTTTTGTTTATCTCTAAAGATGGGTTATTTCATGAAAATACTTTTCCTTTTAATTCTTCCCCCACCAACATTCATTCTCAGTCACACCCATCTCATGTTTTACCACATCTCATCACTGAAATTGTTCCTGATCATACACTTGGTGCATGTGCCAAATTAGATTCTCCAAAATCTGGTTCTTCTACTGAATCTGGTCATATTCCATATTTTCCTATTGTTTCTATACAATGTGCTCCATCTCAAGAAGCTGGTCCATCTCAAGAAGCTGCTTCATCTCATGAAAATTCTTCTCCTATTCCAAGACAATCTTCCAGGATTCGTAGGTAGCCTTCTTACTCGCAAGATTACCATTGTAGGCTAGCTAATGTTCATGTTTTTTCCACTTCATCCAGTGCAACCCTGGGTAAGACAACTTCAATTCCTTATTCTCTTAATTCAGTTTTATCCTATCATAAAATTTCATCTTCTTATAAGCCATTGATTGTTTTTTTTTTTGGTTTCTTTCTCATCTTGAACCAAAAACCTTTAAACAAGTTGTTCAGCATGCTCATTGACATGATGCCATGGCTGCTGAGATCAAAGTTTTAGAAGATAATTGTACTTGATCCCTTACCTCTTGACCTGATGGAAAGTGGCCTATAGGCTGTAAATGGGTGTACAAAATCAAATATAAATCTGATGGCAACATTGAAAGGTATAAGGCAAGACTGGTAGTTAAATACTATACACAAATTGAAGGTCTTGACTTTCAAGAGACATTTTCTCCCGTAGAAAAGCTTGTGAGTATTTGCTGTAATTTTGCTGTTGCTGCTTCCCGGAACTGATTTTTACACCAGTTAGTTGTTAATAATGCATTTTTTCATGGAGACTTAGATAAAGAAGTCTATATGGAGATACCTCCGATTTCTCTAGACAGGGGGAGCATGGTGTTTGTAAGCTAAATAAGTCATCATATGGCCTTCAACAAGCATCTCGACAATGATTTGCCAAATTATCTTCAGATTTACTTTCCTATGGATTTGTTCAATCCCAAGCTGACCATTCTCTCTACATTTTTCAGACTTTAACTTCTTTTACTGCTCTTTTAATATATGTCGATGACATAATTCTTACTGGAGATACTTTGCAATCCATTTTGGATTTGAAGATATCTTTTGATCAGAAATTCAAGATTAAAGATCTTGGTGAGTTGAAGTTTATTCTTGGGTTGGAAATAGTGAGATCAACTAAAGGCATTGTTTTAAATCAAAGAAAATATACACTTGATATTTTGGAGGAGGCTGGTTTTCTTGGGTCTAAGCCCTTAAACTTTCCTATGTAGCAAAATTTGAGATTGAGTAAGGATGAGGGTCTTCTTTTGCAAAATGCATCTCTTTATCGAAGACTTATAGGTCGTCTGATTTACTTAACTATCACTCGACCTAATTTAGCATATTCTGTGCAAATGCTTAATCAGTTTATGGATAAACCAAGATAGTCACATTTAGATGTTGTACATTGAGTTCTCAAGTACATCAAATTATCTCCTGGTCAAGGTTTATTCTTCTCAGCACATTCTTCGCTTTATCTTAAGTACTTTACTGATTCGGATTGGGCTAGATGTCTTGATTCACGTCGATCAGTAATTGGTTATTGTATTTTCTTGGGTGATTCCTTTATTTCATGGAAATCCAAGAAGCAGTCGACTGTTTCACGTTCGTCTGCAGAAGTGGAATATAGGGCAATGGCATCAGCTACATGTGAATTGACTTGGCTTTTCTCTTTACTTGTTGATTTGCATATTTCCCACTCACAACCTGCATTATTATTTTGTGCTAATAAGGCTGCTCTCCACATTGTTCCAAATCTAGTCTTCCATGAAAGAATGAAGCACATTGAGATAGATTGTCACCTGATTTATGAAAAATTGCAAGATGGTACTATTAAAACTCTCCATGTTCTGAGTTCACATCAGCTTAGTGATCTTCTTACTATGCCTCTTGGAGCAGTTTAGTTTCATTTTTTGCTTTCCAAGATGCAGGGTGTAATTGATTTATACACTCCATCTTGATGGGGAGTATTAGTTGTATAAAATACTCTTTTACTTGTATTAAAACACATACTCGTGTCATTCATATATTGGCTAAACAAAGTCATATAAATACTTGTAAACAGTGTTGATATTTTACTCAAGTAATCAGAACAGGTAGGGGTGTAAATGGTCCAGTCCGGTCCGGGAAATTTGTGGACCGGTTCCATTCGGTCTAAAAATTTTCTCACCCTGAACCGGACCGAACAAGAGTTCAGTCCATACCAGTCTAGTCCAATTCGGTCCAGGGGCGGTCCGGTCCGGTCCAAGAATGCCCCATATGATTTAATGGGCTAAATTTAATCTAAAATATTGCAATAATCAAATATTTTTTTGGCACAAATTTAACTACTATAAATTATAATATGTTAATATTATAAGAGTATATATTATATATTAATATGTTAGTTTATATTATATATTAAGTATGTTAGTAAATTATAACTAATAACACTATTTCATTAGTATATTATATATTTATATGTTAATAAATAGTGATAAATTAGTAATAATATATTAAATAATAATAATACACTTATTACTTATAAGTTATTACTAATATTCTATATAGATATATTATAATTTATATTTTTATACTACAACTAGTCAACCAATAAATTATAATATGTTAATATTATAAGAATATATATTATATATTAATATGTTAATATATATTATATGTTAATATATTAATTTATATTAATATTAATATTATAATTTATATACTATTTTTATATATACATATATAAATATATATATATATATATATGTGGGGTTTAGTCCGGTCCGGTCCGGTCTGGTCCAGGGGGAGAAATCATCTGGACTGGGACCGGACTGGAATTAATCGGTCCATGCAAAATTTGGACCGGTTCGGGATAACCGGTCTGGTCTGGTCCACAGGTCCGGTTCGGTCTTTTTACAGCCTTAGAATAGGGCTTTCTTTTTGTTCAACTTCTTTCCAAGACTTCTTTCCCTTCTCTCTTGATTTCTTGCTTTGTTCTTGATTGATCATGCAAGTTCAGGTTTTATCATTGTGTGAAGAGGAAAGGAATGGGTAATTGTAAACCCGGATTCCTGCGTCTCATTTTGTGCATCAACATATAATAGTAAAGATGTGAGATCTACATGTCATTTGGATATTGGTGGGCTGTTATTTGGTAGAGATTGGACAGACCGGTTTTAAGATTTTATCATGAAGATATCCAGTTTGACCTAGATGCAATGAATCATTATTAATCTTGGAATGGAAATTTATAAAAGGTGCATGCACAGTATGACGTCCCATTATTTACTATACTTGCCGGCTGGCCCTCCCATAAGGAACTCCCCCCGATTGAGGTTCGTGCGATTGGTATCTGAGTGATGAGGGAAACACACACATGTAACCTTCGTATGCGTCAAGAAATCATATGTAAATTTGAAGGCTTTTGGCCGAGAAATTTCTGCTTGATTGGACACCACTTTTATATTGTTTCTAGCAAATCTCGATAAAGAATCAACCCGAGCATTTCTCAATATTCTAGATCGGCAAGATGATCATTTGAGTTATCACCCAGATTTTAGGAAAGTTATTAACACAGTAATTAATGTAAAACATTCTATGGAAAAGAAGAAGATCGTCAAGAAAATCATCATAAAATAGAGGAATAGTGGTCATGCATATCTTTAGCATACAACTGAATTCAAAACTACATCCAGTTGAGTTATTTTTACCACGAAATACTTAAGCGTCTTTATATCCGCGAATATAAGCCTTTTTTATTACTTGCACCTCAATATGTATATAATGCTCATAAATTGAGTTGCAATATGCGATAAACTCCAAACTTGGTTTTATTGTACTTCAGAAAAGGGACATGATTTCGGCACCAAAAGCAGTTGATCCTTTTATATATAAGCTGGTTAAGGGTGATGCTGATGATCTGGTCCTCCAGGCACAACTTTGTCATATTGCTCGACTGACCTGGGTTGAGCACGTTCAACTTTGGAGACATCAAAACCTAACTCGACCAGAAGTTCTCTGCTACTTAAATTGTTATGCATGAGCTTGTCTCCATGAATAATACGTGCCTGTGACCTTATGAAGGCTGTGGAGAAGATCATGACTATGACAAGTATAGGGATCCAAGCAATAGCTGACCTATTAGCCATGAAAGGTACTAGAGCGCGTAATTGTGGTGGAATGAAGATAAGGTATGAGCTAGCTAGGTTATAAGTCTAGCTATTTATAGGAGAAAACAATGCAATGAACGTACTTGTCTTTTTTTTTTTTTTTTCCCTTTCACTGAGCAAGGAAGCTGGTATGTTAGTGGTAGTGGAAAGAATATGTGGAATCCTTTGATCGCAGATAGCTATTAGACCACTAATTCGTATATACAATACTAAGTTTGTTAGCAACGAAATATTTCCTACCTTAATAATTTCTCATGCTTATCGTGCTATACATCGGTGGCAAACAAGGGTCGTTTTAATTAAGACATATTCTTAAGAAATACAGCGCGCAAGATAGTTATATATAGTACTTTGGCGTAGAACATGAAGACACGCAGGTCAAATATCATAGGGTACTCACATTAACAGTGTGGAAATATCGGAGGGTACGTATGTTCTCTATACCGATTCACATCAGATCAATAGAGATACTCTAAACATGATAATTCTTAGGTATGGGTGAAAGCGACACTCTTTTCTAGTTAATCTTTTGTCACAAATGATGATGGGAGGATGAGTATCAATCTACGTGGTAGTGACTAAAAATAAATTGTTTTGGATTCATGTTGATTTTGTTGTTTAATGATCAAGTACTGTCTTGTTATGTATCATGTTTGAGGTGGAGAATCAAATATAGGTACCAATTAAATTTATAGTTAAAGCTTTGTGCATTTCTTATATCTATATATGAATATTCAAAAGATTTATTAAACAACCACCCATTATACTAATATTATAGCTTGGATCGCACGAGAAATCATCTCCCACTCTCCCTCTCTTTTCTGAGTGAATAAGAAAGGCCGAGTACTTTTACTATTTACTCACAGTTTAAAACATTATAGCTTTTCGCTGCAAAATATACACCAGCACATCATAGAAAAATATAACAGGGTATCTCATGACACCCAAAATATTGCTCTTTACCAAAAGAAAAAAAAAAAACAAATCATAATGTCCCTCTATCGATTCACCTTCTTGATGTAATTAGGCCCTCTGATCTTCCGTTTTTTTCCTCTCTCCTATCTCTTATTTCCAAAGTACATCATTTATAATTTTTTTCCTTGTTTTCCTCGTACATACATTTCTCTTTTCTTTTATTTTTTTATTTTTTTATTTTTTTATTTTTTTTTTATTTTAAAGAAATGGATTACCGAATCTACGACCTTGGGTCAAGTCAAGCATTGATCACACCCAAAGTGCCCCAAAACTGGACATGATATATATAACATCATGTATATGTATTTCCTTAGATATTAATTATTAAATATCTGAGAAAGTAATCATGAACCTTTGATATATATATATATATATATATGGGAGACTGTGCCCTTGTGTGTGATATATATAATATATAATACATACACAAAATGTTATGTCATATTAGTTTTGAATTAGTAGCTAAGAGATATTAATGCCTTCACAAGAAGATGTCACACAAGGAGTATGTGGTACTATTACAACACGCAAGTTGCCTTTTTTTTTTTGTATGAAAAAAAAAAAAAAATCCTTAATACTATCAATTATTATTTATGTATTAATGTGTCAATATAGTACTGTGCCATGCATGAATGTCTGGGGCTATTTTGAGTGTACTACGAATAATTTTGTGACATGTCGATTTTTTCATAAAGAATGTTATTCATATTTGGAAAGAATAATAATTTTGTTAATCTTGAAATTTTTGGCTAAGTTTGGAAGAGTCCTTGGTTATTTCTATATTTTTATTTGGTTTTGAAATCTTTGGTGCAATGTTTGCTAATTTTGTTAAGGAATGAAAGAAATTAGGCTCAAAAAAGTGTGGCAATGTAGACTTTTTACTTTAGAAGCCCAAGTTAGGCCTTGGAAGAGTAAGGAGGTGTCACATGGTATAGGGGAAGGACTTTTTAGTCATTTCTAAAAATTAGGATTTTAGAGAAAAAGACTTTAAAACCCTTTGGTGCATGAAACCTAGACATAAAGTAAAGGGCAAAATGAGAAAGAATGAAAGAAGAGAGTTTCAAATTTTAAGGGGGAGGTTTAGCTGAACACTCGAGCCTTTGGTCTTCCTCATAACATCCCATCATGATAGAAGGTGTGGAAGAAAGTGACACATGGCAAGAATGCATGATTGGGAAATGCATGAAGGGACTCTATATAAAGGGATAGTCAAAATTTGAGGAATCTTTTTTGCTAAAAATGCTTTTTTTTGTTTCTAAAAAGAACTAGGGTCTTCGGTCACTTCTACTCTCTCTAGTTTATACTTTTCTTCACTTTCTCTCTAGCCATATACCACTATTTTCTTACATCTTTAAGAACACAACACTATTTTTCTAGTAGAAGATCAGCACGACAAGGTAAGAAAGCTTCTCATTTGTTTTTTGTATGCCATGCATGACCTAGAGCAGAAAACACTTTTGGTATTTTCAGATCTAGGATTTTTCTCACATTAACACACACTCTCACTCTAGAATTTAGGATTTTCTCTTCTTAAAAGTGGAGCCCTAAGTATCCCTAGTATTTTGGACGTGGAAAAACAAGTTTGGAGAGGGGAAGAAAGTCGATTTTTATAAGAAAAGAAAACTAGGGTTTGAATCTCTATGAGTTTCGGCCCTAATGTTTTAGAATCATGATGAAATGATTTCTAAAATGGCTAAGCACTTAATTACCCTCACTAGTAGTTTTGGATTTAGAGTTTTGTGTATGGATTTTTGATGAGTTATTTTGATTATTTTCATATTTCATTTGCTAGAATATCCTTGAACTTTTATAAGTAAACTCTCAACCTATCTTTGGCATTATTTGTATATATTATGTACATTTTGGTTGTTTATTTGTTTGAGTAATGTTACAATTATATATATATATATATATATTTCAACCCATGAATATGCTATGTTCTTGATTGAATATTTGAACGTTGTGTCATGCCATAAAATATATGACTCAACCTATGTGTATGGAAGTATTGTTGTTAATCATTTGATGAGATTTTGATGCTTAGTGACTAGTATGTTTCGGCCTATCCAAGATTTTACATAAAAATGATATGAACTTATGTGATTCTATGTCATATGTATTCGACTTGGATGTGAAGTTGAACTATAAGATGTGTTGTGATGTTTTAATTAAAGAAAAGCATGATGGAAACTTTAGTGGTTTCGGTTTTGCCTTGTATAGTAGCTTTGAATGTTTGTTTGTTTGTGAACTTAAGTGAATGCATGAGTTTATAATATAAAAGGATAGAAATTGTCACTTTGGATGGCCTACATGTTTCGGCCAAGTCTTTTTAGGACTTTAAAAATTCTGTTTTAATATATCTAAGCATGAAATGCTTATGTTTACATGAAATGATGCATATTTGTATGTTTTAATATTTTCAAGCCATGTTATGAGATGCATGTTATGAATTGGACTATGTTATTCTACTTCTACATGTTATGAACAAGTTAATATTTTGATCATGATTTCATGTCACATGTCACATGCATTGGGGTCCATGATTTGAAGAGAAAGAGAAATATTTTATAACGATCCCGAATATTAGGATGAGAAAATCCTCTAGTGGAACTACTCATTGTCTACTCAGGAGTGTCTAAAGTTGAGTGGAACCCTTGGGTTGACGAAGTATAGTCGACAATACTGGAATGGTTTCCATGGAAGTATACCGGAGCGGGGTTATGCCTAAAGCTAGTGGGTGCATATTATGGTGAAGATAAAATATACGAAGTATTGTATGTGTATAAGTGATGTTAAGATGCAGTCACATCGATCAAGTAGATCGTAAGTTAATGCGGTAACTAACAAGCAACACACGATGCTTAGAAGAGCAGTAAGATATTCAAATATATTAATGATATGACATGATATGAATAAGGAATTTGAACTCCATGATATAAAATGTATGATATGCCATAATGTGAAATGATATGATATGACATGCCATGATATGATAAGTTACAATATGAATTGATGAGACTTGGTCTCCATGTGATATGGTATGATATGTTATAAGTTGGCATGATATGTTATGATATAAATAAAAACTCGGACTCAAATGATATGAACATGTGTTAAGAGTTAAAAGAATAAAAATGTAATTTTTACGAGAAATTTCATATTGCATAAGTTGAAATTCCAAGTCATATGTATATATACATGCATTTGTTTTTGTTTGCTTTTATATGCGCTTTTATATGCTTAGAATATCAGTGGCGTATTGCTTGTTTATTTGCTGAAATTTCTCGAAATCATACTGTGGTAGTTTTTACTATCATTCTCCTCCCAGAATTGTAGAAGTTGATGCAAGGATAGGAAATTAAGATGGGGAAGCGTAAGTGACCGACTCCCAAAAAGGTCCATGATGTCCCGAAGAGCCTTGAGGGTCCCTCAGAGTCATCCGTATAGATAGGCTACAGGCTGCAGGCAGCAAAATAGTTTTTGAAATTATGAACCTTTTTGAAGAGTTGAAAGGATTTTTAGTTAAGGAAGGGCCAAGTATGATCGATCCAACAAGACCATTAATAATACCTTTTGTGGATGTTATGACCCTATTTTGTTGACTTGTTATGTTTTGAGAGATGGTCCCTATTTATTTGGAGTACTAGACACTTGATCCTTTTGGAGTGCAATTGTTAATATAAGTTTTTGGGATATATACATTATTTATGGTTCCATTCAATATTAATTTATATCTCCATTGCCTTAGTTGTTAGAAAAGAACTTTTTTACTAAGATTTTTATTGCATACTACTAGTAAGCTAGTGCATTGCATTTTAATTGTCATATATGAGGGTATGCAGCCTTGTATTACGCATCTCATGCGTGCTCAATAATCGTCAAATCTCAAGCACGAGCTGGGGCGTTGTCAAACTCTTTGGTTGGTATTGCTTAATATCTGCAACAATGATGTCAAAATTGGTGACCATGAGTTTTGGAGGAAGAAGTTAATTCCGATCTTTAAATAAATTAATTAATGGGAATGTGGAGCAATTAAATGCTTAAACACCATTGAACTCAAGTCACAAGTCCAAGCACATATCATTATAAGAAAACTACTTACTTGCGATCAATTATTTTTAGTGAAATGACTATTTCTAATTAAAATAAGTCTTTTTTTGTCGTAAATAGTCATTTTCATAAAAAAATAAATAATCATAAATGTTCATTTTTCTTATAATGTATATGTAGCAACATGTGGCCTTGGGAGGGTGTTCAGTGGGTGGTCGATGGAACAGAACATGGGAAAACTTCTGATGGGGTGTGTATGTGTGCGATGGTGTGAGCTGGGTGGTTGGGTTCGAGTTTGAAGTTGAAAGTCTATCAAAGATGACAAGAAATCAAAATCACATTGAGTCGTTGGTGGACCCAGAATCTAGCTATACATCTAGCCTTTAATGCCTAAAGAAAAGGAGCAAACTAGAAAAAATGGGAGAAGAAAAATATGAGAAAATGGGGACAAGTAGAAGATATATCCAAAGAGATATATTCTTTTATAAAATGCTTGCATGAGACTTGTTTATTTAAGATTTATATTTAGTATTGCTCTTTTATTCATTAGAAAGGATTCAAAGAGGTAATCTCACCGGAATGCAAATGCACGCTTAGATCATAAACCAAAGGAAATAATGGAGCCATTATGAAAACTAGTAATGTCTGCAGTATTTTATTTTTTGTATTTACGAAAAATGTAGTGCTACATATATTTAAAGTTTTACTTATACTTTTATTTACAACACTAATCTTATTAGTTTTTTTTTTTAATTAAGTTTAAATTTTGAACTTCAAATTTTATGATTTTCAGCTTATTAATAATTGACATGTGAAAAAGTAAATTTTTTATAAGTTTTATTAGACTTTTGGGGCTTATCCTAGAAGATCGTTTGTCTTCCCTAAGGTGGTTCACTTTATCTATTAAGCATAAATAATTGACCTTAATAAATAAAGTGGTTGACCTTAACTATTTTTGATGCATGAAATAATGAGGGTAACCCAAAAGTTGTAGGGATAATAAGGGTTCTTAGTCTTACCTATATAAAGGGACTTGTGTTTTCATTAGACTCGCCCAAAAAGTTACAAGACAAAAGATTAGAAGTCTCTTTCTTATAAAAAAATCTTTTTTTTTTTTTTTTTTGCAGACTTTTCAGTTTTCAAACTCAAATGGCTAGAGGTAAAAGATCCTATAAATCTTTTTATTTTTAAAGATGTTTTTACAATTGGTATCAGAGCCATACTTTTCTACTTTGTGTTTGAATTATTAGCATTTTAATTTTGTTCATATAATGGACTTCTTAAATCTGGTTTTATTCTTTTTTTTATTCTCTTGATGTTATTATTGGATTTTATCATAATTTGTGTCCCAAGAAAGTAGCCGGGTAATGATTTTGAGTACATTCTTTTTAGAAAAATAAATTTGTGATAACAAAAATCTTTTTGCGTGTATTAGAAAATGTTATCTATTTAGTCCATAATTTGTGACCATTTCTTCAAATATTTGTGGGCTGGATAAATGAGTCTTTAATGATTTTGGACATGAGCTTGGCTTTCGATTTTTAAGTTTTTGCCTTTGAATTCATTTCTGGATGATTATGTGCTCATAACTATATTAATAGATTTCAAAGGTAAGTTTTGACCTTGAGCTTCATAGATTCTTACCTATTTTAATAATGTCCATTTGTATTTTTTTTTAATAATGAAGGTAATGCTACAACAATTTTATTATTTAAAAGAGCAAATAAGTAAATTTAGAATTTCATTGTAACTAAATTATAATTTTTAAGGATTTATCCCTATAGAAAAATCTTTAATTTTTGTGATTAATTAGTATAAAAAAATAATTTTCAATATTGATGGTAAATTTTTTTCTTCTGCCTACAGGTGTGGATAGCTTTATTTATTAGTATTTGGAATAAATTATCTTATTAATAAACATAAGTAAATTTATACTGTTATGCAACCTTTTCTCCTAGGAAAGTTAAAATTTACTTGAACTCATAGTATTAAAATTTTTCTTTATTTTTGCTGCTGTTGTTCCACAATCCTTAGTCGATAATGTTGATTTTATTCCAATGCTTTATGGCACTAATTCTTCTGACTGGAAAGACTCAATTCATTTTACCTTGGAGTATATAGACCCTAACTACGCACTTCGTGTAGAGCAACCACTTGCTATCATGAATACTAATACAGGAAGCCATCGAAAATCGCTAATGGTGGGAGCGATCTAATTGCCTAAGTCTAATACTCATAAAGTCTCGTATAAGTAAGAGCATTAGAGGTTCTATTAGTGATTACTCTACAAGTAAAAAATTAATGTAGATAATTGAGGAACATTTTGTTCGCTCCAACAAGGCTTTACACTACAACAAATTTTATTTTTAGGGACGAAATTTATTAGGGACCAAATAAATTTCGTCCCTAAAAGTGGTTTTTAGAGACATTTTTTAAAACTTGTCCCAAAAACTGGACGAGTTGCAAAATACGTTCAGACGGACAAAAATCCGTCCGAACGAGCGTAAAAATACATTCGAAAGGAGAAATATTTGTCCGAACGAAATAAATTTGGAGGGAAATGTGGCGGTGGAATTGCAAGCTCGTCCAAACCCAAATTATACTGTTCGGACAGACAACAGGTTGGAAATGGTTAATTTCTTATATCACTATTCATTTACGTATATATATATATATTGTTTTCTATTAATTTTATTTTATCATTTTCAAAATATAAAAAATGTGTTTATATTACATTTTATGATTTATGAAACATTTAAAATATTTATAAATGCAAAAATTAATTTTATGTAATTACTTTTAAAATGTTATTTATTTGATTATCACAATCAATAAGTAAAATGACGAAAATAAAAAAAGAACATTGTTATGAATACCAAAAATAAAAGAAAATACTAATTACATTTCAAAATATATATAATATTATTCGATACAACACATAAAATAAAAATACTCATACTACTTCGGTGTCAAATCTATGTCCTCATGCATAGATTTAATCTGTGTCTGTACATCATCTATCCTCCTCATGATGTGGTTCTCAGCCTCTGCTACCACGCGGGTTGCCACTCTCTCCACCACACGCTCAACCATTGCCTCCAACTGCTCTAGTGTAAATCCTGCAGGCTGGCTTTGAGTAGGCTGGCTCTGAGCAGGCTGAGTAGCAGCATTGGTAGTAGCATCAGTCGACCCTAGAGTACGTACATAGGGGTGCCTCTTGCTCTTACTGATAGATATCTTGTTGAGAGCCCCTATCTGAAGTTCTCTTTTCTCACCAATCCGCACTGTAACTCCAGCTTGAAGTAGGAGGCCAGATATCAACAGTCCAAATGGTAAACTGCCTCCACTTTCATATCGTGACTCCTGTCTGATGAGGTAGAAAATATACAGTGCTAGATCAATCGGGCCCCCCCTCGCTACCCACACCAGAAGTCGTGCCCGATCCATCCCGAAATCTGTCTTGTGCTTTTTCGGGTCTATATTGTACCCAACTATCAGATTCAGCAATTTGAAGAATGGAATGCAGTCAACCTGTTTGATGGCCTTCCCGCCATCATATGCAGGAGCCTCGGGATGCCGTAGTAGCTCACGTACCTGATCGTCTGTGAGACCATCATCAGGTACGTACTCCTCGTCGGTATCATCAGCGTTTGAGCCAGCACCCAACTCATCGACAGTCTATGTAGCGAAGGGTGATGAGGATTCAGCCTCCGTGTCTGCCCTAACAGATCTCGACGATGTTGCTTCGGATGGATGAGGATATGCGTCCATCGCGCGCGGGATGTCCAAATACTCTGCAATCACCCGAGGAGAGAAGGTGATGCTGACTCCCCGCACCATGAGTACGTAGTGGTGAATATCTCCAAGTTGATCTCCCAATGCCCGATAGAATCCGCATACCATATCAAGATATGCGATCTCCTCTTGTGTGCAGATTGAAGTCCATCCTCGCTCCGTGAAGATCTGGTGGATGGTGTGTCCCTCCCACTCCAGCTTTCTGAAGTCATCCAAAGTAATAGGCCGCTTTACTAGAACAGACCTACGAGCAGGAGCACTAATAGCAGCGGTAGAGACGGGAGTGGAGGCAACTGGATCTGCGATCACTGGCCTAGTAGCGCTAAACTGATCTCTCCCACGCTTTTGACTTCTACCCGCCATTCGTATACTGTGTACAAATAAGTGATGGAATAAGTTAGACAGGCTTAATGGAACCCAAAATACCTAAATGAAACCAATACATATATCAAACTGTTCTATTTGGAACTTACTTGTTCGGACGGACAAATAACACGTTTGAACGTGTTATATGCCCATTCGAACAAACAGGATCATCCCCTACATCTCGTTCGGATGTGGGTCATTCCCGTCCGAACGGAAACCCCTACGAAGAGAAATGGCCGAGTTGACTCGGCCATTACTTTTTTCCTACAAAACTCAAATCTATTCGGACCAAATCAATCTAATATCACTCTTAAAGGTCCGAAACAATGAATACTAGGAAATAAATTACAAAAACTATGAAAAATGGGTCGGATTCAATTTGAAATCTAACCCACACAAAAATGGGTGTTCATAACCCATTTTCAACCAATAGGAGGGGTTAGAGAGACTATACCTTATATATCTCACTGTAGATGATGGTTTCGAGAAGGTGAAGTGTGATTCTCGTTCGAATGGGAGTGAGTTTTGGAATCTACCGTTTGATGCAAGAATGAGACGTTCGGCGAGGGCTGGACATATATACCCCGACACTCGTTCGGACGAGATATTTCTCGTTCGAACGAGTTTGAGCGTTTGAACGTAGTTTGTAAGTGTTCGAATGATAAGGGTATATGTTCGGATGGAGGGGTATCTGTTCGAACGGAAAGAAGAGAGTTTGGGGTTTAAGCAATCCGCTATCAGTTCGGCTAGTTATAACGATATTATTATATACCATACGACACTAATAATATTATAAAATTCTTAGTAAAAAATAAAATACTAAAATTAGTCTTTATAATATACATGTACTATACATAACACTAAAATCATAATGTTATATATAATAAATATATATCAAGTACTTCAACTTCATATATATCAATTACTTTGTATATACTAGTATATATTAGTTAGAACATAAGTATTATACTATTTACATGTAGTGCTTAGTTTATAATAATTAGGTACATGTTACTTAGATTACTTAATATACATGCACTATACATAATACTAAGATGATAATGTTATGTATAATAAATATATATCAAGTACTTCAATTTCATATATATCAATTATTTTGTATATACTAATATATATTAGTTAGAACATAAGTATTATACTATTTACATGTAGTGCTTAATTTATAATAATTAGGTATATGTTACTTAGATTACTTAATATATAATTTGTAGTATCATCACTTATTGAGGTTATACAAATTATAATATAGATTATTTAGAATAGTATTAGTAATATCAGTATATAGATATATAATAATAATTAAATATTATCTAGTATATTAGTATTATAATACTAGTGTAACTCTATAAGATATAATACTTATTATATGTCATAACGGCCTCTCATGCGTTCCAACGGAAAATACTTAAAATATGCTTAGAATAACACATCCGAACACCAAAATAATCCGTTCGGACGCAAAAAGTTGAAATTCCTCGCGGGAAAACTAGCGGCAATTTGACATTTTGGCGTTTGGACGGATAAATTTTACGTCCGAATGCAATTTCGCAGATTTAGACACTAACTCTTTACTTCATTTCTTATTCGGGATTGAGCTATTTTTTAGAGAGGGAGACTGAAAGGGAGGCAGAGAAGGATTGCATATTGTAGGAGGATTTTTGAGTGTGGAATACTTGATATTCTTGATAGGGAATAGGTAAATATCATTTCTCAAAATTTTTTTTTGTATATTTTTCAACATTAAAAGTGGTTGATAGTTTTATCATCTTATGATTTTTAACTGTGGGCAGTGTTGTTAAATTGGATTTGAAGTTGGATGTGCAAAAATTGATGTTAGTTTTCTAATTATTAGGATTTAAAGATTAGAGATTTATTTTGATATTTTAGGGTGATTTTATATAGATTTTGCATACTTATTTTGATATTTGGAATTTTATTATATAACCAATTTCGAGCATGATTTTTTTATTTGGGTATTTGTTGTTTACTTAGTTGATGTTGAGGATTGGTTCTGGTATGCTGTCTGCACGATTTCCGTTTGAACGGTGTTGTTTACGTTCGAACGAATGTTGATGTCCGTCCGAACGTAAAAATATACGTTCGAATGGAATTTGTGCAGACAGAATAAATAAATAGTATTATGAGGATATCAATTATAGTATTATTGATGATGTTTCTGAAATGATTTAGGTTTTTTTTAATAGGCAGTAGACGGGTAACAAAAATATAATGGACAAAAGTTAGATGCTATTGGGAGATAGACTTGGGCGAGACTATAAGGAGTATGCACGGGGGGTGAAAGTATTCATAGAGTTTGCGAAAGACAGTGCTGATAGTCGGAGTTTTATAAGATGTCCATGCAAGAAGTGCAAGAACCTGAGTTATTTAAATATGGTAGTAGTGGAGTCCCATTTGTTCGTTAATGGGATAGATCACAAATACTCGCATTGGGTTCTACATGGCGAACCATTTCCTACAGGAGTTAGATTTGAGATTCATTCCAATCGAATGGAGGAAACTGATGCCGAGATCGATATCGACGACACAAATGTGGTCATTTCGGATGATAGTGATGATAATGGAAAGGATATCACTGAGATGTTAGATGATATTGGCGCAGGCATGTTTGGTGTTCGAGATAGAGAAAGGACATCTTCATAACCTTTTGAGGGAAACAAGAACTTCGCAAGACTGTGGGAGGATGCACAACGACAACTGTATGAGGGGTGTACCCGCCATAGTAAGTTGTCATTCACAGTGAGGTTGCTACATATCAAGTCAGTATGCTGGATTTCTACAAAGGCCATTGACATGCTACTTGAGTTATTTAAAGAGGTTCTACCGCAAGATAATGTGGTGCCTCGTAACTTTTATGAGGCGAAAAAATTGAAGCGAGGATTGGGATTTGATTATAATATTATCCATGCTTGTAAGAACGATTGTGTACTCTTTTGCAAGCAGTATGTAGAATTTGATTCATGTCCAGTGTGCCACGAGTCAAGATGGACTTCAGATAAGTGTAATATACTGAATAAAGTGTTGAGACATTTTCTCTTGATCCCTCGACTTCAACGGTTGTTTACTTCTCGAGTGACTGCAAAGGATATGACTTGGCATAATGCAGAAAGAGTTCAAAATAATCAATTTCTCTCGCATCCGGCAAATTCCTTACAGTGGAAGAAGTTTGATCGAGAGTATCCATGGTTTGCTGAAGAGGGAACGTACGCCTTGGGTTAGCAACTGATGGTTTTAATCCATTTGGCAATATGAGCACTTTGCATAGTACGTAGCCTGTGATATTAATGCCTTATAATTTGTCTCCTTGGAAGTGTATGAAGGACCCTTATTTCATGATGACTTTATTGATCCTAAGACCGAGGTCACAAGGAAACGACATAGATGTATATCTACAACCACTAATGGCAGAGTTGAAAGAGTTATGGGAACTGGATGTCAGTACGTATGATGCGGCCTTGTCGCGGGAATTTAAGATGCATGCCGCAGTCTTATGGACAATATATGATTTTCCAGCATATGGAAACTTGTCTGGATGGAGCACAAAAGGTAAATTGGCTTGCCCTGTTTGCAACAAAGATACACAGTCGCAGTGGCTAACAAATGGAAGAAAATTATGTTTCATGGGCCATTGTCGATATTTACCTAATAATCATAGATGGCGTTCGAATAGGACAATGCTTGATGGGAAGACTGAGCGGAGGTCATCACCGCCAACACTGTCTGGCGATGATATTCTAGCACAACTATTTAAGATTCTAGAAAATAGATTTGGGAAGGACACACGAGCGCGAAAAAGGAAACGAGATGCAGTGGAATTCAATTGGACAAAAAAAATATTTTCTTCGAGCTGTAATATTGGTCTACATTGATACTTCGCCATAATTTAGATGTCATGCACATTGAGAAAAATATATGTGAAAATATTTTGGGTACTCTCATGTCAATAGAAGGGAAAACAAAACATACAATTAACTCCCGTAAAGATTTGAAGGAGTTGGGAATAAGACTAGAGTTGAATTTACAAGATAATGGATCTCAAGCCATCATGCCTCTTGGATGGTATACACTATCAAGCGATGAGAGAAAGAAATTTTGTGACTGGTTATTGTCAATCAAATTACCTGATGGGTATGCTGGGAACATGTCAAGATGCGTGCGAACACATGACTGGAAGATAACTGGTCTTAAAAGTCACGACTGTCATATATTTTTACAACGTTTGTTGGCAGTTGGTGTGCATGGAAAGCTTACTCGGGATGTTCGTACAACTCTTACAGAGTTAGGGACATTTTTCAGAGGCATTTGTAATAGGACGTTACAAGTTGACGCATTGTTAAAAATGGAGGCTGAGATCCCAGTGATATTGTGCAAACTAGAGAGCTTGTACCCGCCTTCTTTCTTTGATGTAATGGTTCATTTGGCTGTTCACCTAACTCGTGAGGCTTTAGTTGTTGGCCCGGTTCAATATAGATGGATGTATCCAATTGAGCGATTTTTAGGGAAGTTTAAGCGAAGTGTGGGAAATAAGGCTCATCTAGAAGGTTCGATTGCAGAGTCCTACATTAATAATGAATGACACACTTTTTGTTCAATGTATTTTCGTGGGGTTGATATCAGATTTACGAGACCGGATCGAAATTATGAAGGTGAACAGATGGGCGTCTCATCATCATTTTTTGTATTTTCACAAATTGTACGTCCAATGGGCACACAGGGGGGCTACGACTTGTATGGACGGGATTTGTATAGAGCTCGATGGTATGTCCTGAATAACTGTGCAGAAATTGAGCACTACTTGAGGTTAGTAATGAATTTACATAAAACTAAAATAATTGAGATTAGTATTTTCATATAAATTAATATTTCATATGAAAACGTGCAGTGAACATTTAGAACTGCTTAACTCTGGTGGTGGAGCTGATGTACAAAATAAGCATGAACAGGAGTTCGCCTCGTGGTTCGAACATACGGTAATATTAAATAATTAATATGGATTCTATTGATATTTAATCTTATACTAAATATATTTATTGATGTAGGTTAAATTAAAATATGCTACAAATCTCGATGAGATCTCACCAGAACTTTATGCACTAGCATGTAGTCCAAGCAAGAGGACTATCAAGTATTCAGGTTACTTGGTGCGTGGATATAGATTTCACACACGTGATAGAGAACGATATAGAAAAACTCAGAATTGTAGGGTCGCAGTCGAAAGGAGCCATGAAAATGATAACATTGACTTCTACGGAGTTGTAGAAGATATTATAGGGTTAAAGTATGTGGGACGTTATATTGCTTGGTTGTTTAGATGTACTTGGTGGGATGTTTCACATCATAAATTGGGAGTGCATAAAGATGGGGGTTTTGTTAGTGTGAATACATCCCGAACCTGGTACGAGGATGATCCTTTAATTCTCGTCTGTCAAGCGAATCAAATTTTTTATTTAGATGATCCGGAATACGGGAACCCATGGCGAGTGGTAGAGAAGTTTGCACCAAGAAATATATATGATTATATTCCAGAGGCAAATGAACCACATGAAGACTTCGATGGTTTGACAAATGAAGAAGCATATCAAGAAAATAAACCAGTGATCAATCTATTTGTTGACCTGAGTCAGTATGACATGGTCCCACTCCGTCGAGAAGATGTTGCACCAGAAGTGATTCAGGGTGGAATGTCGGAAGAACATGAATCTACTGACGTGTTTAGGGAAGATGAAGGAGACTGGTCCAGCAAAACTGATAGTGAATGAGTTAAAATATATGTGTAAGTATAAATTTGATAAATCTCAACAATATCTATCTGGTTATATATTTAATTAATTACAATTTCAAATAGATATGCCTCCCAAACGCAAAACAGTTCGTGCGCCATCCCCACCCCCACCCATTATTGACTCTCATGCATGTGATTCACTGGCCAGCAATAATGTACCAGCATCACCAGGCCCAGCGCAAGATATTTTGTCAAATTATAGTATTTACCACATGAGTTAATATATATTTATCAAATGATATATATGTGTTCTAAAACTGTACTTGCAGTTGTAAGCCAGCACCGAGGGCAAGGCATCACCAGGGGTGTCTGCATAAAGAAAGTTAGAAAAATGGGTAAAATTAAAGTCGATATATTAGAGGGTCACACTGGTGGGTACAGTGATTCACAAGCATGACTTTCTACTTATGTTGGTGCCCTCATTGGCACGTATGCTCTAATGTCAGCAGCCTACTGGGTTAACGTTCCCGAAGATGTAAAAGATCACATAAAAAATCAATGTTTGGTAATGAGCTACATCCTAAGAAAATTCAAATTTAATGCTAATTGTATTTATACTAATTATTTATAATTTTTTCAAGGATGAGTTTGATCTAAATTTTAGTCGACGAGAGTATCGAAAAACAGTTGAGGAGCTAATGTCGAGTGCATTCCGGAGGTACAAAGGTCGGTGCCATGCACATTTTGAGAAATTCAGCACTGCTGCAGAGGCACGCCAAAATCCATTCCAAGCAATGCCACCAGCCGAGTGGCAGAAGGTTTGTGATCTGTTTGAAGATTCTACTTATAAGGTAATATCACATTTATATTTTTCTAATAGAAAATTATATATGTATTTAATTTGAAATTTATAATTTTTTTTTTTTGTAAAGCAACGGAGTGCTGTGAACAAAGTAAATAGATCAAATTTAAAGATTCATCATCATGCGGGTTCTCGATCTTTTCATCGTTTGCATCAAAAAATGGTCAGTGCTACTAATTCTGGTATCATGTTAAAATATGCACTTTTGCAGCAAGCTAAAAGTTTTAGTGACTTTGATCTAACCCATTTATATGCTAAAGCACATAAAAATCGTGATGGTGTTTGGACCAGCTCTGAAGCTGAGGCAAATTATGTAAGTTTAAGTATATTAAGTCAAGTCTAATAGAATATTCCTATTATTTATACTAATTTTAATAATTTTTTTTGTAGAAAAAGATGAAATCTCTAAAAGACGCTACTATAGATCCATCTGATGAATCATCTGTCAACGATGCTCAGATCCTATCTGAAGTTCTCGGATCACGTTCTGGATATTTGAGGGGCTTAGGGCTTTGTGTGAAGCCATCTTCCAGTTCATCATCCTTTTCTAAGGCTAGATCCAATGAAGACAAAACTAAGGAGTTAGAAGCAGCACAACTTGAGATAGAATGTTTGAGGTCTAAAGAACAAGAGTTGTTGATCAGATTAAATAAAACAGCAGAGTTAGAGTCAAGAATAGAAGAGAGACTAGAGTCGAAGACTCGAGTAATGTTTGAAGAATGGCAGAGGATGTCTCAAAACATTTTGCCACCATCACGATTTTAAAATCTAATTTTTTTTTTTATTAATTGTACATTTATTATTCTGTTTAACAATAATATTTGAACAAATTTGATGTGTAAATTACATTTTTATTATAATAGTAATGCATCTTTTAATTAAATGTAATCTGTATAGAAGTATCATTCGAACAACTCTTGTATTCGTTCGGACGATAAATTATGATTTAAAATTCGTCCGAACTAAAAAGAGTCCGTTCAAACAAGATTTATATTCCAACAAATTTATTCGTTCGAACAGATAATATCCATCTGGACGCTAACCTTGTTTGAATAAGGCGATTTGTTCGAACGAAATATTTATCAGTTTGAACAGAAACTGTCAGTTCGGACAGCTGAAATTTTTGTCCGAACGGATTTCTGAGATGAAATTTTTTTGTCTTAAATAAAAAAACTCGTTCGAACGGATTTGGACAAGCAAGTGAGATTTCATCTCTAAAAATCATTTTTAGGGACGAAATTCACTTTTCGTCCCTAAAAACTTTTTGAGACGGGCTTTTTGAGACAAATTTGGGACGACATTTTTTTATCTCTAAAGAGTTTTTGGGACAAAAAAACTACTTTTTGAGACAAAATGATTTGTCTCAAAAAACCTATTCTCTTGTAGTGTTAGCTAGCACTCTTATCAGACAATTCACTACTAAAGTTTTTGACAGTTATAAGGGTATGCGTGCATACTAATGTTTTGAATACCGTACTGATGGGCATACCGGTCAAGGTACTGAAATATTTCGATACTATTTTTTTTACTGCTTTGAAATAGTCTAGACATAAATATAAATTATATATATAAATACATAAATAAATTATATTTTAAAATAATAGTCAATATATGATAAATAAATATATATAATTAGTCTAGTCTAAATTAAGATAAAAAATAGCAAAAAATAAAGATAAAAAAGGTGAAAGGCCGAAATTTGGTACGACCTAAATACAGATATCGACCGGTATCAGTCTGTACAGCCGAAATATCAGCCAATACGAAACTGCCTTACCTTCTATACTGGACAACCAACCGGTATAGAATATTTCGACTGTACTGACCAGTACTGTATGAAGTTAAAAATTATGGTGCATAAATTATGAAAATGAGAGATATTGTTTCTCAACTGAAGGGCTTAAAGATAGAGATATCTGAGCTGTTCTTGATCCATTTCATCCTGAACTCACATGCCATTTGAGTATGAGCTTTTGAAGATCTCTTATAACACACATAAGAAAAACTAGTAAGCTACGGATCTTTAGATCACAATATGCGTGCAAGAAGAGGAAAATATGAAACATGATCAACATAAAAGTGCAAATATGGACATGAATGATAAAGTTAAGATTGAGATAGGCCAAGGTGGACCTCAAAAGAAAAGGAAGCATAATGTTCCATTAAAATTCAATAGATCTAAGGGCAAAAGGTAACCTGCTGCTTTTGCAAGCAAGATGGCCATGTGAAGAAGAGTTGCATCAAGTATAAAAAGTGGCTTGAAAAGAAAGGTAGCTCTATCTCTCTTGTGTGTCATGAATATTTTTTTATTGATGCTCTTAAAAATTCATGGTGGATTCACTCTGGTTCCTCAATTTATTTATGAATACATTGCAAGGTTTTCTCACTAGAAGGAAACTAACAACAAGTGAGTTTTGAATATTTACTAGAAATAAAGAGCATTCATAAGTTGTTGCAGTTGAAGTTTTTAGAGTGATTATCAAATCAAGACATGTTTTGGATTTAAATAATGTATTTTATATTTTGGAATTTAGTAGAAATTTAATTTCTATTTCCTCATTTATTATCAATGGTTACAGTTTCCTTCTTTAGAGTACTATGACTTTTTTAAGAATAAATTTTATTGGTTCTGGAACTTTAGTTGATAATTTGTTTAAATGAGATATTCATCCTGATTTTGAGGAGAATTATCTCTCCCTACATTAAATTGGCATTAAGAGAAACTTTTTAAATAAAAAATCTTCTCTACTATGTCATAAGAGATTGAGACACATCTTTATAGAGAGGATGAAACGATTAGTAAAAGAATGGGTGCTACAAGATCTTGATTTTACTGACTAAGAATTATGTGAACTGCATAAAGGGCAAGCAAATCAACAAAAATTCTGAAGGTTCTAGAAGGAGCTTAAGTATTCTTGAGATTATACATACAAAAATCTGTGTACCATTTCCTACCCCTTGTTTGAATAGTTAGAGATATTTTATCTTATTTATCGACTATCTTTTGAATGAGAAGGCTCAAGCATTAGATACTTTCAAAGCCTATAAAGTATAAATGAAAAATTAAAGGGAAAAGAAAATCAAGATTGTAAGATTTGATAGAGGAGGAGAATATTATGGTAGGTACATAAAACAGTGACAAATGAAGGTTCCATTTGCAAACTTCTTTCATGAGGAAGGCATTGTTACCTAATATTCAATGCCTGACATACCACAAGAAAATTGTGTTGCAGAATGAAGGAATCGTACGCTAATAGATATAATAAGGAGCATGATTAGTAAATCTAACATGCAACTTTTCTTGTGGAGTGAAGCTCTTAAAACTATAGTGTATATAATGAATAAGATTTGATTCAAGTTTGTCTCTAAGACACCTTCCGAGTTGAGAAAATGGTGGAAACCTAGCTTAAATCATATACACATATGAGATGGTCCTGTTGAGGTTAAGATTTATAATCCTAACATAAAGAAGTTAGACCCAAGGACAAATAGCAATTTCTTTATCGTGTATTCAAGTAAATTCACAAGACAGATTCTATTGTGTTAGTCATAGCCCTAGAATTGTTGAATCTAAAAATACAAAATTTTTGAGGATGTTGAACCTAGTGGGAGTATGAATCCTCAAGTGATCACTTTTGAGGAAATGCCTAAACATGCTACTTTGCCTTCTTTTGAAGGAAGAATGGTTGTCTTAAGGCAAAATAGACGCTAGATCATGCGGTGACCAATTCAAGAACAACATGCCCTGTAAATGAGGTTCAACGTGAAGTTATTTCGCATTTACAGTCTAAGCCAATTGAGTAATCTCCAAATGAAAAAGTAGAAGTAGTGGCTGTAAGAAGATCCTTAAGAACACGTAGGCCTGCTACTCCATATGATTAGATTGTAAACCTAATTGAGTCTGATTTTGACTACACAATCACGTTTTCACAAGCTATGAATGGAGATAATTCTACATTTTGGTTGAATGCCATGAGGAACGAGTTAGAATCCATTTATAAGAACCAAGTCTAGGATCTCGTTGAATTACTAGAAGGGGCAGCAACATTTGGCTATAAATAGGTTTATAAATTCTCTCCGATTTCTAAGAAGGATTCGTTGAGGATAATCATGATCTTAGTAGCTCATTTTCATTTAGAGATACATCAAATATACGTGAAAACAAGCCTTCTTAATGGGGATCTTGATGAAGTGGTATACATGAAACAACGTAAGAGTTTTAGTCATGATAGTCAAAAAGTATGCAAGCCAAGAAGTCTCTTTGTGGGCTAAAATAGGCTTCCCATCAATGGTATTTAAAGTTATAGAAAATTGTTAACTCATACAGTTTTATCGAAATCTTGTTGATCAATGTATATACCTTAAGATTAGTGAGAGCAAATACATTTTTCTAGTCTTATATGTTGAGGATATTCTTCTTGCAAGTAGTGATTTGGGCTTATTACATGAGACTAAACAATTTCTCTCCCAAAACTTTGAAATGACGGATATGAGTGAAGCTCTTATGTCATTGGCATAGAGATTCACAGAGACAGGAAACAAAGCATCTTAAGACTATCTCAAAAGGGCTACATTGATACAGAGATTCAATATGAAAGATTATAAAACCTTTATAGCTCCCATAATCAAAGGTGATAAATTTTATAAAGGTCAATTACCTGAAAATGCATTGAAATATAAGTAGATAAAAATTGTGCCATATGCATCTGTAGTGGGTAGTTTGATGTATGCTTAAGTTTGCACCAGTCTAGACATATGTTTAGCAGTTGGATTATTGGGTCATTATTAAAGTAAATTAGGTATTTAACATTAGATAGTTGTAAAGAAGGTGATGCGGTATTTGCAAGGAACCAAGAACTATATGCTAACTTATAGGCATACAGATAATTTAGAAGTGGTTGGCTATACAGATTCAGATTTTGCCAGTTGTGTAGACACTAGAAAATCTACTTTTGAATATATCTTTCTTCTTGCCGAAAGAGTTATTTCTTGAAAAAGTACGAAATAATCTATAGTTGTTAGGTCTACTATGGAGACAGAATTTATTGTGTGCTATGAAGTAACAACACAAGCCATGTGATTGAAGAATTTTAATTCTAGTCTTAAAGTTGTCTGTTCCATTCAAAGACCAATAAAAAAATTTTGTGATAACACCATTGTTGTGTTTTTCTCAAAGAACAATAAGAGTGAAAGTAGAAGTAAGCATATCAACATAAAAGTATTTAATTATGAGAGAGAGCATAAAAAAGAATATGGTGTATGTTGAGCACACCAGTACAGATTTGATGTTAGACAATCCAATGACCAAAGGTTTATCGGTAACAGTTTCAAGATCATATGGATCATATAGGCATATCTAAAGTGTGATATCTCTCATGTTACTATATATTTCACGAAGAATAAAGTTAAATTTAGTTTCAGTTTTGTGCATAAAGTAACAAATTCGTTATATCTATTGGGTGATTAAGTTAAACTTGAATGACTTTTATTAGTTGTTCATAAAGTATTTTAAGAGATACTATGGATTGTGATGCATGAAAGGAAAATGCTCACTATAGAGAGCAATACCGTTATGGTTCGTGTATAGGATACCTTGATAGAATTTAGGGTATTATTTTGAAGTCATTTCAGTTTTACCTATTAAGTGAATAAAGTGGGAGAATGCTAGACTTTTAGCATCTCAACCTAGAAGGCCATTTGTCTTCCCTAAAGTGGTTCACTTCATTTAAGATAATTCACTTTATTCATCAAGCATAACTAATTGCCCTTAATAAATAAGGTGGTTGACTCTTATTTATGATGGATGAAATAATGAGGGTAATCCAAAAGTTGTCAGAATCATAAGTAAGGGTCCCTAGTCTCGCATATGTAAAAGAGTTTGTGTTTTCAATTAGACTCATCCAAAAAGTTCTAAGGTAAAAGACTAGAAGTTTATTCTTTATAAAAAATTTCTAATTTCTTTTGCAGGCTTTTCAATTCTCAAACTTAAATGGCTGAAGGTAAAAAGTCCTATAAATCTCTTTTTTTTTTTAAGATACTTGTATAATTTTTTTTAAAATACATTTACCGTTAATATTTGCCTTTACAAAAAGTATGGTCAACAGAAAACTTATTTTGCCCCTATGCCACCTTTTAATTAGACGTGATCCCGAACAAGAATACAGAATGTTAAAAGTGAGAGATGATTAACTCCAATAAAAATAACGTAAAATGCATAGATTACAACGGGAATTGGCCCGCTCACTAAGCAATATCTGCCTTACCAATATATATATATATATATATTGGCACTGTGAGGGAGAAACGGAAGCAATACCAGAGATCGGCTATGGTTCCGATTAATAGGCGGCTAGGCCGACCATATGTATGCAATGCAAAAATATAGATAATGAAGATAAACTTTGAATTAAAAGATTCTTCATTATATTAACAATATTAACAATGTCTACAAGATTATGGCTTGAAGGTTAGGAGCAATTCTTACAAGTTCTCTTAATCAGAAAGAGAGGGTGGAATAAGCTCTGCATTCAAATGAAAACTAAGACTTCCTTTTATAGAGGAAGGAGTCTTTACAAAGGAGAAAACCCGGAGTAAATCGCGGGGCAATAATTAAAAGTAAAAGTAACCGAATGACATCACATTCCATTCGTAATGTCCAAGGGGTGTACAGAAAGCAGTCTTATAACGGTCTGACTTCTTAATTGGGATCTGCCAAAATCCAGACTTAAGGTCAAACTTGGAAAAGACTAGTGCATCACTCAACCTTTTAATAAATCAGACTGAAATTTAGAAATGCATAGTACTATAGATAAAATTTCTTTTTTAATAGTACTATAATTAATTGTGCATGATTCCAGGTTCCGAAATGGAATCGAACGATCTGTTCGGATGAACCTGGTGAAACACATTGTCTCAGAATGCCACCATAACCAATGTCAGAGGCATCGGTTTCAAAAATTTTAAAATAATTGGAATTAGGTATACCAAAACATGGGAGAGTTTTAACAAAGGTTTTCTGCCTTATGTTAAAGATTTTTCAGTAAAAAACATTCCCACTAAAGCTCGACCTATTCAAATGAATAGTGAGACTTTAGAATTTTATAAAAATGAAATTGCTGATCTTTTTTAGAAAGGTCTTATCAGGCATAGTAAGTCACTCTGGTCGTGTACTGCTTTCTATGTCCAAAAGAATGCCGAGATTGAGCGTGGGACACCCGGTTTAGTCATTAATTACAAACCCTTGAACAAAGTGTTAGAATGGATAAGATATCCTATCCCTAACAAAAATGACTTAGTTCATAGGTTAAGTGATGCAGTAGTCTTTTCTAAGTTTGATCTTAAGTCTGGATTTTGGCAGTTCCAAATTAGCGAGTCAGACCGTTTTATGACTGCTTTCTGTACACCCCTTGGACATTACGAATGGAATGTGATGCCATTCAGTCTAAAAAATGCCCCTTCTGAATTTCAAAATATCATGAACAATATTTTCAATAGTTTTTCTCATTTCACTATTGTCTATATATATATATATATATATATTGCAACTTTGCCCTGTAACATTTTTTCAATTTACTTATAAAATCATCACGTATAATTTTCGATTTGTATTCTAAGATGTCAAAATGATGAAAATAGGACATGTATTTTAATGGTCAAAACATAATCAAGGGTACTATAAGTAATCAAAATTTGATACTTTAGATTGGTCATGCATATAAACATTTTATTATTGTAGGCTGTTTTAAAATTTAAATTTAAAAAGCTAACTCATGTAATAATTTGAAAGTGTTAAATATTGTAATTTATCCGAATCCAAGTATGATAGTAACTAATAATTGGTACGCTCGAGAATTAATCCTTCTATCCTTTCCAAAAGCATAAATTATAAGAAAAATATTGAGTGGGGCGCCGACAATATGCTAGGTCTTGCCTGTGGCCGATTGTAATTAATTTGTTTCAGTAAAGAATTTATCATGCAGCGGCGGCGCCAATTTTAAATACAGAAGATCAATATATGGATTATGGTGACTTAATAATTACTTTCTTATATATTTGCTGGCCTTAAATAAATAAATAAATAATAAAAAAAAAAAAAGAGGAAAAGACCGAAGGGGTGGCTCCACTTGTTCTGTAGTGCCCTATTTATTTGATATCTGTTCAAGTGAGGTTCGAGTGGATTATAATTTCTTAATGTTTCTTTGCTGAAGATTAATTAATTAATGAAAAACAGATCATGAAAGGAAAACGAAAAGATAAAGAACCCTCGTGCGCCGTGCATAAGTTATCGTGATTCCCATCTAACATGGCATTCTGCTAGCAAAATCCTATCCCAGTATCCAAGTTAAAAGTAGTTCTGCCTTTAGACACTACTCTCAAACAAAAAAAAAAAAGGGTAGAAAGCAGGATGATAAAATGAACAATCGACACCATAATATAATGAAACCTCAATATGCCAGATCTTAATTTGTGTTTGCCTGATGAAAAGAATTAAAAAATTTAAAATATTATTCATCTGTGATTAGTTATTCTTTATTAAAATAATTATTTTTATTAAAATAAATTTATTTTCGTAGTAAATAATTATATTTATTATAAATAATTCATCATAAATATTTATTTTTCTTGTAGTAAGTACGTAATATTATTATTTTTAATATTTTATATAATTATATGATGTATTATAAAAATATTTGTGTATGAATTATTACTCATCTAATCATGTATTAATGGATAATGATCAAAAGATAATGATTAAGCTAGGATAAAGATCGAATATCATATTTCACCGAATTTTAGATTGTGCATGTTCGGTCAACATGTCGGAGAGGCAAAGTGGTGATGAAAAAAAAAAATGCTGTGTCGATTCTTGTTAATGCTTCTCTTTTTTCATGTTAAAGATAGGATCACGGGGGAGGTCCTATGGATATCGAAATAATAGAAATGGAGTACGTACGTAATACTAGTAGAGCTAGTGTCCTCTATGTCATTAGGGCACCAAGTTTCATAATGAATGGTGAATGCACTTCTTTCTCCCCATGCAATTTTCGATTCGATAACAAAGATATATAGGCATGGACGATCTTTTGTTAATATTGCTTTGATTGGACACTACTTGCTTACACTTTTTGAACATGTAATTAAGAGTATTTTTATTGAATTGTCTAAAATTATCATTCAAAAAGTACAAATTTATATATTTATCAAAAAATTTTGATCATATTTAATCAAAAGTAAAAAAATAAAAATGGAAAAAAGAATAAAAATACTTTTTATAATAGTAAAACTAAAACTTTATCTAACGAAAGTCAAATTTGATTTTTGTTAAGACAAAATTTTAACTTTATTATTTAAAAAAATATATTTTTATTCTCTTTTTTTACTTTTATCTCTCTACTTTTGATTAAATATGATCAATTTTTTTTTTTATAAATATACAAATTTAATAAGTCAAGAAAAAAAAAACATAGGCATAAAGATTTGGAAAATCTTAATTAATTTAAAAACAAGATATATAATATTATTAATTATATCATGATCAAATATTATATATGTCATATTTCTAATTATGACTTTCTTATAATTTAATTTTGCTACTTTGCCGTCCAAGATTCTAATACGAATGCCTCTTGGCCACCTAGCTTAAAGAAGATGATCAGAATAATAAGAAAGTCAACCCATTAATTAAAAATATTATTTGTTGCCTCACTAACTAACAGAAAAGGCCGGGAAGGTTGTCGGCTCTCTGGACAAGCGGCTGTAATAATACATAGGAAAATGGTATTCCCATCTATAATATTTATTCATTGTATTATTTATTATTGTTATCTTTTAAAATAAAAAATTGATTTTTTTATTTAAGGGTTAAGAAAGTGTTTCTAATAAATTTCTGATTTTTTTTTTGTATCTTCTAAAATGATTAAAGTGTTTAAAAAAAGAGAAATCCGAGGGGCAGACGGGCTGCCCCCCTCCACCAAAGCAGCCCCCGCCGCCACCGGTAGCCGTGGGCGACACCGCCCACGCCATCGGGACCGGCGGACTCAGGCGACCTCACTTCTACGACGGCGAGCTCCGATGTGCCCCCGGCAGCCTTAAACCCGTTTCGGACCCGTACCCTGAGTCCGTCGGTCCCAATGGCGTGGGCGGTGTCGCCCACCGCTACAGGCGGCGACTCCGTTTTCTCCATGGCCGAATTCCCTTAAATTCATCCTTATTTTATTTTTTTATTGTGTTTTTTATTATGTTTTTATGTTTTTATTGTATTTTTTATTGTGTTTTTTATTATGTTTTGTTTATTTTATTTTTTTATTATATTTTTAATCTTTATTTTTTTATTTAATCATATTTTTTATTTTTTTTTAATGTGTTTTTCATCTTAAAGTAGCCCAACTAATGTTGGGCTGCTTTAGACGCTGGGGACAGCTGGACTGGTCCCAGTGTCTCCCTTAAAAAAATGATTGAAAAAAAGAAAAAAATTTGGTGATCTTTCGGTGATGATTTTCGGTAAGAAACTTATGTGGTGTAGCATCACTCTAATACGTATCCTTAGACAATAAATTAAAGAAGAAACAGTAGCAAATGCCTGATCAATATAAGATCAGGACTCATGATCACAGTTTCAAAACATCCAAAAAACACCAATTAGACGTACACTTTTGAAAAGCAGTAGTAATATATCAAACAAATTAAGCAAATGTATGCACTACTTAAAAAGTTTGAACCACTAATCTTAATGACTCACACCGCTCGCTTAAGTGATCTGAGCGGCTAGAATGATTAATTCAGTCTTTACTCGGCCTCCAGAATATGTCAAGGTCGATTAATTAAAATAACTAGTCTAGTCATCATCACTCATCATTATTTGTCTGAGTAGTACTGTCAATAATAGAGACGGTGGCTTGACATTTATACGTTTAAAGTCATTAAAATTTCGTACGACATATCACTAAAAGCATCTACCGCCACATGCATCCACTTTAATATGTTCCTTTTCCAACGAATCGCCACGTACATACGAACTTGACCCGCCAATTATTCCAATAGCCATTACATGTTCGATCCATACCCAGCTTACACGTACGATAAATAAAAATTAAACGTACAAAAAATATTCCTACGTCTTTCGCAGTCCTGCATGATCATTTGGGTTCATGGCCATGATATACTATCTTATTATGATATTCTTCATGTATATATATAAGTTATAACAACTGTAGAAAGGAAGAATATTCTCTCATTGAAGAAACGACACGCTATAGATGTACTCGGCCTGGGATTTTCAACTTAATTGGAAATGAATATGCATGGTTAATTATATATATAATCTCTTATTAATAATTAATTTAATTTGTAGGTATTTGGTGATTTTATTCTCTTTGTTATAAAGGCTCACTTAGTGGCCTGTGGGAGGCGTCGGTTTGGATCCCTCATGCCAGCCACTATATATGGGGTGGCCCGAAACGGGACCACTCATTTGCGTGGTGCGAATCCATAATTAAAAATTTAAAATGGCCTACTACTCTTTTTTTTTTTGTTAGAAAATATCTATTTTTATAATAAATAAATGTTTATATAATATAATAATTAATATTTTCTTTTGAGAAATCTTGTTATTTTAACAAAAAGAAACTTAAGATTGGCACGTGGCATGTGTTTTCGGTTGATGGTGATGAAAGAAAAAACTGAGAGAATGTCCTATTTCGGAATAACTTATATCATATGCATATATTGGTGGCGTGCAAATCCATAAAACAAATGCAGATCATGGTGCTAATCCTAAGTGATCGCTACAAGAAAATCTAGTATTTTCGGTGCTCTAGAATTGCCGCAAATATCAAGATATTTGTTGCAAAACATGTTTCTGGCTTAATTTATCCGCTAGTAGGGCGCCACTATTGTTGAGTGAGGAAAACAAAATCACAGTACCTAACGTAGTAGGAAATAGTTTTTTATTTGCAGCGAGTACGTAATGCCGCCGCAAATACTCTAATGTTCACTAGAAATAATGGAATCGAACCTGTTTAAATTGACACGGAACTTTACGTTTTGCGGCGACATTTGGTCCCCGTAAAAAGCTTTTCCTCTAATTTTCGTATTATAATTTTATTAGAATTGGCTTTTTGTGGTTAAGAAGGTACTCGCCAGAAATAGTTTGATCTTTTTTCTCCCTGATTTCATATATTTACCATTTCAACCCTTTTTTAGAAACATTTATACCCTATAGTCCCCCATCAGATACATTAACATATGTAATAGATCAATATATTCCCCAATAAGCATACAATATCATGAATTAATTATTTACATGATATAGATGTTTTAAATACCCCCAACATATATCGATATATCATTCATTCATCATAAAAAATGCTATTTCAAATTTATCCCAACATCATCCCACATTAATAGATTAATGTAAAACTGGGGTACTCCCATCTCTATATATAGTGTAACAAGGATTTTCTAAACAAGTATTGATCATCATTAAAATTGAATTAACTGTTCCCTTCATCTGAAAATTGGAAGCCTAACTTCTTCATTAATCTCAAAGTTACAAGAATTTAGAATTATAAATTTTATCAAATAAGGATAAAATCTTACACCAAATAATTAGTACTTCTTTCTCTTATGATCTAATCTACACACACCTATACATTAAAAATCTTACAAGTCTTATGTGATTTTGGTAAAGCAGTTTGTAAAACTTATAAAGAGTGAAGATTATTCATTTGGAAAACTCAATAATGGTGGCTATGAATTGTTTCAAATCTCTCTCACTAACGTTGTACATGAATATGATGCCATCTTGTCTGCTGGATGTTTGAGGCTTTTTAAATCTATGAATGATTTTCCTCTACATTTTTTGGAACAAGAAGAAGAAGTCTTTTGAGCTTAAATCTAAACGCTATATTTCATCCTGCATTTGATTAAAAACTTAATTAGATTTATCTTTTTGGATCATAGCTGATGTACTGACTTAGAAATGCAAAAAGAAAAAAAAAAACTTGTTCCTCCAAAATTCACTGCACAAATATAATTTTAATTTTGAGTGTTCTACATAGTAAATATAAAATCTAGAATTGAAAAACTATAAGTATTAAAAGAAAAGAAATTACAGCATTTCCTAAGAACTTGGAAGGAGTTTAATCCTTAGAGAAATGCATCCACTTCTATTGAGTTGATGATGTATGAAAATTAAAACAAATAAAACTCGAGCGAGGAAAGAAAACCCAAGGCATCATTAAAAAAGGACCAACAAAAACCTCTATATATCTGTTTTTCCCTCCCTTTCTTCGATGTTCCCACCAGCCAAACACATTACAAAAACCTAAAGTTAAAATTTAATCTAAGCCATGTTCCCACCAGCCAAACGCATTACAAAAAACCTAAAGTAAAATTTAATCTAAGCTTGTGTGTGGGTGTGGGTGTGGGTGTGGATGTGGGGGTGGGGGGGATAAATACATTTAGGCTCAAGTTAGGGTATATATGCTATGAAAAGATAAATACATGATTTAAGCTAAAAGATTTTATATTCTAGAAGATAAACCGGCCAGGACCTTAGCAACAGAGAAAAAATGAGAGATAAATGGAAAGACTCATTGAAGATGAGAGGAGGGGAGATGACACTTGGGCTAAACTGATGGTGTCGGCAATGAGAAATGGCAAACGAACGATGAGAAGAGGGGCAGAAGTTCTCGACGAAGGAGGAAAACTAAAACATGGGCAACATTTGGGGGTTCTCACTCTCTTTATCAAAATAAAAAACTTATTGTGGTAGTAATGGGTCGCTGCAATAAGTATTTGCTCCTCGCAATAAATCATTTAAATTAATCAATGCCTGGCGACTTTATATTCGTGTCTCAATTTGTCAAAAACCCGCCCAGATAAAGCTCTTATTACAACGAGATTTTTTACGGCTCAAAAAGTCGCCGCAACATTTTTTCTGTGTTTTTTCTTATTGGAAGGAGGCTTTCAAGTTGAATAAGTAAAATTGCCTTTTTCGACGGTTTTTTGCTTATCAAAAATGAAAAGAGCTAGAAAAGTCCTTTTTCCTTGTAGTGGATCAGTCATAGCATATATATGTGTGTATAAATATATGAAGTGTACGATGAAATAATTTACCTAATTTAAATATTCATATGTAAATGTATTAAGAGCATCCTTATTGAACTCATCAAAATAAATCATTAAAATTTGATGAAAAGTACAAATTTGTAATTATATTAAAAAAATTTCGTCATAATTGATTAAAAATGAGGAAAAGAAAATGTGGAGAATAGCATAAAAATGTTTTTTGCTTGACTTTTGAATAGTAAATTATCAAATTTGATCAATTTTTTGATATATGTGTAAATTTTTACTTTTCAACAATTTTTGATGATATATTTTGATAAGATCAATAGAGATGCTCTAACAGCCCAACAAATTTGATTATAGTTTTATGGGGTACTTGTATATCCAACCAAAAAGTTGTCTAGCAAGTTGATGTTCAAAACATGAGCAGCCTGCTAGACAAGTACATTATGGTCAAACAAATATTGATGAAAATGAAAAGATCAATAATTCTATTTACAAGTCAATGTATTTCCTTCTCATGATGTTAATACATGTTGTGATATTGTGGTAAGATTTACATTTTTTTTTAAAAATATAGATTTGAATTATGTAAATTAGATCGTGCCATATTAACTATGTGGGTAATGTGATGATCTCTGTGACGCTCTCTGTGACGTCTTTAAATTCCCTTAAAATAACACAGGAATCGAGGCGTTAGGATGATGACAACACGGGTCACACATCTCAACGACAAGTGTCAAACGTGTGTGCACACGTGACATACATAAAACAAAAGTCGCAGCGGATAATAAGGTCATTATCTAAGTATCAGAATTTTTAGAGTTATTTTACAAACCAGTTAAACATAAATTCTCCAACAGGAGATTTAATACAGTCATCCGAAAGATAAATCATAAAAACATATATTTATAAAAAGAGGAAAATAATTTTCTAAGATAACAATTTATAATAACCGTACACCAACGGCGGAGCCGTCTCCTCAAGCTCAACCTTTTCAAAATCTACATCCAAAAACTAAGACGTCAGGAATGACATCGCAGGTAAGTATAATCCAAAAAAAAAAAAATATATAAATACATTCATGCAACAACACTACGCATGAACAGGACACCGTATGCATTGAAACTTTAAATCATCTTCTCAAAATAAATAAATAACCACACACGCCAAAATCCCATTTTGGCCCAAATTAAAACTCCAGTAAAATCATCCATCAGTTTCCCAGAAAATGATGACCATAAATCCATTTAAACCACAACCATTTTCTCAGAAAATGGTCCATGTAAACCAATAATTAAAACCCGCCACTTTCCTAGAAATGACCTAAACATTCATTTTATTAACCGTATGCACCATGATCTCCCCTAGGGACCATCCGCACACCTTGACTTTCATCATCACACTGAAGGTAACAATCACGCATGTGATTTCGGAATGGGCGATGCCTAGCTAACCGCACCCAGCATGTACCATGACCAGGCATCCCCTAGCTCTAGCCAGCAGAGGAGCCACGGAGTCGGCACGAGAGCGTTATCATCTCGTTCGATCCCGTCGTCGCTCGGCGAAGACCCAGGGGACATCACTCAATATATTCCACTTCCGAGTGACCAGAGGAGCTCCACTATGATAATGTCCCATCCCGGCTTGGGGTTGTGACACACACGCACCCGAAAACCATAAACACAATGAAAATCCAGTTTTTATTTCCAACATACGAATATGCACGTAAATACACAATGCAGATGACCATGTACCAAATAACCAACAACTGATAATTTTCAACAATGACCAAACACAATATTTGTTGATGCCAAAAATATATTTAAATCTTAAAATTTATTTGGAAAATACTTACAGCGGGTAAAAACATAAATCCTTGAGCAAACGCCAATCTGCAGCATTCGTAGCGGTCACTAGTACGTTAGGCTAAAGTGCTTGGTTTGACACCAAAATTTACGAAAATACTCTTTGGAATGTGGAGAATCTCATGGAGGTGGTGGTGTGGTGGCACAACCACCGGAAGGTGGTGGATTGGGCTTAAAAAGGGTGGAAACCCATTTTTGAGTTTGGGGTTGTACCAGGAAGGTGGGGCCGTGTATGAGAAAATTGAGTTAGGGGGATGACTGGCTGGGCAAACAAAGGGAGTCTTTTGATGGTGGAGGTGAGACCTACGGTAGCCGAACGGCGGCGCGGCGAAGAACAACTCATTTAAGACTCATTTCGGGTTTAAGGCGAAAATGTGGAGTTGGAGGGCGCCGGAGCTAGCTGGAGGTTCACCGGTGGGTGGGGAACCTGGTGGAGGTGGTCGGTGGCCAAGGTGGTCGGCGATGGTGTCGGAAAATGGGTAAGAACCCATTAAGCCCATTTCGGGTATGTGCCGTGTGAGGGAGGTGGGAGGAGGTCCGGGGCTGAGATCACTGGGGTAGGCTAGCCGGCAGGTGGCGGTCCTAGTGGTGGGGGTGGTGAGAGAGGCTGACCGGCATTGGGGGTGGTGGCTGGGCTTGACAGCCGAACCGAAACAGGGGGGGGGAGGCGTTGGTCGCACGGGTCAGGGGGAACGCAGGGGAAGAAATGAGAAAAAGAAAAGAAAAAGAAAAGAAAAAAAGAAAAAGGAAAAAGAAAGAAAAAATGAGCCCAATTAGAAAAATACAATAAATTAAATAAAAACTGACTTTAAATACTATAATTTCAATATCAATAAAATAAGATATTTAAAACTCATCAATAGAAATAAATTAAACCCAAGCGCAATATTAATTATAAACAATAATTAATATAACGAAAGCAGATCAAATAAACTCACATAATAAAATAAAGGAATTAAATTCTAATCATTAACATAATTAACTCATATTAAAATAAATAAGAAAAGTAACGTAACTCAATATTTAATTATAAGAACAACATAAAACTAATATTAACTAATCAATAGATCAAATAAACATCTTAAACAAATAAAATACGACTAATAATATTATTAAAATAAATTCAAATAATTAATACCGAAAATAAAATAACGTGTAAAAATACACTTAAATCTGAGATTTCATAATCTTCATACTGACATGTGAATAAAATACTTCAAATAAAAATATTAATTTGTGGTATAATATTTTCTATCAGTACTATTATGATTGACAAGTGGCTTACACGATATACATTATCCATCGATCTTAATTAAATAAGTATATAATAAGACTCGCAGAGAATACTTGGATAAATAATGATTGCAAGGGAGATTAATAGGAGGTGAAGCGAACACGTAATTCATGAGAAGGGAATATAAGTTTCCTTTTATAGATGGACTCTTTTCGGAGCCAGGAGCTTATATGCTTTCTACGTACGTACGCACTTATAATCCTGATCATGCACGTGGGTATTGTTTGTTAACTTCTAGCTAAGCGTGCAATATAATGAGCATCCTATATTATTTTCTGACATTTGACTAATATAAAAGAGGTCTCAAGATCAGTCAAAGAGCGTAGAGTATATTAAAGATTATATAAAATAAAAAATTTAATGTGATATTATCTTGTCTCAAAACGTTGGTCTGCAACTGGTCCGAGTCATCATCATGCCAATATATTGCAGAAAATGAAAGATGGAGAACAGCCACTCTAAAGCTACATACGAAAGAAAATGAAAGACAAATTGCTTGCGCCTTAATATATAACTCGTTAAATTGAAATAAGCCAGAGTACTCCAGTAATAGGAAGTGCTATATGTGTTTCAAGTGTTTTATGTGTAATATTTTAATTATAATAATTATTTATGATAAAAATAGATTATTTTAATCATAAATAGTCTTATTTGCAATTAAAACATTACAAATGCCTCTTTTTTTTATGGTGTATTTATTTGGATCATGTGGTGTACATTACAAGCCTTTGAATAGGTGAACCAAAGTTTGTATCTTCACAACATGCATGCAAACTCCATCGCGAAACGGAACTTTATTCAAATCGATCTCCGTTATCTGCACTTAAATCTAATTAATTGGGACGGGGCAGTCAAAAGTGGTGCTGGTTGTCCGGTCCACCTGGTACCCGCCTGTCGGTTTGATCTGGACCATAATAGTCAGCCAACCTTCGATAATTGTCATGTTTTGAGAGATTATCATCAAAACCAAATACATGCCAAAGATGTTGGCTGTCAATGTTTTTCTGCAAGGCTGGCAGGCGTCCGTGAAGTAAACGAGCATCGGAGTTCACAAGGAAAACAGAGAAGCAAACCAAGAAAATCATAGCACGCATGATGGTGTTGGTATCCGCCATATTGACAGAGCCCGATCGATCGATGAGAAATAATATCGAGAACTTTGGGGCCGGGAAGTAGCGATGAAGCAGAGTGAAGTAGCTTAATAGGAATTAGCATTCCTATTTATAGAGCTAAGAAATTAAGAGGAGGAATTTTATTTATTATCAGTGGGGGCCGGGGAAGGAAACCTACAATAGCTTTAATATACCGACAAAATCCTACTAATGAAGATTGTCATCTAGTCCACATAGTGGAGGTTTTGTCTGTAATTGCTGGATATCCAATTAGCTTTAAGATACGTTTGGAACGGAAACGGAGTTATCTCGTATCATATCATATTATCTGATAATAATTATAATTTTTTTAAATTTTTATATAAAATATAATAAAAATTTTAATTTTTTTAAATTATCTAACAATAATAATATTAAAAAATAATATTTTATTAATATTTTACTCAATTTCAAATTATCATCTAAAACTATCTCATCTCATTTCATCTCATCGTCTAAACAGACTCTTAATATATTATTAAACCCTCTCGAAGGGATAAAAGATAATAAACCCATGATATTTCCTAGCTAGGACTAGCCTATTGGGAGACCTATCAAGAGGGAGGAAAGAAAGAGAAAAAGAGAAGATAAGAGCATAGGGAGTATTTAAAGAGAGAGACAGAGTGAGGTGACATAAAACAAATAGGGCAAAAAATAAAAGGCACGAGCACCAACGATTTCAAAGACTTGGGCAAGCCTTGTTGGAAATTCATCTTCTTCAATCTCAAAATAGAGAAAGATGGGCACAAGAGGAAAAAAAATAGAGGGTAGAATACAGATTTCCATTATAGTACAATGAGGATGAGAGACCACGAGAGATTATAAACAAGCATCTTATATTGGTGTCTCCTCTCCCAAAACCTTTGTGAATGTACGTCTAGTGTCAAACCACATAAATCTATTTATTTCCTTCAATTTATTTTCTTTGCTTTTAAATATCATTCACCATTATAGACAAACGCAAGGACATAGTACAGCCGGATTGGATCATTGTCGGGAGCTCCTCACAACACTGATCGAGGCCCAGCCAACCTCAATACGACTGGAAATGAAGCTTTTTCCCCTTTCGAGCTGCGTCAGTTTTTGGCGTTAACATGGCCTAGTCAATGTAGATTTTCTCGATCTTCCTCTCGAGAATGATATGGCATTGCTTCGTTCGCCATTCTTTGTTGTAGGCTTGGGCATACCGTGTGCATTATCAGAGTAGTTTTGCACGTACAGAAATAAGTAATACAGAAATGCATTTAGCTTAATTAATTAGAGCTGTTGAGATATGGCTTGAATACATGCCTCCTCTGCACTCTCGCTAGAGCGAAAGATTCCCGCTCTAACGAGAGTCCAACCCGAGCGTTCACTCAACCTTTGCTTGACGTCCAGCTCGAGCGAAGTGCAACCCGAGAGTTCGCTTGACTCTCGCTCGACATCCCACTCGAGCGAGATTCGGATGTCGAGCGAGATTCAGGTAGAGATTTTGTGAGACCCTCACTCGACGTTCAGCTCGAGCGAGTTTGACCTAACAGTGTTCGCTCGAGCGAGATTAAGTTTCGCTCGAGCGAGATCGCATAAATATAAATATCGCGATCACATTTCTGCTTTCATCCCAGACAAACTCCCGCACCCCTGTTTCCGCGCCGACGAATAGAGCATCCTACCAGATTATTTTCTCCTCCATTTCTTGAGTGTTTGAGTGCAAACAGGTGAGGATTGAGTGTATACACATGAGGTGAGTGATTTTTGTTGTAAGAATCTATTGATTCTCTCTCTTTGTACTCTATTTGACTATAGTGAAGCTCTGATACCAACCCCACAGTAGATGTAAACTCAGTTGAGCTAAACCACTTAAATATGGTATTCTGTATTGTCTTTTGTGTTTTACTTCTCTTAGTTACTACCGCTGCATTTGTTTTCTTATCTATGTTGTTTGTTTTATCGGTTTATTCCCAACAAACTGGTATCAGAGCTATCTAGCTCTGTGAAGGACTGAAGGGATGGCCCAACCAGATTTGACGTTGAGAAGTTTGATGGACATAACAGTTTTAGTTTGTGGCGTTTGAAGATGAAAGCTTTGTTGTGCCAGTAAGGGTTATTCAAAGTTCTTGAGGAAATGTCTGCTGATTCTCTTGTTCCGTCTAAAGACGATGAAGAAAAGGTACATAACACTATTTTATTGTCTTTATCTGATGGAGTATTAAGAGAGGTTATTGAGGAAGAGGCTGCTGAGAGTCTCTAGAACAAGCTTGAGAGCTTGTACATTAAAAAATATCTCACTAACTGGTTGTATTTGAAACAAAAGTTATATATACTCAAGATGAATGAGGGTTGGTCTATTACTGAACACTTAAATGAGTTTAACAAGATTGTAATGGATCTTAGAAATGTTGACATCAAGCTTGATGATGAAGATCAAGCTTTAATTATTTTGTGTTCATTACCTACATCATTTGAGAATTTTGTTAATTCTATACTATATGGCCGAGATACTATCTCCTTAATGGATGTGAAGTCAGCTTTGAACTCGAAAGAGTTGAGGAGTAGGTATACTGATAAGGGTGGTGAAACTCAAGTCAGTGGTTTGATTGTCAAAGACTCCTCCAACAGAGGAAGATCCAGTGATAAGGGTCAGAGAAGGGTAGAGGAAAATCTCGGGGGAAATCGAAATCCAAGTCCAACAAGAAAAAACTTTAAATGCTATTATTGCCAGAAGTTTGGACATTACAAGAGTGATTGTACAAAGCTAAAGAAGAAGGAGGAATCCACGAGTTCCTCTAATGCTGTCAATGTTGCTAATGATTCTGATGGCTTAGATGTGGTCCTTACAATCAGTGATTCAACCAATCGGTTTAGTGATAAGTGGGTCATGGACTCAGCTTGCACTTTTCACATGTGTCTCTAGAGGGACTGGTTCATGACTTATGAACCAGTCAACAGTGGTTCTATTTTGTTGGGGAACGACACAGCATGCAAGATTGCGGGAATGAGTTTAGTGAAGATCAAGATATTTGATGGGATAGTTAGGACATTGACCAATGTCCGGCACATTCCAAATCTGAAAAAGAATCTTATCTCCATGGGAGCTCTCGATTCTTTGGGGTTGAAATACACGGGACAAGGTGGAGTACTAAAAGTCAGCAAAAGCTCCATGATTATAATGAAAGAATATCAAAAAGATGGTCTTTATTTCCTCTAGGGCAATACTGTCAGTGGTGAAGCTGCAGTTTCAATATTTGATGAGGCAGAGTCAGATAACACTCGTCTATGACATACGAGATTGGGTCATATGAGTGAGAAATGGATATCTATCCTCAGTAAGCAAGGGTTGTTAGAGAATCAGAATTTAGGCAAACTAGACTTGTGCAAGCACTGTGTGTTTGACAAACAGAGCAGGGTCCAGTTTGCAACAGAGGTCCACAGCACTAAAGGTACAGTGGACTACATTCATTCCTACCTTTGGGGTCCATCCTCAGTTCCATCGAAAGGTGGAGAAAACTACTTGCTTACTTTGATCGATGATTACTCACGGAAGGTGTGAGTTTATTTTTTGAAGCAGAAAAGTGATATCTTCAAGAATTTCTAGCAGTGGAAAGTTCTGATTGAGAATCAGACCGGCAAGAAGGTTAAACGACTTTGGACTGATAATAGAACGGAATTTTGTAGTAGTGACTTTGATGAGTGTTGCAAAAATGAAGGGATTGTCAGACACTGTATAGTTAAGCACACTCCACAACAAGATAGGGTAGCTGAACGGATGAACAGAACTCTGTTAGAATGAGCACGTAGTATGTTCTCAAATGCCGGCCTGTCAAAAGATTTTTGGGTGGAAGCAGTCAACACAGCCTGCTTTCTGGTGAACCGCTCTCCAGCCACGGCTATTGGTTTGAAGACACCTAATCAGGTATGATTTGATGCACCTACTGATTATTTGAATTTGAAAATTTTTGGTTATCCTGCTTATTTTCATGTTAATGATGGTAAGTTAGAACCTAGGGCAAATAAATGCATATTTATGGGATATGCTACTGGGGTAAAGGGATATAGGTTGTGGTGTACTGATCCCAAGTCACCCAAATTCGTGATTAACAGAGATGTTACTTTTGATGAAAAATCTATGCTTAATTCGAGAAAGGAGATTCCTGTGTCTACAGGGAAGAAGATTGAGTTTCAACAGGCTCTACAGACGACACCACCTGAAACTTAGGATCATGCTATGGCTGATGAGCATGATTCTGAGTCTGAGACTGAAGCACCGGTTGAGGAGCAGTACAGTATAGCTACTGGTAGATAGAGGAGGTAGATTAGACCACCTCAGAGATATGCTCAAGCAGACATGGTCATGTATGCGCTCGCTATAGCAGAAAAAATTGTTGGGCAGAAGCCTTCTAGTTACTCAGAGGCTATAAAGAGTATCGAGTCTATACAGTGGTGTTCAGCAATGACCGAAGAGATTGAGTCTCTTCACAAGAACCAAACATGGGATTTGGTTAAGTTACCAGCGAAGACTAAGGTTGTGGGTTGCAAATGGGTCTTCAAGAGAAAAGAGGGAATCCAGTCTAATACAGATGCAAGATACAAGGCTCGCCTAGTTGCTAAAGGCTACAATCAGAGAGAGGGGATCGACTTCAATGAAGTGTTCTCTCTAGTAGTAAAACACAGTTCAATTAGAGTTTTACTAGCCATCACGGCTTTGTATGATCTGGAGTTTCAGCAACTTGATGTGAAGACAGCGTTTCTATATGGCGAGCTTGATGAGAGTATCTATATGCGTCAGCCAGAGGGATTCATTGTTGAAGGCAAAGATGACCGAGTATGCAGACTGAAGAAAGTCTTTGTATGGTTTGAAGCAATCGCCTAGGCAATGATATAAGCGTTTTGATTTATTTATGATTGATCATGGTTATTTGAGAAGTAGCTATGACTGTTGTGTGTATCATAAACAATTGTCTGATAAGTCTTTCATTCACTTATTACTTTATGTTGATGACATGCTTATAGCTGCTAAAAGCATGGTTGATGTTGATTTAATGAAAACTCAACTTAAAAATGAGTTTGAGATCAAAGACTTAGGTGTTGCTAAGAAAATTTTGGGAATGGAAATTTACAAGGATAGGAAAGCTGGAAAATTGTACTTGTCCCAGAGAAAGTATATTGAGAAGGTCCTTGATATATTTGGAATGTCTAACTCCAAACCTGTAAGCACGCCGTTGGCGATGCATTTTAGACTTTCAGCTTCCCTATCTCCCTAGACAGATGAGGAGGAACAGTCCATGTCAGGAGTTCCTTACTTTAGTGCTATAGGCAGCATTATGTATGCCATGGTTTGTACCCGTCCAGACATTTTACAGGCAGTGAGCGTGGTTAGCAGGTACATGGCTAAACCTGGTAGAGTTCACTAACAGGCAGTGAAATGGATTCTGAGGTACTTGAGGGGAATCTCGCATGTTGGTTTGTTATTTGATAGAGATGTTGATCTCAGTTCTAATGTTGTTGGATTTGTTGATTCTGACTATACTGGAGATTTAGACAAGAGAAGATCATTGAAAGGTTATGTTTTTCACATTGTGTGGTTCTGCTATTAGTTAGAAAGCAAAACTTCAATCAACTGTTGCTTTGTCAACTACGGAGGCAGAATACATGGTAGCAGCTGAGACTGTTAAGGAGGCCATTTGGGTGAAGGGGCTGATCAGTGACTTGGGTTTTCAACAGGAGGGGATGGTAGTGCTTTGTGATAGCCAGAGTGCTATACATTTGACCAAAAATCAAATGTATCATGAGAGGACGAAGCACATCGATGTCAGGTTCCATTTTCTCAGAGAAGTAGTTATAGATGGTACAGTGAGTATTTAGAAGATTGCTACTTTCAGAGAATCCAGCAGACATGATGAAAAAGTCAGTTGCAGTACACAAGTTCAAACTCTGTTTGGACTTGATTAGAGTTCGAGGTTTTCAGATCCCTTAGGAGATTTTGATAGGTTGGTTTCTTTTGTTGATTTGGGTTTAGTGAGGCTTGTGAATATTTAAGTCAAGGTGAAGATTTGTTGAGATATAGCTTGAATACACGCCTCCCCTGCACTCTCGCTCGAGCGAAGGATTCCCGCTCGAGCGAGAGTTCAATCCACAGTTCGCTCAACTTTCGCTAGACGTCCAACTCGAGCAAAGTGCAACCCGAGAGTTCGCTCGACTCTCGCTTGACATCCCGCTCGAGCGAGATTCAGGCAAAGACTTCGCGAGACCCTCGCTCAACGTTCAACCGAGCAAGTTTCACTCAGCAATGTTCGCTCGAGTGAGATCGCATAAATATAAATATCGTGATCACATTTCTGCTTTCGTCCCAGACAAACTCCCACGCCCCTGTTTCCGCCCCGACGAATAGAGCATCCTCCTGGATCATCTTCTCCTCCATTTCTCGAGTATTTGAGTGCAAACAGGTGAGAATTGATTGTATACACGTGAGGTGAGTGATTTCTGTTGTAAGAATCCATTGATTCTCTCTCTTTGTACTCCAATTGATTGTAGTGAAGTTCTAATACCAACCCCACAGTGGATGTAAGCTCAGTTAAGCTGAACCACTTAAATCTGGTATTCTGTATTGTCTTTTGTATTTTACTTCTCTTAGTTGCTACCACTGCATTTGTTTTCTTATCTGTGTTGTTTGTTTTATCGGTTTATTCCCAACAAGAGCAACCAAAATTAAAGCTTCAGCAAATGTATGCAAGTTAAATTTGAAGTGGCTGTCCTGTTTTCTACTCAACCATTTCCGGCTGATCATTCATTGCGTTGTTTCAAGTACTTTTGGTAAGGTTAGAACTTAGAACTCTAGCCGCCCCGGAATCTGTCTGGATTGCTTATAGCTTTCCATATCGTGGTTATTATGTTGATCGTGAGCTGCCTCATGAGCCGTTAATGAAAGTCAAGAGGGACCTTGCCTATAAAGAAGCTGCACCATTAACGAACTAGGTCAATAGAGGACATCAAAGGAAAAAACCTATATGTTGCAAAGGAAAACATCCTTTAATTTACAAAAGTACCATGGAGGAACCGCGCGCGGTTGAAGAATCAATATCGTTTCATCAATTGGAGATACTAATGATACGAGGAACAAATTAAACAGCCTCACCGCGGGTTTGATCGACCAAGTACCATATTGTAAAATTTTATTAAAAAAAAAAACCATATTGTAAAATTTGATCTAAGTTTTAACATGATTATAATTACAGCAATTTGTTTATAACTGTACGTACAAATAATTATAGAAATAGACATTATCATTCCATATATAGAAAAATACTGTCTTGCAATCCATTATCATTGCATGTATAATAATAAGATGTACTCGTGAATTAATAGACATCTTATTAACAAGTAACAACATATAAGAGATCATGAGAATCTTAATTAACCTAGTATAACAACATTTAGGGGATGTTTGGATAAGAGGTCATGAGATAAGAATTTTGTGAATGGTAGTAAAATAGACGTTTGAGTACTGAAGATGTTTTATTGGATTTTGAAAAATGAGAGAAAAAAAAGTTGAATAAAAATATTATAAAGTAAAAATATTATTATAATATAATTTTTCTAACATTATTTTTATTCTGAATTTGATAAGTTGTATTTTGTTTGAAAGTTTAGAAAAGTTATAATGATTAGCTAGGTAATGATAAGATGACAAAATTAAAAATTTTAAATTGAAAAGTGTTTGTCTTCAAAAGATGTTTGGGAAAGAATTTATAAGAAACTTTGAGATGAGATCTATATCATCTCACTTCCCAAATAAGTGTGGTTATTAATGTAAAAAATTATCTATGTTAATTATGATAAATAATAGAGTATATACATACCATTAAAGTGAAGGGTGAAAAACAAACTCAACAACTTATTCAGATTTTGGCAAAAAAAAAAAAAGAAGATGTTTTTATTTAATTTTGAGTTCATTAAATATATTAGTTTTGCTACACATAAACTGATATGATATTAACACACCACTTGTTATGGGATCCCTTCAAACTTTAAAAAAGCTAAACAATAATTATTTTTTAGCATAATTGAACTCTCCGTTCAAATGTAATAAGCATTAATTGGATACATCTTATTGCCATCGAATATGACATTTACGTTTGAAGACTATATGTCACGCTCAAATGTCTTCGCCTATTTTGATAAGAGCATATTGCATTTATTAATAAATGGATATTATAAATGAATCTGAAATATACATTAAAAGTCTACTACAATGTTATAGCTCCCAGTATATATACAAAAGTAATTGATATTGTCCTAACTCTTGCTGCAAACCTCTTCAAACCATTGTATGAGAGACAACGCAACTTTATCCAAAACAGAGTAATTAAAACAAACTCCCTACCCGTTTTATGACGAAATGGAAGAGCACCTTCATGGACAAAAGTCCAAGAAATCCCCTCTACGGACTAGAGGTCTTAGAGTTGATGTATTTTTTTTTTATTTTATTAAACTTGAAAAATACAAAATAAAATTAAAAAAACATGGAAAAACTGAAATATATCTTACAAAGACATAGATCCGATTTTCAATTTTGGAAGAAACTAAAGAAAACCATCAACACCTTGGTGGTAGCGGCACGTGAGATACCTGCACCTCTCTTGGAGGATGGTGGATGGTCAGGTTCACAGTGGCCAGTGGTCTTGATGTGCGTGGCAATAGACAAACACCCAAGAGGTGGTGGATGGAAATCAACCCCTGCTTTGCAAAGCGATGTGTGTGGTGCACGCGTCGCTCTGCTAGGCGATGTTCCTCGCTCAACTGAGAGATTGGCGCCTTTGGGAGGCCTACGGTGGGGCATGTGAGGGACTTTGGATGCTAGAGGACTATGGAATTGCCAAGCACCATTGACAACCAAGCCAAAACCAGCGCTGGTGTTCCTGCAAAAATAATAGAAGAAAATGAAAAAACTAGAAGGGAAGAGAGGAGGGATGAGGGAGGGGGAAGGAAGAGAAAAGAGGGAGGGGAAATGAGGAGAGGTGGAGGGGTGCTACAAAACCCGAGAAAAAGAAGCAAAAAACTGTGAACATAATAGGGGAAGGAAGCAAGGAAGGAAGGAAGGAAGAGAGGGGGAAGGAGGGGGGAGGGAGGGAAGAGCTGATCCTCCTTCCCGCCCCCGACGCAAGTTTTATAAAGGGGTGTTTTAGAGAGAAGATGGAGGTTCTCTACCTAAAACTAACGATGGCCGAATTGAATCCCCTGTTTTTTTTTTTTTATTGAATGTCTTCTTCTAGTAACATATATAGTCAAACGTATAATAATTCTATCGAAAATTCAAGCTAATGCGTTAGAACATAGTTGTACGGTCGACCTCTAAATTGAATATTCAAGAATTTCTCATGTCAATATGTTAAAACAAATTTATTTCAATAGATCACTCAAGCCAATGCCTTTGAACATATATTCACGATCAAATGTAATGATTTTATAATTCAGTTGTATATCTAAGATAGAATGGAGACATAAATCAAAAATTTCAAATTCTTCTCAAACTCATTATTATACTTTTTCAAATCTCCATATAAAATATAATAAAAAATTCAATTTTTCAAATTTTAAAACCACTTTTTCAAATCTCAAAATAAAACTAATATTAAAAAAATATATTACAAGAATATTTTATTCTTTATATAACTTTTATCTCATCTCATCTAATTTTTGAAAATAAACAAGGCCTTAATCGTAAAAAAAAAAAAAAAAAAAAACATTCTGGTCGAATGTTCTCAAACAGTTTTGAATTTCGTACTAAAAAACCTTTTGAGACATTGATATTAAGACGGCCTTGCGATGATTTTTTTTGTCACAAAAAGTATTTTGGGTTGAAATTACAGTTTGTTTTTGAAAACCTCTTTTGTTGTAGTGAAAATGCTTCTTAATAACATGTAAAATTTAAAAGCTAGCACAAAAGAAAAGAAAACGATACTAACTAGGTGCCCTTGGCTGCATTTGTTTCAAAAGTTGGTTCGTTCATAACATGCAAACTCCATCCAGAAATGTAAAACTTCACAAAGTGGAGGATTTGTCTATTATTGCTGGATATCCTCTTCTAGCTTTAATGATTGGTTGAATCTCTCTCTCTCTCTCTCTCTCTCCATAATGATTTGGGATTGCTTCGTCTGCTATTCTTTATTCCAAACTTGGGCGTGCAATAATAGATTAATTAGATATGGGTGTCACTTTTCACTACCTAATTATTTGCAGCTGATTCATTCCGAGATTTTAAGTTTTGGACAAGGTTAATTTGGACGCTAGCCTAAAGAATCGCTCTACTCCCGCATCTGTTTGGATTTTATAACTATTTTTATGTGGATATCTTGATCAGGTAAGGATAAACCCGACGTAATGCACGTTAATACTGATCATCATGACTCGCTCTAACCTTAAAAGGTTACCCGGCCGATACAGGACCAATAATGAACATATAGGACATCAAAGAACAGGAATCATGGGCAAGGACATATACATCCTTTTGTGAAAGTACGATGGAGGATCCAGGGCGCAACTGAAGAATCATAGACGGAATTGGAGAATGGTACGTACGACAAGCAATATAACATCCTCCCCGGTTTGAAAAACGACGCAGCAGTTCATCTCACTACAAGAAACTTGGGATTTATGCTGTGTTTGGAAACTTAGATCTTCTCAACTACTTTATTAGTATTCACTAATGGTTCTCTACTATTCATAAATAGTATAATACTATTCACAACTATTATGAATATTTTATTCGAAAATGAAAAAATATGTTAATGAAAAATGACATATCTAGAAACAAAAGATTGATTTGTATGTTTATCTAAAAGTTTATATCATTTTATTCCAAAAGGATAACCAAGAAAAATATAGGTCCTATGTGACGATCCGAGACTTTCTTTTCGTATTATTTAACTGAATATTTATTTTGACTGAGTGGTTAACTAATTAATTAGATTAATTATATTGAAATGTGAGGAAAAATGGCATAGGCTTAAGATTAGGGTCTTGAAAGCTAGAATAAGTTATTGGGCCTAGGAAGGAATAGCAAGCCCACAAGCCCATGAGATTGACCCATGACCCACCAAGCCCACACATGAGACACTTGTCACCCATAGGAAAACCCTAGTGAGTTAACTACAACTAGTAGGTGGGAATGAGAAATTACCATTAGGTAAGAGTTGACTAGTGGGTGAATGGTGAGGTTGAGTGTAAAATCTTGTGATAGGATTTTCCCATCATTGGAATAGTTTTGGAAAATACTAAGGTATGGCCTATTTTATTCTAGCTAGTACATGTCATGCTTAGTGGACTGACACTTGTGCATTGGAGTGGAAAGTGGAAGAGAAGAGATGGGGAGGACATTCGGTTAGGCTACTTGCCGACACCCTTTAGGGGTTTTTCCCATGTCATTCTCTCAAATCCAAGCTAATGATCACCATAAGATCATGTAAGAGAGAGGTGACAATGTGATTGACAAGTGAAGAGAGGTGTCATGAGGAAAATGAAAGGAAAAAAGGAAGAAGAAAAGCAAGGTGGATCTGGATGGGGAGGTTGTCGTGTGCATCCTTTGGAGTCTTCCTAGGAGTACTTACAAATCTAGCGAAAAGAATATCTTAGACTTGTGTAAGAAGATGAAATACATGATGTAAGGTGTGTAAGAGGTATGGTGGTGTAAGGAAATGAGTGGAGATTGCTTGAAATAGAAGCAAATTAGGAATTGAGGGGGGGAGAGTTTCGGATGACCCCTAGCTTCAAGACATGGCCAGACCATGCAAGCTCTCTTTTCCAAAAGCATGGCCATAGAATCTTGTGGATTGACATGAGAGGGGTTAGATGAGTGTGTGATAGGGTTGAAATGACAAGAGAATGAGGCAAGAGAGGGGAGGAGGTTTCGGTGGACACTTGGGGAGGCAAGGGAATCCGGTTTCTCATTTCTCCCATTTCCCATCATTTGCTTTCTTTTCCCATGCAACCACCCATGCCTAGTCTCATGTCTTTTAAATCAAAGTAGGGTGAAGTATCATTAACCATAGAGAGAAGTGTATGGCCGAATACCCTTAAGGAGACCACCCCTCACTTAGCTAGCTCACAAACACACACACAAGCTCTCTTTCTCTCTACCTCTTGACCAACCCCACTTCTCCCTCAACTTTCTTTTGTTTCACTTTCCTCTAACTTCTAAATATCACCATATCCTTAGGAGAGAAGAGCTAGAACAATTATTTTGAGGAGGAGTTGCTCTTGAAGAGGTAAGTGCATTCTTATCCTACATTTAGTAATCTTAGTATACCTTTGAATGAATTTGGTTGTTTTGTTTGATTCTTTTTGTATGTATGTAGAAAATGAAACCTTTAGAGGGAAAACTTGCCATGTTTAGTTTAGTAAGAATTCATGTTTAAGTTATGGTATTTTTCTGAAGTTGAGAAGTTGAAATGATATGTGGTTTAGTTAGTTACTTAACATGAAGTGTAATGAAGGAAATGCATGCATGATTGAAGGTTTACTAGCATAATGTTGGATGATACCTTTAGTGTTATTTATTTAGTAGTAAAAATACATGTTTAAGTTTTAATATCTTGTTAAGATTAAAGACTAATTCATGTGGAGAATTTGAATATTTGATATGAAATGAGAATATGGTATGATCAACAAGTTGAGTAAGGGTGAAAACATGTTTGCTAGATTTTGACTCGGAGATGAAAATGTTGGTTATGCATGCATATATTTCGGATTTAAGGACTTCTTTGGGTGGAAATTATTGATTTGATTATTATGCTATGTTATGCTGATATGTTTAAATTTTTGTAGACATTAAATGCATATGAATAAAATGGTTACACTAGCATGATTGGTGGTTTTCACCTAAATTATTGGGTGAGTCATCTTGGAAGAAAAAGTGAATTAAATAACAAGTCAAAAGACCTAGATTTTTCGGCCAAGCCTTGTTTTAGGGTAGGAAAATATATTTAAGTGATTGGAGTTGAATTAGAGTGCTTGAAGAAAATTAGGAGATAAAAAGCTAGGAGAATATAAAGGGAGGGTCTCGGCTCAACCCTAGTGGGAAGGGCCGAGCACCCCTAAGTGTATTAGAGGCCCATTAAGAAATTTTGGGAAGGAAAGGAGTAAGATTATGAGGTGCAAAAATTTTGAAAAAGAAAAAAAAAAGCTTGATGTAGAATAAGCGTCATGTTCGTCACCTATGTATATGTTCCGTAACATGAGTCTTACATCTCATGCATACAGTACGAAAATCATGTTTTAAACATGTTTTTAAAAGAAAAGAAAAGAAATTAATTAAAGTTTTATAAGAACCCTAAAGGCTGGGACGGGGTAGTTTTCCAATGGAACTCCTTGTTTACTCAGGAGTGGTTAAAGTCTAGTGAAAGCCCCTGGGTCGACAAAGAACCGTCGGTAGACCATTTTTGGCTCCAAAGGGACGTCCGGAGCGTGGTCGTACCTAAAGTTAGTGGGTGCATACAGGACGGTGTTGGCTTCGGCCTCACCGATACAGAAAAGTTTGTAGTCGCTCGGTGAGTGATCAATCGTCGAGTGATGAAGAGCGCGAAATAGTGCGAAAAGTAGCTACTTAGGTTTGATACGGTCACCGGGTGCTCCGGTAACTAGCAAGAACACACGGTGCATAGGGAAACCGTGAGGTGTCCAACAGAAGTCATGACAAAAGATGGGCTTTCGGGCCATATATAATTTGATAAGTGGCGCCTAAGATAAGAAAAATGAAAAGTATTTACGAAAAGAGGAATTTTGAAAGAAAACTCCATCGTTTTGTTTTTCGAGATTACGAATAAGCATATGAAAAGAATACGAAAAGAAAAAGAGAAATTTAAAGACATGAGTATGAGCATGAGCATGTGCACACCATAAAGTCATGAGTTTCATAATGCATTAAGTATGACTGATTGTTTGCTATTCATTTATCTGTATACTTAAATTGCTTCTGTTATGATATAATGTGCTTAATGAGATTTCTCCTGAAATCTCACCCCTGTTTATCTCTCCACTATCACCTTTTTGGGATGATAAAAGTAGTTGCAGGTAATGACGACCTTGAAGAGTATGACCCCAGGGACTGTGCTTCGGACCCCCAAGGGCCCAACTAAGTCCGTCACCTCCGAGCTAGTGACTCTTGACTACCTAAGTCGTTGGGCAGCGGAGTCACTACCCCTAGCTGTATACGTCTTTGGTAATATACGCCCTACCGGGTGTTGTATAGTCCTCAGCATAAACGATTCCCTCCACATGGGTCGCCTTTATGAGTCATCCTCTGGGATAAGTTGTGAGGTGGGACCGACCTTGGATTTGAACCGCCTCCGTTACGGCCCAAACTTCAAGGAGATTAAAAAGGAACCAATGGTTTAGGAAGTGATGGTTGGGGATCCTCTATGCAGTTTTTATATTTATTTGTATATATTTTGGTCTTCCGTTGTTTTGGAAGAATGAACACTTATGAAGTATCATTATGTTTATATTAAAGGTAATGTAATATTTTGGGATGTTATTGTATTAAGCCATGTGATATACACATAGAAAGGTTTGACCTTTTTCCGCTGCGATAACAAAAAATAAAAATAAAAAAAAAATTCCAGTACACGATAAGACAAAGGATGAACTTCCCTATGATGCTCATCCCCGACGTCACGGTTTGCGTACGATCCCAAGCGCAAACTGGGACGCCGACATCCTAGCTCTAGGATCAAACTTAGTTTTTGACCTATGCAAAGATGAAGCAAAACAAAGACATCCAAAAGTTCTTAAATGTTCATATGAAAGAAAAATTTTGAATAAAAATTCAAAATGAGACTTTTGATGTAAAAGAGGAATATGAAGCTTATTCATGATGAGATAAATTGTTGTTAAAACAACATAATCCCAAAAAACAACAGGCAGATGAGACTGAATCATCATTGCTCTGGCTATATTAAGTATGTGTTGATGTTTTCTTTCTACCACAGAAATCTATTGAGGAGTCTCAACCCAACTATGTTGATGTATAATACCTTTAGAAAGCAAGAAAGAATCGAACGAAAATTTTGTGCCATGATCAATTCTAATTATTTTAATCTTCCGATTAAATTGAGTTTTGATCATTTTATAAAAAAAAAAAAATTGAAAGGAATAGGAATTTCAAATTTATGTTTAAAAAGATAAAGCCATGTAGCACAAGAAGAATCATTAACAAGAGTCAAAAAAACATTTGTAACCTTCCACGATAGGTACAAAATATGGACCCCTAACATCATAGTGAACAATGTCAAAAGTAGTAGCAGACAAAGCTTTATTGTTAGGAAAAGACAATTTCTTTTGTTTAGCTAAAGGACATACCAAACAAGGATGAGATGGAACCAGAAATTTATGAACAAAATTATTCACAAACATCATTCTAGATAGAGAAGGATGGCCAAGTCTATTATGCTAAAACTAAAAAACAAAGTACTTTGAATTAACAGAACATGCTTTTGAACTAATAGTATCAGGTAAAGAATCAACAAATGAATTGGAGAAACAAGTGGATTGAGAGTCAGAAAGGCTTGGTTTTCTCAGTATATATAGACCTCCCTGCAATCTACCCACTCCAATCAGCTTCCAATGAATCAAGTCCTGAATTAGACAAAAATCAGAAGAAAATAAGAAATAGCAAGTCAGTGATTGAGTTCACTTGCTAATTGAAATCAATTTAGAATTGAAAGAAAGAACACATAAAACATCATGTAAAACAAGACATTTAGAAATAACAACAAATCCAACATGTGTAACAAATACAGATTGACCATTAGGAAGCTTCACAGAAGCATGAACAGATTTTCCAATAGAAGTAAGACAGTCAATAGAAGGAACGATATGGTCAGTAGCTCCAATGTCAAGAATCTAGGGACTTGAATAAAGAGGAATAGAATTATTGATAGAAAAAACAGAAGGTCGACAGTATGTAGGAAAAACAATAGCAAAACAAGAATAAGAAACAGTTGCATCAACAGATTTAGAAGGAAGCATGCATATAAGCTGCCAATACCGAGCCTCAGTTAAAGGAAATGCAGAAGCAACTGAGGAATTCTTGTCACTAAGAACAACATTATTAGCCATAGACTGCTGCTTCGGTCGTGGTTTATATCCTGGAGGGAAACCATGCAATCTATAACATTTCTCAATAACATGACCAGTAAGTCCACAATGTCTACATATTGGTCGATCCTTCTTGTAAAAGGATTTAACAAGTTTATTTGTATCAACATAAGATGCAAAAACATGTGAGTCAACAATAGGTAAAGAAACATAGGAAATTTCTCTCTATTGTTCCTCTTGTAAAACAAGAGATAAAACCTTATTAATAGGAGGCAAAGGCTCCATGAGTAATATTTGTGTATGAGTAGGTGCAAATGACTCAATTAATCCCATCAAAAATTGTAAAACTCATTCCTATTGAACATATGAGCTCAAAGTCTTCACAGCACCACAAGTACAAGTAGGAACATGCTTGTAATTGATAAGAAGTTCTTGCTGAGAAGAGGTTGAGTAATCAAAAGAACTCCATGACTATCGCTCGGATGGAGGGAGATAGAGAAGTAGTATCTTTTGAAATAGATTTGTGAGAAGGCGCCATTAAAAAACTTATTATACCATGTAAAACTCAAGCCTTGTGTGAAGATCAAGGCAAAACCCTAACCCTAACAGAGTAGAAGAAAGGGAGCTGAAGGTTTTGGAATAAGACCTCAAGATATTATAGAGAAATGAGAGCACTATACATTTACACACAAATGAGTTATTTATACTAAAACCACATTATCACACATGAGCAACCCATGACCCTATTAACATTATAAATAAAATACTACATTTACATCTACTAGACTTTATAAAAAAAGAATAAAATATTCATAATACAAACTATTCATAATTATTTTATTGCTATTTAAAGATCATGATCTGAAATACGCTTATCATCTAAACGTCAGTATTAGTTTCGAGGCCTAAGAGAGAAATGTATTACCCAACACGAATTTTTAGCAGTATTTATGACAATAATTATTTTGATTTTCAGAGTAATTAATAAACTTGGCATGTCTTTTGAGGCCATAAGAGATGTTTAAATGGGTATAATACTAGTTTCAAGATTTCGCCTGATTAGATTTATACCCCAATTAATACACAATACAAAAATATTAATGTCAATAAGTAAAGCTACAAATTTGCTCAAATTAAGCAACCGGGAGATCCTTTGATTGATTCTCATCAAGGATAGATAGGATCCACCAACCAAGAGATAATATCGAAGCTTCAAAAAGTACTTCTTCTCTTATTTTCAATTCTCTTTCATGTGTATATGTTGCATGTACTCGAATGATAGATCACACCAAAATAATAGATCAACCCTGTCAGGGACCTTTAGCCTTATGTTATAAGGACCTTTTTTTTTTCTTCATAGGAAACATAAAAACTTATTATTAATAATTGCAAAGCATATTACAACTATTTATCAATCTAAACTGATTGTTGAATATAAATAGGAATATCATCTAACCAAGCTTGTAAGTCATGGACATTCCAATCTAGTCTTGCTAATTTGTGAGCTATTCCATTAGCCATTAGCATCTCGAAAAACATGTTGATCAATAGAATATGTGAGATCTCAGGTTTTGCGTATTTTACATATTATTGTAGTCTCATTAATGGTTGTTTTGTTTTATCCTATTATTATTTCTAGGGGTTTATTTTATTGATTATTATTGTGGGTTATATTATTTATCTTTGTTATTGGCTGTTTGTGAGATCTTTAATTTTATTATTTTTAGTTATTTTATTTAATTATCATCATCGGCTATTTATTTCAAATTGCTACGATTATTATTTTGGTTTTAATTGTTTAACTGCATCTTGTTGAATTTATTGTATTTTCTTTTATTTCAATGAGCATTTTGCTTTATTGGGTCTTAGTATTTTATTTTATCATTGCAAGTTGATGTGAATTCTTTTTAATGTAACTTTGTTTAATTTAAACTCTTATTTTCGGATTGGTGTTTGTATGTGTGGTTTAAGTGGGTTTGATTTAAATTAAAGGAGTTCATTTTGGGCCCAGCCTGTTTAAGTTGTTTGAGCTGCAAACAAAGGGCCCAGCCCATGCACATGTTGCCCAGCCCTTTACTCCTCCAAAACGGCGTCATTTAGCTTGTAGAGGGAAAAACCCTATTCTTTCCTCCTTCTTTTCCCCCCAGCGCCACACCCTTCCCTCCCTCTCCCTTTTGGTTTTCTTCTTCCTCTTGCTTTAGTACTCTTCCCCAAGTTGAAGACCCATGAGCATCATTGTTGTTTTGGGCATGAAAGGGGTAAACCCTAAGTTCATCTCCTTGTCTCCCCCATTTCTCCTCTGCACCGACCCCTTCCCCTTCTGAATTTTCTTTAGCCATTTTCACCATGCAAGCCCAACTCGAAAGCCACTCCTTATCATTTTGATTGCAATCGCATGCCGCCATCTCATCATTGCCTTCTTCTCCTTCTTCTTCTTTCCTTATTTTTTTGCTGATGTCCCTTTTCCTTGGTGAACCCATGTGCAAATCCCCTCCACTGGGTTGGCCTTTCCATCATGTGAGGTTGTCATCGGGATCACGTTGTACCTCGCCATTGCTTCTCATCTATAAATCCTCTTTTTCCCAACACATTGATATTTTTTTCCCCAGGTTTCACTATCTCGGTCTCTCTCTCTCTCTCTCCCTCTCCATGTCATGCAACCTGCGAGTTGCTTTTGGTGTTGCAGCCTGCTGTCGCAAGGGGGTTCGCCAAGAAGCAATCTGCCACCACTCCCCCTCATGTTGTCACGGGAGGATGGTGGGTCGCCGATCAGTGGGCTCCACTCTGGCTAGTTTCCTTTTTCACACGCACTTTGTACGTTGTCATTTCAGCGCATTATGGTTTTGGGCTCCACACCATGCCCTACTCACTGCCGATGAGTTTCCCTTCTCATCGATTTCTATCTATCACTCTAACCCTTTGTGTTATCCTTGCAGCCCATGCCCTTCTTCTCAACTTTATTATCAGTGTCGTCACTGTCAATTGTGCGCTTCATTGTCACCGCCTTGCACTGCTATTGCCCTGCTGCTCTCCAGCCACGTTTGGCGTCATCTTGGTGAGCTATAGCCGCCTCCTATCTTTTATTTAAATTATATTGGTATTTTTATTATTTTACTAACAATTTGGTGTTCGTTCGAGTTGCAATGCGCACACTCGTCTAATCACAGGACACCGTGGACTGGCGCGCGCGTTCAATTGTTAGGATATTTACTTATGTGCACTGTAAGTAATCTTCTAACGCTTTTAGGATTTAAAATAATATTTATGCAATAATATTTTATATTGCCTGTTGATTGGACTGGGTTTCGAGCCCAGTGAAGTGTTGATTAATATTAATAATAAAACAAGAGTAGGTTGGTTGGGTCCAAGGCCAAGAAATTGAGGATGAGATCACCCCGTAGTTTGTTTGGTTGTGAATAGGAAATGTTGGGCACCTTTGTTTGTGGAAATGTTGATGTGATTATGTTGATGGAAATGTTGATGTCACTACCATGTCATTCAATATCTGTTTATCATACGTACACAACTTTATTTATTTGTCATAAGTGTTTAACTATGCTATATTTGCCATGTTGGTTGTTGGAATTTCAGTAATGATGTTGTGCATAGCATGTGGGTGTGTGCATATCACGAATCGAAGCCGATATGGAGCATTATTTTGGTGGAGCTCATTCGGTTACTCAATAGCGTAATAAACTGAGTGACATCTTTTGGGTTGTCGCTGGGTGACGACGAGATCAGACGAGACGGTGTCACTCTCGTGCCGACTACGTGGCCTTCTACTAGCGAGAGTTAGAGGATGCCCAATCATGGTACACGCTGAGCACGAAGTTGTGTATCGTTCATTACGAAGTCACATGGACGGTTGTTACCCATGGTGTGATAAAGGGAGTCAGGGTATGCAGATAGTCCCTAAAGGAGGCCATGGTGCATGAATAATAAACTGATTGTATGAGTTGTGTGTGGGTTATGACCTCAAGCCGAGATGAGATATTATCTTGGTAGAGCTCCTCTGGTCACTCGAGAGCATAATAAATTGATGTGATGAACTTAGGTTGTAGCTGGGGGACAACGGGGTCAAGTGAGACGGTAATGTTCTCGTGCCGATTTCAATGGCCTCTCTGCTGGTAGGGCTTAGAGGATGCCCAATCATGGTATGCGCTAGGCGAGGAGCTCGGCATTGCTCGTTACGAAGTCGCACACGCAGTCATCACTCGTGGTGTGACGAAGTGAGCTAGGATATATGGATAATTCCAAGAGGAGATCATCATGTGCACTTAATAATTTGTTTATTTTGTGGGCCAAAAATAAGATTTTTGGTGCATGGGTAAATATGTCATTTTTGGAAAAAAGGAGTGGAGTTGTCCTTGTATGTTTTATTGGGTGTTTGTAGAATGTGTTGATTGCATATATGTGTTTTAAACACTTGGATTTGTTTGATTTCTTACTTGCTGAGATGTCATAATCTCATGTAGTGTTTTCACCTTTGGTTGCGTTTCATGAACTGTAGATTTATTGTAGAGGTTGAGTTTGAGAGTTGGACCAATTTCATCTGAGGCATGAAGATTTGGAGTGTTGTACTTGTGATTTGAGGGTTTGTTTTCACTTTATTTATTAGTTGAGTAATTGAATTAATTTTGTTAGGAGCTTTTGATTGGGTTATAGAGTTTAAATTTTCTAGTATTTGTTTGAATACCTTTTTATTTTTCGCTGTGATATTTTGCATTGCACACATTGTATGTTGGCACACACACTTGCACAGGACGATGGGATTTATGACCCGTGTGGTCATCATCCGGGTGTCTCGACTTCCACCTGTTCACACGTAGGGGTCGAGGGCGCCACAGAATTCCTAGGTACGTAGTCTTTGCATCAGTTGTTGTATATCTTTTAATATATGTGTGAAACTCCAAGTTTTGTATGATTTTATGTATTATTTTTAATATTGTTATTGGTTGTTGTATGTTATTTCATTATTATTACGTTTGTTGTTCACTTTATTTTATTTTATGTTATTTTATCTTATTCTTTCTGGGTTTGGCTTTGGGCCTTGTTGTATAGTGAGCTATGAGAAGAGTGATTGATTTTGGGTGTTGTGTTTTTGTTGGGCCAAATGAGGTTTGAAATTGGGCCTAGCCCCTTAAGATGAAACGATGTTGTTTTGGTGCTTTAAGAGTTTAAACCTTAGTTTTTCCCTCTTGCTATCCCCTGATCCCTCCCTCCAACGCTGCGCAACCCCTCCCCCCACAAGCCTCTCTCCTTTTCTTCTTCCCGTAAAAGTGAGTCGTGCTTGTCGTCCACCACCTCACTCCATGCACGGCCAGGTTTGTCTTCCATAGTTGGCATCTACCTCAACGTTGTTTCCCCCTTTTTCCCTTACGTAGCCTCTCACTCTTTCTCTCGAGTTCACTCCCGCGCAACCTAACATCACCGCTCCTAGCCCATGTCACCAGTTTCCCTTGCTGGCCTCCTCCCTTTCCCCAGCCTCCGGAGCCTTCCTCTATCTCCCTTCTCCCCGAGCAGTGCCTCACTCTCATGGGTTCTTACTAACTCAACCCAGATCCATTGCCTCTAGCCACGCGTCGCCACCCCTTGGCCATGCCTTCCTCCCATAGTCACCACCTGGCCTCCTTGAGCCTCTTCTCCCTTTCTCTAGTTCAACAGCCATGACCTAGCACCTTGAAGCCCACGACACTACCATGCTCCGCCCCACACAGCCACCAAAGGATCATCGTGAGCCTCTCCAAACCCACACAAATCCAACCTAGCGCCTAACGTCTCAAATCAACCCAATCAAAGGCTGGATCTCCTTTGCTAGGGTTCTACTTTGTTGCCAACCACCAGCGTCCACCATGAGATTTCTCTTTAGCCACCGTCTTCCGTCGCGTGAGTGCTCTCCACGCTTATTTTCGCCAGTCTCACCACCCCTAAGCTTTTCCCCTGCCGTGAGTCCTCACTAATCTGTCCAGATTTGCCTCCATTATCATGCGCTGCCGCTGTTGGCATGTTGCCACACAACGGGCATGCACACTCATTGAACCCTTTAGAGGACATGCTTGATCATCCAGAAATTGCATGTCCACACTGTAAGTAACTCTCCAACATGACCCTTACGATTATGACATAATTTATTCACTAACATTGTTTGCAGTCTGGTTGTGTAAGAAGGGCCTTAGACGCTGATGAAGTGCTAGGCTTGATAATAGTAGTAGTGGCTGGGAATTGGGCCTTGGGCAGAATAGAGGATGGGATTAAGCATGAAGTTGGTTTGTGAAACTGTGTACCTGTGATTGTTGTGATGTTGTGTATTGCTTAATGTGTTATGCCATGTCATCCAATATACTGCCTGTCATGCCTCTTAGCATTTTCAGTTATTATCCTTCTCTTTGATTATCTATCTATGTTGTGTTATGCCATGTCATATGATTTGGAAACTGGATTTTCATGTATTAGTGATAACATGTTGGTGCATGCGTATCACGACCCCAAGCTGAGATGTGGGCATTATCTTGATGGAACTCTTTTTGACACTCGAGAGTAGTGTAATAAACTGAGTGACTTCCACTGAGCTATTATTGGACGATAGTTGGATCGGCCAAGATGGTAATGCTCTTGGCACAACTTGTGGCCCCTCGCTGGTAGGAGCTATAGATGTCTGGACACAATATGTGCCGGGCATGGAGCTTAGCATCACTCGTTATGAAATCGCATACGCGGTTGTTACTCGTGGCATGACGATAGGAGCCAGTGTGTATGAATGGTATCAATAGGAAATCATAGTTATGGTTAAACGTGTTCTTTTAGGGAAGGATGGAATATATGTTACTTCACTCTTTGCTCGTATCACTGTCATATTGTATTGATTGTGTAAATGCATGTCCTTAAACTCTTGGTTACTGGATGTTGATTACTTATCAAGATTGCAAAATCTAACTGTGGTATTCCTACATACAGTTCTGTTTTATGGAACCGTAGGCTTTGATCTAGACAATGAGTATTAGCAGAGTGAAGGCTTGGGACTGTACTCATATTTGTTGTTGGAGCTTATTTTAGTTCTTTTATTTCAGTTGGATGACAGTATAAACTTCATTGGTAGTTTCTATTTGGGTTGTAAGATTTAAAATTTTATTGTACTTAGCTTTAACTCCCTTTTATTTTCTGCAGTGATAATTTGTGTTGCACACATATTGCATGCTTTCACACACTAGCACATGGCATTGGGGTTTATGATCCGTGTGGTCATCAACTCGGTGTCACGACTTCTACCAATTCACACGTGGGAGTCGAGGGCATCACAATGCCCCATCAATGAGGAAGATATAATAGTAGCTTGTATATCTTGAACTACCACAATGCCCCATTCAATATGTATATCTTGTAGACTCAGAGAGAGACAAAACTACATGCCACTCAATACTGCAAGCAACTCAACTTCATATGAATTTGTCATAGTCAAATCTTTTTTTTGAATCTGCCAAAAAATGTCTCCTTTGCTATCTTGCAAGACCAATCCTACACCTGCAACACCTTGCTCATGAAAAATTGCTCCATCTACATTCAATTTAACAACATAATGAGTATGAGGTAGCCATCTAGTAGTTCTACTAACCCTGTTCTTTGCTTTTGGTTTGATTAACTTGCACATCTGTTCCATAGAGACACCTTGACAGATCACCCATTCAACTGACAGTAGCTTATCCTCATATATTTTCTAATTTCTCCTATACCAGTTGTTCCAAGCTAATAGCAACATCAATTCCACATCTTCATTTGTTTAGTTTTCTTGGCAATAGCTCAATAAAGCCAAAAACTCATTGTTTGCGTCTAAGTTCTATAGATTGAGAAACAACTTCAGCCAACACTCTTGAATTGATCCACATTGACACAAAGCTAATAGTTTCTGGTTTCATGGTACATAATTGGCACAGTTCATTAAAATATAAGCTTCTCTATTTCAAATTCACTAAGGTTGGAAGACCCTCTAAACAAGCCCTCTAAGAGAACACCTTGACCTTATTTGAAATGTGCAATTTTCAAATTATTTTCCACTTTGTGTTCTGTCTATAGTAATAGAAGATTCAGCCTTTCCCATTTCCACCTTCATGTAAGAAAAAACCCATAAGCACTCCTCATTATAAACCTCCCACTTCTCTCCATGTTCTAAGTCATTAAATCTTCATAAATTTCAGTACTTAGGGTCTTTTTTAGAACCTCATTTGTGGCTTGAGGTGGCCGCAGTACTCTTCTCACCTTAAAAACATCCTACCATTTAGTATGTGGATCAATAAATGACTCCACTTTTGCCTCTTCTTCTTGAATACCTACCTCATCTACCGATTGCTTAAGATCTGTTATACCTGGTATCCAATTATCATTCAAAATATGGATTGATCTTCCATTTCTAACCCTGCATTTGCAACCAATAACCAACCTATCCTTCACTAACCAGATTCCTTGTCATGCATAAGAGCTATTTGCACCCTTCTTCGACTTAAAATCTTTATGGAATAAACTATCTACATTTTGCATAATCTTCATCCTTGCTTAGCAAGAAGTGCATCATTAAAGATTCTTAGATTTTTTAATCCCATTCTACCTTGACTTTTTGGAGCACACATTGTTTTCCAACTTTTTCAATTAATCCTCTTCTCTTCCTTTTTCTAGCCTTACCAAAACTTAACCATGATTTGCTCAAGCTCATGACACAACGTAGAGGGTAATTTAAAATAGCTCATGTAGTAAGTAGGGATTGACATAACTATTATTTTGATAAGAACCTTTTTCCCACCTTGAGACAATAGCTTTTCTTTCCAATTTTTAATTTATGTCACACTTTGTGCTTAATGTCTGAAAAGGCATTCTATTTATCCATACCTATCAATGGTGGAAGAACAAAATGCCTATCATACTATTGAAAGGCTTGGATTCTCCAAACTACATAATAGAACTACCAGTTGAAGGTTTCACATATTCTAATCATAAAACTTAATCTAATTGAGTTGTAGTACGTTCTTAATTTACTTGGAGTCTATTTTGAAATTAAAACAGAAAGTGCTAACGTTGCAGTACTTCCACTAAAACATTTGTGAGATGTTCGATCGATCCAAAATACAAATGAAGTTGCGTTCCAACAAGTTCTATTTAAAATCCACAAATTATGAGGCGCGCATTAGGTCAACAAAACCATAAAAATGGTTCTAATCCAAAATATGCGAATTGGACTCTCTAGACCCTTGTAGGACCAGTGGTCAAGTGAAAATAGTTGGATTGACTTACTAGCAAAGATGTTGTGTTATGGTAGTGTAAGAAAATTAAACTCACACTCCAATTGCAATGTTATGCATGATTTTTTGAGCAAGTAATTAACAACACGAGCAGCGAAATTATTTTTGAACAAGATGTAAGGTGATCGAGAACATAAAAACAATGAGTGTTCAAAGGAAACTTACATTACAAGAGAGTGAGCTATCATTCTTTCACCACATTTTACTCATCAAATAAACATTTGCTCATAGGCTTGCCTATACATATAGGCGTCATTTCGCCACACATGCACACAGATACTTGTTGCACCAAGGATGCTGCTCTACCTTGACAACTGACTTAAAGACATCAACACGTGATATGCTAGGAGATCCCATATCATGATTATTAGGTGATTTTAAATACGACTTTGTTCCACTCCACTCCCAATGAGGCATTCTCCTTCTTGGGTGATGTACATAGTAACACTGTGTAGAATGATCCTGGAGAATTCTCCATCTTGTACCATGAATAGAGGTTGGCATTGACTACACACAAGCGCACACACACACACCCCAATATCTAGGGTTCCCAAACGGGTCTCAAAGTTAGGTATAGAAACAATTAAGTATCAAAAACATTTAAAACATTAGAAACTAGTGAGTAAATATAGCTAGAAATATAGTACTTGAAATATTTACATGGTTGTCAAATGGGGGGAGAAGTTACAGAAATAATGCAATGCCTTTTATACACAACATCCACCCCCACATTACTCAATCTTAAAAGGTAACCTACCTTCCTACGTCTCAAGTTCTTTTGTTGCCTCTCTACTCCTTACTTTCTGTGACAGTCATCTTCTCGAGTTCCTTAGCAAAGAGTCTTAGAAGTGAGGTATTGGCCCACATCTAGGTACTTTATATAGAGTGGGATTATAAGATGTCCTTTCTGACATATCTTTGGCTCCAAGTATGCTTGGACAAGAGTTCATCATCCTTGTCTTGTCATGCTACAAGATGATATAGACAAGTGATTAGAATATGGTCAGCACACCTATATAGTCTACTAACTCCTCCCTTTGTCCTTGATTGAGATTTCTCCCCTTGGCTTTGGGCAATATGAGTCTAGATGATACAACTTGTCATTCCTTCACCTTTCATTGTAGAGCCACACCATATGTGACCTTTTAAATGGAGGTAAACTTCTATGTACGGCATTGACACTTTTCCCAGCCCCTCCATGTTGTCTAAGAAAGTCCCCATGCTTGGTTTGGGTCAATCCTTGACCGTTCCTCCTCTTGATAGAGTAATCCTCTCTCTCCTTGGGATTGTATGTCATCGAAGCTAACCATTTTCATGAACTCCTCATTTTCTTTCTCACAGTAGGTGACTTTTCCAACTCGCCTGCCATGGTCGAGACACTCATCTCCACCTTGCTCTAAGACATGTCAACTGGCCTCTCAAAAGGTGCTTGCTCACTAAGATGTTGAACAAGTTACATTCTTGTACTCCCGCTGATGATTCTGTAGACCATTGTAGTGTTTCTCATCTTTGTCTTTCCTTCAACTCTAAGAATGGTCTGTCTCCTTTTGCCTTAAGCGAGACTCTCATACGTGTAATTAGATTTTTTGAATTTTTTGGATGTAGTGGATTTAGATGGTTTATGGTCAAGAATTGAACGATGTTGCACTCGAGATTTCCTAGCCTTGCCTAAAGAACTTGATTGTATGTCAAGAAGCATTGCTTCCAATGTGGTTTCCTATATAGTGTGGAAATTAAAGTCAGCAACTAGCTGCAAATCATTTTCTGATGCCATTTTGACTACACTCGAAAGATAAGCAATCTGTTGAGATGATTTCTTTCTTCGATCTCTTGTTGTCTTTAGGTGAGATGGTACTTGATCCCTTTATGACATGACAAGTACCTTGTAGGTAGATGGTTCAGAGGCTTCAAGAAATTTTTTTCAGGAAGTGACCTCTAAAGGCCTGGTATGCTTTGGTTTGAAAGGATTGAAGTCACAAATGGGCTTTGGTTATGGTGGTAGAACATGGATGCTAATGCAGGGATTGGGCTATGAAGTAAAGCTTGGGAATGGGCTTTGAGAAGTGACAATGTGTTGCATTGTTCCTTGGTAAAGAGTTCGACAAGGATCTGTAGTGCTAAGGGTGCCAACTAGTTGACGATACCCAAAATCTTACTTGGGACTAAGTGCGTATTCTCAATAATTGAGCACAAACCAAGTGAAATCAATTGCAATGAAATAAGTAAATGGATTAGTCAGAGAGTAATACTAAATGTACCAGAGATTTGTACCAATAAGAAAACTTGACCTTCATTAGTAATATCCATATGTCATCATCACTTCTTCTCAAATAGTATTTATATAGTCGTCAATTCATCATTTACATTTAAATAAAACAAGATGTACATGATTCATTTTCTAATTATAAACATCTTAACAAATACAAATATATGCTAAATAGAGACAAACCTCCGTACTCACACCTCGAGTGGGGTTGGTTTCTCTTCCTCGAGAAAATCTTCCTGGGCTAAATCTGCATCAAGAACTACAACCCTACAACCCGGATAAAGGAAACTGTTGGGGGGGACAACCACAATTAGACTTCTAAAAAATCCCATAAGGTTAAAACCTATGACAATACTACTAATAAGAGGCAATGAATATGAATGCATGCACTATTTCATATAAATAAATCTATGAACACAAATTTATGCATGAAAAAAAATCACTCTCTGAGCAAGTCTCATATATACATATTCATTATTAAGTCAAGGAATCACTCTCTTATCAATCAACATCAATCCACAATATCCCATCATATAAGTATTATGGGAAATTGCTCCACCCGTACTTCAACATTGGAAATCACTCCACCTGGCTAATGTGTGAGCTCATTCATTACTAGGGATTGAGGAGTTAAATGTAGTTAAGTAGAAATTCGTGAACAAACAACCCTTTGCCATGTATGCTATTAAGTTGATGGGTCATAGTGTGTTTGATCGTCGCACTAGATTAAGCTAGAAGAGAATCCTTGAGGAGACTTCCATGGGAATTAGGAATAGTGGAGATTGAAATCCTATTGAGAGATGGGGTGGTAGACATGAATTGTAAAGTAGAGATAGGATTTCCCATAGAGCTTGAGCTATAGCCTGCTACATTTTTTTCTCGTTTCACACTTTGGGATTTCCCAAGCCTAACAAACAAGCCACATAGTGAACCCACTAAATGATGGGTAAGGCTATAGGAGGAAAGCTGAATTAGGGGTAGAACAAGCCTTCCAAACAATTTTTTTCATTCTAGCCAAAATAAGAAAGAAGACATGGATTTAAGAGTGTATAGGTTGAGGAAAGAAGAGGGTAGAGTCTTGAAATGGTGGAAGAAAAAACCATGAATAAGCTGAAAGAGACGAAATATTTTCCTTAAAAAAAGGAACAAGATTGATTGTTTTAGAGGATGAGACAAATGGGTCAATCAATTAAACAACCACAAAGGTGTGTGCTGTTCAAAATTATCTTATTAATGACCCACTACAAGAAAAATTGGCATTTTTAACCAATTATTTGCAATGCAAAGAACTATTTGCGATGAAAACAGCCTGTTTTCGTCGAAAATAGTGGACTATTTTCATCGCAAATAATTGACTATTTTTATCGCAAATAGTCATTTTCATTGCCTATTTTTTTTTTTTTTTGTAAGAACCATCACATGTAAAGCATAATTTCTTGTCAAATTGATCAGTAAGCTATGCACAAATTGAGAGTCTGAAAGGTGATTTAGAAAGAGAAACTCTCCATTCTCTCTAGAAAGCTCAAATCACTTCAAGTGTCTCTGCCAGAAAGGAGGCTAGAGTTGTGGCTCTCACCCTCTACATTTCCTTTTCGCTACCACTTTGTAAATATGATTCTATCTTAGTAGTTTTTTTCTCTCCCCTCTATGGGTTTGATTTTGGTCAGATCTACTGCACTTCAACCACCATTAATCGACATGCACCCCACCATGCAACCCTACAACCATTGATATACTAGGATGACGTGAAACCATGCCAAAAGTCTTGGCACATGAACCTCACACGTGGAATGCTTCAGCGCATAGTCTTCACATGTTCTCGTGCCCCCAACAACTTCGCCACTACATGTACCATACCAGGCTCCCAACAGATTTCCCATCTCATGATCTTTTAGATCTACCCCACTTCACCTCCCAATCATTGGCGTGTGGTCTTCATGCACCCCCATAGGTGCATAGAAAGATAGATGATTTGTTGCAAATCAATTCATTTGATACCGAGTTTTTTACTATGTTATCACTTTCCCTAATTGATAATCTTGAAAAAGGCTGCGGACTATAGATCTCTTCAAAAATTATCTCAAGATAACAAACTGCATTGTACCCACAACTTACACTACCTCTAACGGTGGCTTACAAGTTAAAAATTGTCTTTTGACGGCGTTTTGTTTATAAGACATAAGTGGGGATTAAGAAATTGGTCGTAAAATCCATTTTATTTTCTTTTCTCCACTATATTTGTATTATGATTATTGTACTGTCGTGTTTGTTGGAGAACCCCACCAACTTCTCGTGTATCATCTTTTCCTTTTCTAATGAAAATTTGTTTGCTTATAAAGAAAGAAAAAAAAAAAGGCTATGCACAAATAGAATGGAAAGAACACTGAAGTACTTAATGCTCACATTCAATTCCTCTAAATTCGCTTTGAACGTATTTATTTTTCTCTACGTATTTGTAAGGTTGAAATCTAGAACATAAAGACACCAAACACATAAATTGACAGAAAAATCCACTCTATTGTAACCACTTAAAATAGCTAAAGAGTGGAAAATTTCGTCTTCACAATGTCAAGAAAAATAAAATTTTCAAGCCAACTCCACTTTTAATTTCAGAGAATAGGATCAATAAAAATCTTTAATTTCAGTTCAGAAACTTGATTTTGAATCATCTTCTTCTCTTTTGATTTATGTTTATATATAACGAGAAGTTTTCCAAATTTTGTTTCGAGTAAATAGAGAACAAGAGTTATTTCTAAATTGTGCCAAAGTAATTAAGCGCATAAGTTGAGAAACCAAAAAGTATTAGCTAAGAAACTAAAACATTAATAATTTTAATTAAAAAAAACTACTAATTTTATTGAACACAATGTTTTTTTAATTCAGTAAGTTTAACTGATGACCATTATTTAATTGACCTTAAATGATGGGTGGATGATTTGGTTTCATAGGAGCAAAGCTACATACTTCGAAAATTATAAAATACAATAGATATAGATCTATAACAAATGTATTTTGCCTTTCCTTTCATAGTCTCATACTTTTTTATCATAATTCTGTCACAAGCAGCACCCTCATTCACAAAGCATCTTTGGAACCCATTAATGAAAACACATTCAGCATTGCCAATTCAAGGTTCCTCAAGCCTTTAACTACAGTGTTAAATGATGAAACTTGCATGAAGAATGGCTCCAATTATCCACAGAAAGCACCGATGTAGCCTAAGAGGAGGATCAACATGTGAAAGCTGATAAGATACCGGATGGATGTTTTAGAGGCATAAGCCTAATAATGACTTCAACAGCCTTGGAAGATGGAAGACATAAATAGACCCCCGGTGCCTCCAAATCTAGAGTATATGGGAGAGACAGCCTCTTATCTTAAGTGGGGGAGGGGGGAGGATCACGCTTGGCCAATACACGGTAAGAAGAACAGAAGATGGGTTAAAGTGTAAGATATCATAAACCTGTAATTTGCAGAGCATATATCATCAGAATGTATATGATAGAAGGGTAATCCTCATACCGAGCAAGGAGACAGAGAAACACATCCTTTGATTTGTTTCCCCAATCTGTTTGGCTTCCATCCAGGTTAGCAGAGCAGAGTCCACAGACTGGCCTTTACTAACCAAAATCATCTACTCCCAAGAATATATCTTTTCGTGTAGTACTGATGAACTGCAGACATTAGGCCTAACAGCAGAGATGAGAAGCATAACTCGACTGCACAAATAAACAGTGACATTACTTAAGCCCTCCAGGATATGTGTTATTGAGCTGATCCTAATTTACATATCCCATGGTTTGGTCCTTTGCACTTTCTAGCCTCTTACAGCCTTCAAGGAAACTACGCCATATAATTGCATTTGGCAGGAAAGGCATGCTGAGAATTAGTTTCTCTGCTTCCCTAACATGTCCATGCTTAGCCAGCAAGTCCACCACGCACTGGTAATGATCCATTTTGGGTTCAACTCCATAGTTCCTCATTTGTCCGAACAACTCCATCCCTTCTCTCACTAACCCACCATGTCTGCATGCGGTAAGCACAGAAAGGAGAGCCATCCTATCAGGCTTAAAACCCAGAAACTCCATTTCTCTGAACGTTTGTAATGCCTCCTGAGCATAACCATTAATTCCAAAGGCAGAAATTAGAGCCGTCCAGGTTATGAGATTTTTATTTGTCATTTTGTCAAAGATTTTCACCGAACTTCCAACGCAGCCACATTTTCCATACATATTTATTAACACATTGGAAACAAATGTGTCACAGCGATTGAAATTCCTCTTTGTCATGAGACCATGAATAGAACTTCCTAAAGCAAAGTTGCCAATATTAGCGCACACACTCAACAGACTAACGAATGTGTAACCATCTGGATGCATGTAAACTGTCTGCATGTGTTTGAAAAGCTCAAACACCACTTTGTAATCATTGTTGCGAGCACAAGCTGCAATCACTATGTTCCAAGATACAATGTCAGGATCTTCAAGTAGAGAAAGTAACTTTACTGTTTCATTGTATTGACCATTTCTGTTATAAATCCCAGCAATAATATTAGAGGGTACAACAGGGAGTGGATCATTAGAAGCAGTAACGAAGGCCAGGGCATCAGATATTATGTCGTTTTTTACATATGAGCTAATGAGATAGCTTGATACATACTCATTATTCTGGTAGCCCATTCTTATAACTAAACCATGTAGCTGCCCCAGTTCCAATGCAATCGATGACCTAAGGACAGCCGTAAAGGAGAACTCATTAGGTTGGTAGCCCAAACGCAGCATATCTTGCAGGAAAATAATAGAAGTGGAAGAGCCTTTATTTGAGTAACCCAAAATCAGAGCATTCCAAGAAACCACATTCTTTGGATATATCTCATCGAAACAACGATGGGCACTTTCCAATTTATCACATTTAGCATAAAAGTCAATTAATGCATTACCCACATAAACATCAGATTGCAAAACACTCCTTATCGTTTTGGCATGGACAAATTCTCCGTATATTGGAATCTCCAAACTTGTACACGAGTTAATCACAGTTACATACGTCGACTGACTAGGGGATACTCCACTCATGCACATTTCCAAAAAGAGTTCCAATGCCTTTCCAGGTCCCTTATAATTTGCCACAGCAGCAATGATTGTATTCCAAGATACAACATCACATATGGGCGTCGTCTTGAATGCTTTCTCTGCAGAGAATATGTCAGTACATTTCACATACATATTGATAAGACAATTCACAACAGAAGCTTCATAATCAAACCCATTTTTAATCAATAGGCCATGTATTTGTTCTCCGTAATCCAAATCCTGTTCACATGAAAATCCAGACAAAACACCAACAAAAGAGTATTCAGACAAAGCAGACTCAACCTTCATTAGCTCTCGGAACAAAAGAACACAATGTTCAACAAACCCATGATGACCAAGGATAGACAACATTGAATTCCATGTCACTAAACTCTTACAAGGCATATCTTCAAATGCAAGAAGTGCTTCTTCCACACGATTGTGCCTCCCGAACAAGCCCAACAAAGCAGTGCCCACAAAAACTTCAGCATAAAACAGCCCATTCTTTATCACCAAAGCCTGCAACTGAACACCGCGATAAAGATCCAGAGCTTCAGACGACAATAAACCACTCAATGAGAACTGTGTTGGCCGGAATCCACGACCCATCATCTCAGAAAACAAATTCCAAGCTTTTCCTACATCCCCATCTTTACTATAAGCACCAATTATCGTATTGTAAGAGATAACATTTCTGTGGGGCATTTTATCAAACAACTTGCGAGCAAATGATAGCTCGCCAAGCGAGGCATACAACGACACGATATTGTTGTAAGGGAAGATGGGTTGGTTTGGGACTGAACCCGTTGTGATGGTGAGGGCGTGGACGAGTTTTGTTGTACCGAGAGATGGCAGGGCCACGCATGCTTGAAGTAGTTGAAGAAGGCGGCTGTGGTGGTTGGGTATATGTCCAAGGAAGCACATGCAGTCGCTGATGTTAGATGTGCGGAATCTGCGGATTGAACTCTGGAAATTTGACGCATCACTGTAGAGGATTTAGAAGGGCACATAAAATGGGCACATGATTTTGCAATTGACGTTTAATGACGGTAATTTCTTTTTCCCCTTTTCACCCCTCGGATTAAATATATTCTATTCCATTAAACCTATTTAATAAATAAGATATTTTTAAATATTAATATTAGTTCAAATATCAAACAAGTCAAATTCAAATAAATTCAACTCTACTCAATTTAAACTTATGAACAAAATTGGTATTAGCTTGATAATTTGCTTGTTGAAGCTCATTGTAAAGTTTTTTATATGCATTATATATATGTTATATTTATGAAATATAAGCTACATTTTATATATTTAAGTTACTATTATTTAATTTATAGTTTGCCTTATTTGATATATTTATTTATATTTCCAAAGTGTGTATAGGATAGGATAATTTGTTATAATTTCTTAAAGGTAGATATTCTATTTTTTTATCCTTATATATATATATATTAATATATATAGCTTATTGATATAATTATAAATGAATGACTGGATGCAAATCTGCTTTAAACATGAGTTGCCAAATTAATTTTAATTAATTAACTATAATTTATATGATCTATAGTACGCAGTTGTTAATAGTATTTATCTTTAATTAATCAATCATATCTTTAACCTCATTATATACAATAGAGTTTCTATTGTTGTATAAAATTGATGATATACATTACAATTTAGAGCTATTATTATTTATAACTGATAGTTGCATATTATTTTATTTTTCTATTGTAATATATGTACAATAACTTATTCACTATAACTATATACTGACATGGAATGCTTGTAATACACTTGTAAATATAATATATAGTAATACATGTTATAATACATTCCTTATTTATATTTAATAATAATACATTGTGGAACAAGAACTTAATTATGAGTTAGTATGTAATCCATATGGGTATATATATTAAACGGCTTAATTTTTTGCGTATATCTTGTGTATTTTTTTTTTTAAGTTCCAACTATAAGTTAATTTATATTATAAAAAGGACTATCAAAAGGGATTTTTTAATCAAAATCATTTACTTGAATAGTTAATGGACGTTAGAGCTTTTTTGTAAAATAAAAAACCTTTATATTAATAAAAAAAATCTGAATTTGCTAAAAATTGTAAAAGCTTGACTTGGTCCTTTTTTTGTACTCGAAATCGAACTAAATTTAAACAAAAATATTGGAATTTCATTCGAATTGGAACAAGTAACTCGAGCTTGAGCGCGCACGCGCGCAGAGAGAGAGAGATATATATATATATATATATATATATATAAGACAAATACGGCTCAATTTTGTTTCGACACATGAGTTTGTTTAATATATATGATATATCCCCTATCATTCTATGATTAGAGCCACTTCTAAACAGCCCATCTGGTTTTATAAGAAAACCAGCCCTCCAATCTGAATGCAATACCTAAGCAATTGTGGAATGGACACATAGACCAAAACACAAGAGATCGAAAATAGAAAGAGGAGAAATCATGTAGCCCACCGCACCAAAACTGAAATTCATCCCCTCGATCATTCATCCCTTCGCCCCCCTTGCATGGAAAGTGAATTGCATTGCATTTCGTGTCTACAACAGTTGCACAACCACCAAACCCAAAAATCTCATTCTTGGAAACTTTAGAAAACTTATATATTGAATAAACTTTAAGAAAGTGGAAACATCTAATGGGATGCAACTGTTGGGAATAGGCAGTTCAACAAACAACAATAATTAAAGTAACGCAGCGGATGCATTTCGTTCCTGACATCAATGTGCTTTGTTCTCTCATGATACATTTGATTTTTGGTCAAATGTATTGCACTCTGACTGTCACAATGAACTGACATCCCCTCCTGCTGTAAACCTAAGTTACTGATCAGGCCCTTTAGTCAAATGGCCTCCTTAACAGCTTCAGCTGCTGCCATATATTCTGCCTCTATAGTTGATAAAGCAACAGTTGATTGAAGTATTGCTTTTCAACTAATAGAAGAACCACAAAGTGTAAACACATAACCTGTCAATGATCTTCTTCTATCTAAGTCTCCAGTATAATCAAAATCAACATATCCAACAACATTAGAACTGAAATCTTCATCTCTATCAAAGATTAAGTCAACATGCAAAGTTTCCTTTAAATACCTCAAAATCCATTTCACTGCCTGCCAGTGAGTTTTACCTGGATTAGCTATGTATCTACTAACAACACTCACTGCCTGTGAAATATCTTGACGAGTACAAACTATCGCATACATCACACTGCCAACTGCGCTGGAATAGGGAACACTTGCCATAGTCCGTTCCTCTTCATCGGTCTGAGGAGATAGGGAAGCTAAAAGCTTGAAATACAATGCAAGCGATGTGCTGACAGGTTTGGAAGTAGACATTCCAAACCTGTTTAGAACCTTCTCAATGTACTTTCTCTGAGACAAGTACAACTGGCCAGCTTTCCTATCCCTATGGATTTCCATACCCAAAATCTTTCTTGCCATACCTAAATCTTTCATCTCAAACTCATTCCTAAGTTTAGTTTTCATCAAATCAACATTATACATGCTGTTAGCAGCTATAAGTATGTCATCAATATAAAGAAATAAGTGAATGAAAGATCTATCAGGCAATTGTCTGTGATAAACGCGACTATCATAGCTACTTCTCAAATAACCATGATCAATCCGAAATGAATCAAAGCGTTTCTACCATTGCCTCAGAGACTGCTTCAAACCATATAATGATTTCTTCAATCTGCATACACGGTCCTCTTTGCCTAAAATGATGAATCCCTCTAACTGATGCATATAAATTGTCTCTTCAAGCTCACCATGTAAAAATGTTGTTTTAACATCAAGCTGTTGTAGCTCCAAGTCATATAATGCCGTGATAGCAAGTAAAACTCTAGTCGAACTGTATTTTACGACCGGGGAGAAAATCTCATTGAAGTCGATCCCTTCTCTCTGACTGTAGCCCTTAGCAACTAGGCGTGCCTTATATCTTGCATCTGTATCCTGGATTCCCTTTTTTCTCTTGAATTGCAGCCAATAGTCTTCGTCTTCGCTGGCAACTTAACCAAATCTCATATTTGGTTCTTATGAAGAGACTCAATTTCTTCAGTCATAGCTGAGCACCATTGAGCAGACTCTATACTCCTCACAGCCTCTGAATAACTAGAAGGCTCCTCACCAACTATAGCTTCTACTGTAGTCAGTGCGTAAATCACCATGTCTGCATGAACATATCTCTGAGGCGGTCTAATCTGCCTCCACTATCTACCAATAGCAATGCTGTATTCTTGCTCATCACGTGTCTCAACCTCTGAATCTGAATCATGCTTATCAGCAACTGTATGATCCTGGGTATCAACTGGCATCCTCTATAGAGCCGATAGCTCCACCTGTTTGCCTTTTTCCTGATCTGTACCTATCATCACAGTAAACTCCTTTCTCGAATTAAGCATAGAATGTTCATAAAAAACAACATCTGTGCTTACCACAAACTTAAGTGATTTGGGATCAGTACACCACAACCTATATCCCTTCACCCCACTAGCATATCCCATGAATATGCATTTCTTTGCCCTTGGTTCAAGCTTACCCTCATTAACATGGAAATAAGCAGGACAACTGAAAATCTTTAAATTCGAATAATCAACAGGAGTATCAGATCATACCTGATTTAGTGTTTTCAAACCAATAGCTGTGGCTAGTAAGCGGTTAACCAAAAAGCAGGCTGTGTTGACTACTTCTGCCCAGAAGTCTTTAGACAGGTTCGCATTAGAGAGCATACTGCGTGCTCTCTCCAACAGTGTCCGATTCATCCTTTCAGCTATCCCATTTTGCTGTGGAGTGTGTCTAACTGTACGGTGTCTGGCAATGCCTTCGTTTTTATAGAATTCATCGAACTCTCCTCCACAGAACTCCATACCATTGTTAGTCCAAAGCCATTTCACTTTCTTGACTGTTTGATTCTCAATCAAAACTTTCCAATGCTTGAAATTGGTGAAAGCATCACTCTTATGCTTGAGAAAATAATCCACACCTTCCGTGAGTAATCATCAATCAACGTAAGTAGGTAGTTAGCTCCACCTTTTGATGGAATAGAAGACAGACCCCAAAGATCCAAATGAATGTAGTCCACAGTACTCTTGGTTCTGTGAACTCCTATAGCCAACTGCACTCTGCACTGTTTCCCAAAGATGTAATGCTCGCACAAATCAAGTTTGTCAATCTTCTGATTCCCTAACAACCCTTGCTTATTGAGGATAGATATCCCCTTCTCACTCATATGGCCCAAGCGCATATGCCATAAACGAGTGAGATCTGAATCTGAATCAACTGATACAGACACTGAAGCAGCACCTGCCACAGTACTGTCTAGAAGGAAATAAAGTCCATCAGACTTATCTCCTCTCATTACAATCGTGGAGCCCTTGCTGACTTTCATTGCTCCACCTTCACCTGTGTATCTAAAGCCTAAAGAGTCAAGTGCCTCCATCGAGATAAGGTTCTTCTTCAAATTTGGAATGTGTCAGACATTAGACAATGTCCTAACAATCCCATCATACATCCTTATCTGGACTGAACTGAGTCCTGCAATCTTGCATGCCATATCGTTTCCCAATAAAACGGAATCCCCATTGACTGATTCATACGACGTGAACCAATCTCTCTTGGGACACATATGGAATGTACAAACTAAATCTATGATCCACTTGTCACTAAAGCAACTGCTCAAGTCACTAATTGCCAGAATAATATTTGAGCCATCAGAATCATCTGCTACACTAACAGCATTCGAGGAACTGGTAGATTCCTCTTTCTTCTTTAGCTTAGTGCACTCATTCTTGTAATGACCGAACTTGTAGCAATAGTAATATTTTACATTTTTCTTGTTACTCTTCAACTACGACTTACCCCTGGACTTGCTTCTGCTCTTCTCTGAACTCTTCTTACTGGATCTTCTTCTACTAAAGGAACCTTTTACAAACAAGCCACTGGCTTGATTTTCACTACCCTTGTCACCGAACTTGCTTCTCAATTCCTTGTAATTCAAAGCTGATTTAACATCTACTAAGAAAATTGTATCTCTTCCATACAGCATGGAATTTACAAAACTTTCAAATGGCATAGGTAATGAATACAAAACAATCAAAGCTTGATCTTCCTCTTCAAGCTTAATGTCTATATTTCTAAGATCCATGATAATCCTATTAAACTCATCTAGATGTTCAGTAATGAAAGTTCCTTCATGCATTTTAAGAGTATACAACCGTTGTTTCAAATCCAAATGGTTAGTGAGAGATTTTTTCATATATAAGCTTTCTAGCTTTTCCCAGAGACCACTTGTGGTCTCTTCCTCTGCAACCTCTCTCAAAACTCCATCAAATAGTGATAAAAGAATAGTGTTGTGTACCTTGTTTTCATCGTCCTTAGATGGTATAGGAGAATTAGCAGACACCTTCTCTTCGAGAACCTTGTACAAACCCTGCTGACGCAACAAAGCCTTCCTCTTTATGTGCCATAAATTGAAGCTGTTCTAACCATCAAAGTTCTCCACTTCAAATCTTGCTGTAGCCATTCCTTCAAATCTTCACAGAGCTAGATAGCTCTGATACCAGTTTGTTGGAAATAAGCAGTTCAACAAACAATAATAATCAAAGTAAAGCAGTGGATGCAACAAAGATAAATTAAAAGTATAGATAGAATACACAAATATAAGTGGTTCGACTCAGAATAAGTCTACGTCCACTGTGGGGTCGGTCTCAAAACTTCACTATAAATCAAAAATGGAGTATAGAGATTTAATTCAAGGATTCTACAATACAATCACTCAGTCTCACGTGATACTCTCAACCTCACAATTGTTTACTCTCAAGAACACTCAAGAACAAATCAAGAACACTTGAAGAACTCAAAATACAGAGGAAATAAGAAAATGAGCAGAGGTTTGGGCATTAACGTTCAAATGATCGTGTTTGCCTTATATAAGTGACACTCGCTCGAGCGAGAATGCTCTCGCTCGAGCGAGACACTGTTGTAAACGACGCAAACCCTACAAAAAGAACCTTAGCTCGAAGTGAGGCTCAAGCAAACTGTTGAGTGAATGTACATGTTGCCATCTCGCTCAAGCGGGGACTCGAACGAAGTCTTGAGTTGCAATCTCGCTCCAGCTGGATATCAAGTGAGAGTCACGCGAAGTCTCTGCCTGGACCTTGCTCGAGTTGGATGTCAAGTGAAGGTCTCGCGAGGTCTCTGTATGGTATCTCACTCGAGCTGGAAGTCAAGCGAGGGTCGAGTGAAATCTCTGTATAACTCTCGCTCGAACTGGACGTCAAGTGAGAGTTGAGCGAAAAACAGAGGAGGCGCTTTATTCAAGCCACCTCTCAATAGCAACAACTTGTGCAGATGGCGTTCTCTTTAGCAATAAGTGCTTATAAGTTCGACTCTTTGACCTGCTCCTACTTTTTTGTGAAACATTTGCACTACTGTTATGCCCAATGGATGAAAGTGATCTGCCATGGCTCAATCTCTTTCCTGCTTTTCTAAAAGAGCTCGAACTACTATTCCCAAGTGCAGCTTTGGCAACACTATCTGTCAAGACCTCTCTTGCTCTCTAAGATTTAATTGGTTGGTCGTCATGGGAAATTCTTTTTTTTTTTTTTTTGGAGAGGAGCAGCAAGCAGATGAGGATGGAAGAGATTAAAAAATCGGAACTTGCTTCGACGAACGGGGGAATGGAGTGTGTTGTTCGGGTGTAGTGGGATGCATGGTAATGGTGCTAACATACTGATGTGTCGCATTCTGATTCGAGGACTGATTTTCGAAGATAACCAAATAGGCCAATTATAAAATATTCTCTTCTACGAAACCATGTTATTTAGTACCTTGTCATCTTCTATTAATGGCTCACTAAATATACTAGGTGTATTATAAAACTACCCCATACTTATTGTATTTGTCATAAAGAGATTTTACAAAATAAACTTAAAATTAATCCATTTTTCTATGATATGTTAAATCCATATTACATTTAAAAGAGTATTATAATTTAATGGATCGTGATAATTAATCACATCAGATTGTGAGTTTTGTTTTTATGGAAACTTCTTGTGAACCTAGCTAACACTAATTCTCATTTCTCAAATGTCAAAATATGAAGATAAATGCATATCCAGAAGAGATAAACAAAAGAGACAGACCCATATTCAAAAATGTGAAAGTGACATAAAGTAAGTAGGGCTCCACTACTCTAAAGAAGGAAAGAGACCTCTATAAAAGGAAGGGATTTCTATAGATCTACAAACTTCTCTACACTACATAGACACTCTCTTTAGATTGTTGGCTCCCTAGTCTTCTCAATGGACAGCTTCTTCTTCAATCTCTCCAAAACCCTATATCTTCTATTGTACTGCAAGATATGTGAAGCTATGAGTAATTGTAAAAACATCAGACATAATAGATTTCACCTCTAAATAACCTGTATATGTAAGTTTTTATGTCAAATCATGTGAATCTTTATGTCTTTCTTTAATTTTATTTTACACATTTTAATTATTATTTATTTCATAGATGAGCATTCAAACACCATATCAACTACCAAAACCATACTCGTGGAGTACCGTTTAACTCATGTATTGTTAAGCTCGGAGCCCATAAAAAAAATGCATCAAACACTAGTGATGCATATTGCCTCCATTTTCACGCCATGTTGTGGGGCTATACTCTATAGTCCTAATTAGTTCACACTATTTTGCATATATATATATATATATATATATACACACATACACAAATATAGAAACATTTTGGCATTGCACCTTCCTTTAAAGAAAAATAATGTAGGCCAAGGATATATATATATATATATATATTGAGAAAATCTATACAGCCTCCTCCTTTCTTTGTACACTGCACAAATTCTTTTTTCTTTTTCCTTTCATTAATGTGTGGGGCCTACTTCTTCTTCACAGATCCTCCCCTTCTTCACAAACAACCCCTCGTCCCCAATTCCTCCCTCCCTCCCTCCCTCCCTCCCTCCCTCCCTCATCTTTTTCGTTTCAAATATTAGCTTTGCATCACCTGGGATGGTTGGTGGAGAACCTTGGTCCCCATAACCAAGTTTTGAAGGTATTTTCAATTTCTGCTTCGCACCAACACAAGCTCCAAGAAATCCTTGGTCCCACCCTTCTATTACTAGACCAGTTCCAAGCTCAAACTCAATTGGAGAGTCTCTTTCAAAACTAGAGTAAAAAACAATGCCAAACAAACAATTAACGATGAGAAAATTTCATTGTTTTGGGTCGGGGGTCTGTGAGAAGGGGGCTTTGTAGCATTTCGTGCAGTGTACAATAAAAAGAGGAGGCTACATAGCATTTCTCATATATATTATTTCACTAGCGGGGGCATCACAATGAGTAATGGCGTTAAAACATATTATGGAGTGACAGACACTCAACCCCCACTTGGGGCATGCACTTTGACCCATATTTTGGGCAAAGAATAATTCTAAAGTCTGATATTAAATACAACTGTTTCATTTAAAGAAATTAAATAGGGCTTTCATCTACATAATTAAACAGCAATGGAGAAATACAGAGAGCAGCCAAGGGGTTCGAAATCTCTTCTTCGATGATGAAATACCCTTGCCAACCTCGCCCAGGCTCGCCTTGCCAAGAGGAATGATGTGTCTGAGAGCAGGATTTTGGAAACTTCCAAGTGGAGGAGGGGATGAAAGTGATCAAAGAGACTCAAGAAACTTCGATCGCGTTTCTAGTTATGTGCTTTTCTTCTTGTTCTTGTTCTTATTATTATTATTATAATTATTATTATTTTGGGATTAAACCTTCTTAATAGCTAATTCAAGGAATTGACTATAAGTCTGGAATAGTGGATTAGAAATATATTAGGATACTAGAGGCATGTCCAAAATTTGTTGTTCAAACCCAAAACTTTGAATCAAAAGTTAATTGGCCAATCTTCATATAATACTATTGATTTCGATTCTATGTGAGACTGCTCCCTTTTCAATATTTCCATGCACTTCTTGCATGGTAACAAATTCAGATATGGTAACAAATTCAGTCGTAACAGAAATGAAAAGGAAACAATGGAGGAGAGAAAATTGCTCTGTATTTGATTGAATTTTGTTGTAATTTTGCGACAATTATGATGAATAATACAGAATAATTAAAAAGAAAATAAGAGAGAAATAACACAAAAATTTACGTGGTTCTGCGATGTGTCTACATCCACAGGAGTGAGCGGCTAAATTTTACTATCATCTGAATTAGAGTTACAATATATATATATATATATATATTTATACTAACCTTAGGTGTACGAACGTATTTAGGAAAAATTACAAAAACAGCTCTCATCGCTTGCTAGCTCACTCCACCATCTGTCATTTGCCATTATATCTTCATCAAATATGAGCCACATACTCCAAAAAATTCAGTATTGTGTCTGTAAAAAAGAGACCAAAAAAAATATAGCTACAATTATAGCTACGTACAAACAAGGACTATCGTAAGTGGTTAATCTTCCCCTCTCAACTCGATTTCTTTCTTCTCTTACAAATTGTTTTAGAAAATTAGCCCTTTGTATGAGTTGAAGTCATCGTATATTGCTTAAAAAAAAATCATTTTTTTGGTATTAGAAATAATACTTGTAAGTGTTGATGGTGGAAGATGTTGGTGGAGAAGTTTGTTGACGATGGTGGAGGACCCAGGTGGAGGAGGTCATCTCATCTGAGGAGTCATCAATGGTAGAGGACCCAAATGTGAGAAATGATGAGGGAGAGGGAAGCAATTCATTTTCAGATTATGGGAGAAAAATTAAATTATAGACTAAGGGTGTTTTAGTCAAGTACAAGATAATATGGGGATAATTTTGTCTTTTCCTTATTTGGACTGCAAAGGAGTCCACCATTGTGGACTGTATGTAGCATGACCATTTGCCAAATATGTTAGCACCATATATTAATAAATAAAAATTCTATTTGTACATGGCTTGTATGTAGCATGACCACGTACTATACGTCATATATAAATGTTATTTATACGCATTTTTTAATTTAACTATTCATATTTTTTATTTTTGTTTATCTCTTATCATATTTTTATCTTTTTTTTAATATTTCAGCTGATATAACATTATTGCCACGTCAACGATTGATATACGAAACCGTGTACCTATAGCATTACTCTATTAAAGAAGAGCAACTATGATTTATAAAAGGGCTTGTGAGTACATATCGTATCCTTATGGTGGTTATTTTTCTTTTTTGCCTTGTACGTATGTACATACGTGGCTCCTTTTCTTGAGTTCGTAACAGATAGAGAAAGAGAGCTTGTAATATGCCGGACTAATACTGTAGTAACTCAAATGTACTTGCATGTCAGGACTAGTACTGCAGGTTCTTGCACCCATTAGCTAGTGACTCGCCATTGGACACTACAAGGAATCAGGCTTTTTACAACACAAATTTTCGCTACAAAAAGGGGTAAAACTCATCGCCAATGACTTTTCTCGACGATTTTCACCTCATTTCATGTTCGCCAATATTATTCTTTCACTTATGCTCTAATGCAACAGAATTCTAAAATTGTCACAAAAAGTTAAGCCTTCTCGACGATTTATTCATTGCAATTAATCCAAAATATCATTACAATTAAGATCAATGATTATGTTAAAATCGTAGCTAGTGATCCGGATCAATATATTGTCAAAACGAGACACAACCTCGTGATCATCTTGCATTAATATTATCTCTCCTTGCTAGCAAGCTAGACCGCGTGAACGCCATCCTCATGTTCATAATAACACGGCTCCCACCATCTCCATTGTCTTTGAGTCATCGACCGATTATCGTCTTTGATCTTCAGATTCGAAATTCGACATCAGCACAACTGAATCTCCCTACATTTAGCTCTTATTTGGATTCAAAACTCATCTCATCTTAACTTATCATTACAACTTTATCAAATTTTGACACAAAATATAATAAGCAATACAACTTTTTCAAATCTCAAAATAATAATAATATCAAAAAATAATATTCTAATAATATTTTACTCAATTTTTCATCTTATCTCATCTCATCTTATCTTATCTTATCTTATCTTATTTTTGAATCAAAGCGGGACATTAAGATATGATTTGTTTTTCCAAACCATCTCATTTCTTTTCATTTGATTTAAAACTCATAATTACACTTTTTCAAATCTCATATAAATTAAAATAAATAATTCAACTTTTCAAATTCCAAAATAACTTTTTCAAATTTCAAAACAAAATTGTTGAGCCCAAAGTTTCAAGTCTCATGTTTACGTATAGATTTTGATGATAACAAATAAATTCAAAACTCAAGCTCAAATTGTCTACGTATGAAGAAAGCTAAGCACATCAAGAAATCAAGCATAAACAAAAAGAAGATCAAGTCTATAAATGAAACTCATAGAGTAATTTTGTACATCTCTTAAAACTTGAAATTGGATTAAGATTCAAAATTAATATTTTTTCATAAAGTATCAAATTGTATTTTTTATATTTACATAACTTTATTAAAATATTTAATTTTGAATTTTTTTTTCACATATGTATAAAAATTTGAATTTGTAAGATGATTGATTTTCATCTTTAATATGTACATGTGTTTGAAAATTTTGAATGGTGGTTGTGTATTTTTTTTTACAAATGCTGCAAAAGATAGACGATTTTATTTGAAAATCTTGAAAGATGGTTGTGTATTTTTTTTACATATGCAAAAAGAAGATGATTTGGTTTGAAAAATAAATCATGCTCATTTGTTCATGTATGAAAAGTAAAAAATTAGATTTGATTTCTTTGAAAAATGAATGGAGTTGTCTTTGACAAATATAAAAATGAGATGTTTTTATTTGAATATTTTGAAAAGTGAATAGTGCTCTTATTTGACAAGTGAATCTTTTCAGATTTGAATACGAAGACTCATTTGCTTATAAATAACTCACCTGATTTTTTAAAAATAACAACAAGAGCTTACACATCAATTGCTAAGTTTTGTATCATTCTTTCAAAGCCCTTATTCTCTATTCTCTAAGTTTTGTGTCTTAATCCTTGTTCATTTTAAGAGAGATATAGTTTGCGCTGTATTGTTCTTATTTCACTCATTGTGGAGTGTACTCTGATAATCTACCCACTATCAGCTCTTGTATTTGTAAGATGGTGCATATAACCCTTGTGTGTGTAGAAAGTGTTCTATACAAGGAATAGTTGAATCACTAAGGGTGAGGTGATTGCAAGTGTAGATGGTGTTCTATACTGATTCTTTGTAGCGGTGTTGCTCAAAGGTGTAATAGGTTTCTATCTCCACTTGAAGGAGATTAAATAGTGAATTTGGGATTCTCAAGAAGTAACTTGAGGCGAGGACGTAGGCAGTGGGGCTGAACCTCGTTAAAATACTGAGTTTGCTTCTTATTATTCTTACTCTTTATATTTCCTGCTGCTTCGTATATTGTTTATATTTTATATTATATATTTAGTTTATAAGTATTAATATTTTAATATAACCTAATTCACCCCTCCTCTTGTGTTAGTCATCTGGGCACAATTGGTATAAGAGCAAGGGCTCTATTATAAGATTAATTATCTGTTGAGTTAAGATCATATGGCTAACGTTGCAGCTACATTCGCTGAAAGTTAATCCAATATTCGGCCTCTGCTATTTTGTAGAGACAATTATACTTTCTGGAAAGCTAAAATAAAAATATTTCTTCAGTCTCAAGGTCGAGAAATCTAAAAATGTATTGTAAATGGGTCTTATATTCCAAGAAAAATTGTTGATGGAGTAAAGGTCAACAAAAAAAAAGAAGAGTTTGATTGTGATGATGATAGACTTTATACAGTGAATGTAATGACTATGAATCTTCTGTCTAATGCTCTTAATGACAATAAATTTAACAAAATAATGACTTGCAGGACAGCAACGGAAATCTGGGATAACTTGGAAGTAACTTATAAAGGAACTTCATAAGTCAAAGAATCAAAAATTTATATTCTTACGCATGAATATGAAATGTTTAAAATGATTAATAATGAATCTATTTCTTCTATGTATACTCGTTTTACTAACATTATAAATAGCTTGGCAGCTCTTGGAAAAATTTATTCTAGCTTGGAGATAATAAGAAAAATTCTCAACTCTCTGCCAAAACGTTGGGAATCAAAAGTGACGGCGATTCTTGAAACTAAAGATATCAAAAAACTCGAAGTAAATGAACTCATCGGATCACTTATTACTCATGAGTACACATTAAAAAGAGAAGAAGAAGAAGGAAAGCAAAAGAAGAGCTTAGCACTCAAAGTTGTTCCCCATGAAAGTGAAAGCGAAGAAGACGAGAAAAGCGATAATAAAGATAAAGAAATTGCAATGATCACAAGAAGATTTCAGAAATTCTTAAAGTAAAATAAAGCTCATTCAAGAAAATCTTTCAAAAAGTTTTTCAACAAAGATACAGGTAAAAATGATTCATTAATTTGTTATAAATGTAAAAAGTCTAGACATATCAAAGCATATTGTCCCATGTTAAAAAAAGATCGATACAAAGGTAAGAAAGCAATGAAAGCTACTTGGGATGATGATTCAAATAACTCAGACAGCGACGCAAGCAATGAAGAATCTGTAAATCTTTATCTCATGGCTAAAGATGATTTTGAGGTAAAAAATTCTGAAAATATTGAAAATCCTTCTTATAAAGAGTTGCAAAATATTTTGGAAGAGGTATATGAGGAATTGAAAAATTTGGGTATCAAGTATACTGTTTTGAAAAAGAATTTTTTTTTTTAACAAATGAAATTGATGTTTTAAGAAAATAAAATATAGTTTCAAAAGATGAAAATTATGAGTTGAAAAAAAAAGTGACCGATTTAGGAAAGATTGTTGAAAACTTTACATATGGAAAAAGAAATTTTGAAAAACTTCTTGGTAGTCAAAAATGTGTTTTTAATAAGGTAGGTTTGGGATACATGCCAAAAGAAAAACTCAAACCCTATAAATTTTTTTTTGATAAACCGACTAAATCAAAATCAGAATTTTAAAATTCTTTTCATAAAATAAATTTTTCAAAGAAAAACATTATTGCAATCACTCAAGTTTTTCAAATATGTCACATATTATTTGTAATTCTTGTAATAGAAATTGTCATAACTATCATGCTTATCCTATTAGAAGAAAACATACAATAACTATTAGGGTCATATGGGTACCAAAAAATCTTGTTTCTTTTAATACTAATAAATAAAGGACCCAAAGAATTTTGGTACCAAGAAAAATTATTTTAATTCTTTTGTAGGTATGCATGAAGTCTTCCATAGGTAAAAGTAAATGGTTTTTAAATAGTGAATGCTCAAGACACATGACAGGAGACAAAACTAAGTTCATTGACCTCACTTCTAAAGAAGGACACGTAATATTTGGAGATAATTCAAAAAGAAAGATTATGAGAGTAGGTAAAGTTGGTAAATAGTCTTCTATCATAATTGAAGATGTTCTACTTGTTAATGGTTTAAAGTATAATCTTTTGAGTAAAAGTCAATTATGTGATAAAGGATTTGATTTACGATTACTTTCAAAAAGGATAAGTGCATTATTTTGAATAATCATGATTGCAATGTTTGTTTTATTACTCTTAGAAACAATAATTTTTATACAAACAAATTTGAAGAAATTGCCTCACAAGATACTATTTGTTTATCACCTCAACATAAAAGTAGTTGGTTATGGCATAGAAGGTTAGGTCATGCAAATATGGAACTTATTTCCAAACTTTCAAAAAATGAACTTATGAGAGGTTTGCCAAAAGTAAATTTTTTTAAAGATAAAATCTGTGATGCATGCCAGTTTGGTAAACAAACAAAAATTTCTTTCAAAATCAAGAAACATATTTCTACTACTAGACTATTGCAACTAATACACATGGACATTTTTGGATCAAACAGAGTTGCGAGTCTGCGAGGAAAATATTATGCATTTGTTATTGTTGATGATTTCTCTAGATATACTTGGGTCGTCTTTCTTACTCATAAAGATGAGGTACATGATGCTTTTACCAAGTTATGCAAGAGAATTCAAAATGAAAAGGGTTATATTATTTCAAACATCCGAAGTGACAGGGGGAAATAGTTTGTCAATAAAGATATTGAATCTTTTTGTGATGAAAATGAGTTTCTGCATAATTTCTTTGCTCCTCGAACTCCTCAACAAAATGGAGTAATAGAGAGAAAGAATAGACCTCTTCAAGAAATGGCAAGAATAATACTTAATGAGAATAGTTTACCTGGTTCTTTTTTGGCCGAAGCGATCAGTACTGCATGTTATATTATAAATAGGGTTATGTTAAGGTCTAATTTAGATAAAACCCCTTACGAGCTTTAGAATGAGAAAAAGCCCAACATTGGTTACTTTTATGTATTTGGATGCAAATGTTTTATTCTCAATGACAGAGATAATTTATGAAAGTTTGATTTAAAATCTGATGAAGGTATCTTTCTTGGGTATTCAACAAATACTAAAACTTATAGAGTATTCAATAAAAAGACTTTGACTGTACAAGAATCTATACATGTAGTATTTGATGAATCTAACCCTTTATTCTCCAAGAAATCTATTGATGAAGAATCAGAAGATACAAATGACACAAATAGTCTCAATCTCAATAAAGAGAATACAATGGAAGAAGTCTAACATGGAGATATCAGGAAAGATCATCAAGACTTAGTACAAGATTTAACCAAACAATGGAAACATGTGAAAGATCATCCAGTGGAACAAATTCTAGGAGAACCTTCATGAGGTGTAAGTACTCGATCATCTCTTAGAAATATTTATAATCACACTGCTTTTCTATCTCAAATTGAACCCAAAAATATTGATGAAACACTTATTGATGAATCATGAATTCTAGCTATGCAAGAAGAGCTAAATCAATTTGAAAGAAATGATGTATGGATACTTGTTCATATACCCAAAAATCATACTATTATTGAAACAAAATGGGTTTTTAGAAATAAAAAAGATGAGTCTGGAATCATCACTAGAAATAAGGCTCAACTTGTAGCCCAATGTTTCATTCAAGAAGAATGAATCGATTATGATGAAACGTATGCACCAGTTACAAGATTAGAAGCTATTTGAATGTTACTTGCATATGCATGTTATAAAGATTTCAAACTTTTTCAAATGGATGTTAAAAGTGCTTTTTTAAATAGCTTTATAAATGAAGAAGTATATGTTAAGCAACTTCCAGGTTTTGAAAATCATATCTCTCCTAATCATGTTTTTAAGCTCACAAAAGCATTATATGGACTTAAAAAAACTCCTAGAGCTTGGGATGAAAGGTTTAGCGGTTTCTTAATTAAAAAAAGTTTTTCAAAAGGAAAAATCGATACAACTTTTTTCATTAAATATGAACAGAATGATATTCTTCTAGTTCAAATTTATGTGGATGATATAATATTTGGTGCTACTAATGAAAATATGTACCAAGATTTTGCTATGTAGGAAGAATTTGAAATGAGCATGGTGGGAGAACTTAATTTCTTTCTTGGACTGCAAATCAAACAAGTAAAAAGTAGAATATTCATTAATCAGTCAAAATATATTAAAGAATTACTCAAAAAGTTTGAGATGGAATGTACGAAGGTAATTAGAACACCAATCAGTCCAGCCATCAAACTTGATAAAGATGAAAGCAGTAAGCCAGTTGACTTAAAGGTATATCGAGGTATGATTGGTAATTTAGTATATTTGACAGCTAGTAGACCTGATATTATGTTCAGTGTATGTTTATGTACACGTTGTCAATCATCTCCAAAGCAATCTCATTTGATTGCAGTCAAGCATATTTTTAATATCTTACCGGTACCATTGACCTAGGGTTATGGTATCCTAAACACACTTCTTTTGATCTTATTAGTTATTCAGATGTAGATTATGCTGGTTGCAAAGTTGATCGAAAAAGCACTAATGGAACATGTCATTTCTTAGGTCATGCACTTGTTTTATGGTTTAGTAAAAAGTAAAATTCTGTTGCATTATCTACTGCTGAGGTAGAGTATGTTGCTGCAGGTAGTTGTCGTACTCAAGTTCTTTATATGAAACAACAGCTTGAGGATTGTAAACTTGTGTACAATTACATTCCAATCAAATGTGATAATACAAGTGCTATAAATCTTTCAAAGAACCCAATACAACATTCTAGGACTAAGTATATTGAAATTAGATATCATTTTCTTAGAGATCATGTACAGAAATATGATATTGTACTAGAATTCACAAGCACACATGATCATTTGGCAAACATTTTTACAAAACCCCTACCAGAAGATAGATTATGCATGATTAGAAGAGAAATAGGAATGATGCATATTATAAATATCTGTTAAACATTTTTATTCCATTGTCTCAAATTACTTACAAAAATTTGAGACTTCTAGCCTCATCTTTGAACTGCATTTGCTTTTCATAGATCAACATGTTATTCTTATCTAAATGATTAGACAGTCGAAAGGAAGAGGCAAGCAAGGATTTTAAATCCTTATTTTGTTGCTTTAACTCTACTATTTTTCTATTTGACTCATAAACAAGTCGTTGAAATACAAAAACAATCTAGCTAAACTTCTCAATTTCGCGAGTTTTAGACTGCAATTGAATGGAAAAAGCAACAATGGATTATGAGTATCAAGTCTCGAGACCCACAAGCTCAAAAATGGCGTCCTGATCTGATTTATTAGCTAAATCAATCTCTTGTTGCTTCATGACACCTACAATAGAAGCAGAAATAGATTAATCACGAGAAGTACTGAAGGGAAATTGACGAGCCATTAAAAATTTATAGAATAAGAATGCAGGCGAATTGCAAAGATCAAAAGAAAATTTGATGCAAATTAGATAAAGTTAAGGATTGCTCTTATAGAAACGGAAATAAGAACAAGACACACTATTATCTCGTCAAATCTTACTTAGTCAAACTTACAAGATATGCTAGATGAGATGGGAGAGATGACTGATTGAGACGATTCTTGGTTCAAATTCGGAAGATTACCAGAAGAAATTTTCTCCGGCATTCTGTCGTTTTGGATAAACAGATACTTGATCAATGAGCAATGAGAGATTTTTCTTGTGAGTATTCGATGGGCGAAAATGGTCATTTAAACAGAAATCGAAAGCTTTCAAATCTCTACAAAATCTCGTTTGTCAACAACGTCAAGCGGATTTGAATCTCCTTCCGCACCAAATTGCCAGAGTTAGGCCTCAGCCTTTGCAGCCTTTGTCGGACACGGAAGACTCCACTTATTCAACTTCAAATCTCTTCAACATCTAATTCGTCAACAACATCAAGCGGATTTAAATATACTTCCGTACCGAGATGATAAAATTAGGCCTCAGCCTTTGCAGCTTTTGTCGAAAATGGGTGGTTCCAATTATTCAACTCTTTATAGTTTCTACTAACGCACCGTTTTATTTGGTTATTGGTTATTGCGGGAAGAAATATTACTAAAACCAATTGCGGTTGAAATATTACTAAAACCAATTGCGGTTCTTTTTTAATGATGCCAAAAGGGGGAGAAGTATTATACTACCCTGTTATATATGCTAGAATCATGTCTATATTTTATTTAAAAAACTAACGCATATTTTCAAGGGTAGTTTAAGTATTACTGCAGGTTGCAGATTTCTACTAAGTATTTGTCATCATAAAAAAGGAGGAGATTGTTGAACCCAAGGTTTCAAGTCTCGTATCTACGTATAGATTTTGATGATAACAAATAAATTCAAAACTCAAGCTCAAATTGTCTACGCATGAAGAGAGAAGCACATCAAGAAATCAAGCATGAATAAAAAGAAGTCAAGCCTACAAATGAAACTCATAGAGTAATTTTATACATCTCTTAAAATTTGAGATTGGATTAAGGCTTAAAATTAATATTTTCTCAAAAAGCATCAAATTGCATTTTTTACATTTGCATAACTTTATTAAAATATTTAATTTCGAATTTATTTTTTTTCACATATGCATAAAGATTTAAATTTGTAAGATGATTGATTGTCATCTTTCACATGTGCATGTATTTGAAAATCTTGAAGAGTGGTTGTGTGTTTTTTTTGAAAAATGCAAAAGATAGATGATTTTGTTTGAATCTTGAAAGGCGGTTGTATGTCTTTTTGGCATATGCAAAAAGAAGATGATTTGGTTTGAAAAATAAATCATGCTCATTTTTTCATGTATGAAAAGTAAAAGATAAGTTTTGATTTTTTTGAAAAATGAATGGAGTTGTTTTTGACAAATTATAAAAGGAGATGTTTTTATTTGAATCTTTTGAAAAGTGAATAGTGCTCTTATTTGACATGTGAACCTTTTCAAATTTGAATATGAAGACTCATTTGCCTATAAATAGCTCACTTAAGTTTTGCAAAAATAACAACAAGAGCTTACACATCAATTATTAAGTTTTGCATCATTTTTCCAAATCCTTTATTCTCTCTTCTCTAAATTTTGTGTCTTAATCCTTGTTCATTTTGAGAGATATATAGATTGCTCTGTATTATTCTTATTTCACTCATTGAGGAGTGTACTCTAATAATCTACCCACTAGCAGCTCTTGTATTTGTAAGAGGGTGCGTATAACCCTTGTGTGTGTAGAAAGCGTTCTACACAGGAAATAGTTGAATCACCAAGTGTGAAGTGATTGCAAGTGTAGAGGGTGTTCTACATAGATTTTTTGTAGTGGTGTTGCTTAAAGGTATAATAGGTTTTTATCTCCACCTGAAGGAGATTGAATAGTGAATTTGGGATTTTCAAGGGATAGCTTGAGGCGAGAATGTAGGCAGTGAGGCTGAACCTCGTTAAAATACTGAGTTTGCTTCTTCTTATCCTTACTTTTTATATTTCCTGCTGCTTCGTATATTGTTTATATTTTATATTGTATATTTAGTTCATAAGTGTTAATATTTTTAATATAACTCAATTCACCCCCCCTCTTGTGTTAATCATCTAGGCAACAAAAATTAATATTAAAAAATATATTATAATAATATTTTTAATTTTATTTCATTTTATCTATGAAAATAAATAAAGCCTAAAGATATCTGGTAGGGGTGTAAGAAGATCGAACTAGACCCGACCGCATGGACCGGACCGGATTGAATTCGGTCCGGTCCGGTCCATTTTTTTGTATGGACCGAACTTTTCCGGTCCGATCCAAGGCATTTCCCCACCTGGACTAGACCGAGTGACTCTTTATATATATATATATATATATGTATATATATGTATATATAAATAATAATATATAAATTATTATATTAATATTAATATAGATTAAGAGTGGTAGTATAATATATTAATATATAATATATACTCTTATAATATTAACATATTATAATTTATAGTAGTTGACTAATTGTAATATAAAAATATAAATTATAGAATCATAATATATCTATATAGAGTATTAGTAATAACTTATAAGTAATAAGTGTATTATTATTATTTAATATATTATTACTAATTTATTATTATTTAATAACATATAAATTTATAATATACAAATGTAATAATTTTTTTTACTTTTTTATTTCGATTATTTTTTCTTTTGCCAATTGTTTTAAGAGTAAGTTTTTTTAATAATATTTGGTTTAAATCTGTGATAAATACATAAATTGGACTGAAAATAATTAAATTTGTGCTAAAAATTATTTTTCATCATTGTAAGATTTTAGATTAAATTTAATTCATTAAATCATATCAGGTATCCTTAGACTGGACCGGACTTCCCCTAGACCAAATTGGGCTGGACCTGTATGGACTGAATAAGAGTTCGATCTAGTCCAAAATAAAAAAAAAAAAATTTAGACTGAATGAAATCAGTCCTCATATTTTTTCGATCGAATCAAACTAATTACACCCTTAATATCAGGCCTTGTGTAAAGAGAAAAAAATAAGTATAATGATACGCTTACTAATGATAATGTCCAAGATTCAAGCATTCGGCGTTGACTAAGTTTTATTTCTCACACAAGAATATTGATAGCAGTGAAGTAATGAGATTATTAATTATCAGCGCCCGGCGACTAAGCTTTTAAGATGTGACGAGCATCAGATCCATTACGTATATTTTGGCCTTGTATTAACTATTTAAAGTTTCTATATTTTTTGCAAATATATATATATAAAGGTGATCAGCCAGTGATACCAATTAGAAGACTTTTATAATTAATTTAGTTCTCTTTCATGATCACGTTGTCATGCAAATATATATATATATATATATATACACTAGGGGTAACGCAACGTGCGAGGCACGTTACCTTGTATCACTATAAAATAAATTAAAAAATATAAATATCTAATAAAAAAAGAAAAACTTAAAATGAATGAGAATAATATATTTCATTCAAGTTGTAATCTAATAATTCAGATAGTAATAAGTTTAAACAAACCTAGATCCAAACAGATTTCAAAAATAAAACATCGTGTTTGAAATCCATATTACAGTTTGTTTCTTAAGACAAAATAAGATATTTTTGTTTTCTTTGCCATTGAAATGGCAATAAAAAAGTTTTGAAGATTATGCATCTGGAGGTGGTATGTCATCTTCATTGATAGCATTTATGGAGAGAATATTGAAATTTTTCTATTGTTGCTTTTGAAGTTGATCTCCATCTGTACCCAATTGTATTATCCATTTTTTGTTTGAACATAGTGCTGCAATATTTTGGACATACGATAAATATTCCTGCATGGAAAAAATTGGGAGTTAAAATATGATTATCAAAGATTTAGAAGTATATTAATATATATCATATAAAGTATAGTGACAAATATAAATGTAGAATATGTAGTGCTTGGATAAAATAATAATTTTGAATATAATGGAATCAGAAGAGCATTTTATGATCTAATTAGCTAGTAGTAGTGCTTAAAATTTTATTTAGTTCATAAGTGATATATAGTTCTTACAATAATTTATATGTATGTGTGTATATTAGGGAAAATACAAGAGTGGGTGTCGTTCATGAATATTGTTGCTAAAGAGATTCAAGATAAATGCATGTAAACTGGACCTAAATGGGTAGATTTGAAATTATAACATATTTTTCATATATCTAAATACATGCGTGATACACATTCAAACATACATATATTTATATGTATGTTGGGCAAAAACAATAATTGGGTGGATTCATGAATGATGTAGGCCTAAAGAAGTTTTGGTGAAATATTGTATGTATGCTAGATTGGTTGTTTTTTCATTTTCTTTGACAAGTATGTGAAGGATCTTAAAAATGCTTGTATTTTAATGTTTAGATTTTTTGAGTTTCAACAGTGATATTAATGAAGATGGGATATTATACTTTTGATCAAATGGGAGAAGAGTTATTGTAATAATAGTTTTTGTGGGATCAGATTTGGCCCAAAGGTCCAACAGCGATGGGAGCCCACCAGGAAGGGAAAGCATAATAAGGGCCCAACTCTGCAGAATCCAAAATATATATCAAACCCGTCACCACCTTTATCGGGATTTCAAGCAGATACAAAATATCAACAAACTCAGAAAGATATATCATGCAAATACGCAATCACGATGATTACGGAAGGCGTTACAAGGGACATGTACGGCCCCAGAGGCCTATAAATAGACCAGGTAAACCTCAACTAAGGGACATTAAGAATTATTCTTGTAAATACGTAATTACTGACTTGAGCGTCAGAGCTATCCCGGGTGGAAAGCCACCATCTTCCCTTAATTCTTCTTGCAGGTAATGGGAACAAGAGGCCGGCGAGACACGTCCTTAACATTGAAGCAATAACTTCCACGTACCACCTCAAGATGAAATTCCCAACCGACAGCGGGGTAGGAGAATTAAAAGGAGAGCAGGCACTGGCTAGGGAGTGCAATGTACAGGAGTTGAAGAAAAATGGAAACGAAGTTTGCGCAATCGAGGAGCCGGAAGATGCCTTCCTCCCGCCACTTCCCCCCAGCCATGGTCGAGGCCTCGCAAGGGGAAATACAGTATAGGAGACCTGGTTCTAAGGAAACGCGGGGTGACTACCCAAAGTCCTGCAAAATTGGAACCTCAATGGGAAGGGCCTTATACAGTGGTAACAAACAGTATAGGAGGATCGTATCAGCTAAAGGACAGTCAACGGAAAGAGCTACCTCGACCTTATATCAATTAAGTTTTCGTCAATTTGCTTTTTCCAATAGTCATTTCAGATTTGCTTTTTATTTAAGTTTTTGTAAATCTGCATTTACCAGTAGTCATTCCTGCTATATTTTTTCTGAATTTTTGCCCAATCGCATTTTATCAAAGATCACGCTACCTCAAGCGAAATAAAAGGGCGCAGAGTCAAATGACCACGCCACCTTCAGACAAAGCAAAGGGGCGCAGAGTCAAATGACCACGCCACCTTCAAATAAGGCAAAGGGGCGCAGAGTCAAATGACCACGCCACCTTCCAACACAGCAAAGGGGCGCATAGTCAAATCACCACGCCACCTTCAGACACAACAAAGGGGCACAGAGTCAAATGACCACGCCACCTTCACACAAAGCAAAGGGGCGCAAAGTCAAACGACCATGCCACCTTCAAACACAGCAAAGGGGCGCAGAGTCAAACGACCACGCCACCTTCAAACACAGCAAAGGGGCGCAGAGTCAAATGACCACGCCACCTTCAGACAAAGCAAAGGGGCGCAGAGTCAAATGACCACGCCACCTTCAGACACAACAAAGGGGCGCAGAGTCAAATGACCACGCCACCTTCAGACACAACAAAGAGGCGCAGAGTCAAATAACCACGCTACCTTCAGACACAGCAAAAGGGCGCAGAGTCAAATGATCACGCCACCTTCAAACAAAGCAAAGGGGCGCATAGTCAAATGACCACGCCACCTTCGAACACAGCAAAGGGGCGCAAAGTCAAATGACCACGCCACCTTCAGACAAAGCAAAGGGGCGCAGAGTCAAATGACCACGCCACCTTCAGACAAAGCAAAGGGGCATAGAGTCAAATGACCACGCCACCTTCAGACACAACAAAGGGGCGCAGAGTCAAATGACCACGCCACCTTCAGACAAAGCAAAGGGGCACAGAGTCAAATGACCACGCCACCTTCAGACACAACAAAGGGGCGCAGAGTCAAATGACCACGCCACCTTCGAACACAGCAAAGGAGCGCAGAGTCAAATGACCACGCCACCTTCAGACAAAGCAAAGGGGCGCAGAGTCAAATGACCACGCCACCTTCAAACAAAGCAAAGGGGCGCAGAGTCAAATGACTACGCCACCTTCAGACACAGCAAAGGGGCGCAGAGTCAAATGACCACGCCACCTTCAGACAAAGCAAAGGGGCGCAGAGTCAAATGACCACGCCACCTTCGAACACAGCAAAGGGGCGCAGAGTCAAATGACCACGCCACCTTCAGACAAAGCAAAGGGGCGCAGAGTCAAATGACCACGCCACCTTCAGACAAAGCTAAGGATAGTAGAGTCAAATGACTACGCTACCTTCAGACAAAGCAAAGGGGCGCAGAGTCAAATGACCACGCCACCTTCACACAAATTAAAGGGGCACGGAGCCAAATGATCACGCCACCTTAAAACAGATAGAAGACGCGCACAGTAACAAGCACAAGCACGCGACAGCAAAGGTCAAAAAAAAAAAGTTTTAAATTTCCTACGCCTCAAGGCGAAGAAAATTTGCGGGGTAATTGTGGTTGTCATTTGACTCTGCAGAATCCAAAATATATATCAAACCCGTCACCACCTTTATCGGAATTTCAAGCAGATACGAAATATCAACAAACTCAGAAAGATATATCATGTAGATACGCAATCACGATGATTACGGAAGGCGTTACAAGGGACATGTACCGCCCAGAGGCCTATAAATAGACCAGGTAAACCTCAACTAAGGGACATTAAGAATTATTCTTGTAAATACGTGATTAATGACTTGAGCGTCTGAGCTATCCCGGGTGGAAAGCCACCATCTTCCCTTAATTCTTCTTGCAGGTAACGGGAGCAGGAGGCCGACGAGACACGTCCTTAACAGTTTTTATCTTGCTAGATGACATCAATGTTATTTTTTAGTGAATGCTGCAGTTTTTTGTTTCATATAATAGCTACATATGTGTGAAAACTACCTGTTTAGGTCTCATCTTCATATATATGTAAAAAATAATTAGCCAATAAGTTTATTCACTTATATAAGAGAATGGAGCATCTTCATATACAGTTTATTGACAATTTAATATTGTTTTGTCTAATTCATATAATAGTTATATATAAGAGAATAGAATATTCTATCGAAATCTATATATATGATCATATAATTTTTTATCTAATTATGAAAGTATTTTCATCAAGTGTTCATCATTATATAAATTTTTGAATAAAAAATCAAGCTTTTAATTATCTTTTAATGGGTTAATATTGCTTCCAAAATTGTCTTTCTTAACCCTAAAAGAAATTTAGTGTATTTCAAATGTCATGATAATATATTAGTATTAAAAAAAACTCCAAACCTAAAGCTAAGAAATAATGGTAGTTAGCTATTTGTATAGGATATATTCTAAGCTAAGAAGTAGGTTGTTTTAGTAGAAATTTAATAATTGTATGTGGAATATGGTTTAAAAAGAGTCATTTTGATACTTCATGTTCTTATAGAAAAATAGTGTAATTTGTTCATTAATGCTTGTTGGTAGTTATCTAGTTAAGTCATGCAAATTTTGATCTACCATCATTTTATAAATTGCCTTGACATGTACATGTCTAAAGTCACTCATAAAAAAAATCCTATTGTAAATTGTTAAGTTGAGTAATTAAATTTTTTTTAATGTATCCATTCATAGTTTGTGTGCTTAAATTGTTGTTAGTCATTTTTATGTGATTATTGAGTCACATATGAGTAGTTTGTGACACATATATTGATACTCACACCCTTTAAGTTTTCTATGTAGAGATCCATCACAAAATAAGATGTTTTCTAGGTTTGGTGATTGCTAATTAGTTTTATTACTTCTTCAATGTAATAAAGCTCACATGAGATGTTCTTTCTACACCTTTTAATTAATTATAAGTAGCCAAAACTCTGAGAGAGCCTTTAATTTATAAGCTATTTATGCTTGTAGGTTAAGTTAGAGTATGTTGTATTAATTTTTAAATCATGGCCATCATTTAGAAGTTTTTATTTTTCAAACTCTTTTTGGGTTGAGTATTTTAAATGAGTTATACAGACAAAATTATGGAAAAAGAAAAAGCGTAGTCTCCTAAAAAGAATGCTTAAAAAAGAAGTTTACTATTGTGTTTGAATCATAACTTGAAGATTTATAATGAAAAAATAAATATTAGGCATTTATATTGGTATGACAAGAGTTTATTTTTTATTTGTTCTAACACCAAAGTAGGACAAAATGAATCCAGCCACTTTGTATAAATTTCCAGGCCTAAAAAAAAATTATAAGGTTGAATATTAATTAAATCTATTTCATGCTTTTCTCATCAAGTAAGCAAACAAATTCTTTTCCTAATAAAGTGCAACAGTAAAAAGAAAATAAAGCTATTTCAAAGCATGCAGCAAACACTTGAGTCCTTAAAGAAGCCAAAAAAATATAATATCATGCTATAAGATTTATGAATACTACAACTTCTAGCTAGATAGTAGTAGTTAGTGTATTCTTTATAACTTTTAAGTAAATAAATTTCAAAGTAGTAGGAATCATGATGAATATAAACAAATTGGTTACCTCTCCTACATGCTCCATGAAGTCAATTGCTATGCAACCCAGAGCTTGTTCTGCAATTTCAGCAAACATGACAGCTGGAAGTCGTCCACTACCATCATCAACTTCAACATAGGTTCGAGAACTGTATAAATAAACTATATTTATAAGTTTAAATCATTAAATAGTAATTTGAATTTATGATATTTGGTATTATGATAAAAAATATTAATATAACATACATACCGTGATTGTGCAATACTCATATTCTTGCAATGATAACACTCGAATTGTTCATTTTGTTCATATCCTGTTACTTTGTTACATTTAGTACAGGAAATGTAGTAGAAGTCTTGACGTAGATCAACAATGAAGATATTTGCCTTAATTGAAAATCTTGCTTTCTGCATTAAATTAGAAGAAACACATGTTTTTATATGGCTATAAATAGTAAGAAGTCTTAGTTAGAGATTGTATTTACTCTAAAAATACACGTGGAATAATATTTATAAACAATATATAAAAGAAAAAAAGTTAAAGAAGATTGTAGAAATTTACCTTAATTGGTTCTAATGATTTGAGGTAGCCAGGAACATCATTAATCTTAATTATGTTTTGGACATTAGTAGCTAATGCTACTTTTGATGCGGCATTCAGAATGTTCTCAATAATATCTTCAAGTAGTTCACCATTAAGTATTGCCCTTAATATCACCAAAGAAGTTAAAAAAATTAACAAAAATCATTGAGAGAAAAATATAAAAGAACTAATATTTTCAAAAATAGTCAATGGATATACATTTTGTATAAATATTTTGAGAATTTTATGACAAATATAGATTGTCTAAATAATAAGTTAAGAAATGATTACCATCGACACAAGGAGGCTGCACCAGGAATAACAGGATTTAAAGTAAAAATACTTGTTGGTTGAGATGAAAGAGAGAGACCTATGTTGTAAACAAATAAAAATAGTCATTGATTGATATTGAATATTAAATATATGGTGATATTCTAAATTGAGAAATCTACCATTGTATGAACCAACTTTCAAACGTGTTGCAAGTAGAGATGGTTTAGCTCCAATGACATTTGAGATTGCTTGGCATTCACCCTCTACAAATCGACCCCACATAGTCAGGCATATGGGCATTAGGCTGTAAAATTTAAAGAACAATGTCAAATTTAGAATATAATAAAATAGCAGTAACAATAATTATTTTATAGTTATTCATATCACAAATGTAGTTGAGAAATTTTATCTACCTTTCATCGATTATGTACATTTCTTGGATTATTGTTTGCCCATCTTTTGTATTAATCTTTCTAGGAGGCTTCATGTGTATTACAATCCCCAGAATATCTGTATAATTATATTTAATTTTTTTAGTGTAAAACTAAATAAGAGTATTAAAAAAGAAATTAAATATGTTAAAACGACATTTATCTATTCCAGAATCAGTATTCATGAAGGTATGCAAATTGCTGAATGGGATAATATTGTATTCTGGGGGTTGTAATTCTTCCTCATTATCTGGAATGTCTTCGATTATTGTTCTTGAATTTAGGGTCCACTGATATCCATATGCCTCATTTTTATTAAATCTAGGATCCAAAAGCTTTACGTAGGCATTACTAATGTAGTATGACCGAAAGATGTGTAATGTATCACTACGCATGTCAATATCATTTTCAAAAATTACTGCCTTCACTCGATTGCCCTACACAATATCATACAGATTAATAGGTATGTCTATTGAATTGATTTGAAAAAAATTATATATATATATATATATATATAATTTTAGGAGTTGATTTGAAAATATAGTTAAGATTTGTTTGACACAATATTGTATGGATAAATAGTGATGTGTACTCAATTAATTTGTTTAAATATGATAATAATTTTGTTGTATTACCTCGGGATCTATCAATGTTAGATTTTGATACTTTATTGGCGAATGTTGTGCGGTACGTTTAGGAGACTTGTCTGACACTATCATCTTGATTTTCCAATTCCTTGTACTTGGAGTTATATCATTGATTGATGTGTGGAGAGCCCGCATGTTGAAAGCTATTAGTGCATGAAGGAAAAAAAATTAGTTTGAACAATTCAATTGACATGAAACAATCTGAATAAATTAAAAAGTAAGAAGTTAAGAAAGATACACAATGATAAAAATAATGCATTCAATCAAGAGATAAATTATAATGGAATTAGATTACTCACAAATATTCATGAAGCATTTGCCTGTGTTAATAATTCTCTATAAACAATATTATTTGTTTCAATTTCTTCATAGCCATTGCTTGATACTAGTCTTATAAGAACTTTGATTGAAACAGAATTCTTGGCTCTTGACAATGCCACATAGAGTTGTCCATGAGAGAATACAGGTTGAGGCAAGTATACACCAACAAAATCTAATGTTTGCCCTTGTGCCTTATTTATTGTCATCGCAAAACTTAATCTGATAGGAAATTATGTTCTTTTGAATTGAAAACCGCTAGTCTCATCTATATTTGGCAAAAAAGGAATTCTTGGTATGAAGACTCTTTTCCCGCTGTGGTGACCAACTACAATTTCAGCATCAATGACGTTTCGTTCAAAGTTGCGGCAAATAAGGCGTGTTCCATTGCACAAGCCTTCGGAAGGATTCACATTTCTGAGTAACATGATAGGGTTGTTTTTCTTTAATAACAGTTCATGAGGTGGAAGTCCATTTGGGGTCAATGTGTTTAAGAAATCTTCCATAATACCTTGTTCTGATGCATCAACTGTTTCATCAAAGCTATAGTATTTTGTGACTTCACCAGGAAATCTTTGAATAAGTATTGCATTTATTTCATCAATAGAATTATTCTTTGGTGTCAAGATTGCTCGATTGGTCATTTCGAATAAGTTTTCTGAATAACTGTTGATATCCTGGAAGACTGCATCGATCAAATTATCTAAGGACTCAACATCATTTTTGTATGGTATAAGCATTTCATTAGGAATCGTAATCTTGTTGTCAATTGTGATAGGCGGTGTTCCATTCCCAACTTGAAGTAAATAATTTGAAAAACTTGAATCGAATCTTGCCCGCATATTTTCACTCAACCTAATCTTACTTAAAGTGGACCACAAGTATGAAGATGCTAATCTGGCATCAACTTGTTGTTGTCTTGTACCTTTATGAATTACAGGTAAGACTTGGCGAAAATCACCACCAAACACAACAACTTTTCCACCAAATGGCAATCTTAAATCAGTTATATCTCGCAACATTTTATCCAATGCTTCCATACATTCTTTTCTAGACATAGGTGCTTCATCCCATATGATTAATCTTGCAAGACGCAACAATTTGGCAAGAGCACCTTGTTTGCTTACATTACAAGTGCTATTTTTATCAAGATCTAATAGAATTTTGAAGCGCGAATGTGCTGTTCGACCGCCAGGCAATATAGATGCAGCAACACCAGAGGATGCAGTTGCAAGTGCAATTAAATTTTTTGATCTTACTGTAGCGAGGAGTGCTCTATATAGGAATGTCTTCCCTGTTCCACCAGGACCGTCAATAAAAAATGCAGCAGGCTCGTTTAGAAGGATTTTTTGTAAAATTGATTCGTATGCATGTTGTTGTTCAAGATTAAGAGTTGTTGAAGCCAAAAGATCTTCCTCCGGTATCAAAACTGAAGATTCATCATTTATTTCCCTCAATTCAATTTCGTTCTCATCAAAAGAAATATCATGTTCAATTAAATGAAACACGTTTATGTCTTTTCCCATTGATTCAAGTATAGAAGAAATGCTTCGTAAGACATTTGTCCTAATATTGACTGATGCTGCATCATTGGTTTGGAAATCACTTGACATATCTTGTTCAAAACATTCCCAAAGTTCTCTAGGATTTGTGGGGTTACAATAGATCAAGATTGTTGCAAATAACCGTCTTAAACTATGTGGTATTTGGTACAAGGAAGCCTCTTGCATACAATCATGTAAACTAGTATCTCTTTCTAACAAACCATGTAATGTAGCTGCTTCACGAAAGGTTGGTGCGATAGTACCATCAACTGTTTTGATATCCTCCAATGACAAAGGACCTCTTATGTGATTTAATAATATTTGTAAGTAGTACCTTTCCCCCTCAAATGGACTGGCTGTAACAATTCGGCCGATAACATTTTTTTTCTTTCTTGGAGTCCATTCTTTATATTGTTGGCTCCAAACAAAACTCTCAGGAAACTCTTTATATAACAGCTTTCGAGAATTTTCATTGACTCTATTTGTTGAAAAGAATTCAGTCAACATTGATTTTGCCGAGAAGTCAGATCTCAAAACATTATTCAAGTCTTCATGTGTAATAGCCCAAATTTTTCTAAGGTAAATTATTTATGGATATTATTTTAAGGAGATTCATTTGATGTATTTATTAGGAAATTAGAATGGGAGATTTAGTTGAGGAATGTGAGATTTCACTTAGTATTAGAATTATGCACTTTCGGATTAATCTGTCGAGTTTTAGGAAAATGATCATAAGTCAGCCATATGATGTCCAAATGAGGTGATTCCAATTGGTATAGAACCCTAAGAGATAGATCTAAAAATTTTATGTTTTAAGTTCCCTGAGATTCGGAGGGAATCAATAGCTTATTTGGGAATCAAGTAGGCAGCTTTAGAATGGGCTTAAATGGAACCCGAGTTGGGTAATTGAACTAGATTGGGGCATGTAACCAAATAGGCAACTGGTTTTAGGATTCTCTGGGATTAGGACATGTGTAGGGATAGTTAGGAATGAATGGAAAGTTGATTTGGAAGTCAATTGAATAGTTGGGGTGATGGAAACTCAAGGGAGCCAAAAATCTGGTTGATTGGTGACTAATTGGATCAAATTTGGCTCTACCTTAACTAAACTATGAAGTGACCTTCTAGAACTTGTTGAGGGAAGACCTAAGGGAGTTGGGAAGGAACCAAATGGATTGGAAAATCTGGAAGGGGCGTGTGACACAAGGGGGAGAGCTGGAGATGAGAGATGCATGCATGGTTAGGTGAATTGCCATCTCACCTCTTATCCCTTTAGCTTGCTTCTCAGCCATGGATCAAAATGGGCAGCCAAACCACCTCAATTGTGAGCCCTTGGATGACTAATCCAGCTGCAAAGCCTAGGATTTGGGAGGCTTAATCCTCATCATTAGATTTTGCATAGATGGACACCTCATCACATGCAAATCTGCCAACTAGGGCACCTTGGGTGCAATTCCTTTTCTCTCCCTCATGTTGGTCGACCACCACCCTATAAATAGAGGCTTGAGAGCTTCCTAAGCTCCTTTAGAAGGAGAGAGCACTTGCCTTGTGAAGCCAAACCAGAAATCCCTCCCCAAACCCTCAAAGTGATCACTTGTGAGTGAAGTGAGTGTGTGTGGGAGATAACTTGGAGGAAGTTGGTTGGATCAATTCCCTAGAGCTTGGAAGAAATTGTAAGTCCACATTCTAGCTTAAATTAAGCATGGAACTGGTTTATTAGCATGATTGAGTTATGTTTCATAGTAGTGAACACTTGAGAACATGTTTGAGTGGAAATGGACATATGAGTAGGGTTGATTGTATTTGTCTCGTTTTTATGTTCAATAAAATTGTGGAAACTTAGATTTAGGTTTTTAGGAAGATAAAGGGAGTGTATGAAAAAGATTGGCATGTTTTGAGTGGAAAAACCCTTAGAGCCGTGAGTTCGCTCGACTCTCGCTCGACAGGTGGTCGAGCGAAGGCAAAATCTGAACCCTCGCTTGACTGTCGCTCGATACCCCACTCGAGCGAGTCCCAACCCGAGACTTCGCTCGATACTCGCTCGACAGGCCGCTCGAGCGAGATGCCCTGTTTTGCTTAGGTTTAGGGTTTTCTTGGAATGGAAGTGGTGTTTCAAATGGGAAGGGTTATAAGTGAGATGACTCATGTGTATAAGAGGAGAATATAAAGAAAGAGAACAATGTATAAAAGATAAGTTAGTCACGTCATGACGGGGACGGCGATACGTAACGCCCGTATGACTGACGTGCCGGCAGGGACGGCGATACGTAACGCCTGTCGTGATATGAAATTGTGATCTCCACGGGGACGGCGAGACGTAACGCCCGTGTGATTGATCCTTGCGGGGACGGCGAGACGTAACGCCCGCAGTACTATGTGTATATATTTCGTGTCATAACGGGGACGGCGATACGTAACGCCCGGATGATTGACACTAGACTCATCATAACGGGGACGGCGATACGTAACGCCCGGATGATTGATGAGTATATGATTGATAAGTTAGTCACGTCATGACGGGGACGGCGATACGTAACGCCCGTATGACTGACGTGCCGGCAGGGACGGCGATACGTAACGCCTGTCGTGATATGAAAGAATATAAAAATCTTAAGGGAAAACGGGGTAATTTAATATAAGATCATGGGAGAGTCGAGAAAAGTGTCAGTTAGACAGTGGTCTTGTGAGGGGTATGTTAGGGTAATTTCCCTTGTCAGTTGTGGTATAACTTTATGGTTGTTTTCCCTGTTTCCTTTAAGCTGTTTATGTACTTACTGAGATTTCATTCGAAATCTCACTCTTTTGTGGCTCCATATATTTTGTGCATATTATTTCATACAGGATTTGATGACCAGCCGGGGGACAGCCCCGACGAGGCAGGAGACTTCGGGGAGTCCTGAAGGACTTTCCGATTATAGTCCCTTTTTGGATATTTCTTTTGTTTCCTTCGGACCTCCTACCAGTAGTCGACCCACCGGATCTGGGAGTCTTGATGCATCCACTTTTGATGAGGAGAAGCGACGTACGGGATGCTGCTTAACCTTAGGAGCAGACGGCTCCTTGTCCATGTGTGGAGTTTGTGTGACTCCACAGGGACAACAGCTCCAGCGAGACTTTAATATTAGTATGGATAGGTTTCGCTATGGGAGAGAATACCCTGAGGTTAAGAGGGAGAAAGAGTGAGGTGAAGGAAAGTTCTTTTGGGATGTATGTAATATATTTTGCTACAGTTGGGTTGTGTATATGTATAAAGTACAATGTTTAAGCTTTAATGAATGTTGTATATATATATTTCCGTGTGATCTTTAGAAAATTTCATATCTATAACCTGATCCGCTGCGAATTAGATGATTTATGCTTTTTAGTATTGTTAAGTACGAGGGTGAGTAGCCAAGTGTTGCTCATCCAGACACCTTAATTTACGTTAAATCCCAGACGTAAGTTGGGGGCGTCACATCATGTGCACGAAAAGCTACTTGGTGTTGATCTTCAAGATGTAGATGTAAACTATAAACTGATGGATACATTTCATTAAGAGTAAATCCATATATTCGCCACATGGCTTCAGGTGGTGCAATCCATCGAGCTGATTGGAATTGTTGGATTTCATCAATCTCTTGGTTGTTTTGTCCGACAATTAGATTGAAAGCAACACGATCATGACCTTTGTAAATGTATTTGTAAAGATATTTCACTGCTTTGATTGTTGAGCAAATTTCTACATTGATATGACAATCAAACTTTGCAACGAGATATGGATTATGCGGAACAACCCAACGGTTATCTAAGTCTTTACCTCGAACTCTGGCAGTTACTCCATTATCACGACGTTTGTACTGTGGGAAACAATCGTTTCTAACAGTTGTGGTAGATGCAAAGGTTTTTGGAAAATGATTCTTACAATTGCCATTTATCTTCATGCACACATTGTTTGGATTCAATACTCCACAAGGGCCATGCATCATATGCCTAATTACTGTTTTGTACAGATGTAGATTTGCATCTCTATAAGGTATTTCTGCTGATACAATTTCATCAAAGAATTCAGAAGCATAGATTTTCCAATCTCTTTGTAGTATGATTAAAAAATGTGCATGTGGAAGCCCTCTCTTTTGATGTTCAATCACATATACATATGCTGAAACTTTTCCAAAAACCTCTCTTTTGAACAATTCATCCTTTAGGTCTTCTAATTTTGCTCTAAAGATTCGTGCAATTAAATCAGGACGATTTTGTGCCTCTTCTTGCGGACCCAATTCATTCAATATATCTTTCCAACTTGGATTACACGTCATGGTCAAAAAGATATCAGGTTTTCCAAAGCGTTGAACTAAAGCCACTGCTTCCATGTATCTTTTGCGCATATCCCTTGGACCTCCAATAAAAGAAGAAGGCAAAATAATGCGCTTACCAACTTTGGAACCACTACTTTCTCCAATTGAAATGCTATCAACTATACCTTGGTACACCTCAGAGCGAATCTCTTGTTGCTTACTACGAAAATAATCCAATCTTGATGTTTCAATTTTGACATACATATCAACAACAAACTGCTGCAATAAACGGCCAGAGAACAACAAAATAGACTGATAATTTTTCCTGATTTGAAGCTTGTAACAATAGTATTCGTGGCATGAGACAACAGGTTCTTTTCTATTTTTTTTCAACACTGCAAGATGATAATGGTAACAAGTTCAAATTTATATGTTTTATTTTGGAACTAAAAATAGAATAAAAAGAATTATTTTGATCTTGTTGTTCCTTTCTAAGCAATTGCTCTGTTGATATTGATTGTTGGGGGTCAATCACTGATCTTGTTACTTGTTGTGGTGGTCTTTCCTCTTTTTTCACTTTTAGTATTCCTTGGTGCCAACCAGTATCACCAAAAGGAAATAGTAATGGATATTGCAGTAGATCATAACACCCAAAATAGTATTGGACTATATGAGTCACACCTGCATGATTGAAGACCACAATATCTCGTCCTCTCAAGCGTTCTGAATCATCATCTTCAATCCAAATTACTGCTACCTGGGAAGCTGAGGGAGTGTTGAAAACACGTTGATCTAAACCAGCATCTGATCTAATATGGATTTTATGGATTTCCAAGTTGGGCAAATCACCAAGACTTCGGAAGAAAGTTGAGTAAGGATTAATATGAAGAATGGCCATAAGCTGAGCAATAATTGATGGATCCAACATTTCAGTGTCATGAACACGATTCTCTAATTCATGTTCAGTATCATAAAAATAAAGTTGTAGATACGAAGGACGTCCATCCAAAGGAACCAAGTCATTTATATAATGATAAATTTGACCTTGAGCTCGGAATGTATAGATTCCTTGATTCCTTCTGCATAAATCCCTATCAAATTTAACTCCGAATGAGGTAAAAGCAAACTTGTTGTTATATGTGTGCACATAGGTACGAAAGCTAACAGATTCAGCTGTGTTACTGGTAAACAAATGGTAAAGTTGTTCTGGAACATCATTTGTGGTTAAAGAGATTGTTCCATCGGCACAACAAAAACCATTTGTCTCATGTTGAAATCTTTTGGCTTTACAATATTTACAAAATGGAACAGGCGGTAACAAAGTTGCCTCAGATGGCACTGTTTGTAGTATTTTCCTAAGCGTAGCCAATCGTTGATGCCGTTTTCCTATGTGAAAGAAACAAATAAAGATCAAAGAAATGTATCATTGAATGATACTACTTATAATGAAAAAAATCAAAGGGAAAAAAATATCACCAAATTTTATACATCTTTCCTTACCCCGAGAAGCTATTGATATCCTTGTGTCAAAATTGGGCTGGTATTGGAAAAAAAAAAGTCTATTGAATAAAAGTTTGAGAATGTGAATAGGAAATATAAGAAGCTTGATTGCAAACTATAGGTGAGAAGTAAATGATATACAATAAACCTGCTCAACCGGAAGGTCACCAACATTCTGCACATTTTTTGTGCATGTACTTGTTGTCCCAGGTGTGAAAGACACTGTGGCATTGTTTAGAAGAAAAGGTTCCGTTGATACACTTGTAACAATGTTAAGTTTTTGATAGGAAATTCCACCATTATCAAGATTAGAAGAATATTCTGTTTGTATTATGGAAGATCCGTCATTGGTCCTAATATCACCACGAGAAGTCCGCTGCCTTTTTGTATAAAATGCAAGACTTCCTCAATATTGTGCATGAATCTAACATCAACTTCAAACATATTTGTTTCATCATGAAGGACTGGTTGGGAGAGAGATTGTTCTTCTCGTTGAATAGCATCGTTCACAGAATTTCTTTGTTGAAGATATATTTCTCTCCTTTCTCGTTGTCTACGTTGTTTTTGTTCTAATGAAAGAGTTCTATACCAATTGTTTATTCTAGAATGTTTTCCAGCACCTTGGAAATTGTTACAAATAATGATTCAAGTTATAAGAATAGAAACAAGGTAATTGATGATATGTTGATAAATTTGTATTGATTTACTAATGTAGGCTTACCACTCTTCATTTATATGTGCAACGAATTAATTCGTGTTGACAATTGGATAGAATAGCCTAAAACCAGATAGAACATAATTAATTCATAATAGACAAAATAAGAAATTGCCTTTGAAAGAAAATTAAAAAGAATATAGATTTATCCATTGTAATTTTCATGCTATTCTTTATACAATTTGTAATTATGTATAATGAATCTTGTTCAATTGACAAGAAAAGCTGATGATGATCAATGAATATACATATATCAAATCAAAAGAAAGAAATGATGGTTGTTCAACTCTTTACAAAGTTCTACTTCAAAATAAAGATTCATCTAATAAACCATTGCCTTAAAAAAATAAAACATAGCAAACTTCATCAATATTATGAATTAAAAAAATTTTAAAAATAAAAGATACCTGAAACGTAATTCTTTTTCTGTGATATTCTAAATGCGACAATAACACCTGAAAAATATTAACAAAATAAATTACAATTTTTTTAACTATAGACATTATTAGATTGCACTTGCAAACAAAGAATGGGATCAACAAGTAGTAACAAGCTGAATTATATAAATTTATCACATTTACATTTGGATAGGAATATTAAACTGACACTCCAAAATTAAGAAAGATTAAAAAGAAAAACCATTAAAGATAACTAAAAACATAATAGATTAGAAAAGTAAATTAATTGTATCGATTAATTGAAAAGAATCTCAAGGTTTCTAAAAAGAAAAACAAATTTCAAAATATATGTATTTTTGAAATGCAACATAAGAAAATTCGTATCTAAGGACTTAAAAAATAGGTGAATAAGTCTTTCAAAATTGCTAACATTTTCTCCAAAGGATAGTTTGTTCAAGCTTTATGCATCACACTTGCATGGCTAGATCTTGTTGGAGTACAAAAGCAGTACGCTGGTGTCTTATTATCTAATAGTGAGAAATTAAAAAACCTTATGTATCAGGCTTTACACAAATGGTTTCAGCCATAGGGAGCTTTGTACATATATATTGGAGATTTTTCTAATAGTTTTTTTTAATAGTAAGGTCTTGATAACAGATTTTTTCTAATCTATAGAAAGATTGGATAAATATGTTACTAAGATTATTAACATTTGTTTTAATACTAAGAACTTGAAGCATTATTTATCACAAGAAAATAAACAAGTGGATAAATAATTTTTTCTCTCTTGCTATCAATCTTCATGAACCAGATGTTTGATTAGCTCCATTTATCACAAAAAAGGTAAGAAATGCACAAATAAAAAGATTGAGAATGATTTGGAAAAGAAAAGCAAAAAAATAATAAGAGTGAAGATCATGAAAACATACCAGCAAAGATCAACCACAAGAACAGACAAGAAAGATTTTTTCTTCTCTCTAGTACTGCAACAGATAATAAAATATTTATTACAAAAAAATAAAGAAATGCATAAATAATTTTTCATTTCTCTCTATCAATGTCAGTGTATCAAATGTTTTATTAGCTCCACTTATCACAAAAAAACTAATAAATACACAAATAAAAAGAATGAGAATGAGCTGAAAAAAAATAAAATAATGAGAATAAAGATTAGGAAAACATACAACTGGAAATCAACCATGAAAATGATAGTGGGAAATTTTTTTCCTTTCTCTCTTGCATTGCAACAAATAATCAAATATTTATCACAAAAAAAAATGCATATATAATTCTTCCTTAATATCTTTCTATCAATCTCCATAAGTCAGATGTTTTATAACTCAATTTATTACCAACAAATTAACAAATGCATAAATAAAAAAAATGAGAATAGGTTGGGATAAAAAAGAAAATTGAGAATGAGAATGAGAATGAGCTGGAATAATCAAATATTTATCACAAAAAAATAAACAAATTCATAAAGAATTCTCATTTCTCTCTTGCTATTAGCTTTTGTAGGTCAGATGTTTGATTAGTTACATTTATCACAAAATAATTAACAAATGTAGAAATAAAAATATGAGAATGAGCTGGAAAAAAAGAAAGAAAGAAAATTATGAGAATGAAGATGACAAAAACATACCAACAAAGATAAATCACAGGAATAGATGGGTAATTTTTTTTTCCTCTGTCTCGCACTACAACGGAAATAAAATAATTATCACAAATAAATAAATAAATGCAAAAATAATTTTTTATTTCTTTGCCGCTATCAGTTTTTGTAAGTTAGATGTTTTATTAGCACCATTTATCACAAAAAAATTAACAAATGTACAAATAAAACAAATGAGAATGAGTTGGGGAAAAAGAAGAAAAAATATTGTGAATGAAGATTATGAAAACATACAAGTGGAGATCAACCACGACAAGAAATGGAAATTTTTTTCTTCTCTCTTGCACTACAATGGATAATCAAATATTTTTCACAAAAAATAGAAAAAATGCATAAATAATTTTTCATTTCTCTCCTTATTAGTCTTTGTAAGTCAAATGTTTGATTAGCTCGATTTATTATAAAAAAAAATTAATAAATGGACAAATAAAAAGAATGAGAATGAGTTGAAAAATAACAATAATAATAATAATAATAATAATAAGGAGTTGGGATAATCAAGTCAGATGTTTGATGGGAATTTTTTTTCCTTTCTCTCTCACATTGCAACAGTTGATCAAATATTTATCGCAAAGAAAAAAAACAAATGCATAAATAAATTTTTCTTTCTCTCTTACTATCAGTCTTCGTCAGTCAAATCTTTAATTAGGTTCATTTATGAAAAAAATTATGGAATGTACAAATAAAAAGAATGAGAATGAGAATGAGCTAGCAATAAAAATTAATGAGAATGAAAATCAAGAAAACATAAATATCTTTTCCGTTTATCTCCCGGACTGCAATGGATGGGAATTTTTTTTCCTTTATCTCTTGCATTGCAACGGATAATCAAATATTTATTACAAAAAAATAAAAAAGTGCATAAATAATTTTTCTTTTTTGTCTCGCTATTAGTCTCCTCAAGTCAGATGTTTTATAGCTCCATTTATTATGAACAAATTAACAAATGCATAAATAAAAAGAATGAAAATGGGTTGGGATAAAAAAATAAATTGAGAATGAGAATGAGAATGAGCTGGGATAATCAAATATTTATCACAAAAAAAAAATTAACAAATTCATAAATGATTTCTCATTTATCACTCACTATTAGTTTCGATAGGTAAGATGTTTGATTAGCTACATTTATCATCAAAAAATTAGCAAATGCACAAATAAAAATATTGAGAATGAGCTCGAAAAAAAAAAAACAAATAATGAGAATGAAGATAATGAAAACATATCAGCGAAAATCAACCATGGCAATAGATAGCAAGTTTTTTTCCTTTCTTTCTCACACTACAATGGATAATAAAATATTTATCATAAAAAAATAAGCAAATGCATAAATAATTTTTCCTTCCTCTCTTGCTATCAGTTTTTGTAAGTCAAATATTTGATTAGGTTCATTTATGTAAAAAAATTAATGAGAGAGGAAGATCAAGAAAACATAAATATCTTTTTGCTTTATCTCTCGAATTGCGACAAATAGGAAATTTTTTCGTTTCTCTCTCACATTGCAGTAGATAATCAAATATTTATTGCAAAAAAATAAAAATATGCATATATAATTTTTCCCTTCTCTCCTTATTAGTCTCCATAACTCAGATATTTTATAGGTCCATTTATTAGCAAAACATTAATAAATGCACAACTAAAAAAAATGAGAATGAGTTGGGAAAAAAAGAAAAAAAATTAATAAGAACGAAGATCAAGAAAATATAAATAATTTTTTCCTTTATCTCCTGCATTGTAACGGATGGGAAATTTTTTTCCCATCTCTCTCGCATTGCAACGGATAATCAAATAATTATTACAAAAAATATAAAAAATGCATAAATAATTTTTCATTGTTGTCTTGCTATCAGAATCCATAAGTCAGATGTTTTATAGCTCCATTTATTACTGAAAAATTAATAAATGCATAAATAAGAACAAATGAAAATGGGTTGGGAAAAAAAAATGAAACTGAGAATGAGCCGGGATAATCAAATACTTATCACAAAAAAAAAAGAAAGACAAATTCATAAATAATTTCTCATTTCTCTCTCACTAGTAGTTTTGATAGGTCAAATGTTCGATTAGCTACATTTATCATCAAAAAATTAACAAATTCACAAATAAAAATATTGAGAATGAGCGAGAAAAAAAAAACAAATAATGAGAATGAAGATAATGAAAACATACCAACGAAAATCAACCAGGGCAATAGACGGCAAGTTTTTTTCGTTTCTTTCTCGCACTACAATGGATAATAAAATATTTATTATAAAAAAATAAACAAACATATAAATAAACAAATATATAAATAAATTTTCATTTCTGTTTCACATTACAATGGTTAATTAAATATTTATCATAAAACAAATAAACAAATGCATAAACAATTCTTTCTTTCTCTCTTGTTATGAATCTTTGTAAGTCAAATCTTTGATTAGGTCCATTTATGAAAGAAAATTAAGGAATGTAGAAATTAAAAAAAAAAAAAAAAGAGAATGAGCCATGAAAAAAGGAAAAAAAATTAATGAGAGCAAAGATGAAGAAAACATAAATATTTTTTTTCCTTTATCTTTTGCATTGCAATGGATGGGAAATTTTTTCCTTTGTATCTCACATTGCAATGGATAATGAAATATTTATCACAAAAAAATAAAAATATGCATAAATAATTTTTCTCTTCTCTCTCCTTATCCGTCTACATAAATCAAATGCTTTATTGCTCTATTTATTACAAAAAATTAACAATACACAAATAAAAAGAATGAGCGCAAGTAAGATGTTTGATTAGCTCCATGTATCACAAAAAATTAATAAATGCACAAATAAAAAAGAATGAAAATGAGTTAGGAAAGAAAAAGAAAAAAAAATATAATGACAATGAACATCAAGAAAATATACCGTCGAGTGCCATTCATCACATAAAGAATTAATAAATGCAAAAATAAAAACAATGAGAATGAGCGAGGAAAAGAATTGAAAAAAAGTAATGAGAATGAAGATCACACAATGTAAGTCAAATGTTTTATTAGCTCCATTTATCACAAAAAAATTAACAAATTCACAAATATAACAAATGAGAATGACCTGTGGAAAAAGAAGAAAAAAAAATTTAGAATGAAAATCATGATAAGATACAAGTGGAGAACAACTACAGGAAGAAATGAGAATTTTTTTTCTTGTCTTTGTCACACTACAATGAATAATGAAATATTTATAAAAAAAAATTGCAAAAAGAAATTTTCCCTTCTATGTCCTTATCCATCAATGTAAATCAATTTTTTTATTGCTCTATTTATTACAAAAAATTAACAAATGTACAAATGAAAAGAATGAGCGTAAATGAAATGTTTGATTAACTCCATTTATCACCAAAAAATTAACAAATGCATAAATAAAAAAGAATGAAAATGAGTTGGGAAAGTAAAAGAAAAAAAATAAAATGACAGCGAACATGAAGAAAACATACCGGCGAGCATCATCCAACAAAAAAAGAATTAACAAATGCACAAATACAAATAATAAGATTGAGCTAGGAAAACAATTGGAAAAAAATAATGAAAATAAATATCACGCAACGTAAGTACATTTTATGAGCTCTACTAAATAATCAAAAATTTATCATAAAAAAATACATAAATAAATTTTCCCCCCTCCTTATCCGTATACATAAATCAAATTTTTATAAGTCCATTTATTAGTAGAAAGTTAATAAATGCACAAATAAAAATAATGACTCTAATTATACCGGCGAGCACCATTCAACAAAAATAGAATTAACAAATGTATAAATACAAATAATAAGAATGAGCTTGGAAAACAATTGGAAAAAAATAATGAGAATGAAAATCACGCAACGTAAGTACATTTTATGAGCTCTACTGAATAATCAAAAATTCGTCTACCACTTTCGTCTTTAAACCTTTGTATGTCTACTTTTCTTCGCTTGAATGATTTATCTCTCTCGCAGTACAATCAATACTGAAACATTTATCACAAAAAAAGGAAAAAATGCATAAATAATTTTTTTCCTCTCCTTATCCATCTATGTAAATCAAATATTTTATAGCTCCATTGATTACCATTGATTACCAGAAAGTTAATAAATGTAGAAATAAAAATAATGACTCTAATGACTTTTTATTGATTAGCTCCATTTATCACAAAAAGATTAACAAGTACACAAATAAAAAAGAATAAGACTGAGCTAGAAAAGAGAAAAAATGAGAATAAACATCAAGAGAACAAACCAGCGAGCTCTATTTATCACAAAAAAAATTAATAAATGTACAAATACAAATAAAAATAATGAAAAGAAGCTGGGAAAATAATTGGAAAAAAATAATGAGAGTGACGATCACACAAATAATTTTTCCCGTCTCCTTATCTCTATAGTAAAACATCAAGAGAACAAACCAGGGAGCTCTATTTATGACAAAAAAAATTAAGAAATGTACAAATACAAATAAAAATAATGAAAAGAAGCTGGGAAAATAATTGGAAAAAAATAATGAGTGGCAATCACGCAAATAATTTTTCCCGTCTCCTTATCTCTATAGTAAAACATCAAGAGAACAAACCAGCGAGCTCTATTTATCACAAAAAAAATTAATAAATATACAAATACAAATAAAAATAATGAAAAGAAGCTGGAAAAATAATGAGAGTGTCGATCACGCAAATAATTCTTCTCGTCTCCTTGTCTCTATAGTAAATCAACTTTTTATAGCTCCATTTATTAGTAGAAATTTAATAAATGCAGAAATAAAAATAATGACTCTAATTACTTTTTATTGATTAGCTCCATTTATCACAAAAAGATTAACAAGTACACAAATAAAAAAGAATAAGACTGAGCTAGAAAAGAGAAAAAATGAGAATGAACATCAAGAGAACAAACCAGCGAGGTCTATTTATCACAAAAAAAATTAATAAATGCACAAATACAAATAAAAATAATTATTAGTAGAAAGTTAATAAATGCAGAAATAAAAATAATGACTCTAATTACTTTTTATTGATTAGCTCCATTTATCACAAAAAGATTAACAAGTACACAAATAAAAAAGAATAAGACTAAGCTAGAAAAGAATAAAAATGAGAATGAACATTAAGAGAACAAACCAGCGAGCTCTCTATTTATCACAAAAAAAATTAATACATTCACAAATACAAATAAAAATAATGAAAAGAAGCAGGGAAAATAATTGGGAAAAAATAATGAGAGTGACCACCACGCAAACATACCAGGAGAAATGAAATCAACTACGGCAACAAACCAGCGAGCTCTCTATTTATCACAAAAAAAATTAATAAATGCATAAATACAAATAAAAATAATGAAAAGAAAGCTGGGAAAATAATTGGGAAAAAATAATGAAAGTGACGATCACGCAAACATACCAGGAGAAATGAAATCAACTACGGCAACAGAAGGTTTTTTTTTGTTCTTCTTCGTCTCACACTGGAACGGATAATCAGAAAGGAAAAAGAGTGTCTTCCATCGCCCTTATCAAGAACCCAAAACATCTTTTCATCCGATAACGTCACACCATAAAATAGTAGATACAACCAGACGAACGAAACCGAAGTAAGAAAAATCAAAATTATTATAACGAAATGAACTAAACGGATCCGAAAACAGAGTGATATTATAACGAAATGAACTAAACGGATCCGAAAACAGAGTGATATTTCATAAGGGACGAGAAGAGTACTGTGCGCAATCTGAAGTAGATTTTATTACGTAAGAAGGCATAAACCAAAGTACAAAAGCACAAATCATGAAAAAAATAAAACGCACCGTATCCACTTAGCTAAAACGCTGCGTTTCGTAGCTACCACATAAACGTAAAACGACACGCACGGAACCACATCCAAATAGCTGAAACGCTGCGTTTCGCAGCTACCACAACACTGTAAACGCATGGGGAGCTGCCGAATCATGTTGATTCTTCTAACCAGACCCAGGTTGATTCTTCCAAATGCACGAGCTGCCGAATCATAGGGGAGCTGCCGATGGTGAAGCCTGGCTATGGAATCAGATTTGGCCCAAAGGCCCAACAGCCATGGGAGCCCACCAGGAAGGAAAATCATACTAAGGGCCCAATTCTGTAGAATCCAGAATATATATCAAACCCGTCGCCACCTTTATCGAAATTTCAAGCAGATACGGAATATCAACAAACTCGGAAAGATATATCATGCAGATACGCAATCACGATGATTACGGAAAGCGTTACAAGGGATATGTATCGCCCCATAGGCTTATAAATAGACCAGGTAAACCTCAACTATGTACATTAAGAATTATTCTTGTAAATACGTGATTACTAACTTGAGCGTTGAAGCTATCCCGGGTGGAAAGCCACCATCTTCCCTTAATTCTTCTTGCAGGTAACGGGAGCAGGAGGCCGGCGAGACACGTCCTCAACATTGGCGCCGTCTGTGGGATCCGAATTTACAGACGATTAACGTGGTTCTCGCATGCCTACTGTGACACGTTCCATGGCAAGCCGAATGACAGGAGCATTGATGGAAACACGGTTAGCAGTGGCGGAGGAAAGACTGAGAACAACATTGGAAGCCTTAGAAGCGCTTCAGAAAGAGAACGAGATCTTGCGACAAATGAACGTTGAATCCAGCAACACAGCCGTACCGCCAGTCGACGGCCAAGGAGAGCAAGAGGCGGATAGTAATGCGGGGGTCAAGCATGAGCGCATGGAAAAACAGAAGCTGCACGACGAGTTGAAGGACCTTGCAGGCAAGTATGAGGAAATAGCCAAAAGGAAATAATGATCACGCCACCTTCAAGCATGCAAAGGGGCGCAGAGTCAAACGACCACGCCACCTTCAGACAAAGCAAAGGGGCGCAGAGTCTAATGACCACGCCACCTTCAAACGAAGCAAAGGGGCGCAGAGTCAAATGACCACGCCACCTTCAAGCATGCAAAGGGGTGCAGAGTCAAACGACCACGCCACCTTCAAGCATGCAAAGGGGTGCAGAGTCAAATGACCACGCCACCTTCAACCGCAGCAAAGGGGCGCAGATTCAAACAACCACGCCACCTTCAGACAAAGCAAAGGGGCGCAGAGTCTAATGACCACGCCACCTTCAGACGAAGCAAAAGGGCGCAGAGTCAAACGACCACGCCACCTTCGAACACAGCAAAGGGGCGCAGAGTCAAATGACCACGCCACCTTCAGACAAAGCAAAGGGGCGCAGAGTCAAATGACCACGCCACCTTCAGACAAAGTAAAGGGGCGCAGAGTCTAATGACCACGCCACCTTCGGACGAAGCAAAGGGGCGCAGAGTCAAATGACCACGCCAACTTCAAACACAGCAAAGGGGCGCAGAGTCAAATGACCATGCCGCCTTCAAACAAAGTAAAGGGGCGCAGAATCAAATGGCCACGCTACCTTCAAACAAGCAGAAGACGCACACAGTAACAAGCACAAGCACGCGACAGTAAAGGACAGAACCAAAAAAAAAAAAAAAAACTTTAAATTTCCTTCGCCTCAAGGCGAAGAAAATTTGCGGGGTAATTGTGGGATCAGATTTGGCCCAAAGGCCCAACAGCCAAGGGAGCCCACCAGGAAGGAAAATCATACTAAGGGCCCAATTCTGTAGAATCCAGAATATATATCAAACCCGTCGCCACCTTTATCGAGATTTCAAGCAGATACGGAATATCAACAAACTTGGAAAGATATATCATGCAGATACGCAATCATGATGATTACGGAAAGCGTTACAAGGGATATGTATCGCCCCAGAAGCTTATAAATAGACCAGGTAAACCTCAACTATGTACATTAAAAATTATTCTTGTAAATATGTGATTACTGACTTGAGCGTCGGAGCTATCCCGGGTGGAAAGCCACCATTTTTCCTTAATTCTTCTTGCAGGTAACGGGAGCAGGAGGCCGACGAGACACGTCCTCAACACTGGCCGTGCATGGGTCTGTGGATTTCGGGGATGATTTCGGGGATGAAATCGAGCTGCGCAACCTTGTGGGTTTGTGGGTTTCGTGGGTCTCATGGGTCACGTGGGTCTCATGGGTCGCGTGGGTCTGTGATCATCTGTGCAGGTGTTTTGACCGTGTGTTAGCTTAGGGGTAAATCGAGCTGGGTTCTGGTTTCGTGGGTCTCGTGGCCGTGTGTTAGCTTTGTGGGTCCCATGGCTGAAATTTTCGTCGGGCATGAAATGGAGCGGCTGAAATTTTCGGGGTTTTGAGTTTGGCCGAGCATGAAATGGAGATTCTGATAAGTGAGTAATTTGGGTTCTAGATATGGCCGGGCATCGTGGGTTTTGGGTTTCGTGGGTCTCGTGGCCGTGTGTTAGTTTAGGGGTAATTTTGGATTATAGATGTTAAACAAAATTAACACTGTTTATTACTGTTTAAATTGAGATAGATGCTTTTTAGGTATAAAGATATAAACTAAGATCACGACCTTGTACATAATTAGATGAATGTATTACTGCTTATGCCTCCTAAATTATACACCCATTTCAGCCTCATTGTGCGTACAAAGTGCAAGATGCATTGTTAATTTTGGGTCTGTTTGGGGTTGTGGTAGGAGTCTAAAAAATTGCTTGAATAGATTTAAAAACTTTTTAATTAATATAAAAATTAGATTGTTTAGGTGTTACATATCAATACACTTTTAATATCAAATAAGCTAAAAACATGTCTGAGAAAAAACTTTATTTTGATGCTTTTTCTTAAGATCTCATTTGGATTCAAATCGGTTTTATCTCATCTCATTTCAATCTTATCATTGTAACTTTTCTAAATTTTCACATAAAATAAAATAAACAATACAAATTTTTTCAAATTTTAAAATAATAATAATACCAAAAAATAATATTCTAATAATATTTTATTCAACTTTTTATCTTTCATCTCATCTCATAATTTCTAAAGCCAAACAAGACCTAAAAGTGCTTTTCCAGATAATGTAGAACGTAATTACAACTCATATAACTATAAGATAATTACAACTTTTAAACTTTAAAAAATATGGTCATAATTTTTAAAAATTCAAATAATCATCATTTTTATTTTAAAAAATACTTTTTTTAATTTGTTTCTAAAAAATTATAACATGAGTGAAAGTGATTTAAACATATGATTACCAAAATAGTAAGTAAAATTTTAGTAATAGAACTTGTTAATTAAGTGAAAAACTATAAGCTATATATATTTCGCACCCAATTAATGCAATAAGTTAAAAATTTTAAGACCCAATATTGAAACCAAAACATAATAACCAAAAGACACGAAAGCCGGAAATGCATTGCGGATCATTGGACGTTACAAACAATATTACACTTATTTCACAACTGCGCCATTACCCATACGTAGTACTACGTCTCCTCTCATGATCAGTACAAAGATTGCAGACATTGAAATAATACATTAGCTAGCCCATTAACAGAGTATGCAGCGGCCTCCATCATCGCCTCTAATGCAAGCACCTTAATTATTATAGGAATCGTGATCATCAGCGCCTCCGCCAGGAAATTAATTAACTGAGATTCTTTGAGTGGTGGAAAGGGTCGGGACCTCCAGGACTTTGTCTCTTGGAGTCATATAGGCTGCCATCGTCTACGCTCTCTTCCCCAAACCCCACCTTCAACGTTTTCTTATTTTCAAATAATGATCGTAGAGACTTGGTAACGACGTTGTCTCTCTCGAGAAAGGTGTTGTGCGGTACTCGTGATTCTGATGACTTAGTAATATTTAATATGAGCATGACAACCAGCAGAAGGCGAACAAGAGAGTTCAAGTTAGCAGCCATGCTCGAGTACTCAAAAGTCAAAACTGATCAAAAGCTGCTGTGAAATAATTATAAGGGTTTGTGCTTGCTTACATCTATATTTATAGTGTGATATCCTATAAGATAATAATAAGAATATATAGTATATGAGATCTTATATTATTTAAAAATATAATTTTTTTTTACCTTTTATAAGATTATTTTAATAAAACTCTAATTGGACTTTACATAAAGATTATATTTCTCTTGTTTTATTTATTTATTCTAGATTAAACAATGTGGGAGTCAAATGAGGATCATTTATATATATATACCTCGATTCATGGTCCGCTCTGTCGATGAAAACAAAATCAAACCAGGTACGAAAGAATATTCAGTATGTGCTGGCCACTTGATCTTTTGTTTCTCCGCAAACGGCCTGAACCTTTCAGAGCTTCGAAGGTTAGGTTTTATTTTATTTTTGATTTTCTATTTTCCTGATTCTGCTCAGCTTTTTTCCGTGATCTATGATTCTATATACCCCTGGACCCCGATTCCATTATAGATATAGTACGTACTAACCATTTTATACGTACTTAGTGTCAGTCTAGTCAGTTTCATGTCTTTGGCAATAATATTAATGTTTATGGCTTCTGGTGATCACGAAGATCATGAGGTACTCAATAAGCTGGCATTAGGATATGAGATCAATAGTTTAAATATAGTGTCGGTGAGGTAATTGGTCAGATTATTAGAATAAAATATTTTGATATCGATATCGTTTTGTGTACCGTTTCGACATAATTTATACATAAATAAATTAAATATATAATATATTTATAAATTATATTTTAAAATAATAGTTAATATATGAATAAATTATATATATAAATATATATATATATATAGTTAATTTAGTCTGAATTGAAGTTAAAAAATAGCATAAATTAAAATTAAAAAAAAAATTAGAGACCGAAATCCGGTACGGCCGAAAAACGAATACCGGCTGGTATCGGCCGGAATGGCCGAAAAATTTTCCTAAACGAAACACATGTTTTTTTGTACCGAATAAAGGCCAGTACGGCACATTTCGGCCGATACGGCTAATACCGATACGAAATTCACAACTATATATGAGATTCTCCTCCTCTTAAAACTTTTTCCCTACAAGGTCTTGAAGAGCCATTCTAAATTTAGATTCTTTCAAGCAGGCGCAATGTTCCGTGATGTCAAAGGACTTTTGAGTTTGAATCTCATAACTCGTGATGCCAAAGCAAAAGCAAGTTTTCGTTTTGAGTAGTATACTTCCCCGATTTACAGTACGTGCTCGTTGGTGAGAATTCAGATGATCAGGGCAATCCGTCCTGAGAGAGAGAGAGAGAGTGAGAGATGAAAAAATAAGAGTTTAATCCCATGATCTCTAGCTAGGTTAATATTTAAGCCATGGAGAATATTGTACATTTCTTCATCTATGTAGAATATTGTTTTTATCCATCTAACCATTCAAATTCTAGGTCAAAATCAACTCCCTGGAGTGGTTTAGAACTAGGCAATAATTTGCAAGAAAATCTCATTGAAGTCAATATCTGATTTCTTGTCTACTTTTTCGGTCTCTAGCTAGCATTCGAAGTTATCTACACACATTCAGTATCTTTCTAATATTATTTGTACACACCAAGTGCAACGATCTTATAGTAGCTAGCCTTTCGACCTTTTCCTCATGATTTCTTCATTTACAATGCAGTCTTCCTCGATCGCCTCTTCCATTGTGCCACTCTTCATATATATAACTACAAAATTCATAATTAACCCATATCAAGCTTGCTAGACGTAAGAGGCCTGTGTAGGTTCATGTTCTAGCTTCGTGATTCTAGCGCCGCGTGAATTAGCAAAACGATTCCATGGGCCATGGCCAACTCCTTAGTTTTTTTATTTTATTTTATTATTATTATTTTATCTGGTAAAAAAAATCTTGACCAGCACCAGTTATGGTAACAAAGATCAAAGTAATTCCCAGATGAATTACTTCTCTCGAAACTAGTGTTGGTGAGCAGTGGGCAGAATCAGAATTTTTTTTTTGTGCCAATTTTTTTATTACATGATATTTATGTAAAAATAAATAATAAAACATATATAAAATTAAAATCTGATAATATGCCAAATAATGTAAAAATACAACTTAATATTTGTTTCAAAAAATAATATTCATCAATTATTATTTTTATAAATATGATAAATTTAAAAATTATTTTTTTCGTAAAAATTATCAAATGATCTTTTAAAATACCATTTTTCATTCTTATATTTTAACTAGTTGATCAGATTTAATGTAAAATCTATCTATTTTAGGATCACATTAAGTATAGAATACTACAAATGTGACCTTAAATAAACTTTCCTTATTCAATAAAATTTAGAGGATAAATCATCTCTACTATTTTTCATATAAATCATGATCAGTTTTAAATGATTTTTTTGGTATTTTCACTTTGGATTTTATATTAAGAAACTCAATAGTGTATAATATTAAATTGGGATAAATGTTAATAATTTATTGTTTAATTTGATTTTAGAGTAGTCACATCCTAGAAAATAGATAATATATAAAATTTATACAAAATCTAGGGGTTATAAGGAAAATAGATATATATATATATATATATAAATTTTATATATATAACCCCTAAATTTTATATATTAAGAAACTCAATAGTGTATAATACAAAATTTTTTCAAAATTCAATTAGGCCCCCAAATAATCGCACTATAAATACAAGTAAGTATCCCAAAAAATAAAAGCCTTGTTCAAAATGTACCTTTAAATACAAACTAGTGAACGATATACTGGCAGGCAATATAACACATGACCAATACTTGCAATCACGTAACTCAGGCCAATAAGATGCGAGTGCAGTATGGAAATAACCAAAAGAGTGAAAAACACCCAAGAGTGAAAAACACCCATTTCTATGAAAAGTCCTAGAGACAAATCTGAATGTCTTCAAAGCAAAAGTCTTGCCCAAAATGCAGTTGTAGTACCTAGTCTAATGACTATACCGACAGGATATATGACACAAAACGTATACTCACAACCACCTGACTTAGGCACAAACTAAACTAGATTGTCAATCTCTTAAAGGTAGTACGCCTTGTCCATAATGCACGTGACTCAGGCACGAGCCAAAATGTCTCAATGCATAATGTACGCTCTATCCAAAATGCGCGTGACTCAGGCATAAAACCAAACATAATGTCTCATTACATAAATAAGCACTTTATCTAAAATGCGCGTGATCCAGGCACGAGATTAATCAAGATGTTTCAATATATAAAATACACATTGTCCAAAATGCGCGTAACTCAGGCATGAAACCGAATATAATGTCTCATTACAAAAATAATTGCCTTGTCTAAAATGCGTGACGTGACCTAGGCACAAGACTAATAAAGATGTCTCATTACATACCTTATCCAAAATGCACGTGACTCAAGTATGAGACCAAATATAATGTTTCATTAATAAACAATTGTCTTATACAAAATGCGCATAATCCAAGCACAAGACCAATTAAGATGTCTTCATACATAAAGTAAGTCTTGTCTAAAATGTGCGTAACTCAGGTATGAGATTAAACATAATGTCCCATTAATAAACAATTGCCTTATCCAGAATGTGTGTGATTCAGACATGAAACCAAGCATAATGTTCTATTAATAAACAATCGTCTTGTTCAAAATGTGTCTGACTCAGGTACTAGACTAATTAAGATGTCTCAATACAGAAAATACACATTGTATAAATGCATGTGACTCAAGCATGAAACCAAACATAATGTCACATTAATAGCCAATCGCCTTATCCAAAATGCGTATGACTCAAGCACAAGACTAATCAAGATATTTAAATACATAAAGTACACATTGTCTAAAATGCGTGTGACTTAGGCATAAGACTAAACATAATGACTCATTAATAATCAATTGTCTTGTCCAAAATGCGCGTGACTCAGGTACGAGACAACCAAAATATCCAAATACATAAAGTACTCTATGTTTATAATGCGTGTGACTCATGTATGAGACTAAACATAATGACTCATTAATAATCAATCATCTTGTCCAAAATGCGTATGACCCAAGCACAAGAATAATCAAGATGTGTCATTACATAAAGTACACCTTGTCCAAAATGGGTGTGACTTAGACATTCATTGACACTGCTATATTTAAAACTGAATATGAGCATAAACAATATAGTCAAACACTCAATGATTACAAAACTCCCACTAACTATATACAACAGAAGACTCTAACTCTCAAATGAGTAACATGTTCCTGAAACAGTTTTGGAGCTAAACCTTTAGTTAGTGGGTTTGTTAATATATGTTCAATGGAAATATGATCAACACAGATATAAGACTCGACTATTTTCTCTCTAACAAACAAATATTTAATATCAATATGTTTAGAGCTAGAAGAGTTTCTAGTATTTTGAGAGAAAGCAACTGCTGTAAAATTATCACAAAATATCTTCAACGACCTTAAAATGGTGTTTCCACAATCATATAGCCTAATATGTGGCCTCATAACAAACTACATACTCTATCTCCATTGTAAAGGAAGTTGTAAGTGTCTGTTTGACACTTTTCTAATAAACAGGTCCTCCTGTCATCATAAAAACATAATCAGAAGTGGATTTCCTATTATCTGAACAACCTGCAAAATCGACATTAGAATATCCAACTACATCAAGAATTTCAGGTCGCCAATATGTAAGCACTAGATCTTTAGTGCCTTGAAAATACCGAATACTTTCTTTTCAACTTTCTATTGAGCCAAGCCAGGATCACTCAAGTATCTCCTAAGTACACCAACAAAATAAGCAATATCAAGTCGTGTACATACTTGAGTGTACATCAAACTACCCACAATTGACAAATAGAGAACCGTTTGCATTTGAGTCCTCACACTATCATACTGGGGCATTGAGTTTTAGAAAGTTTATCACCTTTTACAATAGACATTTTCCCAAGAGAACAAGAATGCATATTAAACCTACCTAGAACTTAATCAATGTAGGTTTTCTTAAACAATTCAAAATCACATCTATATCTCTCATGAAGAATCTGGAAGTCCAAAACATAAGAGGCCTCACCAAGATCTTTCATATCAAAATGAGATGACAATATGCATTTTGTCTCAAACAAAAACTCAATTTCATTTATGGCGAGTAATTTATCATCAACATAAAGAAGAATAAAGATATACTTACTCCCACTAGCCCTCACATATATGTGTTGATCAACAAAGGTTCCACTTGAAACTGTAAGAGGTAACAATCTCATCAAACTTTAGGTACCATTGCCTTAATGCCTGCTTAAGCCCATAAATGGACTTGTTAAACTTACACACCATGTGTTCCTTTCTTTCCACTTGGAAATCATCTAGTTGCATCATTTACAAATCTTCAAATAGATGTACATGAAGTAAAGCTATCTTGACATCCATTTGAAGTAGCTCGAGATCAAAATTATCTACCAATGCCATGATAACACGAAATGAATGCTTGATAGAAATAGGCAAGAATGTGTCTTTATAATCAATGTCTTCTCTTTGATTAAAGCCCTTAGCAACAAACCTAACTTCAAATGGTTCTATCTAACCTTCGAAACTATACTTGGTCTTGAAGACCCATTTACAACCAATTGGCTTATAGCCAGATGGTAGTTCAACTAAGTCCTATACACTGTTTTGAAACATCGATGCCATCTCATCATGCATAGCATCCATCCAAAATGAAAATTAAGGACTATCATTGGCCTCCTTAAAAGAGGTTGGACCAAGAGACATACCAATATCAAACCCATGCTCTTGCAAGTACACAATATAATCATCAGAAATTGCTGGTCTATCACTTCTCTGAGATCTCCTCAAAATAATATCATCAATTCCCACATCAACGTCAATTGTAGTGTCAGCACAGGATCTTTGACAACGGTATTGATTTCGTCAATCAATGGTGGTATAGCCACTGATAAGGGAGTAACCTGAATAGATATAACAACACACTTCTCCCTAAATATAACTTCATGTGGCACGGAACTCTCACTATCACTAACATCTTCAAAGAAAATGGCTCGATCAGATTTAATAACTCTAGTAACATTAGAAGGATAATAGAATCTAGAGCCTCTTGATCCCACACAATAGCCAACAAAATAACCAGTAATGGTTTTAATATCGAGTTTCTTCTGCTAAAGATTATAAGACCTTATTTCCGCTTTACAGCTCCAAACACGAAAATGATGCAAACTAAGTCTCTTTCCTAATCATAACTCATAAGGAATTTTAGAAACCGACTTACTTGGTACTTGATTAAAAATATATATGTAACGGCTTTCAAAGCCTCACCCCACAAAAATTCAGGCAAACTTGAATGACTAAACATATATCACATCATATCCATAAGTACGATTTTTTCTTTCTACAATACCTTTTTGTTTAAGAGTTCCAGTCATTGTGTACTAAGCCTTGATACCACATGTCTCGAGAAATCTAACAAAAGGTCCAAGATTCATACTAGTTTCATCGTATCTCCCGTAAAACTCACCTTTTATATTTGATCTTACCGCTTTGATTTTCTTACTTTTTTTGGAGTTCCGCAACAACCTTAAAAGTCTTGAAAGCTTTCAATGAGTCTATTTTTTCTCAAATGAGCTCAATACAAACATAGCAATAATAATCATCAATAAAAGATAATGAAGTATCTATAATTTTCAAAAGTGGCAAGTGAAATGGAACTACTAATATCAATATGGATTAAATCTAAAATATCCCAACTTCTACCAATCTTTTGCTTTCTAGTTTTCGCTAGAACCTTCCCTTTGATACAAGCTACACAAGTTTCAAAATCAGAAAAATCCAAATCAATTAAAATGCCATCTTTAATCAACCTCTCCATTCTTTCTTTAGAGATATGACCCAACCTTTTGTCCCATAACATGAAAGAGTATTTATTGGATATAGTACGTTTAGAACCAATTACAACATTCACAATAGAGACACTAGAAGAAACAAGATTTAATGCAGGAAGCAAGTCAATTTTATACAAACTATCATATATAAGGTAGCAGTACCAACCACAACATAGTTATAAAAAATTGCAGCATTTCTAATTGCAAAATGAAAAACATATTCACATTTGTTCAAAACAGAACAGAGATAAGATTTCTTCTAATGGAAGGTATAAATGCAGTATCAGACAAGTTCAAAACATATTTAGAGGCAAAAATAAGTCTGACTGTACCAATAAACTCAATTTTAACTTTCACCCCATTGTCCATATTTAGTACTAACTCTGTATCAACTAGTCTTCTGCAGTTTCTAAGTTCCTATAAAGAATTTGTAGTATGAATGTTTGCACCAGTATCTAACTACCAAGTATCAGAAGGTACATCGTCTAAATTAGACTCAAAACACACTAGTAGGAAATATGTACCTTTCTTGCCTAACCAAGCGATAAACTTCCAACAATCAACATTTTTGTGCCTAAAGAAATGATAGAAATTGCACATTCCTTTAAACCTTTCTTTTTAGGCCTATTTGGAACACTCACACAAACTTGTTGAGGAGACCTCCCAGATTTTTTCATCTTGCGAGAGTTGCTGATATTTTCCCGGAAGAATTTCTCCTTCCCCTTATCAACATTTACCATGAAAGCTGCATGAGACTTGACCTTTTTCATCATCTCCTCTTCTTAAGTCACAATAGCAGTTATTTCACTCAAGTTTCATTCTTCTTTTTAAGCATTATAAGTGTCTTGAGTGCATCAAACTGAGGTGGCAAAGATTCAAGTACTTGCCATACGAGAAACCTATCTGCTAATTCAACTTTCATTCCTTTGAACTTGTTAAAGAAATGAGTAATTTTCATCATGTGCCCTCAGACTCCACTAACCCCATTATAGGTTGTGATAGTAAGAAGTTTTATCGAACTCTCCATTTCTACCTTATTAAGCTTAGTAAATTTCTTTTCAATGGCTTCAAAATATTCTTTAACATTATCTATATCAAATATGCTCTGCTTGATAGACTTGTCAATAGTATTATTCTTAATCATTAGACAAGTCCTATTAGAGTGCACATACTGCTCATAATGAGTCCTTTCAACTACAAAAATTTTACTAGTGGGTTCAACAGATGCATCCATCCTCAAAGCCAAATCCAAATTCATGATGGCCAAATTAATTGTGAGAGACTCATATCGATCCTCATATTTGGTTCCCATTAGACTTTTAATGATAGACAAGAGAGATACGGAGCTGCATTGCCATAAGTTGAGGAGAATATAATAAAATTTATTATGCATTCAGAACAAGAAATGTGCACCCATAAATATCTCAATTAGGCAATCTTATACCTATGCTAGAGCCCAAGATACACAAAAGACTCTTATGCATGATAAAGAAAAATAGTTAAATACAATTACTTAAAATGACTCACTATTGAGAGGATAGGACTAATCTACCAAGTGTCAAGCACATAATTATTATCTTTATCGTCCTATGCATCCTATCCAATAATGGTTTTTCGACAGGGCAAATTTATTATCTATATGGATCTTAGTATGATATCATTAAGTAGAAACATGATCAATATAACAATCTTGATGATTTGTCATGACTAGTCCCACGAGAGGTGGGTACATAGCCACTCCAAACTATCGGTATCACAACAAAAAGTGTAACCCACTTGAACAAAATATCTATTTATACCAAAATAGATTATTCATTTCTTTTCATTATTAAAAAATATGGAGCAATATTACAAGATTCACAATTAAATAAAAGGAAGAATTTTGCAATACAAGATATTTTATTTTCTTTATTATCCACAAATAAATAAAACTAGGCAACCACCATAAAAAATGGTCAAGAATATATATTTAATATCTAGGGCTCGTATAACACAAACACAATAAATGGGATCCAAAATCTAACATGGGTGATGATGTGCGTAGAATCCCTACGATTTTAACCCCATGACATTGCCCAGTTCATGTGAAGTCTCTCTAAAATTTTGTTGAATATCTTAGCAAGCCCAAATCTAAAATGAGCAAAACACAAACAAGTTATCTTTTGCTTCTCCATATGTCCATGCCGTACTGAAATCAGGACAAGAAAATCTCAAAAGAGATCGAGTTCACTTAATTCGACATTCACTCAAATCTCAACCTGCAAACCTTTTATTCTTGCCGTGTTTTGGATAAAAGCTGCAATAGTGAACAAAAATAAAATAATATAGCCATGAAAAATAAGAAGATAGTTCTGACACCAATTGTTGAAATCACAAAATGTGATTATTTCTTCTCATAATCAAAGCCGGTGTTCAACAAAATTGACAGTTCATACCTATAATTACTTGTGATGAATTTTTCATAGAACTTTTAGGTTCGTACAAGAGAGAAAAAATATCTAACTATGGAGAGAATTACTTTATACCGTCTCTTTCTTCCCTTTTCTTCTTGCCCAAGATAGAGATGGGAGAAAGTACAAGAAAACTTATAGAACTCAATGGATTAGTTTTGTTTATAGTGTGGGTGAGTAGGGACCTTTATATGTATCTATTAAAAATGACCCATGCCATTATCAGCCCAATGGCTACATGTAATGCTAGTCCACTCCCTATGCATGAAAACCATCTGGCTGCCACAGGTTAAATGAAACGGTGTGCACAAAAGAAGAAATTTATTAGGTGTTTGAAACAGTGCATAGAGTCTTTTGTTTATTTGTTGTGCTTTCCTCTTCTCCTCACAGCACTGGCCCTCTTTTCTTCACAGTAGTTCTTCCTCTTCTCCTCACAGTTCACAGTTCTTCTTCCGTTCGAAATGGTGCATATCAAAACCTAGATCATGAGCGTGACCCTCTCCTTCGCTGCACTCTTCAAAGAAGATACTAGAGATCAACCATCACTAAAGATCAAAGATTTTATCATATATACTCGGTTCATTTAATAAATGAAATATTCATAAACACTAATATTGGTTCACATATTAAATATGCAAAACTCGTGTAAACTCAATTTAGACTTGTGAAGGTACAAAACTTGTATAAGCTCAGTTTAACTCATTTGAGCTCGTTTTAAAGCTCGTAATATTTTTTATATATGTATGTGTTATATATATATATATATATATATATATATTACATGTTAGTTATATTTTAGATAGTTAATTATATATTAATAATTTATTTATTGTCAACCTTATTTAATATAGATATTCTATGTTTCCAAAATGTGTACAGGATAATTTGTATAATAATATATCATACAATTACAACTATTGATTTGTTATATTATCTATATGAATCAAATAATTTAGTTTATTACATTTATATTGTGTATTATTCTTTTAATTTATAACTATAAGTTATTTTTATAAAAAAAAAAACGTTATATCATAAGAATTTTGAAACAAAACTATTTGGTTGAATAGTTAAATGGTTTGAGTTTTTTCTTTTTGTAAAATTTAAAATTTTTTATTAATCAAAAGATAATATTAGAGATTTCAAAATAAAAAATCGAGTTCGAGCTCAAGTCGTTTGTTTATTTTTAGTTGAGCTTGAGTTCGAATTCGAACAACATTAATAATTAACAAACCGAGTTCGAGCAAGATATTTGAGTTTTATTTGAGTTCAAATGAGATAAATATGTTAATCGAACTCGAGTATCCTTGATCGAATTCAACTTGATACAATTTGTTTGCAGCTCTATCTGAACAAAAGTACAAAAAAAATGTTCCCTAGAGGCAAGTATGCTAGCCGTACTTGGCTTTCAAATCCTTCAGATGCTATCTTGGTATCAGCCATTTTTCTAATCTTTGGTTGAAAACTCCATACAAAGAATGCCCGGTTGACTAGCTTAGCGTGAATTATGCTTACGCTATTAAAAAGAATCTGCTCATTTAACTACGCACATTGTATTTTGCATACAAATTTGAAATAGAATTACCAAATGATATAGGTTTATTAAACAGATATTTTTGGAAAAATATTTTATCATCTTAAATATTAAAATATAAAATTACTTTTTTACCCCTCATACTATAGTTTGTATTCTTTAGTCTTACTATAGTCTTACATGTAAATGTTATTTTTATTTTCTGCCTAGTATAAATAGTGGCAGATTATTGTATTTACATACTTTATTTTTTGATATTTTCAGAAGAAGTGAAATTCCAAATTCTTGAAGATTCCTTCATTTGATATGGTATCAAGTGAATTTCGAAGCTAGGGTTTCCTTTTCCCCTTTCTTCTTTCTTCCTTATGGTGCCTTCCTCTTCAAGCGCTCCTTCTAGATCTACTTCCAACGACTCGTCCTTCTCAAGATGATACGAACCCTTACTTTGTTCATCCTAGTAACAATCCCGGTGTCGTTTTGGTTATGCAACCATTGCTTGGTGATAACTATCACACTTGGTTTTGCTCGATCAACATGGCTCTCTCCATGAAGAACAATTTAGGATTTGTAGATGGTACGATTCTCAAACCTCCTTCAACATATTTGATTTTTTCTTCATGGATGCGTTGTAATAATATGCTCATATATTGGTTGCTTAACTTTGTTTCTCTGAAAATCCCGACGGGTGTTCTCTATGTTTCCACTAATCTAGAAATTTGGAGTGATTTAAAAGAGAGATTTTCTCAAAGGAATGGACCTCGGATCTTTCAAAAGTCCATATTGTCTCTGTCTCAACGCCAACTCTTTGTTAGTGCCTATTTCACTCGTCTGAAAGCTCTTTGGGATGAATTGGTTAACTATAAACCAATTCCAATTTGTTCATGTGGTGCTATCCATACTTTGAATACCTATGTTCAACAGGAATATATTTGTAGTTCCTGATGGGACTCAATGAGTCTTTCTCTTCATCTAGGTTTTCTCCCTTATTCTTCAGGAAAAGCAACAGAGAGAAATATCTGTTACTCATTCTCCTATTATAGATCTGCAGGCTTTTGTTGCTAACTCTAATAACTCAAGAGCTGTTAAATCTTTCTCTAAGAAAGAAAGGTCAGTTTGTAAGTATTGTGGAATAACTGGCCATGTCATTGAGAAATGCTATAAGCTTCATGGTTTTCCATCGAGGCACAAGAACAAACCAAGACAACAGTCCATGGCAAACCAAGTTGTTCTCAGCAATGACTCTTCAGCAACATCTCTTTTTTCACTAACTAAGGATCAATATCAGCAGTTATTGTCTATGCTTACTCACAACTTTCAGCATACGCCAGATGATTCCAGTTATATGATTAATGCTGTAGCCTCCTCTTCTAATTCCTTTTCTGGTATTGCTTCCTCTCCACACTACTTTTACATCTAATGATTCTTTTTTTCATTCTTCTTGAAATCATTGGATACTTGACATGGGGGCTACAGATCATATGGCTTCTTCTATCAATTTGTTCTCTTATGCCACTCCTGTTTTTAAAAAATTTGTTAAGTTACCAAATAATCAATGTGTTTTTATTACATATATTGGCATTATTCATTTGTTTGAACATCTTATTCTCAAAGATGTCTTATGTGTCTCAATTTTAGTTGTAATTTGATTTTTGTCAGTCAATTTACTAAATCTTCTCTATGTTGTTCTTTCTCATCTCATTCTTGTTCCATTTAGGATCTGACCACCTCAAAGCTGATTGGAATGCATAGTCAACATGGAGGTCTCTATTTTTTGCAACATCTAGGAACTTCTCAACCTAAACAATGTCTTACCAATAATACTACCTTACCTGTTTGATTTAGTTCTTCACAGTGTTCTTTATTTCATCTCTGGCATAATAAATTAGGATATCCATCTATATCTAGAATGTTTTTCTTACATAAATTTGTACGTAATTTAGTTACTTCTGATGTTCCATGTTATGTTTGTCCATAAACTAAAAAAAAAAAAACTACATTTTTCAAGCAATAATAATATGTCAGAATTTCCTTTTAGCCTTATTCATTGTGATGTTTGGAGGCCTTTCTCTATTTTGATACATCAATGTCATCCCATACACCGTTTTGATACATCGATGGCATCTCATCATGCATAGCATCCACCCAAAATGGAAATTGAGGATTATCAATGGCCTCCTTAAAAGAGGCTGGATTAAGAGACATACCAATATCAAACTCATGCTCTTGCAAATACACAATAAAATCATCAAAAATTGTTGGTCTATCACTTCTCTTAGATCTCCTCAAAATAATATCATTAGTACCCACATCAACGTCAATTGTAGTGTCAACAACAGGATCTTGGACAACAGTATTGATTTCATCTATCAATGGTGGTGCAGCCACTAATAAGGGAGTAACTTGAATAGATATAACAACACACTTCTCCCTAAATATAACTTCACGTGGCACGAAACTCTCGCTATCACTAACATTTTCAAACAAAATGACTCGATCAGATTCAATAACTCTAGTAACATTAGAAGGACAATAGAATCTAGAGCCTCTTGATCCCACACAATAGCCAACAAAATAACCAGTAATGGTTTTAAGATCAAGATTCTTCTACTAAGGATTATAAGTCCTTATTTTCGCTTTATAGCCCCAAACACGGAAATGATGCAAACTAAGTCTCTTTCCTGATCATAACTCATAAGAAGTTTTAGGAACCAACTGACTTGGTACTTGATTCAAAATATATGTAACAGTTTTCAAAGCCTCACCCCACAAAGATTCAGGCAAAGTTGAATGATTGAGCATATATCGCACCATATCCATAAGTACGATTTTTTCTTTCTGCAATATCTTTTTTATCAGGAGTTTCAGGCATTGTATACTGAGCCTCGATAGCACATGTCTTAAGAAATCTAACAAAAAGTCCAAGATTCATACCGATTTCATCATATCTCTCGTAAAACTCACCTCCTATATTTGATCTTACCGCTTTGATTTTCTTACATTTTTTGGAGTTCCACAACAGCCTTAAAAGTCTTGAAAGCATCCAATGAGTCTAATTTTTCTTGAATGAGCTCAATACAACCATAGCAATAATAATCTTAAATAAAAGATAATGAAGTATCTATAATTTCCCAAAGCGGCAAGTGAAATGGAACCACAAATATCAATATGTACTAAATCTAAAATATCCCGACTTCTACTAATCTTTTGCTTTTCTTGCCTAACCAAGCGTTAAACTTCCTACAATCAACCTTTTTGTGCCCAAAGAAATGACAGAAATTGCACATTCCCTTAAACCTTTCTTTTTAGGCCTATTTGGAATACTCGCACAAACTTGTTGAGGAGACCTCCCAGATTTCTTCATCTTGCAGGAGTTTCTGATATTTTCTTTGAAGAATTTAACCTTCCCTTTATCAACATTTACCATGAAAGCAGCATAAGACTTGGCCTTTTTCATCATCTCCTCTTCTTAAGTCACATTAATAGCAGTCATTTCACTCAAGTTTCATTCTTCTATTTGAGCATTATAAGTGTCTTAAGTACATCAAACTGAGGTGGCAAAGATTCAAGCACTTGCCATATAAGAAAGCTATATGCTAACTCAATTTTCATTCATTTGAGCTTGTTGAAGAAATGAGTAAGCTTCATTATGTGCTCTCAGACTCCACTCACCTCATTATAGGTTGTGATAGTAAAAAATTTTATCAGAGTCCTCTTTTCTGCCTTATTAAGCTCAATAAATTTCTTTTCAACGACATCAAAATATTCTTAAACATATCAAATATGCTCTACTTGATACACTTGTCAATAGTATATTTCTTAATCATTAGACAAGTCCTATTAGAGTGCACATATTGCTCATATAAGTCCTTTCAGCTACAGAACTTTTACTAGTGGGTTCAACAAATGCATCTACCCTTAAAGCCAAATCTAGATTTATGATGGCCAAATTAATTGTGAGAGACTCATACCAATCTTCATAATTGGTTCTCATTAGACTCTTAATGATAGACAAAGAGAGAGAGATGGAGCTACATTGCCACAAGCTGAGGAGAATATAATAAAATTTATTATGCATTTAGAACAAGAAATGCGCATCCATAAATATCTCTTTTAGGCAATCTTATACCTATGCTAGAGCCCAAAATACACAAAATAATCTTATGCATGATAAAGAAAAATAGTTAAATACAATTACTTAAAATGACTCACTATCGAAAGGATACGACTAAGCCACCAAGTGCCGAGTACTTAACTACTATCTTTATCGTCCTAAGCATCCTATCAAATAATGGTTTGCTGACGGGGCAAATTTACTGTCCGTATGGATCTTAGCATGATATCATTAAGTGGAAGCATGATCAATATAACAATCTTGATAATTTATCATGACTAGTCCCATGAGAGGTCGGTACATAGCCACTCCAAACTATCGACATCTAAGATATTTTATTTCTTTGTTATCCACAAATAAATAGAACTAGGCAACCACCATAAAAAAAAATGGTCAAAAACTTATATTTAATATCTAGGACTCGTATAACGCAAACACATGAAATGAGATCCAAAATCTAACATGGTACGTAGAATCCCTACGATTTTAACCCCACGACATTGCTCAGTTCAAGTGAAGTCTCCTTAAAATTTTGTTGAATATCTTAGCAAGCCCAAATCTAAAATGAGCAAAACACAAACAAGTTATCTTTTGCTTCTCCATATGTCCTTGCCGTACTGAAATCAGGACAAGAAAATCTCAAAAGAGATCTGGTTCACTTAATTCGAAATTCACTCAAATCTCGACCTGCAAACCTTTTATTCTTGTCAAGTTTTGGATAAAAACCGCAACAGTGACCAAAAATAAAAGAACATAGCCATGAAAAATAAGAAGGTAGTTCTGATAGCAATTGTTGAAATCACAAAATGTGATTATGTCTTCTCATAATCAAAGCTTGTATTCAATAAAATTGACAGTTCATACCTCTAATTACATGTGATGAATTTTTTATAAAACTTTTAAGTTCCTACAAGAGAGAAAAAATATCTAAACATGGAGAGAATTACTTTATACCGTCTCTTTCTTCCTTTTTCTTCTTGCCCAAGATAGAGATGGGAGAAAGTGCAAGAAAACTTATAGTACTCAATGGGTTAATTCTGTTTATAGTGTGGGTGAGAGTAGTGACCTTCATATGTATCTATTAAAAATGGCCCATCCCATTATGAGCTCAATGGCTAAATGTAATGCTAGTCCACTCCTTATGCACGAAATCCATCTGGCTACCACAGGTTAAATGAAACGGTGTGCACAAAAGAAAAAATTTATTAGGTGTTTGAAATGGTGCATAGTTAATTATATATTATTAATTTATTTATAGTCAACCTTATTTAATATAGATATATTATGTTTCCAAAATGTGTATAAGATAATTTGTATAATAATATATCATACAATTACTACTATTGATTTGTTATATTATCTATATGAATTAAATAGTTTAGTTCATTACATTTATATTGTGTATTATTCTTTTAATATATAACTATAAGTTATTTTTATAAAAAAAGGTTATATCATAAGAATTTTGAAACAAAATTATTTGGTTGAATAAATAAATGGTTTGAGTTTTTTTTTTTTTTGTAAAATTTAAACTTTTTTATTAATCAAAAGATAATATTAGAAATTTCAAAATAAAAAATCGAGTTTGAGCTCAAGTCGTTTATTTATTTTTGGTCGAGCTCGAGTTTGAATTCAAATAACATTAATAATTAACGAACCGAGTTTGAGCAAGATATTTGAGTTTTATTTGAGTTCAAGCAAGTATATATGTTAATCAAATTCGAGTATCCCTATTCGAATTCAACTCGATTCGATTTATTTGCAGCTCTATCTGACCAAAAGTGCAAAAAATGTTCCCTAGAGGCAAGTATGCCAGCCGTACTTGGCTTTCAAGTCCTTTAGACGCTGTCTTGGTATCAGCCATTTTTCTAATATTTGGTTGAAAATTCCATACAAAGGATGCCAGATTGACTAGCTTAACGTGAAGTATGGTTACGCTATTAAAAGGAATCCATTCATTTAACTACACACATTGTATTTTGCATACAAATTTGAAAATAGAAATACCAAATGATATAGGTTTATTAAATAGATATTTTTGGAAAATTAGTTTATCATCCTAAATATTAAACTATAAAATTACTTTTTTACCCCTCATACTATAGTTTGTATTCTTTAGTCTTACTATAGTCTTACATGTAAATGTTATTTTTATTTTCTTCCTAGTATAAATAGTGGCAAATTATTGTATTTACATAATTTACTTTCTGATGTTTTTAGAAAAAGTGAAATACCAAATTCTTGAAGATTCCTTCATTTGATATGGTATCAGGTGAATTTCGAAGCTAGGGTTTCCTTTTCCTCTTTCTTCTTTTTTTCTTATGGTGCCTTCCTCTTCAAGCTCTCCTTCTAGATCTCCTTCCAGATCGCCTCCTCCTTCTCAAGATGCTACGAGCCCTTACTTTGTTCAACCTAGTAACAGTCCCAGTGTCGTTTTAGTTACGCAACCACTGCTTGGTGATAACTATCACACCTGGTTTTGCTCGATGAACATGGCTCTCTCCGTGAAAAACAAGTTAGAATTTAAGGATGGTACGATTCTCAAACCTCCTTCAATATACTCGATTTTTTCTTTATGGATGCATTGTAATAACATGCTCATATCTTGGTTGCTTAACTTTGTTTCTTTGAAAGTCTCGACTAGTGCTCTCTATGTTTCTACTACTCTAGAAATTTGGAGTGATTTAAAAGAGAGATTTTCTCAAAGGAATGGACCTCGGATCTTTCAGATCTAGAAGTCCATCTCGTCTCTGTCTCAAGGCCAACTCTTTGTTAGTGCCTATTTCACTCGTTTGAATGCTCTTTGGGATGAATTGGTTAACTATAAACCAATTCCAGTTTGTTCATGTGGCGCTGTCCATACTTTGAATATGTATGTTCAACAGGAACATATTTTGTAGTTGTTGATGGGACTCAATGAGTCTTTCTTTTCGGCTAGGGCTTAGATTCTGTTGATGGAGCATTTACCTCCGATTAACAAGGTTTTCTTCCTTATTCTTCAGGAAGAGCAATAGAGAGAAATATCTATTACTCATTCTCTATTATAGATCTGCATGCTTTTGTTGCGAACTCTAATAACTCAAGAGCTGTTAAATCTTTCTCTAAGAAAGAAAAGGCCAGCTTGTAAGTATTGTGGAATAACTGGCCATGTCATTGAGAAATGCTACAAGTTTCATGGTTTTCCATCGGGGTACAAGAACAAACCAAGACAACTATCAATGGCAAACCAAGCTGTTCTCAGCGATGACTCTTCAGCAGCATCTCTTTTTTCACTAACTAAAGACCAATATCAACAGTTATTGTCTATGCTAACTCATAATTCGCAGCATAAGCCTGATGATTCCAGTCATGTGATTAATGTTGTAGCTCTCTCTTCTAATTCCTTTTCTGGTAGTGCTTCCTCTTCACATTGTTTTTACATCTAATGATTCTTTTTTTCATTCTTCTAAAAATCATTGGATACTTGACATGGAGGCTAGAGATCATATAGCTTCTTCTATCAATTTTTTCTCTTATGCCACTCCTGTTTTTAATAAATTTGTTAAGTTGCCAAATAATCAATGTGTTTTTATTACATGTATTGGCACTATTCATTTGTCTGAACATCTTATTCTCAAAGATGTCTTATGTGTCTTAATTTTAGTTGTAATTTGATTTTTGTCAGTCAGTTTACTAAATCTTCTCTTTGTTGTTCTTTCTCATCTCATTCTTGTTCCATTCAGAATCTAACCACCTCGAAGCTGATTGGAGTGGCTAGTCAACATGGCGGTCTCTATTTTTTGCAACATCTAGGAACTTCTCAACCTAAACAATGTCTTACCAGTAATACTACCTTACCTGTTTGTTTTAGTTTTTCACAATGTTCTTTGTTTCATCTCTGGCATAATAGGTTAGGACATCCATCTATATCTAGAATGTCTTACATAAATTTGTACCTAATTTTGTTACTTTTGATGTTCCATGTTATGTTTGTCCATTAACTAAAAAAAATAAAAAACTACATTTTTCAAGCAATAATAATATGTCAAAGTTTCCCTTTGGCTTCATTCATTTTAATGTTTGGGGGCTTCTCTCTGTCCCTACTAGTGAATGTTACATTTTTTTGTAACAATTGTTGACGATTGTTCGCAGGCTACTTGGCTCTATCTTTTGAAAAGTAAATATGAAGTTCCAGCTCTTATCTAGAATTTCTTCAAATTCATTAAGACTTAATTCAACACCAAAATTAAAATAAATAAATAAATAATATTCGTAATTACCATGGTACTAAATTTTTTTTTTTATCTTCTTATCTCAAATCCAAAGGTGTTATTCACCAGTTCAATTGTGTTGAAACTCCACAATAGAATTCTGTTGTAGAGAGGAAACACTAACATATTATTAATGCTACTAGAGCATTGATGTCTCAATCACATTTACCTCTAAAATTCTAGCGTGATGTTGTCCTAACAGCTTCTTATTTAATAAACAAGCTTCCTTCTCCTATCACACACAATAAATCTCCCATAGAACTTTTGTGTCAAGTTCCTCCATCATATACACACTTAAAAACTTTTGGCTGCTTCTACTTTGCATCCACATTGCAAAGGACTACACATAAGTTTGATCCTAGAGCTAGGATTTATGTATTTCTTGGTTATCATTTTGGTATCAAAGGATACAAATTGTATGATATTCATACCAATCAATTTTTAGCCTCTAGACATGTTATTTTTCATGAATATGTTTTCCCTTTTCAATCTTCTACTTCTAATTTTTCTTCCTTAGTCTCTCTTCAATTCCTCTTCCATTTCCTTTTCAATCTTCAACATTTGATTTCAATAATGTGCCTTCAACAGTAACACCTGAAATTTCTAACCAATCCCTAACCCCTGATTCATCACAAACTGAACTAGTACATACCTTACCTCAAACTAAACCAAGAAGATCTACTAGAATCCAAGGAGTTCCTGGTTACTTGCAACATTATTACTGTAATTACTCCACTGCACACTCCAAATCATTTTCTTCAATAGGTTTTTTTCCTCATTCTTCTTCCTCTTCAGTCCAATATGGTATTGCTAATTTTCTGTCTTATAATCACTTGTCTTCTGATCATAAATCTTTTATTTTTTTCCATTTCTGCTAATGTTGAACCTGAGTTTTATCAAGAAGCACTCGACACTCTTATTGGAGAGATGCTATGATTGCTGAGATTGCTGCTTTAGAACTTAATAATACTTGGACTATTGTCTCTTTACCTCTTGGGAAACAACTCATAGGCTGGAAATGAGTATATAAAATAAAATATAAAGCTCATGGTATTGTGAAGAGATACAAAGCACGTTTGGTTGCTAAAAGTTATACTCAAAAAGAAGGGTTGGATTACTCAGAAACTTTCTCTAGCCAAAATGACTACAGTCCGAACCCTATTAGCTATCGCATATATAAAAAATGGGCACCTTATTCAATTTGATGTTAATAATACATTTTTGTATGGTGATCTTCATAAGGATGAAGTTACCTCTCGAATTCCATCTTAAAGGGAGGTCAAAAGTATTCAAGTTGAATAAATCTCTTAATAACCTTAAACAAGCATCTTGACAGTAATTTTTTTAGTTCTCTACCACTCTTATTGCTTTGCGTTTTGTACAGTCCAGATTTGAATATTCTCTCTTTACTAAGTCCACTAGTTCCTCCTTTATTGCATTACTAGTCTATGTTGATGACATTTTGATAGCTAGTAATGATTTGGATGTTGTGAATTCATTGAAATCCCCACCCGATGCTAAATTCAAACTCCAAGATCTTGGTTCTTTTAAGTGTTTTCTTGGCTTAGAGGTGGCTAGATCATCGAGTGGTATGTCATTATGTTAGCGAAAGTATGCTCTTGAAATTTTACAAGATGCCGGTTTCTTAGCATGTAAACCAATCTCTTTTCCAATGGACCAGAATTTGAAGCTTAGTAAAGATGATGGTGATCTAATTCTAGAGGCTATAGTGTTCAGGAGATTAATTGGTAGGCTTCTATACTTTGCACTCACTCGGTCAGATATGTCTTATTCTATTCAAAGGCTTAGCCAATATAAGGATAAACTCCAAATGCCTCATTTGAATGCAGCATACAGGATTTTACAATATATTAAAATTCTCTTGGTCTTGGTCCATTTTTTCCTGCTCATAATACATTGACCATATAAGCTTTTGTAGACTCAAACTGGGCTTTTTGTCCTAATAGCAGAAGATCTATTACTGATTTTTGTGTTTTCTTAGGTGATTCTTTAGTATCTTGGAAAACTAGGAAACAACATATTGTTTCTCAATCTTTAGTTGAAGTCGAGTATAGTTTGGTATTTGCCAAGAAAAAGAAGAAGAAAAAAAACCAATCATAGATTTGAGGTTAGTGTGAGAACGTGATATCACAGAGAAATGACTACGAAACCTGGATCCAATATTAGTGCCGGTGGCCAGAGAGATGTTCAGAGACGTGCCGGCTGAGACGAGAAAGGGTGGTTTAGTTTTGCTATCGTCTCACAACTAGTTCGTGAGCGGGAAAGCTGAAGCTTCTTCACTACAAGTCCCAGACGTGTTCTTTCAGCCTGTTTTGATATTTGTTTAATTTTACAAAATTACTCCTCCATTTCAACAAGGGTGCACAAGGTGGCGCAAAATGGACTAGTACCTGTAGCAGAACTGGTAGGCAAAAATATTAGAAAAATGCTACTATGTTATCTTACTTTATCCACTTATTTTGATCATTTATATATATTTTTTTATTTTTTTATTTAATAATTAAGAAAATGACTATTAGTGTATTGGTAGTTTTTTTATATTTTTAAAAAAGTTTAAATACGTTTAAAAAATATTTGAAATAAAAAGCAAAAAAATAAAAAGTGCTACTTGCACTAGGAGGCACACCCAATAAGCAAATTAAAGAGTCGTAATAGCATCACTCAAAATATTATACAGTCGAAATTTGCCTAAAATTGACCAAAATAATCTTGCATGAGAATAGCTATACCATTTAATTTTTGGCTGTTAGGAACAGTGACTCAACAAATTAATTTGTAGTGAGAAGGTGCTTAGGCATTCCTTTTTTTGTTGTTTATTTTTATGCACACCAGTGGTTAAAAAATAAAATGCAGAGAAGCCAGTGGTGTGAGATAGATGGACAAGAAATTTAAAAAAAAAAAAAAAAAATTATTTTAGTGTTATAGATAGATAATAGATAAACTAATGTAAAATTAAATTATAAGTGAAATAAGCAAAAGGTAAAAAGTAGTATATTAGGTAAAAATTTTCTAACCTGATGGACTAATGTTAATGTTTTAAAATATCGTTTTTTTTTTTAATCTTAGAAAATGATATAGCTATGATATAGCTATCGAGAGTTGAGTCTCGTCTCGATAAAAGTCACTGACTATTTGTGTTTTATTTTTTTATTTACTTAATAAATAAGAAAATTGTTTTAATAATATTGTCAATTTTTTAAATAAAATATTTAAGTTTATAAAAAATATATGAAAAAAAAAATCAAATAACCATATTGAGAGAATTTATCCAGTTATGCGAATCGCATCAAATCACAATAATTTATAAAATTAGATAATTTACATTACAAGAATCTCACTGTTAATTTTGCACGGTTTAGCTAAACGAGCCGCTGATTAACGCGGCATCTGGGTCGGTTACGGGTCTCGCTATTATCCGTAGCTGACACTTGAAATTATGCTTCTCTTGCACTTTCTCCAGACACAGTTGAGTCCTCCCTTTCCTAGGCCACGGTTCGTCAGTTACAAGGAACAGCATAGCAAGACCGAACCGGACATGGACTCGATTCTACTCCTGGAGCCTCTATACCTTGGTAACCATCGCTCCACCGCCGCTGCAGCCTACCGTTCCTTCAGTTACCAGGTGCCATGCCTGCTCCTATCGCCTCCTGGGAGGAGACTTGTTTCTGTATCCACCGACCGCTTCTCGGGACTACGGCGGTCCTTAGTTCCCGCCGCCAGTGGCACCTTGATGGCTAATTCTGTACCCGTACGCTATCTTCTTCGTTTATTCCCTCTTTAATTCCTCTTCTTCTTTTTTTTTTTTTTTTTAGTTTTCTTCTTAATTAATGAGCCACTAGCAATTTTTCTTTGAAGCTCGGGGTTTTGAATTCTTATTTTTAGTGCTGTAGGAAAGGGGTCTGGTTTCATCTACGAAATTCCACTCTTAAGCCTTGAAATACTTTCTAAATTTTAAGAAGGAATTAAGTAAGTAGAAGTTTCTGTGCATTCTAATTCATATTGTTTGTAACAGGCATTTAGTAGCAATCCAGCAGGAACTCTTGGGGAGGAGGCCATTCTTCTGATTAAAAGATGAAAAACAGCCAAAAATTGTCAGAATATATATTAACTTAGGATTTGGATATGAATATAATTATATGGGAGAATGAATCATTTACAAAGTCAAGCTTTTACTTAAGTGGGAAAATGAGTATATGATGAATTCCATTGCCTTATCCTTCTTCTACATGACCTGTTTACATTCAGCCAAGAAGTGGAGTATACACTGTTGGTGATTTCATGACAGGAAAAGAAGATTTGCATGTTGTAAAGCCGACCACAACCGTGGATGAAGGTATATTGTTATCCTTAAATTGTCATCTTGGGTTTCCGTATGTATACGTAGCTGCATATGTGCGTTCATGTGTGTGTGTGGGTGTGTGTTTGATTTTCTGAGTTATCAACCTTTATGTCAACAGCACTGGAAGCTCTTGTGGAAAACAGAATCACTGGCTTTCCTGTCATTGATGAAGAGTGGAAATTGGTAAGGAGTGCTTACCTCGTCTCATGTTTTTAGCATATGGTAGTCTTCCAACATAAATGGTTATATGGGTTTTGGATTCTGTACATATTTTACGGTCCAGTATCAAATTTTGCAGTGCTTGCTAATTATATCCTAGTCTTACAAATCCTATAGGTTGGTATCTTCTAAATAATTGTCGAGGAAAATTTTGGTTAAATAGAAGAACTAGGTCTTCCAATTGTTCCCAACAGGCCCCAAATCCAAGGGTCACTTGCCGGCTTGTATATTTAAAATTGTGGCTTTGGATATAAAACTTTTCCTCAATGCATTCAGCATTTCACAAACCTTCTGGCCACACTAAAACAAGTATCCAGATTCCAGATTATTGCTTAAAATTTTCAATGCTATTCTAATGCTTTTGTAACAATACAACTTTACTTAAGCATCTTCTTTTTAAGAAGCTTTCCAAATCTGTCAGTGTTGTTAATTTTCGTTGCTTGACTTCTATCAATCTTTGTTGTCTTGAGAATGTATGCTGTATGAATATGTGATGTAGGGATAGGAGAGTATACACTGGTAATGATTTCTTAAGGTTCTCTTAAAATGCAGGTTGGTCTTGTTTCAGATTATGACTTACTGGCTTTGGACTCGATATCAGGTTAATTTCTAAGCTATATCCTCTCTTGGTTGCATTATTCATTTGTTTAAAAGCACTCCTTCAAAAGTTTGGAGTTTCTAACACTAGACTAATTATCCTTTATAAAGGGAAAATGTTCACTTTCTATCAAGATTTCCAGTTTGTTTGGAATAACAATAAACAAATGAGATAAATATTACAATGGTCCATGTGGTTTGCCTTGAGTCATATTCATCCCTATGCTCTAATTTTGAACTTCTTAATCCCTATACTTTCAACTTTAATCAATGTGATCCTTCCGTTAGTCTACCATTACTACTATTTTAAATTCAGTGTCATTTCTGATTTTGGAATGTCACGTGTCAAAATATTTATAAAAATAAAATATAAAAACACTTCAAAGAATTAGAAACACAATGTAAATAAAAACACCTTTTTGATGTGTCAGCCTACTATTGGAGGTGGCATGGTGAATTTAAGAAAGTGCTAACATTTTACTAACAGAAGAATTAAAAAACTCAAAGTTTTAAGACACGGGGATTAAAAAATTCAAAATTAGATTATAGGGGCAAATCACAGAGACTATTTTATTATTTTCTTTTTCATAGTAAGACTATTTAGTATTTAACGATAATTATAATTACATGAGGATGTTCAAAAGCATATATTTTTTTACTGAAAGAAGAGACAAGTTTATGCTGTTTTATAATGCCTATAATAAATGTGTCAACAGTTTTTGGGGAGTGACAAAGCCCCTTGCCTTAGGACTGGTTTGGATGTTGAGATGAGATGAGAAATCTCACCTCATCCAATGTCATCTCATCTCAATATCGAAACATCACTCACATACTTTTCAATATCAAATATTTTACTTTTCATCTAATCATTGCCAAATTATTACAACTTTCCCAATTTTTCAAAAAAAAAAAGCACAAAAAATAAGAAAACTTTTTCGAATTCTAAAACAAAATTAAATATTAAAAAAGTATGTTCTAACAAAATTTTAGTTTTATAATATTTTTATTCAATTTTTTCTTTCTCATTTCTCAAAATCCTATAAAACATCTTAACTCAAATAATTTCACTATTATTCACAAACTTTTCATCTCATCTAATCTCATTTCAACATCCAAAAGAGGCCTTAAACAAAGGACGAAAGGTAGGTCATGGGTCCAATCTAGTAAATGTAGCATCTCAGTGCAAGGCCCAAGTCACATTGCCTATATTCCAAAAGGACGAGTCAATAATACAATAAGAGTCTCACTGGTATCATTATAAAAAGTAAGAACTTTTTCTTCCCAAACAATGTGAGATCTTATATACTACCTACCCTTATAATATTATAGTGTAGGATCTTATACACTACCTAAACTCTAAATGACATAACTTAAGTCCCACATTTTTTGTTGGGATAAACTCTGATACCATTTGTAATGTCCTAATGAAAAGTCCAAGTCACATGGCCTATGCTTCAAAAGATTAGTCAATAATACAATTATAGCCACATTGGAACCATTATAAAGAGTAAGAATTTTTCATTTCCAAGTAATATAGGATTCCATACACTCCCTTTGTTTGTTACTTATCATTCAATGTGGGGTATCACATAAGAAGTATTGACTTAATATCTATCAGTCCACAGATGTGAAGAAAAAGTGGAGTAGGATACCATCAATATCAACTAATAAAGATGAGGACTTTACTGCAAGACACTCATTCTAAACTAAATGGCTCCTCAAAATGGAGAAGATTTTTGTCCTTATGTATTGCCACAATGGAATGTTCAAACCACATGACCTATACTCTAAAAGGACTAGTCAATGATATAATTAAAATCCTAGTGGAACATTATAAAGAGTAAAAATTTCTCTTTCACAAGTATTGTGGGATCACATAGGCCATCTACCCTTATCATTTATCATTCAACATGAGGTATCACAATCTCTCCTTTTACATCCTCATCCAAACCGTCTATCGTAAGAGGCACAAGTCAAGTTCCACAATTATGGTTGGGATGTGCTCTAAAACTATTTGTAATATGCTAATAAAAGGCCCAAGTCACTTGGTCTATATTCCAAAAAGATAAGTTGATCAATTGGAGTCTCATTGGAGAAAATTAATCAATTGGAGTCTCTATATTCCAAAAAGATGAGTTGATCAAGTTCCACTTCTCTTGTTTATATGCTACAATCCTTTGTTTGGTTGCGGAGAAAATTAATAGAAGAAGGAAAAGATAATCGTGAGCATCCTATGTCTTCAAAATCAAATCTGAACCAATCAAAACTCGAGCGAGAGAAAAGAGAAAATCAAAAATCGGAAAACTGAGGCATAAGTGTGGCTAAATCGGTTATCGGGTATTACTTGATTAAAAAATTAAACGGGTCGATAACGGTATCGGGTAAGAGATTTCCGTTTAAAATGTAAATGGGCCGGGTATTTCGGGTTGCATCGGCTCGGAAATCGATTGAGTCATGCTAGTGGCTTTTCTGTACAGCCCTAATCACAATCCATCTTATGTGGCTTTGCTCAAGACATTTCTGGTTGGAATAAGTTCTAATATTATTTGTAACGTCCCAATAGAAGGCCAAACCGCATGACCCATACTCAAAATGGACTAATCAATGGTACAATTGAAGTCCCACTGAAACAATTTAAAGAGCAAGAACTTCTTCTTTTCAAGTAATGTAAAGTCTCTTACACGGCCTACCCTTATCCTTATCATATAAGATATTACACCATAGAAAGAGTTCCCATAAAATTTTCTTTTTGTTTCCTTTTGCATTTCAACTTATTTTGTCATACTCACTAATCAAAGCCACAAATGCATAAAAAATATTGATGGTATTACTTTGCCAATTCAAACCCCTTTTTGACCAAGAAGAATTTAACTTTCTCACCAAGAGCATTAGCAATGGATCCTTCGAAATCTTCTTTCAAAAAGTACAAGTTTGCACACATATAAAAAAAATTTCATCATATTTAATTAAAAATGAGGAAAAGAAAGTAAAGAGAAGGGAATAAAGGACTTTTTGTTTAACTTGTAAATAGTAACCCTTCAAAAGTGTACAAAATTTTGAAGGATTCATTGCTAATACTCTAATATATGTATATTCAGACAATGCAAATAGAAAATGAAGTGCATGCAGTATTTGAAAATTTTTTCATTTGACATGATGGGATTCAATATTTTAATTTAGGTGCTGTTCAAAATGATGCCAGCATGTTTCCTGAAGTTGACAGCACTTGGAAAGTAAGTGAGAGCCTTCTCTTTTCAAAATATAAAGTAAAAAGTTGCAATGTTTTTGAAATTTTGTTTCATATACATGATTTGGTGAAGATTAGGTTCCAAAGCCATTATTGTTCCAAGCATATCCCAATAGAGTGAATTAAACACTCAGTTTTTCAAAAAAAGATTTCATTGCAGTCTCAAGATTTGCTCGCTCTGTCTCTCTCTCTCATAGAATCGTGAGACATTAGAGCCTAGGGGCAAGATGAAAATTGATTTTCAGCAGATACTGTGGTTCCTTTGTAAATCTGAAGGTGCTCGTTTGGATACTAAAAATATATTAAAATATCTGTGAATAGTAGTGAAATGGTCCGTAAATAGTAGTGATATAATTTGAATTATGATGTTTAATTAGATTTTAAAAAAATGAGAGAAAAAGTTTAATAAAAATATTATAAAGTTAGATAATTGTTTAAATATAATTTTTGTTTAGAAGTTTGGGAAATTGTATAGGGTTTTGTGTCTTGTTTAAGAGTTTGAGAAAGTTATAATGATTAGGTAATGATTAAATGAAAATGTTAAAAATTTGAAATTGAAAAGTGTTTTGTGTTTGAATGATATTTGGAAAGGAAATATTTGAGAATATCAAAGAATATCTGAGAACAATTGTGTTTCCAAACGAGCCCTTAGTGACTCAGACATCCGCATAAAGATCTTTCCAAAGGTGGATTGTGTGCAGTGGGTTCTATGGTTGAATAAAAATGGTCAGCCCTTGCCTCCACCATGTGAACTTGCACGTGCTTATATAGTTGCCTTCTCTTCTGGATTGTCCCAGGTAGTACCTAGTTACAGTAACCATGAACTTGTTGAACAGTATCTGAAGCATTTCATGGCCTCATGATGATCATTGTTCGGGCCACAGTTACCTCCCTAGTTAAAAAGTGGTTTTGTATCATGGTTCTTTTTTTCTTTTTCTTTTTTTAATCTTTTCCAGCACTTTTTAATTTTTGAACTTCTACAGAAAGAGGGGAGAGGAGGGGGGGGCGGTTTAATCGGCAGATCCTTCCTTAATATTTTAACCATTTAGAATTAGCCGTGATCCTTGACTTGCATTTATCAGTCACATTTTAGTCTTCTTTGACCATACTGACCACCGAATTTTCGGTTCCCTTGAGTATTTTGGGGGCCTTTCACTTAATTGGCATCACTCATTCTTAGTGCCACGGACTTATCAAAACACATTCCTTCATAGAGCTACATCATTTGGTTTTTGTGTATGATTTCTGTCAACCTCCTTCAAAATTGAAATTTCACAAACCATATTCACAATCGAAAGTCCTCTAAGCAAAATTTTTAATATCTCTCCTACTGGGATTCTTCCAGCTCATGTTTTAAGTATGTAATTCTGCAAAATTTTCTCTTTAATGCTCTCAGTCATCAGAATGATTAAGGAAACAGTGTGAATATATTGGCTTTAAAGGGTCCTGGACTGCAGAAGAATTCTGGTGAGAAGTATTCATGCAATCATGATACGGAAAATTGGGAAGAACAATGTGTCTTGTTGTCTCTCCTTTCTTGTTGCTAAATGGCTATTAAAGCATGTTTGAGATCCTGGTTAAAACTGTTTTACTTTCCTCTCCTTTCAATAGTTAGATTGCCCAACCAAGTAATGCTACAAGTGCATATCTGCTGCAGACTTTCAATGAGGTACAGAAACTGCTCAGTAAAACCAACGGTAAGTTGGTTGGTGATTTGATGACACCGGCCCCACTTGTAGTACGTGAAACTACTAATCTTGAGGACGCTGCTAGGTCTGTCCATCTCTTTCTTTCTCTGCTCTTCCTTCACTGCTGCTTCTTCCAATTTTCTCAACGGTTGCATCTAAACAATGACAATTGCGAGTTGTTTTATCAAATGTAGGTTATTGCTCGAGACAAAATACCGTCGCCTTCCAGTTGTAGATGCTGAGGGTAAGCTGGTAAGTATTTCCCCATCCATAATCAGTCTATTTCTTTAATATAATGGCTTCCGGTTCTTAATTAGCTAGGGTTTAAAACCTGCAGGTCGGGATTATCACAAGAGCCAATGTCGTTAGAGCTGCCCTTCAAATAAAGCGTTCCGGTGAAATGAAAGCATAACATTTAGAGCTGTCTGATTTAAGAAGCTGGGATGAACGTATTGACAGGGGAGATCAGAGGATCTCAGCTTCTTTCTATGAACAATTTTGGCTTATATTTGTATTCAACACCAATGATATTTCTATAAAAGTAATTTCCAGGACCAAGCTTGTTAGGTATCAATAATTCTCCCGAATTCCTCCATTCCATCCGCCCCACAATCCCCAAGAAACGAGTAAAAAATAAATAAATAAATAAATAAAAAGAGACGGACATTTTGTCACCTGCTAAAACGAAATTTCACCAGGGTATAATGGAGGCTATCATCATATTGGGACCATACCATTCATTGTCGGATGGTGTGGAAGCAAGTTGTTAAAATTATAGGATTTTGACATCCGACTTAATTGTAGAAGCCACCTTGCATTCAAACAGGTGACCAACGCTCAACAAATACTATAATCCTTCCCAATATATATTATTAGGACTAGGGGGATGGATGCTCTCTCGGTCTCTACGTCCTTCACCCTTTTTGGAGGGATTAGGGAGATGGTGTGATTATACTGGCATGTGAAATTGGTAAATCGACTGCCCACTCTCCTGTTCGTAGGAAGTAAAGATCAAACACTTCCCCCCCCCCCCCCCCCCCAAAACAACAGTTTTTGTATTGTCGTTCATCGTTTCCATCAAATGTATGTGTATATATATATATATATCCCCAACAGTTCTCTGGGATGACATAATCATGTTAAATAATATGTCGTGTCTGAAAAGCAGGAGTTTTCCGCTAATTGTGGGGGCACTCCTTTGTCCCCTTGTGGAAAATGCATAGAAATCGTCGTCTAAAGCTTGGATAACAGCCAAAAAGCACAAGTCAAAAAAACTCTCTCTCTCTCTCTCACACACACACACACCAAGATGCTAAGCAAGCTGTCGTTAACACAGATATTTTGGGTAATTTTGACCTCGTGGGAAAGCCTTATGCTTGCAGTTGCATATTCATTATCCAGAGATGACCAAAACCTAAAAACTAAATAAATAAACGACCGACCAAGTTGCAAACTTGATAATCACAAACCAGCACAGCAACAGCAATAGCAATTTCTCTCAAACTGCTTCTCACTCAGCCTGAAGTGGCTGACCCACAACTCATAATCAGAAATAGTGGAGAACCAGAAAATACCTAACTCTTAAAGATCTTATCGCTTTAGTAGTTAATAACTTTAGTGGTTAGCATGGCTCTTTGCGCCCATCTGCTGTTTCTGTAGGCCACCTCCTGTTTGATGACAATCTTTTTCCCTCACTACTCTACCACTTCTTCATCCCCCTGATTTTCCTTTTTCTTTTCTTTTTCTTTTCTTTCTTCCAACTTTCTTTGAATTCCTCCCAAGCTGCTCTTATCTCAGTAAGTCCACTCGACACCAAAAAGGCAATAAAATTAAAAAGAGAATTGGAAAGTACGCTGATAAATACTTAAATATACATTTACCAATTTTTTACAAAAGGCCAAAATTTCTTCTGATCTGATTAAAAGTGAAAGCAAAATAGAAGAGAAACAATTATTTAGAAAGGGAAATAGAGAAGACTAGTAATTAACAGAGGGCCTCATCATTTCTTCAGCCTTCAGTGGCATACCTCCCCAGCGCATGTTAGAAACCACCATCCTACAAATTTTTTAACAAAACAAAACAAAACAAAAAAAAAAAAGGAGGAAACGAGGGAAAAGGAAATTAGAGGCTTTCCTCTTCAGTTCCCTTCCCACTCCACGTCAGAATCGTCCGGGTCGGGCAACTTATTCAAGTCGACCCGCTCCACGAACCCTCCGCAAGAGTTGAACTCGCTTGTCGCCGCTGCAACCGCCACCGCCGCCACAGCCGATGCGTGCTGGTCCCGATGTTGTTGTTGTTGTTGTGGTGGTTGATGATGCAGAGCCGTCTCGACCGCGTCGACTTGGGCGCCGACCTCAGTCGCCTTCTTCCTAATGGAAGCGGCGGACATGTCTCCGCAGAGGGCTTCTCTGGCCAAGAGGTCGGGGAAATTGAGGCGAGCGGAAGGGCCCCTAAGATAAAAGACGGCTGTGTCGTAGGCCCTAGCGGCGGCGACTGGGGTGGAGTAGGAGCCGAGCCAAATCCGGGAGCGCTTATTGGGTTCCCGAATCTCGGCCACCCACTTGCCCCACTTCCTCATCCTTATCCCCTTGTACGGCCTGTCGCACATCTCCACCCCTCTCTTCCTCCTAGTCTCCTCCCTTTGTCCTCCTCCACCGCCGCGGCCTTCCATCTCTGTAACACTCTTGCCCTCTCCCTCTCTCTCCTTCTCTTTCTCTCTCTAAGAATTGTTCCTGAGAATCACAAAGGGAGGGAGTGAATCTTCTTCATGAAAATACAAAAACTAAAATACGAGTACAAGACACGCCCTTTTTGAGAGCGACAGGGTGTGAGAGAGAGAAAAGAGGGGTTGTTTTTCATTTCATGCTACTACTTGGCCACTTAAGGTTGTCATCTGGGTGAGCCTCCACGTTGGTTTAATTCTGCCCATTTTTATAAATAAAATAAAATAGAAAGATGGCCAAATTCACCGACAAAATCTCTCTGCTTTTGTTTGGTTTTATCTTTTTAGTTTTTTTGGAGTGTTTTTTTTAATTTGTGCTCTCCCTATCCTTTCCTTAAAACACACCTAGAGATTGGAGGGTCGTCTACGCTGATGCTTTCCTCTCTAGTAAAATATATTTACAGTGATATATGGGTAAGATTTGTACATATTTTAAAATTAATAAATTTAAGATTTATATAAAATTAATAATAATAATAATATATTCACTTCTTTTTAGAGAAAATATGCGAGGAATGCACATTTTAAATAGCATTATTACTCCTATATGATGTTGGCTTTAAAGAACTTTACTTGCATATATGATCTTAATTAAACCTATTATCAATCTTTAAACCTATTAAGAAAAGTAATATCTTTTTTATTTTTATGCTTTGTTTGGATTAGAAATGATTTCATCCCATTAATACATTTACAGTTTTTTTAAATTTTCATATACAATATATAAAATAATTTAATTTTTTAAAAATTTGAAAATAATAAAAATTATTATTTTAATAATATTTTATTCAAATTTTAATTTTAATTTACAATCATCTCATCTAATCTTATTATTTAAATAGGGTCTTAATTTTTTTTTCTCGGCTTTTCTTCATTCTTAGTTACTTTCAATGTTTTTCCATGCCAATCACTAATTATATTAAAAAGAAAAATTACTTAAAATCATATCATTAATGTTTGTGACCAAAAATGATAAAATATATCAACAAAATAATATTATATATCGTTATAGATTGTATAAATATTGCATAATTATTTAAAAAAATAAAATTGACTATTAAAAAATTATTTTTTATTTCATATAGATCTTATATTTATTTACTTTTTACAAAAGAATTATAACACTTACATATTCTACGATTGTAAATATAATTTTTCATATAAAGAATATTGTCTTTTAAGAATTATAAGTAATATTATTTTTTTGAATCAAAAATATGATTAATCTAATCATTTGACAATACCACGTTAATAAAGTTAGATAAAAATCAAATAAAATAAAAATATATTGAGTATTATTAGATCCGGTTATAAGATGTGCAAATCTCATTTATTTTCTTTAAGAAAATTAAAATATAATTTTAAAAAATAAAGGTTGTTATATAAATTCTAACTTGTTCACTTAAAAAGAAAAATCCAAATCTCGACCCATATTTGTTAAATCATTTTTAATTTTTTCGAAAGAGGAACGGATAGGTCGGTGGTCGGTGGTGGATAGATACCGTTAGGAATTGACTTTCCCTTCTACGCAATTAACGATTTGATAAGACTGTCATTTTTGTCCTACCTCGACCTGTCTTGTTGTGACCAATTAAGGGTTAGTATCGCCATTTCATATTAGTCGGGGCCCACCATTTTGTTTCATATTCAGGCGAGGGGAACCTACTAATATTTTATGCATTAAAATTATTATTACTTATCTTCATTTATTTATATTTTTTAAATATAAAACTAATATTTATATCACATACCATTTACGAAATATAAGTTAATTTAAAAAATAAATTTTAAATTTTAAATTTTACAAATTAGATAATATCATTTAAAATAATATGTGATAAAGATTTTTCATTACAAGAAAAATAGTCAGATATAACTAATATGATGTATTAAAAAGAGTTATTTCTAACTATTTTTAATGTATCAAATTAATTATTTCTGATTTTTTTTATTTGTAGTATTTGATCATTACTCATCTTTGATAATTGAAGGCCGGAGGTCAATTCCTATTATATTATTTATTACAGGTGCCTCTTCACTTATTGATAGCTTATACCCATAATATTAATTACTAATTAGTTTCGGTGCTTCTTATTTTATATTTTTTTTCAATTGGGCAAACAAAAAATTATTGGTTTTCTAAAACTTTATTTTCGTAACGTCCCTAATGGACGCTGGACTTATAGTTTGGCGACAAAAGAGACATCATTGTCAGTGATTTTCATGATATAGTACTAACTTTTCGTGAAAAAAATAATATATATATATATATATATATATATATATATATATATATATCTCGAACCAAAACGCTTTAAATGTTATATATCGATCGGGTATGAGAATGTTATATATGAAAGGAAATGTCCAATTGAAAGACTTGCTAATTGCTATTGTTCCTTTTGTTTTCTGGTTCCTTATATAATATATATATATATATATATATATATATATAAATGCCAAGTGTATTGATACTGTGTACCGGTAGTATATTTTGTGTATTTCTTATATATATATATATGATGTATGTATGCATGTGTATATATAATAATAAGAATAATAATGATAAATTCGTGCATGCGTACTTGTGCTTATAACCTCATATTTTTATTTAAAGGGTTTTTGATGTTGTTTTCAGACAAATTCAATCAATTTGTTCATTTGGTAAAAAATTATTAGTATGTAGTTAGTAGTACACAAACGTTCATGTTCTCGTAATCTGCTTTTCATGATGAGAAGGAGAGGTCTTACGTGTTTTTGGATGTTGAAATGTATACACTAATGTTTTTAATGCTATATATTATATGTATATATGGTAGCTTTTGGTGCAAAACAGACTATACATAAATATTCACTACAACACATAAGATTTTTTGCGACGTTTAATAAGTCGCTACAAAAAATTTTAAAATGGTGGCAAAAAGTTTTAAAATAGCGACAAAAAGTCATTTGTCACATTTTGAAAATCGTAGGCTAACCGCGGTATTTGGGCGTGATAATAAGTTTAATTTATCGTGGTAAATGCCTAATTTCTCGCTACAATGCTACTATTTACAGCTAGAAAACGCAGCAAATGCTATTATTTGCAGTGAAATTTAACTCTCAATTAAACAAAACGTAGCAAATCTTATTTGTTGTAGTGATTATATATATATATATACACACACATGATATGTATGTATCAAACATCAAAATAAGGTTGATTGGAGGTGAACGGTAAGATCCTCCTTTGGTGTTGCATGCAGCTAGATATATAGATCATGATAAATGATAATATTGTAGGAATCATCAAAAAGTGGATATATATATATATATATATATATATATATATATATAGAAGGCCAATGCATGGATCGGATTCATTATGGTCTGGACTTTATTGTTAATTGTTTCCTCCATGCATTACAAGAAAAATGAATATCTATAGCCGATTATTTCACTACAAGAAAATTGGTATTTTGTAGCCAATTAATTTCAATCAAATGACTATTTACAGCTAAAATTAGTCGCAAATAGCATTTTCTTCACTATTCATTAGTCACAACAGCTCACATTTCTTATAAGGTTTGTGATAAAAATGACTATTTATGACGAGCTACAAAAGACTTATTTTAACAAAAAATAATCATTTTGACAAGAAATAATTCGTGATCATAAATAAATAATTTTTTTGTAGTGATATTAAATACATGCAACACACTACACTTTTCTCTATATTTTCATTTAAAACTTACAGTATTCATTGAGTAACATTATTATATATTCTTCATCCTAAATTATATTATCCTCACTTGTACATGATGCATGTATATTTGCCCTCTTCTATCAACCATTTAAATGGCACTCGCTTTAAATAATTCACTGCGCTGCATTGCCTGAAAATGATAAAAATCTAATTATTAGGATTAAAAAAAAAAAAAGAAACTTACTGAATACGTACTCATGATTTAATATATAGTGAAACCTGCACCCGATCGTCAGACATTACTAGTATATTGGTCGACTGTGGACAAGAAGGAACCAAAGACAGAGACAGAATTACATTGTGCAGGTACCTGTTTTGTACGTAAGGCCGCATGCATGATGTGGATGATCAGATCGAGAAGACCCTCAAGTACTACTACGTAGTAATTATAAGTAACATGCATCATGTCAAGCTGCCCGGCCTGGAGATAGATAGATAGCATGTTCGGATTCGTTTATCTTTATCGGTTCAGTAGTTACTTTTTTAACATATTGTACATCTAACATCATGAGTTCCAACCCATGATAGAATTAATATAATGTTGTATATTAATTAATCATGATTCATGTCCAAGTAAAGAGTATTTTTTAAATTAATATCCGATCGATCGATCGATCATCTTCTCGATCCATTTCATCTAACGATAAATAAGTAAATAAATAATATAAGGGAGGATGATTCGATAAACAATACATCAACACGTACGTACTACAATATACTATACCTATTACCTTGGAATTAGGATAATTACGAAAAAGTCAACCAGTGTGGCGCGTGCAGATCACTACTAGTTGCATGGAATGACCGATAGATCTCAGAAGGACGTACTGAACAATCTTAATATCTTGGGAGAAGTTAATTACTACAGTACCCCTAAGCTATCTGTCCCATATATCATGAGTACATAGTAGTAGGACCTTTTAAATGCGGTTTGACTTGGAATTAATTAGTACCTTCCAACAGCTAGCTTGGAATTATCAACAATAATTTATATAGATATACATGCACCGAATGATATATAATGCTTCCACGTGGCTAATATTTATGGAGGTCCTGTGACCTCCAAAAAAAGAAAAAGTCATAGATACGCGTGGAAAAAATTTAGGGGAAGCCAAAGATGCATTAATTATAAGATGTTTAAGTTAGAGAGATAAGCATGCATGGCCGTCCAAATATGTAATTATGAATAGAATTTAAGTCAAAGTTTAGGTGAATACGTGGACTTAAAGTTGCAGAGTGGGGATTAATTTTTCTGATCATCTTGATCTTTTACAAAACTCGTTAATGATTGGAAGAGTACTCTCGTATAATACATTGAATCATGCATGGTGTTTTGGCAAAGGCGACTTGCATGGGGAGTGGACTTGACTTTCAGTTTTCTCTGTTTTGTGTGTTGATGTGCGGGGGGAAGGGGGTTGGATTATGTGTAAGGACGTACAGAATGTCACATCAGAAAAAGCTTTGCTGCTAGGCAACATGTCATCATGATGTCTGCTGTCGTTTGAATTCGCGGAACATGTCACTTGCACTTGAGAAACAGTATTGCAGGAGGATCCAAACAAGCTCATGTTTGAGAGAATTTGCAATTTAGGATGTGCCTGAACCAATATTTACATACATAGGTATGTATATGTATATATATATATATATTTATATGTATGTATATATGTGTGCTGCCTACCCTTCTTTTTCTGTTTTTTTTTTTTTTCCCGAACATCCAGACTAATTTTGAAGGTGTATTGGCCATCGACAAAAAATTTTCCATACCTCAATTAATTCAAAAAAAAAATAATTCAGTCTAATGTCTCTTACATATTGCTTGTAGTAGTCTCATTCACTTTTACAAAAAATTTCAATCTTATTTCATCTTATTTCATCTTATTTATTATATTTTTCTTAAATTCTGACAAAATATAATAAATAATTTAATTTTTTAAAATTTTTAAATAAAAATAATATTAAAAAAATATACTTTAATAATATTTTATTAAATTTTTCAATTTTTATCTGATCTCAATTATGAAAACAAACTAGACTTAAAAAATCTGAACCTTAGACCTAGTGAGAGCATACCCTAAACCTAAGATCTTAACCATTTGAGCCAATTCTTAGAGGTTATGCTGAATACAATTCCTTATGATATATTCATTGTTTCTATATCTTATTTGACATGTAAAATTTCTTACACCGTATCAATAATCCAGAGTCGAATTTCAATAATCTTAACAAATATTGTAAACATTTGCGAAAATAACTATTAGAAATATTTATCCAGATCCAATTTTTTTTGGATCCAGTTTGAAACTCGAAAAACAAGATTATTTGGACAATTATTCACCCGGATTAAATCCGGGTAGATATATATATTATTTTGCTCACCCAAAACTCGTTATGAATTCGGTTATTATTTGGATATCCATGACCAAATTACATAAAAACAAATTCTCGAATCACATTGACTCATTCACGCTTCCCCCTTTCTCCCTCGCATCTCCCCCCCCCCTCTTCCCCGGTCTTTCTCTGATCTTGTCGTTTCCCCCCTCTTGACACAACTCTCGCTCTCTCTCTCCTCCCAAAAATTCTAGCATCCCTTAACAATCTAACCTCTCCCGGATCTGAATTTACTCTCTTTTGTCATAATCAAACCCTAAATTCCTTATATGAACATAACCGTATCGTTGTGGAGCTTAAATCAAGTGCTCTCGGCTCCAACTGACTGGAGATTGCTTTCTGTAAGTTTTCTTCCTTCATAAAATTCTTCAGTTTCCACTTCATGCACATGCGAGGAGGTCCACTTTGAATAGTCTCTATGTGCCTCAAATTGGTCTTTTAGACATTAGATGTTGAATAAACAAGATATAGAGTGGACAAAGTAAGGTTTCTATTCCCAAAAAATAAAAATAAAAAGAAGCATGTCACAGGGTTCAGCAACGGCGCCATGTTCGCTGACGAGAGCTTCATCAAGAAACACACTAGACCCGTAACTTTTAAAAAGCATAAAATTATTATTTTTTTAAATATATGGAATGATATCAGATTTTTTTAAAATGCTATAAAAATATTTTTTAAATTTTTATTAGTTATTTTTTTAAACAGCTTTTTTTTTAAGTAGTAATAAATTTAAACCAAATCCGGTAATAATCCAAATAACCGGATTTATAGTAGAAAAGAGAAGAGAATCTGGATTACAATCCAGATTGAATCTGGTCATTTGCCCGGATTGGATCCGGATTAATCTAGGCAGATAACCACCTAGTTTTTAGAATCCAAATCCGGATGCGGTTATGACCAGATATCCGAATCTGGATGCACATCCCTAATGATTATAATTGAAAGTCTGGTTTTTGAACCCTGGTCTCATTTGATCCATTGCTTTGCCTAGCAGCTGAATTATTTAATGTAGCGACTATGACATTTAATTTAGTTCCTGGTTTTCGTTTCTTTCTCGATCTATGGAAACATTGAATTTATATGGGTTAAAAAAAAAAGGGGCAGAATCATGGAACTGCATTGAAATGCATTAAAAACATGCTGAAGTAGATTATAACAAAAGGCAGTGTTAGATTCAACCTAATAATAACAGCTATACTTCCTGGTACAAACTGATCTAAGATGTGCATACAGCTAAGACAATGGCAGAATCAAATGGCACTGTTTCTCATTGTCATATGCAATTTACTTTGACTTCTTAACGCATTCTCGCCCGTGATTTCATATTGAGCAAAATCTTTGGGACAAAAAGTAATTTAGATGAATGGTATGAAATAATATATTCTCAAAGGATACTGTAATGGCAACTGGCAATCCCTCGCCAGCTGTTGATTAGTACAGAATTGTGACTTGCAGATGATTCATAGCTCCAGTTGAACAGAGTATCCTTGCCAGGATTACAAAAAAGCATAAACAAAAAATGGAAATCACAAAAAGAAAGTTAGCAGCAACAATAATACTTAAAGGTGGCAGGGAAGAATCAAAATCACTCAAATATATAGCACAAGGTTACAATGTGAAAGCAGGGAAGAAAATTTTCTAACCGAAATTACTCGTTCAATTATACATGTAAAATCACTTTCCAGGTCCTCCTATGTAAAACTAAAAAAAAAAAAAAAAACCATCCAAGTGAAGAGGCGCGAATCATTGAAACAACTCTTTCTCCATGTGATGCTTTTGACTAAACACAAGTTCACTGCACAATATTCCCTATGCTTTTGACTAAACTCCCCATGTGAAGAGGTCCTATGTCTCACTGCAAAAATATGCAAACATTGTGTCATTTCATCACTTCCCAATATTTCTCATTGTGGGAAACTTGTACTCAAGCTATCAAAATTCTGAATTCTTGTAATTACCTTCTATAAGATGGGAATAAATATGATGAACGGTAAAAGCTGAAATCTCCGGCCTGTAGTTTGTACTGCCTGGACTTGTGGAGTGGATCTGTAGCTGTGAAGCAGTGATTTGTGAATTTACCATGCACGAATTGAATTCCCATCTTTCGCCCATATGGGGAGGGTGAATCATTTTAGCATTTTGACTCTTGAACATTAACTATAATTTTGGAACTGCCACCAGCTGTTGCCAAAATTGATCAAACAGCTGAGGCAGCCACATTAATGTATTCCAAGAGTGGGTAACTGGAATATAAACACTGCTGTTCTCAGATGTTCCAACAATGCAAAAATGGATTCAGAATAATAAAAACTGGTGGCAGTTCCCTAATCCTCATACTGTGTAACAAAAACTGCCTGCTTTCAGTCCCCAACCAATCAAAATATGCATATGGATGTAGCCTATGCTAGGTGCTTATATTAATTGACTTCAACCACCCACTTTCCAACTTTGCCCTCCAGACACCACATTCCCCCTCCTCTTTTAACTACTCATATTTTTTCAAAAGAAAAATTTTAAAATTACCTCTTTCATTCATAGTCTCATTATCCTTTCCATATAGGTGAAGATTGTGGTGGGAAAAGGTGGGGGGAGTGTTTGCGTGCTTGTGTGTGTATATGAGAGAGAGAGAGAGAGGACAGAATGCTTCATTTCATAAAAATAATCTATGTGGATCAAACAGTAAATCCTTTAATGTAACTTGGCTATCACTTTTAATTAAGACGATAGTGCATTTTGTCTCAAAAACAATCTCCTCTGGAGTAATAGAAAGTACATTATGTAAACTGAATGACAAAGGAAAAAGTCAACTTGCCAAGCCAATGTCCATTGCAGAAAATCAACTATAGTTTCCTTCAAATTGTAATAAATACCACAAAGGACAGCAATGAAGTACCTGGAGATTAACTAAGGCAACTGGAGCCCCATATGTGATCTGAATCTTCAATTTTAGAAACCATGAGCATCTAGTGGAGACAATGAACAAATGAAATTTACACCCACGTTATTCAGACTTACAAAGAGAAAATATAAATGACAATATAAACAGCTACTGATCTTGAAAATACTTGAACTAGCTCCTGCTCTGTACAAGTTGGCCACAAATTAGCCACAAACAAAGTGTGTTGGACATGGGGTAACATTTTTTGGGACATTGGGCACTAGAGGACTTTTCTGTAGTAAGAAATCACAGTGACTTTAAAAATTAGAGAATAGTCCAAGAACAAATCATAAGCCAATAAATTTAATATTAAATCATATATTTAGAAGTGCTATATCATATATGATACATGTAACCATCCTAAGGATAGGCATTGTTAACCAATCCATTGCATAGAGATTACTTCACAACTCCGTAAAACACATAGTAGGAATGCCTACTGAAGCAGCTTCAAGAATAACTTCAGATGGACTTGGAGTATTTATAAATCTGGAGTAACTTCCAGAAGCTTAATTCAGGTGTATTGTCTATGGATGATAAAAAGAAGAATAAATGTAAGAAATCATTTTTCCTGCTCACGTTTTGCTTATTTTCTTTCTACTACCACCCATCCGGAGTGTCATAAAGTTTCACTTTATTGATATCTATAGATGCTAATGCAGAGCTGAGTCATGAGAAAAATTTTCAGATCACAGACAAAAATATTCAAGGAAAGCAAAGATTACATATAAATTCCAGAAAAAAGAAAAAAAGAAAAAAAAAGTTAAGCAATTTATTTTTCAGAAAGAAAGAAAGTGGATATCTATAGATGCTAATGCAGAGCTCAGTCATGAGAAAAATTTTCAGATCACAGACAAAAATATCCAAGAAAAGCAAAGATTGAATATAAATTCCAGAAAGAAAAAAGTGAAGCAATTTTTTTCAAAAAGAAAGAAAGGATTGCTAGTTTACAGACTGGGCACCAGGCAGCAAGATTAAACAATGGCTATTATCATGTATTCAGAAGTAAAAGATATGTAAGCAAGTTCTAGATGATGAATTTAACTTATGTGACAGTAGTATTCAGATTAGGACAAATGAAAACTAGGAAAATAAAATAAAATAAAATTCTATATGCTCCAACTTCCTAGAACGGGTCATTTAGCAAAAGATTTTGTTAAGCCCTCAACCTCTTGGATAGTAGTAATTGCACCCAATCTAAAATGCGCTTATTGCTGTGCTAAAATGAATCGCTTCAACATAATAAAGCTGTGCTTAAGCAGTGCAGATGACCTTTGTGCAGATGGATAACCAATCGTGTTGTAACCAGAATTACCCATTCCAGGCATGTGAATGCTGCCAAGACCTGCTAGTACAAGCGTGCAAAATGTGTGCAATGCGAGCTTTTAGAAGTATGTGTCCTTCATGTGACTAAGCAATTAATTTGCACTCCAAGTATGAAGTCAAAGATCACAACTGACAATTAGTACTTTATTCTCTTTGAGAGAGAGAGAATGTGGCTTTAATATTCCAGGAATTAGGAGAAGAATTGGAAAATAAGGATCCCCATAGGAAGAACTCCATAATCTGTAAGCAATTTAGTCAATAGCATTACCAGAATTAGAAGTGCTCCTTGAAAATGTAGATCCTCTAGCTTTTTTATCTGAGCCAAATCTTTCATCATCTGATTGCCATATCCTAGATATCCAAAACTCATTTCCGAAACAATGATAACTGTGGAGTAATTTAATACAGTAATCAATCCAACGGGAATTTACCTGTTCTCGGGCTCCTGGATCTAGAATTAGATTTTGCCAGATCAATATACAGGTTTGACCCCTTCTGAAGATCAAACATCATCCCTTGCAGAAACGGATTCAGAATAAAAAATTTCAGTTAATGTCATCATATCTAACATGCTACAGAAGAAGAGCACCATAATGTGTTCCCCTACGCTAATACTCACGTTCTACAGTAACAAGCTTGCCAAACGCACAAACATGATTGAAATCATACGATCAATGAGATCATCATCAGCAGAAGGAAACTACAGATTACTATAACTTGAAAAATAGAACAATAAGCTTATAAAAGGGTTACATAAGGCAATTATTAGATCATCCAAAATTAAAAAATAATATTAAGTACCATTTTATCACTTGGAAACTTCCAGTTGAAAGAAAACAAAAATTAAAATCCACCTATTCAGAAATCAATATAGTTTTTTGTTATTTTATTTTGTAGGCAAGCAAGTAGCTTTATTGGTTGCAATAGGCATAGCCCATGTACATAGGTCATATACAAGAGAAACACCCAAGCATGATTAAGAATTGATCCAAGAAAGTCGTGGACACTCAATCCACTGAGTTCTATTGCAATTGACCTTTGGGATAAAGTATGAAAAAGAAAATGCGAATCATCCATGGTCTGCATGCGGTCTTCAAAACCTCTTACGGTTCTTCCCCTACAAAGACACCATCAAAGGCAAACATGAAACGGGCATAATCTTTCACATTGCTGCAATAGATGGATTCCCCATGACCTCTCCAAGTTTCTAGAAAGTCAACCAATCTTCTTGGCATCACCCATGCTAGATCAATTCTAGCGTAGAAACCATTCCATAGAGTCGGGGCTACCTCATAGTAGTAGATCGTCATCTGTCTCCCCACTCTTTTTGCACATACAACACCATTTTTTTTTATATAGGTAAACGACATACAACACCAATCTAATACAATAATGTGATGTTTCCTTAAGTTGTCAATAGTGAGAATCTTTCCCAGGAAAGCTGCCCATAAAAAAAAAAAAAAAAAACTGCTTTATGAGGTACCTTAGTCTTCCAAATGCTCATCCAAAGAAAAGAACTGGATTTTGGACAGTGCGGGATTGATAGAATGGCAAGATGGTAAACTTCCCTTTCATGGAAGAGCGCCACAACACCTTACCTTCATCTCCTACTCCCACTCTAGTAATATGTTGTAAAATTATGTGAAGGTATCAACTTCCCAATATTGTGCAACTCTAAAAAAGATTATTGTCACGATGTCCCAAAGATTGAATCTAGGACTACCTAATTGCTTCAACGATCCCTGACACGGCCATTTTCCAACCGCAGAATGATGATAGGCATTGCCCAAGTACACAAGAAGCACACAAGAAAACACCTAATTACATTCTAGGAATCAGAAAAAGAAAGATCATGAGCACTAGTTCCATGAGATCAATAGCAGAAAACCAACTCTAAAATAACTTTACATTGTGGAAGGCCACTGGAACTCCAAGATATCTGCTATTGAAGCTTCCAACGCCCACGCAATTCCATGCATTTCCAGATAAGCTTCCTTAAGGACTCTACCACACCGCACCATAGATCATGCTAGAATTTGATTCTGGACCCATCCCCCAGCTCATGTGGTCCATGCACCTTAGTTGAACACCATCCGACGTAAGCATCTTCCCCCCCCCCGGGAAAAAAATAAAAAACAAATTGGGTCTATGACCTCCTTCTACAAAGCCCCACATTACTACAACCATTCTCCAGTAAAGCTCAAGCCAGCAAGTTTAGGTCTCCCAACCCTCCTAAGATCATAGAACATACTGTAGCCCAATTCGCTAGATGAAATTTGAATTCCTCATCCATCAACCCATCGGAAATCACATTGAAGACTCTATTCCATTGGCCGCCTTAGTAGGGAGTGAAAATAGAGACAAGAATGTCGTCAAGTTAAATAAGGTGCTGTTGATCAAAGTAATCCAACCACCTTTGGACAAGTACACCCTTTTCCAGCTAGCTAGTCTGCATTCCATTTTTTTCAATTACTATATCTCAAACAGCCTTTGACTTAAAAGAGCACCCAATAGAAGACCCAAGAAATTTCAAAGGCAAGGAGGTACCTTAGACCCAAAGATGATAACCAAATAGGAACATTGCCCGCTGGTACTTGTTTTGACTTCAAAACACAATAAAAGTGCCCTTGGAGTTTGGATCCCTGGTTGGTGCTACAGAAATGAGGGTATCATCTGGAAATAGAAGATGGGATATGTCCAATGTTCCAGTATTTGTGTCACCTACTGAAAATCCAGCAAGGAAGCCCCTGTACCTGAGATGATTTTGCTGAAAGCTGCCCTGATAATAACAAAAAGGAGTGGAGATAAATGATAACAATTGTCTCAAACCCTGAGAACTATTAAACAAGCCCATAGGTGTACCATTCATATTATATCTAGTTTGGAAGTTATATATGGATGGCGTCCTTTTGTATTCTATTTCTGGCGCTTCTCACCGGAGATAATCTTTAACCTACTTCAGTTTTTGCTTTAATCTCTTTCGTTTTCATCTGTTATAAATCAATAGCTTTGAGATGGAGAGCAGTTTCTGGATTGAAGCTAAGTTTGAATTTAGTAGGAAAGGTGGCAACTTTTTCTGTATCTCAGAGAAGAGTAGGAAGTTAAAGAAGACTCTTTCTCTTAGTGGAGATATGGTTTTCTGGATGGCTAAGGTGGTTGAGGATTGTTTGAGACAAGCAGGAAGAATGGAATCTTACCAGACTAGAAGGGAAGGAAACAGAGTCTTCTTGGTCCAAAGGTCTCATAACTCGAATGGCAGATTTGTGAAGTTGGTCAAGTTTGGCATTGGTAAAGGGCAAGGTATACTCGTGATTCCTGAAGGATGGAGAAGGAGTGGGTGGGCTGTTTCTGCAAGGAAAATGAGAGAGTTGCTGTTCGAAACCCTATGGTTCGGTTACAGAGGAAAGAGTGGTGTTGTATAATAAAGGTGGTAATTACCAGGAGCACAGATGTAAAGAGAGGAAAGCAGATTCATTTTCTAGAGTAGACAATCCTTCTGGGGAAGCTTCGTACATGGCAGCAGTTTTGAACACTTGAGTTGAGGAATTCAGGTTCTCGACAGTTCAAGGAAGATGACATTGTTAGGAAGGATGTTCAAGGGTTGGTGGAAAGGAATAGGGAGGATGGTGATATTATTGATTCCCGGCAGAAGATTCTGGTTGCAAGGAATGACGGTTGGCCTTCCACGGTGATGCAGAGGTTAGGAGAAGATGTTATTGGGTAATTTTAATTAGTATTCCTGCCCCCTGTAGAAAAAATCCTCCATCAATCAACGTAGACAACATTTTGCAAAACACTTTCATGACTGAAAAAAAATCAGTGGAGGCAATGAGTTTCCTTGTTGCAAGCCACATGAACTATTAAAATTGGAGGGAGTTCCATTCACTATGACAAGAGCGCACAGTGGAATTTTTTTTTTTTTTTGATAAGCAAGAGATAAATTTTATTAATAAGAATGAAATAGGCATAGCCCGTGTACATAGGAAGTATACAACAGAAATACCTAGTTACATTCTATAGACTGTAAAGACAGACAGGAACTCATGAACATCATTTTCATTAAGTACAATAGCTGAGAACCACTGCAATAAGGTATGCACAAAAAAAGTCTACAGCTCCACCATTGAAAGCTCTTTGTCTTCAAAACAACGATCATTCCGTTCCGACCAAATACACCACATAAGGCACAACGGAATCATCTTCCACACTGCCGCCACCTAAGGACAGCCCTGTAGTTTCTTCCAACAGCCTAATAGATCCACAACTATCGTTGGCATTACCCAAGGAACATCTACCCTGTGAAAGATCTCATTCCACAACCCCCTGGCCACCTCACAATGCAAGAGAAGATGGTCCACTGATTCTCCATTCTTCTTGCCATGTAGCATCAATCCACCACAACACATCCCCTCCTTCTCAAATTGTCTGTGGTCCAAATCTTCCCAAATATCGCAGTCCAAACAACAAAAGCTACTTTATAAGGCACCCGAGACCTCCAAATATTCTTCCAAGGAAGGAAAAATTAGCTTGAGTTGTTAGAATTTTGTAGTAAGCCTTGACTGTGCATCTTTTCTTGACATTAAACCGTCACTGCAAACTGTCCCTTTGTGCCGTAGGACTTCCCCTGGCATATAACAAGCTGAAAAAATCTGAAACAATGGATAGTTCCCAATCATGAAAGTCCCTAACAAATAGGATATTCCACTAATGGGAACCGTGAGAAAAAATCCTCAGGTTTGCCACCAAAGCCTCCTTATTGGTTGCGATGCGATAAAGAGCTGGAAATACCCTATCCAACCAAAATCTAACTCTAGTGCCCTTACCAACCACGAACTGGGTCTGTTCCACAAAACAAAACCAACCCCTCCTAATAAAATTCCATAGACCCACCCCATACCTCCCCCGCACTTCGTTAGAACACCAACCCCCTCAAGCACTACCATATCTAACGTTAATAACTTCCTTCCACAAAGGCTCACCCTCCAAATAATACCTCCGAAGCCATTTCCCTAACAAACCTTCATTAAAAGTTCTCAGGTTGCATATCCCCAAACTGCCATGTGAAATGTTTGGCACACGCACAATGGAAATACAATGCTCAATCCACTATATTCATTTTTTACCAAAATTACATCTCTTTGGCAAACATAAAAGGAACTCACAATAAGTGTGATCATAGACCTTCTTGATGTCGACTTTATACAACACCCCTGGCTCTCTGATTATAAGTTTGTTTTAGAATTTCATTAACAACAAGAACAAATTCTAGCATCTGTCTTCCTCTACCAAATGCATTCTGATGCTTTGAAATAATCTTCTTTATCCACATATGTAGCCTATCCATATAGGGTGGGTTGAAATGGCGCTTTCCTAAATGGGTTTCAAGCCATACCACAACAAGCTATGTAGCCATGTCAAGGCCCTTTCCCTTGGAAGCCTATTTGTGAACAACGGCATTGGGGAAAATTTGAACATTAGACAATGTAAGGAAATGAGGCATCACAGCATTTAATCATTGTGGTGTGTGTAAGAAAAGTGGGAAATTAGTGGATCACCTTCTTTTAAAATTGCGAGGTTGCTAGAATAACATGTTGAAAAGGGCAACTTGGTACCCACTTGTGTGTACCATTGTACAAGATGATCCCCATCATCCATATTATGTTATGGAGAGAAAGAAACTAGCATAGCATTGGCGAAAAACAGCGTCATATCTAAAGTATTTTGTTCCTAACACCTCGTATCATTGGATAACATCCCAACATGGTGTTGCTATTTCTTATTCTAACTTTCATGCTTTTCTAGCAGTATTTACTTTTGATTGATAAGTGGATTTCTTGTATACTTCCTATGTACTGAGGCAACATCTTCAGTACATATCTAGTCTATTGAAGAAATATCTAGTCTATTGAAGAGAATTTTGAAATAATCTTGTAAACCACACTTACCAAGCTAATAGGTTTATTATCTTGATCTTGACTTCCTAAACATCTTGTTAAAAAATAAAACTTGTAATCATGACAATGAGTACAGCATTACACTATCTTGCAGAAAAATCAAATGATGCTATAATTTAATGAGCTATTTCACATGCCTAGAAGGGGAAAGCATACATAGTGGGATATTCTTACAGTCGCAGTGTGCATAGCCACAATAGCAGAATGCTAATCTGAGAAAATAGCAGAATGCTGATATGAGAAAACAGCAAATGCAAATGGCTGTCACCAACCAAATAACATGTCAGAATATAACATCTAAACGGTTCAATAAATTTAATAAATGAATATGTGTCATTTTAGAAGACTATAAAAACACAATATTATGAACACATAAATGTGAAAGTAATGTTCCATGAGCATGAAAACTATGAAGTATTTGATCAAGAAGCCACAGCTGAATATTACTGACAAACCCTCACATAAACTATTTGCTCAATCATCTTGCTTAGAGCTTCAATTATAAATAAGAAAAGATGCGGAGATAAAAGATCTTCCTGTCTCAAACCACAAGAGGATTTGAAGAAACCCATTGGGAGCCGTTTACCAAGATGGAGAAACGAACTAAAGAGATGCAAAAATCTACCCATTTCTGTCATTTCTCCCCAAAGCCGCATCTTTAAAGGAGGTCTAGTAAGAATCGCCAATTGACATGGTCATAACCTTTTTTCATGTCCAATTTGCAAATCAAACCAGGTTCTCAAGATTTGAAGCGTCCTTACAAAATTTCATTTGTAATGAGAACCGAATCTAAAATTTGTCTACCTTTTATAATTGCATTTCGGGGCTTCGAAATTAGCTTTTCCACCACAAAACCCAATACTTTTACAAGCACTTTGGAAAGAATCTTGTATACCCCATTTACAAGACTAATGGGGTGATAGTCCCTAATGTCCGAAGACCCCATCTTTTTAGGAATGAACACTAAAAAGGTACCATTAATGCTCTTTTCAAATCTAGCATTGGCGTAATAATCATGAAAGACTTGTATGAGGTCATCCTTAATCACCTTCCAACAAGTTTGAAAAAAAACCCATAGCATGTTTGGATATTAAGTACTATATCCAATAGAAGAAAAAAACATTTGAAAATAGAAGAAAAAAAACATTTGAAAAGGTTACTCAATTCCTTGCCACATTTCTATCATTTTATAACATGTTCTGCATTTTTTATATTCAAGCAGACTCGGCTAAATTATTAAAAAGATGTTGTTGTTCTAACTTTGTTCATTAAGCAGTTGAGCTTAAAATTCACACCATGATCGGGAGTTTATAATGGAACGGAATGGAAAGTGAAGAATAAACTGAGATGATAAGGATTAGAACAAATAGAATTAGGGTCTTATCTCACTAATGTTTTTGGGAAAGGAATGAAATGAAAGAAACGCATAATTCAATATAACATGCTTCAAGTTTTATTTATATTGTTATTATAAAGTGTTAAGAAATAAATAATAAAGGAAAAACCAGAACAACAGTTGACCCTAATTTTACTGGCTTAGACAACCTATTCTTTTTATATACTTCAGAACTTTGTGTGAGAATTGTAGAGTAAACAAAAATTCAAAGCATTTTTCTTTTTCACAAGTAAGAGCACTGGCATTGGTGACTTTGAAAGCATCTCTCTAAAGTTTAAAGACCCCCCCTCCAAAAAAAAAAAAACGCAACTTTATATAAAGCCTGTTCCTTACAGTTTTTTTCTAGAATACAGTTCAGCTGCAGTCTATCTTACTGAAAAATTTTCTTAGATTAAAATTTATCTCACTGCAAATGTATCACTAGCATTAAACTGAAATAGAGCAATAAAATTGTAAAGAACGTGTTTCACACCACCGAGACCAATCACACGATTGACTTGCAACGAGAGAAGAATGGCGGTGCTAGGTGACCAGGGGACACTCCGATGCCTAAGTCAGTAAAGTATCTAAGTGGTGTATATGTTCAAAATGAATGAGATCCTTACCTCTTAGGATGATTTATAGAGGATCCTTGGCTGACGTTAACCTCTTTCGGTTACTTATTTAAATTCGTACTCCCCTAATCCCTAAAGCTTAGGAGAAGATAACGTTGATCTTCTGAGAAGAAGATATTTCACTTTGGAGATCCTCATCCTTTTGGAGTTGTTTGAAATACAAAAATGGTGGTTAGGGGCAGTTGCCTTGCCTACATCCTCTTATTGCAGGATTATACTCCCTCACCCACGGCTTTGGGCCTATGGGTTTTGGATGCTTGGCCTATCAAGGCAGGTTCTTTAGACCTAGATCATATACTTGGATCAGGCCCATTGGCACTGACACAAATATCCATTCCAAAAATTATATAGGCAATTAGATTGCCATAGACTTTTCTATACATTACCTAACTGCATATTTGTACAAATTGTTTTCACAAGATATATTTTTTTTTTTTTGATAAGTAAATAATTTTATTAATAGAATGGATGGCATCTTAGCCAGTTACAAAGCAAAACACACATGCCCTCTTAAGGAGGGACGTTAGAGACAAGGAATTCGTGTAGGTCCATGCCGTTAAAATCTACGGCGATGGACCATGTACAAAGAGTTCTAAAAAATAAAGCTTTAAGCTCCTCTACAGTTCTCTCATTGTCCTCGAAGGTCCGCTCATTCCGCTCTTGCCATAAACACCATATTATACAGATAAGAATCATCTTCCAGATGGCCTTGATATGTCTTGTGCCCCGAATTGAAGGCCAACCCTCCATCATTTCCAAAACGGTCTTCGACATAACCCATGCCAAATTAAGTCTGCCAAAAACCTCGTCCCAGAGAACCCTGGCTATCTCGCAATGTAGAAGGAGATGGTTCACCGACTCGCCCGCCCTTCGACACATAAAACACCAGTCAGCAACAATAACCCTCCGTTTCCGCAAATTGTCCGTGGTTAGGATGTGCCCCAAAGATGCTGTCCAGGCGAAAAAAACCGCTTTGAGAGGTGCTTTGTGACGCCAAATCTGTCTCCAAGGGAACTGCAAAACAGAAACATGAGTAAGAATTGTGTAAAAAGAACGAACCTTAAAACACCCTCTCCTATCAGGTATCCACCATATCCTATCATGTCGGTGTCTGTTTGGTCTTTGCGAATAAATAAGGCCAAAGAACTCAGCGAAAATCCCCACTTCCCAGTCCTGTGCTGCCCTAAGAAAAGCTATGTTCCAATTAATGTGCCCACCCCACAACTCCATAACCTCTGCCACTGTTGCGTCTTTGGCACTAGCTATTTGATAAAGAGAAGGGAAAATCCCACATAAAGCTCTATCCCCACACCAATTATCCTTCCAAAATTTAATTCCCGTCCCATCCCCAAGTTGAAACCTGATGTTCCTCCTAAACAAGCCCCACCCTTTTTGGATATTTTTCCACATTCCCACCCTCCCTGTTCTGCTGACCTCGTTTGAATTCCAGCCCCCCCACATACTACCATATTTACGATCAATCACTATGTTCCACAGAGCCTCAGGTTCCTTGTGATATCTCCATAGCCATTTGCCCAGCAGCGCTTGATTGAAGTGTCTCAAGTTGCGGATACCCAAGCCACCATTCGAGATAGGCCGACACACCGTCTTCCAGTTGACTAAATGATATTTAAATTCCTCCCCCAATCCACCCCATAGGAAGTCCCTTTGGAGCTTTTGTAATCGGCCTGCCACACTTGCTGGTATTGGAAAAAGGGATAGGAAATATGTGGGTAGATATGACAAGGTGCTTTTGATCAGAGTAATACGACCCCCTTTAGACAGATACAGTCTCTTCCACCCTGCTAATTTCCTTTCCACTTTCTCGATTACCGTGTCCCAAATCCTGACAGACCTGGAAGCCGCTCCGAAAGGAAGCCCCAAATAGGTCATAGGTAGTGCAGAAATTTTACACCCGAGATTACTAGCCAACGAACGTATATTTCGGACGTCTCCTATTGGAACCATCTCAGATTTATCGTAATTCACTTTTAATCCAGAGGCCGCTTCGAAACAGAGGAACAACACTTTTAACACGCGCACCTGGTTCTGATCTGCCTCACAAAGGACAAGTGTGTCGTCTGCAAATAGTAAATGAGATATGTTAGTGATGCCCCTAACAGGGGTACCAACTGGGAATCCATTTACCAGGCCATTAGCTACCAAGGCCGATAACATCCTGCTGAGAGCCTCCGTAACTATGACAAAAAGCAATGGCGATAGGGGATCCCCTTGTCTCAAACCTCGGGAGCTCGGGAAAAATCCTTTTGGGTTTCTATTAATCAAGACAGAGAATCTTGTGGTGGTAATACACCACCATATACAAGCCTTCCACCTTTCCCCGAAACCACACTCTTCTAACAATAGCAATCTCTCGAGTTTCGAGACCAAAGAAGTCTTTCGCATCTGTTCTTCTTAAGTAAGACCACACCCAGCTTGAACCCTATCCAAATCCTCAATATCTCTCTTCAATCGATTCTTGTTTTCCCCCACATTTCCAAAAGAATGCGAGTTCCATGCCTTCAATTCCCCTTTAAGGGCTTTTAACTTCTTAGCAAAAATGAAACTAGCTGTGTCCTGAAAGTGATACGACGACAAGATATTTCTATAGGTGTACATGTATAACATTTTCTTTACAATTTTCTTACTGCATTTTTCAAAAGATGACCATTAAGAATTCAACTAATGGGTCAGTAAAACAGAGAATGCATGTTCTGCAGCTAAAGTCTGATGCCTGTGCTTTAATAGTAATAAAGGACAAAGTCTGTTGAAGCTCCCTTCACTCCACCTCCATAAACCTAAGCTTCGTTATTAGCTTGCTTATAAGCAACTCCCGAAGTCGATCTTAGACATCTATGTACCCTCTATGCCAGCTAAGTAAAGAAGCTCAAAAAACTACAACTTTTTACTCGCTTCCTTTGTTATTGAGCCCCCCAAAAATGCACTAATCAAGCTTACCCCACAGCTCCTTTCATCTAATAACTAAACACACATTCCCCATCTTAACTCAAGAAAAATTCAGAAAACCCATTTAACCAATTATCAAGACCAAACATTAAGTTCAGGGATAAAGAGAAACCTAAACTATAATTCTTATCAATTGGTGCACCAAAAACAAACGATGAGCAGAAAAATGAAAGACCTGAGAAGTTTGGGTCGGAATCCGAATAGGGTTCCCGGGGGCATGACATCATCAAGAAGACCAGCAACGAATAGGGTTCGGATCTCGTCGAGCGAAGCCTGAAGGACGAGAGGAGGCGCGTAGGCACCGTACAATGGCTGAGGGTGGTTGAGGCATGGCTGAGGCAGGGCTGAGCTATTTTCTAAGAGCGATTCATCAAAATTTTTTAAAATTTTGTTTTAAAATATAATTTTGTTTTATTTAATCGAATGTAAAAAAAATAAAAATAAAAATAAAAATATTTTTTTGTTTAACTTTTAAATGGTGATGCTCAAAAATACTATTCGTCATATTCGTCCATTGTTAGTGCCCTACGATAGCAGTAATTTATTTTTTTATTTTTTTTGAGATAAACAATAATCTTATTCATAAGTAATCAAATAGGATCTTCAGAGAAAAAAAATAAGTAAATTGGATGAATATAATGAGGAAGATCTTCCAAAATGATGCTCTCTTCATAAAGTTTTGATCCATTCTTAACAAGATTATGAGCTTATTGATTACAAGTTTTATGAATAAAATTAACAAACCAACTTGATGTTTTAGTGAGCAGCAACTTGATATTTTTTACTATCATTCTAGATGTATTTCAGTTCTCAATACTATCATGAATCTCTTTTACCACCTGTTGAGCATCGCCTTCAAGGATGATGTGAGAAAAATCGAGTTGTTTGCAAAGAATTATAGCTTTTAGAGTAGTTATTGATTCAACTAGATGGGCATTTGGAAATGAATCCCTATGTGATCTCAAACTTGCAATGATCCGACCTCTGAAATCTTAAAGAACAACTCTAATTCCAATTCTATAATTGATCTCGTCCACAATTCCATCCCAATTGACTTTGATAAAATTCAAAAGGAGGGCTTTCCATTGGAGCTTGTGTGAATGAGGCATTAAAGAGCCTCTCGAGATTGTCTTATTAGCCTACTTGAAATCAAAAATTGCTTGTTTTGCCATATGAGCTATTGATTTTGTAGACCAAAAAATATCTTCAAAGACCAACTTGTTTCTTCTTTTCTAGATCTGATAAAATATAGCAGCAATCTCATCCATTGTCTCATATCCAATTCATTGTGCAACTGAGATAACAACCCCTTGAAAGAGGAATCCGGCAACTTCAACTTCTGTATTCGCTTAGCACAATTTTCCCAGACATTTTGTACATATTTGCATGTCCATGGTTCATGAATTGTTTCAATCTCCAAGAGGCATATTGGGCAGTTTGGTGAGTTCATAAATTTTCTTTTAAATGGATTTTGCTTTGTTGGGAGGGAATCATGAGTTGCTCTCCAAATCATCATCTCAGTTGCATTAGAGACTCTCAAATTTCAAATCTTGGACCAAAAGTTCTGCAATGTTGAACCCGAAGATGATTAACCCAGCTCTTTGGCTTCCATATCATTCAATAGAGAATAAGCACTCTTCATTGAGAATTGTCCATCCTTAGCACATCTCCCAACAAGCTTATCAAGGAAGTTGTGAATACTAAAAGGTATCCTACATATCAATTCAGCCTCCTCTTTCTCAAAAATTGTTGATGCCCCCAGCCTATACTTGGGATTGAACATACACTAAAGCGTCGAAGATACGTAACACAAAACTACATACTTCTCGTTCATATCATAAATAAATGCATGCATCTATCTTACTAGCAGTATGCAATAATTATTGCAGTGGAATGAGGTTAAGCCGACTAATATAGGCAAGAAATATAAAACTTGTCAATCATCACATGATGGAGTTAGAAATACTCCAAATGAGAACTTTATAAATATACGTCATAATGTATCAAGCTTAGCAAAAGTCCAAATTCCCAACACATGGAAAAATATACAAACTTTTCCAAGGTTACAAAATATGACTTAATCTAATACTAGAAAGGAAATGGCCTCGTTAACCCTCCCTAAGTTAGGGGTTCCCTCTTGACCTATTTGTATCCTAGTCTAAAACGAAACACCCCAAGCTCAAACAGTGCCCCTACTGGACACTTATCCCTGATGATGAGGCATAAATGCTGTCAAGGGATAAGGACTCGTCTGCCCTCATAACGAGCCAACACCCTACAGGTCGATAGTCTTTTGATGGCCTAGGTGCGCTCCTCCGCATCTCATCTACAAAACAGTCATACCAAAATGGGGTCACCTCGTTAAAAAGAGAATACTTAGTCGGGCCCCCTCATGGGTCTGAAGAGTCTCTCGGAGAGTCTGGATTCTGGAATCCATTCACACCTGCAACCGCTTTTATCATCTCTAAGAGGAATGATAGTTGAAAATTAAAGAAGTGAGATTTTAAGAAATTTCAGTAAGTACACAATTATCATAACAAAAGTATCACGTGCATATATAGGTAAACGCCAAAACAAATGCATATGTCATGAACATTAAACTTATGACGTTACTTATGCACATGCACTTTCATAAAAAGACTTTCATATAACACTGATTTTTTTTTTTAGATTTATGACTTATGTATATTTTTTTTCATAAAAAGGCTTTCGTATATCATAACTTCTTTGGCCCGTAATCAAAACTTTTTCATAAACTTTTCGTGTCTTTCTTAGTATTCATATCATTAGGCGTCATTTTTCTTGTTCATATAAACTATTGTCATGACTTTTCATATTGGACACCTCACAATTCCCCTATGCACCGTGTGCTTCCCGTTAGATACCGCATCACACTACGACTACTTTAGTTAAGGTGACTACGTCATAAACATATTATTAATGGCAGTTTGAATCACACTCACCTTCCTTGGCATCTACTAGTTTTAAGTGTGACCACGCTTCAGAATCTTTTAAATAGGAACCATTTATAGCTTGTCGATTGTTTTTTGTCGACTTAGGGGTTTCATTTGACTTTAGTCACTCCTAAGTAAACATGAAGTTTCACTAGGACAACGCCTCATCACAGCCTTTGAAATTCTTATAAAAATTTAACTCATTTTCTTTTTAAAAAGCATAGTAATCCAAAGAGCATGGAACTCACGACTTGAATGGACATGCATGAAAATTTTGACTCTCTTATGCAAAACATATAATTCATGAGACATATGAGGTATGCATTTCCAAATTATAACTTGTACATGTATGGCATGCGAACATAAATTATCTTTCAAGCACGTCATACACATTCAAATAAAAGAGAGTCATTCAAACAGCTTTAGCTTTAGAAAAGGGGTAGGGTTGAATTACCCTAGAGGTTTCAACCCTAGATTTTTCTTCTCTATTTCTCCCATTAACTTACGCATTCCTTAGAGAACAATCAAAAACTCAATAACGTGATCTAAACATGTCATCGTCGAACCTTAAAAGGCTTAGTTATCTTATTTACTGCCACATTTTATCATAATATGATTCCCCACTTCAAATCGAACACATACCCGAAACCATGCATCTAAGAAATCAAGGGTTATACTTTTGTAAACCACTCAATGCCTTAAGTCAGGATTACACATCAACCAAGAATTAAAAGCCTAAAGCATCTCCTTGTAACTTACCCTAGCCAAAACCCATAGCCTCCAAAAAAATAAGTTTTTGTCACTTAAACATGTCCTACCATTACATCGCATGCACTAGCCGAAAATACCATAGCATATTCTTTACATTCTTTCAACAAATAATCACTATATTCCATCAAATCTCTTAGATTAAAACCTAAAATATCATCTTGACAAAGTATAGAAAAAGTGTGCTAAGATCATTCAATAAACAAGCTGACAATAAGGTAAAACAATCAACAACAACAAGTTCACACTATATATACAAATAATACTGAGATTAGGTTAAGAATATACTTACAAAATTTCCAAGCATAGGAAAAGAAAATTCTGAAAAAAAAATATACAAAGGCAGCAAGATTAAGTCTAGGGAATCATAGTTCAACACAACTGAAAGTTTGTTTGCTAAAATGAAACCGTTTGGTTTTCAAAAGAAAACGAAAAAGATTCATTTTTTGTAAAAATACTTCAGTTTTTTTTTAATCTTTGTTTTAAAAAGAACTAAAAAGCTTTGATTTTACATGCAAGTTCAAGAAAATGCAAGAAAACCTAAAAGCTAATATTTTAGAAAGAAATACTCCTTAAAATTTTGAATGAAAAGGTAGGAAGAAATTCAAAAGATTATTTACCTTCCAAAGTAGGTGTTTCCATAAAAATCCTTGAAGAACACACTTAGGTGGCTAGAGAAATGTTGTTTAGATGATGAGAAAAAGTAGAGAAAAGTGGAAAGAGTGGGGAGAATGAGTTGGCCGAAAGTCTAGCAAGAGTAGTGAGACAAAGTGTAAGAAAAATGGGAAATACTCCAGTCGGCCATGGGTTGCCTTGGTGCCTAGAGCACTCCACCTCACCTACTGATTGATTGATATAAGAAAGAGATTGACACAAAGCATGATTGACACTTGAAAGACTCATATCTCTAGGGATATGATAGTGCCTCAAGAAATACATCCTAGGTTCGATTTTGGCCTCCCAAATCAAGCCTAGCCAAAATCTCCCAAGGGTGAAAGTCCCTTCACTTGCTTGCATGTCACTCACACTATCACTTATTAATCACTCTCCCAAAGATCTCTTTACACAAATCTCACTTATCATATGTCAAAATGTGGAGCTTACTTGGAAAACTCAAAGTGCAAGAATCAACTTTCCCCTTTCTTCCTCTCCAACCGAAACCTTCTCTCTCAAATCTCAACAAATCTCACTTGTCACTTGTCACACATTTTCCAAGAAATATCTCATACTCAATATTCCCACACCATGCCTTCTCTCTTTCCCAAAAACTTTCTTTTTTGGGAATCCAAAAATGTGATCTTTTTAGTGTGCCAAGTGTCCCATGAAATCTCACACTTTCCTATGTACTTATCATCTAAGGTATGGCCAGCCACCTCCCTTCTCCTTGGGCCTTGTTTCATTACTCTTGGACTTACTCCTATATTCTTCCTCCAATAAAAGGCTTAAGTTTGGTCCACACCTCTCTAGAATAAATATAAATAAAATATAATATTCACTCTAAGCATACACAATAATCCAATAGGAGAAAGAAAATCCGGGTTATCATAAAAATACTATAAATAAGGTGTTTTCCATGAGCAATTCTGTTTTTCAATTAAGCTACTAACCATAGCATTCTCCTCAAGACCTCTAATTGCATACTAGACTTTGAATGAGCTTGGTTTAGGTAGCCATTTGTCACGCCATATGTGAATATTCTCTCCATTGCCTATGCACTAGAAGAGGCCCCCTTTAGGACTGGTCTGGTTGCCATAAAAGTCCTTTGAAGAAAGGATGAATTGCTGCCCAATTTGCCATACATGAAATTAGATCTATGAAAATATTTGGCTTTCAATACTCATGCTACCAAACTCTGAGGTTGCTGTAATAACCTCTAGCTCTGCTTGGCCAATAATGCCAAGTTGAAGTGCTCAAAATCTCTATATCCAAGCACTCCATCATGTTTTTCCAAGTTGTTTCCAAGATAACAAGTCTTGGACTTGTATCTCTTGAATCCAACCAAAACTATTGTATCAATCTGTTAATGGCACTGAGTATAGCTTTTGCTAATTTGAAAATGCTCATACAATATGTAGGAATGGTTTGCACTATTGATTTGAGGATAATTTCCTTCCCAACTTGAGAAATGAACTAAACTGACCAACTTTGCATCCTTGATCGTATGATGTCCAAGATTGATCTAAATGCTGCCAATTTGTTCTTGCCTATATAAGAAACTAAGCCTAAATAATTTTCATAACATCTTGCCTCCTTTAGGCCGATTAAATGTAGGATAGCTGCTTTAAGTTTCACTCCTGTGTTGCAACTAAAATACATAGAGATCTTGTCTAAATTTAATCTTTGGTCAGAAGCATCTTCATATAGGTTGAGAATCTGAAAAGTCTGCTACGTTCAAGAACATTAGCCTTACAAAATAATAAGTTATTATCTACAAAAAAGAGATGGTTGATCAATAAAGACCCTCTTGCAAATGGGAAGCCCGAGATGAGCCTCTCCATTCAACATTGTTTAAAATCTTGCCAAGCACTTCTATACACAAAAGAAAGAGATAATGAGATAGGAAATCCGCTTGTCTCAATCCCTTTGATGGAAAAAATGCTTGTTGAGGACACTCATTGAGCATAATAGAGTATTGAACTATTGTCACACATTGCATCATCAACTCTATCCATGTATTTTCAAAGCCCATCTTATGCAACACAGCTTTAAGAAAAACACCATTTGATCCTATCGTATGTGTTGTTATATCTAATTTCAAAGTCATGTAACCCTCTTTCTTACCTCTCATTCTATTTTTCATTGAATGCATGGCTTCATAGGCTACTATAATGTTGTCAGATATGAGCCTACCAAGGACAAATGCACTCTGATTTGGACTTATAAGAGTTGGAAGGATATGCTTCTATTGATTTGTCAAGACTTTGGATATGACCTTGTAGAGAACATTGTAAAGGGAGATTGGTCTATACTCAGTGACTAAAATAGGGTTCTTCATTTTTAGAATCAAAGCAATGAAGGTTTCATTTATAAGCTTGAAACCTGGTCTGGAATTAAGCACCTACAACATTGCTGTTGTCAATTCTTCCCCAACTACATCCCAATTATCCTGATAAAACCCTGCAGAAAGACCATCTAGATCAAGTGAACTTAATGGGTTCATTTCAAATAAAGCACATTTTATCTCCTCAACAAAAAATAATATTCTAAGAAGGCAGTTCATCTCCTCTGTTACTAAATGTTCTAGATTATCTAATGCATATTCAATCCTACATGGACTGGAAGTACCAAACCAATTTTGGAAGAAATTTTGAAACAACCTACTGATATCTTCCATTTTCCACACCTCATTTCCTTGATCATCTTTAAGTTTCTTTATAGTGTTAACCTGTTTTCTATGGGAAGCACATTTATGAAAGAAAGTAGAGTTTCTGTCACCATCTCACAGCCACATTTGTTTAACTCTTTGTTTCTATGTCATTTCCTCATTCTCTAATAAAATATTAACATCTCTTTGCAGCTTTTGAATGAATTCATTTGAGGATCCTGAGTTCTCTTCCTGCAAATTTTTAATCATATTTCTCTTATCTTCCAGATCCCTCTTTTGGTCTACTCTCGATGACTTGGCCTAAGAACTCAAATGGTTTTTGCAATTACTCAAATTGTCTCTGAACAAATCCATCTTTCCATTTCCTACTCTTATTGGACTCCAAGCTAGCTTGATAATTTACTTGCATTCAATCTTCTTAGACAAAGCTTGCTCATATTTGAATATTCTCCTCATTGTTCACACTAATCCTTCCAAACTCTGACAGGAAAGCAGTAGAGGTGCATGATCCAAAGTAATTAGTGGGAGCACATTGTTGGTACATATACCAAATAGCATGGACCAAGAATTATTACAAAAGACCCTATCCAATCTTTCTTTGGTGAAGTCCCTCCCTTCCCTTCTATTACACCAAGTAAATTTGGGTCATTTAAAACTCATATCAATCAACTCACAATCATATAAAGCTTCTCTAAATATTTCCATCTGAGAGAAGGGTCTACTGGTTGCTCTTTCATTTTCTTCATTACTCAAAATTTCATTAAAAACCTCCATACACAACCATGGCTTTTGATTGGTAGGTTTGAGTAATCTCAACAAATTCCAACTTTCTTTTCTTTCACCATTGGGTTCCCATAGAAACCTGTCAAACACCACTTAGAATCAATGCCTTCCATTTCAATCATAAGAGATATATGACTGGTAGGATAAGTTGACAATTCTGTCGGAATATATTTCTTCCACAACATTGCTAACCCTCCACTTCTATCAATACTCTCCACCACAAAACTACATTCAAACCCAATTATATTTCTGATTTTTTCAACTTTTTCTCTTCTACATTTAGTCTCAGACAATAAAAATCAACTTTGGGACATTTTCCTTCACCAAAATTTGAAATTTTCGAACTGTTCAAGGGTTTCCAAGCCCTCGACATTTTCAAGCTAAAAGATTCATGGTGATTGGCAGGGCTGCCTAGCAGCCACTACCATTGAATTTTGATCCCCTACTATCTTGCACGTTCTTGTGTTTCTTATGACCCTCTTCCTTATTGACCTCATTTGTTTTCCTCTTTCTGGTCTCAAAGGACATTTCCACATCCATGTCATGACTAATACTTTCAACTCTAAGATTGGACTGAACCCCACGTGCTCTCATTTTCCAACTAGTAAGATTGTGCCTATTATTATTAGAGGAAAGAGTTGAATTACAAATATGACCTCTACTGATATGTGCCACCTCATCATTTGAAACTAATTCCAATATGCCATGGGGCTGGGTATCCTCAATTAGATGGACTAGATAAATATTCTATTGATATTCAAGCACCTTTCCTTCCGTAACTGACAACTTTCCCTATTTTTTTTTTTTTGTCTTTTTGTCAGCTTTCCCAATTTGTGCCCCTTTAACTAAAGGTTCTGCTGCCACCTGGCTTTGAAATTGAAAATCCCCTATAATAGGGGAATCTTGCAACAGAAAAGAAGTTACCTTATTAGCCTAAAATACCCATGAGATGCCAGTCTTTGCCTTACTATCCTTTCCTTTTAATTGCGCAATAGAAGAAAAGAAGTTACCTTATTAGCCTAAAAGACTTTCCGTTATTATTTGATATGATCATGTCAATCCCCCTAGAAGAGGAGTTGTCCTGATTTTTTTCCTTGATATCACTCCTTGTAACGTCTTCCCTTTCCAAAAAGATTCCCCGATACTCTCTCTCACTGGTCTTCCTCTAATGAAACTCCTCCTTCACTGAACTTCCTGGAAGGACCATAAGAAGATGTTCGATAGCTTTGTGCCCTCAACCATGCACCCTACTGAGAAGTGAATGTGTTGGACTGATTCGACTCCATTTCCAATTTGGTACTACTAGCAAACATATGATTGATAATACCACATGAATAACAAAAACTTGGCACTTTTTCATATCTACAAGGAATCCAGTATTTCAAATTGCCAAACATAAGATATCCGCCCCTTGCAAGCAGCTTTGTAATGTCTATCATTACACAGATTCGAATGAACTTCCCACAACCTGAACCTCCTCCTCTAGTCTCTATTCTTAGAATTTGTCCCACTGAATTTCCTAGTCTTCTCCCCATTCCATGATTCATTCTGACAAATCAAAGATCATGGCATTGAATTCAGAAAGGTTCATTCATGAACTACATGTCCTTAGGAGAAGTAACACCCTTAGTCCAGGAGGCATATTAATAACTTATCGAATGTCCATGGAAGACCTTGCATGACTCTTTTTTTGTCCATGTTATCAACAAATTCTATAAGGAACTTGTTCCTCCCCATGTCGATGATCTCAACTTTGCCTTTCGTTTGCCATACTTTGTTCAAAGTAATGCAGAAAACATTCCTATTGATTTCCTTCTCTGCCATTACATTCGTCATGATGCACTTCTTGGTTTTCACCACAGACCACTTTACATCATCTTCAATGATCTCCACATCTTGTTGTTCCTCCTCTGTAAATTTAAGGCTTTCACACAAACTAGAAAAATCACTCTCCATCATGTCACCTCTCTACAAGTATAGCTTGAGAGATGAAAAATTATAGGCTTACAAGAGAAACCTAGAGAAAACAAACCTTATAAAAATATCATTAGTAATAAATCTTATATAATTGAATAAAAATAAAATGCTGAGGTATAGAAATTCCTCATATCAAAATTATCATATATCAGCTGTAGTTATTCACTATGCTTTAGCAAAAATATCAATTTAGGCATCCTCTTTCCAAAAAAAAAAAAAATCTAAAAACAAACACTCCCGCTAGAAGAAAAAATCTTATCTCATTAGCCATCCATTTTCAAAACTGGAGAGGAGGTTGGAATTTCGGCTCCTTCCTCCCTCCTCTTTTCCTTCCTCGTCTATTTTCCACATTTTCTTTAGCTTTTTTTCTCTGGAATCCGACGTCCATCACATGCCCCACCGTAAAGTTCCCAAGGTGTCGATTTTAGAGACGGGTGAAGAATCTTGAAGAATCTTGTCAAACGGAACGACGCGGGAGCCACAAGTGCGGCCCAAAGTGTGCGCGTGACATCCACGCGCCACTGTAAGGAGAGCTCTATTGCCTCATTTCTAGGACCATGGCCATCGGTTTCTTCAGAACAGATTGTTTGCCGTACTTTTAGGGTGATGCGACTACAGTCTCTGTTCTTGCATTTTTTTATTTCTTCTAAGATTGAAAATGCGGATCTATAGCTTTCTAAGCTATGATTCTTTATTTTCTCATACATCTTTTATGTTTTCTGTTATTTGATTTGTTTTAGGTTTTAAAAAAAAATATAGTATCATGAATTTTTGTTCATAGAGTGTGTCATCTACTCCGTCTTAGACAAAGTGTGGGATTGTTTAATTCTAATTTTGGATAGAATTGTAAAATTTATCGTTTTAGGTTTAAAAAAAAAATATAGTATCATGAATTTTTGTTCATAGTGTGTCATCTACTCCGTCTTAGACAAAGTGTGGGATTGTTTAATTCTAATTTTGGATAGAATTGTAAAATTTATCTTAAAATAGAGTGTTGTCTCTATGACGGTTTGTCTATAAAGAGTTATAATAATGGATTAGACAATATTAATCACAAAAAAACTTGTTTATTGGAAAGTCTTAAAAGCAATAGATGACTTGTATTATGTATATCTCGAGTCAAAATTGCAATGACTAGTTATGAATGAATAGAATTTGTTCTACCTTAAAAAAAAAACAAAAACAAAAACTTAAACTAAGACTTACACTTGGATTCAGAGATGAGATGAGATGAGTTATGAATAGTAATAAAATGAATAGTTGAGATGAATTGAAATTTAAAATGAATGGTTGAAAGGAGTTGAAAGTACGAGATGAGATGAGATGAGTTGAACCCACTTTCCAAAACAAACAACCCTTTAAAAAGCAAAATAAGACTGTTATCCTGATTTGATTTGTAGATTTGATTTTGATAAATAAAATATAATAGAAAATAATATGGAGAAGAGAGAATGGGAGACAGATTTTGAAGACCATTAAGGCCTCCTCTTTGTAAGTTTCTTGATAACCTCCTTCTCAAGTCATGAGCAAAACAAATACAACTAAAAAACGAAAACAAATAGGAAAGACAACGATTATGGGAGTGTAGACTTCAAATTCTTGACCGGGTGTGACAACTCTAGCCCTAACCGTGGTGGCCTGACTGACATTCCCAAATGGTATAATGGGTTAATTAAATAGAGATAAGTTAAATATATTGCAATGATATGAGGCTAATTAATCATCACAAGATCGATGTCTACTCCAACGAGGGATAGATTTTCAATAAGTCTAAATGCAAAAAGCTTCATACTTCGTTAAAGTATGACTAACGCTATATTTGTTTTTATAGATGAGATTGAGATAAATAAAATAAAATATTTTTATAATATAATTTTATAATATAATTTTTGTATTGAAATTAAAAAAAAATTAAATTATTTATATTATTTGTATTGGATTTTGAAAAAGATGTAATGATTAAATAAGATAAAATAAAAACTAAGCCTAAAATATTATCTATTCTAAATTTCTAATGCATCTTCTTAATCCAATACCCGTCCTGATCAGCAGGGGCGGAACCAAGATTTTATGTTTGGGGGGGCGATCGATAAAATGTGTACTATATATAAATTTTAAAAGGATGCTCATTAGTGATAGAAGTATCACATTTCGTTGTTATCGAACTCTCTAAACGTATTACTCTTCGAATTACCCATATTTTAAAAAAAAAGTATTTATTCTTAACTTGCTCATATTTTTTTTATGATTAAAAAAATTATAGATCAAGAATAAATATAAGAAATTTTTAATGACTAATGATATACCGCTGTTAAATTTTTAACAAACTATATCTCTTAATTATATAATTAAGTTAAAGTGAGACTATATAAATGAATATAATCAATCAATTTTGACAATTATATAAATTTATAATTATTTTTTTTTAGAATTAGACTGTTAAAGTAATTATGAGACTAGGTGAGTTGAAATTTGAATTTCAACAAAACTAAACGTTAAAATAAAATTATATATATATTGAAATTAGAGAGAATAATTTTAATAAAAATTTGGGGAGGTAATTTTTAATTTTTTTTATAATTTGAAGAGTAATTTAATATTATATATATGTAAATATATATACTACATAAATTTTTTTTAAAATTTTGTCGGGGCCGTAGCCCCCCAACCACCAACGTGAGTCCGCCCATGCTGATCAGTCTATTGAAGACGAGTTCAAGCAATTAATTATGTTATAAATAGTGATTTTATAATTTCTCACGGCTTATTTTTACTCTCAAATTCTCAATACAATGATGTTAAAAATGGAACGAGAGGAAAGGTTGCTAGTTCCTTTGCAAGTAAAAAAGTCGTGAAGAAGTTTTTTGGTTGGACCTTTCAGTAAGTTTTATTTTCAAAAGATTAAGTCTCGTTTGAATAGTAAAAATATATAATTTTATTTTATCTCAATTTATTTTATTATTAATTTTTAAAATTTTTTATATAAAATATAATAAATAATTCAACTTTTTAAAATTTTTAATAAAATAATAATATTAAAAGATAATATAATAATAATATTTTAATTTTAATTTTCATATAAAATAATCTTATTTCATCTCACTATCTAATCAATGCTTAAAGATATATTTGTGCCATAAAATATTAAATTTACTCAATGGGATATAAAAATATAAAGATGGACCTAAATGGCCTATAAATAACAAGTTCATATAAAATTAATTGCTCATAGTCATTTGGAAAATTATATTGCAATTAATATACATTAGAGAATAGTTTTTATAACTCCTACGACTCATTAAAAAATAGAGAATAGTAGTCTTGCATTTCTTCTGCTTTTTTGTTTTTTTGGATTATTTTTTAGAAACTCTCCTTGTGATAGTTCTTCATTTGTCAAATCCAAAATCTTGGTTTGGTTGTATTTCAGTTTCAAGGAGATCAGCGTTGAATAATGTTTTGGCACGAACCAAACAAAAAACACGTACCAGCTCCCAGACTCCATGTTAACAAAAATTCTCGCTTTTCGGAATAATATGAACATCACAGACAAACATCCATATGAGAGATCACAAACATTCAACGTATTTGAAGTATGGTTGAAAAGCATTCAACCTTTATTTCGTATGATAAATCAAGCACATGATGATCTGTATATCTATCTAAAGCCTAACGGCCTCAAGGATCTGGAGCTTCCCAATTGCACTGGATTAACCTCCTCCATTGCCTTCCTCTTCCTAGAATTCGATGTGGAAACCGAGGGAGGCAACGTATCTCTTTCTTGATTTACACTCAATGGAGCTGATGAGTAATTGAAGAGGTGGGTAATGTCAGCGAGAGGCCTTCTCGTCCTTCTTTTGCTGCTTTTCTTGAGAAATTGGGCGCTTCCAGGAACTGGGTTGGTGTTCTTTGAATGCATTAATGGCGGGATATTCTCTTTGTTTTTGTGGGCACAGAGAGCAAATGCTGCTTCCATCGGGTTATGCTTGTTTACACTTAGATTCGGAGAGAGTTTGAGCAAAAATGGAGTGAGGACAGAAGAGGAGGAGAAGAGGATATTTGTAGTGTTGGGCAATGGTTACAATTTGGAGGGATATATCGTTCAAAGAAATCTTAATTTGTTTCCTCAGAAGTTTTGACATTTTGGTGGGTTGGAGAATTTGGGATGTAAAGGAGGGAGCTGGAAAATTTTGGGTTTTTAATTTGATATTTTGTTTGATGAAAGCATTAAAATTTAAAAGGCATGTGTCACGTGAGAGGATGAGAGAGGGAGTTTTTCAATTTTGAGATGGGGAAATGGAAGAAGTCTGCGGAGAGAGGCGAGTTTCATTTCCCGGTTTCTGTTTGGTTGAAAATATTTGGAGAAAATGTCAAAAAGCGGAGCTATAAAGGAAATTGGCGCGGGGTGGAAGGAGCGAAAGCAAATTATTTTACAATTTTGGCTCTTTTTTTTTTTTGGCCTTTTCTTTTTAATAATGAACGTAAAATGGCCTGCCGTGATATTCGAGTTTTAAAATTTATAACAAGTATGTGATGTATAAATGATAAGTAGAATAATTTAATTAGTTTAATAATAATTAAATTAAATTAAAATTTAAAAAAATAAAAAAATAATTTTAATATATGTAAAGTGTATAATGTAAAATAATAAGTAACATTCCTTGTCTTAAAAATTCGATTAGTTAATTATTAATCTTTTAGTTTTAAAACTAAGAAATATAAATTAAGCAAACATATATGTTAGTATCATTGTTTTAATATATATATATATATATAAATTTACTTTATGATAAAATATTTTATTATCAAATTAGCATATTTTATCTTTCAAATTTTGCAAAATGACCCTCAATAGATCAATTTATTAATCGTATTTTATTAGATCAATTCGTTTTAATTAAATTTATTTATATAAAATTCAAACTTATTTATTTTGTATCATATTCATTGCTAGCGAGTTTAAGGTTCGTGTAATATTTTCTTGACCAACCGATTGAAAATATAGCATACATGAAGACAGTGAAGTTCATTTTGATACAATTCATTAGGTTTAGGTATAGATTTTTGTGGATTTGTTGGTATTGGAACTTATTATAGGAAATCAGAAATACTCTAATTAATTAAAAAAATAAATAATGTTATAAAAAAATAATTTTATAAATTAATGTAATTAAAGCAGCTGTTGAGAGATTCCAATATTTAATTCTCCTACTTCAAAATCCCAAATCTCAAATAAGGGGAGCATGTAACTTTTGGAAAAAGACGACTTCTCAAAAATAAAATGACAAAATGTTATGAATGCCATAGAATGGAATGGAACAGTTTCTCTTTGAAATAAATAACGTGTAAACAGAATATTTTTCATTTTAACTTATCTCATCTCAATTTTTTATTCAAACGACGTCTAAATGCTACCGGTAGGAAATATAGACTCTTAACACATTTATAAATACAATAGGATTTATATAATATTGTGTCTAATTATTTTAAAATTGTAAAAACTAAAATGTGTTGACTAGGAAACTGTAGGAAATCATAATCCAAGACTCCAAGTGACAATGAGTGGCAATTTCAAGCAGAATGAATTAACTATATATCAAATGAATAAGCTAGGTACGTAGGTTAAAATTAAAATGTTTTTTAAAAGAACTTTTTTATTTGAGAAGTGAGAGAAGTTTTAGAAGTTTTACTTCTTCCTAATCACTAGTAGGAGTACTGCATGTGCCCGACTCTCCAATAGAGATTAATTTAAAGAAAAATAAAGGAAGAAGTTGTCATGTTCTCAAAACACCATTGGAGGAGGCAAGTGTTTGCACCTATGACCTATGGGTGAGCAAACAATGCCCGCACTATGGGGTGAGCAAAACTTCACGAACCTAGGGCACTGAGCAAGGACGCACTACAAGAAAATAGATATTTTGCGACATCAAATTTTGTTGTAAAAAGTAGAAAAGGATGTCGCAAAAAGTTATTTCCAGCGAAAACAGTTATTTTGATTGATTAAATTGGTTATTTCTGTCCATTTTTCTTGTAGTGACATCTCACGCGGATGTGTTTGTCCCATGATAGAAAAATAATCGTAGGCTAGAAAAATAAAGTTTGGGCGGAAAATGAAGGTAGGCCGAAAAACAAAGCTTGGGTGAAAAATGATCAAGCTGGTACGTAGGACCAGAAAATAAACTTAGAATGGAAAATTGAAGATAAACTGAAAAATGAAGATTGAATAGAAAAATGAAGGTAGGATTAAGGTAGGAGGGACAGATTAAGTTTAGTCAAAACATTGAGGGCAGGACGAAAAAACAAAGAGGTAGAACAAACAAGTGAATTTAAAAGGAAAATGAAAGTATATATGACAGAAAAATGTTTACGTCGGAGCTCGACCAGAGCATGTACGTAAAACTTTCCTGATCTCCAAAAGTATCTTAGTGCTGATGATCAAATTGGTCAGATTACATGGCCGATCAGCTTGAGTCTCGAGCATTAAAAGTGTACTAGTACTAGATTTCAAAGAGTATCTGATCAATCAAGTCCACGACACTAATTCCCACGTACCAGAGAGACTAGAATATCTCAAATCCATGGCAATGGTAGTGCCATAGATCTCTGGTGTGAAGGTGAAGATGTTATTTCTTGTTGTTTTCGCTGTATTTCTATCTCTATACTCTATAGTGGCCTCGGGTTGCGCTGTGGTCATATTCCATCACGTCGACGTGGTCCTTATATCTATCTATCGTGGCTTGCGCTATGGTTGACAAACAAATATATTGCTCTGCAATTTCTCTAGAGAACAAGTCTGAAATAGAAGGCGAAGAGAAAGCTGAATATAAGAATGAATAACAAGAAAAGGGTAGATGGAGAGTGGAGATTGCGATATAAGATGAAGATCAAGCCTATTCAACAAAAAATGTGAGACTTAATTCATATAGCCTATGATGGCCGATTGGCCCGATGAAAACATCGAGAACATAAGGAGAGATTGTGATACTCTACATTATGATAAGTGATGAGAGTTGATGGTTTATGATATCCCATATTGCTTAAAAATAATAAGATTTTGTTCTTTATAATATTCTGATAAAATTTGATTTCAATTATATAATTAATTAGTCATTTTAAAATATAGTTCATGTGACTTGAGCCTTCCATTAAAACTTTAAAATCCATCTTTGCTGTGACTTGCGCCACGGTCAATGAATAAACAAGACTCTGCAATTTCTTTAGAGAAGAAGTCTAAAGTAGAAGGAGAATAAGAAGAATGACAAACAATAAGATGATTGATGGAGAGTGGGGTGCAAGTTGAAGCTTGTTTTGTAGATTAATTCTGGTTGTCATTAACTGATTTGAGTTTGATCAGGGTTGTTTTTGCCTAATTCGATTTGTTTTTACGAAATTTTAGTTAGTTTGCATAAGTGGCAGGGTCATTTTAGCCTAACCAGAGCCTTTTCTTGCAGGTGCACCTTCGTCGGATCACCATCTGTAGAAAGGACATTTCAGTCCAATATGACATTTGTAGAGGGACATTTATCTGTTTTAACTCTAGGATTTCCTTTTCTTTGTTTGTTTGTTTTTTTAATGAATTAATAACTCTAAAATTAAAGGATTTGTTTTTATTTACGGAGTCCCATTATATTTATTGCAAAATGTGGTTATTTAGCTATTATAATTAATGTGGATTGGATTTTAAATTCTAGAACTTGAGAGAGAGAAAAATAGATAAAAGTGTCTTATAATAATTATTAAACACTTAAAATTGTTCAAGAAATTCACTCGGACAACCATAAATATGTAGGACCTAATTTATGCATCTATGTCTCTTCCATTCTAAACCCTAGAGTTTGGATAAGAATTTTACAAAATAAAATCCATGAAAATTTAGTAGTAAAAAGATAACAAGAAGGTAACTTTTCTCAAGGAAATTTGAATTTCTTTAGAAAAATACTATTTGTCATCTATATACCACACACTAATATGTACTGATTTATCATTTTTGTCTTTCTAGTTAAACACAAATTTCAACATCAATATATGCATTTAAATAGAAGGACAAAAATGACAAATCACATTATGACATATGGCGTAAGAAATGATGAGTATAATTTTTCTATAAGAAATCCTACTCTTATAGACAAGATTCCTGAGATTGTAAGATTTTAATGTTTTTTTAAATTTTGTTATATATAGTGATAAAAAATATGTATTTTATTAATGTTGTATTTTTTTAATTTTTTAAAAAATGTTTAAAAGTGATAATATATATATATATATATATATAAAGAAAAAGTACAAGAAAAAAAATATACTAGGCGGGACCGCAATCGGACCAACCGTTTGTGAGAGTAGTATCACTCTTTTTCTAATTTTCAAATATCAATTGATTAGTTTCTTTGAAAATTGTTGTCTAAATGCTAATGTCGAAAGATAGATGCCAGTTTACAATTCCTGTAAAGAAACGAAGTAATGGCAAAAGTCTCGTTCTTTCAAGTTCCACACATTTAACAAATGAATATTAGCAAGAGCTGGGCTGGATGTCCTTATTGTCATATTGATCTATTCGAGTGTACTGTATATATAATGTTGTATGGACTGAATGGGCCAACTACAATTTGCAGCCCAGAGAGTACCATGGTTTCTATTTAGTATTGTACTTATAGAGAAATTAGTTTCTTCAAATATATATATATATATATAGAGAGAGAGAGAGAGAGAGAGAGAGAGAGAGAGAGAGAGTAGAGAAAAAAAAATGCTGAATATATTTGTCATTTTTTTAAATTGAATTAGAAGAAATCTACGTATAACAATTTCTAAAACCTTATATCAAAAGTAAGAGATAACATTAAATATTAAAAATATTATCTTAAAAATCTATATAAGGTTAATACTATGAGATTCAAGTGTTTCTTTTTATTTTAAAAATTATACTTCAAAATATATATTTTTTCCAAATTCTAAGATATCTTGATTCACCTTTAGAAAATGGAGATACATTATTGATTGGAGTGGGGGCTTTGGCCCCTAAATATTCTGTTCACCATATATAGCATTAGCGCCACACCCTATTTGTTCTCAATTCTTAGCTCTAAGGCTGGCTCTCAACCCTAAAACCCTAAGCTAAAGGCATTTGATACGCATCCTTGTAATCACTTCAACGATGCTATTTGTAGGGGAGGGCCATTTCTGCCTTCTAATTTAAGTTATATATATTACTCTGTTCACACTTCACATATATAGCCAAAATTGAAAAAAAAATAAAAATCCACGGATTAGGAATTTAGGATCCTTTATATTTTTAAAAGTAATTCTCAAAATCTTGTATATTTTTTTATGGGTTTTTTTTTTTTTTTTTTTGCTGATTGATTATGGTGTAGCAATTTGGAATTTACTAATGCTTTTCCATATTTATCCTAATGATCCCTCACCTTGTATATGTACATGTCCAATACTAAAGTTCAATCAACTAGCTCTTTTCTGGCCATTAATTCTTCAACACAAACGGACGGACACACACACACACACACACACACACACACAGATATATATATATATATAATATTTATAACTCAAGGTAGAAAGAAAAATAAAAAAAAATGAAAGTGACTCGTGACTTCCATCCACGGATTGCTTCTCTGACTCATACATACAGCTTTCATTGTCATAAGGATTAACATTAGATATTAATAGGAATATTTCAAAGGCATGGCCAGTCTCCCAAGGGTGTAGCTAAGCAGTGACCTCAGTATGAATCGATCGATGTGGGACACACATATAATCAGCTGTTTTCAACAATGTTCTAGCCAGCTTACATGCCTTACTACGATTGGTCAAGTTGCTCGGAAAATGCTTATAATTGGTTGCAATCTTTGCAACCAAAAAGCCCGTCTAAATAGTGACGCATCATGGACTATTAATTTCTTTCCAAATTTTATAATGTCGTGTTCTCTTTTCCTGCTTAGACGGCTTTTCTTCGTGATTGCATGTGCATTTATGAATCTTTGGGCGTGGGGCTGAGCCAACAACCTCGATGATCTGTTCCAAAGATATTTTCTGGCGGATCTTTACTAATAGTTGTATTATATATAGTTAGTTTTTGTATATTTTTTATACATTTTATTTATGTAATTGGTCAAAAATTTTATCTTTTATTAAAAGAAACATGCAGTTAATTACATTAATAATATATTTAAAATATATATATATATATAAAAATAACAATACATAAAATTTTTATTCTACTAATCGTGCTCCTAATGTTCGAATGTCCATCCCTTTGCGTATTTGTGACAAATCCGTTTCGTCACTGATAGTCAGAATCTCAAACTGTCAAAACTTATATTTGAAAGAAAGTTTTGCTTGCCAAAATTGTAAAGGGTTCCACCACGTTTGAAATTCAGTTCAATGATGTTTGATAAAAGATATTCGACCATGTTTAATTTGTGTAAAACTGGCCGGAATGGTTAGCATCAGTTCCGGTCATTTCGGCGATTTTTCGGTCGATGTTGTGCTTTTTCGATAGAGCACCAAGAATTCATCTCAGATTCACAATCTGGGATACTCTTAACATAAAAATTCACAAATTCTCATATTTTAGGAAAAGAACAATTTTTGTAAGACAAGAGAAATGATAAGAAATGGAAGAAGAGGTTAAAAATTTTGCAAAAACTTAGCGATAGACAATTTTTTTGGAATAATTTCTTTTCAAGCTCAAAATTTTTCTGCCTCGACCAATAGATGCTCAAAACTCTGAGAGAGAGAGAGAGAGAGATTTTACCAATGACTGACTGATTTGATGGAGAGCCAAGAGAGGCCTGAGACTGAGAGATGGGAGAGAAATTATAGAGAGAAGAAAGAAACAAAGATGAAGGCCCCGTTTGGATTCGAAAGTTGGTTAAGCTCGTCTTAACTCACTTCCATTTTATCATTATATTTTTATAATTTTTTATACAAAACACAAATTCCTACACTTTTTTCAAATTTCAATATACATTTTTCAAATTTCAATACACATTTTTCAAATCTCAAAATAATAATAATATTAAAAAATAAACTAAACTCATCTCAACTCATTTTATTTTCGAATCCAAGCGGGGCCGAAGGGAGCTCTCGGGAAATTAGGGCAATCCAAAGTGACACCATTTAGTTTATTAGATCAAATGACGTCGTCATTATCATTTTTTTTTTCTTGACATATAGATACAAAACGATGCTATTTAACTTAGTCATGTTAAATGCCATTATTTTTTGTCGTTGCTCCCCAATCCATGCTTGAAATTTAATGGTGATTTGAAGCGTTGGGGACATATAACACAAAGTTACATACCATTTGTACATGACAATTAATATAAAATATTCCTAATTTACTAGTAGTATGTAATAAAAATCATAATGGAAAAATTCTTTCTAATAGTTTAGGCAAAATAGTAATAATAATACAAAAATCACATGGTATCATAAAGTACAAATATCCCATAAAGCTCTATAAAGTAGTTGCACCACCAACAAGAGTTAGATGTTCTATAATCCTAAAACATTAGGAAATCCAACTTAAACTTTAAACTTAAATATTGTCTGATGCCAAAATAAACTAAGACATAAAATTTAGTTCGGAACTACTTGTCCTGTCGAGCTGGTCCTGCTAAGCCCTTCCTTCATGCATGATCCTTCTTAACTCCTCAAAAAGTTTTATAATTTGAATTAGAAACGAATCAACCTCCTGCAACCTATCACAAGTGGATAACTTCGAGGGATCCTCAAGGTTTTTCGGAGTCTCCTCAACTTTCTTGGGAGGCAGCCTCTTACACTTCCCCATCTATATCTGCAACAACTTCTACCATTTCGGGAGTGGAATAGTAGTAAAAACTACCACAACAATATTTCAAAAAATTCTACCAAGTAAACAATTAACATACCACAGATATCATAAACATATAAAAGTAAACACAAACAAATGTATGGACATGAACATAAGACTTATAACTTATCACGATTCATGCATACCATGTGCTTTCCTGTAAAAGAAATTCTTTTTTTCTTTTTCTTCTTTTGACATCTTAACACGTATTCATATCATTCCATATACTTTTATATCATTCATAGGCTTAAAGCCTTGTTCTTGTCCCGATTTTCATTTAACATATATGGATACATCATGGTTCCCCTATGCACCGTGTACTCCTCACTAGTTACCGCATCACTCTACGACACATTTAATCGAAGTAATTATGTCATAAACATAATCAAAGGTCGTGAGTTTCACATAAGAAGATGGTGTGGAATTTGAGTGATGCATGTTTGTGTGAAGAAACAAGTCAGATACATATTTAAATTGTGACAGATATAGTCCAAATGAATTTCTGTTGACTTCTATGCCTAAAAAGTAATGTAAAAGATCAAGATGATTTTTGCCAAGAAATAAGAACTTAATGTTTAAATAAAATCATATATCAACTCAGAGCTGGAATGTGTTACAATGATGTCATCGACATATATCAAAACATAAATAAAGCAATTCAACTAAAGTATAAACAGAGACGTATCAGAAGATGATCCGCGAAAACCAAAAACAACCTATCAACCAGCTTAAAGAACCAAGGCACAGGGGCTTGTTTCAAACCATATATTGATTTTCTCAACTTACAAACATGTTAAGGTAGATTGGGATTGATAAAACTTGGAAGCTACTACATGTAGACGTCATCCTTGAGGTCCCTGTGTACAAAGGCATTTTAAACTTTCAATTGGTATAAAGGCCATCTGCAAGACACAACAAGTGAAAGAAGTGATCGAATAGTCACAGGTTTGGCAACGGGACTGAATGTCTTGGTATAGTTAAGACCGGATTGTTGATGGAGCCCCTTAGCCACAAGGTAGGCCTTATGGCGCTCAAGGGAACCATCAACCCTACGTTTCAACTTGAAAACCAGTTTAGCACTGATAACATCATAGGATGGTGACACTGGAACTAAGTCCCATATTTGATTTTGTAACAGGGCTTAAAATTCTTGAACCATCATAGCTCTCCTCTTAGGAAACTTGGAAGCTTCCAAGTAGGAGGATGGTTCTTTGGGAACTATAGGTGAAGATATGTTGTTTGATAATGAGGGTTTAACTAGTCAAGGGAGAGTTCCACCTGTCCGAATACAAAGACAACGTTATTTTTCGCACAGGTTACCATTGGATGATAAGATTGAGGCTGCAATAGTGGGAGTGATGAGAAAGATGGAGTGGAAGGAAGGCTAGGGTTTGTGGGTCTCTGTACGGGAGAAGTAGTTGATGAAAGAGAGCCTGAAGAGCTAGGGTTTGATGTTGTGAAGGGTAAAATTTCTAATAGACTAAGATGGGGCTAAGGGGTAGGTTGGTAGTAGGTGGGCTTATAGGCTAAGAAAGTAACGAGCTTGAGGGAGGTAAGGAGTGAGGTGAAGATGAATTATTACTAAAACTGCCTCAGGTAGACAAATAGGCTGAGGGGTGAATGAGCTCAAAGATAAAGTAGAAGTGTGTCAGGGTCTAGATCGTGTAACAAATGAAGACAAATTGTGTTGTGTAGTGGGCTGAGTAGCAAAAGGAAAGCATAGCTCATCGAACTTGACATGTCTTGAGATGTAAGTCCAGCTTGTAGGGAGATGAAGACAATAGTAGCCTTTGTGACCTGAGCTATATCCAATGAAAACACAAAGTTGGGATCGTTGATCCATTTTATGCCAATTGAAAGGCCTTAGATTAGGCCAACAAGGGGCACCAAAAATTCTTAAAGAATTATAATTAGGAGATTGACTAAAAATAGTTTGAAAAGGTCATTTGTGGTTGAGAACAACTGTTATTAATAAGAAATATTGTTGTTTGGAAGGCCTCAGATCAATATTTATGTGGTACAGACGCATCTGCAGGAAGTGTGAGCCATGTTTCTACGATATGTCGATGGCGTCTTTCAACAAACCCGTTTTGTGCATATGAGTATAGACGTGTGAGACGATGCAAAATACCACAAGATTGAAATAAGGACTAAAATTAGTAGAAAATGTATTACTGGTATATTGAAAAAAAGTAAGAAAAATTGTTGATACAATTGATTTTAACTAAAGCGAAAAATCCATATATATTTAGAGTAATTATCTACAATGAAAAAATAAAAGGTCAATGCTACATACAGTCTAAAAAATTAGACTCTTTTACAGTTCAAGCAATAAACAAACAGAAAAATTCTAATTTTAGAATGAAATTGATTAAAATACCCTTATTCACAAATCAAAAACTCTAAAAAAATTATTTAATTTACTCATAAAATGGGAGGATTTCAATGGAGACTGAAATGCAATCCACCAAATATGAACTGTAAGAAGAATTATTTAAAATAAAAAGGACAACTATTAGTAGATGACATAGGTGCTGGCCCCCAAACATAAGAATTCTAAAGATAGAAAGATTCTTCTATGTTTGCAATCTTCTGAACAGTTTCTTGGCAAGGCCAAAAGTTTCAGATTTGTCTCTTAACAGAATAGTCTATGTGTATCTTGAGTAATCATCCACTGTGACCATAATGTACTTTTTTCTACCGAAGCTCTCACTTTGTGTTCGACCCATCAAATCTATATGTAAGAGTTTAAGAGGTCTTGAGGTCAGTATGTCAGCAATCTTCTTATGTTGAGCCTTGATTTGCTTTCCTTCCTGACAGGGTCTGCACACCATCTTTTTGGTTTTTAGCATTTTTGGAAGTCCAACTACTACTTCTTTTTTAGAAATTTTTTATATATCTCTAAAGTTGATGTGACAAAGACGTTGGTGCCACAATTCAGCTTCATCCAGCAGCACTCTATGACGACATATAGTTGACATGGGTGAAACTCCATAGTAGTTATTCAAGATTTAAGTACCCTTTATTATCTATTTTCCAGCACAGTTATAGATATTGCATTCGTCTTTCGAGAACTGCACCGAGAGATTGTTATCACAAAACTGACTTATTTTGAGCAAGTTTACCTTTAGGCATTAACAAACAACACACAAAAAGATTGTCAATACTTATATTTCCTTCCACGGTTGTTGTGCTTCCATCGCTAAAGGTTACAAATCCTCAACTTATGGATTCAAACTTCTTGAATAGTCCTTTGTCACCTGACATGCGCGTAGAACATGCACTGTCTAGATACAACATGCAATTGTCCATTATTTTGAGTGCTGTTTGAGCCATTAGACATACGATATTTTCCTTAGCTACCCATTTGGCTTTAGCTTTTGTCTTATTCATATTTTTGGATGCATGCTTTTTTTTTATTATGAAGACAAAACTCAGCTAAGTCTCCAAGTTTTCTACTTATGGTAATTATTTGATTGTTCCATTTGTCCACTTTGTTTTCTAGACTCTTATCCTTAATAGTAGATCTATTCATTTTTCCTTTTTCTTATCCTCTTCTTAGCTTATAGCAATCTACTTTTATTAGACCAATCATTCCACATAAATGACAAATAAGAATAAACTTGCCTTTGAATTTACTTGGGTGGAGCCTTGTTGCCTTGTCTTTGTGCACGGTCAGAATTAACTCTTTCAACTTTTAATAGTTCATTGAGTTTTTGAGTTGCTGATTTTCCTTTGGCTTCCTCACACTCTATCAACTCCTTTTCAAGCACTCCTTGTTTCAGTGCACAGTTTCGACACTTCTATTTCTAATCATTTTAGTGCCTCAGTCAGATTGCTTTTCTCACTATCCATTGTTGTTGTTATACAATTTTTTGTTTAATTTCTAAAATTTTACTAATTCTTGACATAAAATCATCATAAACTTCATGTAAACTCAACTCATGGTCAGCAACAACTATGACGACTTCTAAATCATTATCATCATCACTTTCAATTTTACTTTCGTGAATACAATCATTCAAAAATCAGAAAAAGTGATACATGCAGTTTCATCATCAAAAGATGAACTAGACTTTTTAGAATCATAATCATCACTTAGAGTGATATTTAGTGTTTTGCCTTTATTTCTTTTAAAATTTGGACATTTAATACTTATATGACCAAATCTTAAGCATTCATGAGATATAACTTTTTCTTTAGTTTTGAATTTGTCTTTATTTCATTTTTCAGACTCATTGTTTAAGCAAAATCTTTACATTTTTTTTGTTTTCTACTACTCTTTTTATTGAACATGGATTTTTTTTTTTTTTAATTTTCTAGCTATAAGTGCTAAGTTATCATTGTTGAGATTTTCATTATCAGACAAATTTTCATGCTCTTGCTTTACTGATTTGAGTGTAATGGGCTTATTTTTTTTTTTTATTTTTATTGAGGAAGTAAGGATTCATATGTTTGCATAGAGTCTACCAATTCTTCAACTCAAATTGTGTCCAAGTCCTTACTTTCTTCTATAGCTGTCATTTTTGGCCGAAACATCTCAAGCAAGGATTTTAGGATTTTCCTCACAACTTTTGAGTTTTTCACTTTTTCTCCTAGATTGAATATGGAATTCACACTATCATTTAATTTTGCATAAAATTCATTGGAATTCTCATCTTCTATAATTCTAATTTCCTCAAATCTTGATGTTAACATTTATAATTTGAATATTCTCACCGCCTTGATTTCTTCATGTGTAATTTCCAGCATATCCTAAGCTTATTTGGCTACCTCACAAATGCAAATTCTCTTCAATTTTTCAAGAGAAACTGCCGTAATTGTTAGATTTATCTTGGTTTAAGAATCAATAGATGCCTCGGGCTTAGTCCATCCTTATTCTATTGAGCACCAAACTCGCTCATTTAATGATTTGAGAAATGCTTTCATCCTCACTTTCCAATAAGTATAATTCTTCCTATTGAATTGTGATGATGATGATAGTGTTGACATTGTCAACAAGGGAACGGATCATGCTCCAAATTGAGTGAATTATGCTATGATGCTAATTGAAATCTCCAGGTTACTCCTAAATATCAATGTTATACTTCACGAAAATACTCAAAATTAATTAGTAACCAACAATACCTTGCACGAAATAGTAACTAAAATAAACACATTATTGGTTACAAAGGAAAACACAATAAAAACGTATTCAATAATAAAATCTTATGGGGCAACCAAAGTTAAGAAAACCAATTTTATTAGATTAATATGATTAGAAGTAAAGTTACCAGATTACAAAACCTTTACAACTAGACATTCTTACTTGACAAAACAAACTATCCGTTTGCCTTCTAACAAAGTAGATGCCAGAATTTTTGACAATTTTCAATCTATTGACTTTCCTTCTGAAATCTCCAGTGGCTATACATGAACACTTGAGCTCATCCTTGGAGTTAGCATACACTCAAGCCCAATGGAATAAGCATCTCGAAAATCCTTCTCTCAAGAATTTTCTCTTACATGGATACTTGAAGTTCTATCAAGGCTTCAAGCTCTTAATAATGCTTCTCAAAGTGTTGATCCAGACCTTCAACCGAATCTCTCTTTAAATAGATTGTGCAGTAGCTAATTTGTTTCAAAATTTTGCTAACTGTTTCATTTAGTTATTCACTTTGTTACGTTGCTAATAGACTACATACGTTTCAGGCTGAAACACTTTAATTAAATGTCTTCTTGTTTGAAATAAAGTCTATTTCAATATCTCCAAATAAGTCTTTTAAGCGGAGCACTTGATATCTTTAGCTTGTTTTGAAACTTTAATCTTTAAATTACGGATCACTTATCTTAAATTTAAATGTTCAAGATAAGGATATGATGAAAATCATATTAAAATTATACTTATCAGGTGTTCCGTGCTTGTAGGGGAGCTCGGTGGGGAAATCTACAAAACTGGTTCTCTTACGCCAACGAATACAGCCACAGAGGTATTTTGCTTGACTTATTACCATCTGTCAATGTTTCGAGACTTTGGCAAAGGAGGTGCAAAGCAAGGATTGAAGGAACACAAGAATCAGTCATGAGAGTGTGGTTAGCTATCAAAGTATGGCTTTGGAAATTATCTTCTCTTATGGTTAAAAAATGGGCTATTTCTTCCACTAACGAAGCCATTCTCAAGACACTTGAGTTGCCGTTTGTAAATTGCCATAGAAGCCTTCCACGTCTTATAAATTGGAGGAAACTTGACTAAGAATGGATCAAATTAAATACTGATGGTAGGTGTTGTGGTAACCCACGAAATTGCAGGGGAGGGGGTCGCATTTGGGATCACAATAGAAATTTTATTTCTGCTTTCTTTTCTCATTTTGGGTATGGTACTAATAATGAAACGGAATTATGGGCATTAACTGTGGGGGTTGGTGTTTGTAAGGAGATGGGCTCAACGAAGATGGCTATAGAATCATGTGACTCCAGCTTAGTGGTTAGTTAGTTAAAATGTCAAAGCTGCGTGGCATGGTACTTATGGGACTAGTGGGATGAGTTGTTACATAGCCTAATCGGAATACAATTTATAGTTGAGCACCGATTCAGAGAAGGAAATTGTCTGACGGATTTTCTGGCATGTTTGGGATAGCAGGGTCTCAATTTCAGATTTAATTCTTTGGATACTCTACCAAGCAAGGTAAAAGGTATGATTCATTTAGATAAGCTTGGATTTTCGAATATCAGAATTTGATTTGTTTTGTTTTATTTGTTTGGTTAGACCTGTTTAATTTTATTCGCTCTCTGATTTTCTTTGATTAGGCATGTTTAGTTCCTATAGGCACATTTAGAATGTTCTACTGGATTTTAGTTTTATTTGTTTTTTAAGTTTTGATGTTTGGGATGGTTTTATTTTATCTTTGTAAATCTCACAGGTCTTATTTCTTATCATAGTATTCTTCGATCATAAGTGAGAGTAATTAATAAAATTGTGATATTGTCATCTTTCTTAAAAAAAATTGTTGAATGCTTGAATTTTTTAATAAAATGTAGGTGTTTAGAATATATATATATATATATATATTCATTTCAGCATTATTTATTTCTTAAAAAATTTAATATTATATAGGATTTTTGTAAAAAGTTTTTAAAAAATGAGTACAACTCGAAACTGAGACTTCTAGAAAATAATAAAAAAAGAAATACACTAAAAATAATAAATAAATAATAAATAAATTATAAGTGTCTCATCACTCATTGCAAAAATCCAATTTCATCGGAGGTACAGCCTAAGTAGTTGGAGCCTAGGCATACACAAGTATCCGGGCTGGTACCCAAATGAATAGTCTTACTCTCTTCGTCCTTATAAATGCGTATTATAGATATATTAATTTCACTTTCACAACATATTGGGTTGGAAAAATTTGGAAAAAGATCACTTATTTGTTGTAGTCACCTAGCTTGTGTTTAGTCTAAGATGGCAACCAATTAATATCTGCCTCTAATTAAAAGGCTTCATGAGCTGTGCTAGGCTGAAAAAGACATATACAAAAAGGCCAACTTTAATGGACATTTAATGTGTAAGCAATGTTATGAATTCTTATTTTGAGATTTTTATTTCGAATTTTTATTTAAGAATTTTTATTTAGGAAATTTTATTTATTTATTTTTTTACATAATTTTTATATAAGTATTTTGAAATAATATTGTGATTTTTTTATATTTTTAAAAAATAGTTTAAAACGTTAAAAAAATTCATATAAATAAAGCATACATATTAAAATACTTAAATTTTTAATTTTTTATATGATTTTTTTAACATCTTAAAATATTTTTTAAAAATATAAAAAAAAAAAATTATAACATTATTTTAAAATATTTATATAAAAATCAAATAAAATTAAAAACTAAAAAAAATAAAATCTCAAATAAAAATTTCCTAATAAAAATATAAAAATAGGGATTCTAAAATAGTACTCCTATCATTGTTCTTTTAGCGTGCATTTCATAATTCGGTTGCCAAAGTAAGTACTTCCTTGATCAAGGTGCCACCCTAAATTTCCGCCCGCCCTAGCTATAAAATGCTATATGCACTTCATCCCATCCCATCCCATCCGTGAATAATTGTGCAAGCTGGTTTGGTAATGGATCCAACAGATGGCAAGCTATTAAAAAGATTGTGTATTACTTAAGCATGATCTTAATCTCTTTTAAATCAGGGTTTCAAATAAGACTTGGATCATAAACATTTGAAAGATCTCCTAATATTCTTTAAACATTTAATATTGTCAGAAAAACTTAAACGAACAACAATAAATATTGTAGAATTATCATTTGTCCCTATGATCTCTCTCTCACTTGACCATCTTAAATTTAAACGATAATTAATAGTATCTTTTTCTCTGGGCAAATAGGGTTAGATTTTGGCCACTAATTTACAGCCATTGTCGGCATGACTGAAAATATTAACTCTTCTCTCGCCCTAAAAACGGGAATTAACTGCTCCATAAAGCTAATAACTTCCTAAAGTAATCCAAAACATTTGCACTAGAGATGACTCATTATGTTGACATTAATATTGTTTTTTTTATTTTTTATATATATATATATTGGGAGAGGGGAGATCCAACCCACTATCTCCATTTTGAAATGTGAAACTTATGCCATTAGGCTACAAGCCATTGGGAGATTGTATATATATATAATAAAATTGCAGATGTCATGGCATGATAGATTTATGCATGTGCAACAACTATAGCAGTCCCATTTAGATACACTACAAAATAATAATAATAAAAAAAAATAAAAAAATAATCAATCTGATGCATTAAATTGATTATTTTTTACATTTTTTCTTATAGTGATATAAGAAATATTTCGTCTAATCTTTTTAAATTTTAAAATAATAATATTATTAAAAAATAATATTATATTTAAATCTTTAACTCTCATTTGATGTGATCTTATCTCTATTCATTATCTAAACTGTATTATTCAATCTGCAGGTTAATGTCTCATCGGATACAAAGCTTGTGGTTTCTATGTCACTAGGAGTAATATCAACGTCATAATCCATTTCCTTGTTCTTTAGAAAAACAAATAAATATCTTATGATGTCTTTTTTCTTTCATGATTGGTGACACCTTATCCTCTTACTTTGTGAACAAGATTCAAGGTTTATATTCTTAATGTATATGACATTCTGAAATACTACGGTTTCCACCCCTTTTTTTTTTTTCAATAAGAGAAGAAAATAAAAATATCTCATTGCCACTAGGCCACTGGCCCACTTGAACACAGTGTGCCACATGCCTGGAGTACAAATAAAAGTTTTTTTTTTTTTTTTAACTGATCCACATAATACATTTTATAACACATTTTATAACACATATTATAAAATAAAGTTTTTTTTTTTAATAAAATCATGTTAGTTTCATAGGATATTTTACAAAAATATTCCTCTTTTTAAAACATTATTAAGCAAAATATTTTAAGAAAATGATATGTATTTATCGATTTTCTTCTTTATATTCCATATAATTTCTCTTCAAAAGGCTAATTATATATATATATAGGGTTGACACGTGCCTTGACAGAGACTCTATCGGGTGGCTTTAATTACCAACGTCTCGCCAAAAGAATCTCAGAGAACTAGTTGGGCCTGTCGTCTAGCGTGCTTGTGGGCACTTCAACATCTCTTAAGCCCCTTTTAAGGTATGATTTTGAAAGGTGAGTTAAAGATACAATTAAAAATGGAATAAAATATTATTTTTTTTAATATTATTATTATTTTAAAATTTATAAAATTTATATTTGAATTAATATTTTGTATAAAAATTTAAAAAAAATATAATAATAAATTTGAGATGAGCTCAACTCACCTCTCAATCTAAATCAAATATTGTCTTTTATCATTCTATATTTTAATTTGAATAATAATAGATTTTTTATATATTTTTTAAATTTTTTTCTTAATAATTAAGAAAATAATTATTAATAAAATTATATATTTTTAATTTTTTAATAATTAAAAATGTTAAAAAAATATTTAAAAAATAAATACACTTAAAATAGTAAACAAGTGATAAATAGATGATATGTATATCATCACCCTTTCAATTTTACGTCCCTTGAATTTTAGAAAAGTGCAGTGATATCTATTTATAATTTATTGTATAAAATTTATTTTTGTAATATTTACTATTTACTAAATACTGATTGAAATATTTAAAACCGTTTTCTGCATTTTTGAATGTCGAGATTTTAGTAGTATATTAAAAATAAAAAAGAACGTACGTCGAGATTTCAAATTTCTGATTTGTTTTTTGATTAAAACCGTTTTCTGCATTTTTGCAAGGATATTTCTGATTTGTTTTTTGATTTAACCTCAACTCAATTCATCTAATTATTATAATTTTTTTAATTTTTATATAAAATAAAATAAATAATTTAACTTTTTTAAATTTTAAAAGAAAAATAATATTAAAAAATATATTTTAATAATATTTTAATTTTTATTTGGATTCAACTCAACTTAAAAAGCAAACTGTTAATACTGGTGCCCGTTTCTGTTGCAGAGACTTCAAACATATGAACTGCATGTGTTCTAAGTTCTAACAGGCCAGCCCGTCTGCCTGCGTAGTTAACAAAAAATTTCAAATCCTAAAATATTGTATAATTTGGTTACGTACAGTCCTTTCTTTTCTTTTTTCTTTCTTTTGAAGAAAAAGCTGAAAATTAGATCTCTGGCCTTTGCGGAAAGACATGGTTTTTTAGTTCTTAGATTTCTATTATTTTTTGCAGGTTAAAGTACCGTCTGAAAGCTGAATTTATGACGATTAAATTTATAAATAGATAGACCCCATTCATTTCCCTTAAGTTATGTAGCCAAACAGGGTATAAATTATAATTAATATTTGATGATTGAAGTGATGATTAATAAAGTATGTGATATGCATGAATATAAGTATTATGCATTTTTTACACGTGATTATATAATTAATAATAAGTATACGTCTTAAAATTGTTTAAAATAATATATATTTATAAATAATTTCAGAGATTTAAGTGTCAATAAAATGAAAAATTAGAATAGGATTTCGTGAGTATTAGGATTTAGGAAAACAATTTTAATAAAATTTTTGAAGGCTTGAATATTGGAAGGCTAATTTCAATAAAAAAAATTTGAAGACATGAAAAAAATTATACTTATCTATATACTATATTAATTAATTAATTTTTTTTTTATAAAAAAGAAAAATAAGAGGCAATAGCCCCCCAAACATGTATGTGGTTCCACCCCTTTAGCCAAAGCCATCAACCAGTAGTACTATGATGAATGCATCATGGGTGTTTTTTTCTGACGATCTCATCTCTCATTTCTAATATTTGCTCTCTATAGAAATCAGAATCAACTCAAAAAAGGGTGGGAGCTTTTGGCTCCTCCCTCCCTCCCTCTCTTCTCCTCTAGTCAATTTTTTCTTAGATTTTTTTTTTCGGCCAAGCATTGTGAAGTGGCATTTGATGCTTTCCAATGACTAGCATCCACCACACAAAAGGCTCTGTAGCTGCCACGAGCGGTATTGCTAGGGGTAGTGACTTTGGTAGTTTCAAGATTAACAGTCCGACACACTCCTAGCTATTGTACTGCATATCCTTCACGCACCACAACAGCCTTTGTACTCAATGCTTTTAAAGTTTTTAGTATTTTTTTGTTTGTTTTTGTTTTGTTATTTTTTGGATTTATTGGTATTTTCTATATATTTTTGTTCTATTGTTTGTAGTAGGTAATAATAAAAAGAAATAAACTATTTCCTTTAGTTGTTGCGCTTCTCATTTGAAAGATAAGGGTGGTTCTTCCTTTTCATCCTTCAAGGTTTTCCCTCTCCTCTATTGGAAAGTGAGAATTTGGTTATCTTTGTTTTAACAAAGTGTTATAATCTTAAGCAAACCAAGATCAGAATTTAAGATAGTTTTCATTATAGAGCTTCTAGAAATTGAGAAAATGTATCTCCCATAAAAAAATTTGTGTGAGAGTACCCCAAACATATAAGTAGTTTGACTTGTAATATGAATTTTTATTATATTTATTAATTACAACTATAATTTCAATTTCACAAAATGAAATGAAGTCTTTTTGATAAAAAAAAAAAAAAGGGTAATGAAAGCATCATGAGCCTCGAATTAATAGTCGTTTCTGACATTTTTTATGGCATTCTTTGTTTTTAGTTTTTCTTTAGAAAATGATAGGAGTGTAAAATCGTAATGCCCATCAAAGTTTGTACTTTTGTGGGCTCATTCGTGTTAAATTACTCATGTGTTCAAGTATCCTAGCCTGCAGCCTCTTTGTAAAAGAATAAAATCTCATAAAAAAATAGTATTTATATATATATATATATTTCTCTCTTCAATTTATTCTTAATAGTCTAGATTTTTAAACCGATAAAAATAAATATAGCTCTCATAAGAAATAGGGTTGAAAATTGACGTGGTCGTTGCGGTTTTGATGCAAAACCAAGACCGCACCAACAAGTTTGGGTTCATGTTAGAACTGACCAAACTGGTCAATAGGAGGAGAGAAAACCAGTAGTCTCAGTCTCGTAGTGCATGAGTGCGATTCGTCTGTCTACCACCGGCGTCTCTGTGAAGGAGGACTAGGAGAGCAGAGTTGTGTCCCATGACTGCATCGGTGGGAATTGAAGAAGGAAGCTGCAGAGAAGAAAGCCAAAGAAAGATAAGGAGAACAAGAAGAAGTTGGGAGTTGTCAATCCCATTATAAAACAGTGTTGTTTCATCTAATTTTTTATTTTATTTTTATAATACTCATAACTAAAATGACGATGTTTCACGTAAGTGAAAAGGTGTCGTTTTATATAAGTATAATATAAAAAATAATAAAAAATATATATAATTGGCCGGTTCAACCAATGTTTTGAATACTGTATCGGTATCGGTACCGGTCAAGTCACTGAAACGAAATATTTCGGTACCGGTATCGTTTCGGAATAATTTATACATAAATAAATTATATATATAAATACAATTATAAATTATATTTCAAAATAATAGTCAATATATAAATAAATTATATAAATAAATATATATATGTAATTAATTTAGTCTAAATTGAGGTTAAAACATAGTAAAAAATTAAAAAAAAAAAAACTCAAAGGCCGAAATCCGATGTATCGGCCGTATCGGATATTTTTTGGCCGATTTCGGCCGTACCGGCCGGTACGGCCAAAACAAAATGTCAGTTTTTTTGTACCGGCCGACCGGCCGATATGGAAAATTCTAGTCGGTACGGCACAGTATTTAAAACACTGGGTTCAACAGTTTGGTTTTGATTCGGATCGAAACCGAATTGGCCAAGATTGATTTCCTTAATTTTAGATTGTCAGTCGACCAATTATAATTTATCGGTTTCTGGCGATTTCAGACTCCGGAGGCCAATCCACATGATCGGCGAAGGCCGGTCCCACAGTTTGTATATAGCCCTAGTAAGAAGAGGTAGTCTAAGACATAATAATGTGAAAAGATACCACCCACGATGTTGAACGTTAATTGTTACAACATGGTTTGATTGGTACGAAACAATGCGCTCGTTGCTTTACCCAAAAGATATTCATATATATAATTAATTTTACTTTTTTCCCCTTGTGGGGCTGGAAGCCTTTATGGCCAGCAATGGACCAGGAGATATTTGGTCTAACATAAGTTAATATTCTTTGTTGCTGTTTTTCTTTTTCTATGTAAATAGAATATAATTAATAATGGAAAAAAAGGAAGGGGACTTACAAATTAGAGCCTCTAACAATTCCTATAGTAGTGCAAGATATAATTAAAGAATAAAAGAATTAGTAAAAGAAGTTATGTAGATAAGTGAAGTAAAAATGGATTTGTCCCACTTTTCTTTGGTCAATCATAAGCCAAGGCGGAGGAGCTATTACAACCAGAATATACAAGTCAAGTCTCACGCTACAAATGAAACGGTTGTTGTAGAAACCGAATATTCTCGTAGAGATTATAGAATTCTTCCAAAATGTTGAAGATCTTATTCTAAAAATCACAGATTTTTTTTTTTTTTGTAAAGTTTTAATGTATATTTTAAAATGATTAATCAATAATATAATTATAAATCCATTAAAAGATCATATGCCAAATGACACATAGTGACACTTTGAATGATGATACTTTATTTGGAATGCTCATTTAGAAAGCATAAGAACTTATCTTAATTTGTTCAATATTGTATAATCTTATATACTATCTATCTTATCACTTGTCCGAATGAAATATCACATGTTTGATGTATCTCTCCATTGAGATCCATGTCAAATATAGTATAATAGAATAACCCAAAGTGATCATGCTTTGGAGGATGATACTTTGTATTTTAAATTCTCTTGTATAGCTTATACAATAAGTAGATACAAGAAACTTAATTAAGTTGGCATGTAAGGGCTACATTTATATGAGATTGTTTGTGAGCGAAACCTAATGAATAAAGAAATCCATGTACCATTTTTTAAATAATCTTATAATGAATGGAAGAAAATGCTTCATATAAAATTCTGAACAAATTCATTCGAAAATAATGTGAGATTTCCTTCATTCTTCCTTATTTGTGGATCGATATTTTGTTGTATTATTTTAAGTGGACCTTATTGGATTAATGGGTATAGCGTATTGCCAATGTTTGGTTTCGACATCATAAATAAGTTCATGTATCATTCTTTAAAAGTCTTTATTCAGAAGGAGAGAAGATATTTTATATAAAATTCAAGATAAATTCCTTTTAAAATAATATAAAATTTCCTTCACTGAATAGGATGATGATATACAAGCTTAATTTCGTGGATTCCAATGCTGTCTATTACCGTGCTTAAAATGGTGTATGATAGGTTGGGAATAGATGAAAATGTCTTGAAAGCTTCGAAGGGGTCTTCCAATTGCATTTGCATCTCTCTCTCTCTTTGGTCTAGCTACTGCTTTGTATTTTTCTTTCAAAAAAAAAAAAAAAACTAATACCTTGTTTTATGTCAAGTTTTTTTTGTCAGTTTTAGCCAAGTCTTGTCTTTATGTTTGTCAGATTAGTTAATGTCTTGTCTTTGGCGCGCGGCTCCTTTGTCTCTTTCTTCTTCTCTCTAATTTAGTTGTGGGCGCTAATACACTGATACGTTGGGCGTTTACAATATTAATTACTGCTTAGTATATTTTACACCCAATAATAGGATGTAAAGAAAACTTTCTCAAGAGAATTCTAATATTTAATAAAACCAAAAATATAATTATATGTTCGTTCAAAAAGAAATCCCACGTATTATTAAATGGTTATTAAAACAAATAATCCGAATATGACTAGCTCCATTTGATTTGTTGGGATACTCTGAGCTAAACTCAATTTAATCTAATTTTAAATTGACTAATTTAACATCTAAATATTCAATTCTCAAATCATTAAAATCATCTTAATTCAAATTTATTTACATTTAAGACTCACAACTTTTTTTCAACTTAATACATGTTTATACATGAACCCCACAAAATTTTCAAATTTTCATAATTGTTTCTAAACTCATTTTAACATCTAAACATATCTTAATTCATTTTAAATGAGTCACACAAAACTTACTCCATTATCTTAACTCATTACTATTCATAAAGAACTCAACTTATCTCAACTCAATTCAATATCTAAATATGACTTAAAACTTCCAATAACAGTGGATGTTCACCAAAAATAATACAGAGTCAAGTAACTTATAAACTTGATCAAGGTTGCACAATCGGAGAACTTGAGTTGCAAACTTCTCTCTTTTGAGTCTTTTTTTTCTTTTTGCATTTCGCTCGACCATGCTTCGAGTGATTGTTGTACTGAACTATCTAACCATATATCTTATATATCACTACAAGACAAAAAGGCTTATTACAGCGATTTTATTATCATCGCAGATAAAATTACCACAATAAGTGGTTATTTGCAATGAATTTTAACTCGCCACTCACTTTTAACCTTAACTTGCCATAGATGACCCAATCCAATGAATTTGCTTTTGCAATGATTTATGGTATGTGGCGATGGAACAAATCGTTACAATAGGAAATAAAGTATTGGGGCAGAGGCTTTTTACATCTATGCAAGAAAATAGTTGTTTTCCCCCTTTCTTCACTTCGCCTTGTTTTAAAATCCCGATTGCTAAGCCCTTCGATATTTCCTTCTTCAATCTCCATTTTTGCCTACCTGGAAGACACCCCCAATTTGCACATGGCAATTTATGAGCTCTAGATTCCATATCGTTGCAGCCACTACAAGAAATGTGAGCTGTTGTGACCATTAAATAGCGAAGAAAATGTTATTTGTAACTAATTTTAACTGTAAATAGTTATTTGACTGAAATTAACTGGTTACTAAAAATCAATTTTCTTGTAGTGAGCCTCATCGACCACTTGGTTCTCCTTTCATGGAATTCAAGCCCCTTGTTCCAGACTTGAAGTAAACTAAAGCCTATGCCTCCACATTCATTTCCGAGTGATTGTTTTTGGAAGTCCAATCTTGGCGATCGAGGTCATCGATTGACACGGTGGGGACCATAGGTATCTATGGACCACTTTAGGAAATATCTTTCACCCTTCACTATCGCATGACTTGCTTATTGCAAAAAATTGTGCATTTTCGTGGTTTTGACTAAGCATGTGTCTAAAAGCATCTCTTTTTGGGCGTATGCAACAAGTCCTTATTTTTGTGTGAATCTCGTAGTTGGGATTAATTACTTATAGATTTATTCCCTTCGTTTAGTTTATTTGTGGCCCCTTCACTAATGCATTGTTTATGTTTCTCCTTCGACTATCTTTAAAGGGAATGCCTTTATGTTTTCTGCTTGATTCAAGTGCAAAATTTTAGTTAGAAATCACTGGTACTAGCTTGGCTATCCTTGTATAATGGATATAGTTGTCTTTGTCTATTTTAAAAAAGCCCCTTTTGTACATACATATAAATAATGCTTGTCCTTTTCATTTTGGTTAAGTTTTTCAATCGAATACAATATCTATTGTATCGGGGGGAAAATATATATTATGCCTCAAGACTTGTGATTGGTTCCGAATTTCATTATTGACATTATATGCAACTGATTATGGTTATAAAACATTCATTCATTTAATTGTTTACTTACTTCAAATTTTAGTTTCTTGAGCGTCGAAAGGATCTGTAGTATGCGTTGGTGGGGGAAGAGGAACCTTGTGAATATCATGTCTCTACTAACACTTGTTGAACAGTCGAAAATAAGCATGTTTTAAATTGAAAATGCGTTGTTTTAATAGTTGCAATAGAAAAATTAAATATGGACGTAATAGGTCCATATGAGTTGTAGATTGGTTTATCAATGACGTAGATCTAGAAAATCGTTGTTTTTTTTTTTTTCTTGGCGGCAGACATCCTAGTTTTTATGGCGATTTGTGTACATCCCAAATAAAGCAATTGCGACAAGACTCTTGATCATCGTAAAAGGGAAAGCGCATTCTCAGCAATTCATGGTGCAATTGTGGCGACAGTTACTTGTTGAAATAAGACAATCGCGACAATATTCTTAGATCAATGGAATAGGGAAAACATATTTTCAGTGATTTTTCAACTAAATGCGGCGACGTTGTCTTACTAAAAATAAGTTTTCCCAACAATTTAATGGGTAAATTGAATGCCCATTCATATGGTTTTTTGGGTTATAAGTTGCATCGGAAATAAAACACTAAAAAAAGTAGGTTTTGCAACGATTTAAGCCTTGCGATGCTTTAAAACAGAAGTAACAAAAATCTCAACCGATATACAGCAACCTAGAAATCGACAAAAATAATTAAATGCGGCAATTTTAGGCCTTTTTGTGATGAACTTGGGCACTGGGATAGGCTATTTTTCTTGTAGTGGTACTTAGTCTACCGACTGAGGTGTCATTGCTTATTAACCTTTGAATTTCTTTTTTATAAAAAAAAAAGGTTGTGACGATGATCTAAGGGTGCATGATAGAAATTTTCACATGTAGGAAATAGGATAAAAATGTAGCATAGAGTATTACTCATTACAATGTACTGTTTATTGAGATAATTATCATCATGTCTTCTAAAATTATTTTTTTATTAGATCATGAGAAATAAACAACATACAAGAAATAATAACTTCAATACAATATGATTATCCACTACAAGACAATTGTTTATTTGCAACAAGTTAATTTCATCGAAATGATTATTTATAACTAAATTAATTAGTCATAAATAGTATTTTCATCGCAATTAATTAATTACAAAAATCTATTTTTCTTCGCGTGATCCCATTCTCTCTCAAAAAATCACATGTTTCCCTCTTTCTCCAAGAGAAAAGAATTTCACTAGACTCCTGATCGCTCCCTCATCACCCTCTAACCCTTAAATAGAAACTATTTAATTTACAAAGTTCTGTTATGTTTTCTTTTCACTCATAGTATAGATCTAATCTATTACCTTTCGAACATGATCCTTTACACTGGTGTTGCAATACCACACCACTCATTTTTTAGGTCGACGTACATTGATATAAAGTCTGAAAAAGTAGTGCTAGCCTTAAACTAATCTTTCTCCCCAATATCGCATCTTCAAGAGACATATATATTACATCGCTTGGTTTCATTTCTTGAGTTCTTTGCAATTTGATACAAATAGTAGTTGATCAGCATCAAGCAAACCGATGAAGCTCAGTAATTTTCTGTAAACTTAGACATTAATGCGCTTGCCCATCAACTTATAATATATTGTAACAGAGAAAATGGAGTTCTTCTACAGATTCCCTAATGATAACATGCAGACGCAACCCTAAAATCTAAACTCACTATGACATGAAAGCCAAGTTAGTGGTACATAATATTTTGGACCATTAATAAGCTAATGATCATCTTCACCAAGTATTTGTTATATGGAGGTGGAGTTTATCTACTGTATTGTTGCACAGATACGTGTTCAAGCAATTTCTTAACTTCTCCATTTGGTTATGCAGTTCAAGATGGTGGAACATTGGTTTGGTAAGATCTCTCTTCAATCCAAATATCTCCGAAATTATTTTAAAGATGTATCCTAGTGCAGAAAATGGTTTGGACCAATGGATATGAGAACATGAGAAGAATGGAACTTTTACTAGTGTTAAAAGTGCTTATCGATTCTTTGTCTTTTGAGGTTGGTAATACAAGAGAGCCATCTAGTGGTGCTGTACTCAGGAAGTTTTGGAACACAGTTTGGAAAATACAAGTCCCTCAAAAGGTGAAGATTTTTACTTTGAGAGCATGCAAATAAGTGCTACCTGCAAAGAAGAACTTGCTTAGTAAAAAAATTCAATTAGATCCTACATGTTGTTTATGTAATCATCCCTTGGAAGATCTGGATCATGTCTTAATTTTTCGCCCATCTATTCATACTCTCTGGGTAAACAGATTTCCTGCTTTCCAACAGCAAGATCATTTTAGAGGTTTCCTTAACACTGCTATGAACTTTTGCACTGAGCTCGATTTAGATGGGCTTGCTGATTTTGTTCTTATGGCCTGGGGTATGTGGTACAAAAGAAATAAAATGGTTCATGAAAATAAATGCCTAGTTCCAACTCAATTCCTTTCTTTTGCTCTAGCTCAGAAGAGAAATCCAAGTCTTCCAGGTGCGGTTCAGTATAGGGATAAGAACAGGTTACATTCATTTCAATGGTGTGCTCCACCGCAGATTCTTATAAACTAAATATAGAGCTTTATTTTTATTTTTTATGATAATAGAGCTGTGGGGGAGGTGCTTATGTGTTTGAGCAAGACTGAGTTTATACACCAAGAACCAGAAAATGTAGAGGATCTTGCACTACTATGCGGTTTGCAGTTTACTCTAAATATGGGCATACAATCTTTAATTATTCATAATGATTGTATGTTACTAGTGAAAGAGGTGAATAAAGAAGATGAATCTTTGTCTCCTGCTAGAAACATTATAGTTGAGATAAGAAGGCTTATGCAAAGTTTTCCAAGCTGTCTGTTAGAGCATGGTAATCAGCTTACAAATGTTGCTGCTCATTCATTAGAAAGACATTCATGAACTTTATAAGACATGCAACTCTGGTGGCATAGTTTTCCTGTTTTCATTGATAGTTTTGTTTTTATGGATCAACAAACATGTAAACAGGTTTAAGGCTTATGCCTAGTTTAATATGATATGATTCATATTTTTTATCAAAAAAAGAAAAAGAAAAAAAAAAGAAAAAGAAATGAAATGTTTTGTTGAAAGTTGAATAAAGTATTGTTATAATATTATTTTTTAATGTTTTAACTTTTGAGATTTACAAAAAATGAATTGTTTATTATGTTTCGTGTGAATTTTGAAAAATTTGCAATAATTATATGTGATGAGATGAAATGAGATAATTTGATTTTCTATAACCAAACCAAACTCAAATCATTCAAGAAGACATTATATGTTGAACTTTAACAATTAAAACGTGCAACCAAAATAATTTTGCCGTTTTATAGTAACTCGAACTTTTAACAAAAGCTTTTTATAAAAAAGAAATATCGTTTTCCATTTTCTATTTTGTTATCTCTAGTTATACTACTATCTGATTAGTGTTGATGGAACACTGGCCTAATAGAAAAAGAAAGATGAAAATAAAGTACAATTCTACAGGACTATTGACAAAGGGAGGCAAAAGGGTTCCTTTATGGTGGGTCAACTAAATATTCACTCTCTCGATAAGGGCAAAAAAAGCGTAGTTTAGGTTTTTTCTTTTTTCAGCATCGGTGAGGAGGGCGGAGTTTCCGATTCCATTCCTCTTCCGTTTCTTTTTTTTCTTCTCATTTTCTCTCCGGCCACCGTCGTTTTGAGTTAGGTTACCGGTGATTTTCGGAGTTTTTGGGTATTTTGGTGGTTGATGCAGGTTTAGAGGTGCCGAATGCCGTAAGGCCAATACGCACCTTGCCGTCGTTCCCTACGTCTACCAATTGTGTTGTCGTCGAGAGCTTGTGTCGAACAGAGCAACACATGCTCCAAACGCGAAAGCCGATTGGCTTCAACGCCTTTGTGTCTGGCGAATCCCTCTTGCCGATGGCGTTTCAAGGTGGATTTGAGGTAGTTGCGCTTCTCTGAAAGGTGGTTTTCACTCCTAGTATGGCACGTGGTGTCCACGCGCCACCAGAGACAACCTTTCTGTGTTTATTTGTTTATTTTTTTGTGACTGTGTTGTTAGTTGTTGGGTTTTGTAATTATTGTTTGTATAGAAAAAAATTTTCATATTTGAGAAATAGTCTCTCAGACTTTATATCCGTGGAATTATAGTTTTCTTCTATTTAGGAGGAGAAATTTAGTAAATGTCTCATTTGGAGACAGTAATTGGTCTCTCAGTTTAGTTTGAAAAAATTAAGAGTTATGTGTGTTCAGCTGATTTTAATTGATTTATAATGGGTCACATTATAAATTTCATGTTTTTTGATTGAAATGAAAGTAGACCATTTCTCAAAAAAAAAAAAAAAAAAAAAATTTACAAGACTAGGAATGTTTGCCTTTTTGAAAAGTACTATCCATTTGATAACAATTATTGTCATTGCTCATAACATAGAATTGAAAAAAGAAAATTTTCATATCTCATTTTGAGTAATAAGCGTAAATAGTGAATAAAATTTTAGATTCAAAAAGAAGAAGTTCTTATGATATTTTAATAAGATAATAATTATATTATTGATTAGTTATTTTAGAATATAATTTATGTGGCTTGAACATTTTATCAGGGCATTACAAAATTTCAAACCCTAAGACATGGCTTGAACACTTTTAATTATTTATGTATAAATTATATCACTATAAGAAAAATAGGTATTTGTGGTATTTTAATTACAGCCAGAAAGATTATTTTTGCTACAAATACTTTTTTGTAGCATTCTTTTCTACTTTTTATGACGAAATTTAATATCACAAAAAACTAATTTTCTTGTAGTGTATAATGCATGTTGGAAGCTGGAAAGATTGTACATGGTTGATTGAAGATTACGGCAGTTGAATACGTAGCTATATATAGTCTCATGAACATCTTCTTAGCTCAAACTTAAATGGCATTAATGAAACAAAGAATAATAATCTTCTTTGGTTCTTTGATTGCTAGCCATGAAGTACTCTATTTAGATGACGAGAAATGATATTTATAATCGTAAATTATGCAAATATCACGTAATTTCATCAAAAAAGTGAATAAAATACTAGACTTGCATGAAACAAATTAATTTTTAATAATGGACCTTTTTTTAAAACGATTACGTGACATTTATGCTCACTACGATTATATATAACACCACTCTTAGATGGCATTGCCATCCCAATTAAATTGATGCTTGAAGTCAAGTTAGGTCCAGGATCACATTCATCATCTCTTCATAAATTATATTGGAAAATTAAACAAAATGCCTCCAATTTCTAAAATAGGAAGAAGTTGTACTTTGATGCAATTGTCCAATGTTTTACCACCAAGTTGGTAATTCAGTTAGTACAAGCTAGTATTTTATGACTTCAAGATCAAGAATTCGAGTTAAGATATAAGTTGAACAACTTGTGATGGTAAAGCCTAGTTTTTGGATCATGGGGTGGGTTTTGGACCAGTTGACACTTATTTGTTGGTGCTGTGGACCAATTGACACTTATTTGTTGGTGCTGTAATGATGGGCGTATAGTAACTATGGTTCAAATTAGACATTACATAGTGGGATGAGCTCCTAGGATCATATCCAAAGAAGGTAGTTATGCTCGTACTCATCCCATATTTTTACAATCTCATTAGAACAATTTGTCTAATACGTATCTCTCTCTTCTGGAGCATATGATTTCTCTCTTTGTATGGCATGTGTATGTTACTTTTGACGATTACAGGTCACGACCTAATTAATGGTATCTTTTGTTACTGTATATACGAGGAGGATATACTAACTACAACTCAACGGATTTGTAAGCTCGCTGCATTTCTGAACTCCATCTCATTAAACTTGGGTAATACCTCGATAAAAGAAAATTTATTATGTTCATATTTTTCATTGATCTGGTTTCATAATTTTTGGGAAGCCATTAGCCACACACACACACATATATATATATATATATATATACGACTCTTGGGGCTTAACAAATGATGCAAAAGAAGGGTAGAGTCAGAGAGATATACCCTTGGTAAGTGTCGTCGAGGGATGTTTGTCTGTTCTTTCTGGGTGAAATCAATATTCTTAATGGTGGAACTTTAAAAGTATAGTGAGAGAGAAACCAGGAAAGCTGTTGGATATCATTATCAAAGCCTTCAAAAGGTGGGTGGAAGAGGAGGCCATTGAGAGCCTCTTTATTAACCATGCCTCTAATCATAACTCCTCACCAAACAGTGCTGATTATAAGGAGTCATAAGAAAAATTTTATACACATGTGCGGAGAGAGAGAGAGAGAGAGAGAGAGAGAGAGAGAGACAGAGTCAGATAGAGGGAACTAAAAGAGTAGGGTTCCAAAGATGACTAGTTGAGTTAGTTTCTGAGTAGGTGTTATATTTGTATGCTTTTAGGGGCTCAGATGACCAAAGATTTTTATCTCCAACCGACCAAACCCTAAACCCTTTGCAGGAGCATCAACAGCTCTCATAGCCCAAAGGTACGATTGTCTCTACCATCTTACTTCGCCACAATCCTCTTTTCATCCTCCTTGTTTGTTTTTGTTTTTGTTTTTGTTTTTTTTTAAGATTTTCACCCTCCCTCTTCATACATCTCATAATATGTACCGATTAATTTCACAACATGATTTAGTTTTTCAATTCTAAAATATTATTTTCCCTTCTCCTGTAGTCTTTTTTTTCTTTTATTTATTTTTTTCCTTTTTTCATGGTTGTTATCAGCTATAGCTGAGATACTAATTTTCACCATTTACCCACATATTTTTGTAGCCACATGGAGAAAGTTGAAACCCATCCATCTGCTCTGTTTACCTTGTCATTTTACTCTCTGTAGAGATGCAGATAGATGAGTTTCAATCATAAAACTTTTTTCTTTTTTGAATTCCGCTGGGTTTTTTTTTTTTTTCTTATTTTCAGCTTGGGTTTTGTACTTACTGATGCTATTGGGATGTGGAATCTGAAGATTGCAATGGCAGGGGAGCTTTTTTGGGATCAGCAACATAGCATGACAAACACCCGCATCTGGTTTCAGGGTTTGTGGCAGTAGCCAGATAAAGTAGCCATAATTAAGCAACAGCAAGAACAAACAGAAGCAACTGAGATTTGCAGAGGAAATTTCAGAAGGGTTAAAAATCTGGAACGCATAAACTTCCCACCAAACAGAGAAGCACTCAACGAAGAGTTTTTTTGACCAAAACCAGAGCTATGCAAAGCACAGAAACAATGGGGATGAAGAGCAGCGGAGGAGAGATAGTTCAAGTCCAAGGTGGCCACATTGTCCGATCCACTGGCCGCAAAGACAGGCACAGCAAGGTCTACACGGCAAAAGGTCTCCGCGACCGCCGCGTACGGCTCTCAGCGCACACCGCCATTCAATTCTACGATGTGCAAGATCGATTAGGCTACGACCGGCCCAGCAAAGCCGTGGACTGGCTAATCAAGAAGGCCAAGTCCGCCATTGACAATCTAGCTGAGCTACCACCATGGCAACCACCTGGTACTTCTAATGCTACCCCAGAACAACCAGACCCAGATGCAGGCACAGCAGAAATGACGATTGCAGAACAATCAGAGTCTTCTGGCTACAATTTTCAGCGCCATCGGCAATTATCCGAGAACCCAGATGACAATTCGACCTTCATTTCACCAAGTTTAGACTCTGAGGCCATTACAGATACCTTGAAATCTTTATTCCCGACAAGTTCAGCAACTTCCTCTATCAATTTCCAGAGCTACCCACCTGATATAATTTCAAGAGCTTCCAACCCCACCCAAGATCTTGGCCTATCCCTCCACACTTTTCAGCACCATTCGGATCCAAACGGCCAGACCCTTTTCGCGGGGTCGGCTTCGGTCGGATTCGAGGCCAATTACCAGAGAATGGTAGCTTGGAACAGCGACGCAAGCGCAGAAAACAGAGGCGGTTTTGTCTTCAGCTCTCCCGCGTTGCCACAACGAGCACTGATGGGCCAAGGCTCACCATTTTCGCAGAGGGGACCCCTTCAGTCCAGTTTTGCCCCGTTGACTCGCGCTTGGGACGATCTTCCTACAGCCGCGTCGGCGTCGCACCAGCAGAAAACACAGCCAATTCATCAGTCTTCGATCTTTGGAAGCCGGTTTGTGAGCGAGCCAAGCTTTTGCATTCCCGGGATAATTCAGGGTGAGGAGGAGCAGAGTGCCCATACGCCATCCTCTTCGCGTACCAGCTCCCGCCATTGATTGAACAAGAACTGAACTGAACTGAACTGAACTGTTTTTCTCACTATTGGGTACTGTACTTAAATTCCCTTTATTCCAATTTCTCGGTTTTTTATTATTCTTCTTCTCATGCTATTTATGCTTGTTCCCATGGAGAATTTAACAAGAAAAACGCTTTTTTTTTTTGCTGTTTTGTTTTTCTAAACCAAAAATAATGCAAATAGAGAGGCTAATTAGCCTAATTTTTCCTTAAGCTCTAAAGTGTCCTATTTTGTGAAAACTGTATACCTTTGGAAAAGATTATCCGTTTGGATTCAACCATGTCCTTTTCTTACGATTAAACAAATAGATTTCCAGTGTTATCATGTTATATTGGATGCTCTTCTCTTCATTACTTTTGGCTGTTTTAGCGCAATTTTTTTTTTTTTAATACGTGCGTCATTTGTTTAAGTAATATGACTATCCAAGCTGGATTCTGGTCTTCTGTTGTGTTGAGAACACAAGTAGAATACTGTTAATTCCTGTCACAATTTATTTTAAACTCATAAATTATGTCTTTAACCACACTAATTGCCAAACTTTATTCAGTAAAACTGTTCTGAATGATATCTCTACTGTAGTTAAACAACAAAGAGCTAGCTGGTTTCTTTTACGTTCAACAAGAGAAGATTGGTTTTTGTCTTGTTTTATTTTGTTTTGTTTGCTGTCCCCTAAGTACAACTTGTGATGAACAGTTCATTAGTCAACTAATGTTTCAGAGCGTGGCAGTTTCCTTTTAACCTTATTCTCCTCATGTTTAAACTATTTTGTCAATACAAGTAGCGGGCCTGGGGGTCTTTGAGTTGAGATCCATGCATGTTCTCACACAAATACATGTTCTTTTTACTTACATTACTCATTTATGGAGGACCTTGTTGAGACTTGCACCTAGTGGGTTGTCCATAACTTCAATGAGAGCAATGCCACTTTTCTGCTTGGGTTCATTTATCTTCATGACTCACGTTAACGTGACACAATTTTTTAGAGGTTTTACACTAGGCTTTGTTTAGAAAGGGAAATGAGATAATTTGTGAATAGTATTGAAATGATTTATTAATAGTAATGAAACGTTTGAGTTAATATTATTAAAGTAATATAAAGCTAAAATATTATTAGATTAGAATTTTTTGATATTATTTTTATTTGAGTATTTGAAAATTTTGAATTATTTTTTATATTTGGTTTAGAAGTTTGGAATGCTTAGATAATGATTAGATGAAAAAATCAAAGATTTAAAACTAAAAAGTATTTGTGTTTGTAGTGTTTGGGAGAACCTGTGGTTATTTGGAATAAGAACTAAAATTTCTGGGTAAAAGAATCACTCTTTACCGTTTCATATATTAACGAGGGTACTATTGATATGGTTGGCTTCAGATGGTCGAAGTAGATCAGTAATATAGTGCATGTAAGGTTCATTCATATTGAGGCCCAACCTTGGTTACAGGCCCGGTTTGCTACGTTTCCAATATCAAATAATGATCCGAATTTGTAAGATTTTTATTTTCTTTTTACATAAAATTTAATGGGAATTGAGCATCTGACAGATCATAGTAGGGTTGATAAATTTTACGTTTTCTCTATTCTTATATCACATTGTCTACGAAAACATTTTCCGGTTTAAATTAACTTAGAATAAATAATCTTATAAGTGTTATAGGCATAATAAATTGTTTGTGACTTTGTTTTTTTCTTGGAATTATTAGAGGCTTTGAATATGTTGTAAATTAAATTATTTTGATGGGTCTATAGGGTAGAACTATGAAATTAAGGAAATATATTTATTATATCCCCTTCCATAGAGTGTAAAAGTACACAATATATTAGTTTTTCAATCTTTGATTCATAAGTGTTACACAAAAATAAACTTAAAAACAGATGTTTTATAAGATATGTTAGATTTACTAATTTACAGTGAAAATAGTTTTACAACCAAACGCATCACATCAAATCACGCTAGTTTATTTGATTTACTTTTGTGAAATTTTTTGGTGACTAAAATATTTTTCTATTTGATATTATCTTTCTAAATCATGTACCTCACATGAACGTTTCATTAACATATTTTCTTTTTCTCTTTGAATTTAATAGAATTGTTTTGATTGCTATGCTTTTGCTAGAAATATAAAATTAAGGAATATAATTTATGAAAAAAATTCTATATACTACATTCACGTTTCATTTCCATTCTACTATGATGAAGTGGTATTGTCCATCAATCTTTATATTTATCTTTTTTTAAAAATAAATTATCATCCTCTAAGGATAATAAAAGTACCACATCTTACTTAGTGAGATCATAAGAGTGTAGTCTGTAACATTACTCATATATAAATAAAAAACCCAAAATTTTATGGAAACGTCAATTCTCTGAGTTTACTCAGTAAAAACCAAGTACCTATGGAAGAGACCAAAGAGACCAAGAAACAGAGGAAATAGAAGGGATGATCAAGTGGTAAATTAATGAAAATCAATAGGATCGTATGAAAACCTTTCTGGGAAAGTCATGACCTTTTTGAACATATCTCATACATGGCACTATGAAATGTTCCCAAGTCTAGACGACAAGTCCCATGATAGTTTCCTTTTACTCACTTTTGGGTGACCATAAACCAACCAGAAGACATCTAAGGCTACATTTGGCAAAGAGAATACTTCAAGTATTCTTATAATATTTTATTACTATTCATTATTTTATTATTCATTTTTACATACTTTTTCTTATTATTCATAGCTTTATTATTACTTTTGATATTGATATATTGAGAATTATAAAATTTGAAATTTAAAAAGAAATTTGATAAAATGGGTCTTGTAAGTAAAAATTGTAACCAAAATTATGTGTATATGTAGCACTACTCTTATAAAATTAATCAGTCTATCTATTTTTCTTTTTCTAATATGTAATAATAATTGGATGAAAATCCAACCGTCTTAATTGATGAATTAAGGCCGTTGTATGGACCATTTGAAAGGGTTAAGGGTGTAGTTTTAGACCCGGTTTAGATTTGAAGATGAGATGAGATGGATTTAAATGAAAGATGAAATATAAAAGTTGAATAAAATATTATTAGAATATTATTTTTTAGTATTATTATTATTTTAAAATTTGAAAAAGTTGAATTGTTTATTATATTTTTTGTGAGAATTTGAAAATTTTGTAATGATGAGATGAGATCCAAATCCAAATAAGGGCTATTCTTTTAGAGTAGAGAGCTCTTCAATGAGAAAAGAAAATTATTTCGAGCATTTTGCACAAGAGAAGTCTCCTTCTTTGACTCGGCTAACAAGATGAAACAAATTTATTTTCAAGTCATTTTAAACTAGATTGGATCGGACCGAACAGGTGAATTTGGTCCAGTATAGAGTTTGATTTGGTCCGGTACTGATTTTATTTTTCTCAAAACCAAACAAAATGGGTCTAAATTCATTTTTTCTTTTTCTAAAATCAGACCAGACAAGATCGGTTCATATATATAAATATATATTTTGTATATATAGTATATAATTATATATAAAATAGTTTGTTATTATATGATAAAGTAATAATTAATATACTACTAAATTTTAAAATCTTATAGTCTATTGTATTAATAGTTATACTAATATTATATATTGCATATTAATGGTTATATTAATACTATATCATTATATATTGTAATATATTATACTATAATATATCACTATATTATATATTATATTATATTAAATTATATATATAATATGTAAAATATAATATATAATATAGTAATTAAAATTGAAAAGTGGAACCAAATCGGACCAAAACTAGTAAAAATCGAAAATACCAATTTAGGGAGTAACCAATACGAAATCGGTTCTTAAAAATACAAAATCGATATATACTGGCTCAGTCTCAAATTTTATCTAAAATCAAACCAAATCGAATTAATTACACCTCTACTACAAGCTAATAAATCCTTGTATGAATATTACATTTTTAGAGACTTTGTTTTTCTCTTGGAATTATTAGAGACTTTGAACATGTTGTCAATTAAATTATTTTGATCGGCCTATAAGCTAGAAATATGAAATTAAGGGAACATATTTATATCACCTTCCATGGAGAGTAAAACACAATATATTGATTGATGAATTAAGACTGTTGTATGAGAATTGAAGAAAATATTGTTAGAATATTATCTTTTAATATTATTATCATTTTGAGATTTTAAAAAAATTGAATTGTTTAATATATTTTGTGTAAAAATCTAAAAAAAATATAATGATGACATGAGTTTTGAATCAAAACGAAAGCTAGTCTTTTAGAGTAAAGAGTTCTTTAATGAGAAAAGGAAATTATTTCTGGCATTTTGTACAAAAAAGTCTCCTCCATTGACTCGACTAATAAGACTGAATAAATTTATTTTCAAGTCATTTTAAAGGTTTTCTTAGTAGACGCCCTCATTTTTACGCTACTAGCTATGGCTGAAAAGTAAAAGACTGGTGAATCAGTAAACCATAATGGACCAGGCTGAATCGGTGAATTTGGTCCAATATTGATTTTGGTTCGGTTCGGTTCAAACTGGTTTTATTATTCTTAAAATCAATCAAAATCAGTCTAGTTTCATTTTTACTTTTCCTAAAATCAAACCGGATCGGATCGGTTCATATTATCCATATATATACATGTTTAATATAGATATCTATATTAATTTTTTATATTGTATATAATTTGAAGATAGTATATAATTATACATAAAATAGTTTCATATTATATGATAAAGTACTAATTAATATAATATTAAATTTTAAAATCTTATATCACTATAGTCTATTATATTAATAGTTATACTAATATTATATAGTGCATATTAATGCTTATACTCATACTATGTTATTATATATTACAATATACTATAATATATTCTCACCATAGTATTATATATTATAATATAATATATTATATATAATATGTAATATAGTATATTAAAATCGAAAAACCGGATCAAAACTAGTAAAAATGAAAAATATCGGTTTAAAAAATAACCGGTGGGGAATTGATTCTTAAAAATACAAAATCGGTACATACCGGTTTAGTCCCAGATTTTAACTAAAATCGAACGAAATCGGACTGATTACACCCCTACTACTAGCTAATAACTCCTTGTATGCATTAAATTTTTAGAGACTTTTGTTTTTTTCTTGGAATTGTTAGACTTTGAACATGTTATGAAATTAAAGTTAGAGCATTTTGCACAAAAAAGTCTCCTCCTTTGACTCAGCTAGCTAACAAGATTAGATAAATTTATTTTGGAGTCATTTTAAAGGTTTTTTTTAGTAGGCGCCCCATTTTTACGCTACAAGCTAACAACTCTCCTTGTATGCATAATAAATTGTTTGACTTTGTTTTTTTCTTGGAATTATTAGAAGCTTTGAATATGTTGTGAATCAAACTATTTTGATGGGTCTATACGCTATAACCATGAAATAAAGGAAATATATTTATTATATCACCTTCCATGGAGTCTAAAACACAATATATTGGTTTTTCAATATTTGTTTTATAAGAAGTGCCACACGGCACATCCACAGAGAAATTCAACAAAAAATAAATTCAGAAATTGATATGTTTGGTACGATGTTTTAGATTTATTTTACGATAAAAATATTTTTTATAATCAAATGCATTACATCAAGCCACACTGATTTCTTTGATTTACTTTTGTAAAAGAAATTTGTGACTAAAACATTTCTCTATTTGATATTATCTTTCTAGATCATGTACCTCACATGAACGTTTCATTAACATATGTTCTTTTTCTCTTTGAATTTAATAGAATTGTTTCGATTGTGACGCTTTTTTCTAGAAATATGAAATTAAGGAATATAGTTTATGAAAAACTCTACATACTAGGGATAATAAAAGTATCACGTCTTACTTAGTGAGATAAGAGTGTAGTCTATAATATTACTTATATATAATTTATACGTTCTTAGAAGAAGGATATAGAATCTCTTCCATTTTATTTTGTCTAAAATAATTATATAATCCAATTGAAAAAGAGAAACACAATATATATATATATATATATATTGAGTATTACAAATACTAAATATTGCCTTTCCAGATCATGTAATATCATATAAACATAATATAATTTGTTCTCTCTTCAAATATGATGACAAAAAGGTGGAGAAAATCTCAATTTGGGAAAGGTAATATAAATAAATAAATAAAAACCCAAAATTTTGTTGGAACGTCAATTCTTTGAGTTTACTCAGTTAAAACCAAGTACTTATGGAAGAGAATAAAGAGACCAATAAACAGAAGAAATAGAAGGGGTGATCAGGTGGTAAATTAAAGGATTCGTGTGAAAACCTTTCTGAAAAAGTCATGACCTTTCTGAACATGGCACCATGAAATGCTCCCAATTCTATACAACAAGTCCCATGACAGTTTCCTTTTACGCAGTTTTGGGTAACCATAAATCAGCCAGAAGCCATCTAAGTCTCGGCCTCTCTTCAATGATCCAACCATTAATAAATAAGCCAGAAGCCATCTAAGTTTCGACCGGAACGGAACGGAATTCAAAACAATATTATTGATATGTTGAGAATTATAAAATTTGAAATTTAAAAAGAAAACTGATAAAATGGATCTTGTAAGTAAAATTGTAACTAAAACTATGTGTATATGTAGCATTGCACTTATAAAATTGATTAGTCTATCTAGTTTTTTTCTTTCTAATATATAACTATAATTGGATAAAAGTCCAACCGTCACTATAAGAAAAAGGACTATTAGTAATTAAAATAGACTATTAGCGACTAAAATAAATTATTTGTGACTAATAAAAATGCAGCAAATAAGCAGTTTTCTTGTAATGCGTCTTGATTGATGAATTAAGATAGTTGTATGAACCATTTGAAAGGGTTAAGGGTGTAGTAGCCCAGTTCAGATTCAAAGACGAGATAAAATGAAAAAGTTTTATATGAAAGTTGAATAAAATATTGTTAGAATATTATTTTTTAATATTATTATTTTTTTGAGATTTGAAAAAAATTGAATTGTTTATTATATTTTATTTGAGAATTTGAAAAGGTTGTAATGATGAGATGTGATGAGATGAAATGAGATGAGTTCGAAACCCTAATGAGAGCTAGTCTTATGGAGTAGAGAGCTATTTAACGAGAAAATGAAATTATTTCGGGAATTTTGCACAAAAACGTCTCCTCCTTTGACTCGGCCAATAAGACTGAACAAATATATTTTCAAGTCATTTTAAAGGTCTTCTTAGTAGACGCCCCCATTTTTCCGCTATTAGCTAGGGATAAAATAAAATAAAATAAAATAAATCAGTGAATAGTAAACTGGACTGAACCAGTGAATTTGATCCGGTATTATCGAGTTTGGTTTGGTTCGGTACTAGTTTTATTTTTATAAAAATTGGTCCGGATTCATTTTTTCTTTTTTTAAAATCAGAATAGACTAGAGCGGTTCATATATATACATATACATATATAGATATATATATATATATTAATTTTTTATATTGTATATAATCTGTATATATATAGTATATAATTATATATAAAATAGTTTCATATTATATGATAAAGTACTAATTAATATAATATTAAATTTTAAAAATTTTATGTCACTATAATCTAGTGTATTAATAGTTATACTAATACTATAACATTATATATTATAATATATCACTATAGTCTATAAATAATTATAATATATATTATAATATACTACAATATATTCTCTCTATAGTATTATATACTATAATATATATTATATATTATATATAATATATAATAAAGTATATTAAAATAAAAAAGGGGACCGAATCAAACTGGAACTGGTAAAAGCTGAAAGTACTAGTTTAAGGAGGAAACGGTGCAGAATCAGTTCTTGAAAATAAAAAAATTGGTACATATTGGTTCAGTCCCAAATTTTATCTAAATTTTTAGAGACTTTTGTTTTTTTCTTGGAATTATTAGAGACTTTGAATATGTTGTGGGAATAATAAAAAATCAGTTCTTGTATGAATATTAAATTTGTAGAGACTTTTGTCTTTTTCTTGGAATTATTAGAGACTTTGAATATGTTGTGGAAACTAAATTATTTTGATCGGGAACAACTGCACATCTAGAAAAAGATCTCACAAAAAATAAATTTAGAAACCGATATGTTTTATACGATACGTTAGAGTCTTAGACTTATTTACAAAAAAATTAGATTTATAAATTTACAATCAAACACATCACATCAATCTAAGCCAGTTTATTAATTTACTTTTGTAAAATTTCTTTGTAACTAAAACATTTCTCCATTTAATATTATCTTTCTAGATTTTGTACCTCACATGAACGTTTCATTAACATATTTTCTTTTTCTCTTCAAATTTAATGGAATTGTTTTGATTGTGATGCTTTTGCTGGAAATATGAAATTAAGGAATATAATTTAAGAAAAATTATATACACTACATTCACACCTTCATTTCCATTCCAATATGATGAGTTGGTGATATTGTCCACCAATCTTTATATTAATTTATTTTTTTTAAAAAAATAAAGGATCATCCACTAGGTATAAGAAAAGGATAATCCACTAGTGAGATAAGAGTGTACGTAGTTTGTAAGATTACTCATGATAATTTATACCTTCTTCGAAGAGGGATATAGATGATCCTCTTTCGTTTTTTCTTTTTTTGTCTAAAATAATTGTATAACCGAATTAAAAAAAAAAAGACTAAAACACAATATATACTGAGTTTTACAATACTAAATATTGTCTTTCCAAATCTTGTAATATCACATAAACATAATATAATTTTTTGTCTCTTCAAGTGATCTAATGAAAAAAGGTGGAGAAAATCTCAATTTGGGAGAGGTAATATAAATAAATAAAAAAACCAAAATTTTGTTAAAACGTCAATTCTTTGAGTAAACTCATTTAAAACCAATTAAGTGGTTATGGAAGAGAACAAAGAGAACCAAGAATCAAAGGAAATAATAGAAGGGGTGATCATGTGGCCGTAAATTAATGAAAACCAATAGGATTGGTGTGAAAACTTTTTTGAAAAAGTCATGACCTTTCTGAACATATCTCATTCGATATAGCATGTTGCTTTCTAAGATTAGTCAACATTTATACGATTCAATCGATATATATATATATATATACATGAAAATTACGTACAAGACATTATTTAGTTTAGATTTATATATGGGTTCGTAATAAATTGGTTAATATATATACATATATTGTGTCACTTTTTTTTATTGGTGAAAAGAATTGGACTTATTAGATGGGGCCGGCCGGCCTGATCCTTATTTTAGAACTTTCTTCAATCTTCATAACTTCCTAATCCTAATTGTGGCTTTCATTTTCTTCGATTCCCATATCTTTAATGTCTAAGATAGTAGTTATAATGAGCGATATATATATATATATATGTTGTTGGTGTACGTTCTAATTTGAATAACGAATTAAAAATAGAATAACTCAATTATGATATGCGCGTACGTGTTACATCAGGAAAAGATACATATTAATGCATAGATTATATATGCATGATTTCCTTATCAAATTGTAAAGTTATTTTGAAATTGTTAAAGAGTTTTTGAGATCTTTGCTGTAATTTCGAATTGAACCCTGCATCTTAATTAATTAATATTTTCAACATTTAAGAATTTACCATATTTATCACATTCACTCATCACGAGTACGTACGTACGTACGTTATAGGATTTACACTTGCAATATATATTTTTTTAAAAGCAATAAATACTGAGACGTTGCTGGCATCCAAAATTGAATTAATCAATAGATTTAAAACCCAGAAAGATAGATATCAATCCGTAGAGGTATTATATATATTTTTTCTCTTCAAAATTAAGGAAATTATTAACGTAATTACGTACATATTAATTGAATTCTCCTAAACTTGGTATATATTTGTTCTGTACTTTTGGTAATTGAGAGAGATCCAGAGAAGTAATTGAAGAGATGAGCAAAATACAGGAAATGGAAAGTCAACATTCAGCAGTCAACCACTTTGAAAAGATGGTGCATGTGTTTCTACTTAATTCTTTGTTATTTTCCTCAGAAACCTAGTTCTCCACGCATTTAATTAATTATAAGAAAGACATCTCCACCTGATCTACACACAAAAGCCGACCACAACCTATGCATATAAACAAAACAGCAGACTAATTTGCTCATTTCCTCTCTCATCTTTCCAAATCCTCCGTTATCGATCATAAACCCGGCCACCATGTCTTCCTCCTCCCCTAAGCGATTTCTTGACGAAAAAGATGATCTTGACGATCCTAGACGACCACGTTTTAAATACCCTAAAAACGCGGTAAGTAGCGATTTAAATAGCAAGATCATGCTCGTGGCCATCGTTTCATTATCGGTGGTGATCTTGTTGGTTATTGCCTTGCACATATATGCGAGGTGTGTTCTACGCCGGCAGGCACGTCGCCGAGCAGCCATCCGTCAACTGGGGTTAACCGTCGCTCATGCCCGCTCCAGCGGCCAGCAACCCAAGACCGGACTCGATCCAACTGTCATCGCTTCGTTGCCGGTGTTTGTTTTCAAGCAAAGGGATGATCACGGAGATGATGATCATCATCATGGCGAGGATGATGCGTCGTCGTCGTCGTCGTCGGCGACGGAGTGTGCGGTTTGTCTAAGCATGTTAGAGAATGAGGAAATAGCTCGGTTGCTACCAAACTGCAAGCACATTTTCCATGCGGAATGCATAGATAAGTGGTTGGGTTCACACTCGACGTGTCCCATTTGTCGAACCGAGGCCGAGCCCCTGGTTCAGCCGGTGGTCCGCGAGGGTCCGGCAGGTCTAGCCGGAGGCAATATTAATGCACCGGCCACCGATCCACTGTGCAGTACTCTGCAGAATCCTGGAGTTTCATACATGGCAGCAGGAACAATATCTGATGATGGATGTAGCCAGTCAACAGAAAAGGCCAGCGGTTCCACCTCAAGATTAAATTCATTCAAAAGGATTCTTAGTAGGGAAAGATCGTCCAAAAGAATTCATTCTTGCAGCGGGGAAGATGACGCCATTGAAGATTTAGAGAGACAGTGAGTAATTAATTTTTCAGGTAATAATTAAGATAGTGCAGGTTTTACTTCTTTTTTTTCCTGGGAAAATACATGATTTTCCATTTCAATTATATGTATATGAGTGCGTATATGGTATAGTGATCAGCATGAGAGAGAAACAATTGGCTCTAACCGAGTATATATATATATATAAATCTGGAGCCAGTGATACATATATATTCAACAAAAGTGTACGTTGTCAGACGTCCATTTTGAATCTCTATACATGATTGTTTATGAAATATTATTGCTGGGTCTAAAGAAGAGATGATGGATGTTTGGTAACCTACGGGGTGGAGGATAATAAAGATAATTATAACTAGAAATTAATAAAATATGGGCATATAATTAGGTGCTCGATCCCCATGTGACCATGAAGTCATGCATGCTACCGTATATTTTAATCAAGCTATAAAAATAAAATCGACCGGCCCCTGATTTTAGGTTTTATATATATATATTTTTAATTTGTTGCTATTAATTCTTTTTTATATTTTTAAAGTTTTTATTATTTTAAAAAAAAAAATGAGGGAGAGTACTCTATAAACTATGAAGAACCGAGGAATAAAGGAAACTTTTTCATGCGATCTTAATTAGATATATATTAAAAAGTAAGTAATATCTACTATATGTTAATCAGTACGTACTTACTTGCTTGGTACGTAGTTGATCACGGTTGATAGTTTTAGATGCAGTAATTGGTGTGAAAGATTGACCATATTGTGAGTAATTAATCCTAACAGTTTTACTTTGACCCTTAATTCACGTGGAAATTCATTCATTACTATTCAAAGTTCAAACTTTGAAAAACTACACACAGAGATCAGGAATTTAATTAATTAATCAATCTGAAACTGAGCCCATAAGTACTGATTGAATTGAGACTAAGTTTAATTTTATTGGAATTTGAAACCAAGCAAAATTTGACTCAAATTGCCACAATGTATGTACTGATGGGTGTGAACACATGCAGTTTCATTAGATTAATTTTGCGGGCGGAAAGGAAATTCGTTTTTATTTGATGGCCCACCTTTTGGAAAGTCCAGTTTGGACCAAGGAATCTTATGTGGGCTTATAATTTTCTATTAGTCTGACCATTGTTAAGTTGTAAACGCTGAGGTGAAGAAAAGACTGTAAAATCAACGCATGGATCACAAACAAAGGGAATTCCAGTTTTTCTGTAAGAGAAAGATATTTAGAATAAATTATTTTTCAAAATGAGTGCTTGATATTGGTTTACTGTCATCAAGTAATTTGGTTTCTGGATAGACTTCACTGTATAGTCAGTGAGGATGCTGTCGGTATATAATAGCATTGAGTGAATAAAAGGAAAGTGGGATTAGACGAGAGAAAAAAAGTTACACAATTTTTCTAACATTTACATATTATTTTTATATGATTTTTATTATTTTTTTATCAAATATTTTATATATGAATAATGAATAAAAATATTTAATTAATTTAAGGAGAATAAATTTTAAAAATAAAAAATAAAAAAAGAATATCATATGTAGAGATTGAAGAAATTGTGTGACATGGCTAGAGATGAAATACAAGGAACCGTGCGTTTGGATTGCCGAGATCATTTATTTCACCATACAGATGGTTTCGCTTTATTCTTTATGCTAAAAAAGTCCAACCATGACCACAATATGTTAATTGGGCGGTGATACCCACCCGCCTCAGTAGTACCGTCTAAATATACTGTTAATATATTTTTATCTTTTTATTTTTGTTTTTATTTTTATTTTTTTATCATTTTAAAATATTTTTTAAAAATATAAAAAAAATATATTAATAATTAATTTTTTAATTATGAAATAAAATAAATAAAATATAAAAAATAAGTGTCAAATTAAATAGGCATAATAAACTTATTCATGTTAATTATAGTGTGCAACTTGCACATGACGTGTAGATTGGACTGCTACAGCTTCCATACGTGGCAATAGAGTTTCCACAACAATTCGACCAGGTTGAGTACCAATAAAGGGCTGTTTGTTTTGAATGATAATGTCAAAATTTTAAATTTATTATTATATTTTTAAAAATTTTTATATAAAATATAACAAAAAATTTAATTTTTTCAAATTCTAAAACTACTTTTTCAAATCTTAAAACAAAACTAATATTAAAAGAAATATATTACAACAATATTTTATTCTTTTTTTATTTTTATTTTATCTCATCTCACCTCATCTCATCTTATATTTGAAAGTAAATAAAGCATTTTCATCCTTACAAGAGTCTTAGGTATCGTTTGGATTTGAAACGAGTTGAGCTCGTCTCAATTTATCTCGAACTCATTATTACACTTTTTCAAATTTTTATAAAAAATATAAATTACAATATAATTTTTTCAAATCTCAATACAATTTTTTTAAATTTTAATTTAATTTTTTTAAATTTTAAAATAATAATAATAATAATATTTTATTTAACTTTTAAAATTCATCTCAATTTATTTCATCTCAACTCTAAATTCAAACTGACCTTAAATTCAACAAGAGACAATGTTAATATGCGTCCATAAATTTTATTTTGATTGATAGATAACAGTCTCAAAAAATATAGGTGGAGAAATTACAAGTTAGGGAGGGACAATAAAGGATTGATCAGTATTTTGTTTTGTGCTTTGCTTTATTCGAGTCCAATCGCTCTTCCTGAATTTAAATCCTCTACAATTATTGTTCAAATCATAGAGTATAGTGTCAAAGAGAAATATAGACATATAAAATATACCATACAACTTATCTCATAAAATTGATTTAATAAGAGAGATTTGCATATTATTTATAAATATGTTTGAGACTTTTTCTAGAGATAATATAAAATTTATTCCTCAACATGAAGCATATAGCCTTCCTTTTAAGTTACCAAGAGCAAATCAACATCGTTGCATTAATTAGAGTGTAGATATATAATCCACCTCCCAAATAACAAACCTCAAGGCTTGTGTTTACTTGGGAAGTCAATATTTTCCCACGTAGTTAAGAAAGAGACGTGAACAAAAACAAAACCCCAATTCTGACTTCTGAACTTCAACTATGGTGGGAAAATATTGACAAACCATGCATAGGTTTACATCACATTCTTTTTCCACCGATTCAGCCTAATCTTCAATGATTTTAAATTTATTTTATTCTCAACTCAGTGTGTAACTCACACCATTCACATCGGTTAAATGGTAAGATTTGATTTATAAGACTAAGATTTTAAAATTTATCTTCTTAACTGAATTATGACATGTGATTACTTAAGTAAACACACTTTTATTAGATGTGGCATTGACAATGTGTGCAGGCAGACGTTAGCAAGAGAGTTGAAAAAAACTGGAGCATGGAAACAATGGTCATTTCAAAAGTGAGATCAAACCGTCTTATCTTAACTTATCTCAATTTATTTCAATCAACAATCTCATTTCTAGTCATACATTATCTTAACTCAATTTATCTTATTTTATTATCTAAACGGCCCTAAATTTGTTACAAATAATGTGGTAATTCAATGTAGTAATGACTTCCATGTTAAAAGCAGGCATCATCTTGTGAGGATTCCAATGATCTTCTAGTTTAGCTCTCCTGAGTCCCTCTGATCTATCCCTTTCTCCCTTGTGCATTATTCTGCATATAGTCTTTAAATGGAGCTGCTCATGCAAGCCCATATAATTATACTTGTATTTTTTTTTTAAATTACAATAATATTCTTTTTAAATTGGTTTCTTCTTTTATTCTCATACATTAATGAGATTGCACATACAGGCTTCCACTCAGAACGGCAAATTAATAGAATTTCTCTACTATTGAGTTACAAATCTTCCAACACAAGTAAAAGCAACTAATCAGAGAAGCAAACATTAACAAAATTTGATAACCCCAATAATAGAATGAGCCGATGAGGTGAACCAGGGACTGTTGCAGGGAAATCTGAGTGCAGCCGCTGCTCATATCTTCACTTGGCCCCATTCCAACTGTTGTTGTGGGACTGGAAAAAATTTCATTGTTCACCGACAAGCTGCATAAAAAAAATATGCGTATATTCACAATCAAACAAACCAAAAGACCCTGTTATGATATTGCAGAAAATCTTGGAAATACGACCATTATCAATAACATATGAGGAAAGGGTGTTTTTTTCATCTTGCGTTGGATAAATTTACTTGGGCTGTGACCTCAGGGTACAATGTAACGGGAAAACATGGCTTGGCTTCAAATTATAAGCCCAATAGCACTGTGCCATCCAAAAACTTTAGAGGCACGTTGTTCCTTTTTTTTTTTTTTGGATGAAAATAGCGTCATTGCAATAATCACATGATACATGATTTGTCAAACTCAATATACGGTAAGATTACATCTTGTCCCTCCTCCATCCAAATAGTTTCAGAATTTAGTGAAAGAAGCTAACTTGGCAGTGTGATGCTGCTTGATTACCATCCCTGCTAACAAAATTCAACTTCCAGCTAGGGTGTAGTTACATTTATATCCTCAATGAGTTGATCTGACCAAGTTTAGACCTTCTGCATCAAGTCTATTAATAAAAGCATACCATAGTTCTTTGAAATCTGCATAGAAATTGTTCCATTTTGATACAGGACTGCCATGCTCCCCCCACACATCTCTTGATGCCACACAGCCCCATAAAGTATGAAGAACAGATTCATTCTCCACTTTACAAATAGGACAAAGACAATTATCAGAGATTTTCTTCTTAAATAGATTTTCTTTTGTGGGTAATAAGTTGGAAGCTGCTCTCCATAAAAATTGTTTTACCTTCCCCGTGACCACTCCAAGAGCCCATATAGATTTCCATGGAAACTGATTCTTCTTTGCCCCTGAAGATTCCCCATACTTCTGATGCTTTGTTGCTAGATCAGTATAATATGCACTTCTTACAGTGTACATTCCCTTGCTAGAAAGGCCCCAAATGATCCTATCCTCAACATTTCTTGAACTAAGAGGTATGTTAGAAATGAGACTTGCTTCATCTGGGTTGAAAACAGCTTCAAACACCTCTCTTTTCCAACTGTGCTGATCTTCAACCTACGAATGGGGATGTAATATCCAATATCCATCACAAAATGGATGTTTGTCTGTTACAACTGTTTTTGAACACCCATTGATGGTATTTTTTTAATAAAATAATATTTACTAATAACATTTTCTTTACCAATTCCTTTCTTTTGAATCTTCTGTCTCTCTTGACTTTATCCCTTAGCTTTTTATTGGCTCATGTGTTTATTGTTAAAGCTCCCGTAAGCATTTTGTTTTAATTTGACTTTTTCTATTATATTTATTACCCATTAATTAAGCTGTTAAAAAATGCACACTACGGGAGAAATAGGAAGCCCCCAACGTTTCTATCTCGACTTATTTTAATATTGCAATTATTTTAGATTTCAAGGGGTATAACAGTAGAAAAGGAATCTCTTCAAGTTCAATTTTTTAAAGAAAGTTATGTATGACGTGTTATATCATAGGCTCAAATCTAAAAAATAAATCAAAATTTAAAGAAAAATGAGAAGTTATAGTTACATCAAGCTAGCGGTTAATCTACCATAAACAGAAAATCAAAATATATGCAACGTCCATTATATTTTACATGATGAACTTACCACGGTGTTGACAAAGATAAGTTTTATAATAAACTCGATTAATGTATATTATTTTGACCCATTATGCAACTGTTTATAATGCACGATCCTAATCATATAATCATAATTTATACACTGAATTAAAACATTACGAGGTTACAAAGATTAATATTAAATAGTTAGCACCACATAAAAATATTCCTCCTAGATCAGTAGATGTTAATACAAATTACAAAAATTCTCTTATAACCATTTCTATTGATTTAATATACTCTACGAATTAATGTACATATAAAGGTGTACATATATAATAAAATAAGAAATTGAAAGATGTCATTGAAATTGCTACTTCGGAGTTTTATTAAAAGGTAATCATAACTTCTTCTCTCTATCGAAACAATAGGGCCGTTATGCTCAATATTACTAAACTTTTTGAAGAAATGAAATACATCCGAGGTTTGCCTTCCATGGGATGCTTCATAGAAAAGGTAATCACATTATTTTGTATCGTATGAATTTCTAAGATTCTCCATAAGCCTCTTCCTAAATTGAGAATTGTTATAACTACAGAACTTTCATTCAATTGTATTATTTTGACATTTTTATTTAAAAGATTTAAGAAAATTTTGAATCCGAAATTCGGATGACCATCCCGATTTGTCTGATTACAAAATTATCAATCACGTTCCATTTGCCTTCTACGATTTCGTGAAAATGGTATTCATATTCTTTCATTATAGGTTATAGGGACTAATAAGAATCTCCATAAGTTCTTCCTAAATTGAAAATCACTATAACTACTGGACTTCCATTAGATGTCTTGTTATTTAGATCGATTTTTTCTCATTTAAAAAGTACAAACAATATTGAAAATAAGACGATTTTCAAAAATTGTAGCATACAATATTTGAAAAACTATAACAAAAAAAAAAAAAAAACACAAACAAACAAACACAAAAATATAAAGAAAATGATTCAACGTTGCGGAAGTAAGAAATACATACAATGAAATCTAATCTTGAAGATAAAAATATTTGGAGGAAAGATATAAAAGAAAATGGATCTTTGTCTGTTACAAATTTTTATGAGTCATTTGAACACTCTACTTCCTCCTCATAGTTCAATGGAATGCCACTTTCAAAGGTATACACGATATATGTACCATCATATATTCTTAATATAACTCAGAAATTCTCTTCAATGTTAACACTCATGTTTCTAGTTTTCTTTACATAATTTCTAAAGATCTGTTTATTGGCATGAACTACCTTTCTAATTTAATATCATATATACTCATAATTAGTCTCTTTCTTTAAAACCCACACCTCAAAATTCATGACTATTAAAGAAATACTATCACAAAATTTCAAACCCTAGGCTTTGATATTATTCTCTCTTTTTATCGATAACTAAATCTAAGCAAAACAAAACTACAGCTTTAAGAAAACACCGGCCAAAACAAATCAAAATATGTAGTAATGATAAAAATTCATTACATTGCGGTTAATCTACCACAAAAAAAAAAAAAAAAAAACAATCAAATTATGTGAAGAAGACTGAAAAGTCATAGCTACGTTGTGTGGTCTTTTCACTTGCATCGTAGGGATATTTAAGAATTTCCATAAGTCTCTAATATGCAATTGAACCCATTCTTGAAAATACCGGACTTCCATAAGTCTCTATAACTTAATTCTATCGAACTTCCATTGGATCTTGGCATATAGAGATCGATATTTTAATTTGAAAAATGCACACAACCAAACTGGCCTGACACATTTCAAAAGTTGTAGCATACAAAAAAATAAACAAAATGGTTCAAATTAGTTGTAGAAGAAGGAAATAAAGACAATTGAAGACATTCTTGAAAAGAGGAGTAAGGTGAAATATCTATTAAAGAATGAATCTTAATCTTTTACAATATATAATATTTCAACCGTCATTCTTAAGACAATTAAGAAATTCATGTTCTCTTCAATGTTAACACTCATGTTTATTATTTTCTTTATGTAATTGCTAGAGAACTAGTTATTGGAAACGTACCTCCTTTTCAACCACCTTTTCAATGAAACTCTAACATCAAAATCCATGATGGTTGAAGGAATTCTATACCAAAACTACAAATCCTAGTCCTGATATTGTTCCTCCCTTTTATCAGTAACTAAAACTAAAACTAACTAAAAGAAAATTTCTTTTAGAAGACATTGGCTAAAACAAAACCAAAATGTGAAGAAGAACGAGTCATAGTTACATCATATGATTAATCTACTATAAACAAAACGAGATAAGATTTAGCGACAAACTCCAATGTATATGATTTGGTCTCATTATGCAATTTTCAATCAAGTTTCATTTATTTTCTGCAAGATACTTCGTTTAAAGTATTGATATTGGATTGGCTAAAATTTTTCTTTAAAAGAGTATAACTTTGCACAGAAATTTGAAGAAGACTTTGAATTCATCATCCACTTTTGAAAAGTAAGAATACTTTTATTCCTATTTTGTACTTTTTTCTCCCCACTATTGATCAAATATGATCAAAATTTTTTAATATCTGTACAAAGTTGTACTTTTTTAAAGAAAATTTTTAGTCAATCCACTACCAATGCTCTTAGAAAGTATTCATACTTTTTTGCTTCGTAGACTAGACTTCTAAGAATAGCCATAAGCCTCTTCCTAAACTGAGAATTGATATTACTACCAGACTTATATTGCATTCTTTGTGTCTAGATCGATCTTTTCATTTGAAAAGTGTACACAATCATGACAAGATAGATTTTGAAAGTTGTAGCATACAACATTCGAAATAGTATACCAAAAATAAACGCAAAAAAAAAAAAAAAAAGACAAAACAGCTCAAAGTTGCAGAAAAAGGAAATACATACAATTAAACCCAATCTTGAAGATGCAAATGGGGTAAAATATCCAGAAGAAAATGGATCTTCATCTTTTATAACTATTTTTGAATCATCTAAACACTCCTTGTCCTCCTCATATTTCAAAGGAATGCCACTTACAGGGTTATATACAATATTTTAACCATCATAATATAACTAAGAAATTCTTGATCTCTTCAATTTTAATACTTACGTTTATAGTTTTCTTGATGTAATTACTAGAGAACTGTTTATCGGCAATGCACCTCAATTTTAACAACATTCCCAATGTAACTTTAGTATTAAAATCCATGACTATTGAAGGAATTCTATCCCAAACTACAAACCATAGGTTTGATATTGTTCCTCATTTTTATCGATAACTGAAACTAAACTAAACATAATTACTTTAAAAAACACTGGCCAAAAACAAGTTAAAATGTGAGGAAAAAATGAAAAGCCATAGTTATATAATGTGGTTAGTCTACCATAAACAGAACAATCAAAATATGTGAAGAATAATGAAAAGTCATAGTTAAATCATACCATTAATCTATCATAAACAGGACAATAAAAATATATTGAATCTTAATACAGAATTCAATATATATGAATGTCTGATTATGCAATTCATAGTCACGTTTCATTTGCCTTATGCGAGATACTTCATTAAGAAGGTATTCATACTCCTTTGCGTTGTAAAGACTTCTAAGAATCTTCATAAGCCTCTTCCTTAACTAAAAAATTGCTATAACTACCCAACTTTTATTGGATGCTTTGGTGTTTAAATTGCTCCTTTGTATCGTAGAGACTTTTAAGAACTTCCGATACTTAAATCAGTAAATCTCTTTCATAGTTTATGCTAGAATGCGAGAGTTTAGGAAGAATTCTTTGTATTTGGGTGTTGGCTTTTATAAGATATTTTTTTGGGGACATCTAGTACCTTGCCTTACAGGGCTAATGTCACTTCAAATGTTGTTTGGTCAGAATCTTTTTGTGATGTAGCTCCTAGTGTAGCGCAATTAATGCAGCATGTAGGAAGTGGTGCCTCAATGGAGCATGACTCCCTAAATAGACTTTAGCCTGCGGTGGTCATTGTTGACGTCAGACAGAATAGTGATTATTCTGCAGGCTAATTTTAACAGATGAATTCACAGGAAAGAACACAAGAAATTTACTCAAAATACAGAGAATACGTCGCTGAGAAAAAAACTGAATATTACCAAATCAAAGACTATTGAAAATCAGTCCACAAGCCGGACTGTATAGCTAAAATTCATCTGTAACGAATTTTACCAAAAATGGAAAAATCCAAAAAATCACGTAAAATTGAAATTCAAAATAATATAAGCAATCTGCGAAAAATTCGAAACAAATCGGATTTAAAATGACTTCCTAACAAACATACGAAATATTACCAAAAATAGTAAAAAATAACTAAAAATAATAATTCAAAAAGGAAAACAGCGAAATTTGAGGTCGGAAAAAGGGCACATGGAGCCATGCTTTTCGAATTGGGGTCTTATGTGCGATTCTGACACTCGTAGCAAAAGTTATGGCCAAAAGACTGAAACGCACCTAAAACTGTCCCAATTGGAAAATATTCACAATCACTTCCCGCCTTTGCGCTGATTTGCCAACTCATGATATTTCAGTGCCATCAATGTGCAATCTGGCAGCTCAACATCATCTGACTCGGATCCCCCTGCATCAGTCGCCCCGGGTTGGAAAGAACTCGTACTCGAGTTCAGAATAGTGTCATCAGAATCTACAAAACAAGGACTTAGGTGCTCCACATTAAAGACATCAGAAGTCTTCATTGATCTTTTGTAGTACTTCACAAGGTCCAATCTTCCAGTCCTTAAGCTTACTATACTCGCCAACAGGAAAACGATCACGAGTTAATACAGGCTAAACAGAATCACCAACATCAAAAAGTACTTGACGACGACGATTGTCAACCCGATTCTTGTACTTAGTATTGCTCTCATGAATGGCTAGTTTCACATGCTCATGGATACCCCGAAGATGCTCTGCCATCTCATCTGCTTTAGGACTAAAATGTCCTACACGTAGAATAGGGGTTAAGTCTAGCACCCCAGATGGGTTCCGACCATAGACGATCTCAAATAGGCTTAGGCCTATGGTTCTATTTTTCGATCTGTTATAGGCAAATTTTACCTGAGGTAAAGTCAAATCCCACTACTTAGGCTTAGTTTCTGCCTAACACCTCAAAAGGTTGCCCAAACTCCAGTTTACCACCTCAGTCTGACCATCCGTCTGAGGGTGGTAGGCGCTGCTAAAATTCAACTGTGTCCCCAATTTCCCCCATAAGCTCTTCCAAAAATGACTAATGAACTTGGAATCACGATCGGAAGTGATGGTTCGAGGAACACCATGTAAGCGCACTATCTCCTTAAAGTAAAGATGGGCAATCCGAGTAGCATTCATAGTCTTCCTGCAAGCTATAAAATGGGCCATCTTGGAAAATTTGTCAACCACAACAAGGATAGAATCCGAGGCCCGTTGGGTGCGGGGTAAACCCAATACAAAATCCATGCTGACATCTTACCAAGATGCTTCAAGAACAAGTAAGGGAGTGTACAAGCCCGCATTGGTGAGAACTCCCTTAGACCACTGGCACACATAGCAACAGTTCACATAATAAGCCACATCACTGGTCAGCTTAGGCCAATAAAAGTCAGAAGGGATAATGGTCAATGTCTTATCTCGGCCAAAGTGTCCCTCATTATGAAGTTCATTTATAATTTGTTGTCTAATTGAACAATCTGGAATGCACAATTGTAATCCACGAAACAGATAACTATTATGCAAAACAAAATTATGACGGTGACCATTGGTTACCTCTTGAAATATCCTTCCGAAGGAAGGATCAGCTGCATACATATCTGTGAAAGTCTCAAAACCTGCAACTCTGGTACTCATGGTGGCGAGAAGTAAAGTACGACGGCTTAGGACATCTGCGATGTGGTTCAGGCTCCCGGCTTGGTGCCTCAACGTAAATGTAAACTCCTGCAAATACGCCACCCACTTGGCATGTCGTCTACTCAACTTGAGTTGACCATTGATATACTTCAGGACCTCATGATCAGTGAACAGGATGAACTCCCTCTGTACTAAGTAGTGACGCCAATGCTTCAGGAACTGAACTATGACATAAAACTCAAGGTCATAGGTGGAATAATTTTTCCTTGAGCCCAATAGCTTTACATTGAAAAAAGCAACCAAACGCCCTGACTGACTCAAAATACCACCAATGCCAACACCAGATGCATCACAGTTTACCTCGAACACTTCGTCAAAGTTAGGGAGTGCCAAAACTAATGCCTCGGTCATATTCCGTTTGACTAGTTGAAAACTAGTCTCTACCTCCTCAGACCACTTGAGATCACGACCCTTGAGGCACTCTGTGATAGGAGCAATTAGAGTGTTGAAATTTCTGATGAATCGGGGTATAAGGATGCCAATCCATGGAAATTCCTGACATCGTGCAACGTTTTTGGTTTTGGCCACCCCAAGATTGTATTTATCTTTGACTGATCTGCATGAACACCATCAATAGACACAACAAAACCAAGAAAAGTTACAGAAGTGGTGAAAAAAGAACATTTCTTCTAATTGACAAATAAGCACTCCTTTTTCAGCATCTCAAAAACAGCACAGAGGTAATCAAAGTGTGAAGTCCACGTCGGACTATAAATGAAAATATCGTCGAAGTAAACCACAACAAACTTTCCCATGAAAGGCCGCAAGATCTGGTGCATGAATCTCATGAATGTGCTGGGTGCATTGGATAACCCAAAAGGCATGACCATCCACTCGTATAACCCGTGTTGCATCTTAAACGCTGTCTTCCACTCATTTCCAAGTCTTATTCTGATCTGATGGTATCCGCTCTTAAAGTCAATTTTTGAGAAGACCTTAGAACCGGACAACTGATTGAACATGGCATCCAAGCGAGGAATTGGAAACCTGTACTTCACGGTAATTCTGTTGATTTTTCGGCTATCAACGCACATATGCCAAGAACCATCTTTCTTTGGTACGAGTAGGGCAGGGACTGCACAAGGGCTTATATTCTCGCGAATATAACCCCTCTCCAATAACTCCACCACCTGTCGCTGCAACTCTTCAGCCTCTTTGGGACTGAGGCAGTACGCTGGTCAATTTGGCAAACTCGACCCTAGAACAAGGTCGATTTGATGCTGGATATCTCTCATAGGAATATAGCTCAGGAGGGAGATCCTCTGGCATCAAATCAGCGAACTCTACCAACAATTGCTGTACCTCTATTGGAAAATCAGAGTCTACGGCTACTGCACTGTTTCCGCAAGGTAGTATAGCATAGACCACGTCCCCATGCTCAATCTCATCTAAAAACTTGGACATAGAAAGCAGATTGGTATTATTGGCTACCGGGGTAGGAGTGGGTCCTTCCCGCCGGGGCGCCAACATAATCTTTTTTCCCTTGATGTTAAGGGAATAAGTATTTTTCTGTCCATCATGAATGACACTATGATCATACTGCCAAGGTCGACCCAACAATACATGACACGCATCCATAGACACAACATCACACTAGGCATTATCGAAATATTTTCTACCAATTGAAAAAGACACAAGGCATCGCCTATCTATTGTTACCTCACTGCCTTTATTCAGCCATGACAACTTATATGGCTTAGGATGACGGTCTGTCTTCAACTGCAACTTCTGGGCAGCTTCCTCAGACACTACATTCTCGCAATTGCCGCTGTTAATGACCATTTTGCAGACTTTAACTGCAACTGTGCAGGTTGTGTGAAAAATATTGGTTCTCAACCAATCATCCCCTGAATCGCCTTTGGGAGTCAGTAGACTCTTGTGAACGACCAGAGTCTCATGGTAATCTCCATACAGCACATCGTCAACTTCATCTTCGTCATACATGGGCTCGCCAATCTCCTCAGTCTCGTCTACTACGTCTTCCTCAATAAAGAAATTTTTACCCTTTTGATTACCAGGCTTCCTGCAATCAGTTGCTTTGTGCCTCTGTTCCCCACAACGAAAACATCTAGTAGTAGGATTAGAATTATTCTGTGGTGGCTGCTGGACAGGACGGGAATCCTGAGTATGAACTGGCCGGCTGTTTTGATCGCTTCTGATCACTGGCCTCCTATTCTGTTGTTTTTCAACAGCAAGTGCACGCTGGCAGGCCTCCGAAACAGTCCACAACAAGTGAAGGTTGAGGACATCTTGCAAGGGCTGGTGCAAACCCCCTAAATATCGCGCCACCAACTGCTCCTCCATCTCAGATAAATCGTTCCAGGCGACCAACTGGTAAAACTCTTCTATGTAATCATCGACTGATCTCACACTCTGTCTCAACGCATGAAGTCGCTGAAACAATGTTTGAGTGTAGCCGAAGGGAAGGAAGTGACCCTTCATCTTTTCCCAATTAGTGATCTTGGCCTTGCCCTACCTGTCTCGTGAGCGTCTCAACTGCTCCCACCACGCAGATGCTCTACCTTTGAGTTTGATGGCGACCAGTTGTACTTTCACACGATCAGGGACTTCCTTGTAATAAAAAATACGCTCTACTTCATTTATCCAATCAATGAATCCCTCGGCCTGTAATATACCAGAAAACTCGGGCAGATCAACCTGAAAACCGAGGTCTCCATGATGTTCCTCCCGACCACGGCGCTCCCGGAATAGAGCACGATTGTGATATAAGTTTTTGAACGTGGAATCGGAATCATGATCGGAGGCCTCACGATCCTCGAAATCGTGTGCCGCCAAACGCTGGGTTAACTTTGTGACTTGCCTCTGCAAATCCTCAATCATCGCATCCTGAACGCTACGATCACGGTGTTGGGCTTCTTGATTCAGATTCTGCCCACGATGACCACGATCATGACCACCAGCCATTGAAACTGATAAAATTTTGCCCAGGAAGATGTTGAAGCTCTGATGCCAACTGACGCCAGACAGAATAATGATTATTCTATAGGCTAGTTTCAACAGATGAATTCACAAAAAAAAAAAACACAAGAAATTCGCCCAAAATATAGAGAATACATCTCTGAGAAAAAAACTGAATATTACCAAATCAAAGACTGTCAAAAATCAGTACACAAGCCGGATTGTATAGCTAAAATTCGTCTATAACCAAATTTTACCAAAAATGATAAAATTCTGAAAATAACGTAAAATTAAAATTCAAAATAAAATAAGCAATCTGCGAAAAATCCGGAACAAATCCGATTTAAAATGAT